>CM031236.1:298063436-299536937 GCA_018340775.1 Taxus wallichiana var. yunnanensis
AAGGCTCTTCTTAGAGATAGCAAAATAAAAACTACCTCCCTTTTAGCCCCACTAAATTGCAAGAATGAGAAACAAGGATCCCCCATTATAAAGTACACTAAATAAGACATGTGAGAAGGATCTGCCAACCCAACCCAATAAATAAACTACCATGTGTGGGAGTGAGAGAGAAAAAACAAGCAAGAAAAGGGATTAACGTGTCTTGTCCTTTCACAATAATGAAAAAGAAGGGGCCATTTCCTCCCACTGGGAAATGATTTCAATGGGACAGGTGAGAAGGAACCACAAACCCAACCCAATAAATAAACCACCATGCATGGGAGTGAGAGAGAAAACACAAGAATGAAAAGGGATTAATGTGTCTTGTCTTTTCACAATAATGAAAAAAGAAGGGGCCATTTCCTCCCGCTCCGGGAAATGATTTCAAAGGAATATTTTGTCAACCCACATTTAGTGATCCGAAAATAATCAATTTTTTATCTACCTGATCTCGGACCATTATAGGCTTTAATTATTTTTCGACAATTTGCTCCTTTTAAGTAATCAATTTAAAATTAATGCAAGACAATAAAGATAATTACACAAAGATTGATTACGGAGTTCGGCAATTGCCTACGTCTCTGGGTTCTTTCGAACCGTTCCACTAGTCAAAACTTGTAAGTTACAATAGTACTTTTACAAGAAAACCTAATGGAATTTCACTTTCCTATCAGTGCTCCAATTCTTCAAGAATTTCTGATGATCAGTCAAATCGTTCTTCACCTTCCTGATGCAAAATCTCCTTCGGCTTCAATCAGCCTTCCCGACGCTATCAATGCACCCTCTAGCACTCCGGTCGACAATCCAGGCTTTGCAAGTGATTTAGTGTGGCTCAATGGGCCTATTGGGTAGTTTACATTTTACTCCCAATCACAAATATTCCATCTAATATTGCCTAAAAATAATAGGCCAATAGACAATATTTGTCTATAGTAATTTTTAGGAATTTAATATAGTTTACAACACTATATTAAAATTTCCCTATTACTAATTCTGACACATCCCACAAATAAGCTTAAAAAATAATAAGCTTCTCAGGCTAATGTGTGTATAATGAAATTGGGTTCTCTATTTATACAAAATTAGGGCCCTTAAACAATGCATTAACAATTATCTATAGGCTATTTTTAAACCTTAGCCTAGTAGCATTTTGGATGGGTTAAATCCCATTTTTGGCGGCATAGCATTTAGGAAGGGATAAAATCCCATGTTGGGTGGATAAGATGAAGTGGGTTAAATCCCACATTTGGCACAAGTTTTAAAGTGTTCAAAGGACCACTTGGGCATAACTGTACCCACCTTATTCTCACGTGGATTTCCACGTCTAGCATTTGCATGCCCCCTACCACCGCTTCACCTCCTTCACCACGTGGACATAACATAGCATGTTGGCGGTTATGTGTGGTCGGTTGGCTTATGTGGGTAAGTTGAATACTAATGTTTGAACATTAATATATGGTGAGTTGGAGATTAATGGGATAATATGCAACATAGATGAGCTCAATCACGTGGATAGCTCGACGAGCTAAAATGTAACTCGGTCCTTGTATGACTCAGATAAATAGCTTGATGTCATCCCTTGATAGGAAAATCAATCGTATTCGATTCATGGTGGCAAGCCACGTGGTGGCTTGTGAACCCACCACATTGGCGATAATACCATAGTCCACACAGCGGTCGAGCTCCCCTCCATAACAAAAATTGAGCCTCTTATTCCCACGAGCAATCTTTTATGACTCACAAAGATCAAAGATAGAAAACCAACATACAACTCACTTTTTCTTTTTGCCACATGTCACAGTGCCATTGGTCCAATATTGACTAGTTGACCAGAGTTGACTTTTCTGTTGACTGAACTTTGACCGGACATATCTAGAGCTCCCGATGTCTATTTTTTGTGTTCTCACAGTCGTTGGAAAGCTCTCGAAACAATCTTCTACACTGAAACCATTAGGTATATTTATGGAACTTTAAAAAATGATCCCCTGATCATTTAGCCAAGTAATCCACACAAACATACCCCTCTTAATAAATGTGGCATATGTTGTAATCATTAATACAAGTTAAAAGATGAAGATATTTCTTAAGAAAAAGACTAAACTTCTAGGAAAGGAAAAGACATTTTTAAATATAATTAATAATAATCTAAGTGTCTCCTTCAATTTGAATATTTATGATACCCATGTCAATACCCAATCTAGGTCATGAGCAAGGGCTTGTATTTTCGCAAGATTACAAGATCCATCCTTAAGATGGTACGATCTTACACTCATTAGATCACCACTTTCATTCCTAAGAATGTACCCCTCTCTAAGATCCCAAGGTTACCCAAAGAGGCCCCATCGAAATTCAATTTGTAAAACTGGGGGCGGGGGGCATCCATCTAGACAACAATCTTGTCACCTTAGTAGACACACCTTTAGAAGGATGAGAGCCAAACCCGGGGAGCTTAATGTGTGTGTAATGTACATATACATATACATATATATATTTTATACACTACAAAATTTAAATGTATAAAACTATATGTAAATGTATATATACTATAAATTTTATATATTATAAAATAAATATACAAATATATAAATACATATATATGAATATGAATACACACACACACACACACACACACACACACACACACACACACACACATAAATTTATACAAAAACATAAATGAATATGAATATACACATATACGTATATATTTATATATGCATATATGTATATAAATTATATAAATATATAATACATAAAGATATGAAGTTACATATATTTGATATATTTGTACGTGTTCTCATACCAAAAATCTATAAATATATATTTACCACATTTATATGTCAAATTTGTATAACCAAAATATAGCTACATGTATTTGATATATATAAAGTTTCCATGCTAATATTTTTACCTTTTTATTTGTGGTTACGATAATAACCCTATTTTTGAAGAAGGAGAGCATGATTATTTAATCTTCAAATGTATGAAACTTGTGGAGGGACTAGTGTATCCATCTCAAAGTACACTCCATTGCAAAGACATGGGGTATGGCTTATTCATTGTCACAATAAGCATTGTATTCAATCACAAAGTGAGACTTCCATACACAATGGATGATTTTGAAACCCTAGAAGACATTGAAAATAAGAAAGGAAATTATTATTATTTTCATTTCGAAGTGCCGAATGTGGGGGTTGATGACATAAAAAACTTCATGCACAATGACTTAGAGGATACATTCGATATGGATGATGGATTGAATTCTAAAAATGAAATTCATAGTACCACAACTTCTAAAGACTCTTGAATTTTCTATAACCTATTTGGTGCTCAAACATAATTTTTCTCTGAAAGATGGTGACATAATTGAAGCTTTTATATCTCTGGTACAAGAATAACATGTGATTTTAGGAGAAATGTTGGGACCCATGCAGGTTTAGTGTTTTTGTGAAAAATATTATAACTACATGTAATTATTGTTGTCCAAGGTTGCATGACTAATAGAAGATGCCTAGTTGATAAAAAATCTGGTGTATCTCAAAACAAGAACTGCACTACATGTTAACAGAAATTATGAATTTTAGGAATCAACCTCCATACAAAAAACTGACTACAATTTGAAGTTTAAAGGGGTTGTTGCAAAGTTGATACATTTTTATTCAAATGAGCACAAATTTGTTACATAAGTGACAATTACAAATGTTTGTGAAGGAGGTATGGTGCAATTTAAAAATTTAGATGGAAATACATTTGGGGTGCATATTGATAAAATAATCAAGCCTATTTACAAGGGTTTCTCTATATTTGAAGGATCTCTCATCCGATGGCTTGCTAGCTAGTTGGCCCATCTAGATGGTTTGGTTATAGAAGAAAGTATAAAATAAATTTCTAAAGAGATGCAGTAAACATGTGGAGTTTATTTGAAGAGCCACTACCTCAACTCGTATATCCAATATCATTTGATTCCTCCAAATGTAGTAGTTATGAAAAGTTGATAAAAAGACCTTACAACTCTAACAAATGCTTTGAACGGTAAATACTACCCCATCTAGTACACTAAAGGAAAGCAAAAATGGGAAAAACAACAATAGATTAATTCTTGTGAAGAAAAATTTCTACATGGAATGATGTCTCTCTAATATATGTATCAGTTATTTCAATTATGGTTAGAATACTACTCTAGGGTTGAATGAAAATTCTATTAAAAAATTTGTACTTGACACATTCACTGCAAATGCTATCAATTCTAGTGGATGCCAAACTTCGGGAAAACTATATATAAATTGAATTTTTTTGAAAGAGGTGTATTTCATAATGCATGGTACATATGTCATGGGATCCCAAATATCATCTATTATGGTTATAGACAATCTTGGATAAATGGTGAGAGGTGAGCAGTAAATGGTAATACAGAAAATAGAAACAAATGCCAAGCAGTGTCACAACAATTACTTTGACATTGAAAATGGTGGAGATAAATTTTGATATATTGCCACATATGTCTTGATCATTGGGATAATATGGAACTAAATTAACAATGAGATTATTTCTTACATGTTATAGTTATAGGTACATCCTTAAAAAGTGTAACGAGGGCCTTTCATTGTTGAACATTCCTCAACGTAACAATCAAACCTCAACAAAATATGGTAAGAACATTTTTCCAATGTTTCGATTACCAAGAACAACTTCTTATTCAAATGTGATGAGTACACAAATCTTAAGAACGAATGTGTAGCCACCTCATTTCCATAAACATTGTCACGGTAGATCAATGCCAAAAATGGAACAATGACTACATTCAAAGTTTCCATGTAAATTACTACACCCATAGAATGCAATCAAAGGAATAAACTAATTATCTTTAAGCATTATGCATGAAAAAATAAATAAGATGAAAACTAGCGTACAAGGACGGAAAAAACTCAAATTCAACAAGAAATGATATTAACATCCCCATCACGTTGATCATTATTCTCTTATTCTCACACATTGACATAAAATTATGGGTTTTGGACACTACAACTTAACTTTATTGAGTGCATAACAAACTTCATAATAACATCATCCTCTATGTGTATCAGGAATCTAGAAGAAAATTTGACTGATGAGTAGGGTGATTTATTATAAAATAGTGGGACATAAAAACACCCATTACATGATGTACTATTGGAAAATGATTTGTATGAAAACGGTAAGAAGTACAAGAATAAAATGTGCATTCTCATATAAATAATATTTCAAGAATATGTAAAGGTTCATTTAGAAAATAACCACCAGTTCTCTACTTGCAACTAGATAATGCTTCAAGTGACAACAAAATTTTTACCTTGTTTGCATTTGCATCCATGTTGATAGCCAAAAGGTTTTTCAACATAGTGTACGTAAGCTTTGTTCTAATGTGTCACACACATGAGGGTATAGACAGAAATTTGGGAGATTATTAGCATCACTGTGTAAACTAAAAATTTCTCTTTACCAAAAATCATGGACACTTATAGAACATGCCAAGAGGGGTCTAGCACATTCACTCCATACCTTATTCAGAATTCTATGACTTTAAGGCCTTTGTGGAACCACACATGTTAGATGGAAACCAAAAGATAGTGGGTATCAACAAACCAAATATGTTTAAGTTCCATCAACAACATTCTTGTGATGGATTACAAATCATCAATAATGGATGTTTTATGGTCTCAACCAATTGAAATATAGAAAATAGTGGGTGGAAACCATACTTGCATGAAGACAATCCTCCATTGGCACCCTTCAAAGAACTAAAAAAGATGGAAAACCTACTAAGAGGAATTCATGCATACATTACACATTAGGAAAAGATTTCAATAGATGGAGGTGAATTATTTTGGCTTCCAAAGATAACATATTGGAAAAAAATTGTGTTCCCAGACAAACCTTTTTGTCAATTGTAGCAGAAGATGAGGAGAGAATATTTTTGGCTAAAAATATAGGATAATGAAATGTATGATCATATAATGGGAGGCCCACCTTTTGACATGGATAATTACTATATTCATGTTGGGCTTATTTGTGATAGTGTCATGCCCAAAAATATTCACCCTATAAGTACTACTAAAACCATGGTATTTTTTTCCTATTTTTTACATTATAAATTGTTATAATGTTAAACACAACTTCATATTTGATTGTCTCCAAGGTCCACACTAATGTTCCTTGGTTTACATCACAAACTATGAAACTAACATTCCATTCTTTTATGAGCCACAATAGGAGATAGTGGTGGAAGATACATAAGCTAAGTCATGCTATATTGGATGTTTCATAAAGAACAAGTTCAAGCGTCATTGGACACACTTAACGAGATATGTAGGTAAAAGAAACCCTAAGCTAATGGTATAATGGCCTTAGGGATGAAGAATAAGACAATAACCTAACCTACCAAGAAGAAGTAACATGAGGACTTTATCCATCATATACCTTTATCATTCAATTTACATCTTATTACAATGTTCTCCCTTTACAAAAATGTTGTCTAAACGATAGTTAATATTCGTAAACAAAAAAATCTCACGAATGATACCACCATTAACTACCTCACATTTTATCAAATGAGCATGGCCTACAAAAGAAGTATGCCCATATAATGGTTTATGACTTAAAGGATTTTCCCGCGGCACACATAAGTCATGTGGTTCACCTCTTCACTATAGTAAAACTTTTCATTTAACATTATAGGTCAAACAACATTTAACCTTAAGGGTTTATGTGCTCATTAATATACTAATCAACACTATTTCAAATTAGGAATCAATGATTTCCATGTTAGATACCCATTTGGAATCATTAGTTCTAATGTGTTACGAAATAAGGGCGAAAAATGTTTAAGAGGTGGATCAAGTTAACTTTCACAGGTTTTAAAGTCATCCAAGGTCTTTTTAAAGTCATCCAAGGTCTTAATAGAGGAAAATAATACTCCTATTTTAACATAGGAAAAGGTTTTCATTTGATAAAAATATGTGATTACTTTATTCTCGAGATAACTCCCAGAATTTATTTCCAAGGTCACTAACATGAAAGATTGACTCCCCAATTTTAAGACCAATCAATTGCTCTCCCTTCTTTCCAAAGTGGAAAATCACCTCACGATAAGGTCGTAACATGATGTAATTTGGTTTGTTCTATCCTTTCTTGATAGAAGTGGCTAAAAAACTTTAAAATATTCACCAGTTTCTATGCGATATAAAACATAACTCTTATATTTATTTCACTCCATATTCTCAAGATTTTAATTAGATGCAAAAGTGATTACCTTTTTGATACCATTAGAAGGGTTCAACCTTATTCCATTTTTTCCAAAACTATTAACAAGAGTATTACCTTTGTACATTGGTATTTACTTTCCTATGTTGAACACAAAGCTCTATCTCTTTATTACTTAGAGTTCATATTCCATGGCCATGATACTACTTATTCATCGTGATAAGTGCACTTAAATGCACACAAACACCTACTTTTTGGTTTCCATAAGAATGAGACAATGAGGGTTTACATGTTTATTACATGATATATGCTTGAATCCTTTAACAATGTAAACAATAACCATAAGCCCAACTTACTTTTATCTCTTTTTTAGACAATTGATTTCTCCCGAGTTCCTATATAACAAGGGAGGTTCAATTTTCCCATTGTAGGAAACACAATTCTCCATACGAGTGGTGTGAGTAACTCTCTTAAATTGGTACTCAACTAGGATAATTATGACCATTTGGCTCTACACTCATAATTAGAACATAGGTTGGTTTATTTAATTGTGCAGGAATCCACTTCACACTATGTATTAGCTATAATCGGTGATGTTAAATATTAATACATGATACAACTATGCTTAAAATAACATATATTTTCAAACTTGATATTTCCTTTCTCTATGTTTCATTATCAACTTACACACGTAAACTAGTAGATAAAAAGGTTATTCCTTCACCATATGGTGATTATATCTATATTTACTATATTTGACCAATGAAGTTTTTCTCATACCATCATGCAAGCATCCTTTAAATTTCCATTCCTGCATATTGTTACTTTAGAATGCAAAATGCTGATCAAACAAGAATATGAGCTAACTATTTTACACACTATACCATTACCATTTTATCCCAACATGTAAATGTAGCTCTTAAATAGATTAATACAATAATGATATTTACATTAAGCAAGAAATCAATGAGGCCACAATTTTCATAGCATCTACATATAATCCATTATAACATGCAATTGTGAAACAACAAGATAACACTACTAAATCCCTTTTCTCTGAGGTACATTAAACCAAATGGATGGTTAGCCTAACCAATTGGCATGGAAATCTCTTGTGATATACCATGTTTCACATATGCATATTTTCCATTCTCCATGATAAAAATTAAAAACTCTTACAAGTAGTTTAAGAAAGTAATAAGTGCATATCCAGTTTAAATGCATGTACACTTTGGAGGGAGAGAGAGATAGAAGAGAGAGAAAAAACATAATATTATCCGAAACAAAATTATTTAACGAAGTGACTATTAAAGGTTTCATATAGTCTCATGAAGATGTCCTAAGGTCTCACAACAATTGTTAATCTTACTTTTTCATGTATAGTTGCAAGTTTACCAAAATGACCAATTTATCCTAAGTGGCTATGAAATAGGATTCTCAAGCCAATGCCCTAGACTCATTCAATCATTATGTTAGTTCTCATATATTCCCCTATATACATAGAAACACATGGAATTGATAGAACTCGATTCAAGAAACCAAGGCTCAATCTATGCCTACATCTCCGGAGTCAATTATTGTAAATGCACCGGTTGTCCTTGTCTCGGGATGACCACTGGCCTCGAAACCCACTTGTAAAACTAACTTATATAGTAATTTTATCATAACTAAAGTTTGATTATAATTTTCATGGATAAACTCTAGTGATATGTGGTGGTAGGAATCCATTTTCCAGTACGGGTCCCTAAACTGCAAGACATATCCAAAACCAATTTTTGACTTTTAGCAATTGTCCCAAGCTATAAAAATAGCCAATAGGTTCTTAAACATGTATCATACAATCGATTAAAATATCATCAAAAGTTGTTTAAAGGTGGATGTGGCATCCCATGTAACTAGGGAGCACAATCAAACCTTGGCTTCTCCACCACGGAAGATAAAGAGGTATTTTTATGTTGGTTTTACAGTGGATTTCACTAAGTTTTTCAAGGGCGTAAAAATTAAGTGTTTAAAATTAAAACTCAAGCTCAACACACAACTACAAAGGATGTCATTACTAAATTTATTGTTCTAAGTTTTCAACGTGCCTCAATATAATGTGGGTTCATGTTCAACACTATAGTCAGTTATTTTGGTTATGCGAGGGAAAACTAATTGTTGACGTTTAAACCACAACCAAGGTCATTTTAATCATCCAAAACATATTCATTAATATTTTTTTCTTTTTAATATAAATCAAGCCAAAACAACACTACGAAAACATGTGAGATATGAGAGAGAGAACCATGCCTAATAACTAATGAAGTGGTGAGGAAGGTTTTCCAAGCTAATTTGAACGCATAGAAAATTTGAGTCCACCACAAGAGCATTGTAAACTAGTTTACGTACATTTTTAAGTTTCCATATGTTTATAACCGATACAAAATTCCACTTTCAAATATTATTCGAATGTCCATACCTTGGTCCAAATTTTTATCTTGGCATAAGAGGGTAAGATGCTCACAAGGGTTGCGGATTTGACTTTAAAATTTCCAATGACATTTTCTTAATTCCATCAAGCCACCTCAACAAACCGAGTTTGATAATATCACATAGTCATGAAATTCCATGAGATGACATCTACATGACGCATTTCTTTGGGAAGCCTTTTCATCAAATTCATATCATGCATATTTTTTAATCCTTGCTACCCATGAGAACATATATCTTGGAGGCATTCAATCCATAATTCACATGCCTTGAATATGTTGCCACACTTTCCAAACATGTCGACTAGGTTTTGTCACCACTATAGTCCTGACAAAATCCCCTATCCTTGTGTTTTGATGAACGTCCATACTCTTATTTAAAGTTTTTTTTTGCACAGGTTGGAGGACGTTGGCAAGAAGAAAAAGGTTTGTTGGTGCAGGATGGAGGTAGCCCCTAAATAATTAGTAGGTTGAAAGATTCAACACACCCTCAACATTTTTACTTGACAATACAAACTTAGAGCTACTCATCCCTCTCTCGACGCCCTGATAAGACGGGCTAATGTGGCGGCAACAAAAGTGTGAAGCGTCTCCATAACCGACCCTTTCTACAAAATGTTGTGAGATTGAGATAGAAAATACAATCCTACATCGAACAAGGAATTTTGTAAATAGTCAAAGCTTCTTTGTTCAACTGGGCTACAAATCTGAGAACAAAGTGATTCTATTTGAATAGAAGGCCTTCAAACATTATACAACTCCCTACCCAAAGTCCACCTATATAGAAAAAGGAGATACCAACTTTGTACAATCCTTTGACCCAGCTTTTGCACCCAAATTGCACAGAGAAAAACTATGCTAGCAAGGGAAAATTTATCTATCCTGGCGAGACTAATATCACAGTAAGTAGAAGCTATGAAATTTGGAATTTTAACCTGCACGATGCCTTCGCATTGGAGTTTTCAAGGCATCCTTAACAATTTGTTGGTGCATATCCTGCAACCATGGTATTCTACGGTCCGCATCACTCTGGGCATTCAAATAAATAGGTCATGTACTTTTCCTTTGCGTCCACATGGTCTAGTAGCACTTGCAACTATAACAAATAACTAGCGTACAATGTATTATTCTCCAAGAATACCGATTTTCCGGTATAAATCTCCCACCCTGGCACACCTAGGAGACATATCACATCCAGAGAAACATATTTCTATACAAGATTGGAGAATTCTGTCTTTGGAGGTGAAGGCAACAGGATTCTCTCTTATTTTTATAGGCTGGGAGGATGCATGGAGGAACAAACTCTGCCACACGTATCTACTCATTCACCCACCCTTTTCACATGTCCCAATAAAAAAGTTTGGTTCTTCAACCACTCGATTAATTTACCTAAAATTTCATAATGCCAAAACCAATAATTCAACAATGTGTTCAACAGCGGAAAAGGTATTGATGGGAATAAGGATTAGTTGCTAAAAAGGAAAGTAATCCAAGGAAGTCTTAACGCACCTCATAAGATCATTTCTCTATCAAAATTACATCCTAAAACTCTAAAATTGCCATGAAAACATATATATAGTTTTATCTAAGTTTGTTATCTACACAAAAATATTATTATTTCACAATCAATTTCTTATTACGATCATCAACAAAAATAACGGTGATTACAAATGAGGAGAGGCTTCTACACGTGAATTCGTCAAAAAAACAAGGTGAAATCTCATTTTTCGTGAGTCAAACATTAGAAAGGAACTTTATATCTTCCTCGAGAGTCATACTTCTGCCTTCTCCTTTATTTTGATTATAAATAGTCATTAAAAATTTATGATTTTTATTATTATAATAATAATTATTAATATAACCCGCTACGAGAATTGACTATTCTTATCAAAAAATTGTAGAGCTTGAACCAATATCTTAAATACATATATTCGGGAATGATGAGGATTATCTTCTTCACCTTTGACACACAAGAATAATGAGCGGTCGAGCATATATCGATATTATGTGAAAAGCAAGAAGTTGGAAGTACATAACACCACTATGATATGAGAGGGGACATTACATTTTCCTCCCCTTATAAGAGCATCATCCTTGATGTAACACAATGAAAAGAACAAAATAAGAACACTAGAACAAGGATAAAATACATAGCGACCCATGTCGTTATTGAAGGGGCCCTTTTCCCAAGACCTATCACAGTGAACAACAAAATTTAAAATCTCTATATTTATTTATGTTATGAAAAGTTTGGTGATTCTCATATTCATGGAGAGATTTCCTTTATTTCATTGGTCACTTCCCGAAAGGTTTCACCTAATATTCCTCTCAAAAGGAGAGAAATGGGTCAAAGGGGGCAATCATAATAGCAGACAATTAAAACAGATTTTTCTAAGGTCGACCATTACATGGAGTAGAATCTTTTTGCGCGCTCATAAAATCTTTCATGAAACATTGCAATTTACCATTCACACATATTTTACCACAAACTCATTCAAATATTACACATACTAACGATATTTCACACTTTTTGCATGGAAACATACTTATATCGAGTAATGGCTACACTACTTTATTCATATATGGGTCTTCTTAACTCATGAACATATAAATTAGCACTATTAAGTATCATTTATGTTGTAAACAAAATTCATTACTGAAATCAATCATTCCCTTTTTGTAAAGCATACCAAAGACATTTCAAACCATTTTACCGAGACTCAAATAAACAATTCACAAGGTTATTACAGTGTAAGAGCACATTAATTAACCAAGGGTCTAAGGTGACATAACAAAATGCCATAAAAAAATCATCTTCTTTCCAAGATGAAATCCAAACACCTATGAGGGAAGGTAACATATCACAAATCACAATCCCTGTATCTTAGAATCCATATACAAAGGTAGATAATTATGTATAAAAAATAAATAACTAGATAGTATAATAATAACACACTAATAACGGGGTCCCTATGACCAAAGGTAACAAATCCCTTTAGGCATATTGTCGAATGAGTCAAGTATAACAATATTTGTCAAGGTATTTGTAGTTCAATGCCTTCAAATCTCCTCATGGGAGCTAAAAGAACCAATCATTAGTATCGGTATCCCATCTATATGTTTTTCTGTGCATCTCACATATATGTAAAGTAGAATTCCGTCGGAAAACCACAATCTAAATGACTTTAAAAATTCCAAACACAATATGAAGTCTGATTTTAATACCATAGCTATCTCAATAGTGAATAGCAACATGTACGGATGTAAGGAGAAACACAAATCACTTTATCAAATCCATCAACTACAATGCATGTCATAGGCAATACCACCAAAAAGAAGCGAGAACCATAAAATTATCTCAACCATAGAGGGCTAAGTATCACATGTCTCTCCACCATACAAGGACTAAATATCATAAGTGGCAATCCACCATACGAGAAATGAGTACCAAGTGTCCAAGTGAGGTTGGGTCACTCCATGGTCTAAGATGCGTCGAGCCTTGTCACCTCAAAACAAAGGGCATGTTACTACGGTACCATACATGCAGACATGACACCTTGGGAGTACCCCCATACGATATGCATACACAATACGAACATGATAGAACCAACTTATCAAACAAGCAATAAAATCCACATTACGCTCTTAACAACATTTTAGCCAAGTGGCTTCAAAACCATAAGCTTCAAGTTCCATAAATAAATAAAACCAATAAATCTCGGAAACCAAAGAAAAATGGCTAAGTAGTGGCGTTCAGACTTCAAAAAAACTTATAAGAAAGAAAAAATGAAAAAGTGCCTTGAAGCTTCTCAATAGATCAATTCAATAAAATTTTTGTTCTAAGAAAATTCCAAATTGTAAATAAAACACATATAGAAATATTCACATCACATTCATTGTGCAACCTTTAATGGCCACCAATAGGGGTACCAAAATATCAAGTGTACATCATAACATGCAATCATGATACTAAACATATAATACAATCGTCATAATCTATCGCTCAATTAAATCTCCCACAAGATACTTACATAGCTTGAATAAATACATTTATATCCAACAATAATAATATACCCAAATAATCTCACCACGACCGGGAAATTTTATTTTTCTTCCAAATGGTTATAATTTAGAAGGTCGTGTGATTACTAATGTCAAATAGTCTAATATTCTTCGTTGCAGGTTGTTAAAGGGTTAGAGTTTAGAAGATATGAGAGGAAAATAGAATTGGTCAATGCATCGATGCAAGATTGGATAACATAGAAATTTCATGATTTGAAAGAGAAGTCATATCATTGTAATTATTCAATCATCAATGTCTAGAGAGAAGATAGGATTATTTAAAAAATTAATAAGTATGTTCATTTGTTAAGTGCACAAGAATATGGAGAAGGTATCTTAGCATAGCGAAGCCATTCTATCGTTCGAGTCAACAAAATATTCACAACGTAGTATGTGAGGATGTGAAAAGGGTCAAAATCTAGGTAAAGCATTCCAATAACGAAACCAAATCTCTCAAGTGTCAAATACTACCACCTATCATATACTCTAACTATCAAATGTATGATGCAACCATCATCACCACTGAAGGATATAACTCATGAAAGAAACAACCAACTCCTGATATATTTCATAATGGTCCCCCAATTGTCATCTTTAGTTCAACTATCCAATATAACTATACTAAGAAATACATATACCATAATTTGATGATATTTGCATTTTTTGTCATAATACAAGTCTATAACAAGAAATTGGGGACCCATTAAATGGCATGCTCGTTATGACCCACATACCTAGTATAACAAGTGGACCAAGGTACATCTCCATGACTCTAGATAACATAAAAACATGAACCGACATGACACTCATGCTAATTACACACAACAAAGTACATAAGACTCGTTACCAATGAATCCTAGAGGTTCAAGTGTTTGAACCTCCACTCTAATACCAACTATCATGCCCAAAAAAATTCACACTAGAAGCATCGCTAAAACCATGGTATTTTTTTATAATTGTGACATTATTAATTGTTATAATGTTAAACACAACTTTATATCTAATTCTCTCTCGGGGTCCACACCAACGTGCATTGGACTACATCACAAACTATGACACTAACATTTCCTTCTTTTATGAGCCATAACAGGGAGATAGTAGTGGCAGTTCCTAACCTAAATCGTGCTAGGTTGGGGGATTCATAGCACCAAGTTCAAGATTCATTGGACATGATTAACATGATAGGAAGGTAAAACAAACCCTAAGCTAATGTTGTAATGGCCTCGGGAAGAATATTAAGACAATAACACAACCTAGCAAGAAGAAGTAACATGAGGAATTTTTCCATCATAAACCTCTATTAATTAATTTATATCTTATTGTAATGTTCTCCTTTAAAGAAATGATGGCTAAATGATAGTGTATATTCATAAACATGAACACTCTCATGAGTGAGACCTCCGTTAACTACCCCACATTTGTTCAAATGAGCATGGCATACAAAATAAGTATTCCCACTTAATGGTTTACGATGGAAAGGCTTTTCCCACCACACACATAAGTCATGTGGTTCACCTCTTCATTATCGTAAAACTTTCCATTTAACATTATAGGTCAAATAATGTTTAACCTTAAGGGTTTATGTGGTCATTAATAGATTCCTCAACATCGTTTCAAATTAGGAATTAATGATTTGCATGTTACGTAACAATTTAGAATCATTAGTTTTGATGTGACACAAAACTAGGCTCAACATGTTTAAGAGGTGGATCAGGTTAACTTTCACTTTTATTAATTCATCCAATGTCTTAATAGAGGATAAAAATACTCGTATTTTAACATAGGAAAAATATTTCATTTAATAAAAAGATGTGAGGACCCTATTCTCAAGATAACTCCCAGGAAGTTATTTCCAAGGTCATTAACATGACAAATTTACTCCCTACTTAGGACCAATAAAGTGCTCTCCCTTCTTTCCTATAACAAAATCACCTCACGACAAGGTTGTAACATGACGCAATTTGGCTTGTTCTATCCTTTCCGATAGAAGTGGTGAAAAAACTTTAAAAATATTTACTATATTCCATGCAATAATAAAACATAACCTTTTATTCCTTTCAGTCCACATGGTCAAGATTTTATTTAGATCTGAAATGACGACCTTTTTGATACCAATATAATGTTTCCACCTTATTCTATGTGTACCAAAACTATTAACAACAACATATTACCTTCATACATTGTTATTTACATTCCTATCTTTGAACACAAAATTCTATCTTTTCATTACTTAGAGTTCACATTTCATGAGTTGATACTACTTAGTCATCATGATAAGCACACTTAAATTCAAACAAACACCTTCTTTCTAGTTTCCACAAGAATGAGATAATGAGGGTTTGCATGTTTATTATGATATATGCTTGAATCCTTTAACAAGGTAAGCAATAATCATAAGCCCAACTTACTTTTGGCTCTTTCTTAGATAATTAATTTCTCTTGAGTTCTGTATAACACGGTAATTTCAATTTTACTATCATGATAAACACAATTCTTCCTATGCGTGGTCCGGATAACTCTCTTAAATTAGCACACAACTAGGATAGTTATGACCATTTGGATCTACACTCACAATTAGACACATAGGTTGGTTTCTTTAATTGTGCGGGAATCCACTTCACACTATTCATTAGCCGCAATCGTTAATTTATGATCCATCTATGGTTCAAATAACATATATTTTCAAACTTAATATTTCCTTTCTCTACATTTCATTATCAACTTACACATGCACACCAATGGATAAAAAGGTTATTCCTTCACCATATGATGATTCTATCTCGCTTTAATATATTTAAACAACCAAGATTTTCTCATACGATCATGCAAGCATGCTTTAAATTTCCATGCCTACCTATTTTTACTTTAGAATGCACAATGCTAATCAAACAAGAATATGAGTCAACTATTTTACACACAATACCATTACCATTTTCTCACAATGTGACAATGTAGCTCTCAAATAGATTAATACAACAATGATATTTACATTAAGCACTAAATCGATGAGGCCCCAATTTTCATAGCATCTACATACACTCCATTATAACATGCAACTATGAAACAAAAAGATAATGCTACTACATCCCTTTTCCTTGGGTTCCTACAACCAAATGCATGGTCAATCGAAAAAACTGGCATGGAAATATCCTATGATCTAACACATTTCACATATGCATATTTTCCATTCACCATGATAAAAGGAAAACTCTTACAAGTAGCTTAAGAAGTTAATAAGTACATATCCAGTTTAAATGAATGTACAAATTTGGAGGGGGGGGGAGAGAGAGAGAGAGAGAGAGAGAGAGAGAGAGAGAGAGAGAGAGAGAATGTTATCTAAAATGAAAATTATTTAACAAAGTGACTATTAAAGTTTTCATACAGTCTCATGAAGGTGTCCTAAGGTCTCACAACAATTATTAAGCTTATCGGGTTTCTCAAGTTAGTTTTTCCATTATCGTTGCAAGTTTCCCAAAAGTGACCAATTTATCCTAAGTGTCTAGGACATAAGGATTCTCAAGAAAAATCCAAGGACTCATCCACACATTCTATTAGTTCCCATATATTTCCATTTATACATAAAAACCCATGTAATTGATAGAACCTGATTCAGGAAACCAAGGTTCAATCTATGCCTACATCTCCAGAGCCAATTATCATAAATGCATTAGTTTGTCCTTGTCTCGGTATGACCATTGGCCTATGAAATCCACTTGTAAAACTAACTTCCAAAGTAATTTTATCATAAATAAATTTTGATTCCAATTTTAATGGAGAAACTTTAGTGATATGCGGTGGTAGGAATCCATTTCCTAATACGAGTCCCTAAACTACAAGAGAAAATGAAAACCAATTTTTGGCTTTTACCAACTGTCCCAAGCTGAAAAATAGCCAATAGGTATTCAAACATGTGTCATAAAATTGATCAAAATATCATCAAATTTTGTTTAAAGGTGGACCTTCCATCCCATGTAATTAGGGAGTACGGTCAAATCTTGACTTCTCCACCACGAGAAGATAAATAGGAATTTTTACATTGGTTTAAAGCAACTTTCGCTAACTTTTACAAGGGCATAAAAATGAAGTGTTTAAATATAAAATTGATCTCAACACACAAATCTGAAGGATTTCATTACTAAATTTATTGTTCTAAATTTTGAACGTTCCTCAACATAATGTGGGTTCATGTTCAATACAATAGTTAGTTATTTTGGTTGTGCAGGAAAACTAATTGTTGACATCTAGACCACAACCAAATTCATTTTAACTATCCAAATTATATTCATTAATATTTTTTTACATATGGAAATAATGGAAGTGAAACAGTGGGTGAATTCAAATTTAGGAACGAGAGGGAAAAGGTAAGTGAGCTGGTTACATGGGATCACAGGAAGAATCTATTGAATGGCAGGAAGGATGCACAGTTCACAATGGAAATGGAAAAGGTGGAACCGGATAAGGCCCCCTAGTCACATGGGTGAGGTGAGTGGTCGGAAATGTACCCAAACATGTAGACTTTATCATCCTCAGCCTCGTCTCTAATGAAAATGGTGTTTTTTTCAAAATACCGAGATCAAGTGGCTAAACGGGTTAGATCTTCAATGAGTAATACCATTTTGGCCAAGATCCCGGGTAGCAAGCTGAAAATTAAGGAGTTTAGGAAATGGGCTAGCAGGAAGTGGATGTCCAAGGGTTTGATGGAAATAATGGCTTATACCAATGCTTTGTTTGTGTTTTCTCTATCCCTAGAATAGGATTTTTAAGGATTCTTGTTGGAGGCCCATGGTTTATGGGTAAAGATATGGTTTTGGTGAAAAAATAGCATCATGGGTTCAATCCCTTAAAAATAATCATTGAAGAATATCCCATTTAGGTCAGGCTTCCAAGCTTACCCCTATAATACTGGGATCTAGACATCTTATAGGGGATTGCCAAATCCATTGGGACCTTGGTCATCATTGATCCTGTCACTTGTGCCAAGACTAGACTTCTATTTGCACATTTTTATGTTAATGTGGTTATGGAAACCTCTTTTTCTAGAAGCATTGATCTTAAAGCCCCTTGGGGAGTTCATACTCAAAAAATCGACTATGATTTTTCTCCATTTATGTGCTTCTTGTGCTTGAGCGCAGACAAAACATCATATATTGTCCAAAGGCTTAAGAGGAGGCATCCCGAAAAGCTTAGTTTAAGAAGAAAAAAAGATACCAATAAGGAAGATTTGAAAGGAAAAGGCGTTATTCAACCAAATGGTAGTGGCCCTTTGAAGGTAACCCCTTCATGGAACTGGTAAATAAACCTTTGGTGATTAAGGAATAGGTTCTTGAAGGACCAGAAATGATTTTAGAAGAAGTAGTTGAAGATGCAGGTCAGAATAAGGTTAGTGAATTGGTAGTGAACAAAACCCATAAAAATTTGAGGACTTGGTGGTTGTCGAAGATTTCCAGGAGGATAATATTGTTGGATCCATAGTTCTAAACACTATGGATGCAAGTTTCTTTTCTCAAAGACCTAAGGAAAATCTACTTATTAGCAATATGTTTAATGTTTTGGACATTAATTTGGAAGATATTCCAATCATGGAAGAGGATCGTCAATGTGCTCTTGAGGCTAGCAAGAATGCTTCTATTGAGACGCAAGTGATAGGTGTCGTTATTCCCTTCATTTAATCAACTTCTTACGATGTCATATCAAACCGGGGTGTCTAAAGTTATATGCAACAAGAGTAATCTAATCGATATAGTAGTTGAATTTAGTTATTTTGTATTTTCTGGGGGATCTCTTTAATGTCTTAAGGACTTCTTGGTAAAACCTTATTTAAATCATACTATGAAAACTTGTTGAAAGTAAACACACTGAAAACTTTGCTGAAAGGAAACACACTATGCAGAATGAAAACACACTTGCTGTTGGAAATAAACACACTTGCTTCTGAAAGTAAACACACTTTCTTTTGGAATTAAACACACTCAATTTAGAATGCTTGAAAACAATTGCAAGAAATATAAGAATCTATCTAAACACCTGCAGGAACAAGTATACAACAGACTTTAACTGAAAGAATTAAAACAATATAGAATTAACAGATCTAAGCTATTTGATGAAGAAATATAAATACCAAATAAACAAATATCCTAGTCCTTGGGGAGTGGGCCCTTTCTCCTCCTTGAATCAGGATTTAACAACTCAAAATTCTCTCAAATCGGAATGGCTATTTTATTGATAAAACATTCGGTATTACAAAATGTACTGGATCTGAGTACTTAGTCTATATTTGTTCTATATCTATCTCATATCATATTCTATATCATATCTATCTACTACAGGTTTACTTTTATATACATTTTACAATCACAGTTGTCTCAACGATTCTGATGAAATTGAATCATGCCCAGAATAGATGATGAGTCAAATCTGCGGTTGATTAGATAGTGTAAGATAACTCTCCCTGGATTTTCATTCAGAAATCTTCTCATCCTTTCTTGATTGAAAGGTTCATAGATGCAAAATCTCTAGATGTGGTTATAATAGATAACTCCCATCGATTCCGAACTTTAGAGAAGTTCCAGAACCATAGGAAATCATTAAGGATCAACACCGTGAGAGTTCCGGAGCTATACCCAGGAGTTCGGAACTAAGTCCAAAAATTCTCAGAACTAAATACCGAAGTTTCGAATTAATTCTAAAAGTTCCGAACTAAATGATGATCGTGTGATGGAGTTCCGAACTAGCTTGAAAGTTCTTGAACTAAGCTGTGTGGGAACAAATGTTACCAAAACATCTTTGAATGCTTCCTGCTTCATTTCCTCGACTGATTAGACCTACTTTATTACAAAATTGAATTTCAAACACACACTTCATCAGGAATTCTAGAGCTTTTAACATTAGAATCACAATCAATCAAAAGACAAACAATTACATCCTAACTCATATCATATCAACTAAAAGTCACAAAATGCAATCAAACTTAATAAAAAGGAGAGTAAGATGAGATCATATATTATACATTAATTGGACATATTCTGCCTCAACAACAAGTTTAGGTCCCATCGGTTAAATCTACCAATGAAGGGGTTAAAGAAAGTTCCATTATAGTGTGTTATGATGTCCTATTCCCGAGGAGGCCAAACAAAGTCCCAAACTATATCTTATAAGGAAAGCGACCCCAGAAATAGATCTAACACGGATGTTGGGGATCAACAAATCCTCTCCACCGAGATCTTCTGAGAAGGAAAAAAGGGAGAGAGCCACAAGGAAGGATATTATGGAAGGACAATGAAAAACCATTGATGGTAGGCCAAAAATATACCCATCTTAAATGATTTACTTGTCTTGGAATATTAGGGGTCTTAATAACCCCAGTAAACATAGGATTTTGTTTGATTTTAAAAGTAGAGAAAAACCTGATGTCATAATGCTATAAGAGATGAAGATGAATCAGGATAAGATGAAAGATTTTCATGTCTTTTTTTGGAAGGAAGTTGGCTTCCATTGTCAACCCTCTACAAGCAGGAATTTTGGGGGTTGTTGTGCCTATGGAATAAGAACATATTGGAGGGATTTCCCCTTTATAATAACCAACACCACTTAGCCATTTGTTTCACTATTGTTAGCTCTAGAAAACATTTTATTCTCTCCAATATTTATGCTCCAAATACTACAACTGGTAGAAGGTCTCTCTGGGAGGAGCTAACTACCTTTAGAAGGATGTTTAATGATTTAAAATGGATCATTGGGGTGAATTTAATACCCCCTCATCCCCTCTGAAAAGAAGGGGGTTAATGTGTTTACTGAGAGCATGAAGGATCTTTCTAATTTCTTGGGTTGGAATGGATTGATGGATCTGGACCTTAGTGGCTCAAAATTCACTTAGACCAACAGGAGGGAAGGGGAGAATCTGATTCAAATCAGGCTGGATCAATTTCTTGTGAATCTCCATTGGATTTAGGAACAACAATACACTCTTTCCTCCTTAGCTCATATTGGATCTGATCATAACCCTTTGGTTTTAAAATTTAGTGAAAGGAACAACCTATTGGAAGACCTTTTAGGTTCAAAATATGTGGACCACTCACCTAGAGTTAGAAATAATGATAGAATAATGGTGGAGCCTTGAAGTCAAAGGTAACAACATGTATAAGGTGGCTGCAAAAATTAAAAATGTTAAGATGAATATAAAAATTTGGAACAAGGAGGTTTTGGCAATATTTTCCTTCAAAAAATCATAATTTCAAAGATCTTCGGGCTTTGGAAGAAACTATGGAACAGGGAGGATGGATTAATGAGGAAAAATAAAGGAAAAATACCTACTTTCCGAATACCACAACATCTTGAGCAGAGAAGAGATCTATTGGAAGCAAAAGTCAAGAATTAATTGGCTTAAAGAGGGAGACCACAACACCAAATTCTTCCATATCTCAGCCACCATTAAAGCTAATAAAGGAAGAATCCAAGAAATAAAGAAAGAGAATGGTGAATTGGCTATGGAAGATAAGGATATCTCTAACACTATTGTTTCTTTTTTTAGGAACTTGTTTTCCAAAGGTCAACTTTCAGCTGAGATCTCTAGAGAAAATTCTAAATCTTTTTGAGCCGGCTATCAACCATGATGAGAATAGTGAACTCATAGCCATTCCTTCTGAGGAGGAGATAAAAGCAATTTTAGATGCTATGGAAAGTGAAAAAACTCCAGGGCTGGATGGATTCCCTGCTATTTTTTTTTTCAGATGTATTGGGATATAGTTAAGAAAGAGGTGGTTTTAGTTGTCCAAGACTTTTTCAGATCAGGAAGTCTATCTCAAACAAATCAATCATACCTTTATTGCTCTCATACCCAAAAATCTAGGAGCTAAAGATCTGGGGGACTTTAGACCCATAAGTTTATGCAACACTATGTATAAGCTAATCTCTAAAATCTTGGCTTTTAGATTAAGGGAGACTCTTAGTAACTTTATTTCTCCTAATCAAGGAGCCTTTGTGCTTTGGTAGGCAAATTCTAGACAATATAATCACCATTCATGAGATGATCCACTCTGTTGAAATTTCTGGTAGGGAGGCTATGATTGTTAAGTTGGACATGCAAAAGGCCTATGATAAGGTTTCCATGGGATTTCTTGTTCTCCCTTCTATATAATGGGATATCATCCTCACTTCATCAAAATGATCCAAGCTTGCACTAAAGCCCCGATATTTTATGTTATTATTAATGGGAAGCCAAATGGTTTCTTCATCTCGGAAAGGGGTTTGAGGCAAGGAGATCCCCTGTCACCCTTCCTTTATATTATTGTTGCTGAAACCTTGAGAAGTTATGCTCTAGAGCCCAAATTGAAGGTAACATGGAGGGTATTAAAGTGGCTCATGGAGTTGATAACCAATGCTTGCAACATTTTTGGATGACACGATTCTCCTTGGGGAAGTTTTTCCAGGAGGCTCGGGTATTCAAAAACATAACTAAACAATATGAAGAAGTAATAGGGTAAATGATTAACTTTAGAAATAATTTCTATTTTTTTCATAAATGTGGGGGAAGAGTGACAAAACAGGTTGGCTAATATTCTATATCACAACATTAAATCCCTTCTAGATACTTATCTTGGTATGCCTCTTTGTGGGAAAAAATCTAAGAAGGAGGATGGAATAAATTAATAGAGAGGTTTCATAAAAAAACTAGCCTCTTGGAAAGGCTCATTGTTGTCATAGGCCGAAAAATCTCAACTCCTTTAAAGCTACTTATAGGGTATTGCAGTCTTCATTATGTCCATCTTTACTTTACCCGTAAGAGTCAGGAAGGCTATTGAAGGCATACAAAAGAGGTTTTTATGGACTGGATCAGAGGAAAATAATAGAATCCCTTTAATTGCTTGGGATAAGGTTACACAACCCAAGGACATAGGGGGTCTTGGATTGAAGAATATTCAATTCATGAATCAATCTCTTATAGCTAAGGTGGGTTGGAGATTGCACAAAGAAGAGGGAACCTAGATCAATATTTTGAAAGTGAAATATTTGCTAAAAATTTGGAACTTTGGCTCTTTTCTCATATGTGGATCTCCTAGAGGATCAATCTTCTGGAACAATATTTTTCATACTAGAAAGTTGTTAGTTAAAGGGAGTAAATGGAACCTTGGGGATGGTACTAAGATAAAATTTTGGAAGACCCATGGATTAAGGATAAATCCCTCAAGACCAAAGAACCATGGAGTGATCTTTGGCATCTCTTCAACCAGAAATTGGGGAGTTGGTTTGTAGATATTGGAATGAAGAGAGGAAATGGATCCAACTTCAACCACCCCCACACTATCTGGGGAATCTACAACCCTTTCAAGAACTTAATCAAATCTTGAAGGACTATCACATACCCCAAAATAGAGCTCAGGATGAGTTGATTTGGAGAACCATGGACACTAGGGAATATGAGGTCAAGTCTAGTTACTTGCTGAATTTTGAGCATATAGAGCCCAATATCTACTAGGAGGAAGGTTTGGAATAAAAATATTATTCCCAAAATCAATTATTTTTTCTAGGGAAGTTGTTAAAAGAAATATTTTAATTGTGGATAGGTTAAGGAAAAGGGGGATGATCATCACTAATAGATGTAGTCTCTGCAAATGTAATGAAGAGTCAATCCAACATCTCTTCCTGGAATGCTCCTTCTCCTTTCAAGTATTCTCTACGGTCCTCAATTTTTTCAGATACGCATGGTCCTCCCTGGGATGTGGCCCTTCTCCCAGACCAATGGAGTTTCAATTTCCAACACGATCTAACTAGATAAATTTGGAAACTTTCTCTCCACATACTTTGTGGGGACTGTGGATCAAAAAAATAATCAGATCTTTAGGAACAAAGTGTCTAGCCTGGATAAGGTTATTGAAAATGTGAGTCAGCTATCAAAGAAAATTCCAAATTTTAAAGCTCAAACCATCCAAGGTCTATCGGATTGGGAAAGAAGTATTCTCAACAACATGAACATTTCCCCTATCAGTCCAATGAAGGAGAAGGTCATCCACAAAGTTAAATGGTTGAGACCCCTTGATGGATGCTTCAAACTCAATTTTGATGGATCCGCCAAATAAAAGGAGGGTTCTGCTTGGGGGTTTGGTTTGTGATCACCTTGGTAGATGTCTTGGAGCTTATGTGGGACCTATTGGAAATCATACCAACAATTACATAGAGGCCAAAGCCATGCTATGGGGTATCATGATGTGTAGAGAATTGAACATAAAATCTATCATTATAGAAGGTGATTCCTTATGTGTCATTAATACACTAAAATATTAGAATAAGTGTGGGTGGAAACTTATCAACATCATCAAGGAAGCTTGTGTGATGTTGAATCATTTGATAAGGTGGAAATCCAACATACCTTCAAAGAAGGTAATAAACATGTGGACACGCTTGCTAATCATGGAAATGACATGACAGACCTAATGACATGGCCAGGACACGTATTCCTTGGAAAAATATATAAAATTGATAAATGATGACATGACCTTGGAGGAAGTGTAATGATGGCAACCAAGGCTCACATGCTTGGGAGTTCAAAAGTTATTCTTTTTTGGGAAAGGATACGATTCATTTTCTTTGGAATTTATTCAAGTTTTTATTGGTGACTCCATTTTGTTTGAGCTCAAAGAGAGAAGGTGTGTTTGGAAAACAATGGGTGGCGACAGGGTTAGAACCAAGCCTACTTCCTTCCTTCACCTAAAAAATGACTATATTCTCTGGAAGTTTTGCAGAGGTGGCTTCTCCAAGTATATTCAACATTTAAAAGGTAATGACCCACGCTCTCTCTGTTGATTTTGGTAATGCTTTGATTGAGGGGGATTCAAATTCAAGGGGGTTGAAATTAGGGTTATTGAAGAATCCATAGCTGAGATAACATGGCTTGCTTATGGATGGTCTCAAAATTTATAAAGACAAAACTAGGAAAAACATGAGATAACAACTTTTTTAGCCTGGTGAGCATATTATTTCTTATGATGATAGCATTTCCCATACCTATCTCCTAACCACTGGGCCGACATTTGTCTTGTTGTCATGAAGTATTTGACTCTGGAAAGGAAAATTTAGGAATATTTTCTCTTTTCACCTCTCCATCCTAAATTTATTTTGAAGGAACCAAGCTATGAGTCTAGATTTCTTTCTCTATAGGTCCTGTTATCCACCATTGCTAACTTTAAAAACAAGAAAGTTGATGTTCCCTTGCATAAGGTTTGATTCTCTTGTTAGTTCAAAAGAGTAAATCCATTATTCCTATAAAGTTTTTAGTTGCTAGTGACATTGAGTCTGACCATGAAACCCTAGCGTATGCTCTTAAACGTATGAAGAAAATGAAAGGGAAAGACACCCTTGAAGGGATAGTCGACGCTCTTTACAATCTAAAACATGGTGTTTAAAATGTGGGTGAGAGCTCTAGTAGCAGGGAGAGAGACTTTGTGGACTAGGAGGCTAGGTTAATGTGTGTTGAGTCAACTGTTGATACCATTCTTATGGTCAATAAGAATTTGATTCAAGAACTGAAGGAGTGCCACCATAAAATTGAGGTTAAAAACAAAATAATTGGGGAATTCAAGCTGAATTTTGTCATGCAGGAGCAAAGGGTTTCTATCCTATAGGACCAAGTGGCCAAAGTGGGAAAAACAAGAAAAATATGAGGATGGTCCTTAGTAGTTCTAACAGTGAACACACTTCATTTTCCGAGATTGATGGTAATACTAACACAGAGACCGTGGAGACCCAGACTGAGGATAAAGGAAAATTTTCCAAAAGACTCTGAGATTGTGGACACCCAGCCTGTGAAAAGGAGGAGAAAATACCTAAACATGTGATCATCAAAGTGGTAGGTAGGAAGGACAGTGGGCACAAGTGCTAGAACCCACAACAAGGAAAAGGAGAACTAATGACATGCCTTTTGTTGTCCTTTTGTTGTTCTTGTTCCTATGGTCTATAGATTAGTTCTTTTGGTTTCTGTCCTTTTATAGTTTTTTATAAAAAAATGTAATGCTTAATAGTTAGACTTTGTGTAGTCTAGCTATGTTTTTTGGTGGTCTGTTGTCAAGCTTTTTCGACTTTGCCTCCCTGGATTTTTGTTGGTTTTATTGTTAAAACTAGCTTCTTTCTATGTACATGGTTTTTTGGTCCCTTCAAAACCAAACTTCCAAATAATTATATTTTTTTCTTTTTAATATAAATATCAATGTAAAACAAGACTACAAAAATATTTGAGATACAAGAGAGAGAACCATGCTTGATAACCGATGAAGGGGTGAGCAAGATGTTCTAAGCTAGTTTGAATGCATACGGGCTTTGATTCCAACACAAGAGCATTACAAACCGGTTCAAGTGCATTGTAAAAGTTTCCATATGTTTACAACAGATAAAAATAAACTTTCAAATATTTTTAAATTTCCATACCTTGCTCCAAAGTTTCTACCTTAGCATAGGAGGGTAAGATGCTCACAAGGGTTGTAGGATTTGGGTTTAAAACTACGAATGAAAATTTTGTAATACCCTCATGCCACCTCAACAATTCTCATTTTTAGAATATCACATAGTCATGAAATTCCATGAGATGACATCTTAATGACGCATTTTTTCAGAAAGCATTTTCATCAAATCCATTTTGTGCATATTTTGTTATCCTTGCTACCCATGAGAACATATCTATTTAAGGAATACAATCCATAATTCATATGCATTTGATATGTTGTCACACTTTTTATACATGTCAACTATGGTTGCCTCACCTACAATCTTGAAAAAATCCCCTATACTTTGTTTTTGATGAACATCCATACTTTGATTTAAAATTATTTTCTTAACACATGTTGAAGGATGGTGGTAAGAAGAAAAATGTTTGTTGGTGCGGGATGGAGGTAGCGAAAAAGAATTAGTTGGTTGAAATAATCAACACACCTTGAACATTTTTACTATGGCAATAGAAATTCAAAGATACTCATCCCTCGACCCTCTCTCAATGCCATGATAAGACATGATGATTTGGAGGCAATAAAAGTGTGAAGCGTCTCCATAATCAACCCTTTCTAGAAAATGTTGTCAGATTGAGATAGAAAATAAAACAGTAGATAAGGAATTTTTTAAAAATTTAGAGCTCCATTTTTCAACTGGGCTACAAATATGAGAACAAAGTGAATCTATTGGACTAGAAGTCCCTTCAAAATTTACCCAATGTCCTACCGTGTTTGAAAAGGAGGTACCAACTATATACACTTCTCTAACCTAGCTTTTGAATCCAACTTACACAGAGAAAGAGTATGCTAGGAAGGGAAAATTTATTTGTCTTAGCGTGACTAAGAGAAAAATAAGTAGAATACATGAAATATGGAATTTACACTTGCATGATGCATTTGTTGGGGATTTTTTAAGGCCTCTTTAACAAGTTTGTTGGTGCATATTCTGCAACCATGGTATTCTATGGGCTGCATCACTCTTGGAATTAAAATAAACATGTCACGTACTTTTCAATTGCATCCACATGGTCTAAAAACACTTACAACTATAACAAATAACTAGCGTACAATGTAGTATTCTTCAAGGATTCCCATTTCCTTCTATAAATCTCCCACCTTGATGCACCTAGGAGACATATCACATCCAAAAACACATATATCTATGCAAGATTGGAGAATTATGTCTTGGGAGGCGAAGGTAGTAGGATTCGCTCATATTTTTTAGGATGGGAGGATATATGGAGGAAAAACTCTTCGACATGCCTCGAATCCTTTACCCACCCTTTTCACATGTTCCAATAAAAAAATCTTCTTGAACGAATTAATTCATTTGCTTAAATTTTCCTAATGCCAAAACCAATAATTCAACAATGTGTTCAATAGGGAAAATGTGTTTGTGGGTGTTTGAAAGAACGCGTATTAGTTGCTAAAAAGGAAAGGAGTCCAATGCAGTATCAACGCACCTCATGAGATCATTTCTATATAACATCACATCCCAAAACACTTGAAATTGTGATGGAAACACACACACACAAACACTGTTTTATTCAAATTTATTATCTACACAAAAATATCATTACTTGGCACTCAATATCTTATTACAATTATTACCAAAAAAACCATGATTAAAAATGAGGAGTGTATTTTGCACATGAATTCGTGACAAACACAAGGTTAAATCTCATTGTTTCCAAAATCAAACATTAGGAAGGATCTTCAAATCTTCCTCAAGAGCCACTCTTCCTCCCTTCCTCCTTTATTTCACTTATTTATATATATATATTCATCAAAATTTTATGATTTATTATTATACTAATAATGGTTATTATTATAACCTGCTACTACGAAAATTAAAGATTCTTCTCGATAATACTATAGATATTGGAAAATATCTTAAATACATCTATTCGAATGATGAGGATTATTCTCTTTACCTTCTACACACAATAACAATAAGTAGTCGGAACATATATCAACATTTTTCAAAAATTGAGAAGTTGAAGGTACCTAACAACACTATGATATGAGAGGGGAATTACAAATAGACCTCAACACAAATTCAATCCAATAGTGGATGTGAATGATGGGAAGATGATACTAGTAAGACCAACTAGATGATAATGTACCTATATGGATGGGTAGGGTAAAATGGTTTCTAATACAAGATGTTTACAAAACGACTCAAAAGATAAGGGTAAGTTGGTGGGAACTCACAAGAAAAGAAAATATAGAAAAGGAAAAGTATCGAGAATGTTTAAACAAAAATTAATGGTGGAAAAAATCAAGGGAAACATCACATTTTTAAATAGACAGCATCATATGGGCATGGACACCAAGTAAAATATGGAAAGGAGATCAAATAAAAATACCAAATTAGGGACATGAAGTCATTTAGGCATACCTTACACAACTTCAAGAACCCTAATTAAAGTATTGTAGTTAACATTTGCTAGACTACATGTCATCAATAAGGATAAAACATTATGTTGTTATCATGATGTTGAGCCCAAAGGTATTGATTGCCTTTGGAAATAAACTTTCAAACCAATGTGTCAAATCAATGTGTTTAACATTAAACTTTATCTATTGTTCTTTATGATTTATAGAATGGAAAATCCTAGCGACCACTAACCTCTAAAATTTATTATCTCGTATACAAGTAGTTAACATTGGCTAGAATATCTCGTATTCAAAAATTATTAGAAACCATTGAGTTTTGTTACTATGATTTCCAATTTATAAATAGATAAAATCAATGTTAAAAGACGTCAAAATGGTGCTTCACCAAATACCTTAAAAATGGGATCATGCCTTATGTAAGTTATTGGCCACAAACCTTATGTAATCCTAACAGATTTTCCACATTTATGAATGTGAAATTAATTCAAGTATTCATTAATATAATCAAGTCTCAATATGCAAAAATAGATTTAATCTTCATTAATTAGCTTCAATCAACAAAATTCTTCATACAGATCAAATTGGCGAGAAAATTTAGTGACCTAGGATGTGGGATAATTGAATTTTGTATTCCATTACATATTCAATTTAGAGATTCTTTTTGTAACTTTGCATTTAATTTTTTGATATTAGGTGAAATAGGGTTAAGGGGACTCTACCCCGTACAAGGCACAAAAAAAAGGGGGACCAACCCAAAAAATAAACAAAAAGGATAAAAACCGTGGTGCTTGAGAAGGGTATACATGGCCACATTCCCTAGCTACCAAAAAAAAAAAGAGTTGGGAGTGGATTCCAAACCTATGAAAAAACTAGAAAATAAAAATGTGAATAGGTCTACCCTCCACAAAAAATGAGAGATAACCACTTGACAAGATGGCAAGGGAGGAAGGATACATGTGTAAGCATTCCACGATCACCTCAAAGAGATTAGAAAAGTGTACTTCAAAGTCTCATAATAAACCAAAGAAAAAAGTGTTAGACATCCGCAAAACCCAAGTTCGCGGTAAGAACCAAAGTAATTAAATTTTGACATCTCGCACAACCATCTATGCAAATTGAGCCATAGTAAAAAGGTTGAAAATGAATTACAATTTTTAAAAATGTTTGACTTATTTGATTTAATTCGTGGAATTTATTTTAATAATGGTAAAAGGTTTTTTGATTGGGATCCTACCAAAAATTCATGGAAATTTTTACTAGTGCTCATTGACTTAATTTATGGACTTTGATTATAGCAAATTTTGAAACTTGTAATACGGAAATTGGAATCCAATAATAGTGAAATTAGAATCCAAAAATAGCAAAATTGGAATCCAAAAATAGTGAAATTGGAACACCATTATGTACAATAATGACAATACTCGAATCCAATAGTACTATTAATGGAAGCCAATAATAGTAATAATTGAATCCAATAGTAACAAAAATGAAATCCATTATACAAAAAAAAGGATAAATTTTCACCAAATTTTGTAAGATTGGAGTCTAGATTCACATGAATATGTCAAAATTTAGTGAAATTAAGATTAAATGAGTAAGGTTAAAATTTCTAACTCATGGGTAACTAAAAGGTTTCTCAAGTTTCTTGGGAGGTATTGATTACAGAGGTCAATAAAACACATCATGATATAATGAAATCATGACCCCTAGTCTTTTCTAAGGCCATACACTTATTTTTTTAAGGTTTTATCATATCACCACAACACACTAAGTACTATTATTGCACCATTTATTTCAAAGGAAGATTCAACGTCTTTGGTTACTTTCAAAGGGCTTACTTCAGCTTGGTGTAGATGTTGGTTTATTGTCCAACATTCTGAATCTTTTCAAAATTTCATGTACATACTTTGTTTGAGAAACAAATATGCCCTGTTCTATTTTCTTGACTTCAACACTAAGACAATACTTCAACAATCCCAAATCAGTCATCTCAAACTCCTTCTTCATAGGTGATTTGAATTCATCTATAGCCTTGTTTACATTTCCAATAAAGATTAAATCATCTACATACAAAACAACAATCAAAATCTCACCATCCTTGCTTGCTTTGATGTAGAGTTTTTCCGATCGTACTAAGCCCTTGGTTCTTATTTGATTCCATTTAACACTTTCTTGAGATTGTATAATTTTCTCTCATGCCTTGGGATTTCATAACCAGGTGGTTGTCCCACATACACCTCTTCTTCCAACACTCCATTCAAGAAAGATGATTTAAAATCCATTTGATTAACGTTCCACTTGTGATGATCATCTATGGCAATGATTGTTCTCGTAGTTTCTAGCCTTACCATTGGTGCATAGCTTTCATTTCATCCTGAAATCTATGATCACCATATTTGAAAAAATTCATATTTTTAAAATAATGGGTTGTTCGTGTTTTTATTGCCGAAAGTTCTTGTATTGTGTCAAGATATTCCCAAAGAGCCATATTAGCCATTTTCGCCAAATACCCGGATGCCCAAAATTGTTATATTCGTCATCGGGAATTTTTGTGGGAAATTTGTATTTAATTATTTTGAGCCCCGTTTGAGGCACTTTGTGCTCCAATTTAACCCTGTTGTGATTGAACATATCATTATTCCTATATACCATAAGGGTTTTAACTAGGAATAAGTTTTGGGCTTTATTTGTGACTTTTGGCAATTTTTTATGTTTTTGTGTTTTTTCATTTCGTTTTCTGTGAAATTTCTCTAAATCAATTCCTTTGTCGGGTTAGCCCGATTCTTGGCCTGGAGTATTTGGAGATCACATACGCACATTGTGCCAGAAGGAAGTTGCCATCGGAGGTCCGGTTCACTGGGAAAAGTGAAGTCGTGCACTAAAAAGCCCCTGCGGGGTTGGACACATTTTTGGAAAACAAAGGATTTAAGTGGATCATGGGAAAAATAGAAGCAACATGTAGGTGGGAATTTTATTACACACCTTACAGGTACCTTTTCCCATGAAGTTAAATCACTTAAATTATAATGGGAAAATTAGAGGCGGCGGGCATGCGGGAATTTATTGCACCTTGCAGGTAAAAATTCCCATGTTGAAATAAAAGAAAAGTGACTTAAGTGAAATCATGGGATTTTATTTCCTGCCTTATAGGGTAAATAATCCCATTATGAAAATCAAATCACTTAAGTGGATCATGGGATTTTTGGGGCTGCCTTGCAGGGTAAAAATTCCCATTGTCATGTGTTTTTAAAAATAGAATTCTATTATGCCAAAAAGTGCGACCCCTTTAGGGAGAACATGGCAGCCTTTAAAGTGATTATTTTAATTAATTCTTCTTCTATTTATGGCGCCTAAACATGGAGAAAAGTCAACAAAGCAAGGGAATAAAAAGATGGAAATAGATGGTCTAAATTGATTAAATTTAATTTATTTAAAGGCTGCCCTCTTCATGCTAAAAAGTGCGCCCCATTTGGGTGATATTTAATGCTTTTTGAAGTATTAAATGATTAAATTAATTTCTATTTTCAGTGGCTAAGGTCAAGGCACACTGTGAAGCTTCAGTTGAGTGAAGAGTGGATGTTTAAATTGGATTAATTTAATTAATTGGATGGTTGTCCTTAAACATGCTATTTTAACACATCAGTTAAAGAGAAGAGCATGATTTTTAATTAATTAATTGCCAGGAATAGGAAGGGAATTATTAATTATAGAATTATGAGGGTTATATAAGCAAGGGGCTGCCATAAGGATGAATTAATTAATTCACAGGTGAAGAAGTGCAGCCCAGAGGAAAAGTGCACCCCATTTGGAGAAGGATTTTGCTCAGAGGAAGGTGGATTTGATGCTAAAAGCTTCTAGTTTTGGCGCATGCTTTGAAGAAGGCTGATTTGTGTCTGCATAATTGTTTGTAGAAGTGATACAGGTGCTCAGGTGATGTTGGTAAAATTCATGCTTTCTTTGCATGCAAATAAAACGTCAAATTTTGGGGCAACAAGCTTGAATTATGCAGATTTTTGTGATTAAAATTCACTGTGCATGCTTCGGTTGCCATCTTTGTCTGAATTAATTGCAGGAGTTAGATACAGGTGCTTTTATAAAGAAAAGGAACTTATATCAATGTCCAATACATTGAATATTTCCTCCAAATCTGAAGGATTATCCAGATTGCACCAGTTTTGAAGAAATTCCAATCAAATAAGAAGAAAAAGAATTGTTCAGACAAAGATAGACAAAGCTATGGTGAAGAAAGATGAAAAAGAAAGCACAACGGAGTCATGCATCACTTCTAAATTTGTAGATATTGGAGACACAATCTAGGTCCAAAACCTCTTGCTGAATTGATAGACGAGATCCGGAGATTCACTCATGCTTCACTCATGCGTGATGCAGAATTATTCGAGCTTGCAGTTTTCCATCCACATGCCTAGATTGCGCAGTTATGCGGTGCAGATGATATCCAGATCCATATCCGTATCCAGATGTAGATCCATATCTCATAGTTACAAAGGCTTCCAGCAGAAAATTCACCCTCTTGCTTCTAATGCAGCCCGTGTAAAAGTTAGTGCATGGAGAATTCCTTCCAAGATCTTGTGCAAGTGCTCCCATCTTCCAGTTGAAGCCTTCATTGAAGTTGCATTCACCCGGAGTGCTTTCCAGAATTTTTAATTGCTCATATGCAATTAAAAATAAATAGTTATTTATGGCAGACATTACACTGATGCATGTATTGGAGAAGAAATACAAAAGCTTCAAGGATAAAAGAGAAGACAAGGCGAAGGAAAAATTCCAGCCGCTTCCAATTCCAGCTTGTTTCAAGATCCAATTCCACTTGCTTCTAGAGATCCAAACTTACTCCCAGATCCGGTTTGGTGAGAATCAAAGGCAAAAGAATTAGCTACATGTAGACATGAAAAAGGATAAGACTGCACTTTCCTCTTCCTTCTTCTTTCCTTTGATAAAGTAATTGAGCGATCAATTAGATTATACAACTTAAGTGATTGGTTTAAAAGCCATTACTTGAAGAAGTCAACTACTTGGAGATAGGTGGCACGTGCAAAATAGAAGGTTCTATTTTCAGTTGCAAATCATACATGTCATGCAAAGAGGAATTCAGGGAGGGAGATTGCCAATTGTTTCTTTTCCTCAATTCCACATGTGCCGAGTTCAACTAAAAGCTTCCGACTTATAATTGCCCCTCTACATTCTATAAGTAGAGGAAGAACCTTAGGTTAATGATCAGAATTGGTAAGAAGCATTCTTGTGTTCCAGACTTTGTGCTTAAACCCTTGAGAGCCACTTGAAGCAAAGGAATATACAGGAGTAGACTTCTAGAGAACTTTGTGTCACGGTGTATTGTGTTTCTAGCTTTTATATCTTAGATCTTTTAATAAACTTTGTGTTATTTCATATCTAGATCTAGAGCTACCTTTTCTTATAATTTTGTGTTTATATCTATTGGTTTCTTCTATGTGCATGCAATCAACTCTACTATCTATTGATTGGGATGCACATCTTCCCCATTTCTTCTCTGTGTTTATATAATTCCTTTCCTTCTTCTATAAATATTTCCTTTCTTTAAACACCACTTACTTACTTGCTGAATCGCTGTTGATTATTGTTCATGAACTGAGTAGTTAAAGTAAAACCCCATATAGATATTAGCATACTTTAATTGACAAATCTGACATGGGAGCCTCACCGGTAAATGAGGGAGATTTATCTCATGACTTCCTAGGTTTTGTGCTATGCAGAAAATCTAGCCAACAATTTTTGGCGACTCCGCTGGGGAACAACTATCTTTGCAAATCAAAGCTTATCTTTTTAAGATTAGAGTGTTTTCCATACATATCTCAACTCAAGGCTAAATGCCCATTCACCCGATCTGTGAAGGCGTAAGGAAGGACAGATCATTTCTACCAATTGCGGAGCAATTCAATTTCAATCATCATCCTCAAGTTAGAAGCCACAGATCTAGTCTCTCACCAGGAAGGAGAGTACACACCCATATAGATCCGGATCATCTTCAGCATAATCCAGCAGCTGCTGGAATTATTCACCAAGTCTACACAAGGAGAAGACGTGCTCCATTCGTCATGGTGAATCAGAACCAGATTGTACCTGTTCCATGGGGTGCAACCTTTGGGCCTTTGAATCTGACTCCTCCTATGCATGATCTACCTAAAGGGACGAGAAATAATTTTTTGAAATTCTTTGGAGATGGCAAGAAAAATATAATCCAGATGACCACTTGGCTGCATTTTTCATATCCTGTGGAGTGCTTGCAGTCGAACATGAAGATGTATTTGTCAGACTCTTCATAGAGACTCTACATGACTTGGCTGGAGAATGGTTCTACCGGCTAGCTCCTGGCATAACCAACCAACTGGGCTACTATGCGGGATGCATTCTTGAAAATATTCAAGGCAGCCGAAGATTCCAATACATTGATTACTCAACTCACTCAGTTAAAGAAGGAGCCACATGAGCACATGCGAGATTTTATTGCAAAATTCCAAAGATTACTATACAAAATTCTGGCTTCTGCTTCTCTGAATGATGAGAATCAAAAAGTATTCTTCATCAATACTTTACTTCATGAAGTAAGCTATCAACTGTGAAGAGCACATCCTGCTGATTTTTTAGCAGCGCAAAACATGGTGGTTAAAATTAAAGATGACCTCATCATGGCTGGAAAGATAAAGAGCAACACTTCTAGAGCTGAAAGTTCATCTTCTCTCTACATCCGATTCATTATTGCAAAAGTTAGAAAATGAGATGTTGCAGATGAAGAAACAAATGGCTCAAATGGCTTAAGGAAACAATACTACCCCTACTCAAAATTTCAAAAACAACAACCGAACCGCATTGCTTGGTTCCCAAAGATTAGCAATTGAAGTTTCTCCCAGAAACAACATGGAGATGAATGAAGAAGACCTAGAAGTGACGCTGATCAGCTTGAGAATGATGATTTTATAGGTCTTGCTGGCGACTCCAACATTAATTACCTAAACTACAAATATGAACATGAGTATGAGGAGCTTCTTGAAGATGATCATGGTCATGCATATGCAGTACTTACAAGATCACAAACTCACCAAGCTGAAGCATTAGTAGAAGAACAAATAAGGCACAGCCCTTTACCTTCTTCTTTAGCTCCTAGAGATAAGAATACAAGTTCTTCATCTCAGCCGAATAAATCAACTCAAGTATCTGAATCTATACCTTCCTTTGACATTATTGATCATGCCAAGAAAACTAAAGTTCAAATGTTAGAAGTTGAATACTTGAGAGCCTTTCCTGAGTAGTTAAATAGGCTAGTCAAATATGTACAATCACCAGGACAATCCAATACATCAAAAGGCCTTTTTCCTAAGCCCAAGGATACTCCTCCCCAAAACAACATTGCAGTTGTTAAATCCTCATCATCTTCTGAAAGAGTAGAACCTTTCTATGTCTCCTTATTGCTTAATGGTTTCAAGTTAAGCAACTACATTTTAGATTCGGTGCTTAACAATGTCATGTCAGCTAAAGTTGTAGATGCTCTTGGGCTTACCTTGACAAAGACCATAAAAAGGTGTTATTCCATGGAGAGACAAGTCCCTTTAATCAGAAAATCAAAGATGCACAAGGCACTTACAGCGAGCTTTTCCGACAAAATATTAAAGATGACAATTCTTAGTTACAGATATTCCTGTTTCCTACGGGATGTTGCTGAGTAGAAACTTCTACAAAGAGCTGGGAGGAGAAGTAAAGATGGATTGGTCCTGTGCACATATTCCTATCAAAGGGATTAACCATAAGTTGGAGCTGGAAAAGAAGTCTAGGTACACGGTTACAAAATCTGAGGATCCTAGATCTCAGATTCTTTTTCAAGAATCTGACCGTGGGGTCTATTTCTTGGAAATGGATAAAGACATTCCAGAGCAAGAACTTCGACCAGAGCTAGAGCCAACAAAAGAAGAAGAAAAAGTTTGGACTCTGGAGTTTAAAGGCACATGTTGTTCTTTTGGATCAGGAGCTGGCACTCTACTAATATCTCCAGATCATGAGGTATTTCCATACTCCCACAAGCTGATGTTCGAGAACACCAATAATATGGCGGAGTATGAAGCATTGCTTCTAGGAATGGAGCAAGCTAAAAAGAAAGGAGTAAAACTCCTCAAAGCCCAAGGAGATGTTGAACTTATAGTAAAGCAAGTTTGAGGGCAAATCAAGTCAAAAGAGATAAGCTGGAGCATTACAAAGATAAAGTGATTTCTACCACATTCGATTTTGTAGCCTTCTCTATTGACTTCATTCCAATAAATCAAAATTCTAAGGCAGACTTCTTTGGCAGTCATGGCTGCACTATTGAATCCGAGATAGACCACCATCCATATTTAGACAAGGAAACTATAAAGTGGAGATGGTCTACCACCCTAAAGTCCCTGAACAAACATCTGCATGTCTACATGTTGAAGGGAGTGAATCACCACCATGAAAAAATAGTCACAGGAAAAATTGATCCAGGTTATGGTGATAGTAGTGGAATGATCCAACCAAAAGGTAACAAAATCCCCAAGGGTTTAGTTTCCTTAGTGGAGACTTTCAACAAGCATGATCAATATCTGAAGAAGAACAAAGAATATGGTGATAGTTCTTCCTCAAAAATGCAGCAAATAAATCTAGGAACGGAGCAAGTTGATGTAGACTTATCCACCACAGAGAGAAGAAAGGATGAGCCACCACCAGATGAAGTTGATAAGGACTTGCCTAGAGTACTTGACAAGAAGGCCAAAGAAAGGAAGTTTGAGATCGGAGATTGGGTACTCTGGTGGGACAAGAGATATGAACCAAAGGGCATGCATGAAGAATTTGATTCACTCTAGAAAGGGCCCTTCATGATCAAAAGAGCTGCAAGAATGGATACTTTCTTCCTTTCCTACCGGGATGGAATTGAGTTACCATTTCCTTTCAACGGGAAGCATCTGAAGTTGTTCAAGAATTAAAAAGCTAGGAAAAAACCTGTATGTATATAAATAAAACTTTGTTTGTTTTTATTTGTATTTGTTTTTGTGTTGTGTTTGTTTGTTTGCCTAACCCCGTGCCCAAAAGACAAGATACAAAACCAGAGATGCTGGGATCTCATCTTTTCCCTTGTCATTCTGACAGAGAAAAATATGTCCACAGACGGAGCCAACTAATGTACCCAGATTTCATCCTGAAATTCTGTGACTACCCTATCCAAAAAAATTTCATACTTTTAAAATAATGGGTCGTTTTGTGTTTTTATTGCCAGAAAGTTCTTGTATTGTGTCAAGATATTCCCAAAGAGCCATATTAGCCATTTTTGCCAAATACCCAGATGCCCAAAATTGTTATATTCTGTCATCGGGATTTGTCTGCGGGAAATTTGTATTTAATTATTTTGAGCCCGTTTGAGGTAATTTGCACTCTAATTTAACCTTGTTGTGATCAAACATATCATTATTCCTATATACCAGAAGGGTTTTAACTAGGAATAAGTTTTGGGCTTTATTTGTGACTTTTGGCAATTTTTCGTGTTTTTGTGTTTTCCCGTTTCGTTTTCTGTGAAATTTCTCTAGATCAATTCCTTTTTGGGTTAGCTTGATTCTTGGCCTGGAGTATTTGGAGATCACATACACACATTATGCCAGAAGGAAGTCACCATCGGAGGTCCGGTTCAGCGGGAAAAGGCGATTCATGCACTAAAAGCCCTCGGGGTTAGATGCATTTTTGGAAAACAAAGGTTTTAAGTGGATCATGGGAAAAATAGAAGTAGCAGGAAGGTGGGAATTTTGACCTGCCTTGCAGGTACTTTTTCCCATGGAATTTAAATCACTTAAATTATAATGGGAAAATTAGAGGCGCAGCAGTGCACGGGAATTTATTGCACCCTTGCAGGGTAAAAATTCCCATGGTGAAATAAAAGAAAAGTGACTTAAGTGAAATCATGGGATTTTATTGCCTGCCTTGCAGGGTAAATAATCCCATTATGAAAGTCAAATCACTTAAGTGGATCATGGGATTTTCGGGGCTGCCTTGCAGGGTAAAAATTCCCATTGTCATGTGTTTTTAAAAATAGAATTCTATTATGCCAAAAGTGCAACCCCCTTTAGGAAGAAAGATGGCAGCCTTTAAAGTGATTATTTTAATTAATTCTTCTTCTAAAATATGGCGCCTAAACATGGAGAAAAGTCAACAAAGCAAGGGAGAATAAAAAGGATGGAAATAGATGGTCTAAATTGATTAAATTTAATTTATTAAAAGGCTGCCCTCTTCATGCTAAAAAGTGCGCCCCATTTGGGTGATATTTAATGATTTTGAAGTATTAAATGATTAAATTAATTTCTATTTTTAGTGGCTAAGGTCAAGGCACACTGTGAAGCTTCAGTTGAGTGAAGAGTGGATGTTTAAATTGGATTAATTTAATTAATTGGATGGTTGTCCTTAAACATGCTATTTTAACACATCAATTAAAGAGAAGAGCATGATTTTTAATTAATTAATTGCCAGGAATAGGAAGGGCAATTATTAATTATATAATTATGAGGGTTATATAAGCATGGGCTGCCATAAGGATGAATTAATTAATTCATAGGTGAAGAAGTGCAGCCCAGAGGAAAAGTGCACCCCATTTGGAGAAGGATTTTGCTTAGAGGAAGGTGGATTTGATGCTAAAAGCTTCTAGTTTTGGTGCATGCTTTGAAGAAGGCTGATTTGTGCTGCATAATTGTTTGTAGAAGTGATACGAGGTGCTCAGGTGATGTTGGTAAAATTCATGCTTGCTTTACATGTAAATAAAACATCAAATTTTGGGGCAGCAGACTTGAATTATGCATATTTTTGTGATTAAAATTCACCGTGCATGCTCTTGTTGCCATCTTTGTCTAAATTAATTACGGGAGTTAGATATAGGTGCTTTTATAAAGAAAAGGAACTTATATCAATGTCTAATACATTGAATATTTCCTCACGAATCGAAGGATTATCTAGATCTGCACTTTTGAGCTTTTGAAGAATTCCAATCAAATAAGAAGAAAAAGAATTGTTCAGACAAAGATAGATAAAGCTATGGCAAAGAAAGATGAAAAAGAAAGCACAACGAGTCATGCATCACTTCTAAATTTGTAGATATTGGAGACACAGATCTAGGTCTAAAACCTCTTGCTGAATTGATAGACAGATCCAGATGCAAAACTTCACTCATGCGTCCGGATGCCATATAGAAATTAGCGGATTATTCGCAGATCTAGATCCATATATATCCCATATCAGATGCGAGATCCAGATCTCATCCATATTATCAAAGGCTTCCATCTCATAGTTAAAAGAAAATTCACCCTCTTGCTTCTAATGCAGCCCATGTAAAAGTTAGTGCATGGAGAATTCCTTCCAAGATCTTGTGCAAGTGCTCCCATCTTCTAGTTGAAGCCTTCATTGAAGTTGCATTCACCCATAGTGCTTTCCAGAATTTTTAATTACTCATATGTAGTTAAAAATAAAGATTTATTCTGACGAACATTGTATTGATGCATGTATAAGAGAAGAATTGCAAAAGCTTCAAGGATAAAAGAGAAGAGAGGGCAAAGGAAAAATTCCAGCCACTTCCAATTCCAACTTGTTTCCAGATCCAACTTGCTTCCATATCCAACTACTCCCAGATCCAGTTTGGTGAGAATTAAAGGAAAAAGAATCAACTGCATGCAGACATGAAAAGGGACAACAGCTTTCCTCTTCCTTCTTCTTTCCTCTAACAATGTAATTGAGAAATCAATTAGATTATACAACTTAAGTGATTGGTTTAAAAGCCATTACTTGAAGAAGTCAACTACTTGGAGATAGGTGGCACGTGTAAAATAGAAGGTTCTATTTTCAGTTGCAAACCATACATGTCATGTAAAGAGGAATTCCAGGGAGGAGATTGCCAATTGTTTCTTTTTCGACTTCCACATGTGTTAGTTTAACTAAAAGCTTTCTACTTGTAATTTCCCTCTACATTCTATAAGTAGAGGAAGAACCTTCGGGTTAATGATCAGAATTTGTAAGCAGCATTCTTGTGTTCCAGACTTTGTGCTAAAACCCTTGAGAGCCACTTGAAGAAAAGGAATATACAGGAGCAGATTTCGGAGAACTTTGTGTCATGGTGTATTGTGTTTCTTGCTTTTTATCTTAGATCTTTTAATAAACTTTGTGTTATTTCAGATCTAGATCTAGAGCTACCTTTGCTTATAATTTTGTGTTTATATCTATTGGTTTCTTCTATGTGCATGCAATCAACTCTGTTATCTATTGATTGGGATGCACATCTTCCCCATTTCTTCTCTGTGTTTACATAATTTCCTTCTTCTATAAATATTTCCTTTCTTTAAACAATTGCTTACTTGCTGCAAAACTGTTCAGTTATGGTTCATGAACTGAGTAGTTAAAGTAAAACCCCATATAGATACTAGCATACTTTAATTGACAAATCTAACACGGTAACCTCATCGATAAATGAGGAGATTTATCTCATGATTGCTTAGGTTTTGTGCTATGCAGAAAAATCTAGCCAACAACTCCCTTATTTCATTCTCCTCTATTGCATACATTTCTTCATCCATTTCTTCACACCATTTTTTGTCCTTAATTTCTTCCTCAAAATAAATAGGATATGTTGCTGAAAATAAAGAAAAATTAATCATTTCATCTTCATTTTCATCATACCTTGATTGCTCATAAATATCTTGTACACTCCTCATTCAACCTTGGTGCTGATTTGAGTCAGATGATGATGAATATGCCTCATTTGCTGGTCCTTGCATGATTTTTGGCTACTGCCATTTGAAGATTCACCCCTTTGTGAAATGGGTGTCCAACTTGGTACATTGTTTACTCTACCATCTGTTGTTTCAACATCAATGATAGGTGCATTTACCTTTTTTGTGGTTGTTCCACTTCTTGTACATCTCCCCAAGATGCTTCCTCAATGAATTGAACATCTCGCTGATTATGAGTTCCTTTGTGATTGGATTGTATAATCACTTTTCTCCTCTATTATCCCACTATGATCTTATTTGATTTGGCACAATTTGCATATGCTACACACAAAAAAACATCAAGTTTTCAACACTTGGTTTTCTCCCACTCCATGCCTCTTGAGTTATCATGTTCCTCATGCTTTTTGTATGACATATATTCAACAAATACATTGTTATTCCAACTGCTTTAGCCCAATATTGATCTATCAATCCTCTTGTTTTAATCATGCTTCTTTCCATTTATTGAATGGTTCTATTATTTCTCTTAGCTACACCATTTTGCTATGGTGTATACCTAGTTTTGAATTTTTTCTTGATCCTGTGCTCCTTACTAGAAGTTTAAAATATCATTTGATATATACTCTCCCCTTATATCCATTCTAAATGTTTTTATATAATGGCCAATGTACTTCTCTACCATGTCCTTAAATTTCTTGAATAATATAATTGTCTCTAATTTATTTTAAAAAAAATAAACCCATGTCCTTATGTTGAAGTCATCTATAAAAGTAATGAAATTCTCACTTTTGGACAAGGAGGGAGTTTTCATGGGACTACACAAGTCTGAATGTATTATCTCAAGAGGTGAGATTTATCTCCAAGATTTTTGTGAGGGAAAAGCATTTCTATGTTGCTTCCCTAATATACAGGCCTCAAAAACCTTATCTTATTTTTCAATAGGGGTATTCCTCTAGCCATTTTTTTATTATAAATAACATGCAATCCACCAAATCTCAAATGTCCATACTTAGGTGCCAAATAGTAGATTGATCAATGGCTATTATTTTGAAAGATGTTGTTCCTTCACTTTGCATCCTCAAAGGAAACATTCTATTTTGTGTCATCTTCACTATTACAATCAGCTTGTTGCTTCCACTTCTATCATATATAATGCATTCTCCATTTTCAAAATTTACCTTATATCCTTTTTGGACAAGCTTCTCAATACTTAGAATATTATACTTCAATCTTGGGACATAAAAGACATCATTGATCTAGCCTCTTGTCTCCTTGCTTGGTGATAATGGATATGTTTCCTTTGCCCATCACTAGAGCTTTGTCATTTGTTCCCATCTTCACTTCAGATCTGATTTCTTCATCTATGTTATTGAACATTTCCTTATTTCCACACATATGGTTGTTGCATGCACTATCCAAATACCATATTTGTTTATTTCCTTGCTTAGCTACATTGCAAGTTAGAAACAGTTATGCTCTTTTCATTCTTTTCAGGTTCAACCTCTTTTGTATTAGAAAAAATTTCACTATGATTTCTCATATCATACTCTTTCTTTCTGCATTCACTAGTATAGTGTCCATAATGTTTGTAGTAATAACGTTGTACATTTGATTTATCATATCTGTAGTAGAACCACCTCTATAAGTGATGTTTCTCCTTCATCTTCTTCTTTCTTGTGGCTCTTGATTTTTGTATCTTCCACATTCATACTGGTTTTATAATCTTCCTCTCCCCCACCTCTCACATTTGTGTTTTTTTTGAAGGCTTGTTCATTGGAGGAGTTGGTTTTTCTACTCATCCTCTGTTCATGGGTTTGTAAATAACCCATTAACTCATCAATTGTCATTTGTCTCAAGTCCTTGGACTCCTCTATTACAACCACAACTAGATCAAATATAGTTGGAAATATCCTCAATACCTTCTCTATGATCTTATGGTCTTCAACAACATTTCCATTAGTCCTCATCTGATTGACTATGGTCATTGTTCTTGTGAAAAAATCATTTATTGATTCTGATTCTTTCATGAGAAGAGTCTAAAAATATCTCCTCAACATCTGTAATCTAACTATCTTTACCTTGTCACTTCCTTGATAAACATTTTTCAAGGTGTCCCATGCTTGTTTGGAGTTTATAGTTGCTGTAATCCTAGGGAAACTGAATTGGTGACAAAATTTTGAATATAGCTTAAAGGTTTTTCATCCTTTTTCTATTTTCCTTCAAAGAATTATTTTGAGCTTGTGTGAGTGCATTGAAAGTAGCTTGATCTGCTACTTCTATGTATCCTCCTTCCACTAGTTCCCATAGCTCTTGAGAAGAGAACAATGTATTCATCTTAATACACCATATGTCATAGTTCTTCCCATCAAATATTGGGGGTTGTTTCCATGAGTTATTGATAGAAGCCATTATAACACGAACCCAGAAAATAAGAACTCAAACCCACGAACTATTGAGTTCTTATTTGCTCCAACAACCTTTCACCTCAATACCAAATTGTTGGCAAAATGTGGCACCAACACAACCATCATAAGGAGAAAAACAACAAGAAGAATATATAAAACACAAAGAATATACATATATTATATTTGATTCAAAAACATCAAACAATCTTAGAGTCGCGGATCTCGTATATTTTCTTTTCTTTTCTATTACAATATTTCACCACGTTGTTACTCTATATTCCTCTTATCTCTATTTGTAGATTCAAAAGCACAAATATATAACCTCCTTTCACCCAAAATACGTCGATCTTCAACACGGACCCAAAACCAATATTCATTTCGGTGAATTCTATGGATTTGACTTGTCATCGATCTGTGTGGACTCGATGATTTTACATTTACAGACTTTTCCTTTGTAAGGTGGCCTTTTCTACATCGCATGTCTTTGGCTTATGTGAAAAACTGAATATCCATGGGAAACTCTAGACCCACACAGTATGACCTCTCACTTGTCTCGCAACTTTAACCACTCCTTTGTCCCATGGCTTCAAACCATTCCATAAAGAACTGGACCTAAAAATTCCACCAACACTAAACCTTCCTTTGTTACTCGGCTTTGAAACACTTCCATGGATAATTTAAGTAACTACCAAAATCAATATAAATGCATGTCGAGGTGGTGGTTGGTGTTGTTGCAAATTAGCAAGACACCCCACGGATGTTGATCAGATTTCTAGTTTGATCATACTAGCATCCAGTGTGATTGCACAACATTGAATCCTTTCCTCAAGTGTGGGACTTGCAAAATGAGAAAGGAATCTCCAGTTTAGAGGTTGGTTCCTCAATTCCTCTGGTCAGATTTATCACTTACAAGTTACAGAGGTCTATATTCCTAATCCTACCCTAAATTCCAAAGGAGACAGAGATAGAGAATGCAGATAAACTAAAACTAATGCTAATAGGTGATGCACCAAAGGAGTGGTGAGCATTTTTTACTTCTGCAGATTGACACAGTCCATAAAAATGCAACAAAGAACCTCATGCACAAACTGATAATTGTAATGAAGGATCAAAAATTAACCAAACAACACAGCGAGGATGATGAAAACTAATCACGAGGTTGTATTGTTATTTTAATCATCAAAATCACTTGCATTACAACACCTAAGAGGCAAAATAAAGTTTTAGCTCTTAGAAAAGGTCTGATATTCCACCAAAATCACTTTCAAGGTGAGAGAGGGGACCTGCAATACACAAAAAATGTTCAACCCTTTGAAAATGAGCCAAATCTGGCTTTTACAGTGCAAGGGACGAGCCCAGGAGAGAGAAATGCGAGAAAACATGGGAGAGGTTCAATCATTGACAAAAATGCATTCAAAATAGCATGGGCATCCTTATAGACCCATTCCCTGACATTTTTAACCATGATGGGAGAGAATGTGAGCCATTCTTCATTAAAAATGGTGGTTGAAACGTCATTTCTGCTCATCACCACGTGCCAGAGATGTTTTTATTTTATCTCTCCAAACTCCATCAAAATGCAAAATTGACCCTAAAATCTTGTAGATAATTTCACCATCTTTCCATTGATATAAAGAACATGAAAAACCGAGCTCTGGATCGAAAGTTATGGCCATTTGAAATTTTAGGGCAAAATAGGACCAAATTGGGTCAGCGGGAATTTTTTTAATTTTTACCCTTTTTTGCATTTGGGAAAATTTTCCAAAATTTCCCCACACTCCGCTAGTTCAGGTGCCACGTGGCATGATTTTATTGGTCGCGGGCCCATCCTACTCCATTTTCCTTCATTTTCACCTTTGGAAAAATTTCCCAAAATTCCCACCGGGCCGGCGAGTTTGGGACACGTGGCACGCGCTGATTGGGCGCGGGCCTTTCTCTCCAAAATTCTCTATGGGTCACTTTGATATTTTTTGACCTAGACACGTGGCACAACCCCATTGGTTGTGGGCTTGCCCCTTCTAGATTTTCCGTGGGGTTTTCTCTTCGAAATTTCCTTTGTTTCTTCTTTGGAAAATTTTCCAAGTTCTCCTCCGCCCCGCCGCCAGTGCTGTTTTCATGTGTGAAAGTGTTGAAGATTGTACACTAAGAGTACTATACACTTTTCATGTATCCTTGCCGGGGAGTTCGGGGCCGGGCGTGGGCCCTTGGTAGTAGTTAAAGCCCCATTGGTTGTGGGCTTGTGCGGGTTTTCCGGGCTTCTTTGGAAAATTTTCAAGTAGTAGTGGTTTTCAGTGCAGCCCTGGCGTAAATTTTTTGGCCTCGAAAAATGCACCGATATATCGGGAAACTTGCTTTTCTCATATGGGAGTTTTTTTGACCCATAGGTTTATGGGATGGATTTTTCCCATGGTTTTGATACCCACGGTTTTGTAAAACTGCTTAAGCGATTGTCTATTTATATGGTCTTATGCATATGATAGATGTACAAGAAAATGTATTGCGAGATGTGTTTTGAATTCGGTGTGAATTCAGTAGAGTTTGTTGAGCATAGCTCCAAACGGATCTGGTATTTTATTAAGAGAGCGGTGGCTTGTAATAAAATCGAGCAAGTGATTCTTGGTGGGCGTAGCCCAAATTGGGTGAACCACGTTAAATCTTTGTCTCTTTGTGTTGTGTTATTTTATTACGTAATTTTATTTGAGATCTGTAATAATTTCTACATATTAGTTTCTACTGTTGTGATTCTGTGAGGGATTATTCCACATATTTTATCCCTTATTTCCTAACAATTGGTATCAGAGCCTGGTTTGGTTTGCTGAAGTGTTGAATCGTAGGGAAAGTTTTTAGCTTGAGTGGGAGCTATGGCAGATGAAGGAAGATCTAGGGTTGATAAATTCAATGGGCAGAATTTCAGTCTTTGGAAGATGCAGATGGAAGATTACCTTTATCAGAAGGATCTTTATACTCCGTTGTCTGAGAAGGTGAACAAACCCTCGGGTATGATAGATGCGGAATGGGATTTGTTGGATCGGAAGGCACTTGGAACGATCCGGTGAGTCTTGCATCTTGGTATTATTTAATGTTTCAAAGGAAAAGACTACAAAAGATCTAATGGATGCATTAGGGAAGTTGTATGAAAAACCCTCTGCCTCTAATAAGATATTTTTAATGAAAAAGTTGTTTAATATGAAGATGTCTGAGAATAGTTCAGTAGCAGATCATTTAAATGATTTCAATATGGTAGTGAATATGCTAGCTTCGATTACAATAGAATTTGATGAAGAAGTTAGGGCTTTATTAATTCTGTGCTCTTTACCTGAGAGTTGGAATAGCCTGGTAATGGCGGTAAGTAACTCGGTTCTAGCTAACTCGAAGTTGAAGTTTGAGGATGTTGTAGGGGTGATTCTAAGTGAGGAAATGCGAAGAAAAAGCTCTGGGGAATCTTCTACTTCAGGGAATGCTTTGACAGTGGAAACTAGAGGGAGACAGAAGAATAGAGGAAACCGTGGAAAATCAAAAGATCGGGCAAGGTCAAAATCCAAGAACAAGATTGTATCTTTGGAATTGTGGAAAGCACAGGGCATGTAAAGAAGGATTGTTGGGAGCTTCGGGATAAGAAGAAACAACAAGAAGAAAACAAGGAGGCAAATGTGGCAACGGGTAATGTATGTCAGGATGCTTTGATTCTTTCTTTGCACAATATTATTGAATCTTGGGTTTTAGATTCGGGGGCTTCTTTCCATGCTTCTCCACATAGGCATTATTTTGTTGATTATGTTCAAGGAGATTTTGGGCATGTTTTCTTGGTGATGATGAGCCTTGCAGCATAGTTGGAAAAGGTTACTTTTCAGGTTAAGATGCAGAATGGGAATACTTGGCTATTGAAGGATGTCAGACATGTGCCTACATTAAGATGAAATTTGATATCGGCGGGCAGTTGGGAAGTGATGGTTGTACTGTGATATTTACAGTGAGACTCTTGGAAGGTTACCAAGGGTGCTCTTGTGGTGGCAAGAGGTAAGAAGGTTGGAACCTTGTATTTAACCACTTATAGTACTAATGATTGTAATCTTGTGGCTTGAGATGCGAGATCAACATTATGGCACTATAGGCTCGGTCATATGAGCCATAAGGGCATGAACATCATAAAGAAGAATTTTCTGGATATACGAAAACAAACGTTTGATTTCTGTGAGAACTGCATATATGGGAAACAGAAAGCGAGTAAGGTTTCTCAAGGTTGGACCTACAAAGAAAGAGAGTAAGTTAGAGCTGGTGCATTCTGATGTGTGGGGGCCAGCTCAGGTATCATCTCTTGGGGGTTCAAGTTATTATGTTACTTTTATTGATGATGCAACAAGGAAAGTTTGGGTTTATTGTATTAGAAACAAATCTGATGTATTTGACACTTTTGTTAAATGGAAAGCCTTGGTAGAGAATGAAACAGGTCTTAAGCTAAAATGTCTCAGGTCAGATAATGGAGGGGAGTATTGCAGCAATGAATTTGATGATTACTATTCTAAGAATGGAATCCGCAGGCAAAAGATGGTTCCAGGAACTCCACAGCAGAATGGGGTATCAGAAAGGATGAACAGAACAATAATGGAACGTGCTAGGAGCATGAGGTTACATGCAGGACTGCCTCTTTCTTTTTGGGCAGAAGTGGTGAGCACAAATGTGTACTTGATAAATAGAGGACCCTCAAGTGCCTTGGATGGAGGCATACCTGAGGAGGCTTGGTATGGTAAGAAAGTTGATTATTCATTTCTTAGAGTCTTTGGATGTGAGGTGTTTGTTCACATAGACAAGGATGATAGGACTAAGCTAGAGGCTAAATCAGAAAAATGTACTTTCATTGGTTATGGTGGTGATGACTTTGGATATAAATGTTGGAGTATTAAGGACAAGAAAATCATTCGATCTAGGGATGTGGTATTTAATGAGAAAGTCATGTATAAGCAGCAGTTGTAGGAAAACAGGGAAGAATCCAAGAAAGAATATGCAGTGGTAGAGGATCTTCCGGATGGGAAAGTGACACATGAATTAGTTCAGGAACCCCCTCAACAGGAACCCCAAACTCCTATATTGAGGAGGTCTTCTAGGGTAAGAAGAGAACCTGAACGTTTTCTCCTTCTCTTTATTATTTATTACTCACTTGATAGTGGAGAACCAGAGAGCTTTGATGAAGCAATGCAAGTAGATGCCAGGAAGAAGTGGGAGCAAGCCATGGATGAGGAGCATTAGGCTCTCATGGAGAACTAGACATGGGATTTGGTAAAGCTACCCAAAGGAAAAAGAGCATTACAGAACAAGTGGGTGTTTAGAGTCAAAGAGGAAGAAGGAGGAAAGAAAAGATACTGAGGCCCGTTGGTGGTCAAGGGGTTTGCACGAGAAAAAAGGTATAGATTTTGATGAGATTTTTTCTCTGTAGTAAAAATGACTTCTATCGAAGCTGTTCTTGGAATAGTGGCAGCGAGAAGACTTGCACTTAGAAACGACAGTTAGATGTAAAGAATGCATTTCTCCATGGAGATTTGGAGGAGGAGCTATATATGTAGTAGCCGGAGAAGGATATGAAGTCAAAGGTAAAGAGGAGATGGTGTGCAAACGAAGAAGAGCTTGTATGGCACGAAACAAGCTCCACGTCAATGGTATAAGAAATTTGATAGCTTCATGATGGAGCAAGGTTATATCGAGATGTCATTCGACCATTGTGTGTATACTGAAGAAATTTGAGGATGGAAGTTATATTATCCTGTGTTTGTATGTTGATGACATGTTGATTGCGAGGTAAAAACATGCGGGAAATAAAAGTACTCAAAGAAGCACTAAGTGAATCATTTGCTATGAAGGATTTGGGTGCAGCCAAAAAATCCTTGGTATGAGGATATCTCGGGATAGGAAGGAACAGAAGCTGACTTTATCTCAGGAAGAGTACATTAAGAAGGTCTTGGAGAGGTTTAATATGCAGGATGCTAAACCGGTTGGGACTCCTTTGGCAGGCCATTTCAAGTTATCAAAGGAGCAGTGTCCCAAGACAGAGCAGGAAAGAAACCAGATGTCCAAGGTACCTTACTCATCAACAGTTGGCAGTTTGATGTATGCTATGGTGTGCACTAGGCCTGATATTGCCCATGCAGTGGGAGCTGTGAGTAGATTTATGAGTGATCCAGGTAAAGAGCATTGGCAAGCAGTAAAGTGGATCCTTCGGTATTTGAGAGGGACCATGGGGACAGTTTTGTGCTACAGTGGATCAAACACCACTTTACGTGGTTATGTAGATTTAGATATGGCTGGAGATGTAGACAGTAGGAGGAGCATGACAGGTTATATTTACACTGTAGGTGGGACAGCAGTGAGTTGGATTTCACGACTACAGAAGTTGGTGGCTTTGTCAACCACGGAGGCTGAGTATGTTGCTGCCACAGAGGCAAGCAAAGAGATGATTTGGTTACAACAATTGCTTGAGGAGTTGGGGCATAAGCAGGAGGAATGTAAGCTGCATAGTGATAGTCAGAGTGCTATACACCTAGCTAAGAACTCTGCTTTCCACTCTAGGACAAAGCATATACAGTTAAGGTACCATTTCATCAGGATAACTTTGGAGGAAGAGAATTTGAAGTTGGAGAAGATTCATACCAGTCAAAATCCTGTAGACATGATGACCAAGGTGGTCACAAGGGAAAAACTAAAGTTGTGTTCAGCTTTGGTTGGTCTTCACAGAAACTAGTGAAGGGTTGAGAAGCTTGCTCAAAGGAAAACTAGTCTCCAAGTGGGAGATTGTTAGGTTGTGGAGCCTATTTTCATGTGTGAAAGTGTTGAAGACTATACACTAAGAGTATGTACACTTTTCATGTATCCTCGCTGGGGGTTCGAAATTGAAAAAAAAAAAAAAATTAGGCGTAAATTTTTTGGCCTCGAAAAATACACCCGACATATCGGAAAACGTGCTTTTCTCATATGGCGAGTTTTTTGACCCATAGGTTTATGGGACAGATTTTTCCCATGGTTTTGATACCCACGGTTTTGTAAAACTACTTAAGCAGTTGTCTATTTATATGGTCTTATGCATATGATAGATGTACAAGCAAATGTATTGCAGATGTGTTTTGAATTTGTTTTGAATTCTATAGAGTTTGTTGAGCATAGCTCAAAACGGATCTGGGTATTATATTAAGAGAGTGGTGGCTTGTAATAAAATCGAGTGATTCTTGGTGGGCGTAGCCTAAATTGGGTGAACCACATTAAATACATCCGTCTCTTTGTGTTGTTATTTTATTCTCGCAATTTTATTTGAGATCTGTAATAATTTCAGCATATTAGTTTCAATTCTCGTGAGGGATTATTCCACATATTTTATCCCTTATTACCTAATAGTGCCATGTGGCGATCTCATTGGGTGAGGGCCTTTTCAAATTTCCCCTAATAGTGCCATGTGGCGAAACTTCGGGCCTTTTAGGGAAAATTTCCCACAAAAACTTCAAAAATAAAAATACATGGAGTTAGGAGGAAAAATTTACCTTTTTGGAAAGCCGAGAAAGAGCTCTATCCAATGGTGTCATTTCTAGAAGGTTTTGAGTGCCCGAAAAGAAAAATATTATGTCTGAGGCACAAGAGAAGGAAAGATGAAAGGGAGTTAGCCACAAAATGAGCAGGGGGCACATTTTGGATAACAGTTGGTATAGAGGGAAAACCAAATTTGAAATTATTGTGCAGCTCAAGATTACCAACCATAATAAATTTTGTAGAAAACTCGGCCGCTTGTTAGATGACATGGTTGAGAATAATCCTCTCATATTTGTATGAAGATCAACAAGGAGGTTATACAATTTTCTTCGATAATATGTATTCCATTGCATTTTCGAATAATCCATTATTCCATGGAAGAAGTAAGCATATTGCAACCAGGTATCACTTTATTCATGAATTAATTAAAAAGGTGAAATTGAGCTTAAGTTTTGTAAGTTAGAGCAGCAGCTAGATGACATTTTTACCACTTATCCTTTATCAAAAGAAACATTTGAGTGTTTGAGAACGAGTATGGGCATTATAAATGAAGGACCGCTTAGCTCCAGGAATTAATAATAAAAAAATTTATTGAATTTTTTGGCTCAAGATTAAAGGGGAGTGTCAGAATTTGTTGTGGTTGGTAATCTAGAGCCCCACGAGAAATTCAAATTTGGTTTTCCTCTCTCTACCAACCACCGCTACCTCGACAAGCATTTATATAAATTTTGGTTGTTAGCTAAATTATTCACGGAAGTGTTTCAAATTTTCACAAGAAAGGAAGGTTTAATGTTGTGTGGAATTTTCCGGTCCAGTTCTCCATGGAATGCTTTGAAGCCACGTGACAAAGGAGTGGTTAAATATGCGAGAGAATTGAGTGGAAATGTTGTGCAGTCTAGAGTTTCCTATGGATCTTCGTTTTCACATAATCTAAAAAACTATGCAATGTAGAAAAGGTATCATTACAAAGGAAAGGCTAAAAATGCAAAGGCGTCGAGTCTACGTGAGTCGAAGGAAAATGAAAGCCTCATAATTCACTAAAATGAATATTGATTTCAGGTCCATGTTGAAGGTCAACATATTTTAGGTGACATGAGGTTGTATATATTTTTATTTTTGAATCTATAAATAGACAAAAGAGAGAAGGAGAATATAGAGCAACAACTCGTGGTGAAATATTGTAATAGAAAACAAAAGAAAATATACATAGTCACAACTTTGAGATTGTATGAAGTTTTTGAATCATATATATATATATATATATATATATATATATATATATATATATATATATATATATATATATATTATGTGTGTTTTATATATTGTTTTGGTTGTGCTTTCTACTTGTGTTGGTTGCGTTGGCACCACATTTTCCATACATTTAGTCTCTTATCTTTTGCAATTATAAAGGAGACAAACTCAATACAAGCTAAAGGAGACGGACTCAATACCAAACCTTTAGCTTCAATAAATGGGCTTCACTCTGTGTGTTTGAGCAATACCATAATGGATGGTTGTAGTAGAAATTTATCCCCAAGTTTGAAATGGCTAAAGTGGAACCATTGTTCATTGGAAAGTATGCTACCACAAAGGAACCTTGAGCATCTATTTATTCATGATTTGAGTTCTAGGATCATTTCTTAGTAGATTGAGGTATCTTATCTGTAATATTTCATATCGTGAATAACATGTATTATTAAATTTCCAAAATAGTTATGGCTTTGTAGGTTCTCGGTGCATAATTTTATATTTCACATATCTAGGCATGTAGTTATATCCTTTGCATATATCTATTTTCTTTTAAATTGTGTTCTTACACTTAATTCAAACTGGAAAAAATTGTAAAAACTTGAAAATGGCTCTAATTAGTCATTAAACTCATTATTGTGTGTACTTTATTTATTTATTTGTTGTTCTTTTAAATTAGGTATTATTAAAGTGTTTTTGAAATTCAACAATCCCATTTATTTCCGAAACTCCAAATCTACTAGTTTTATCTCCCTTTCTCTCTCATGTTTTAGTGTTTGTTCTAAAAGTGTGTGATATTAGTGACACATGTTTTCGGTGCCCCTATCACTTTTGGTTCTATTTATAGGTTTTCATTAAGTCAAAATGGATGCACCCCCTTTGTGACAACTTGAATTCACACATTTTTAAAGTCTTGTTTTGAGTTCAATCATTTATAGATACAAAATTATTAGCATTCCATTGATAACTCGTATACATTTAAAATAGATCAAGAAATCATTAATGGATTTTTCATTGTTCTAAAGTAGAATTTCCTATCTGAAGCGTGTTTGGTGCACAACTTAAGGTTTCAATTTTCCCAAATTAATTAATTTATACCATTTTTTTGACATTATTTATATTGTACTCCTAGCTTTTTGGTATAATAATTCTCTTTAACCTTACTAATGTGAAACACATGTCAAGAAATAAAATTGTTCTCCTTAATATTTTCATATATCAAAAAGTGCAAATGAAAATGTGATAAGGGAGTTATGATAATGTTTTATAGGTACTTAAGGCGTACGTCAAAAGAGTAGAATAAGGAAAGTAGAAATCATAAGAAAAGGAATTCAATCATTTATTTGGTTTTATATATGTTTAACACCTCTTTGAAGCTTGTGTCCTAATCAAGATTTTTTAAAGTACCTTGATATTGTTGGAGCTCAAAATTGCACCCTTGCCTTGAATTAGGAAGATTCAAGATTTTGAGGCAACATGGGAGTGTCTCTAAGTTTTGGGACTTACACTGTGATAAAATCCTCTAGAGAATCCCTATTACTCTAGTTAAATTTAATGCTAACATTACTCCTAAAACTAGAATAACAACTATTTAATCCTAATCTAACAATTCCAAAGGACCAGGGTTAGAATGAGACACGTGAAAGGGAAAAACCTAATCTAAAAGGGAGGTGATAGAACCGAAAGAAGGGTCTATCACTCCCACAAGGGGTAGAAAAGAGATAAGTCATGAGAGGAAAGTGTGTTAGTAGACATGTCACAGGACCAAAAATGTGAGTATTCACCTTTTTTAAGCATTAAAAACACAAGAAAAAGGAAACTTACATGTAGAGAACACACACAACATACCGAAGAAGGAAACATAAAGGTAAGAAACATAAAACATGATAATAGAGTAGAGAATAGCCATAAAACTTGATTTTATTTCTTAAAATATTCACAATCAATTACATTCATGATAGAAGGAAATAAATCATTAGAGAGACCAAGTTCAAGGTCAAGAAACTCATATGAAGTGGGCCACCATTTTGGCATGGTTCCGGTACAACAAAGAGGGATCCTTTTTACAATGGATGAGTTCCAGTTTTATAGAAAATTGAGAAGGAGAAAGGAGAAGGAGAAAGAGGTGCCAAAATGATGGAATCAACCATCAAGGATTGATAACCACTGATACTTGTAGGAAGTACAAGTATGGACGCCTTCAACTATCATATACCACTGGACTGTATAGATCAACACCATTAAATTTTGGTCAGTGGAGTGGTCATTTAATTTTCAAAAAAAGGCATGAATTTGAATATTCCCATGGGTTTTCTTTATTTTGTAGCTTTATCGCATGTTGTGGCCTCTAACCTCATTACGTGGCTATTCTTTGTTGTGAGGATTTGAATGTTTCCTAGCTTCCATTGTTACTTTGAAAAAATTTGCACTTTACTTTTGCATGTTCCTACTATGCCGAAAAAGGCCTTTTCTTCTCCTTATGTGTGGCACTTTTTTACGCTTGTGTTATATCATTCTACATTTCCTAGAGAAACTATACAACATTATATTATGAAGCCCCTAAAACACTAGAATAATTTTTTGAAGCTTTCATTCTTATTTACATTTCAAATTTCCTTTCCAATACCGTGTGGTACCTTATGGCACTGATCCTTCACATTATAGCTTCTACAAGGTAGACCTCATCCTTGGTTTCATGGTATGACAAATTCCCGCATAATATTATGTGTTCTAGTCCACCTAAATATGTGCTTCTCCATGATGTATGACACTAAGCTTATTATTCCTTTGCTCTGTGGATTCTATCCTTATCTAATTTTCTAATTCCTTCACGGGAATGAAACTCATGGTGCTCTGATTCTCCTTCGACCTATGAGATACCAAGTTAGTACTACGAAGGTCTTTAGTTATCACGAATCCACCTAAGTCTGTAACTAATGCTCCTTTATCCCAAATATTAGGAAAACCCGTGGAACAACTGCGTTTACGCACTCGTGGTAGATTGAATCATTGTCATGTGGCATTTCTAGAGCTAAAAATGGTTAATTTTTGTTGATGAGTTGTTCAAAATTATAAGGGGTGTAATTTTGTACAATAATTTTAATACTTTTAGGGGACATCTATTTGTTATATGATAAAGAACAATTGCCTTAAAGTATACATTGGGCATGGAGTCAAGGATATTGTTTAAGAAATTGATCTCAACCTTTAAAATTTGTCTCCTAAATTTGCATGAACCTAACATTGGGTATGAACTACCTAAAGTTGACCTTGTGGGGTTGGAATAAAACTTGAAAGCATCTTGCACTGCTTTGATATCTTCTAAAAACCCATTTGAACCAAAACATGCAACAACAACAACATCCCAAAAAAAATTGTACAAAATTTGAAAATCATACATGATCCCAAATGGAAATGTGAAAAGTGTGCACAAGCACTTCTTCTATTGAAAGAAAACCTACCTACCCTACTCTAACTGGAGGTAAAAGAAGCTAAATGAAACTTGATATATGATGGGAGAAGTAGTTAGATTTCCTTATGAAGTATGGACATGTAATTAATTTGGTAATGGACATGGCCATTAATGAGAGTGTAAAACTAAATTTAAACTAGATTTCCACCATATTTCTCAATGTATCATCCAAAAACAAAAACAATACATCCTCTGATGGATCTACATTTAGACTTGGGAAGTATTGTAGCTAACCTTTAGCACATTGAATTTCATCCTCATGCTCGAAATTAGCATGACCGGAGGAAACTCTTTTCATTACTCCAAACTAGACAAATATCTGAATGGGTAGGTGGCCTTAGGAACTAATGGGATAGTCCTTGTGATTTTCCCATCTCTTTCAAGCTCAATCCCATAAATGTGATCATCATGCAAATATTCCTCATGACGGAGACAAGCATTTACAGGATAGATTGTTCTATATTATACCTCTACAAAAAAATATTCCTCCTTTTGATCCACCTCTTCCTCATCAAGTGAAGAAGTTTGATAAATTAAATTTCTTCTCCTCGTCACCATGAAGTTCCCTTTGATTGGTTGTATAATCTAAGGATGTTTTTGTTGGAGTTTTGGGGAATTGTGTCAATTTTTTTGTCATTGATGTCAAGTAACATTCATTTAAAATCAACTCTATGTGGCATATGAGTTACTATGAGGTGTCATTCATCAATAATATTGTAGGTTGATTAGTAGTGTGTTGAAGTAGCATGGTGTCTAGGAGTGTATGCATGGTTCTTAAAATAAAGGTGTTATGTGGCCTACCGAGTGTGTTCTAGAGAATGTATGGAATTTCTATGATGTCTAAGATGGCCAAAGTGATGCTTGAGAAGTGTATGAGTGTTTTCAACATGGAAAACAAGTCAATTTACATTAGTCATGTGTTGAAACAAGCCATTCTAGGCCTAATCCTAGACCTAGATTAAGCATATTCAAATGCAGACCCATGAAGTATGAGGTAGAGCAGGTTAGTGTGAGAATGTGTGGAATGTTTTGAGCATTTATAACATGTTTGGAAGATGTCAAAAGTTATCATTTAGGTATAGGATGCATATTTAAGGTCCTATTCAAGAAAGTGTATGAAGACAAGGTTAGATTGCATGGGAAAACCATGGTGCATGAAGAGTTTTAGAGATAACTAAGCATTAGAAAAAATGAAGGAGGTCATTTCAGAGGTGTGATCATAGTTTCATGTCAAGAGGATGAAGGAAAATCTTGAAAAAGTGCATTGAGCTCTCACCGAGCTCTCAAAACTTCAATTTCCAGTTTGAAGGTCATCTTTGGATACTCACCCACATGTGTTTACTTTTATGGGAGTCTGAGTCTTTTGTGGATGTTAGTGTATGGTGCTTTGAGAATATTTTTCAAGACTAATGGGTTCATTTTGTCATCGACTTTTATGAACCATTGTTAACAAACCAAGTGGGTTTAAACCCTCCTTAAAACCTTTATTCATAATGATATGCAATATATGATTGGTATGGCCATTAAATGACTTGGGAAAGCTAATTTTAAGGTTTAGGGTTGTATATAATTCATCATAGATCATTTTTGTATTGATGGAATGCTCTGGTATGTTGGTAATGTACACCAAAACCCCTATTTTGTGAGGATTTATAGGTACAAATATGAGTTGTAGGTTTCATGGAGTAAAAAAATTGTTCCAAGAATCTTTGGATGTGTGCTAAGACTTAATAAAAATATTTGGACAAGTTTAGTGCAATAAATAATCATAATCTCTCTTCAATATTGTTTATCGCTAATAACCTAGAGGGCTAAAATGAGTCATGGAGGTATGAAGAGGTGTGTGATGTTTTGCATGTTGTAGTATGGTTATTCGAGCATGGATAATATGTTAAGGTCTTATATTATGTTATTTATCTCCTAGTGTGATCTGATGAAGTGTTTCATGTTGAAGTCCTAATGTCCTAATCAACCCTAGTAGGTTTGTTAAGAAGGTATGATGGAACAAGTATGCAAATGTGAATTTATCCATGTGACATATGCTTGTGAGTACTTAAGGAGGTGTATCAGGTTTCTAGTGAATTGTTCCAAGTGATATAAGTTCTTGGAAGTAAAGTTTGAGGTGTTAGAGGATGTTGAGCTCAAGACTAGTTCTTGAGTCCTTATACCAGCTTTGATTAGTTTCAAATATCGAGGTGTTTTGAGGTCTCATGCACTTTGAATTAAAGGTTTCCATGATTTGGTTTAGTTTCTCGATTATGAGATAATTCTATTTATATACCATATGTTTCCTAGTTTATAGTTTTGGTGTGCAAAGTTTTTCGTTATTGAAGACCAAAATTTAGGTGTTTAAGACCTAGTTGATGGCGTTTGCTTATTGGTGTATTCCATATAGAAATTGGAGGTCGTAGAGTTGCATGAGCTTATTTATGGATCTTATAGGATTTTTTTGACTTATCTAGAGTTTTTTGAGTTATGGTGAATCTTCCAAGTTTCTTTGAAGATCGTGATTCTACCATAAGTGTGTATTAGGCCTAATTGAGAAGTGTTGAGCTTGTTCATGTCTCTGTAAAGCTTATAACTACCTATAAGATCCATTTAAGTGATTTATATGAATGTGTAGATTGTTTTTATGTTTTTATGACCAACCTATGGTTATGTGGTCTTTTTCTGACCCATAAGGTTTTGTGGAAAATGTCATGTATATAAGGAAAATGTATTTTCTCATTTGTGGTAGTGTGGAGATGGGAGAGGAGTGGGTGAGATAGCGGAAGAATGTGAAGAAGTGAGAGGGGTATAGAGCATAACAAGGAATTTTATGATAAGATGAAGAGGGAAAAGAAGGAGCAATAAGGTCATATGACCTAATCAACAATGTTGGTGTATGTGTGAGTGAAGGAGTGAGAGTTGTTTGAGAGTGTTTGGAGTGGAAAGAGATGAAAAAGTGATAACAATACGTTGTTGGAGAAAAAAATACTTAATTTATCTTCATATTCATGTGGATGAGTTGGTCCTTGGTCATTTAAAGGGGTTGTAGCCTCCTTATAGGGTTGGTGCCTTACTCAATAGGGGTTAGTGATCTTTGTGGGGTTGGTGCCTCACTAAAGTTGTAGGGGTTGGTATTCGTTGTGAAGTGTATGCTTGACTAAATTTTTGTGCTTTGTGTAATGCATGTAAATTTTCAATAGGTTTCCTTCCCCTTTATGGTTTCCCACTTTATATCTTGTGTTATCTCTTGCTTCGTGTTCTTATGGATGGTTGTTTCACACTTAATAAGCTCACATTGATAATCTATATTGAATGGATGATATGAAAGATCCTCTCAAGTTAAGATAAATGAAGTAAAAGTTTTGAATGACTGATTCACCCCCCTCTCAGTCATTGTGATTTCAAAAATTGGTTTTAGAGAAAGGTCCTTGTGAAACAAGTCTAACATATTATAGGAGATCCTTGAAGCACATGTATGACAGGAATTCTAGTTCAATATGTAATGACACTCTTGTTCATAATAAGAAGTTTCTTGAAACTCATAGGGCTTGATTTATGGTAATCTATCCTTGGTGCAATCTCTTCATTACCTATGTCTCCATCTATTTTTTCTAAGGAGAGTTATTACAATGATGGTTTCAATTTTGACACATTTCTCATGACTATGGAAGTTAGAAACAATTCAAAAGGAAAGGACCAGTTTGGTGAGGATGATTCAGATGAAGAAGAAGAAGAAGTTGAATTCAAGGAAGAATATGAAAATTCTCTAGAGGAGGTAAATATTCAAAAGAAGAGAATCATAGGTTGAAATTAAAAATTAAGGAGCATGAATTACATATTAGTTTTCTAGAAAAGAGATTAAGGAGGAAAAAGAGTATAAATAAATCAACAAGTATATTGAAGATCATCTTGAGATAACAACAATAAGACTAGAAGCTAGAGAGGAGGATTTTCCCAAGATGAGTGCAAATTTGGATTCATTAAGAGAAGAGCTAGAAATAGCCTCAAGAAATATGAATATGTACCAAATACTTGAGAAGAGAACATGTGATCTTGATTATTTATTGAACAATAAAAGACCCCTAGTAACATATCTCGGTTTGGGCTTCAATGAAGAAACTAAGAAGGAAGAGAAGTGTCTTGAGCCATGTCAAGGTCTTGTTGAAGACAAGAATGATGTTAAAATTCACAAGAATGTCATAATAAAAATAAATGCAATGAAGTTCTCAAGTAATTTCAATGGTTATTGTTGTTGAAGACTCATAGCACCCCGGATGCGATCGTGCTTCTAGGTTGATGTTCGTGGCATCTAGTGTGTCATGAAGACTCATAGCACCCCTGGATGCGGATCGGGCTTCTAGGTTGATGTTCGGGCATCTAGTGTGATGGGAATCCTTTCTCCAAGTGTGGGACTTGTGAAGATGAGAAAAGATTCTCCAGAGAAGGCTGGTTCCTATTCCTCTGTTCAGATGCATACAAAAAATGCAGAGGGTTTACTAAAACCTAATCTAACTTGCCAAGGAGACAGGGTAAGAAAATGCATAGAATAAAACCTAAACTACAAAGGTGATGCACCGAGGAATATTAGACATTTGTTTTGCAAATTTAACACAGACCACATAAATGCAATACAAACACCATGCACAGGTAACCAAACTGCAATAAGAGATCAAAACGACAGCAATGAATACATGAGAGGGTTGAGAATCAATCACGAACATATATATTATTGCTCAAAAGTCAATACAGTATATTGCAGTGGCCAAGAGGCAAAAGACTGGCATTACAACCTATATGGGAGGTTTGAAAACTCCACAAACTCTCTTGCAAGCGAGGGAAGAAGGGAGGATGCAAAACAAAAATGTCCGCTCTCTTAAAAGGGCTTCTCTTTACAATATATATCAAGAAATGAGAGAGGAGAGAGGGGAAATTTAGAATCTGCTCCAACCACTTCTTGGTAGCATTTAAATCATCTCATTATGATCCAAGTGATGGATCCTGGAAAAACGGCGGGCTGTATAACAGGAGCGGCGAGCTATTCTTTGTATTAAAGTTGGTTGTTGAAGCATTACACGCGTCAGAGATGTTTTCTTAATTTTATCCCTCCAAACTACACCAAAATGCAAGATTGACCCTAGAATCATGTATAGAATTTCAACAGCTTTCTGTTGATATAAAGAACATGCAAATCTGAGCTCTGGATCGAAAGGTATGAAGGTCTCAAGATTTAGGGCACAAAATGACAAAAACGGATTTTTAAATTTCTTTTCCCACGTTCTGCCATCTGGACGACACGTGGCAGGCTCTGGTCCACTGAGCAATTCCCTCTCTCCACATTTTCATGGGTTTTTCTTGTGGGCCCCTTAAACTTGGACACATGGCACTATTTCATTGGTTTGGATCAGTGCTCGAAAACTCGCCCCTTTGACTTTTGGACCTTTTTCCTTGGCGACACGTGTCATGCTGTGATTTGTCCACGAGCTGCCAGGATTTTCGCGCCGTAGCCCCTGCGCCCTTTGTCCCCACTTGTCCTTGTCTGTAGTTTCTTTCACCCGAGCTGGCCGGTTCACGTCCTTCACGTACATTTGTTCCACTTGTCCCGAGTGCTAGCCGGGGCCGCCGCGGAGGCTTTTCGGACGAACCGCGCCTTGGTGTCCCGAACGTCCCAAATATTTCTAGGACAAGGACTTAGCCGATTTTCACAATTTTTTTTTCTTGGTCCAGGCTTATTTTCTGCAACTTCTCGCATTCTCTCAGAGCTCGTTCTTTTTCAGCCTAGGACTTGAGAATCCTGATGTATGTTATCAATTCAACCTTGGGGGGTGAAGTTGGATAACAATTTGGCAACTCAGCGGGGTCATCTGCCTACTAGATGAAAAGACTAGTTGCCTTTTTGCGATCCATTGGGCATGGAGTCATAAACAATGACCTGAAATGAGCCTGATACTGTAACTCCCTCCATGAGAGCACACACTTTGAGCTCAGAAAACTCAAACTAGGAGCGACAAAACCTGTGCCAAAGCACTTAGGGAAACTGAAACCTAACTACAACAAGACAATGTGCATACGCACTTAGAGGAATTGAAATCTAGACTAATATTTACAAGGGTGAACCTTTTATTTTCAGTAGCAATGTTTGAGATAGATTCCATTTACTGGAATCTGCAGTTCTTCACCGTCCAATGAGGCCAATTGGAAAGCATTGCTACTCTTGCACTTTGTGACCATGTATGGGCCACTCCAAATAGCATCAAATTTTGAATGCCTTCCCGGTTTTGCTCTGTCCGCATCCCATTTCAACACTAGATCTCCAACTTGAAAAGATCTATCCTTGGCCTTTCTATCGAAGGTTTTCTTGATCAAAGCTTGATCCTTTTCCATTGCTTGGGATGCCTGATTTCTGATCTCTTGCAGCTCCATCAACTCTGCATATCTCACCTCCATGGGCTCAAATTCAAGTAACTCCAGCTGCTTCATGAGTTCCAATGTTGGTAACTCAAGTGACATGGGCAAGATTGCCTCTCTTCCATAGACAAGCCTGAATGGAGAGTTACCTGTGGATCTTTTGGGAGTGATCCTATCAGCCCATAAGGCTGATTTCAGCTTGGTGTGCCAAGACTTCTGATTCTCATCAAGAGTTCTCCTAATGATCCTTAACAAGTTCTTGTTTGTAGACTCGGCCTGGCCATTACCCTGAGGGTAATAGTTCGATGAAGTGCTCAGGTAAATACCGTTCTTGACGGCCCACTCAGTCACCTTAGATCCAATGAATGCCAATGCATTATCAGAGATTATTGTGGTAGGTACACCAAATCTGGTTGTTATTCCCTCATAAAAGTCTAGGATGCTAGACTCATTTGCCTCTTTGAGTGCTACTGCTTCTGTCCATTTGGTGAAGTAGTCGGTGGCTGTCAAAATCCATTTATGCCCTTGGCTTGAATTGGGGTTAATGACTCCAATGAAGTCCAAACCCCATTGCATGAATGGCTGGTCAACTGAGATTGGATGCAATGGAAGGGCAGAAAACTTCTCTTTTCCTGTGAAGAATGCACAATTCTTACACCTCTTGATCCATGCATAGCAATCACTGAATATTTTAGGCCAATAATAACCAGCCTTCATGATTTTTAGAGCTATCACTCTTGGTGCAAAATGGCCACCAGCTGGTCCACCATGAAACTCTTCCAACACCCTTTGAATCTGATCTGTGCTAATGCATCTCAGCAGCACTCCATTCACGTCTTTCTTGAACAAAACTCCATCAACAACTCTCGGGTTGCATACGGACAGCTGCTCGCAACTTGAAGTTTCTCCTTTGGGTCTTGTTCATCTCTAGGGGGCACTGGCCTGTACCTAGGAAGTGCATAATATCTTGGGTCCAGCAAGGAGTGGGGGAAGCATCATCTTCTTCTTGATTGCCACTTGGCTCATGATTGTCCTGGACTGTCAAAACAGCCTCTTCTTCGTTGCATACTTCCTTTTGCTTCCCCAAAACCAGCTGCTCACACAGTCCTTTCCCTCTTACCAGCTTGGTGATCTTGATATCAATGTCATACTCCATGACACGGGTGATCCAACCTGCCCTTTTCTCATTCAAATCCTTGTTGAGGAGGAAGTCTTTAACTCCAGCATGTGAGACCAGCAACTGGACCTTGTTGTTTGAGACTAAATGCTTGAATTTCATCAAGTTTCGATTCTTTGCAAGTACATGCTTTTCAATAAAAGAGTACCTCACCTCGCAGTCGTCTAGGCTCTGGCTGAAAAAGGCAATCGGCTACTCATCATTATCTTTGTTCTGCTGTACCAGAATGGCAGAGATAGTGTCATCACCTCCAAATGCATAGAGGATGAAATCCTTGGAGAAGTCTGGGTTAATGAGAGTTGGTGCTTGAGAGATAGCTTCTTTGATTGCCTCAAAACTCTCCTTGCCTTCTGCTGTCCACTTAAAAGCCATGCTCTTCTTTAACATTTTGGTGATGGGCTTGACAAGGGCTACAAAATCTGGGATAAACCTGCGGACAAAATTGATCCTTCCCAAGAAGCTTTGAAGAGCCTTCTTGTGACTTGGCAATGGCAGTGCTCTTATGGCTTCAACTCTCTCTGGGTCAATTGCCAGTCCCTCTTTCGAGACAATATGGCCAAGGAGCTTTCCTTCATGTGCAAGAAAGATGCACTTCTTGGGGTTCAAAGACACTCTAAACTTTCTACACCTCTGAAACACTTGCCTGAGGTGAAAGAGATGGTCTGCTGCATTCTTGGAGAATACAGTGATGTCATCAAGGTATATCAGCACTATCTTGTTGATCAAGCCCTTGAACACCATGTCCATTGCCCTTTGAAAGGTAGCACCAGCGTTGGACAGCCCAAATGGCATCTTCTTGTAAGCATACGTGCCCCATTTAGTTGTGAAGGCTATCTTGAATTGGTCCTCTTCTTTTACCATCACCTGATTATACCCTGAGTAGCCATCTAGGAGAGAGAATCTCTCTGAACCGGATACTACTTGCAATATTTGCTCCATGGAAGGAAGTGGATAATGATCCTTGAGAGATGCCCTATTGAGGTCTCAAGTCCACACACACCCCGATTTCTCCGCTCTTCTTCTGGCCGGAACTAACAGTTAGCAACCCAACCTTGAGTGCTTGATTGGAAATATAATGCTTGCCTCTATTAGCTTATTTAGCTCTTTCTTCATTAGAGGCTCAATGTGAGGGTTGACTAGTCTCTTACCTTTGATGGGCTTAGCATCTGGATCCAATTCTATGGTATGTTGTGCCAAATTTGGATTGAATCCTCTCAAGTCTTCATAGCTCCAAGTGAAGACATCTGGAAATTCTTGGCAAAGCTGAACAAAATCAGATTTCTCTTGTGAGGTACTTACTTTGCCAATCTGCAATGTTTTGCCTTCTTCCACTAAAATAGGCTCTGAATCCTCACCCTTTACTTGAATGTTTTCCTTCTCCTTCCGGAACTGATCATTCGGGTTGAAGATTGACTCCAAGGTTATGAGGCCTTTTGGTAATTTGTTAGTTCTCAACTGCACCACTTGGTCACCATACTGCTGATGCAACTTGTCTTGATTCCTGGTAGAGAACTCAGCTTCTTCTTGTAGGAAATTGATGATTTTCTGGTCATTCTCAAACACTTGCCAACTGACATTGTTATCCGGCACTGAAGGCCTCACAATCACGTGGATGTTTGGCTGTACCTTGTCTTGTTGAATGCTTTTCGTAATGTCAAAGGCTGCCCCTACTGCTGCAAGCCTGTCAGCAGCTTGATTCTCTTTCCTAGGAATGGATTCGATGCCAAAACCTTCAAAATCTTCCATGAGGTCCCACACCCTGTTCTTGTAGCACCTGAGTAGATCATTCTTGGCAGCATGCCATCCCTTGACCTGATTTACAATCAATTCACTGTCCCCAAAGACTTGCAGATTCTTTATTTTTCTCTTGATTGCCCAATGCATCCCTTGCACCAAGGCTTCATATTCAGCAGTGTTATTGGAGCATGCAAATTGAAATCTAAAAGCTGAATAGTACTTTATTCCTTGGGGTGAAACAAGCATGGCTCCACCTCCTGCACCTTGCCTACTCCTTGATCCGTCAAAAATAGCTGCCATACCTCGTTGTCATCATTATGGCTTGGCTTGGTGATGCTAGGAACAGGTTGATTTTCTTCGTGTATACAATAGACTCCCAGCTCAGATTCTTCTACTTCTTGATAGGGATCAAAAGCATGTATCTTGTTTGCCCATTCATCAAGAGTTAGGTCCGGGATACTTCCAACCTTGGTGTCAGCCTCATCAGTACTAGGGTGATCTTCTTGATCAAATGCTGAGCAATTGGCATTAATCTGACTTGGGGTGTAAGGCTCAATATGGAAGTTTGCAATGGGTTCGGATCTGATTGTGGCCTTAGTTCCATACCTTGTTCTAAACAGCATGTGAGACCAATCAGCAGACAAATACCCTCCAATCTTGGCTGTGAAGTCCCTTGACAAGCAAAGGGCAAAGAGTGGTGGAAGGTCTATGATTGATACATCTTGTAAGACAACAACATTTGGACATGCATGCAAGGTAAGACTCAAGTTTTTAATCACTCCAACTGTTGCTATTGCTGTCCCATCCAATTGCACTACTCCTTTAGATATTACTTCATATTCGAGACCCAGCTGATCAGCTATTTGCTTGGGCATCACGGAGCTACTTGCCCCGGAATCAATCATGCAATTGTGTACTAGTTTATCCCCAATGATTAATGAAACATAGAAAGGAGGGGGCTTCAACATTTTACCTTGTTGTCCTCCATGACTTCCTTCAGGCTGGGCAGCATTTGTAAGCACTTTGTCTTGCATCTGAACCCGCTGATTCGAAGTTGTCCAATCCTTCATGGCAGCTTGCAGCAGATCTCTTTGGCCTGGGATAGATAGGGATTCCCACATTGATATGTTAACGTTTGTCTTCTTCATCTGATCAATGATACTGAATGGTGATGAAGAATCTCTCTGTTGTCCTTTGGTTTGCACGTTTACTCCCTGCACGTGGGCAGCAACAGCTGGCATTTGAGTTGGCCTAGGGGCTGTTCTTGGCTGCCCTTGTGTATTTGAAACTGGACTCTGCTTGCCAATCATTTGTGGAGCCATGGAAGGTTGTGGATTGGCTGGGGCTAATGGCTGTTCTTCACCCAGATTCCTCCTTTTTGACCTTGTGTTGGCTGCAACACCTTGAGAAACTGCCTGATTCATGCCACAGAAATCTTCTGCTTGCCAGTTCACCAATGTAGTGTCATTTGGGGCTGATTGTTGTTGGAATGTTTCTGGTTGTTGGTTGTTTCCTTGACTGCCCTCGCCCTCCACACCGGTAGTTGTCACCATTAGTGCTTGATTGAGAGCACCATTGAAGCACATGGATTGGTTGTGAGGCTCGTTGCATGGAAAGCACCAATCATATTCCTGAGCAATGTTGTTCTGTGTTGGCACTAATGCCTTAGAGGCAGATATGGCATTTGGATTATAGGGCTGGAATGGTCTATTGGCAGGAGGCCTTACTTGGCTTTGATTTTGATTCATATTTGCAGTTGGATTAGGTGGTCTTTGTGGTTGGTATGGCTGCCTATTAGGCTGAGCTTGAGGTTGATAAGAAGGTCTGAAACCTTGGGCTTCTTGCCTCTTAATAGTAACCAGCTCATTTCCCAAATTTTGCAACTGTTTCATGACCTCTTGGAGTTCATTTGAAGCACTTGGAGATGAAGTGGAAGCTTCATTCGAACTCTGATTTCTAGGAGTGGGAACAGGAGCCAAAGTGGGTGCTTGACTAGTGCTTGGATTTTCTAAGTTTGGATACAAGGGCATAGGAGGCCTAGGAGCTAGTTTACCAGCTTGAATAAGACAGTTTTCGGCTCTAATGGCAATGCTATAAGCCATAGGGATTGTTGTGCCTCCCATGGACTGAATTAACATAGAAATATCAGAATTCAAAGCTTTAAGGTAATATAGAAAAGCACCTCCTGCTGTTGGCCTGACTGCCACTGGAATCCTATCCCAAGACCTTTGAAATCTGAAGTTGAAGTCAGTCAGCTGCTCGTTGGGGCTCTCTTGATAGTTGTCAACTGCTCCAAAAGAGACAAGTTGTCTCCCTTCTCTCCAAATTGCTCGTGAAGTGCAATGCACAACTCGATTCCGGTTGTAATAGAACCAGCCCCAAGGCTCCTAAACCATTGCAATGCTTTACCCTTGAATGAAGATGCCAGTAATTTGACAGCCACTTACATTTCATCGATTTCATGGATTGCACAAAGGTTAGCAATATCTTTAACATGATCACCTGGAGTAGTCTGATTTTCTCTAGTGAAGTAGGGAATGTTTTTCAAGGCTGCAATAGGAACTGGATGTTGTGCATTGAGAGCAAGTGGGCTGCTGCCTGTGAAGTTGACGTAGGGGTTGTTCTGAGCCATTCTGATTGGTCTTAAAACCCTTGTATATTGAAAGAAAGGCTTGTCAGGTGGAGGAGTTGAGAGAGTTTTGTTTGGTGGAGATGGAGACCTTTGAATCCTTTTTCCTCTTTGCTTTCTTCTCGGAGATAACTGCAGGTATTCAAACAACACTTCTTCTTCTCTGACTCTTGACCTTGTGGTGATTCTTCTCATGAGTTTTCAGGCCTGCACTGTTGAAACCAGTTGATTCTTCCCCTTGGAGTCGCTAGATATGCAAATAATAGCTCTTATAAGCAAGAAAACTGCAACAAATGCATATCAACTTTGCTACTGATAAAAAATGAGACCTCTAGTGTCCCACCGGGCGTGCCAAAACTGTTGTTGCAGACTCACAACACCCCTAGATGCAGATCAGGCTTATAGGTTGATGTTCAGGCATCTAGTGTGATTGCACAACATGGAATCCTTTCTCCAAGTGTGGGACTTGTGAAGATGAGAAAAGATTCTCTAGAGAAGGCTGGTTCCTATTCCTTTGTTCAGATGCATACAAAAAATGCAGAGGGTTTACTAAAACCTAATCTAACTTGCCAAGGAGACAGGGTAAGAAAATGCATAGAATAAAACCTAAACTACAAAGGTGATGCACCGAGGAATATTAGACATTTGTTTTGCAAATTTAACACAGACCACATAAATGCAATACAAACACCATGCACAGGTAACCAAACTGCAATAAGAGATCAAAACGACAGTAATGAATACATGAGAGGGTTGGGAATCACTCACGAACATATATATTATTGCTCAAAAGTCAATACAGTATATTGCAGTGGCCAAGAGGCAAAAGACTAGCATTACAACCTATATGGGAGGTTTGAAAACTCCACAAACTCTCTTGCAAGTGACGGAAGAAGGGAGGATGCAAAACAAAAATGTCCGCTCTCTTAAAAGGGCTTCTCTTTACAATATATATCAAGAAATGAGAGAGGAGAGAGGGGAAATTCAGAATCTGCTCCAACCACTTCTTGGTAGCATTTAAATCATCTCATTATGATCCAAGCGGCGGATCCTGCAAAACGGGCGGGCTGTCTAACAGGAGCGGCGAGCTGTCTGCTGTATTAAAGTTGGTTGTTGAAGCATTACACGCGTCAGAGATGTTTTCTTAATTTTATCCCTCCAAAATGCACCAAAATGCAAGATTGACCTAGAATCATGTAGAGAATTTCAACAGCTTTCCGTTGATATAAAGAACGTGCAAATCCGAGCTCTGGATCGAAAGATATGAAGGTCTGAAGATTTAGGGCACAAAACAGGTGAAAACGGATTTTTAAATTTCTTTTCCCGCGTTCTGCCATCTGGACGACACGTGGCAGGCTCTGGTCCACTGAGCAATTCCCTCTCTCCACCTTTTCGTGGGTTTTTCTTGTGGGCCCCTTAAACTTGGACACGTGGCACTATTTCATTGGTTTGGATCAGTGCTCGAAAACTCGCCCCTTTGACTTTTGGACCTTTTTCCTTGGCGACACGTGTCATGTTGTGATTTGTCCACGGCCTGCTGGATTTTCACATCCGCGCGTCCCTTTGTCCCACTTGTCCTTGTGCTGTAGTTTCCTATTTCGGCCGAACCGGCTAGTTCACGTCCTTCGCGTACATTTGTTCCACTTGTCCCAGTGCTTCGCGGGCCGCCTGGAGGCGTTTCGGCCGAACCGCGCCTTGGTGTCCCGAACATCCCAAATATTTCTAGGACAAGGACCTAGCTGATTTTCACAAATTTTTTTTTTTTCTGGTCCAAGCTTATTTTCTGCAACTTCTCGCATTCTCTCAGAGCTCGTTCTTTTTCAGCCTGGGACTTGAGAATCCTGATGTATGTTATCAATTCAACCCTGGGGGGTGAAGTTGGATAACATTATTATTACTCATGCAACATTTTTGTTCATAGATCTACGGAATTCAGGACATTCAATAATGTGTATCCATGGATAAATGGTAGAAATGACCATTCATATCAGTCAAGAAATAATAATAAATTCAACCCTCGGGGTGAAGTTGGATACATAACATTTTTGTTCATAGATAATTCTTTATAATGTGTATCCATGAAAAGAGTCATATTGCTAGATAATGTAAATGGAGAGATGAAGTCCTAGAGGTAAGAACCATGTTGTTTTCTTTGATTGTAACACTATTGGGAATATTCCAAGACATTGTAAGTGGAGGAATAATGACTTTGAAAATAAGGCATATGTAAGATCTAATCATGTTGATAAAGTGAAGGATTAACCCAATGCAATGAAAGAATCTACAACATCTTGCTCTATTCATGATGAATCTATAAGAAAAAAATTGTCCATTTTTTGTTGAATAACCTTAAGAACTCCTTCATTAGCACAAGAATATTACAAGGTTAATGATGGATAGATAAAGGCACAACAACCAAGGAAGTGGCTTCTTTAATATGGTAACTTGTCCCATGAGGACAAGGGATTTTACATTATTAAACATATGCGGTTGTATGGAGTACCTCCATTAGGATTCATGGAGACATTTCCCTATAAAAAGAATCATGATGAACCATTGACATATCCATGTATCATATAGGTTTTACATTGAGCTCAAAATAATGGTAAGTTAATTTTATCTTGACAGGTAAAAAATTGTGAAATCTGAGTATTAGCTCTGTGTTCTTGAAAGTAGATGTCATCTTTCTCCATGTAGAGGTGAGTCAAGTTGAGAAATGATCTAGAGGTCTCATATATCTATGTATATGCTTCAATATTCAAGACAAATACTGATATGGATGATAGAAGGATGTTTCTTCAAGACTATGTTCTTGCATTTTATGACCGCATAAGTGTTATGGGGTTAGAGGTATATTGAGTTGTCTATGGTTTGAATTGATAAAATCCTAATATGTGAAAAATTTTATGGGGTTTTTGTGTACCAGTGAAAATTCCCAATTTGAATAATGTTGAAAACTCGTCATTTTTAGGATAGTGTTTAAGGTTTGGTAAATTTGTGAAGAAACAAGGTGTGCATCATCCCAAAGGGAGTTTAGTTGTTATAAGATAAGGGAGTCATATCAAGGATTAGTTTTAAGTAGATGAGTGATTCATGAGTATTCCAAGAAATTTATGGAAACACAGTAGGCGACGAAAAGATTTGAAATGAAAGGTTGAGCCCCTAAAGTGTATATGAGGATATGAGATAGTGCATTCTAGGCTAGAGGAATGTTTGACCTATGTAGAATTTGGTCAGATCCATGTTTAAAAAGGATGAAAGAGCAATGTTTTTCTTGATAGTATAGTTCTTAGGTGATATGAAGTGTCATAGTTTTGTTTCAAAGGTTGTTGTGATATGTTATGGAGACATTTCCTTGACAAATTGAAGCATGATGATTGCTTGACATATTTATGATATATAGGTGTCTTAAAATATGTTTTTTCCTTGTGAGAAATTTGAAGTGCTCTTAGTTTTATATTCCTATGAAAGTACAGTTGTTTGAGGAGAAGTAATGTTTCATAAAGGTGATGTAAGATATGCGCTTGTGCAAGTTTCTCAAAGGACTATGTTCTACTTAAAGGTGGTTTGTATCTATTATTTTTTCATCAAGATATTTGTTTTGAACTATGAAACATGTTTTAGGATCTAGAAAAATAATAGATGTCTTGAAAATTTTCAAATTTCTACAAGAATATAACTGAAGGCATGAAAGACAGTGTGATGAAATTAAGGTATGAAGATTTATGAATCGGTATTGAGACAATTATGAAAATTGTCTATGACTATGAAGAAGATGTTTGTTTGATATAAGTTGTGGTCAAAGGGAGAGTTTGTTAAGTTCATCATGCTAGTTAAAGTGGAGATTTTTGACCCCAAACAAGATGGTACATGTTTAGAGAAAGATCAAGGAAAATAAAGGATGGATCAAGGGGAGTTTCCATGCAAGTAAAAGGTGGAAAAAGTGACAAGATGATGATCAAAGTTGAAAGCTACAAGTATGATCCATATGTTATGTTTCATTCTTGGTTTCATTATATTTTATGTCAAGATAATGCTTGGTGTTGTCGTGAAGAATGCTATTACCTGTCAAGAAGTTTTCTCAAAGGGTAAGTTTGTGTTGATTTGCATGAGTTGTATGATCCTATCTGGGGTATGTGATTGTCTTTGAATGTAAAATTAAAATATGATAAGCATGGTCTTTATTCTGATTGTAAAATATCATTATTTTAAAGCATCAAAGTAAAATTTAGATGTGTACCATGATGGCGTGATCTAAGGTCTATGATGATGATGATTTTTCAGTATTACAATACACCAAAAGGAATATAAAGGATTACATGGTATTATAAGGTGTTTTCAAGTGTTTTTGGTATGATACAACCGATACTGAATCCTCTTGGTGAATTGAAGATACTTTACAAGTCATGAAATTGGTGTAATGACTTAGGGGAGTCATTCATGTGTCTCAACTTGAAAAAGACAGGGGTATAAATATATTTAGTCCATGAAGGGGCTTGGTATTCACATGATAAGATGAATAGGTGCATCCACAAGGATAATTTGAGGAAATAAATTAGTGCAATTTTCTCCTTTTCTTGGAATCCCATTAGAATTTTTTTCTCCATGAAGTTTTGTAAGGGAATTTTTAGGTTGTTGACTTCATGAAAATTGAATAGGACTCCATGAAAAAGGTATGTTGTGTCTAAGTTGGTATTTCTGGTATGTGCACTAAAGTTGATTGAAGAAGGTTTGTTATAGCTTTGAGAGAAGGGCTAAGTTTCCTAATAAGCATGATGTAGTGCCAAGATGACACAATAATGTTAGAATATATAATTTTTAAGGCATGAGATGATTTATATGAAGAAAATAAGTGTTGCAGTTTTTGGTTGATCAAGTTGAGTCAAAAGTAAATATTCCTAGAGAAATTATGAAGACAAAATTAGTATGTTTTTATCTAGTAGATGTAATAAGCTTTGTAGACATGTTCATAACAAGTCCATGGATCATCTACAATATTTGAAGTCAAGAAAGTGAATACAAACCAAGGGGGCTAGCAAGTACGTTTTTGTGCATCAATGACATTATTTTTATTGTCAAGTTGTCATAGTATTATTTTTCATAGAAGAAAAAGGGGAGAGTAAACTCAAAAACAAGAAATTTGAATTCTGAAGGTGTTTCCATATGTGGTTTCCATCAATGTTTCTGAAGATGGTTTCCATCAATGACAAAGGGGATATTATTGGGAATTATGTCATTGTTGTTTCCATTGATGTCAAAGGGAGTCTAGGTGGCATAGGAGTTAGTATGAGGTGTCATTCATTAAGAAGAGTGAAGGTTGATTGGTAGTGTGGTGAAGTAACATTGTATCTAGGAGTGTATGCATGGTTTAACACATAATTATTGTAAGAAAGGTTTTGTGTGGTCTAGTGAGTGTACTCCAGAGGTTGTATGAAGTGTGTTTTAGAAGCGTGTGATTGTTTGCAACATGTTAAACATGCCATTTTACATGATTCATGTGTTGAAACAATCCATTCTAGGCCTAATCCTAGACATTAAGTAAGTAGATTGAGTGGAGGAATGAAGTATGAAGTAGAACAGGTTAGTGTGAGCATGAGTGGGGTGTTTTGAGGTTGCATAGCATGGGTGGAAAATATCAAAAGTTATATTTCAAATGTAACATGCATATTAAAGGTTTTATTGAAGGAAGTGTATGAAGGAAAGGATAAAATGTAGGGGAAAAATATGGTGCATGGAGAGTTTCAAAGATAACTAAGCATGAATAAGTATTGGGAAGTATGAATGAGGTCATTATAGAGGTGTGAGAATAGTTTCGGGTTAAGAGGATGAAGTAAAATATTGAAAAAGGGTTTTGAGCTCTACTGAGCTCTCAAAATGCCATTTCCAATTCAAAGGTCATCTTTGGATGCTCACCCCTATGTGTGTGCTTTACATGGGAGTCTCGAGTCTTTGGGAATGGAGCTAAGAAGGTTTTCTAAGAATTATGGGTTCATTTTGTTGTTATACTTTTAAGAACCATTGTTAACACACCAAGTGGGTTTAAACCCTCCAAAAACCCTAATTTCAAATAAATGTGCAAGATATGATTGGTATGGCCATGAAATCAATTGGGAAAGCTAATGTGAAGGTTCAAGGTTATCGATAACTCATCGAGCTGATTTTGGTGGTGATGGCACACTCCATATCTATTAGTAAGGTACAACAAAACCCTTGTTTTGTGAAGATTTGTAGGTATAGAGATGAGTTGTAGGTTTCATGAAGTGAAACAAATTGTTCTAGTAATATTGGAGTTGGCATGTGTGTTAAGTGTCCACAAAAATATTTAAACAATTTCATGTAATAAATGAGTGTAATCTCTCTTCCAATGTTGCCCACCATTAATGGCCTAGAGGGCTAAAACAATTCATGGAGGTATGAAGAGATGTGTGATGTTTTCCATATTGTATTAGGGTTATTTGAGCATGAATTGTATTTTGAAGTCTAATATGATGTTCTTGAGATCCTAGTGTGATCTGATGAGGGGTTTTCATGTTCAAGTCTTAATGGCCTAATTAGCCCTATTAAGCTTATCAAGAAGGTATGATGGAACAAGTACGCAAAGGTGGATTTCTCCATCCGAGATATGCTTGTGAGTGCTTGATGAGGTGTATCAAATTTCTAGTGAAGTTTTGCAAGTGATATAAGTTCTTGGAAGTAATTTTTGAGGTGTTAGAGGATGTTGAGCTCAAGACTGGTTCTTGAGTCCTTGTAGCAAGTGTGAGTAGTTTAAGAGATGGAGGTGTTTTGAGGTCATGTTCTCTGAATTGAAGGTTTCCATGAGTTGTTTTAGTTTCTTGATGATGAGATTTTTTTAATATTCCATATGTGCCTTGGTTAAGAGTTTTTGTGTGCAAATTTGTTTGTTCTTGAAGACTAAAATTTAGGTTCTTGAGACCTAGTTGAAGATGTTTACGTATTCATGTATTCCACATAGAAGTTGGAGGTTATATAGTTTCTTGAGTTTATTGATGGAGCTTAGAGGATGTTTTTGACTTTTATAGAGATGTTGGAGTCATGGTGAATATAATAAATTCCGTTAAAGATTATGATCCTACCATAAGGGTGTATTATGCCTAATTGAGAAGTGTTGAGCTTGTTCATGTTTGTAAAGTTTATGCTGACCTATAAAGCTCATTTAATGGATTTATATGAATGTATAGATGTTATTTTAATGTTGTTTATGACTGAACTATATGGTTATGTGGTCTTGTTCCAACCCATAAGGTTTTTTGGAAAATGTCATGTATATAAGGCAAGTGTATTTTCTCGTTTGAGTTAGTGGAGATAAGAGAGGAGTGAGTGACCTAGAAGGAAGAATGTGAAGAGGTTAGAGTTCTCTATAAAAAATAAAGGAAGAGTATGAGAAGTTGAGGAGGGTAGAGAAGGAGATACAAGGTCATATGACCTAGATAGCACATGTTGGTGCATGTATGAGCGAAAAAGGGGAGAGATTTGTTTGAGAGGGTTTTGAGTGGACATAGTTGAAAAAGTGATCACAATAAGTTTTTAGAGAAACAAGTACTTAAATTATCTTCATATTCACGTGTATGAGTTGGTGTTTTTCCATCTTAGGGGGTTGTATCTACCTTGTAGTGTTGATGGATTACTAAATAGGGGTTGGTGCCTCAATAAATTTATAGGGATTGGTGCTCCTTGTGAAGTGGGTGCTTCACTAAATTCCTTTATATTGTGTAATATATGTAAAGGTTTAGTGGGTTTTCTTCCCCTTGATCATTTCCCACTTTATATCATGTTTAATATCTTGCTTCAAGTTCTTATGGATGGTTGTTTCACACTTAATAAGCTCACATTGATAACATATGTTGAATGGATGTTATGAATGTTGTTGTCAAGTTAAGATAAATGAAGTAAAAGTTTTTAATGAATGATTCACCCCCATTCTCATTCATTTTTCTTCCAACAAGATCATTGTAATCTCTGAAAATTGTAGAAAGCTCTAAACATGCAGGATAAAAAGGGTCAATGCATTCAGTCAAAACCTATTTTTCACTTTGAAGCTTCTCTTCCTCTGCTTGAAGATAAAAATTGATCTTTACCTCTGATTTCTTCCTCCATTTTCTCCTTGGAGATTTTCTCCTAACATATTTCTCTATGAAAACATCAGAAGGCTCTTCAACTATGATATCAGAATTGATCCATTCCTCAAAAAATATGTCATGGTTGTCTATAATGGAATGCACCTCAACTAATTTTTTGAAGTGAGGAAGAGGTTGAGTTAGCAAGGGTTCAAAAAATAGAGGAGGTGTAAGACTTTCTTGTGGAGGGGATAGGGATTTGGGATAAAAGAGGGTAAAAATTGAAGATGAGAGGGGCATGAAGGAGATGGAAGATGAACCCTTTCAAGGAGTAGGAATAAATCTAGGGACATGAAAAACACGCTAATAAGGTATATGTGTGGAAGAATAAATGGGAGGTATGTAAGATGCTAGTGTAGGATTTCCCCATCGATAGGGTTGCCTACCACTAGATTGGTGAGCCTACATATTTTCAACCACATGCATCATTAGATTAAAATTCTCAACCATAACATCCATGGATTTATTTAATACCTCTAGCTTCTGTTGAGGGTTGTACCAACTTGGTGAAGTACCACCACTTGGATAGGGTTGATCAAAACTATGTATTTTATCTACCGTGATTTTTATATCTCCTCTCCCTTTATTATACTTGCCTCCATTTGATGAATATTCTCTTAGAAATCAGCATCTTCTATAAAAATTTCACCATCATCTACATATCCCTATTCTTGCCAAACATTTTTGTTAAAAGAATAACTAGATGGATCAATCGGGGTTGGGTTATATGTGTATTCTTCATTATAGGGATCATAAAACTGAATTGGAGGAGGATTTTGAAAATATGGGGATGGAGGGAATTTGTATTTATCTTGGAAATGAGGGTTCCAATGAGGGAATGAAGTTATGATTGCAAAACTTCATGAGAGAGGAAAATGGAAGAATGGGAGAATGGAAATGGATGGAAGAAAGAAGGGAAAGGTCTAAAACTGACATAAATGAGTTGTTGAATCAGTGGAGTCACCATATGTGTTTGGAAAATTCCTCCAAAGGATGGATATCACCAATAACACATCAACCTTGATGAAATGAAGTTATAAATCTCTTTATAATCTTTCCCATTGACCATGCCAAAATCGCTTGGAGCTCAATATTGCAGCCTTTGCCTTGAATCAAGAAGATCCAAGATTTTGAGGCAACATGGGGCTGTCTCCAAGTTGTGGGACTTGCAATATGAGACATAAATTTGGAGAAGGTTGGTTCCTCTACCTAAATTCAATTCTAACAATACCCCTAAGATAGGAAAAAAACCATTAAATACTAATCTAACAATTCTAAGAGACCATATTCAAAAGGATAGGCATGAAAGGGAAAAACATAACCTAAAAGGGTTGATTAATCTCCACAAGGGGTGGGAATGAGATAATACATAGGATGAAAGTGCATATATACATGTCATAGACCAAAACCATGAGTATTCACCTTCCTTACACATTAACCAAATAATAAAAGGAAACATGTAAGTAGGGAAAACACAAAATATTCCAAAGAAGGATACAAAGAGGGGAGAACACATAAAACGTGAGAAAAATGAAGATAATATCCATAATACTTGATTTTATTTCTTAAAGGATGCATAATTAGTTACATTCATGATAAAAGGTGAGAATATAATGCAAATACCAAGTTCAAGGTTTGGAAATTCATGAGAAGTTGGTCACCATTTTGGTATGGTATTGTTACAACAAAGAGAGATACCTTTTATAATGGATGAGTTCCATTTTTATAGATACAATGAGAATGATAAAGGAGAAGGAGAGAGAGGTGCAAAAATTATGGATTTAACCACCAATGACAGATCGCCATTGATGTTTGCAAGAAGTACAAGTATAGAAACCTTCAATTATAACATGCCATTGGATTTTACAGAGAGAGGCACCTTTAAATCCTAGTCGATGGAGTGGTTGTGGTTTGAATTTCAAAAAGGCATGAATTTCAAGAATCTTGTAGGTTTTGTTGATGTTATGGATTTATAGTTTCTTGTGGCCTCTGACCTTGTTACGTGGGAAATTTATTCTTTGTGTAGATTTGAATGTTTTACGGCTTTGGTCACAACTTTAAAAATTCCACATTTCACTTTTGCATGTTCTTGTTATTTCACGAGAGGGCCTTTTCTTCTCCTTTTGTGTGGAACTATTGTGGGATTGTGCTCCATCATTCTGTGGTTCCTTGAGAAACCAAACAACACTATAAATTGTGAAGCCCATGGAATTCTAGAGTAATGTTCCACGACTTATGTCCTTAGTCACATTTCAACTTGCCTTTCCATTTCCACATGGTTCCTTACAGATCTGGTCCTTCACATCTGTTGGGTTTTAGATTTGCACTTGGAATGAAACCATAGTCGGGGGAAAGAAAGTCCCTCCTCTTTAATGGGAGAGGTTCCATTATTAAAAGCATGAGAAAAACCTATGTACAAATGCACAATATTTCATTCAATGGTGGTTTCACGATATCCCGAAATGTGTTTTAAGCCTGAAATTTATCATCAATACATGAGGATAGAAGACTTTGAAGAGAAGAGGGAGGCGAAGAAGAAAATACTTTCGGGGAAAAGAGATGGCAAATAAGATACAAAATGGAACCATCTAGTTTATAATAGACATAATTCACATACTCAAAGTTTTGGAGATTGTCAAACTAGAACACAAAGTTTCCAAGCACGCAAGGATTAGATGATTCACCGATCGAACCGAAGGAAAGAGAAAGCAGAAGAAAAAGGGAAAAACCTTTATATTGATTTCTTCCAATTCAAAATTATAGTTCCAGAATAATCAAAATTCCAACCCTTTACAATGGCTTTGAAATCCCATGATATAGTTCACAGGATACGGTTACAACTTCCTCGAGCAAGTGAGAAACAATTATAAATTATTCCAATCATCCGTGCCCTTTCGAATTATTGATTTGCAAAGAAATGTTAATGGCGAGAAAAAAAAATTTAAATATATGGCCGTTACATTATTTTACCAATTAAAACATGGGCCATTAGATTTGCTTTTATAACTTCAAATTTGGGCCACCCACGTGGGAGAAGTTAATTGGAGCGGGCCTGCAGATGCCTTCTACAATTTTTGCCTTTAAAGTTGCACCAAACTGACTCGTGGAGAGCTCTACTGATTCCTTCATACTTTATCAATTTGGGTCTATTTCTTGCTTGACCTATGTTGACCCCTAGACATGTGAAGGGTTTGTGCTCATTTGAGATTCCGTTTTGGAAACACCTCTTAAAAATGCACCAAGCTGATGCATGTCTCCTTCTGCTAGTCTTGGACTTTTCAATGGCCAACTCTGTCTCCTCATTGAATTTAACCACATGGTGGGTTGGCGCTACTTGGAGATTAACCCTTTGATTTCACTTTTGAAATGGCACCATGAAGGCATGTGGAAGCTTCCGCCAACCCACCCATACTTAGTCAATTTTAACAATCGGCTCTATCCCTTTTTGGACCTAGGACACATGGAGGACTGGTGCAAGTTTGAGAATTTCCCCCATCTTTGACTCTTGAAGTTACGCTGATTAGTCACATGGTGCCATCTACCGATCCTTCCATACTTAGCCGATTTTAGCTTATTTTGTCTTCATTTTGTAACTAGGACACGCAAAAAGCTGCGCGCTTATTTGAGGACCGTCCCTTGTACCATATCCCTAGAGTTGCATTGTTTAGACACGTGGAGGCTTCATTGAACCTTGAAATATGATCAAACTACATCCATTCAAAAATATCCACGTATTACGATGGAATTTGGGGAAAAAATTAACAAGAAAATACGCTGGCATTCTGACTATGGGATGAAAAAAAAAAATAAGGAAAGGAACTTTACCATACACTGAATTTTAAATTGTTCCCCATGAAGAGGAAAACGCAAACAATTATAGGCTCGATGCGATTTGATACTCTAAGGAACAGACTCAAAATGTTTTTGAAACTTGACTTCAAAAGAGGGGAATTTAGGGCGACAACAGTTGGCTCTTTCGAGGATGGCTTGGCTTGGAATAGAGACACAAGGTAAGATCAAGAACTACAGATAACTCGGGGAAAAGAGGACCAAGATTTTTATCCATTGGGAAAAGGATTCGAAGGAAAACGCAATACAAGGAAACACACACAAGATGGGAAAAGAAACAAAACAAACCAAAAGGGAAGAATAGAAATGAAAAACAAAGGAACAACCCAAAACCAAAACATTGTACATAATATATAGAAGGACCGCCTAGTCACCTAGGACTTGAAGAACTTTAGATATTTCCCACTATAAGGAAGTGGGAGAAGAGAACCATCCATGTAATCCAAATAAAAAGAGTTCTCCCAGCAAAATGTCTAATTCTAAAAGGATCAAGCCAAAGATAATCAAAATTACCATGGCTTCCTCGCGGCTCATGTCTTTTGTCCCAAAGCGAGAACAATGTCTCCCACTTGGAAGACTCCAAGTTTGGCTTTCTTTTAAACAAAGCCTTCACTTTCAACCGATGAGCGGATATCCCGTCAACCAACCACTTGTAATCTATCTTCATCAAGCTTCAAGGTATGAAATTCTCTTGTCCAAAGAGCTACTTGAAACTTGAATCTTCAATGGTTTTCATCAGATGTAAGGCTAGCAATTCCACCATGACTGGTAGTTGAGCTTCCACACCATACACCACTTGGAAAGGAGACATTCCAATTTCTCTCTTGGGTGTAATTCTATCAGCCCAAAGTGCATCATATAGCTTTTTATGCCAATTCCTTTAAGAATCATTTACAAGCTTTCTAACTATTCTCACCAAGTTCTTGTTTTTTTATTCTGCCTATCCATTCCCTTGGGGTAGTAGTCTAAAGAATAGGTAAGGGATATCTCGTACCCATAGCATAATTCCATCATGGGGAGAGGGTAATTGTCCTTCAAAGAACCCTAATTTAGATTTAAAGTCCACGCAGATCCGGATCTCACCATTCTTCTTCCCGACAGCACTATATTAGCAATCCACGTTGAATGGTGGATGGGGAAGATGATCCTAGCCTTCAAAAGATTCTCTATTTCTTGAAAATTATATCGATTATCTTTGGATTATATTTCCTTTTCTTCTGTTTGAAGGGTTTGATCCTAGGCTTAAGAGGAATGAAATGTTACATTTCTTTAGGCTAAAAATCCTTAAGATCATCATAAGAGTAATATAGAACATCAACATACCTTTTCATCAGATTCACCACCTTCTTTTTCTCTTCTTGAGTGCAGCATTTTCCAATGTTGACCCTTTTGGGATCATCAAGACTCCCAATATTCACTTTCTCAGTCTCAACAGATTATTGGGCTCCTTGGGAAACTTTAGACTTCATATATCTATTATGTTTATCAAAAAGATCCTCCAAACTCACCAGCCCTTTAGGAATTTTATTTCCTTTCAACTTGATGCATCCATCTTTATCCATCTCTCTTTTACACTCGCTTCACTTGATGTGACACACTCTCTAGGAAAATTGTTTTCCTTTAAAGTACAGATGATCAAAGTTGTGTCTAAGCTCTAAGAAAGAAAGAAAATGATGGTCATCATTGAAAACTTTCCAATTATTTACATTTTCAGCACACCGGGTCTATGGATCAACTCAATGGTGAATTTCTCTTAAGGAAAATCGGGATGAGGAACCAAAGAAGGACCCCGAAATAGCTAGAGAGTCCTCCCTAACATTCCTTTCCCTTGGAACAACTTCAATGGAAAAAACATCAAGGAATTTGATTGAATCCCGGACTGATTCCTATAGTGTTTGAACCTTCATTCTTTACCTGATAAAGGTCTCTAACTTATTTTACAATTAGCTCAACATCTCCACTAGCAAGAAGGTTCTTCACTCCCATTTCCTTCACCATGATCAACCCAAGAATAAGGGCCTCATACTCAGTAGTATTTTTGGTATTTTCAAACTAGAACTTGGAAGAGAAAGGATGAACGTTACCCCCATGAGCAATAGGAACCACACCAGCTCCAGAACTAGCTGAGGAACAACTTCCATCAAAATCCAAAATCCACACACCATTAGGATCAAGAAACACTTCCTTTGGTAGACTTGTCTCCTCTTGTGACATGATCATGTAGTTCCCATGCCCAATGTCTTCATACAATATTTGTGCTTTAGGATCATCTGTCTTTTACACAATATACTCTGCTTGTTTCTCAGGCAACAACTTCTTCATCTTCCCATTGACAGGGATCAAGGCATGTGACCAATCCATTTGGATCTCACCTCCAACATCTTTGCAAAAGTTCCTACTTAGCAACATGCCATAGGAAGGAGGGATATCAACAACCAAGATGGTAGCCAAGACCTTCTTCTCTGGTAAAGTAGCAAAAGCTACTTGTGCATCCTTGATTCTCCCAACCAAAGGCACTTCTCTACTTTCCATGGAATAACAAGAACCATAAGTGTGGGTTAAGGTTAGACCCAAAGCATGAGCCACTTTTGCAGGCATTACATTATTAGATGCACCATAATCAATGACACAATTGCTAAGCTTGTGGCTAGCTATGAGGAGAGTCACATAGAAGGGTTTGATCTTCTCATTGGGTGAAGTGACTGCAGCCACAAGGCTAGGTTGAGGTGGAGAAGAAGGAGTGGGAAAAATTCCTTTAGAAGAATGGGTTGGGGTTTTAGATTTAGAATTTACAAAGTTAACCATTTTGGCAAAGGCTTTAGGATGGGTTTGATAGAACTCTACCTCATAAATCTGAATCTTGGTCTTTTTAAGATGGTCTATAATGTCAAAAGACCAAGATGTGGATGGGGAATCACCGCTAGGAGTAGGAGGAGCTCTTGATCTAGCGGTCTTATCATTTGTTGGACACAAATTCTCAGAAGCAGAAGTAGAGGAAAAAGGACTAGTAGAGCTTACTTTTAGTGTGAAATCACAACACCCCCAAAAGATTTATGGATCTACTTTTCTAAAGCAGGGTCATTTGGTGCGATTTGCATAACATTGGATCATTCCCCAAGCTATGGGACTTGTAAATGGGAATGATCCTCTAGAGAAGGCTGGTTCCTCTTCCTAATCCTAGCACTAAACTACTTCTAAGGAAGGAAATGTGACTATCTACTCCTAATCTAACAATTCCAAGGGACCAAGGAGAGAGAGAGAGAGAGAGAGAGAGAGAGAGAGAGAGCATGAAAATAAAGAAATCCTACACTACAGAGGTGATAACACCGAGAAAAGGGAACTATTGATCACAAACCCAACTGCCTGAAATGGAGAGAGGTGAGAAATGGAGAGGATGGATAGATGCATCACAGACCAAGGATAAATTTCACATAGAACACCATTTCAAACCCCTTAAACACAACTCCCAAAACTTGTAATGGACATCAGAGATATGCACAATATACCTTGCAATGGTGAGAGGTGAGAAGAGACAACAAAATGAGCAAAGGATGGACAAAACGCATCACAAAAAAAGATTTTATTTCTCTGGTAGTTCACACAGTCCACCATTAACGGGCAAGAGGTAATAAAATGACATTACAAAGCCAAGGGAGGAGGCTTAATCTCCAAATTCGACCTAGAGAAGAAAGATATAAGGGGGGTAGGGAAGATGAATGAATAACCCTTTACAATGAATCCTTCCCCGTATTTATAGATTTGATCGAGAGAAGAAAGAGAGAAGGAAGCGGAAAAGTGGGTTGGAGCTCAACCACACGTTGTTAATGCTTCTAATAAAATATGCCCCAAATCTATCTTTATTGCATGATCCCTTGATTTGGTGCCTTGAAAGAAGAGGAATCGGTGGAAACAAATCGAATTTGAATTGTTGAGACAGATGGATCTTACATTGAAGGCTTGAATATGTTTCCTCCATTTTCCTTTACCTAGCCTCCTCAAATTAAAGTCTTAGACCTCCATGGCGTAGGTGAGGCTGAGATCTTTCTAATGGTGTCAGATTTGCAATATTTCAAGCCTTGAGTTGAAAGATATGCCCCTTTGAAGTTTGTATTGGGTTCATATGAATGGATGGGGAAAATAGTTTGAAAAATGGGCCCCCTTTTGGTTTGGGACATGTGGCAGCCAGATTAGAACAAAAATTGGTCTTGCGGGTCCATGCAATTTATCTTTTTCCCTTTGAACAAAAGGCAAATTTTCACTTTTCCCTCCGACTCCCTACCTTGGCTTTGACTCGGGTTCTAATGCTGACTTTTTCCCCGACAGAGTTGCGGGCCATTTTGCAACTTTTACCCTTTTTGTGATAACAAGGGGAAAAGAATCAACTTTTCCCTCGACGCCTTGCTTTCCTCTAAGACACGTCATCCGCACTCATTTGGTCTTCCCCTTTTTTGCTCGATTCCTTTGCAGCACTGCCCCTTCTTCTCTGACCTTGCAATTACATTATTGATTCCTCCTTTGACCCTTTAAATAGATTTAAGATATGGAAACATTCAGAAGAACCGTTTCTTTTATTTCTTCTTGTGTAGGGTCGAATTTGACTTTCTCGGGCCTCTATTTTCATTTTTCCGGTTCTAGAACTCTAGCTCATGGGTCTCAGTCATTTCCTTCGTAATTTCCTTATGTGCAGGAGTTGTCTTGACCAAATTTTCCCAGGGGGAGAATTTGGGATAACTTTTACCTTTTGGGTGGAAGAAGTAGGAATATAAGCTCCTATTCTTGCAACCACCGGATGGTGATGGGGTACTCCTTGGATCTTTTTATAGGTTACACCACTTTTTCCTTTTCATTGGTCTACTCTCAGTCATAATAGCATATGATTCATTGTTCATCTCAGTCACTACATTATCATAGTCATCTTGATCATCCAAACCCTCAGTGGTGAGGAAATGAACTCGAGAACCACCAGGCTCCTCCAGCTTCTTCATCAGCCTTCCTCTTCTTTTTCATCATAGATTTCATTTTCTTCCTCATCATCGCTCAAGAACTTCACAAGTAGCATTAACAGGCACCTTGAGGGGTGGACCTTCAATAGCCAACCTAGTTTTGGAAGAGGGCAAGTGGTTCCTAGGATGAAATTTCTTCCTTGGAACATCTTGATATGGAGCATGTTGAGCTAATCGTTTCTTAATGGCAATGAGGTCATTAGCTAGCTTTTGCACCAACTAATATGTATTACCTCCAGGAGAAGGGGAAGAAGAAGATGCTTTGGATTTGAAAGACTCCCTTTTCAGCTTTCTAGACATGATCAAGTCATCTTCCACACTGACACCAATCTCTGATCAACATCCAAAGTTGCAAGATTTTCTCTCCTCAAGGCATAGCTTACTTCCGGAAATTGAGAATTCAAGAAGAAACACTTCTAAATTGTATCAATAGGCCTAGTATTTACTAGAATCTTGTTAATCAACTTGTTAAAATTGGCCACAAATTCTCTCATAGGCTCATGTGGCTCCTTCTTGATTTGAGAAATATGAGCTAGCAAAGCATGCACATCTTCAACAAGTTTGAAATGCTACTCAAATTCAGTCCTCATAGTAGTCCAATCGATGATGGTCCCAGCAAGAAGATGGTAAAACCAATCTGCAGCATTGTCTTGCAAGGTTTCCACAAACAACCTCACAGAGACATCCTCATGTTCAACTCCAAGGACCCCACATGCAACAATGAAGGTTGTAATGTGTTCATCGTGGGTGTACTTTTCCATCACCTCTAAATTTGGGAAAATTCTTCCTGTTACCCCTAGGTAACTCATGTAATGGTTGAGGAAGAGCTAGAGGCCCAACTCTTTGTCCCCAAGGCTGAGGTGTTGCCATCCTTGGAAATATTTTTTGAAGTGGAACTAATACACTAGAAAGGATTAGGGCACAAAGATTAGGACTAAGTTGTGCTTGAGGAATGCTACTACCAAAAGCTCTGTCTTCAACAGGAGGTGTGCTTGTGGAATGAGTTCTTCTATTTCTTCCTGTTGAAGGAAGTTGAAAACCTTGTTGATCCAGGAGTTGAAATTGGGGATCCTCAATTCCAAGAGCCCATCTACCAAGAGTATATATTAGAGTCTCCTTATTAAAGAAATGATCAAATTAGTTTTTCTTTTAGAAAGGAAATTTGTTGAACAAATTCCCCAACGGAGTCGCCAAAAACTATTGGGTTTTAGATTTACACTTGGAATGAAACCATAGTTAGGGGAAAAGCAAGTCCCTCCTCTTTAATGGGAGAGGTTCCCTTATTGAAAGAAGGAGAAAAACCTATGTACAAATGCATAGTCTTTCATTCAATGGTGGTTTCCCAATATCCTGAAATGTGTTTTAAGCATGAAATTTATCATCAATACATGAGGATAAAAGACTTTGAAGAGAGGAGGGAGGCAAAATAAGACAATACTTTTGGGGAAAAGAGATGGTAGAGAAGACCCTTATATGTATTGTGCAAATAAGATACGAGAATGGAACCATCCATGTTTATAATGAGACACAATTCGTAAACTCAAAGTTCGGAGATTGTATAAACTAGAACACAAAGTTTCCAAGACGCAAGGATTAGATGATTCAATGATCGTAACCAAAAGGAAAGAGAAAGTGTAAGAAAAAGGAAAAAACCTTTGTATTGATTTCTTCCAATTCAAAATTACAGCCTTAATAATCAATATTCCAACCCTTTTAAATGGATTTGAAATCCCATGATATAGCTCATAGAGGCGCTTAAAACTTCCTCAAGCAAGCAAGAAACAGTTACAACTTATTCCAATCATCCAAGCCCCTTTGAATTCTTGATTTGCAAAGAAATGTTAATGGCGGAAAAAATAGTTTTTAAATATACGGTCGTTACATTATTTTACCAGTTAAAACATGGGCCATTTGATTTTCTTTTACAACTTCAAATTTTGGCCACCCACGTGGGAGAAATTAATTGGAGTGGGCCTGTAGATGCCTTCTACAATTTTTTCCTTTAAAGCTATGCCAGGCTGACACGTGGAGAGCTCCACTGGTTCCTTCATACTTTACCGATTCGGGTCTATTTCCTGCTTGACCTATGTTGACCCCTAGACACGTGGAGGGTTGGCACTCATTTGAGTTTCCATTTTGGAAGTGCCCCTTAAAATTATGTCGCGTTGATGCATGTCTCCTTCTCGCCATTCTTGGACTTTTCAAGGACCAACTCTATCTACTCATTGAATTTAACCATGTGGTGGGTTGGCGCTACTTAGATACATCGACCCTTTGATTTTAATTCTAAAATGGTGCCGTTAAGGCATGTGGAGGCTTCTGCTAACCCGCCCATACTTAGTCAATTTTAACGATCGACTTTGTCCCTTTTTGGACCTAGGGCACGTTGAGGACCAAGGCAAGTTTGAGAACTACCCCCATTTTTGACTCTTGAAGCTACGCCGATGAGGCACATGGTGTTGTCTTCTAAGCCTTAGCTGATTTTAGCTTATTTTGTCTTCATTTTGAACTCGGGACACGTAAAATCTTGTGCTTATTTGAGGACCGTCCCTTGTACCCGCCCGGAGTTGCACCATTTGGACACGTGGAGGCTTCTATCGAACCTTGAAATATGTCCAAATCGCATCCAATCAAAAATATCCATGTATTACCTGTGGACTCTGGGGAAAAAATTAACGGGAAAATATGCCTGTCATTCCCAAATGCGAGAAGAAAATAAAAAAGAAGGAAAGGAAATTTATTATACGCCCGACTTTCAAATTGTTCTCCATGAACAAGAAAATCTGCAAGCAATGTCGCTCGACGTGATTCAATACTCCAAGGCACAAACTCAATTTTTTTGAAACTTGACTTAAAAAGAGGGGAATTTGGGGGTGACAACAACATCATAGCTTATACATGGTGGACTTCATCCTTGGTTCCGCGGTATTGAAAAATTCCTTAAATGTTGTGTTCTCGAGTCCACCGATTATGTGCTTCTCCATGCCATGCAACGTTAAACTTCTCATTCCTTTGCTCTACAGATTCTCGTCCTTAGCCAATTTTCTAATTCCTTTGTGGGGATAAAACATGTTGTAATTTTTATTTTCCTTTGACCCATGAGAGACTGAGTTGGTGCCGCGAAGGTCTTTATTTATCAAGAATATTCCTAAGTCTTGAACCGATGCTTTGTTTTCCCATGGGTTGGGAGAACTCATGGGAACATTACATTTCTTCACTCTACAAGAAATTGAATCATTGTTTGATGGCTTTTCCAGAGATAAAAAATGGTTAAGTCCTTTTGATGAGTTGTTCAAAATTACAAGGGGTGTAATTTTGGACAACATATGCTTCATTAAATTTTTAACCAAGATTTCTCACACTATAATATGCATAGTTTTACATGTAGTGATCATAACTTAGTCATGCTCATTGTTGGATTTTGACTTTTAATGTTATATGTCACAATAAAATTACTTCACAATATAGAAAATTATATGGATGTCATTTTATGTTCAAAATTTAATATACATGTTAAATTGGTTCTAGATATTAATCTACTTTTTTTTTTACTATATAATCAATAGAAAAACCCAAAAAATATTGTTATATTTTTTGTATGGTAGGGACAAATTTTTATTTGTGAGGTTTGAGTCTTTGAAAAAAAATTAGTGTACCTCAACTTTTTCTGGGACATCAGGCCATAAATAACCTTTGAAATGTCAAATTTTTAATGCAGATTTTGATCTCTTTGACATCGAAGGATACATTATCGATGGTTGATAGAAGCCTTTACAACACTCTTAATTTTTAATTCATTATCATAATTCTTCCTGAAAGAGGAATTTAATACAAGAATTGAAGAAACTATTCATTTATTCTTATGTTTTATGTTTTACGTGAAGCTCTTCCCTTAAATTAATGGTACATATATTTTTGCATAATTTAGCACTTATCTATTGATTTGATAGTTGTTATGTATATTCACACCCATGGTTTATGAAAATAAGAAATATATTTTTCGTAGTAGCCTACATATAATTTATATAAAAATGTTCAATTTTATTATTTGACATTCTTGATAGTTAATTGGTTCTCAATTCAAAATCATTGTAAACATATTTATGTATCACGCTCTATGCCAAGTTATAGCTTATAAAAATTTTATATGGATGTTGTTGTTCTTTGTAATATCCTCTCATAGTTGTGTGACTTTTATTTAATTTTGATAATAGATTGCACTAATCAATTTCATAGTTTTTCACATATTCATTTTGTTCCCACAAAAATCAATGTTGCACTAATTAATTTGAAGATGCATAAACATCATTAAATTTTATGAGAATATTAAAACAAAATTTCAAACTACAATAATTTAACACAAACTATTGAATAAAATAAATAAATGTAGTGTAGCCAAACTTAAAACACAATCTTAATACACTTTATGAAATATCTTGAACTTAAAGAAAATAAATCTTCTTCTTCGTTATTCAATCATGGATTATAATGCTTCATAAATAGAAAAAAAAATCTCCCAACTCGAGTTGTCATGCAAACTCTAACTAAAATGACTAAATCTACTTTAGGTGGCAAAATTTACTATTTTTAGCAATTTACTAGAGCCTGCTATTCTTATTTAGTTCGCATGCTTATTCGTACGAGCACAAAAATTGCCAAAAATCTTCTACAAGCCTAAATTAGAGGAATTTCCAACTTTCTAACCTATTATGCATGTAAGAGACTAAAAATAACTAATTCCCTAAAATAGGAAAAAACTAAATTGAAACTTAAATCCTAATTTTTGGCCCCCATATGGTGGATTTTGGGCCTGAAATGGCTCAAACCGATAGGGCGGGTTGACCGGTGTGTTCGTCTCATTGAAAAAAGTGGTTTAAAAATGGACTCAAACGGACACCTAGATCAAAATATATGACCATTTCAAGTTTTTGCTAAAAATAGTGCATCATTCTCCCCTGCTTGAAAAAAACACAACTCCTACAAGTTTTCTTCTTCAAATTTCTACCATTTATCTTTATCTAGCTTCTTAATCTCCCACTCGTGACCCATGCGTTTTCGTCTTGCTTAAGTCCTTTCAATGTACGAAATATTTGTTGTATTTCCCATGTCGTGTGTTCACTATTTTCTTGTCTAAAATCTGATCCACTTCTTCTTTTGTTTTCACTTGAACCTACTACCTCCAATCTACTAATTCTTTAACAACATTCCCTTATTCACTATTCCATGAAAATATTATAATTCTAAAGCATTAAACAATGTTGGGTTAGCACACTGGTTGTACAGAAAATATATCAAATCTAAGCATACATGCAAATAAAAGCGGATATTTTACCAAAAGAATTATACAAAACAAGAGACATAAATCAACACCAGATTTAACGTGGTTCACCCAATGTGGGCTATGTCCACCAAGAAACAAGCCAATCTATTATCCAAAGCTTTGACAAGATATACAATGAAGATTTACAATCTTCCACACCTCTCAGATGTTCAATACTTTCTTCCTTCAAGATTTTTGATTCTTCTCCAAGAAATCTCTCTCACATAATTATCTTGTAATTATAATCCATACATACTTCTAAACCCTAGCTTTTATGCTTATATAGTCATTTATAGACTTAGGGCACTTAGCCATGCAATTACAATTAATAAATCTATTTTAATGCTAAAAATAGATATAATTCCTGAGAGTTAATTAAAACTTCAGCACATGTAACCAACGCTCGGTTCTGCCTAACCGTTGTTGGTTCCTTACTTGCTTGACCTACACCGATCATACTTGACTAATGTCGGTCTAACCTTACGACCATGTCGATGTCGATTATCGTATTTTCCAAAGAAGTTCTAATTGCATGCTAAAATGAAGTAATTAAGCTTCACAACTCAACAATCTCCCACTTGGAGTTTAATTACTACACCATACATATACAACGTCATTCTTGGATCCTTCCTTGGATTTGTTTCTTCCTCTTCAAGTCTCAAACTTGAAGACCAACAGAAGTGGAGTGTAGCTCCAACTTCTCCTTTGATAATGACTTCGTTAGCATATTCGCAGGGTTATTTCTCGTATAAATCTTTTCCAGATTCAACTATCCATCCTCCAATACCTGCCATATGAAGTGATACCTCAGCTAAATATTTTTCGTTCTCGAATGAAACGCTGAGTTCTTTTCCAAATGAATTACACTCTGATTGTCACTGAATAATTTACAATTACTTTTCTCCTTTCCCAACTCTTCCATGAACCTACTCATCCATATCATCTCCTTGCTAGCCTCTGTAGCTGTAACATACTCTACCTCTGTAGTAGACAAAGCCACAACCTTATGCAATCTCGAAATCCAGCTAACTATTGTTCCACCTACTATGAAAATATATCCAGTAGTGCTCCTCCTACCATCCAGATCTCCAGCCATATTTGAATCAACATAGCCACATAATGAAATATCCAAACCTTCATAACATAACTACATGCTAGATGTCCCTTTCAAATACCTGAGTATCCATTGGACTTCTTTCCAATGCTCTTTACATAGATTATCCATATATCTACTCACAACTCCCACTGTCCGAGCAGCGTGGTCTGGTCTAGTACAAACCATAACATATATGAGACTTCTAACTGCTGAAGCATATGGTACTCGTTTCATGTATTTGACCTCCTCATGTGATGAAGGACATTGATCTTTACTCAATTTGAAGTGTCCAGCCATAGGTGTGTTAACAGGTTTTGCATTCTGCATGTTGAACCTTTCTAACACCTTGTAGATATAATCCTCCTGAGACAAATATAATTTATTGTTTTTCTTGTCTCTATGTATTTGCATGTCAAGGATTATTTTTGTAGCTCCTAAATCCTTCGTTGCAAAATGTGTGAGCTAGCTTTCTATTAAGCTCACCAATTTCTTGCATACTAGATCCTAAAATAAGCATATCATCCACATACAATAACAAAATAATATAGCTCCCATTTTCAAGCTTCTTGAAATAAACACGATGGTCGATTCACATCTCAAGTAACCATGCTCATGCATAAATCTATCAAACCTCATGTACCATTGCCTTGAGCTTGCTTGAGCCCATAGGCTCTTTTTCAACCTCACACACTAATTCTCCTTACCCTTGACTTCATACCCAAGCGGCTCTACATATAAATCTCTTCATCCAAATCACCATGAAGGAAAACCATCTTCACATCTAGTTGCTCTAAATGTAAATCTTCTACTACAACTAAACTCAATATAGCTCCCATTTTCAAGCTTCTTGAAATAAACACAATGGTCAGATTCACATCTCAAGTAACCATGCTCATGCATAAATCTATCAAACCTCATGTACCATTGCCTTAGAGCTTGCTTGAGCCCATATAGGCTCTTTTTCAACCTGCACACTAATTTCTCCTTACCCTTGACTTCATACCCAAGTGGCTACTACATATAAATCTCTTCATCCAAATCACCATGAAGGAAAGCCGTCTTCACATCTAGTTGCTCTAAATGTAAATATTCTACTGCAACTAAACTCAATATAGTATGAATGGAAGTCATCTTAACAATAGGAGAAAATATTTCATCAAAGTCAATACTCACCTTTTGTGTAAATCCCTTTACTACAAGCCTTGCCTTGTAACTTTTTGTCCACTCTCTTCTTCCTTAATTCTGTAAACCCACTTGTTCTACAATGTTCTCTTTCCTACTGGCAACTTAACCAAATCCCAAGTCTAGTTCTGTTCCAAGGAGTCCATCTCCTCATCCATGCCATGCTCCCACTGAACGTGAGTCTTATCCTGCATTGCTTCTTCAAAGCTTTCTGGTTCACCACTATCAGTCAATAATAGATAAAATAGAGAAGGTATAAATATTTTTGGAAGTTTACTTACCCTTTTTGACCTTCTCACAGGAGTTTGGGGTACCGGAGGCTCAATCTGGACCTCTTGGTCATTAGTATCAACTTCCTCGACAAAGGTGAGTGATGTCGGTATCCTCTAACCGATGTCAGTCTTGCTAACCGATACTAGTTCTGATCCTCTGTAACCATCGACAGTTCATCTGACTGATTCCGGTTAGGGCCTAACCTACCACGGTTACTGTGTATTTCTTTAAAACCTGAGAGTTCATTTTCATCAATAAACATCTCAATTTTCTCATCCTTGGGTACCAAAATTTGATCCCTGTAAATTCTCTTTTCATTCCATTCAACATCATGACTCCTAATAATTTTAGAATTCTCTAAATCCCAAAAACGAAAACCGAAATCACCAGATCCATAACCAATGAAAGTGCATCTCTTGGATTTTACATCCAACTTTTTTCTATTTTCCCTATCAACATGCACAAAAGCTTCTAAACAAAAAAATTTAAGAAAAGAAATATCTACCTCTTTTTCGGTCCAAGGTTCCTCTGGATATTCCTCCATCTAGTGAACTTGAAGGGCCACAATCAATCAAATAAACCGCTGTATCAACTACTTCTACCCAAAACTACAAGGGAAATCTAGAATGTATCCTCATACTTCTAGCACATTCCATGATTTTCTTATTCATTCTTTTTAGAACACCATTCTCCTGTGGTGTTCTTGCAACCGTTCTTTCTCTACATATCCCATTCACTGAACAATAATCATTGAAATCCTTGCTACAATATTCACCACCATTGTAAGATCTAAGGCACTTTAACTTAGAATTTGATTCATTATCAACAAGGGCTTTCCATCTTTTAAAAGTCTCAAAAACATCAAATTTACGTTTAATACAATAAACCCATACCTTTCTTGTAGCATCATCAATGAAAGTAACATAATACTAGGATCCTCCATGAGAAGCTACCTGAGCTGGTCCCCACACATCTGAGTGTACAAGCTCCAATTTCTACTCCTTCTTAGTTGCCCCAACTTTGAGAAATATCACTCTCTTTTTCTTTCCAAAGATACAATGCTCACAAAATCAAGATCTAAATCTTTCAAATAATCGACAACTTACCCTTAGCCTTTAAGATCTGCATTCCTTTTTGACTCATATGACCCAACCGATTATGCCACATGCATGCATCTGAATATGAAGTAGATAATGTAGAAAAGGAATCAATAATACAAGTAGATAAATATAACATTCCTACCTTCTTACCTCTTGCCACAACAAAAGCACCCTTGGTGACTTTCCAAGAGTCTCCTATAAAAGTAACCATGTAACCAGATTCACCTAGTTGCCCTACAGAAATAAGATTCTACCTGAGGCTTGCACATGCCTCACATCTTTCAATACCCATGTATTTTCATTCTACAATTTTAGATGAACTTCCCCTTTACTAGTAATACTACAAGGTTCATCATCACCCAAATAAACATGCCCAAAATTTTCCTGGACATAATTTCTGAAATAACCCTTATTAGGGGTTGTATGGAAAGAAGCTCCTGAATCTAAAACCCATGACTCAATTCTACTATCTAAAGAAAGAATAAGAGCATCTTGCATTACCTCTAATGTAGCAAGATTCATCTCTTTACCTTTGCTCGGTTGTTGGTTCTCTTTATCCTTTGACCAACAATCTTTCTTTTCGTAAGTCCTTTCTTTTCACATTTCCAAAAAGTAATTCCCTTACTTCGGATTTAGATTTGCTATCCCTTGACATTGATTTCCCATTATTCTTACTCTTGGGTCTCTTCTTCTTCGCATGCCCTCGCTTTCTACATTCAAAGCATTTACAAATGATGTTTCCTCTGTACTCTTCCTGTAAATTTCTTCATTCAAGATTATACTAACCACATCATCAAACTTCAAAATATTATTAGTAGATGTTGTATTACTAATAGCCATTACCAAGTTGTCCCAACTATCAAGCAAAGAACATAAGAATAAAAGTTCTTTTACTTCATCATCAAACGATATTGCAACCAATTTTAACTAATTTACAATAGATCAGAAATCATTCAAATGACTAGAGGCAGATTCACCTTCACGCATCTTAGAACTAAATAGTTTCTTCATTAAATAAACTTTATTTGAAGCACTAGGTTTTTCATATAAATTAGCAAGAGATTTCATTAAGTCTACCGTAGAAGCCACTTCTGTAATATTGGAAGCCACAGATGTTTCCAGGCTCAATCTTATAGATCCCAAAGCTTTTCAGTCAAGAATCTTTCATTCTTCATTAGTCATCTTCGTAGGTCCAGACTTCTTATCCAACGGTAAGTACAAATCTCTTTGATACAGATAATCCTCAATCTGCATCTTCCATAATTGATAATTTCGGCATCAAACTTCTCTACCTTGTATTTATTATCTTCTATCATTGTTGTATCTCCCACTCAATTAGAAAACCCTCTGTGAGTAAATCTGTCAACACACAAAATCCTCAAACAAAGCTCTGATACCAGTTGTTGGGGTTAGCACACGGTTATATAGATAATATATCGAGCTAAGCATACATGCAAATAAAAGTAAACAATCTACCAGAAGAATTATACAAAATAAGAGACATAAATCAACACCAGATTTAACGTGGTTCACCCAATGTGGGCTACATCCACCAAGAAACAAGCCAATCTATTATCCAAAGCTTTGACAAGATATACAATGAAGATTTACAATCTTCCACACCTCTCGATGTTCAAGTTTTTTCTTCCTAACAATATTTTTATTCTTCTCCAAGAAATCTCTCTCACATAATTATCTTGTAATTATAATTCATTCATACTTCTAAACCCTAGCTTTTATGCTTATATAGTCATTTATAGACTTAGGGCACTTAGCCATGCAATTACAATTAATAAATCTATTTTAATGCTAAAAATAGATATAATTTCGAGAGTTAATTAAAACTTCATCGCATAGGTAACCGACACCGGTTCTGCCTAACCATTGTCGGTTCCTTACTTGCTTGACCGATGTCGGTCATACTTGATCGATGCTAGGTCTTCCCTGACCAATGCCGGTTATTGTATTTTCCAACAAGTTCCAATTACATGTTAAAATGAAGTAATTAAGCTTCACAACTCAACAAACAATGGAGAAATATCAAAATTTCCTGGTAATTCTACCTCATAAACATTATCATTTATTTTTTCATGATTTTGCAAGGACCAATCTTCTTGTACTTCAGCTTGTTACAGGTTCCTTTTGGAAACCTTTCCTTCCGAAGGTATACCATAACTAAATCACCCACCGTAAAGACCTTTCTCCTTCTTTTCACATCTTCTATTTCCTTGTACTTATCATTACCATTTTACATCTTCTTCCCGTAATTGTTGTATACGTTAGGCAAATGCTTCTATATCATCACTAACTCGCCATCAACAGTAGTTGCACCAAATGTAACACCCCATTTGGATTACTCCCATTCACAATATAAAATGGAGACTTTCCTATGGATTTATTTATTGAGCTATTATAAGAAAACTTAGCTTGTGGTAATGCTAAGTCCCATTGTTTTAGCTTTTCCCTAAATATGCACCTTAACAGGTTTCCCAAAATCTTATTTACCACCTCTGTTTGCCCATCAATTTGAGGATGATAGGCAATGTTGAATCAGTAGTTTGGTTCCCAACTTCTTCCATAAAGTCCTCAATAAATTACTTAATAACCGTGTCTCCCTCTCCGAAGTAATGGTTTTGGAACATCATGCACCTAACAACTTCTCTAAAAACCAAATATTCTACTACTATTACATCATTAGTTTTCTTACAGAAATAAAACGAACCATCTTAGATAACCTATCAATAACAAGAAAAATTGAGTCATTACCTCGTTTTGTATTTGGTAATCCCAAAACAAAATCCATACTCAAATTTGTCCACGGTCCTTGGGGAACATACAATGGCATATATAACCCCTCGTATTCTCATGCATTACCTTTAGAGACTTGGCAAATGCTACTCCTCTCCACATATCTTACCACATATATTTTCATCTTTGGCTAATATTTTTCTCTTCTACCAAAGCTATAGTCTTATCCTTACAAAAGTGCCCAACCAATCCTCTACTATGCAGCTCTTTCATTATATTATCTCTCATAGACCCAAATGGAATACATAGTTGTCGTCCCTTAAATAGATAACCATCCTGCAAAAGGTACTCATCTTGGACATCACCTACATCACCTGACAATGGACTACTTAACCTTTCAACAATATCCTTGAAATCAGAATTAGAATAATACAAATCCTTTATTGTTTCAAAACCAACCACCTCATTCTCCACAGTTATAAATAGAGTCACACGCCTACTCAATGCATCCGCAACTTGGTTCTATTTTCATGATTTATGCTTTAGCAAAAAATTATAACCCTGTAAAAATGAGACCCACTTTGCATGCCTACTATTCAACTTATTTTGTGTATTCACATACTTCAGGGCTATGTGGTTTGTAAATAACACAAACTCCTTAGGCACTAAGTAATGCTTCCAATGCCTCAATGCTTGTACAACTACATAAAATTCCACATCATAAGTAGTTCTTTCTTACCTCATTTAATTTCTCACTAAATAAATCTATTGGCTGTTAGGAATTCATATAGTTAGTGCTCCACATTTATGTTTATAAGTTTGGGTGATTATTATATTGGGTGAGTTGTTGCAACAACTCACGTATTGTATTATTTGAGTTGTTTGTGGACAGAGCTATTATAGGGAGATTTGTTAGAGCAACCTCCTTGAGTATAGGAGCATCTTCTCCTTTATAATTGTAATTTTCCGTATTGAATATCAATACATAGAATACAGAAATGATTATTATTGTGTTAAGTCTGTTCAACTTTGTCATTTGGTACCAGAGTGATTAATGGAGTCCTGAGATAATCTACAGGGCAAATCCATTGCTATGCTATCCATGGTGGCCCGTGTATGAATATTTTTTTGGTATGAGAACCTGTTTGTGAAGAGTTGCACTCAAATTTATTAGACCAATCTTCAAAAACCAATAGATCCTCACCCTCTATTCGGCCATCCATCGCCAGCTGTTAATAAGGAGCAGATGTCCAAACGCACAGAAGTTCGGATGCCTAGTCTAGTTGCAAAAGAAAAAAAACCGTGTGATTTGTGATTGATGAATATACTTGGGAGTGGCTGCCATGGAGATCAAAAAAGGATCCCAGAATTAATCTTTTGTGGATTTATCCTATGTGTCACTATTGATGGAGAGAATAAAAGCATTTGAGTTGGCTATTTAGATGGATACATTTTTCAGCAGACCTAGGCAGATATACGACTATCAAAGAAAAGAAAGCAATATTTTTTAGTGAGTTGGGCGTCAAAATATGTCAAGAACAGCCTTCAGATTATGTAATGAAATCAAATAAAATTATTACCATTGCGAAGCTATTGAAATAAACTTTCTAGCGCATTAAACAGTTCACAAATCGGAGCTCTGGATCTCCAGTTACGAACAGATCTATGCTCTCCCAAATTCACATGAGTATTTTGCACAGCCAACTCTGATTGGGAAATTATTTTAATTATTCATAAAGACTATAGTTTTGAAAAATCAATTTTACCCATAGTTTTTGTTTAATAATTGCATTTTGACGAATTAATGTTGTTTCACCAAATTAATATGTTTTGGGTGTCAGTTCTCTAAAATATTGGTATTTTTGGAATCCTCATTTCCTCCCAATTCCAACGAGTGGTCACACAATTAATTTTCTCACCATTTTGAGAAAAAAATTTAATCATTGTATCAATTTTAATTATATTATACCATTTTACGGGAAATTGTAACCTCCATAACTTTTGCACGGTAACTCGAAATCGAGCGCCATTTTTTGCAAAAGTGCTTATTTTTTAATTCCTTTGCATTTTTATAGTTTTGGGAGAAAATATCAATTTTGAAAATACCCTCTTTTTTGGCCATCCAATGAAAGTTCCACTTTGGAAAAATTCAATGGGCTCAACTTTCATACTTGGAAAGTGAAGATATAGATGCAATTAATGAATAAAAATCTTTGGAGGATAGTAGATGGAAAAGGATAAACACCTACAGATCCGACCAAATTGGCAGAATGGAAAACGAGAGATGATAAAGCCAAAGCCATTATTGGTCTTGCTCTCTCAGATACTGAGCTACACTATGTTGATCTTGAGAAATCATCTCATGAAATGTGGGAAAACTTGAACAAAAACTTTGGTGCTAAAGCAATGAATGCAAAATTTTCTTTTAAATTATAATTGTTCAAGTTAAAAATGGGTGAAGGAACTACAATGTCCAGCCATATTAATGATTTACAATCTCTCCTTCGACAGCTGACAAAAGTAAAAGCTCCAGTAGATGATGAAGATGCAAAAGCTATTCTATTGAATAGTTTTCCTCCCAAATACAATAATGTTGTCTTCACACTTGGTCAAATGCCTTCCAAATCATTGGAAGATATGATATCAGCTCTCCTAGCTGAGGAAAAATGGACCAAAGAAGATGTAGAAGAAGAAACATAAATGTATGTAAAAAGGAAATACAAAAATGTTTCTAAATATAAAGAGGAAAGAGAATGTTTCTACTGTAAGAAAAAGGGACATACAGACTTCATTTTGTAGAGCTCGAGCTCAAGATATACTTAGTGGAAAACTCAAAGGAATCGAGGCCAATTTCATTACTGAAGAAGGATCAGAGAATGGGGAAGCACAAGTACACAAAGATAGTGGATCTGAAGACTTCTTATATTAAGCATGACACTGGAGGTAGGAGGAATTGGAGGTTGGAGGTCATTCAGTGATCTCTCATTAGTTTCCAATGATGGGGCCGCATACCAGATTAAATGGTGACATGTGTGTGTGTGTGTGTGTGTGTGTGTGAAATTTGATTTTAGTGCTTCTAGTGTGGTATAGTTTGCAGTTTTCAATAAGTGGAAATTTCACATTGAGGGGGGGAACATGATCCAATGTTCCATTTCCATTATGTCGTTTTTTCTATGTATGTATGAGCAGTAGATTTCAGCAAAATTTCCTATGTTATTCCCTGTAGTGAGATGTGATGAGGGCTAAGAATAGTACTTGGCATATCATGATGTGGTTGTAGGTAAACCACTTGAAAACCTTCATTTGTGGTTTGTGGTAAACCAATAGAAAAACCACCATTCTTGGTTGTTGGTAATCCATTTGCAAAAAACCATCATTTTGTGGTTTGTGGTAAACCAATTACAAAACCACCATTTTCGGTTTTTGGTCAACCATTTGCAAAACCATCCTTGAGGTTTGTGATCATCCTATGAAAATCACCAAATCATGAGTAGGTGTAAGTACAAAGGCAAGTTTTCCCCATGTTCGCACTAAAGGGGGAATGTTAGGAATTCATATAGTTAGTGCTCCACATATATGTTTATAAGTTTGGGTGATTATTATATTGAGTGAGTTGTTGAAACAACTCATGTATTGTATTAGTTGAGTTGTTTGTGGAGAGAGATATTATAGGGAGAGTTGTTAGAGCAACCTCCTTGAGTATAGGAGCATCTTCTTCTTTATAATTGTAATTTGTCGTATTGAATATCAATACATAGAATATAGAAATGATTATTATTGTGTTAAGTCTGTTCAAATTTATCATTGGCTTCCTACCTTGACTTAGGAAAACACTAATACCCACATATGAGGCATCACAATCAACCTCAAACACTTTATCAAAATCTGGTAGTGCCAAAATAGGTGGTTCTTTCACCTTCTTCTTAAAAAAATTAAAGCTATCCTCAGTTACCTTAGTCCACAAAAACTCCCTTCCTTTTGTGCAATATTTTATAGGTGTTATAATACTATTAATATTTTTAATAATTTTTTTATAAAATGTTACTAAACCATGGAAGCTTCTTACCTCTATTATATATCATGGAGTAGGCCATTCAATAATTACCTTTTATCTTTTCTAAGTCTATCTCATACCCCATCTTCTAAAATAATAAAAACTAAAAATACCAAACTCTCTTGCATAAACGTGCACTTTTTCAAATTTGGATAGAGCTTCTCTTTCCTTAACACTTCAAATATCACCCTTAGATGCCTCAAATGTTCTTCTTTATTTTTAATGAAAATCAAGATATCATCAAAATAAACCACAACAAACTTACCATTGTACTCCCACAACACAATGTTCATCAACCTCATAAAAGTGCTAGGTGCATTAGATAACCTGAATGGCATCACTAACCACTCATATAATCCATCCCCTATCTTGAATGTTGTTTTCCACTCATCTCCTTCTCTTATCCGAATTTGATGGTAACCCTTGAAGATCAATCTTGGTGAAATACCTAGATCCAATAAGCACATCCAACATATTATCAAGGCGAGGTATTGGGAACCTATACTTGATTGTCATTTTATTGATTTCTATGCTATCCACACACATTATCCATGTTTCATACTTCTTTGGAGTTAATAAAGATGGAGTTGCACATGAACTCATGATCTCCCTTACTACCCCTTTTTCACAAATCTGTCACTTATTCAATTTTGCATGCAATGTCAGGCTCATCCTATAAGTTGCTTGATTTGGGAGTGAAGACCCTAGGATCAAATCAATATGGTGTTGAATATCTCTTTTGGGTGGTAACCCATCTAGTAGCTCATCAAGAATAACATTAGAAAATTCTTCTATTAATTTTTTTGTTTGTCTTTGGTATTTATGCACTTGAAGTTTATCCTCATTTGTCACTAGTGATAACAAAATGTGGTTTCCTTTTCCTCCTTCACAAATTCTTTTGCAGAAAGCATATTTTCAGCCTTCCCCTCTTCCTTAAGAGGTAGAAAAACTATTTTTGTGCCATCCTTCCAAAAAGTATAAGTATTCTTTCCCCGTCATAAATAAATTTTCTATTAAATTGCCATGGTCTGCCTAGCAACATATGACATGCATCCATATGAATAACATCACACCAAATATCATCTTTATAATTTTTTCCAATAGAAAATCTATTAAACATCTCTTATCAATAGTAACTTCATTACCCTTCTTAAACCATGTAATACGGTAAATATTAGGATTCTTCTCACACTATAGACCTAGTTTCTCAACCATCTCATTTGAAACCATGTTATCAAAACTACCACCGTCTATAATAACATTACATATCTTGCCTCTTGAACTGTATCTTATCATGAAAATATTTGTATGTAGCCATGCATCCCCCTTGACCTCCTTGGAGAAATCATCATCTTTTTATCATCAAATTTTCTCCCACATTTGGTAGAATGTCTAGATCATTTTCTTCTTCTTCTTATTCAGCTTCAACAAGATTTACTCTTGGAGGATTTTCTTGCCTCTTTTCATGTGTTTAATAATGCAGGAATTCAAATGTCCTATGCCCCTCTTCACCACATCTGTAACAAACAAATGATCTTCGTGGCACCTCCCATCCTCTACCGCTAGCATATCCTCTACCCCTAAGAAATCCTCTACCTCTTTGCTGATTTGGGAGATCTTGTCTTGTATCTTCTTGATTTTCCACTCCACGAGGTGATTCTCCTCTACCTTGACTAAAACCAGCTCATCCTCAGAAAGGAGGATGAGGCCCCCTATTCATCCTAGGTGATCTCCTAAAACTCGACAGTTTTGTTTTTCTTCTACCTTTAAAGGTAGTTGATAGGCATCCTCCATGCTCTTGATCCTGTGCATGCTTATCTCATCTTGAATAAATTTTTTTAATCCATTTACATACCTTACAACCATTTGTTCCTTATTTTATTCATGCTCTACACGAATGGACAACTTGTAAAACTCATGTGTATTCTTGCATGGTTTGTAAGTTCTATCTGAGATTTTGAAACCTTTTGTAAAGGGTTTGTGCATAATCCACAAGGAGAAATTTGTCTTTTAGCTTCTTCTCCATCTTACTTCACGTCCAAATCCTTTTGTTACCCTTTCTTGAATGCTCTTTTTGTAGGTGATTCCACCATAACATAACATGACCTTTTAATTTCGTGCATGCAAATTTTACCTTCTTTTCCTTTGACATAGCCTTTCACTAAAAATAATTCCCATGTCGATCCAACCATTCTATCGCCTCCTCTAGTTTTAGGCTGCCTCCATACTCTGAAACATCAACTCTTATCCCATCATTCTTTCCTTCTAATGCTCGCAAAGATCCTTTCTTCAAAAGCTAAGGGTGGTCCTTGTGCTTCTTCCTCTTCACAAACTTCCTTCTTCATCCGTGTAAACTCCACCTTGATTTCCTCTCTAAGCTATAATTGCAGCAAGTGCAACAAGTTGCCTCTGCAGATCATGCATGTTTCTATTTATCCGGGAAATACCACATCCTCTTCCTCTTCCAGCTATTGTTTTTTTTCCCACCAAGACTCAAAATTTCTCTGATACCAGATAATGTAGCCAAACTTAAAACACAATCTCAATACACTGCAAATATCTTGAACTTAAAGAAAATAAATCTTCTTCTTTATTATTCAATCATGGATTACAATGCTTCATAAATAGGAAAACAACTCCCAACTCGAGTTGCCAAGCAAACTCTAACTAACTTTGACTAAATCTACTCTAGGTGGCGAAATTTACTATTTTTAGCAATTTACTAGAACCTGCTATTCTTAGTAAGTTCGCATGCTTATTTGTATGGGCACGAAAATTGCCACGCATCTTCTACATGCCTAAATTAGAGGAATTTCCAACTTTCTAACCTATTATGCATGTAAAAGAATAAAAATAACTAATGCCCTAAAATAGGAAACAACCGAATTGAAACTTAAATCCTAATTTTGGCCCCTAGATGGCATATTTTGGGCCTAAAAATGTGCCAAAAATGGCTCCAATTGGTAGGGTGGATTAACCGAGTGCATTTGTCTTGTTGAAACAAGTGGTTTAAAAAACGGACTCAAACAAACACCCGAATCAAAAGATATGACCATTTATAGTTTTTGCTAAAAATAGTGCATCAAAATGACACACTCAAAATCACTCATTCAAACTTGAATTTTTGTATAAAATTAGATCGAGATTCCAACTTTCGAGGATTGCAAGTTCAATCTTCAAATTTCATCTTTCTTACAAAATCTTAAATCTAATGCATCTAGTCCACTATCTAGTCTTTATTGATAAGAAATCAAACAAATAAAAATTTAAAAAATCAATTACAAATCAAAATCAAAAAATCAAATAAAGACACAAAACTAATCAAACAAAACTAATAAAAAATAAAAAATTAATAGATGTTTTTATTTTATCGATAAGTTATAAAGATGTTTATATATGTTTTTGGATAAGGTAAAAAAGTTTGGTTTTGAAGGGACCAAAAACCCTTTACATATAAAGTAGTGAGGTTATACTAACAAACCACCAAAGATCCAAGGTGGAAAAGTCAAAAAAGCTTGACAGGATGGCCACCACAAAAGCGAAGCCAAACTCCACACAGTCTGAAGTATTAAACATTACATTTTTGTATAAAAAAACAGAGAAACAACCTAATAGAAACAGGAACTAGAAAGTCACAAAACAACAAAAGGCCCACTATCCTTATAAAAATGTATATATTTAATTAATAAGATATTAATCATATATTAAGATAATTCTACTATTTTTATTTTATTTACATTTCAAAGTTTCCATTTTCATTTATGTTGTTTTTGTCAAATGAATCTCACAAATTTATATTTATAATGTGGAGTGTAACATGTAATTTATCAACTTTATTAATTATTATAAATCTGATACGCTTTTATATATACGATGGTCAAATTTTGAATAGTTATGTCATTGTCAACCATGATAGTCATATTTCAAAAATGGGTGTATTTTGACATCTAAAATGACTTAAAAAATCTGAACGGCTTGCAAAATCAAGCGCTGGACTCGTCATGAAAACTGAAAGCTTATGTATTTTTATTTTTACTTGAAAATGTTGATTGGAACGTATTCAAATATTTGACATAATTATTAGAATGCTTAATTAAACATAGCCGTATCGCATTTAAGTGTAATCCAGTTATTTACATTGGTCAAAGGAACAATGGCCACCATGGAAAATAGACACCTATCTAATCTTTCATTTATTTTCAACAAGAAAATACACAAGAAATGAGAGAGAACAAACACTGAGAACAGCAGAATTTATTGTCTCAACTTAGAAGGTAGAAACACAGCAAAAGATTATATACTCTTAATACCATTAATATATAGAAGAAGAAGATATTGTAACGTCCACTAAGCTTCCAAAAAGATTCAAGGACAAGGTTTATAGCAGTAACATTTTCGGCTTGTCACATGGAAATCGCAACTTCCTGTTGGGAAATTCTCAGTTCGACAGACATTTTTGCAGTTGGTGTCGCTCACACAATACCCCTTATACTTATGGCTTTGGGCCTTACACATTCGTCCATCGGCTGCTTGCATCTCTGTAACCACAACCACACCATTACATATTTATAAATTAAAAAAATTAAAATTTTACTTAAAAGATGTATATGATGATGTCAAAGATGTTGCGAAAGAGTAAATTTTAAAAGATATTGATAAATTGCTGTGAAACTTAAATCATATCCAACAGGAAATTAACTAGGGAATAAATACTCCCAACCCTTAACAACTAAAATTAAAAATTCTGTACATTTAACCTATACAGGTTTCAGATTCAATACATAAAAAACTCTTCTGTATTTACCAAGACTAATAAAAAGCAGCAAAAGTAGAAACACAAAGCTCAGACTTCTCCTGCTCCCTGCCATTATAATCTCTCGCCAATTGTTGTTATGTAGAGAAGAGAGCGCAGTGCCGCATTTATATAGAAATAGCGTGGCTCAAGGATTAAACTTTTTAAAGATTTAATTGATTAACAAAGTCGGATTGTTTATCTGCATTCACTTTTGACGGTGAATGTCGGCTAAAAATATCTGCATTTCACTTGAAAAGCATAGAAATAGATCACGTAAGTGTAGTGGAAATTCAGGCTGTTAATTTGTGGCAGCTGGCACCGACATTTGCTTTTCGCGTGGGCTCCTCACTCCACAAAGTAGATGGTTCGAAATAATGTAGTGAAGGTACATCCATACTCATAGTGACAAGTGTATGCGTTCATATATTATAATACACTAAATATATCAACATTCCACTTTAAAATTCTCTCTTAAGTTGCATGATTCGATTCTATAAGAAAATAAAATTAAAAAATAGATTACCATTAGGAGTTTTAGTTTAAAAGAGTTACCAAGTCTCTCCTTTTAATATATTAAACGAAGCTATAGCAGATCTCTCACTTAGATTGCATAAAAGGTAAAAATAGAAAATTAATAAATTCCCACAATTAATCTATAAGTGTTGAGTTTCTGAAATAAAAAAATTAAAATAAATAAAAAATATGTTTTAAATTAGAATTTGATAAAATGTAAAGCAAAAAAAGTAAATAATAAAAAAAGAGTAGATTATTTTATCATTAAAAAATGATATCATTCAAGTTTTTTTATTTTGGAAAAAAGTTAATAGTAATTTAGTGGGTTTTATAAATTTTGAAATACTTATGGTTATTTGTGCCAATTCTTAATTCTATTACAATAATTTCACATATACATCCAAATTGAAAAATCCACATATTCTCCAACACCAATTTCTTAAATACAATCCATTTCAATCAAGTGTGGACATGACACACACACTAAAACCCTTCTTGAAGATCATCTTAGGTGATTTGGTAAAAGAGACTAAAGTATTTAGCTTATAAATATGGGTCTTGGAAATAGAAATTGATAAGGTACCCATTTACAAAGAAAGAGAAACAAATAATGCGCCTATTATTGTAGAGACGAATGATCCATCATTGAAGGTTGAAGAAGAACTCAAATTGTATGAGTGGAATGAATCCACTACTTGAACATGCCAAAAGATAGAATGACAATGTATGCAACAAAATTTCTCCATATAAGGAGATTGTCAAATGGTTAAGAAATGTCAAAAGAACAAGAATATTTTACGATAAGATTGAATGGATTAATGAATAACTTCATTAGTGGAATAAATCCATTAAGTCGAGAATACTAGGAGTGATACTATTTACACCAAATCACTCCATCAAAAGACTCAACAAGTGTAAAAAAATCTCCATATAATTATCATAAACCACTATAAATAACTACCTAACATTGATTAATCCTCTAGTGGAATGAAATAGATGATGAGGAACAAAGCAAAGACTAAAATTGAAAACCATTGTAGCCATTAAAAACTATCATCACACAATACTAATACAAGCCATCATTTGTATACTCAATGAACAACCAATGGAGAAATACTCTCAAAATACAACAACAACAACAATGTTTGCAAAAACAACCAAAGCCACAAATCATGCATATAAAATTAGCCTCAAGTGTGAGTGCCAAAGATTCTATTTTATACATATGAAAAACCCTCCCATAACCTATATAAAGCAACAAAGAGTGATCCCTTCGAAAATGAGGTGGCATCTCTACTCGGTGCATAAAGCAATATGATTTTACATTTTCGAATAAGTCTTTATGTTGAAAAATAAAAATCTAAGATAACATCAAAATTAATGGATGTCGGTTATATAAAGAGCATAAAAAATAGACACTTGTAAAAATTAAGTACATGAATTTGAGTTACATTCACAAGTTAAGCCCACATGAATCTCCAAAATACAAAAATTGGTAAGCAAAAAAACATGAAAAACTAAAAATTATGGAAATTAGATCAATTCAAATAAAAATTTGAACATCCATTATGTAGATCTTGAAAATATAGGCAAGTTGGAAAAAAATCTATGTATCCTCCACAGATTAAAATTTATGAGTCTTAGAGTAAAAGGGTTACGAAAAGGGTCTCAAGTGGCATGGGGTAGCCCTTAGTGGCTAAATAATTACTAGTGGGTTGGAAAATGAGAAACAAAGTGCATAAGATAAAGGATATAAAGGCTCATACAATGTATGGTTATATGTATATGATCATAGCCACAAAAACCTATATCTGACCACCCAAATAATGACCCCCACTAAATAAGAGGCCCATATAATTCCCTTGACCTTCAAAGTGCCTTGGTGCTTTAATTTAAGAAAATAAATAGGATTTGGAAATAAATTTAATGATCTAGATGTCATGAAATGATCATACTCGGATATTTTACAAAAAATGATAAAGCAAGTGAGAAATTCATTTGATCAAATATTATAAACAAGCACTAGACAATGTCATAAATGAGAACAAGAAACTCTACAATATAAATACAACATCCACATATGTGATTTAGAACTAGAGATTTGACACCAATAAACACACAATATCAAACTAACAACGAAATATAAAGAATAGAATGTGCAACCAAAAATGGTGGTTACACCAAAATAAGGTCTCCTCAAAGACTACATCTCATCCAATTAAGGATACTATCTATAAGCTCCTCTCTTCACATAAAGGAAACAATGATCACTTAAATGGTAAAATTAAGAGTTAGGTAAGATATGGTTATTGGTTGAATTTATTGAATCCCAAATCTACACCCTTGATCTAATTTGAAAAAATAATGAAGGTTGTATGGGGGTCGATTGTAAAAATGTAAAAAAACATGTGCGATAATGGGATTCTTAAAATTGCCCCTTATTTCTAGTATTAACCACTACACAAATTATTATCGGGGGAGGGGGTATTTTTACACACACACACACACACAAATTCAAAATAATTACCCTACGTATGATCACACATATTATACACCACCTTACCAAAATGACCCATCGTGGAAGGTGGATCATTATAGTGATGTGTTCCTTATCAAATCAACCTTGATTTGAGGCCAAAAATGAGGATGTGGTTAACTCTTTTCTCTTTAGGCTCTATGAGACATATAGGAGATACCCTCATCAACCTTGAAGTAAAGGAAATGTAAAAAAAATTGACAGGAGTAGTACATAGGCCCAATTAACAAACCTAACCACTATCATTTACCACTTAATTTGTTTTCACTCATAAGAAGAATCACAAATCTATTTAATACTAGGGAAAGTTGCGAAAATAAATTTGTACAATAAAGATATCCATATTTTATAAACCTATTTCTCTCTAGTAAAAAATGTTGGCATAAAAGAGCTTATAGACTTGAATCCTTAATTATAACATCAATTATCTCAAAGGGATTTGTAGGATTTGATGGATACCTCATAAAAACACAAAGATTAATGAATATAGGTTCATTAAAATTAACCATGATTAGTTCCTAGAATCCATTGGGAAATGATTTCTTAGGCTTTTAACAAATTAAACAAGTAATAACCAAAGAGATAATAATTTTCAAAATTATTATAGAATCCTCCATAATTTACAATCTTACAAGAAATATTACATAAACTTCATGTATGCATCAATATAATGTATTACACAACATTAAAATAATTCACTAAGACAATTTGTAATTAATTCAACAAAACTAGGACCTCATGGGGATTTTATGATCTCACTATTACAACATTATTACACATCACTAGCAATATCTCAATTACCAAGAGAAAATATCAAATTCAGTGACTTCTAGCAAATTTGTTATGCTCTCATAACACTCTACAACACATTACACCTCACATTAGAAATATTCTCACTAGTAATGTTGTGTACCAAGGAATAGGATATTATAATGTACACATATATTGATGGAAATGTTGACATGTGGTACACATATCACTTAGTTAGTTATATGTGTATAGGTAACTTGTGGAGTTAGTATATTGAGTAATTATTTGGCATACATTAAGATTAGGTGTTACCCATGCATAATGGTAATGTATGCCTATATAAAGGAAATGAGTATCATTATGAGGATTTCATGCATGAGTTTAGTCTTCTACTTAGTAGAAGGATATCAAAGATATCCCCTTAAAATTAGAATTCCCATTTTGGGAGATCGTGGAGTTATTACTTCCCAAAGGATTATTGTATGGTGTTGCCCTATCTTAAGGGCATCCTTCTAATTTTTAATATATTGAATATAAGAGCATCTGTACAAATTAATATCTCTTGTGTTATGAACTCATATTTATTCTATTCTATATATTATTTGAATTGTTCATTTATTATATGTGAAGACCTTACCAAGTGGTGTAAGAGAATCGATTTGGGAAAAAATTGAGTTGAAACTCTAATTTTTAAGAATCATATTTATCCTCCAAATGGTTGGAGATTTTTTTAAAAATTTTTACCAAGTCGAGTAACTCTTCATATAATCTACATTCAAAATATCAAAACAATTTTATTTGTTTTGAAGAATTTATAGTAATTTTATGGGTTTTCACAAATTATCTTTACAATCCGTAATTTTTAGAATAATTTTGAGATTTTAAAAAAATTAGAAATCCATAAAGTCAAATTTTTAATTATATTTTCTTATTTGAGGTCAAAATCATTTCAAAATTTGTAGGAAAAATATTGGTCAAAGTAGTTTGTTACTAGAACCTTAACTTTTAGTGAATCACGGGGTTGAAATATTTTGATGGAGAGGGTGAGATTGAGGCTAGAGAATGGTAGACCTAATTTAATGATAATTTTCTTCCATCACAAATTTGGAATATAATATTATCACTTGGTTTCATGGTCCAACACAAAACTGGATGTCTCAATTGGAAAAGAGAGGTCTAATTGGTCTTGGAAGGAAATGAAACATGTTTTAATAGTTAGATGGGACAATAAAGAAGAAGAAGATGATGAAAATAATGAGGATGTTGTAGATGAGGATGAACAGGGAAGAAGAGGAGGGATAATAATAATAATAATAATAATAATAATATTAATATGATGATGATGATGATGATGATGATGATGATGATGATGATGAGGTTATGTATGATGTAGAAGGAGAGGCAACAACTCTAGATGAATAACAAATATAGGATAATATTTCAAATAGTCTAGCTCCAATGAATGAATATAATCTATTTCAATTTCATGGGTGCATTCAAAGGAAGGAGGTACTTGTGTCCATAAAACCTAAATTAAAGTATAACTTCATCAACATGGAGTTGGCTCAACATCTACATATTCCAAAAAATAATATCAAGGAAGCTCAAGTGGATAGTAAGAAAATTCAATATTTTGAAGATCTAAAAATCCTTGTGGATAAATATGTTTTGCATTTAGATTTATTATTCATTAGATAGGGATGATTTCCAAATTTTTTTGATATACTTGGTAGCATACCTTGGGTAGAATCAATATTAATGTGTAAAATAAATTCATGAAAATATGGTACAAGAGAAAGAAGGTCACTTTGCAGGATATCACATTTAGCAAAGAATAAGGAAAAGATATAACATGAGGGTGAATATGGAGATGGTGAAGAAGAGATTAAGTATGATACATAGAAGAAGTGAAATAAGAATATGAATATAATAAAGAAAAGAGAAATCCACCTACTCTAGAGAAAAGACACTAGTGGTTGTAAAGGTAGAAGAAGAAAAGAAAGAAAAATAATAGGTTAAAGACCCTTAGGTCATGACATATAGAAACCCACATCATCATGAGAGGAAAATATTAGGGAGACATATAATGGAATATTATAAAAAAAAAAATATGGAAATACAAGTCATTGGAGGAATAATCACTATTATTGTACATGAAATCAATAGAACAATAATTATACGATAAGGAATTATAAATATAATTATTATGGATATCTATGAAAGTTGGGGAGGAAAAAATATAGGAATGGATGGAATTAAAGTAGCACGGTGGATTATGGAGTAAGGTATAGAGATGTATCACCCACTAAGATCACATATGGGTGGTTTGATGATAGATAATGGCGACAAGTGTGTAATGATTTGAAGCGCAATAGTCACATGGTTTCTTCTCATTTTTGAGAATAAAAATTGTCAAAGAGAGATGACATATTATGTATATAGAGATATGATATTATAATGTATTTGGGTTTATGGAGATGACAATATGTGTAAAACATCCCCCTTATTTATTTATTTATATGTGTATATGTAACTTGTGGAATTGGTATAGTGGATAATGAGTCAACTTTCATTGGTATTAGGTGTTACACGTCCAATAAGAGTAACGTATACTTATATTAAGGAAATGAGTATCATTATGAGGATGTCATGTATGGGTTCAATTTTTACTTGGTAGAAGGATATTTGAGGTGTCCCCCTTAAACCTGGAATTCCTATATTGGGAGATCATGGATTTATTCAGTTTTAAGGAGTATTGCATGGTGTTTTCATACCTTAAAGGCATTATTATATTTTTGAATATCTTGAATATTAGGGAATTTTGACCCACTAATATATATTGTGGTGTATTGATAAATTCTATATTTTTTATATTGATTGAATTGTTCATTTGTTATATGTGAAGATCATACCAAGTAATTTGCCTAAATTTGTAGGAAACTAAAATTATATTTTGGGAAATAGAACTTTCTCATGAGTTAAAATAATGGAATGAGGTATTTATCCTTTAATTTATAACATATCCTCTTTATAAATAATCTTATAAGTAAAACTAAAACATACTTATAATATTCACATGAGAGGTGATCGGGGCCATATAAGAAGCTAGATGGCAACACCAAAGGAAATAGTGAAACTAGGGAAAATAAAGGAGAATGTATCTCTCGCTTGTTGATGAGTCCATAAATTGACCCATTTAGTCACTAATAAATGATACTTTTTCTCATGAAAATATTACTCAATGCGTTGGGTGGTTTGGTGATCGAGTCCTAAATAGGGAGTAATGCATCTTATCCTTGTTGAATTATGTGGACTAATGATTAAGGTCTTTTTCTAACTAACTACTTTGAAAAGATGCATGGTGATGTGTGAAAGTTAATAAATTCATGACAAATTCCAATGCAAGGTGTCAAAGTCAATATTGGATGTGGTCTACTCCATCATGAAGATCAATTTAAGGGAAGTTAATAAAGACTAAAAATAAGGAACTCAATTCTTAATTCTTTTATGAGCTATAATCGACTCCCAAATTGTTCTCATACATATCTACCTAGATTCATAGGTATTTGTTGGGAAACATTATCTATAAAGTACATGTCTTGACTGAGTTGAATATAAGTGTGTGTATGTATGTAGGTACATGTAGAATGTAATAGGATAGAGGATCATAAGTAGCAGTTATAATTATTTAGAATATTTTATGTTGTAAGAAAATCCTTTCGATCAATAAAAAAACATGTTATTCTGAGAAAATTGTGTGATCAAACCAATCTGAGGGAGAGCAAGGGCCCACTCAACTAAGGAATTGGCTATTGTGGTATTTACATTTATGTTCTTCTCACATTCTTGAATTCTATAGTGTGCTTAAAATAATCATTTTCAAAACTTGTGATAATCCAATTGAAAGAGAAATAATTTTTCAACTTTCCTTTCATTTAAGAGAAATTTCATTTTGCAAAGCATTTACTTTTTATATGTCTTCAATTTCAGCAAGTTTCATTTCAAATAAATTTCATTCTCGAATGCAATTATTTTTACAGTGCATTAGTTTCACTAGAATTGATGTTATTTGTTATCATTTAAATTTAATTAGTTTAATTCCATTTGATTTCAATGGTCTTAGAAGTTGATTTATCTCCAATAGTTAGTTTAGTGAATAGAAAAGACTCAAATAGATAGAAAAAACTAAAATCAGATTCACTACCACTAGTTGTGTATTTGTTGTCTTCATTGCATACTTCCTTAGACACATCCTTGTTCAAAATGGAATAAAATTAACAATGTTTGATCAAATGATTTAAATCACAATGAACCATCATTTTTGGTGCCATTTTCAAGGGAAATTGTGTTATTAAAGAAAATATATGCAACTAGTAGTGATTATAGCCTTTTCTAAAGATAAAATTGGTGTACATACCACAAGATGTTATGGGAAGATATGTCTTGAGGAACTCTCAACCAATAACATCAGTGAAGAAACCAAATAAGAGTTAGATAACAACACTCAGGGAATTCAAATAGAAATTGATTCTACTTTTCCTCCTAAGGAGCCAACATCTTTTGATACTCTTGAATTACACACTCTCATCTTAGACATGGGTGAATGAGTTGAAGGCCCTCTCCCATGGAATAGGCCCATGGGACGAATATTTAGTTATCCCATTCTCGTAAATAATGAGGAAGAAGCCCCTATGAATAACCTTTATCCATTTTTACTTCCTACCTTTAGAGGAATGTCGGTAAAAAGACACAGACTAGTTTTTTTAGTTTAAATTCTTATGCCGATATATGACTACAAAAGAGAGAACCATAAACTTAAAATATTTCCCTTTGATCTCAAATATTCTTCCATGATATGGTTTATGGAGTTGGATCCTAACTCCATTCATTCGTGGGAAGAAATGGAAACCTATTTTTTAGACAAATACCAAGATTATTATAGAGGAAGGGATATGAAAGAAGAATTATTCCAAATAAGACATAAAGAAAATGAGAACTTGGAAGATTACTTAAACATATTCATTTTGTCCATAGAAGGAGTGGATATCAATTAAATGAATAATTAAGAAAAATGTCTTTCTCAAAGGAATTGATGAAGAATCTAGGAATCTTTCAAACTAAAGACATCTTAACACAAATTCCTTCTACTTTAGATGGGTTACAATCCATAAGTAATTCAACCACTTTGAACAACTAAATATATTTTATCCTAGGCATAGGAAAATGCATCTTTTAAAGGATTTTCCTTTAGACCACATATACATGTGCTTGATTTGTGTTTTCAGTGAGAATAGTACTAAACATTGTACCTTTCTTCTTTTTCTAAAAGAAAAATTAAACAAAGTTATGCAAAAACAAGAGAATTAAATTACATCCAAAGATAGACCAATCAATGTACCTTTCCTCTAAGACTAATTTGAAATCCTTCGGTAATGCAATGGGACAATCAAAATCCTCCATCCAATTGGGGACAACTTGATTGGACATAAAGAACTAAATGAATTTTCCAAATCAATAACCACGATACCTCAATTTAATCAACATATCTGGATGGCATGAGTCAATCCACATCCATGATCAAATTAAAAATGGTCTCAGCAGCAAAACTTCAATCAGCCAATAAAATATCCTCCAGAGCGGGATTTGATGCCACCACCTCAATCAAACTTACAAGGAATATAAGTAACTCATACCAAACTACCAGCCCAACCTATTCCAAATCTAAAAATTAGTAGACAACTTTAGTTAATGAAGTTGGACAGGAAGGGACAATGTAGGTAAAATCTATCAATAACCTACAATTGAGGTCAGGAAAAATAGTGAACAACCCACCAATTGTTATCACAAAATTCCCGAGGAAAATGTAGAATATGACCCTGCTACACCAAAGAAAACTTAGGAAAGTACTAAAATAGAGGACAAAAGTGTTCACATAACCCCCTTTCTAGAGAGACTAAAAGAAACACTTACCAAGGAAGAATCTTCCTTAGTGCAGGAACTGAGAAAATTACATATTGAGATTCCACTTTTGAGAGAAATCAAGGATATTCCAAAACTTAACCAAACTATTAGAGGCATTTGCATAAAGACACTAGGTAGAAATAAACAATACCAAAAATAGTGTAACTTGATTGAAATTTATCCTATCTATTTTCACAAAATTTTCTCTTACCTAAGTATGGAGATCTAGGAAGTCCATTCATTATTGTTACCATAAATGGAAAAATAATATCTAATGTCTTGGTAGATCTTGGAGCTACTATTAATGTAATGACCACAAACACATTGAATCTACTATCTTTAACATGATTGCAATCAACCAACACTATCCTTCAAATGGTAGACCAATCCATTGTTGTACTAGATGGAGTCATAGGAGATGTAATGGTTATAGTAGAATCATGGGAATATCTAGTAGAATTTATGATCTTGCAGCCCAAAAATCAGAAAACTGGCTATCCAATTATTTTAGGAAGACCTTGGCTTGCTACTATTGCTGCATATATTGATTGTAGATATGGAAATATGACTATTTCAAATGGAACTAAAGAAAATAACATTTCTCTTTATCCTCCTGCTCAACCATGTTTGGGAACTTGTGAACATATGTGGGTTGATGGACTAAATCAAAATTATATGAGCCCTTCTTATTTAGCCATGATTGTAGTAAAAAACATGTGGATGAAATAGAGGAAACATATATGAACATAGACAAGAAGCTTAGCCTAGATCTAGGAAGAACCATTTTGGCTCTAGATTGAACCATTCTAGCTCTAGAAAAACCATTCTAGCTTTGAAAAAACTAGTCTAGCTCAAGAATTCTCCACTATGGCTCTAGAAAGGATACTAGGATTCTAGAGGATGAATTTTTAAAAAAATTCATGTTTAAATGTATGATTATGCTCTTAATCAACCATGTTCTTATTATGAGAAACAAATATCAAATTATTTTCATTTTCCTTTGAATAGAATCATGTCTTCTGAAAACATAAAAATATTTCATAAGATGCAACCTCATTTATGTCCTTCAAACTCTCTTGTGAGTGAAAACAAGAATCCCATGTCATTGATGTTTTGATAGATCATTCCAAATCTTTTGCATGGGATAATACTGATATGAAAGGAATACACCCCAACATTTTTACTCATCATATTTATACTGAAGATGTTAAACTAGCTAGACAACCACAATGAAGGATCAACCTAACACTTAGAGATGTTGTTAAATATGAAATTAAAAATTTCTCAAATTAGGATTTATCTATCCTATATCTAATATTCAGTGGGTCTCTCCACTTGTTATAGTTCCCAAAATAATGGTAAATGGAGAATCTGTATAGACTACATGGAACTTAACAAGGATATAAAGAAATATTATTTCCCTCTACCTTTTATAGACCAAGTTTTGGATAATTTGCTAAGTAATAAGTATTTCTAATTTCTCGATGGATTCCATGGCTATAATCAGATTTATATAGCTCTAAAAGATCAAGATAAAACCAATTTTACATGTCCTTGGGGAACATTTTCATACATAGTTTTACCATTTGGTTTCGTGATGCACCTATTACTTTTCAAAGGGTAGTCTTGGCTATTTTTGTAGATCTCACTAATGACTGTGTTGAGGTATACATGGATTATTTTTCCATCCATGGGGATACTTTTCAAGAATCTTTGAGTAATTTAAAAAAAGTGTTAGCAAGATGTGAACAACACCAACTCTCCTTGAGTAATGAGAAATTTTTAATTATGGTTAATCAAGGTATTGTTTTGGGTCATCATATCTCTGCTAAAGGTATTCAGGTTGATCCTAAGAAAATATAAATCATTTCTTAATTTATTATAGCAGTTTACCGACTCACATTAAGTTATTTCTAGGCCATACGAGTTACTACAAAGGTTTATTGAATATTCCGAAAATTGATGCACCTATGTTATCTTTACTTAGAAAGGACTGTGTTTTTGAATGGAACTCTCAATGAAAAATTCATTTGATGTTATAATAGATAAATTGACTATTGCTCTAGTTTTGAGAGGACCCAATTAGAGGCAACATTTTTATATTCAAACCGATGCATCCAACAATGTAATGGGTACATTTATTTGTTAGAAGGATGAATAAAAATATATGTATGCAATTTATTTTACTAGCAAAAACTTGAACCCTATAAAAAATTACACTATAAGTGAAAAAGAGTTTTTGAATGTTGTTTACTCCCTTAAATTTTTTAAAATTATGTTATTTGGTATAAAATATTTGTATACACAAACCATTCAACAATAAGATACTTGATGAATAATCTAGTAGTAGGGGGAGGATTATAAGATGATCACTTATTTTATAAGAAATTAATTTAAAAATCATTAATAAACCAGGAAAGGATAATGTTGTTTCTAACTTTCTCTCAATATTGAATGTTTCAAGTGAAGGATAACTTGTTGAAAACCATTTTCCATATGAGCACCTATTTGCAATTTCAGCACACTCACAATGGTTTTTTGATATTAATAATTATCTAACCATGAGGAAGCTTCCAATTTATTTTACAAGAAAAGAAAGGAAAATATTAGTTTGAAACAGTGTTACTTATACATGGTGTAATGGAATTTTATTTAAATGTGGTCCTAATATGGTTCATCATAGGTTTGTCGGGAAGGATGAGATGTATGAAATTGTTGGAAAAATTTCTCTTTCCTTCTCAGATTAATGAACTAGATATTCAATAAAATCAACCAACTCAAAACATGAAAGGGTTTAGGGTACCTTGGAATAAGATGGTGATGATAGACGGGCACAAATTAAACTCCTAATGCAAGCTTGATGGATATGCACAACAAATACAACTAGAAATAAAATTGATCTGATCTACACCTTCCCATGATTTATTCAAAGTAACTCCGTTTGCTTATTCTATTCTTAGTTTTCCCTAAGGCTCTCCTTCATGTAGGTATGGGAAATTCTAACTTATAAACCCTTCTAAAAAGGAGAGGAGGTTCATGCTTTGTTGGAATGGTATTCCTTCGAGCTAAAAATACTTATCATCCTTGACTTCAAAAAGAGATCGACTTCCTCCATATGTTCATCCATGATTGAATTGGGGAAAGATTTTGATTCTTCAATCATTTCTACTTATTTGCATATCTTCATCTCATCATTAATTGAAAAATCAAATTCTAAAAGAGATTACTCATGAACACCCTAGACTCATCATTTTTTATTTCTTCATCATCAGTGGAGTCTTCAGAAAGCATCAAATCATCTATTATGCAACATGAATCTTCATCTATTGAATATGTTACTCCTCTGATGAGTTATATTTCATGCCAGAATGAATTGATGAATGATGATTCCATCTCCATGTCCTTCTCAGTAAGGAAGGGAAAATTTTCATCTCTCTCGATGTAAGGAAATAGTTTCCTATCCTGCTACCTTGAAATAAAATGTTCACCCTTGGATCATCTAATGTTTATACTATGTACTTCATCTTCCACACCAGCAATAGTTTCTTCATCTCCCCTTTCACAGGTATGGTCGTAGAGGACCATTCCATTTTAATTTCACCACCCAAATCCTACTGAAAAATTTTTCTTAGGGACATCTTTGAATGAAGTTGGAATGTTAGCTACCAAAATTGTTAGTAGTACATTCTTTTATGGGAAGTCAAAAAAATAAACTTGAGCATCCTTTATCCTACCCACCAAAGACACTAATTTTGATTCCATGGAATAGAAATATCCATTTGAATGTGTCAAGGTAAGTCTTAAGGAATTTGTGAATTTCATGGGCATCACATTGTCAGAGGCTCTAAAATCTATGATGCAATTATTGAGTTGGTAGCCTTTGATGAGAAGTGACAAGTAAAAAGGTTCAACTTTTTTTGGTTTTGGAGGCACTAAGGGCTAACATGTTTTGTGAAGGTGACATGGATGGTACGGGGAGTAGGCCTTTAGGATTTGAGCTTGATACTTTAGCACTACCACCACAGACTACATTGACCAACCTATCAAATTGGGTAGGGTGTGTTTGCAAGTACTCCAGTTCTATGATCTAGACTTTGGTCTTACTTGCATGTTCTACATAATCAAATGGGGTTACTGAAGGATGAATTTGAGGTTTTGGGGAGATGGAAGCTTTACATGGAAAAGGTGTGGTTACCTTGGGAGTTTGATTTTCTTTAATCAGGCGTGGTAACTGGCTTAGAAGGGGATGGGGAACCAGAATTTGGCGTTACTTTAGATGATTTCACAAAGCGGTAGCATTTGAAGAAGAACTATTCTTAGAAACTTTAAAACTAGGGGAAATAATAGAATACTTACTTGATGTGGCGGTGATATTCTTGCTAACTAGTGGGTCTAGTTTTTCTTTGGTTGAGTCCAATAATGGTGGTAGCGGTGTCCTCTGCTAATGATCTTATTTTGTGGAATTTTAATGGGAGGATATTCTTTCTTCTTCTTCATTGGATTTTTTGAAGATGAAGCCAATTTATTTGATTGATCCGTGTGAAAATAACACACAAGAATCTTGGGGCTTCTTCATCATCATCATCTTTGTCTCCTTCAACATACTCAATAAGGCCATTTTGAGTCTCTACATTAACTTCTTCGACCTCAAGATAGTTTCCATCATCACCTTATTCTTCTTCTTTATCTTTTGGTTAATCAACATCATACATAGCTTGAACAACGGTGCATTGAGAGCAAACCTATGGGGAGGCGGGGTGATTCTTGACTAGTTCGGAGGATTTGGCTCCTTGGAGCATTCCACATGGAGATTTGAGACAATTCTTTCTTCATGGCAACCAAGTCGTTTTCCATTTTTGAAACATTGGGTCCATGGTAACTTAACTTGAATTTTAAACTTTTTTTTCCATTAGGACCTTTCACTTTTCCAGACAAGATCAAATCATCTTCAGTCTCAATTATGAAGTCTTGTGCTTCCTTCAAATCCCTGGGTTGGGCTCTTATGAGGAAGAAACTAACTTCCAGGTGGTAGAGAAATGATGAAGAACCTTTTCAAGTTATTTTTTAGGAGGCACGATATCTTTAAGAATCATTTTTATTGTATGATTATATTTGGCAATAAATTCTCTCATTGATTCAAAAGCTTCTTTCTTCATTTGCACCAATTAGACCAAGAGATCCTAATAGTCCTCTGTGGTTTTGAACCTATGTTCAAATACACTTCTTATATCTTCCCAACAGGTGATAGATCTTAGGGGCAGCATGTAGAACCATTTGACATCTTTCTCTTGTAGTGATTCCACAAAGATTCGGACATAAAAATCCTCATGTTCTATGCCTAGTACACCGCAGTGGTGTTGAATGTGGCTACATGCTCCTCGATACGTTGAGAACCGTCCCCTCTTAATTTTGGGAAGTTTTTAAGGAGCCCTTTGGTATCTCATGGAGTGGTCAAGGAAGGGAAAGTTGGCCAATGTTTCCACCCCATGGTAGATTTGTTCTTCATTATTCATAGAAATGATCCTCCATTTCATTCATGATTCTAGCATTTAACCTTTCTAAGGTTGTAGCTTCAGCTGTTGCTCTTGTGTTTGCTTATTCTTGAGCTCTTTCAATCTCCTCAATTTGATCTCTTATCTTTGCTTCAGCTCTTTCTTCTCTTTCTCTAGCTTCTTCTTTGGTCTCTACATCACTAAAATCTTCAATATTATCATTGATGTATGGAAATTCAATGTCTAATGGGTTGATGACTCTTGAACTTCCACTAGGAATGTTTTCCGTCGTAGGGAAGACCTTGGATTTGTGAGAAAATATTGTCTTCTTGAATTTCTTCAAAGATGGGATTAGTTTGTCCTCCTTTTCTTTGTTGCCGAGTGTACCTTCGATCCACCAGCTTGAAATATATGCTCTTCTCTGTGGAGCCTAAAATTTCCTTTGTCTTTCTAGTTTAGCAAAGACATTCTTCTTCAAGGTCCAATACTCTTGTGGCAATGAAGTATTGAGTGAAGCTTTGTCGATTGTTCTAGATGGATTCCCTCAAGTTAGAAGTGATGTCTTCTTGAATATGAAATAGTAGCTTGGGCATTTCAATAGGAGGGTTACCTAGAATAGCCATGATTTGTAGACATAAGGCTTGGGTGACTTTTCAAATTCCATTTTTTTGGTTTTTGGATTTTTCATTTTTTTTATTTTCTTGACCTTCTAGTCATATTTTGGGTGTAGATGTTGCTAAATCTACTCCACGGTGGAGTGTAAAATTGTTGGCAAGAAAAAATTTTAGGTGGAAATTTTTGTGCATTTCTTGCCAATGCTCTGAGTCGAATTCCATCTACCTAAATGATGCAACTTCCATATTTGCATGTGTGAGTAAGGTGAGTTTTATCCATGGTGGCCTTATAGTGGGGATCTAACAGGGGCACTTCACTGACCCTACGGAAAAGCTAGAAATTACTTGCTAGAGAGGACTTTGTCAAGAGAATGGGAAAGGGAGTGAGAATATGAAATGGGGGAACTAGTGATGCAAGTAGAAAATCATATGCTTACAAACACTAGTTAGAAAATATTACACACGCATTTTTAAAGAAGAAAACAACATGATTTTGGGGCTACGGCTAGAGGAAACCATACATACAAATACGTACACATTCATATGCCTTAGAAAACACAAAGTTATTCCTTTATTAGCTTGCAAAATCATAGTTGTACATAGTGAGGAAATGAGGAAATTAAAGAGAAAATGGCTAACTCTTTTTCACTCACAAGTAAGCAAAAGCTCTCTCATGAATTTACAAGAATACAACTAGCTAGAAAGATAAGAATTTCAGCGGAAGCTCAAATTAGGAGCTTATTACAATTTATAGAAGAGGAACAACTCTTCATCTTCCCGGTGACCCCCATATGCCTTATTTTTGACTTTAGACTATTCACATTCCTACAAAATATTAAGTCCCTTTTATAAAAACAAGGCGACTTAATTTTACATCATGTTTCTAAAGTCACTTTTTGAATAACTTAAAGGCATATTAAAAAGTGAAAACCCCAACAAAGAATTAGAACATTTGAAGAGAGAGAAATTTGGGGGGAAGGAAGAGAAGAGAGAAGAAGAAGAGAAGATGTTTCTCCTGATGACGTCCACTAATTTTGATCATTAGAATGCTCCAATGTGATGAAAATTTGAATCTTTGAATCCTTTGCACCCTGGGAAACTCCTTTGGATGGTTCAAGGGCACCTTGGGTTATGTGATCAAAAACACTTGTTAAATGTCTTCATTGATGACCACAAACACTAACTCATCAAGATACCTTCCAGAGAGATAGGGGCTCGAACCAATCTGCCAAGTTGAATGGACTATTTTTTTGATGATTTGTAACTTCCACCACGCACTGACGATATACCTCTAACTGACCCATGTAGTGAGTGTCAAAAGACACTTTGCACAGGTCTCCCGAGATTAGTTATGAAATACCTATGAGAGATGCCAAAGATGCTCCTTGGTGACAATTGTATGATCCAATGGAAAAGATGATATATTGTGGAGATAGGCAATGAATCTTGGTAAAGGAAATATTTGGCAACATTGAAAATACCTATTCTGTAGACTTGAATCCCACCATCTCTTGAAACTTACTATATTTAGAGAGAATAACTTTGATTTTTTTGGTAAGTGTGAGAACTTGTCTTCTTGGACCCTTGCATGATTGGTATTATCTGTTCTCTATTGCCAACATTGCTTCTTAAATGTGACTTATTATTAATAAAAAGTGTCAAAATGGGGACCTACTATTTTTATTAAGCCTCAAAATTTACCTCTCCAGAATCCAATTGCAGCTGCCAACTTGAATGTCCAACTCCCAACATGTTTCCTCTGTGAAATCCACCCTTTGGAACAACTTTTTATTTTTAGTAAGTACCCATGGGGTGACTTACTATTTTTGGTAAGTGTACAAGTTAGCTTTTCCCAACCTCAACCAGCCATTATGGTAGCTTGAACTCCTTCCTTACACTATATTTCTCTCGCCTTCTAGACCAACTAGATATTTATAGCGGGGCTTATGGAACCACTTACTATTTTTAGTAAGTGTCAATTGTGGGCTGAGATGACCTTTTTGATGAATTTTCTTGTGATACTTCCTTTGTGTTCACCGCCTTCTTCACAGCTTCTTCAAATGGTGGCTTACCTAAAATTGCAGTCCCATATAGGAAGGCACGATATTTTTAGTAAGTACGATTTTGGTGGTTAGATTATGGTGGATGAAGATTTTCATGGGTTTTTTCCCAATATCAATCCCCTGAAATTTCAGGCTTACCCGATCATTGGTTTATGAGATTTTAAAACTTGAATTTTTTTACACAGCGGCCGTAGGCACGATAGCCATTAATGGAGCTTGAAAATTGCAGGCATCCTTTTCCACCTCATATATTGATGAAAATAATATTTTCAATGTGGGTTTTTCCTTCTTATTTCACTAGTGAATTTTCTTTTCAAACCAATTTATGGTTAATCGGGAAATTAGCTTTTTGTTTTTGTCATGTAGAAAAGGAGATTTCTTCACTGCAAAAAATTCTTTCTATGAATGAGAGATTTGTTATTGAGGTTTTTAAGGCCTCTAAAAATTGTGAAGACAACAAAAACCTTGTCTTGATCCATTCCCTGGTTTGCAAGTTACATAGAATTCTTCGTCTAGCGGAAATGAGGGGTTTCAGATGAAAATCTTTATTTTTCTCTTCTATTATTCATTTCTTCAATCATATTTTCCTCTGATATCTCTGTATTCTTACCATGTGAACACATTGGTGTATTTGGTTGAGTGTATCAATGGTTTTTGGATGTCTAGGGAAAATTTTCCAGAGTGTCAACAGGGTGTAGAACAGTGGGGAGATGAAACGAGAGATGAAAAAATGCCTTTTTGGATGTCTAGGGAAAATTTTCTAGAGTGCCGGCAGGGTGTAGAGAAATGGGGAGATGAAAAAATGCCCGAGTCTGGTTTGTATGTATTCAAAAAGAAAAAACCAGGGGATGGGTGATTTTTTGTGTCCCTTATGTCCCTTTTCTTAAGGTATGAAAAGGACATCAGTTTGCACATCGTGCCTAATTGCGACACTTGGCAAGATCTAATCGGCTGCACATTTGAGCTAGGGAACTTGAGGGAAGCACATGGGGCTGAAAGTAGGGTGTATGGAGGACCGAGAAGGCATGGTTAGAGCTTGGAACATTTTTGTGTCCTTGATTTCCCTTTAACTAAATGTATGAAAGGGACATCAATTTTCACATCGTGCCAAGTTGCGACACTTGGCGATCATCCATGCAGTGAGGGGAATGGCTCCAGCTAGCTCTTGGGGGCTAAAATAGTGATGTATAGGGTCTTATGGGTTATCGAGAGGGCTAAAAAGGGATGGGTGAATTTTCATGTCCCTTTTATAAAGGGATAAAAGGGACATCAAAATGCTCTAGGCTCCTAGAGCTAACACGTGTCCACTTCAAGAATTGGCTAAGTGCGAGAGCTTACCTTGAGGCCAACTTGCAATGATGATATCTTGAGCTCCCGGATGAGTTTCAAGGTGAAATTTTATATTAATTTTACTTAAAATGACCTTATGAATCCAATGGTGTGGGTATCATCTCTTGATTCCTTCATTTGGGCCCTAAAAATTTGGATTTTATTTCTCACCCCATGATAGAGCATGAGAAAAATTGGATATAAACATATTGCGCCTAGGTGTTGTGAAAAATATGATTCCACCATATTGTATAGCTCTAAATTACCTTTCCAACTATGTATTTTTAGCTCCTAACTCCTTATAGAACTCCCGAATTGTTTCTCGAAGCTTAGGTGATTTTGTAGCGTTGTGCGGTGCCTAAGCATGAGAACCCATTTCTAATGAGCCTACCCCAAAACTTCCAAATATTACTTGAATATTCTAAAATATTTCCCTTTATGTTCTTAGACCTTGATTTCATCTCCATGTTTAAGTTTTATCCTTCGCTCCGCTTGGGGTGCATTAGTCTTGGGAAGGCCAATGGAAGCCCTTTGCAAAACTACCTAAACCTTGGCATTCTTCTCAAACTCCTAAAATCAGCTAGGGGGACTGAATTTTCTTTCATAAAGCACCTAGGGGATAGGATGGAAATACAATTTGGGTCATTAGAATGACTGGGTAAGGTCGGTGTTGGGGATGGACTAGTCTAGGGGGTGCCTTTGAAAGGTATGGCTTTGAAATTTTTTGACACTGTGGTATCGTTATCCCACATTAGGATGTATTTTTACCCTTGCAAAAATATTGGAAAAAAATATGGTGTCTAATCCACCTCCCCAAAAATCTCAACCTATCACCACTCATATCCCCACTCATCATATACTTTAACAACTAACCCAATCTCAAAAATTACATGACATCGCTATTTCTCAACATCAACCATTGCAACAACCCATCCAATCTCAACTAATGACCTATCCTCATCAAGAAATTTCTCAAATACCTACTCATTCAAAATCCTATAAACAACCTTATCAAGCCACTTCTCACATCATATAACTACAACCATTCACTTGTCATCCAATTACTTCAAGTAACCCCATGCATGCCTTGATGAATAGGTTGGCTAGCCTTGAATCCACTACCTTAGGGCCCAAGATCACATTCTCTTATGAATTTTTTTCAACAAACCTATCCATCCATTGGTCCCAATCAAACCCTATCCTCCTCATTGGGAACTTCCAAAATTCACCAAATTTAACAATAAAGGGATCCTCAACAACACCTTTGTGTGTTTAGGCATGCATGTTATCTCATTTCCCATGATCAAGACCTCATGCTTCACACTTTTCCTATGTCCTTGGCCAGTCCCACATTGGATTGGTACAATGGAATCCCCAACACTCTTTTTCTCATTTACCCAACTTGTACAACTCTTCTTAGAACATTTTTCAATCAACATTGCACACAAGATCACTATTACAGACTTATATGTCATCTCGAAAATTTGACGATGAGTCTATCACAGACTTTTTTACACGATGGCATGGAATCATAAATAAATTATCATTTTCCCTTCCATAGACAAATCTCATTGAATTATTTTCACGCTCTTGTGTAAAGCATATCTCATCCACCTTACAAATCCAATCATTTCAGACATTTGAAGAATCCTTCACTATGGATCGTAAACTTGAGACTCATGCCCTTGAGTAAGGCCAACTTAAAATTAAATAAAATAAGCCAAAAAATGAGTTTACTAAACCATCTACACACAATGGAAAATCTAAGAGTGTGGCCAATTCCGTGGTGGTTAAGTCTTCTTCCACACCCACCTCTAGCACATGGCCTCAACAAAGAGCTCCTAGACTGACACCTAACTACACTCCTCTTGGAGAGTCATATAACATGATATTCAATAAGTTGATGGTGGTTCATCTCATCACACTTCCCCCATTTCACCATTTGATGAATCAAGACCTAAACCAGCTTGGTACCATGAGGATCACTATTGCAAATACCACCAAGTTTGCGGACATGATATAGATAAATGTTGAACCTTTAAATATCTTGTCCAAAAACTCATTGACCAAGGTGACCTTCAAGTGGATAACCCTAATGCACCTCCTAATTAACCACTTGATGTTTTCAAACAACCATTTCCTAATCATGCACCAAAAATCAAACCACTCCTCCCATATCTCAACCACCCAATGCTCACACCATTAACACCATCAACACTACCGACACCATTGATCAAGATCTTACCTCATCAACAACTCCACCTACTTCACCAACTATTACATCTACTTCCTCTTTGGACATTATTCCTATATCTATAATTCCACCAACACTTATCCCCATCTCTACACCAATCATATCCACATCTACATCAACATCTACCATTGATCTTACACCTACATCTACTTCATCACTTTCCACATCTACTTCATTGAATTTGACCGTACCCACTACCTCACCTACATCTACTTCACCCCAACTTATTATATCAAATGTGTCCTTGGAACTTATCCCAATCCATCTTTCTACACTTTTACCCACACCAATCACATCGACTATTGTGACCACATCTACACCATATTCTCCTCCCACATCATTCTCATCATTTGAAGAGTTTTTGAAATAAATCCAACTTGCGATGACTTCAAGTTATCCTCCCATCTCATCCATAAAATCAGACACTTCCACATAACCTCAATATTTACCTTCTTTAGATCTTATCAAACGCAAGTTACTCCCTCCACCAATATCAACACTAACAACACAACCTTCAGAACCATCGATGGATATTTTTGTCATCCCTCCCAAGGGAAATTATTCACAAACAAAATCCATGACCCTTGGCATGCATCCTCAAAGGTACCTTTCACATCCTCATAAGAAGATAAACATCCCTCCACCTAAGATAAAAAATCCAAAGCCAAATTATCTATCTTAGGACCACATCCATCTCTCATAGGGCAAGCCCCTTTATCCAAAAATGCAAAGATGCTTCAACACTTGCTTCAAATTTTCACCATCACACTCCCTCCTATTAAGGCCTTTGATCCACATAGTAAGAATCCATCATGGTTTGACTCCAACCTCATTTTCACCTATCATCGCACCCTTGGACATGACACATAACATTATAAATCCCTTAAAATGATTTTCCACAACATTATTGAGGAGGATGACCTTCTTCTTGAAACAAATCAATCCCTCCTTCCACCTCCTCATCCATGACCATTTCAACATCTACATCATCAACTTCATCTACCAAAATTTACAATTCCCATCATTCGTCACGAGTTTAATTTCCATCCCATTACCAAGTGACAATTATTCTAAGGATGGTCCCCCCTTATTCATAAATTTTGTTTGGATATCTACTCAATCTAGTCCACATGATTCTAAACCAATAACCCAATCAAAATCAAATACTTTTTTGCCATCCCTCCTCATAAGGAGTTTACTTCATACTCATCATCATCGAAACCTAAGGTTGTAATTACCGCTCCTTCTAGTGATCCCACTTCATCTCCATCCCCATCATCATCAAAACCTAAGGTTTCTATCTTAGCTTCCCCTCAGCCTATTAAACAAAGCATTGTCAAAAAACTTCATCAGACCTGGTTAAAATGTCACTTTACGAGCTCATCCAAATCTCTCCAGGACCATAGGAAGGCTCTCTTGTAGGGGCACTTGTGGCTTCTACTTCCATCTCATTTGATGATGCTTTGAGATCTCAAAAATTCCACCTAAGGATAATGGCCTTCCCCTTTTCATCATGGTCATAATCAATGATACCTTCATTCAATAATCCATGATTGATAATGAGGCAAGTATCAACATCATCCAATCACATACCTTTGATCATCTTAAGATCCCTAAAACCATTATCACACAAACACCCATGATTCTTAATGCATTTAATGATGATATCACTCCCGCCTTGGAAAGCTTTTCCTTCCTATTCACATTGGTGATATTCTCCTCCATAAAGACTTCTATATCATAAAAGAAGATTTTTAATAAAATTTTATTCTTGTACAACGTTAAATTCATGATATGTTTTGTGTACCTTCCACACTTCATCATTGCATTAAATACAAACATGAGGGTAAAATCGTGATATTTATTGGTGATGCTCCTCCTTTCCAAATATGCAACATAAGCTATCAACCCAATGATTTCATTGTTCCTAAGAATGACCCAACCCAACCATCCAAAATCTCATCCATCTTTTCATCCAATCTTCCAAACGATGATTCCTTAGAAAAAGTCATGGACAAAATTAGAATAGGGGAGTATCGTCTTCTCATGCTTAAAACATTCACCACACCTCATCTCCTCGGTAGATCCGACAAATCTCCAATGTACCAATCCAACATCAGGGGACATCATTCCTTTTGGCCCACCCCATATTTGCACCAATCTCATCTATGGTGGTGTCGATGCCCCTTCCTCTCACATCATTGACCATCCTCACACCAAGCCATACACCGGAGGGTTATGGATTCCTCAACAAACCATCCTTCACCCACACCTATCTTCATCATTGTGCATGGAAGGGATTTGGCATGGGACATTATAAGAATGGTGCACATGGCCTTATTATCGATCGATCACTGCAAACCTCATGAAAATTTCAAATTAGGTTACCAAGATTAACCCTCCAACCCCATCCCACTTTGTCTAAGATGCTTATGGACATGCCTTCTCCATCTTACCCATCCTACGAGGCTATGGATATGGATGACACTATGTCTATCACTTCTAGTTTTTTAAGCTCCACCATTACCTTGGGACCAGTCACCTATCAGTGTGAAATTAAAACTAGGTCCCTTCCCCTTCGCCATCCGAAATGATAGAATAGGATTATTCTACCATCGACGTTCTTCATTGTGCATGCGATTCTTTACCACATGGGGGTAGAATATTCTTATATTCATAAGACCTTACCATCCGATACATCCACTCTTCTCAATGAATCCACCATCAATATCAACATTGGGACTCCTCAAGAGCCTTGCATTCTCAAAGTGGGTCAATCCCTTGATCCATAGGAGCTTGAGTCTTTCATTGTGTTCCTCTCTCGTCATAGTTAGGCCTTCACATGGTCATACTCTAACATGTCAGGTCTTGATCCTTCTATTATCATCCACAACATCATCACCTTTCCCAATGCTAAGCCGAGTTAAGTAGAAGCTTCACCGCATGCATCCTCGAGTTTATCTCCTTATCAAAGAGGAGTTACAATACCTCCTTTTGCTAACTTCATCATCCCCATTAATTATTCCTAATGGATTTCTAATATCGTACCCATCATCAAAGTATCTCGGAAAGATTCGTATATACACAAAATTTTGAGATATAAATCTTTCTTTCCCTAAAGATGACTTTCCCCTTTCTAACATCGATAAACTTATGGATCTTACCACAATTCGTGAGATGATTTCTATTATGGAAGGTTTCTCTTGTTATAATCATATTCTCATTGTGCCAAAATACCAACTTAAGACCTCCATGGGGGACCTTTTAATATCTTGTAATGCCCTTTGGTTTGAAAAGTGTCGAGCCACCTATCAGCAAGCCATGACTTACATCTTTCATGACCTCATCCATAAGAAAATAGAGGATTATGTCAATGATATTTTGGGTAAATATAAACATCAACATGATCACCTTTTGGTACTCAAATTCCTTTCCAAGCACCTTATTTGTATCTTCCTTTGTCTCAATCTAGCTAAGTATTTATTTGGAGTGCTAACTAGACTCCTTGGTTTTATTGTGTCTATCGGGGTATTAAAGTTGACCATGCCAAAATCAAGGCTATCATTCAGATGCCTCCTCCTTCGAATCTTAAGAAACTTCATAGTCTCCAAGGCCTAATTCAATCGGTCTTTCATTTCATCTCGCAAAATTTTGAAGTTTCCAAACCTTTCATCACCTTATTCACAAATATGTAGACTTTAATTGGGATGATAACTGCTAAAAATATTTTGATGATATTAAGTAGTATCTCTTGTCCCTACCAGTGCTTACACCTCCATGCGAGAGGGATCCCTTTATCTACATGTTTCTACCATTGATCATGCCCTAGGGGCTATGTTAGTACATTGTGATGACCAAGATCATGAGAAGGATGTTTATTACATCATTCACACCCTTCATAATTATGAAACTCACTATAATTAAGTTAAAAAGTGTTGCGACCTATTATTTTCCACTTCTAAGCTTTGACATTATATTCTCAATCACAAGAATTATTTCGTCACTAGTTTTCATCTTCTCAAAAATGCAACGATCATATCACTCGATGACTCATGCTCATGACTGAGTTTGACCTTGAGTTAATTTCTCAAAAGTATATCAAGGGTGAAGACATCATAGATAAATTAGTTGAATCCCCTCTTCCTAGTGTGCATCTTCCTTGTGAGTAGTTACTGGATGAATCCATCAATCAATTTCACCATGAGTATTCCACCCTTAGGATGATACTCTTTTTTTGATTCTAATTGTCAACAAGAGGGAGGAACCGATGTCATTATCATTCCTCCTTGGGATAATCCTATTCCCCTTGCTGAAAAGCTTGATTTTGAGTGTACAAACAATATGGCGGAGTATGAAGCCCTTATCTTAGGTCTTGAAACTGCTTCCTTTTTAGGCATAATTTTTTTGACATCTATGGGGATTCTAAGCTTAACATAAAATAGGTTACATGAGATTATCAATGTAAAAATGATACCCTTCAAAAATATAGAGATATTGTCCTTCTCCTCCTTAAGACCTTTGATTCTTACACTATCCAAGTGGTTATTCGATCATTCAATTGTTTCAATAACACAATGGCTTCTCTTGCATCTCTCATCCCATGGACAACAGAAGAATTAAAACTTTTTGTTGTTGTTCATCACCATGATCAACCATCCCATGTGTTACCTCACATTAATCTTGCTAACTCCAGTGTGTCGATCTTTGGTATTCTCAAATATTCAATTATTTATCTAAGTCTATCATTCCTTCCAATCTATCTAAAAATGGAAGGAGGTATTTTCTTCAACATGCTAACCACTATGTCATCCTTAGCAACATCCTTTATAAGTGTGGATTTGACGATATTCTCCTTCGATTCCTAAAATCCCATGAGTGTTCTCGTGTTATCCAAGAAGTCCATGATGGAATTTTTGGTGGAAACTTTAGTGGATTAGCTGTCTCTAAGTGTTTCCTTCATCTTGGTTATATTAGCCTTCCCTCAATCATGACTTCTTTGAGTATGTTAAGAAATGTGTCAAATGTCGGAAGGATTCTAATATTTTTGTACTCCTAGCCAAGCCATACAACCAGATTAGGATCTTTGGATCTTCTTGAAATGGGGCCTTGATCTCATTGGTACCATCAATCCTTGATCTTCATAGAAACATCATTCTATCATCACTACAATCGAGTATTTCACCAAGTGGGTGGAATAAATTCCACTCACCTCAACTAAAGCTAGTCCAATTATTAATTTCATCTATTAGCATATCATTTTCCACTTTGGAGGTCCTAAAAAATAATCATGGAAAATGGAAAGTCCTTCAAAAACAAAGATCTCGATAAGCTTTGTGACTCATTCAATATCAAGATTATCTCCTCCTTACTATCCTCAAGAAAATGACCAAGCCAAAGTGACTAATAAAAATCTTTGTAACATTCTTTCCAAGACTATTGATCGATCGGGTCGTAATTAGAATCTTCATATCCCTTTTGATCTTTGGGATTATTGGAATAACATCTGCACTTCCACAAGTGTTATGCCATTTTCTCTATTTTACAAATCCGAAGTTGTCCTTCCCCTTGAAGTTCAAATTCCATCCTTGTGCGTGTCTCTTCGTGACTTCATTTTTGATGAATATTATCACCAAGAGCATCTAACACAACTCAAATTATTGGATGGACACTGCCTCCTCACTCTCAAGAATCATCATGTTTATCAAGCATGCTTATAATAAGCACATCAAATAACGTGACTTCAATTTTGGTGACCTCGTACTTAAGGAAAATAATACCATTACTACTCTAGAAAGGATCCAATGAGGAAAGTTTTCCCCTAACTAGATTGGACCTTAAATTATTACGTATAAGTATGGGTTAGGAGCCTATCATTTGGCCTCCCTTGATGGTAAACTAGAAGTGGATCCACTTAACTCATTACACTTACGACCATTCTATTATTAGCATACTTACTTGTGAGCACTTAGTCATATCCTTGATTATTCCCCAATCAATAGGCTCTTCCATCTATCATTGTAATGATTTGGAATTATGTGGTTTACCGTCACTTGTCATACATGACCTTAAATATGGGAGCCAAGGCTTTGTCCATAGCATTTTCTTTATGGATAGGTTCCCCCTTCTTGGTGAGAACTTCATAATCATTATATCCATCACCCTATTGTTTACCTATTGGAACCACTATAAGGGTCCATAGGTGTCACTTGTATATCCATCGCCCCCTTATAAGTGGTTTACCTAGCTATTCACATCTCTTCCCCATGTAAAATTCAAAATTCATGGATGATCCTATAAAAAATTAAAGTTATCAAAAAAATAACTCTCCCTCGAAGGAAAATTGTTCATGTAAAAAAAAAAAAAAAGAAAATCAAATAAATAAACCATTCCCTCGAAGGACAGAAATCACATATATCATTCTTTCCTTCAAAATCATAAATGTCTAAAGTAGACCATACCCTCAAAGGATGGATACTATCTTATATCATCGAAGGTTTCCCACATTGATTAGCCTTTTATCTTATTTTCATCCTAAGAAAGCTTCCCACATTGATCAAATTTCTCATAGAAAACTTCCCACGTTGATTAGTCTGATCTTTCCCCTACCCAGAGTTGGGCATAGACTTAGGAAAAATAACTTATGGATAACACTCTTCCCATATATAAGTCTTTTTGTGTTGACATTAGGTTTATGAGTCCTTTCCATCCATTTCTCCTCTCATGATATTTTCGTATAACTAATTATCATCATTTATGTTTTAACACATGTTTTGGTCACATGTGCATTGTGTTACTTTAATCTCATTCTTGTTTACCTCTAATGCAGTAAGAGGAATAATTTCTTCATGCGTTCCTTGAGATGACATAACATCATCATTACCCATAGGTTTTCAATCATCAAGTGGATTTCTATTCTAATTCTTTCACATCTATCCTTTATTTCAACATCTATTTCTATCTAAATCATCTACATGTTATCTATCAATAATCCCACATATAATTGCTTATTATTATCTATCATTATCTATGTTTATCATCAATCACATTTATTTTAAAATAACTTTCTATTAACATCACATATTGTATATTAAACATCCAAACATACATATATATTCACCATCATCATCAAATATAAAGTAAAACATATAATCATCATCATCACACATTCACATCATCATCAATATAAATCAAATAATCAACATCATACAATTGACACATGCTAGAATACGACAAAATCAAAATCATATATATATATATATATATATATATATATATATATATATATATATATATATCAAAATAAGTGTCTTAGTACATCATTGGCCTCTAAGGGCCCTCTCTCAAAGAAGATATATCATCAAAATCAGTAAAGGCTACATAAAAAAGCCTCAAGTCTTTCCCCCTGAGGAAAGTCCCTTTGTCTGTCTCTCGGCCTTGTATCCTCTACCATGTCCGTCCTTTTGGTGTGGATGAGCCACACTCATTGTGCTCTAGGTGGCCCTACTCCCAGCCATATATCATCTCTGCACATACTCCCAATATCTCAGAGTCAGTGGTAACTTATTTACTAATATCTACTCATAATAATTAGCCTCCATGAGATAAGGCTCTATATTGGTCCATGGATATCATACTAGAAGATTCCATCTATCCTCCTCCCTATGATTCTTCCAGTCCACCACTCACCGACTCTGAGTCTATAATCTTGGCAAGATCTCCAAATCGGGCTCTGTATTTCTCCCTCTACCTATGATACCGATCCCTATCTTGGATGGTACTATCTCTTTCTGAGTCACTGATACCTCCTACTTTGAAGGGTCTAGGCCTCTTATTGCATGACCGTATCTCACTCCTTCTGAGTGGTATCTATCTATGTGCTCACCCAGATCTAACTTAGCACATAGCTACACCATCTATGCGGTCTCTCCTCGGTCACAATATCTAACTCTAGGAGTAGTCTCTCGCCTCAACCTCCATCTTCTCCTCCTCCTCATTCCTTCTCTCTTTAGCTACCCGAGCCACCCAAGTAGTGGTCATCCACTCTAGAAACCCTAATCCAACCCCCACATCATCATCCTCATCACATGGCTCTTGCACCTCCTCTAATGGGTCTACCATGTCAAGATTAGGCAAGTCCTTATCTACCTCCTCGTGCCTATAAAAGATGGGATCCTTGGGTACTATCTGGATGACACCAAACTATCATCGGCCCTTATCAAACTAAACAATCTCAATCATATATGGTCTTTAGCCTTGTACCCATCTGGTCCCCCTCATCCCTATCAACTCTACATCTACTCCGGGCCATGCGAGAAATATCTATATGGCTTCCATATGACATGCTCTCCCTTGAGCTCTGCGAACTTGTCGTTATACCAGTCAACATCCCACACTCCTCTGTGCCCATGATCTTGATTGACTCACCATATAAAAAACCCAACAAAGGATATTTTATGGTCCCTTGTGTCCCATGGTAGCCCTATTGTCTTGATGACCATAATATGCTTATAGGTCTAACGTCAGTGTAGGAGGAAGCCTACATCTAACCATACCATCCTCCCGGATCGTAAATCACTAAATCATGGTACACCTATGCTAAAGCATACTATCAAAAATGAAAATATGATCTAAAAATAAATAATATCTGCCAAGACTCGTGCTAATGTACACAAATATGGCTCCCCCAAGTCAGGAAATGCATAGCAAGATATAGCCATCATCACTGACAAATCAATCTTCCTCCGTGGTACCCCACGCTTGTATCTCATCTCATAAGAGAATGCACCAGAAGTGAAGGTAATATGAGGTGCATCGGCTCCAAACAACTATGTCAACACTACCAATATGCTATCAACGGTAATGGGAACTATCTACTCCCCATGTATCGGTAACCTAAGGATGTGATATATATCCTCTAGGGTGATTTTCATCTCACTCATCTTAAACCAAAAGGTACATGTATCACTATCCCCTATCTCTACTAGTACAATCATCAAACCACATCCCGTGGGATCCTCTAGTAATATTTGAATCCTCCTAATCCCACGACGCTAACTAATCCCACTCAACGTCAAGTATATCCCCTCTAATATGACCATATAGTGCTAGGAATCTATCTCTCAAATAAAGGGTCTCTTTGGCCTATAAGCATAAGAAAAACAAGAATACATATATGCCATTGCCATTATTTTTATCACATAATTCATCCATCTATAAAAAAATTCATTCTTCCCTTGGTTAACGCCCACCTGTGTCGGGTCGACGTGCCTCGGTTCGATCGAATGCCTTTTAGGGATAATTCAACAAACCCTACCCATTCACTTATGAATTCCCTCGATGCCCATCTAAAAATTTAAAAAATGAAAAAATTAAATAAAACATAACAATAAATTTAAAACATGCTTGGGTTGTCATTACTCACCATCCTACATGCCCCTTGGTGTTTCCTGGATGCACCTCCTCCCTCCATTTTCTCTAAGTTTTTAATCTCCTTTTATAGCCTCGCGTTCTCAATCCTCACTCGAAAGTGTGTAAATGAGCATCATCATCCAATTTATAGGATTATATAACCACGTACCTAGTTCTCCATCGACCCCCTTGAGTCACCATCGACCAACCTTAGTTATTATCGACTTGGATTTCCCTCTTTCATCATCGTGTCCTTTGTTAAGGAACCATCTCATCACCCATATTTTATCTCAAATTATACCTTTGTGGTTATACTTATCCCCTATTAGGGCATTCTATCTCATCCATTTTTATATTTTTCCTCTTTGGCCATTTTTCGGCCCTTTGTTGGGGCACCATTATTTCCATCCTTGTCCCTTACGGACACACACCTTTCAATCATTCCTTACATATGAATTCTTTCAAAAAAATTTGCATATGGTTACACATAGTTGATGTATGCATATGACCCATTGGTCCCCATGACTTACATCCATTTGAGTGGTTTCTCATTGGATTCCCTTAATTTCCCTATGATTTTTGCTTTGACTCTCAAGCCCTTAGGAAATTGTCGTCATCTCCTGAAGATCATTCCCTTTGTATCTTATTTACTTGACACCTAAAATGAACGCCATATTTTTTAATTTTTTTTAATCCTTATTTATTGGGGTGTATTACCTCACCTTATCATTTTACCCATCTTTCTTCTCCCACCCGCCCTTTTCCATTTATCTTTCAACCTCGTGATCGATTCCCCTTTGTTTCATCAATACCTCATTTTAGGGGAGCTCATCATAAATCATCTCTCATCCTTCATCTTACCCTTTGTCTCTCATCATTTTTGTCTCATGGCTTGCTTGCACAAACCACTCGATAAAAAGGGGCAAATGTAGACACAAAAATTTGGTATCACTACCCTTGTCACCCCACATTCTCTTTTTCACCATGGTCACCTATCTAGACCCCTTTTATTTTAATTCATATTCTTATTAATATTCCCATATTTTCCATCTATTATCCCATCCATTTTAATTTATTGATTAATTCTCATTAATTATCCCCTAATCCTCATCTCATTATCTAATTAGTCTTAATCATCCTCAATTTCTCTTCTCTAGGTTGTTTATCATCCCTAAAATCCCTAGTTTCTCATCCCTATAGTTAGAGGTGACCCACTGGGGTCACCATCGACCCTATAAATCCACATTTCCCCCATCCAAAGGATGCATCATCTAATATTTCATGAGTTTTGTGATCTTATCTTCGTGTTTGAGCTTCTCTGCAACTGTTTTAGTCTTCTTAGAGTCCCTTTGAGCTTATTTGCATTATTTGTGGAGACTTTGGGAGTTTATCTTGCATTTTTTTATTCATTCCATTTTTGCATCATTATTATTACTATTATGAGTTACTAAAATTTTGCAGGTCCAACTGTCATCAGAGCTTCAAATCCAACCTTCTCTTTCATCCATTTTGTGTGTAGGTTATCATTCCAACCCATTCACTTTTGGCCTTTCCTAAATCAACCTAGCTCATTTTCAACCTTGTCAGGCCATTGTTGACCCTGTCTCTATTGTGTTACTTATTATGCCATCCAAATCTATCACAGTTTGTTGTTATGTTTATATTCCCACATAGTTTCTAGATCTGTCACTCTATCATTCTGTCAGTCTAGATCCATTATGTCAGTCTTTAGTCATCACCTACTTAGCCTAGTCACTGTTGACCCAAGCCATATTTCCATCCTACCCATATAAATCCTTATTTTCTTACATCCTTTTTGTTTCCCCTATTTTAGGTCTCTTCTTTAAGTTATTATCGACTTCTACCGGCCTTCATCATCTTCATATTTGCACGCAGAGTTGTTCAAATCTGTATTTTAATTATTATTTTGATCCATTTTCCCTAGTCACAATTGAATGGACCTTTGTAACCTAGGTCTCCATTTACCTAGTCAAGTATATTTCATTTAATGTTAATCTAGATCAAATTTTCAATTTGCTTTTAGTTACTGTAATTTCATATTCAGGTTTAGGTTCAAATTATGTATGTTATTTAGTCCTTAAGCATTCAATTTATTCTCTTTTATCGAATACAAGGTTTAACATTCGCATAAGGAAGTTCATGCTTCTAGGAACTGAATTTTTAGGAAACCCCCTCATCTACCATCTAATCCATTTTACTTCTAATTATTTTTGTTGTGTAGATCCATCAAGCTTATGTGAGGTCATCTATTTTGTGTCTGTCTATTTGTCACCATCTTAATCTAAGGTACCTTAAACCCTTGAATGTTTTGAGTTGATTAATTTTCTTTAGTATCTAGTCCACTAATATGAATATGAAAGAGAAAATTTAGTCCAACCACTAAAGTTTCCACCATAAATTACATCATGGAATTCTTGGATAAAGCACGAGTAGATTCACGAAATTTACGGCATTGAAGGAGAATATCGTCAAAGCCATGCTTGTAGAGGATTCCACCAAGGATGACATAGTGGTTAACACATTGAAGAAATGACCTCCTGTTATTCTTATATAGGTTAGAGGGAATGATGGATTTAGATGGATAATCAAAGATTTGAGAGTACCAAATATCTAACATGTTGGATTCAATAAAATTTATGTGAGGTACCTCATGAGATGGTTAATAATGGTAGTGAACAACAACAAAAATTTTGGAATCATCTATCATCCATGGGATGAGAGATGCAAAGGAAGACATTGTGGCCTCAAAATTATGGATGATCGAGGGACAACTTGGATAGTGTCAGAATCTAAAGCCTCAAGGGGAAGGAGGGAAATTTCTTTGTATTTCTGAATAATGTCATTTTTACTTTGATACTCACATATAACTTGTTTGATGATGAGCTCAGAATCCTCATAAATCTTAAGGATTTGAATCCCCAGGAAGATAGTGGTTTCAAGACCTAAGATAAGGGCCTCATACTCCATCATATTGTTCATGCACTCAAAATAAAAATTTTAAACTACGGGTATAAGAGTATCCGAGAAGGAATGATGATGATGCCAACTCATCCCCCTTGTTGACAATTAGAGCTGTAAAAAAAAGAGACTCATCCTAAGAGGATAATACTCATGATGGAAATTTCTCATGAGGAAGATGAGTTTCAGGAAGAGGGGCTTCAAATAATTTATTTGCAATATCTTGGCCCTTTATATACTTTTGAGTGATAAAATCTAAGTCAAACTCAGTCATGAGCATGATCCATTGAGTGATGTAATCATTTTGAAAAGGCTTAAAATGCATTATTTTGAGTAGATGAAATCTAGTGACAACATAATTCTTGTAATTGAGAAGATAATTTCGAAGCTTAGAAGTGGTGAAGAAGAGAGCAAAACAGCTTCTCAGCTTCAGTGTAGTGAGTCTCATAATCATGAAGGGTGTGAATGATGTAATAAACATCATGCTAATGGCCTTGGTCATCATAATTCACAAAAATAGCTCTAGGAATGATCAGTAGTAGAGACATATAGATATAAGGGTTCCTCCTCGCATGGAGATGTAAGCACTAAAGGAGATATGAGATCTTGGTTAAGATTGTAAAAATATTTTTAATAATTACCATCCCAATTTAAGTATTTTTCTTTGTGAAGAAGATGATGGAAGGGTTGGCAATGATCTAAAAGTTACAAGATGAAGCGATGAATAGATTAAAGTCATCCTTGAAGACTGTAAAATTTCTAGCATTTTTAAACCAAAAGGCATGATGTGATAGAAAAATGTTCCCAAGGAGTGGTGAAAGAATTCTTATGTTGGTCTTATAGAGCAATGAGGATTTAATTGTAACTAGAAAATCCATCCATAAGAGAAAGCATCTCTTGGACAGTGGTAAGGTCCACAAGTTGGTCGATATTGGGAAGGGGAAAATCATTTTTACAACAATCAAGATTGAGATCTCAAAAATCAGTGCAAATGCGAAGCTTGCCAAATGATTTAGAAATGGGTACATTATTAGAGACCCATTGAGGATACTTGACATGAATTATGAAATCGTCTAAAATAATTCGTGAAACTCCTCTTTGATAAGGAGGTAAACTCAAGGGTGCATATAGTGAAGATTTTACTTAACTGGCTTGGTATTAGGAAAGGTGAGGATATTATGGAAGATGATGGAAGGATCAATTCCTGACATGTCAAAGTATTACCATGCAAGGACCTGAATATGTTTGGAAATAAAAATGGTGAAATACCCAAGCTAGTGTGGATCAAGGGATTTACCTGCTTTGAGAATGTGAGGTTCTTGTGGAGTCTTGATGTTGATATCGATGGTGGAATCATTGAGAAGAGTGGATGTGTTAGGAGGTAAGGACTTATGAAGATAAGAATATTCTACCCCCATGTAGGAAAGAATGGAATCATCATCAGTGCATTAAATAATTTCAATGGTAGAAGAGTCTTCTTCCACCATATCGGAAAGCAAAGAGGAAGGGACCTAGTTTCACCCTCATGCTGATAAGTGAGTGGTCCTAATGTGATTGTGGAGACTAAAAAAATCTAGAGGAGATGGACATGGTGTCATCTGTATCCATAACCTTGTGGGATGGAGAAGATGGAGAAGGCATGTCCATAAGCATCATATATGGTGTAAGGGGATTAGTGGATTGTTCTTTATAACCAAGTCCAAATTTTTCATGAGGTTTGCAACATTGATCAATGATAAGGTCATGCATGTCATGTTCATAACATCCCATGTCAAATCCTTTCCATGCATAATGATGAAGATATGTGTGAGCACAGGATGGTTTGTAGAAGCGCCAAAAAATTCAGTATATGGTCCGCGTGTGGATGATCATCAATGTGAGAAGAAGGAGAATCAACACCACCATAGATGAGATTGGTGCAAAGATGAGGTGGGATGAAAGGAACCAAAATCCCAAAAATAAGGTTGGTACGTTGGATCTTTTTCAGTCTACTCAAGTGATGTGGCTTAGGGGATGTGTTGAGAATGAGAAGATGATACTCCCCCAACATAAGGTTGTTCATGACCTTGTCTAAGGAATCATTGTTGGGAAGCTTGGATGAAGAAATGGATGAACTAGTGGATGGTTGAGATGGATCATTTTTGGGAATGAGGACATCATTGGGTCGATAAGTCATGTTGCATGCTTTGAAGGGAGGAGCATCAATGGGGAGAGTCAATATCTTTCCCTCGTGTTCATATTTGATGCAACGATGAAGTGTGGAAGGGACACAATACATGGCAAAATCCATGGTCATCTGGGAAGGAAATTGTATTGAAAATCCCCTTCTATGATATAAAAATTCATAGAGGAGCTTCTTACCAAAGCGGATAGGAAGGACAATTGTCCCCAAGGTGAGAGTGATAGCATCATTGAATGCACAAAGGACCGTGGGTGATTGGGCAATAATGGAGTTAGGGATCTTGAGCTGATCAAAGGTATGTGATGAAATAATGTTGATACTTTCTCCATTATCAATCATGGATCATTGAATGAAGGTTTCATTGATTCTAACTGTGATGAAAAGGGAAGTTCATGGTCCTCAGGTGGAATTTCGGGATATCAACATCATTGAAAGATATAAAAGTAGAAGTTGTAAGTGCTCCCACAAGAGATACAAAAGGTTGAGTCCCATCACTAGATTTTGGGATACATTTCAAGACTTCAATGAGAGCCTACATATAATCTGGAGATATTTGGATAAGCTCCTAAAGCGACATCTTAACCAGAGCGTGATAAATTTATTTTACAATTCTTTGTTCAATAGGCCGAGGGGCATCTAAGATAGAATCCTTAGGTTTCTATGATGATAGGGATGTAGATGAAGTGGGATCACTAGAGGGCGTGGCTACAATAACCTTAGGTTTTGATGAATATTTTGATGGGGTAAACTTATTAAATGGAGGGATGGAAAAAAGTCTTTGGTTTTTATATGGCTATTGTTTTGGAGTCATGTGGGCCAAAATGAGTAGCTATCCAAACAACATTGATGAATAGAGGGGGACCATCCTTAGAATATTTATTTGGTGGTGGGATGGAGAAAAAGGTCCATGATGAATTAGGAGACTTATGTACTTTTGTGGATGGAGTGGATGATGTAGATGTTGAAATGGTCATGGATGAGGAGGTGGAAGGAGGAGATTGATCTATTTCCAGAAGAAGCTTGACCTCCTCAAAATGTTGTGGATAATAGTTTGAATCACTTTACAATGTTTTGTATCATGTCCAGGGTGTGATGATAGGCATAAATGCTGTTATATTCAAACAATGATGGTTTCTTACTATGTCATTCAAAGGCCTTGATATGAGGGAGTATGATGGCATAAATTTGATTCAAGTGTTGAAGGACCTCCGCATATGATTTGACTGAAGTGTTGAGAGGTGATTTGTGAGATGAAAAGATTTGGTTTTGGTTGTAAATGTGAGAGATGACTTGGATATTTAAGGTTGAGTCTTAGTGTTTTGTGGTTTGGATGTCTTAGATTTGGATTTAGTGATGGTTGATTTCATAGAAGAAGAATCATATTTTGGAGAAGGGTTGGATTGTTTTAATTTGTATTTATTAGTTCTTCGTGATGTTTTGGATGAAGGGCCTAACCCTAAGAAATATGGGGGTGACCTAAGAAATATGATGAGGAATGTTATTTCTTGATCATAGGTTGAGGAAGGTTTATCTTTTTATTAGGATGTGAAAGATATTTTTGAGAAAACATGACAAAGGTTTTAGCTATTGATTTAGAAGAGGTACCCTTAGTTGGGATGACAACAATCTAAGCTAGAGGGCCTAAAGATTATGGTGTAGGGGTTGGTATTGGTGGATGGATTAACTTGTATTTGATGAGGTCTAAGGAAGATAATGTATTGGGTTGATGTGGACGTGTCTGCTTTTGTGGATGAAATAGGGACATCATTTGAAGTCATTGTGAGTTGGAGTGCTTTCAAAAAATATTCAAAGGATGAGATATATGTAGGAGGAGAGGATGATGTAGATGTGGTCACAATAGTCAATGTGATTGGTGCAGGTATAAGTGCAGAAAGGGAATTGGAATAGATGTTAAGGATGGATCCGATGTGATAGGTGGGGGTAGAATAGATGTGGGTGAGGTAGTGGGTATAGTCAAATCCAATGTAGATGTGACAAATGATGAAGTAGATGTGGATGTAGAATAAATGGTAGAATTTGATATAGGTGTGGATATGATTGGTGTAGAGATGGGGATGGGTGTTGGTAGAAGTGTAGATATATGGACAATGTCTAAGGAAGGGGTAGATGTAGTGGTTGGTGAAGTAGGTGGAGTCATTGATGGGGTGAGATCTTGATCAATGGTGTTGATAGTGTTGATGGTGTGAGAATTGGGTGGTTGAGATGTAGAAGGGGTGGTTTGATTTTTGGTGCATGATTAGGAAATGGTTGTTTGAAAACATCAAGTGGTTGATTGGGAGGTGTGTTAGGGTTATCCACTTGAAGATCACCTTGGTCGATGAGTTTTGGACAAGATATTTGAAGGTTCAACATTTTTCTATATCATGTCCGTGAACTTGGTGATATTTTCAATAGTGGTCTTCATAATACCAAGTTGGTTTAGGTCTTGATTCATCAAATGGTCAAATGGGGGAAGTGTGATGAGATGGACCACCATCAATTTATCAAATATAGAGCTATAGGATTCTCCAAGAGGAGTGTAGTTGGGTGGTGGTCTAGGAGCTCTTTGTTGAGGCCCTGTATTAGAAGTGGAGGTGGAAGAAGACTTAACCACTATGGTGTTGGATGCATTTTTAGATTTTTAGTATGTGTAGATGGTTTAGTAAACTCATATTTTGGATTGTTTGATCTAATCTTAAGTTGGCCTTGCTCAAGGGTACAAGTATCAAGTTTACAAGCCATAGTGAAAACTTATTTAAATGTTTGAAATGATTGGATTTGTAAGGTGGATGAGATATTCTTTGCACAAGAGAGTGAAAATAATTCAATAAAAAATTTCTATGGAAGGGAAAATGATATTTGATTTATGATTCCTCACCATTATGTGATAAATTCTACAATAGATTCATCGTTGAATTTGTCGAATGATGTATAAGTTTGTAATGGTGATCTTACGCGCAATGTTGATTGAGAAATGTTCTAAGAAGAGTTGTGTAAGTTGGGTAAATGAGAACAATGAGTGTTGGGGGATGCCATTATACCAATCCAATGTGGGACCAGAGACAAGGACATAGGAAAAGTGTGAAGAATGAGGTCTTGATCATGGGAAATGAGATAACATGCATGCCTAAACACACGAAGGTGTTGTTGAGGATCCTCCTTACTGTTAAATTTGGTGAATTTTAGAAGTTTCTAATAAGGAGGATAAGGTTTGACTAGGACTAATGGATTGATAGGTTTATTGTAGATTTATTCGTAAGATAATGTGACCTTGTGTCCTAAGGTAGTGCCTTGAGGCTAACTTGACCTATTCATCAAAGCATGCATAAGGTCATTTGAAGTGGTTGGATGAGAGGTAAATGGTTATATGATATGAGAAGTGGCTTGATAGGGTTGTTGATAGGATTTTGAATGAGTGGGTGTTTGAGGGATTTCTTGATGAAGAGGAATGTAGGTCATTAGTTGAGATTGGATGGGTTGTTGCAATGGTTGATGTTGATAAATATGAATGTGATATGATTGTTGAGATTGAGTGGTTTGTTGGGAGATAGGGATGTTGACTTGTTGAGGTATATGATGAGTGGGGATATGAGTGTTAATGGGTTGATAATGTAGAGAAGGTAGATTAGACATCATGTAATTATAAACACCCCGAGGAGGAGGTTGGGAAATTATGACATTACATGAATGTGGGAGGTGAGAGGTAAAGATTCACTATGTTGTTCAGATATGAGAGGTAATGATTGGGATTGTTGAAAATATGGGATGGGGATACTAGTGATGATGGTAGATGAAGAAGTGATAGGAATGGAGGTAGTGATAGTCATGTTGATGGGAGGTAGATTAGGAGGAATGGGTGTGACTAGTTGAGTGGTTTGATGAGGTTGAGGATTAGTGGAAGAAGATGGATCAAGATCACATTGGGCAATAATGAGCTCATCCATGGCTCTAGGGAAAAACATTACAAGTTGTGAAGAAAGTGTTATCTATTTTTACCCCCCACCAGGGTAAAAATGGAAAACATGAGAGAATCGACCTAGGAAGCTGGTAGGGAATTCAAGGAGAAATATGGGTGTTTCAAAAACAATTTAATGTTTAAGGACCATTTGGAACATTTTTAGGAGAAAAAAATCATTCAGAGGATTTTTTTCCTATTCTGGGTTTTAAAGGATTCGGTGTTTTCCTAAGAAGTGAGAAACGAGCTCTAGTGGGCCCACATCAAGTAAAATAAGAAAAAAATTGAAAAAATAACACCCATACCTAATAATCATCTTCCTTAGTCCCTCATGGCCCACTAATGTAGGAAAATTTGAGAAAACCTGGAAGAAATCCAAAAATGGAAAAAATTGTCAAAATGGCCAAAGTGGCCATTAAGCTAAAAAACAACTCGTCGAGCTAACATAGGTGAAAATGAGGCTGATTCCTTAACAACTTGGGTGAGAAAAAAAGGAGCATTTTTTTAAAGTTTGATCTCACCAAAAAGGAGGAACTCTCCGGGGTCCATGGCGAGTCGATGCGGAGGAAGGGTTGTGGGAGCCGATCTAGTGTTAGCAGAGATTAGTTTGAGTCGGATCGCCAAGTAGCTCGACGATCCCCTCGACAACTTGATCTTTTGAAGTAAAAGGGTTTAGTGAATGGGAAATATTGAGGGTGGCACAATGGCTCTTTAAGATAGGTAAATAGATAACTCAGAGTTAGATGAGATGAGCTACATGACGAAGGGAAAGAATGGCTTAGGAGGTCGAGTTATGGGAGCTCAAAAATTCATAGGTCGGTGGGGCAGAGCATGGATAGTATTGCCACGGTGACTCAAAAATCTGAGTGAAAATTTTCATGGATGGCTCGATAAGGTGGAAATGGAGGTCATTTGGTGGCATCGAGTTAGGAGGAATCCACTACGAGAAGCCAAGGAACTTGGTGCATAGCTTAGGAGTGTTAGACATGCGTAAAGGAGGTAACTCGGGGGAGCCGAGCTTTTTAGAAGCTCAAAACATGGAAAAAAATCAGCACTACCAAATAAATTAGGGTGTTTGGTGATTTGGTAGTGAAGAATTGGTCGCGAGGGCTCGCGAACCGAGCCAAATGACGAGGAACTCAAAAATTTCAGACTTCAGGAAAAAACAATTTCACAAAAATAGGTGAGCTAAATGAAAAACAATCACTCACCCCTAAAAACCCAAACTTCTAAAATTCGGGGGTCAAATCTATCAAAACATGTTTGGCGGTGAGATTTTTGGAGTTTCACGAAATCGGGCTTCAGACTTTGATGGGCGAGTTTGTGTGAAAAAATGACTTCGAGCTCTGAATTCCGAAGTCCAAATTTTGGAATTTGGGGGTTGAATTTTTCGAGAGATAGCTCACTATGTTTAGGGTGAATCGACTCTAAATTCTAATGTAAATGGAGGAGTCAACATGGGTTTGAGGTGGATTCCTAGGGGTTCAAGGTAGGTGGAAAATATGGGACTCGAGCAAAGCACGAGGAATGAGGACATGCCAAGTAGCAACCAAGTGTTTTCTAGAGAAGCACACAAAGAAAATTAAAATGGTGATAGGCAAGAAGATGTTTATGGGGTTGTCGAGGCATCAATACAAAGTGGAAGAAACCAAGCTCAGTCAAAAACTCAACGGAATGGTGGTGGGGCGGTTGAAAGAAATGCAAGAGTGGGGATGTTTGAAGATCTGCTTGAACCAATAGCATAATGCGCCAAGCTATGCAAAGGAAAGGTGGAGTTTGGAGATGAAGAAAAAGCTCACCGAGCCATTTTGGGACTTGGTGAATTGGCTCAACAATAAAATAATGCACAAGGCCAAAATGACAAAGGAGCACCTAGACATGAACCGGCATTATAGACACCTAAATTCTGCTTACGTAATTTTATTTCCAAAAGCACACTAATCACTCTCATTCTTACCATTTCCATTATAATTAGTGATTTCCACTAATTAACTAATGTTTCTTACCATTTTGGTTAATTAACAATGATTTTTTGATTACCTAGCCTCTTTCACATTTAGGATGCCAATTTACGACACATTGTAAGTCATAATCCTCTTCCGAACAAACAATTAGCGATTATTAGCTAATTAAGCCTATTTTACCCTTGTTTTGGTCAATAAACCCTATTATTGGCTCAAACCCCTCTTCCAACCATTAAAAATCACCCCATTTCCCTCCAAGACATCTCGAAGGCTTCAAAATCTTATCCTAGCCTCTTAATTGACCCTAAGTGGTTGATTAAGGCTCCTCACATCCTAATCACTTGTTAATTCACTAATCATGATTAGCAAACCTTAATCTACTTTGTGCTTTTAGTCCCACATGCACCAAGATGCAAGTTTTCCCCAAATATAAAACTATAAAAAGGACTAAGCACCTACCTTCATACTTTACACCATGTTTTGAATAACATTAATCATATAAAACATATGAGCCTTACTTCCTTCTTGGATTAGCTTGCTCAATATTTGCATCCAATATTCATGTTGGTTAGTAGAGGGATATCTAATATGGCCTTGTAGCCATTTTTAGAGAGATCCTCTCACCATTTGTGGAGTAGCAACAAACATAGTTTGATTTCCCTTAGATCTAATTAGGTCTATGTTAAGTAATCATTTCACATAGTAAGGATGCTTGTAGATTGAATGTTTAATTTCATTTAGTTTCCATTAATGCATGATTTTAAGATTTTATCTTGATGGTTCATTTTTAAGCTTGAGTTTGTCTCTAGGCTATTATGGTGTTATCCTTTACTAGTTAATCACATTACAAAAGTTTTAGGGCATTATCTTTTTTTTTTTTTTTGGATTGAGGGTAATTTGAGGGTGTTGAAAGGACCCACATCCTTGTACATATGAGGATTTTAGAGAGGATCCACAACCTGGTTACAATGAAAGGGGACCACATATTAGGAACCCAATTGAAGCGACCATGGAACCGAAGTGAAGATGCAGCGACCGTCAACACGACCGCAGCGAGTGGGACAATTTAGAACAGCTACCAGCATCGGCAGCGAGAGGAGCAGCCACCAGTATCAGCAGCAAGCGGAGCAGCCACAAGTGTCAGCAGCGAGAGGAGCAGCCACGACCGCAGCGAGAGGAGCAGCAACCGTGAGCGGAGCAGCCACCAGCGTCAGCAGCGAGAGGAGAAGGAGCCACCAGCGTCGACAACGAGAGGAGCAGCCACCAGCGTCAGCAGTGAGGAGTAAACACCAGTGTCAGCACGAGCAGAGATGCCGCCTCTAGCGGCGAAACCACCTCCGAGGAGGATCGTGCCTCGGGGGGATTTGAAACCGGGTGGGCAAGCACACAACCATGTGACTTGACCGCACCACTCCCACCCCATCGGCAAGTTTTAGGGCATTATCATTTGGCACACTCGGTGAGAAATTTCCCCATTGCATTCATTTCATTTGAAGTTTTCTAGATTATTTTCAAATATTTTTAGAGTAAGTTTCAAAGTTTTGTAGATTAATTTCAAATTTTGATAGTCGTTTAAACTAGATTAGTATTAAATGCTTTATTTTCATGTTCTTTACAGGATCTAAGGAGGTAAAGTGTTGTCAAAATTACATTAGAAAGTCAAAGATTTGAGCTTTATTAGATTTTTATTATAAAAACCCATGTTTTGACCACTTATAGGAAGGTGCATGCTCACATATTTAGGGTCATTATCACATTGAAAGGGATGCAATCACGTCTTCAAGGCCGCACTCATTCTCTTAAGACCGACTTTATGCTTGGTTGGACGCATCTATGTTCCATTGATTTTTTCCCTCTATGTGTTGGCCACATTGATGCTTTGAACTATGCACTCACATTAACGACTATGCATTTTTTACGAGGTGTGATAGTGTTTTTGATTTTGTGATGGTGTATTTTGAGGCACGTTGTTGTTTTCAAGGTCATGCTACTATGCTAAGGGGCACGCTAACGTTCTAAGGTAAATTTGGCTCAAATTTCAAAATTTCAATTGTTGTTTCTTTATGCTCCTGTCATTTTTCTAGGGTTTTTAGCTTCTGTTATTGCAGGTTTTCTAACACATTTACTTAGGGTTTGATGATTATTTTTTTATGCTTTGTATGAGTTTGGGATAGGGTTGTGTATGCTCTTCTCTTACACCTTGTGTGATCTTGAGAATCAAAAGAAAATCTAAACCTTCTTTTGCTAACATTAGAGTAAGTGGGAAACTTCATTATTCATTTTTATGCTTAAAGGAATGAAATTTTCATATGGCATTTGTATGATCCTTTAGTTTAAGAGCTTTTCATTTGATAAAAACTAAGGCTAAAGCTTGTGTATGCTCTTCTCTTGCACCTTGTGTGATCTTGAGAATCAAAAACAACTTAAGTTTTTCAATAAAAATCACTTGGATTAATTAAGAATGAACCTTGATTTATAAAAAATATGGTGGTTATTTGATTTATAATCTTTTCATTTCTATCTAGTTGGGAACTACTTGTTGTGTATGCTCTTATCTCTCATCCTTGGATGATATTAAGAACCAAAAACAACATTTAATCATCTTTTTATGATATTTTATATCTTTTTGGATAACTACTAACTATTTGTGTGTAGGACCTAATGCTTTCCAAAGAAAGGAGAACTATCTTCAAACCAAATTCTAACATACACGTGTGTTATAGGTTTTCAAGGTGGTCCAAACCAAATTGCTTAATCCAAAAGATAAAAAAATACACCACTTTGTAAAACATAGTATATGCACGTTTTGATTAAGAGCTACGACTCATCCGCTTGAACTAGAAGAAACACCCTTTGGAATAGGATAACAAGAGGTATGCTCTTAGAAACCCCAAAGTAGTTAAGGCAAGAGGAAACCTTGTCTATGAAATGGGAAAGTGCTCCACTACCCAATTGATGAGTACACCTTGGTGAGATTAGAGTCAAAGTTATCTCCATTACAACCCCAATGAAAATATAACTCTACACGTTTATTGTTCATTGTATTGAAGGGGTCAAAGTAAAGTCAGGATACTCCCAAGACTAGTCGGTGTGACTTTCTTGGCAAATGTAATGTCCCCTTTTTGTAATGTCCCATTTTTCTTATGCCAAATGGCCTAAGGGCCAAGTCGAGTCTAATCCATGGTCATACCCAGGGGGCTACAGACACTGGAAGTTTTGGGAAGGGGCCCCATGGTTTTAATATCCCAATTTTGTGTTTGGGGGTCACTTTTAGACATGACGACTCAAAAAGGAAAAAATTAACTATAGTTACTCTTATTTTATTGGCCCCTCCATGGAATGAAATGCACCTAGGGTTATGGGGCTCATTTTCTAAGGTAAAGTATATAAGGAGCCGAGGAGGAAGAAAAGGTACTTTTTCACATAATTTTTAGCCTCCTTCTTGAAAGTGCAACAACAAATTTACACAGGAAATAACTCAAAATAATATTATATTTTTCTATATTTCATGCTAATACAATGGCTATTATATAGCCATGAATGTTGTTGAACAACTTCCTATAAAATAGGAAGTATACAAAAAATAACAACCCGTATTGATATATTATTGCACATTTGTTATAACAATATATATATAAAACTAACCATGTAAATAATAATTCCTAACATTCCCCCCCTTAGTGTTTACATGGTAGAAAAACATCCACACACTCCTCTGCAGTATGCTCACCCCTGTGGCATGTCCAACTCTGTGACTCATGACCTTGATCCAAAAGAAAGGCTCGCTCCTTCCATGGTTTTAAACAGGCTTACCACAAACCTTGAAGTGACAGGAACCTCATCAACTGTCGACCTCGTGTGGTTTTCTGGATCCTCCCACAAACCCTTTCAAGATCCATGAACTGACTTACTCTGGTGCTACTATTCACCACTATGCTTATACATCAGGGAATTATGTAGGAAACACAACATGCATATCACAAAACTGCACAATAGAAGATATATCTTGAAAAATTTCACATTACTTCCTATAAGAATCGTAATGTTCTTAATCGTAGTCTCTGTCATTGATCACTGCCACTTGATCTCAAACAACATAGAAAACTACCACTACCACTGGAAGCTTTCCTTGACTAAGTCGTTTTGGGTGCAGAATGGGAATGGAACATTGGTATGTATTCCCCCCCACAATGTGAAATTCCACTCATATAGATACTAAGAAGCAAAATGCATCGAAGAACATACTCCTGAATGGATCTTGCTAGTTAGGTCTTGCTGCACATGGTCACTAATGCTAGTGAATGTATTCTTCTAGTTGACCATCTTCCAATGAAGTACGGCAGAGGACCAAGTCAGTCAGAGGATCACTGACAGTCATCTGCGCTCCAACACAACTTTCTTTCCAACATCCATCAAATACCAAACAAAATAGGAACTCTGAAAAAGAATCACACCAAGCTGAAACTGGAACACTGCAATACTCAAAAACAAGTACTCACACTGCACACCTGTGCCACCAAATCATTCTGTGCGGCCCCGTCGTTGGTGACTGATGAGAGGTCGCTGTTCGACCTCCTTCCTCCGATGCCTCCTTCCTCCATCATGACACTGCTAGCTCAGTGAAATGTGAACATGAAGCTCAAATTTATATACTACAATCAGACGTCGGATTCCACCGAAAATGCGTCCGTGAGGCAAATTTTTTTTTTTTTTTTTTTTTGACTTTTGACAAGTACTATTTTTACAGTGACATTGACCGTATGACCATTACAAAATGACCATTAAAAATAAAACCTAAAATCACCTATACGACTCAAAACTTGACAATTTTATAATGACTCTACAATTGACTGACAAATGTATTATAACAATGACAACTTAAGAAAATATATATATTGACAGTGAGATGCCAATGGTTTTTAATATTGACAACATCTAATAGAATTTTGACATTTTGAATACAAGACAACATTACGTAGAGAACATATTACATGACTCTATTTACAATAACCCCCTATGTTTTGATGAAACAAAGGTAATACACTTAATTGAAATGAAATTTTGACATAGAAATGATGGCAGCGGCCAAGGATTTTGATAATATAGAGAGTAATCCAAGGTGGTTGAAAAAACCTATACGTATTAACTGAACATAGACCAAAACAAAACTAAATTTAATAAAACCTGGTCTTGACTCAAACAAACAAAGACTATACTTTATTTTGACGTGGAGACTGGTCGACTGCACATGTGAATGTCAGAAGATATGTATCTGCGAATCAACACGTATACTCACAACAATGAAAACATGCACCATGACAGCTGCGCAGACTCGATTAGGTGTCAAAAAATAAATATCCAATGCTTGTCTAACCAAATTCGATGCCTCCAAGCTATTTGTGTCGGCGTCAAGATTGTTATGCGTCAAGATTGATGGGAAAAAACAGTGCGCCCACCATAACATGCAGCAGATAATGGTAAATTTGGATTTCCTCATGAAGATGAGACATATTCCTTTATTCTGACATTGATTGCAGCTCTTTTGTATTATTATGAGTGCACAGAGCCGTGCGGCCATACGTGGCAGTGTGAATGTAATACGGGAACAAAACTGATGGAGTCCACATTTTTTTCTTTACACAGGAATCGAACTCGAGTCAGATTGTGAGATCCGCTTCGTATGGATCAGCGTTGGTCGATGTATGTGATCTGTCTTTGGCAGGATTGTGAGCTCGGGCTGTAGTGGATAGCTGGATGTTTAGTGCTATGAGAAATTCAATCGCTTGAAGCAATTCGATTCAATAATTGATAGAAGACCAATTGAATACCAAATCGATGCAAAAAAATGGATCAAAACAGAACTGATCCCCAAGCAATAAAAACTCAGAACTGGCAGTCCTCAATGAAATGTAAGATGCCTGTAGTAATCGTGCCTCTCTTATATGCCAATCGTGTTAGCAATTGAAATGGAAAATGTAATCGACTCTATTCAGATCTTCACATAATTTGGGACAACACAAAGAAAGCCCCTGTAGACAATTATTTCTCCATTGAAGGAATGCAACGCTCTGGTACCAAATGAAAGTGCAGCAACAAATTTACACAGGAAATAACTCAAAATAATATCATATTTTTCTATATTTCATGCTAATATAATGGCTATTATATAGCCAGGAATGTTGTTGAACAACTTCCTATAAAATAGGAAGTATACAAACAATAACAACCCGTATTGATATATTGTTGCACATTTGTTATAACAATATATATAAAACTAACCATGTAAATACTAATTCCTAACACTTCTCATGTAGTTGTTGTTGTTGTGTATCTACGACTTGTGGAGTCAAATCCATAGGGACCCTACCTTCGGTGGTGAGAGACTCATCCTGGCTAGCAAGGCATTCTTTGGTAATGAGATATCTACCCTAGCCTATCATTTTGGAGCTGCATTTTGGGTTGTGCTACAGAGATATTACTAGAGGGTTCAGAGGAAGGGTTTTGAGGATTTTCGAGGGCATTTGGGGAAGATAATCAGAGGGGTTCCAGATCATACTTACAAAATCCATTTGGGCTGGGCATGGTAGCACGTTGAAGGTGCCTCCATCATTTTCTCGACCCCATTCCAAGTGAGGTGACTTGCAGCCTTTATTTGGGGGTTTTCCAGTCAATCGTTTTCAGATCTAAAGGTGGAAATACTATTTCCTATATCTATCATTGTTATTTCCAAAGACCCTTATTTTTTCTCTTGTATTTAGAGGGTTACGAACCTCTAAAGTTTTCCAGTAAGAAATTCTATAATTTTTCTGGTAGCAATATATTATTCCAAAAATGTTTTCATAGTGTTTATTATTACTGTTACAAGCTTCCCTCAAAATTTCATGCACTATGGGAAAATATTTTGTGTGATATCAATTTAATACCATTCACTATCCTAGCTGGACATTTTCAATAAAAATTAGTATTTTACTTTGCTGTAATTTTCATATATTTTGTGCATTTTTAAGTGGTATCCCATTAGGGATATTTCAGTGGTATCAGAGCAGCTTATTTCTCTAGCTTGTTGGGATTGAAAGATGGGTGACAGAGACGGTGAGGATATAGGGGTAGAGCTGATGAAACAATTGTTCACCAACATGGTAAAGCAACAGGAGACTACCAATCTCTATTTGAGCCAACTCACTAGGAGATTAACATAGGACATGTTTGATACTCATGTGGAAAGAGGAGAAAATAGCAATAGGGGACAATATGGTCAAAGAGGTGAGGGTGGACATTCAGGACAGCTGGTCCCCCCATTCTTCTACCAAGCCTCTGGGGTCTCACGAACCTTCTTTCTTGAAGGATCTAAAAGTTTCACAGGTACAACAGCCGGGGATATTGTAGATGAGGAGTCTTGTTGGGAAAGGTACCAAACCTTAAGTGATGGATTTCATGACAACATGCCATTCCAGGAATATTACAAAATGAAGATTGACAACAGGCCTAGGAGAGATTACCAGGCACAGGTACCAAAGATGCAAAGGAGGTTGGGACATATTTCTGTTCCACATTTCGACAGTTCTAAGAAGTGTATTGCACAGTCTTGGGTGTAGAAGTTGAAGACATACTTCGACTTGAATCCTATGTGGGAGGAAGATGCAATTAAGTTTGTAATCTTCAATCTAGAGGGAGACACTCGTGATTGGTGGCATCATGGGTTGATTACACAAGGAAACATATATATGTCACGAATTATGCAGAGTTCACAAAGAGGCTAGTGAGTAGATTTGATAAGAGGTACCTGACGGTGTTGTCCTCTCAAAATTTCCCCTCTTTTGAAAGTCTGAATTTTGAAAATTTTGAGTTGGCACCTTTAATAATGTCCTAGTGAAAAGAAAACTTGAAGAGATGGTGAAAATTGTGTTTTTGTAGTCTTTTTAGTGATTTGTGGGTCTGTCAGGACATTTTTGTCCCCCATGTCCCAAGTTCCCTTGGGCCTTCTGTTCATCGATCGGCCGCTTTTCCCGCAAAACCTTAACTGTTGGCTTTTTCGGAAGTTTTTGGCCCGTTTATCCAAAGTTCATCCGAGCTTCCTATTACCCAATCTTCTGCATCATCCACATCAGGTACTTCAGGTACTTTTGTACCATCTGTCCCAAATGCATCTAGGCTTTCTTTTCCCGCATCGGCCGGATCACACCTTTGCGTCCCTCATGTCCCAAATATACCAAAGACCATCTGGGCCAGTTTTCTCCACTTTTCCCACTTTTCATCTTTTTGAGTCGGTGCGGGTGTATTTAATGTGCATTTAATAACCTTCTCTCTCCTAAAATGACTATTTAAATGGACTCCCCCTACGCATTTATAACATTGCTCACTTGCATGAATCCTTTCCATTAAAGTCGTTTGCTCATGCCCTTGTATCCCTTTACATTACCATCACGATTTTTATCTTTGGAAGGCTATCCCATGCATTGCAAGAATGAAGATCAAGTTCTAGGGCCAAGAACATGTATCACCTCTTGAATCCTCTATACCAGATATCAAAGATAGTGAGGTTCAACACTTGGATTTTACAGATTTTTGGGAAGATTAACATGCTCTAATCTTGCTCCCATGGCACAAATGATTAGTGACAGTGGACTCACATACGCGGCTGGTTTTCCTATCTCTGTACAGTGTGTAGACATGGTGCTTGCCTGAGCCCATTTTAACCCGATACCAAGGAACTCACCAATGTGCATGGTGAATTAATCGCAAAACTAGATATTGCCACCATTACTGCTGCTCTGTGCGCATTCCAAAACTAAAGATTCCATAATTCTCACTCGTGCCCAAGCCCAAATCATGTTCAACCAAGAAAGTGAAAAATACAAGGCACGTATAGCAAAGTCATGGTTAAAGAACCCTAAGAAGGGAGCATCCCGACTCTCCAAGGCATTATACAGGGTTGATTTTAATGAGGAGTTGTCTAAATTTATCATTTTTCTCACCCATATCATGGGGTTTCCTTCCACCAATGAGTTTCACTTCTAGATGTGCCCCTTCATCAACATCATCTGTGAGGGCAAGCAGAACATCAATTGGGCCGAGATTGTCTACACAAATTTGACTGAGCAGTTGTCTAGTGTTCAATAGACTAAGAAGTTCTATATGACTTCTTATCTCATGTATACCCTGGCTACATCCTGACAGTGGTTCGGTTTCACCTACATAGAGGGCCAGAAGAATGAGCCTATTTATGCATACTACCCTCAATTTACCCTGAAACTAGCAATCATAATTTCAGAAGATTCAATGATGCTTTCACCATGTATATTGTAAGGCTCTTGGAGGGAAACATTGCTAGGATATTTTCTAATGAAGCTATGAACCTAATAGCCAAGTATGGGGCTTTCTTTATCCAATTCAGGAGGTTTTCATACATCAGGCTGGCTGGCTATGAGAACACACCCCTCAAGCTCCCTATGTTCTGCGGTGATAAGATGGCCCTAGTTGAAATATGCAGGCAGCTTGATAAGCTACATAGGACATGCAGAGACAAGAAGATCACTGGCCTACATTTCCCTATCTCTTTGGGAAACTATACATGTAAGATAGCCTTGGATGCCCAAAATGTAGAAAGGGCTATTACTTCTATCACTATTCATTTCTTTAGACCCAGATCTTTCTTTGATCTGAAGAATTTTATTAAGCAGAACCTCAAGATAAACTATCATCACAAGCCAGATACTGAGGATTACTGGGATGACTATGCAGATGATTTTGAGGCCAGGCAAAGGCACTATGGTAGACTCTCTCTACAACACATCAAAGATCTCAATATTTACCAAGTTCCTGAAGGACTTAAGGAGGATGATGAGGACTTATAGTCCTTTGAATATGAGACAACAATCAAACACACTCCTTTGGAGGATCTGGATTGGTACAAGAAAGAGAGGGATGATTTGGTTGAGATTATGGCCCCTGTTCTTGTAAGAACTAAAGTTTGGCTTGATAGGAAGATTCATGAGTTCAAGAAGAGTCAAGGTGGATCTTCTTCTAGAGACACCTCTACACCAGGGAAGGAAGCACATACAACCAGCACCGAGGTTCTTGAGAAAACCCCTCATTCTTCCTCCATGAAAGATCTTGAGTCATCTACTCCTTCTTCTACCCAAGTATACCAAAAGAATATCAGAGAAGTCAAACAAGAACCAATTGATGAAGAGCCTCTTCTTGAGCATCTAGAGCTACCTTCAAGACCAGAGAACATTATTGTTCTTAGTGAGAGTGATGATGGTGAAATACCAAATCCTGCAGGAACTCCTAAAGTAACAGTTGAAAAAGAAAAGGAAATGTCTAGTGCAGAGCCTCCTAGTACCATAGACTCCTCTACAAAGGAAGCTCCTGATACTCCCACCACTTCTCTGCTAGAGGCAATAGTGGTCAATACTCTAAGTTCCATGAGTTCACTTGCTCTTGGGCCCCTTGTTCCTTCCTCTTCTTCTTCTACTTTTTCTTGGGTGCAACCCATGGTTGACAACAGGAAGAAGAGAGCTTCTTCTCGATAACAGGGCCTAATTTTGATGTTGTGGCAGCCCTGCTAGGAACTACTCCTCCTCCTCTAGCTAAGAGAGCCAAGAAAACTTCAAGGATAGTAACTGATGCTCAAGGCCAACAGTTCCTAGAGGTTGCAAAGCCCAAGGTTGATAAGGCAGAGCAAGATCTCTTGGTCTCTGATTTAGAGCTTTCTAGAATCCTAATGGGGGAATCCACTCCTGAGAGTGAGGTTCATAACCTTCAAGCAACAGTGACAAAGGTTATTGAATGAGTAGAGAAGGGCAAGAAAACTATAGAATAGTTGGAAGAACAAAATCAAGTTCTTTCCAACTTTATCAAATCATTATTGACCAAAGATAAGGTTTTGGATCCTACCCCACTGGCTGCTCTTCTACCCCCCATGATTCTCAGCCAAGATGAAGTTCAGAGCATCAAATATATACATAGGTATTCTACTTATGGAAAGGATATGGAAGCCATGGTTGATGATATGATTATAGCTGGCTTGAATTTCATTGAGGAAGCCTTCAAGGCCAACGAGAAGGTGATTAATCTACAACAGAAACTCACTTCCTCAATAAGGGCTATGGATAAAGAGCTTAAGCTCTAGGTTAGTTGTATTACAGATCTTCGTCTTATGGGCCAAACTGATGAAAATATCTTGTTGGTTAACAGTATTTTTGATGAGGCCAAGAATAACTTGTCAAAGGCATGGGTTTTTGGTGTAGAATGGAAGATGAAGGTGTTGGAAGAAGCACTGGGTGAGCTAAATAATGTATGGCAGAAAGGAGAATCTTTCAAGACTTGTGTTTCTTCTGCCTTTAAAGATATTCATTGCCATCTTCATGATGAAACCTCAGGTGTTCCTTGCTCTCTTCAAGAGATCAAAGCTCAGTTCATAACATTTTTCAAGGAAGAATTGTTCAAAGAAGAATTAATTACCAAAGAGAAGATAAAGGACATTTGCTTCCTTCAATCTGCAATTGCTGAGGAAAATAAAGAATACTTGGGGCATATTGATTTTGATAAAGATATGGAGAAATGTCTAGGCACTTGGTCTCATGCCACTACCAACACATCAATCCCACGAGGTATGGAGATAGTTGAAGCATTGAAGAAATTCAAATATCGGATCCTCAAATCAGTGGGCCCGCCTCAGCCATAATCGATGTTTCTTCTTTTGGATTCTCTTTTTCTCCTTCTATTTTTACGTGTTGAGCTCTTTGTAAATTAATTAAGGATATTGTATTGAGAATTTCCTTAATTAATATTTTAGTTAAAAGAAACGGTTACCAAGTGTAACTAATTTGTAAGCTATATAATGAGCTCTCCACGCCATTCTAAGGGGCTAGAACTCTGACTATTTTTGAAAGTGTAAAAGAGTTTAAAAAGCTATCAATACAAGAAGACTCCTCTTTCTATTCTATCTGTGGTTATTCCTCCTTTCCTATCTGTTAAATTATTAAATCATTTATCTATTTCTGCATCAAGAAGCTTTGTATTCTCATGGATGTCATCTCTGGAACTTTGTGTCTATGGAATAACATCTTATGGTTTAACGTAAATGATTTTGTTCTATATGATCCTAAGTCAGCATTTATAAGGAATTATTTTGCTATCTATATTTCCTGAAGAATGCCACTCTTCCTTTTCCCACTTCCTAGTTCTTCTGTCTTTTTGCATTGATAATCGGTTATATAAAAACACTTCCATGATATCAAAGTTCCTCTTTAAAACTAAACATTGTACATTTGTAAATAGGTTTTTGCCTTTAAATAAGGGAACCTCTCCCATTAAAGAGGAGGGACTTCTGTCCCCTAACTGTTGCTTTCATTAAAGTCCTTATTTGATAGTCAACAATAGGTATTTTTGAAATTTGACTCATCTGAGGTAAACTGGGTCCATGGATCAGTATATCACTAATTTTCAGAGACTATCAATCATGGTACCTGATGTTACAGAGATGAGGTTGATTTCCCTATTCACAGCAGGTTTGACAGATGCTCTCACTGGATTTGTGAGGGCATTTGAGCCTTCTTCGTTGCATGAGGCTATTAGGAGAGCTCATGACTTGGAGTTATCCACTCCTAAGTCGAGGTTTCCACCTTGAGTGCAACCTAAGGGTTTCCCTTCAAGAACCAGGGGTTTGTAGCCAAAGGTACCTCCACCTAGGAAAGATACAACCTGGAGACCATTCAGAGCTAGTGAGGACAGGAGGAATTGAGGTGAAAGAAACTATGTTTCGATTGCCATGCACCTTGGGTCCTAGGACACAATTGCAAGGGTAGAGGGAGGGCCCAATACATAGAGGTCTTCAAGGAGAGTGATGGTGATGAGGAGTTGGACACATAACCATTAGAGGATGATGATGATGAGGCATTAGATAGTGTAGGTGTGGAGTAGGATAGTGAGACTTTCCCCTAGGAGACTATCACCACCTTGTCTAGTACCCCGAGGTACAAGGCATTCAGAGTTAGGGGAGTTTTGCAGGGACAATGAGTGGTGGTACTCATTGATAGTGGGAAACCCACAAATTTATTGATGCCTCATTGGTTGAGAGGTGGGGGTTACAGATAGAGGAATTTGAGGGCTTCAATGTGGTTGTAGCCAATGGATATTCTATGAGATGCACATGACGGGTTCCCCAATTGAGCATCACAATGGGTAACTATACAGTTACCAATGATTTCTTTATTTTTAGTATTGGAGAGACTAATATAGTGCTTGGGGTACAACAGATCCATTCCTTTGGTGAGTTTCGGACTAACTTCCGGATGATGGAGATAAAGTTTAATTATGAAGGGAGGAATGTGATCTTGAGGGGATTATCTTCAGGGGAACCCCGAGTTGTTACTGACAAGAGGATCGAGAGGATCTATAAGCACAATGGGGTGGATTGGCTAGTACACTATCCGGTTTCGACCAAGAAATCGGAGGATGGACAATACCAGTACCATGTGGATATATAAGTCCTATTGGATAGAAATAGTGCCATGTTTGGTGACATACCTCTAGGCATACCTTCGGATAGGGTATTTGAGCATGTGATTGAGCTCAAGGATGCTAGATTGGTTGTCAATTCTCTTTGCCATCACCCCAAATAGTTTAAGGATGATATCAAGAAGACTATAGATGAGCTCATGGATATGGGGCATATTAGACGAGTTCCAACCCTTTTGCTTCTTTGGTGGTTTTAGTGAAGAAGAAGGATGGGACCATGTGGATGTGTATAAACTACCATGACCTTGAATAAGAAGACAATAAAGAACAAGTATCACATACCATGCATTGATGAGTTGTTGGACAAGCTACATGGTGCAATCTATTTTTCAAAATAGATTTATGTTATGGATATCATCATATCAAAGTCAAGGAATAGGATGTGCATAAGACATCGTCCAAATGCTATTACGGTCACTTTGAATTCTTGGTGATGCCTTTTAGATTGTTAAAAGCTCCAGATACATTCCATTCTTGCATGAATCATGTGTTCAACCGCCACTTGCGGAAGTTTGTATTGGTTTTTATGATATTTTTGTCTACAACAAGACTTGGGAAGGCCATATTTTTCACTTGGGTGAGATATTAGGGATATTAGAAGCTAATTTGTTATATGCAAAAGCCTCTAAGTGTGATTTCGGCATGACCAAACTTCTATACTTGGGATATGTAATTGGTGGGGGTACAGTGAAGGTGGATAGAGGGAAGATACGGAAATCCTAGATTGGCCGCCACCTAGGACATTGACACAATTGAGAGGATTCGTGGGGTTGTGCACATACTACTGGAGGTTTGTGAAGAATTTATCTTAGTTGACTGCTCCATTGACTGATTTGACCAAGAAGGGGATTTTTCTTGGTCAAACGCAACACAATAGGTTTTTGATCACCTCAAGGAGGTGATGAGTTCATGTCCCATCCTCGCATTACCAGACTTCTCCCACCCATTCATTCTAGAGTGTGATGCATCAGGAGAGGGTGTTGGGGTAGTTCTCATGTAGGATAGGCATCCCATCGCCTATGAGAGTTAGAAATTGAAACCCGTGGAGAGAGGGTATTCAATTTATGACAAGGAGATGTTGGCCATCATGCATGCCTTGGCCAAGTTTAGACAGTACCTTATGGGTAGAAAATTTGTGGTTCATACGGATCACAACAGTTTGAGGTTCTTCTTGGGATAGAAAGAGCTCAATGATCACCAACAAAGATGGGTGAACAAGGTGCAAACCTATGACTTTGACATAGAGTACACTAGAGGTAAGAATAATATTATTGTTGACACTTTATCTAGGAGGCCTTACCTCACTACTATGCTTAGTTCTATGTCTGAGATTTTAGTGGATTGGAAGGCTCATATACTTGTTGAGTACTCCAAAAACTAGTTTTCCTGTGAGATCATGGATGGTATTATACAGGATGACCGATACAGAGTAGTGGATGATCTCATTTTCTACAAGGATAGGATTTTCCTTGTACCAGGATCCAAAATGAAGGAGAATATCCTTCGTGCAGTACATGATACACCACTAGCTAGACATCCTGGGTATTTCAAAACATACAGGTTCATTAGGGAAATATTTACATGGAAGGGAATGAAGGATGATGTCCTTAATCATGTCAAAGAGTGTATGGTTTTCCAGCAAACCAAATCCAAGTGTTCTTTCCCAACAAGATTACTTCAGCCTCTCCCCATTCCCGAACAGAAATGGGAAAGCATATCTATGGACTTTATCACTAGGCTTCCCTTGGTGCATGGGCATAGCTGCATTTATGTTGTAGTTGATTGGTTAACTAAGTATGCTCATTTATTTTCCCTACCCAAGGGGCTTGAGGTAGTAGATGTGGCCCGGATCTTCTATACCGGTATTTTTAGGCTACATGGGTTACCTAAAAACATTGTCAGTGACAGGGAAAAGATCTTCATGAGAACCTTTTGGCAGGAGATCTTCATACTAGTAGGTACAAAGTTGACTCCTAACACTAGCTATCACCCACACACAGATGGGAAGACAGAGATAGTAAATAAGTTGATAGAAGGCTACTTGTGGAGTTATGTAATAGGACACCAGTGGGCATTGATTAAATGGTTACACATGGGTGAGTACTGCTATAATACCACCTACCAGATGAGCATAGGTATCCTTTTGCAGGTATGACCCATTTCTGAGCCTTATATGGGTACGACGCTACAGGAGAACCATGATATTGGTTACAAGAGAACCATGATATTCTCAAGGATCTCAAAGAGAATCTTGAAGACACAAAATCAACAAAGGTATATGCGGTTTGGCACAGGACAAAGAGGTCTTTTGAGTTTGGGGATTTAGTGTTCATATGTTTACAACCATATAGGCGTCTTCACTTTGAAGCGAAGGGTGCATAGAAATTAAAACCATGATTTTATGGTCTCATACTTAGTAGTTTGTCAAGTTGGGGCAATGGCATATGATCTAGAGCTACTGAGAGCACGTAAGATATACATGATTTCTTCCATGTTTCATGCCTTAAGAAGGTACTCATACCACATATTGTACCATCTATAGAGTTACACGCCACTAATGAGGAAGGTAAGTTGGTGCTGGAACTAGAATCCATTATTGAAATAATACGAGGGGGGCTCAAGAGCGAGTAATCACCAATTATTTGGTGCGACGGAAGGAACTGCCACTTGAGGATGCTACTTGGGAGGGGGAATAGATTTTTAGCATATAAATTTGTACTTGTTTAAGGATAAGAAAAATTTGGGAAGGGAGGACTGTAATTTCCCTTTCTATAATGTCCCCTTTTTCCTATGCCAAATGGCCCAAGGGCCAAGCCGAGTCCAAACTATGGTCAAACCCGGGAGGTCATGGATGTCGAAAGTTTTGGGGGAAGGGACCCCATGGTTTTAATATCCTAGTTTTACGTTTGGGGGTCACTTTTGGACATGGCGACTCAAAAAGGATAAAATTAAATATAATTACTCTTATTTTATTGGCCCCTACATGGAATGAAATGTGCCTAGGTTTATGGGGCTCGTTTTCCAAGGTGAAGTATATAAGGAGCCAAGGAGGAAGAAAAGGCATTGTTTGTTGCATACTTTTAGCCTCCTTCTCGTGCAACAACCGTTGTTGTGCATAGTCAAATCCCATAAGGACCCTAGCTTCGGTGGTGAGAGACCCATCCCTAGCTAGCAAGGAATTCTTTGGTAGTGAGAGATCTACCCTAGTCTGTCATTTTGGAGCCACTTTCTAGGTCGTGCTATAGAGATATTACCAGAGGGTTCAAAGGAAGGGTTTTGAGGATTTTTGGGGGCATTTGGGGAAGATAATCAGAGGGGTTCTAGATTAGACTTACGGTAGCCATTTGGGCTGGGTGTGGCAGCACATTGAAGGTGCCTCCATCATTTTCTGACCCCATTCCAAGCGAGGTGACTTGCAGCCTTTATTTGGGGGTTTTCCAAACGATCATTTTCAGATCTGAAGGTGGAAATACTATTTTCTATATCTATCATTGTTATTTCCAAAGACCCTTATTTTTGCTCTTGTATTTAGAGGGTTATGAACCTCTAAAGTTTTCCAACTACCTAGGGCATTCTGTAATTTTTTTGGCAGCAATATATTAATCCAAAAAAAAATTCAGTGTTTATTATTATTGTTACAAGCTTCCCTAAAAATTTCATGCACTATGGGAAAATATTTTGTGTGATATCAATTCAATACCATTCGCTGTCCTAGCTAGACATTTTCTGTAAAAATCAATATTCTATGTGGCTACAAATTCTCATTATTCTACACATTTTTAAAATAGTATCCCACAAGGGATATTACAACAAACTGAGCTCACAGAGGTAAATCAGACACCTAGAGAGAGAACCACTAAGAAGCTTATGTCTGGAGCCAATTTGACTTAGACATCATGTTCTATAGAGCTCTCACAAAGTGACAACTTGTTTGGAGTCAAAATTTTTTATTAGAATAAGGCAAGAGTCCATTTAAGTTGAAACTATGTGATATTCATCATGATACCCACGACATGTTATTTTGTCCTAGTTTTTCACTTGTCCTAAGACACAAAGAAAATCTCCCGAGTTATACTTAGTTTGTTTCATCACCACTTGGTTTACACCTTTATTTTCTTGTTTCTCATTTGAGACAAAAGAATAACAACATACATGGATACCACTAGAAATAATCATGTCCACCACTTTTTTAGTCTACATGTATGAATAGGTTGTAATTCGGAATGCAAGTGTTGAAAGTGTGAATGGTACATCTTCATGTTCTAGTAGTCACTTTATATCACACCCATATTGAGAATAATTAGCAATGTATTTAGGTGAAATAATCATTGAATTCCTTTGAGGTATTACACTTCCCACATTATAGCCATACAATTTTGATACTTACGTCTTGTTTCCATTTTGAAACTTGGTCTTAGTCTCTAAATTGTATTGTTACACTACTTGCACTCATAATAAATTCATGATATACTTAGGATTATTTTTTTATCTTAAAATTGCCTTTAGTTTTTTTGAGTGTTGAGGTTACATTGTTCACATCGCTATAACACCATTTTGATACTAAAAACAAGCTTCCTAAAAAACCTTCATTAACATGTCTAAATAGTGTTGTTACGCTGGTCACATTTAGTATACCTTGTTGGAGGATCGCGTCAACAATTTCTTAGCATTTAGGTATTTTTATTTTAAACTTTTCCTAAGTGGTAATATTGTGTTGTCACTATTTTCTTTGAACCTATCTTGAAAAAACATAGGGAGTAAACTATTGTTGTGACTAGATTTGAGTCTTGTACTTCATTGTCTTATCCTAGATACTTCTTTTCATATATTACATTAGTGTGTGTATTATTTATTATTTGATATCTTTGGGTTCATATTGACCTTTGGATTTTTGACCATTTGATATTCCACATTCTTTGTGACGAATTGACATCATTATGTTGCGGAAATTTACCTAGGGTCCATTTTAGTCAACCTTAGTAAAACCTTTCATGTTATGCCTCCTACCACAAGAATGGGGCATCGAAAACTAGGGGTAGGTCCCTTTGGAGATGACATGTTAAACCCACTTTTAGAAGATAATGTCATGGTTGATCATAGTGGTGTCAAGGAGAATTTGAGTTGAATCCCACCCACTTTGACAATTATATATACCAAAAAAAACATGAGGTCCTAATGTGTGTCATAGAGCTTGGAGTAAGGTTACCCTCTACGGTTGACCCTTCTCTCATTGTTGGTATGGTTCATGGAGAAGATGCAATAGATCATCCTCATCACAATATTAACGACATCTTAAACCTAGGTCATGCCTCTACTTCTGGATGATATAATGATGAGGAGATACCTTTTGAAAATGATGGAGACTATCATATACCTATTGTTAGAGTTCATTTTGAGGACCATGAAGAACATGCTCATCATGAGCAACCTCCTCCTTATGAAAATCATAAAGAAGTACCCATTTAGGAGGTAACTTTATAACAACAAGTGCAAGTCCTCACTAGCCAATTGGAAAGTTTGGATTTACACATAAACAAGGAACAATGAAACCTTTAAAACAAGTTATACCAAAAGATAAACTGAAATCCTTGTACCACAAATTCAATACCAACTCTCCTAGTTGAGAGGCACTTAAAGAACCTTATGAGGAATTTTATGTGGAAAATAAAGGTGGGGATACAACTATATTTAATCAGTTGTACAATTCCACACCTCCCACACAAGACCAAGTATTTAATCATGAGTGTTCAAGCATGAAAAATGCCCTTATAGCTTTACAAGAAGGAAAAAAAATTTTCTTAACAAGAAGTACCAAATTGAAGAGTTATGCCCATATCCTTTTGATAGAGCCATGTTATAAGTACCTTTCCCACATCATTTTGACTATCTAAAGTTCAAAACTAACAAGGGAAAAGGTGACTCTAGAGTCCATATTAAGGACTTTTACATGACATGTCAAGAGGTTGCATAAAGTGATAACTACCTTATTTGCCTCTTACCACGAAGTTTTATAGGTCAATCGTTGGTATAATTTTTACACATCCATAAGGGGTTTAAATCTACATGGCCAGAACTATCCAAACACTTTGTACGTAAATTTTAATTTAATATACAAAATGATGTCACCATGTTAGATTTATGTAATGCAAAACAATAGAATAACGAGAACTTCGCTAGTTTCCTAAAATGGTGGCGAGGGTTAGCTATCTCGTTGCCTTTGTTCTATCCCAAAGAAACAAATTATCAGTATATTTGTACCCAACCTCCACCCTAAAATTAAATTCAACTTAAAAATACATTGTGGTAACATGTTTGAAGAGGTGATAAAAAAGGGTAGTCAAATAGAGAAATCCTTGTTAGCTAGAGGGACTTTAAAACCCCTTTCGCATGATCGTGATCATAATGATTCCAAACCTAGTGAAAAACAAAGTTTGTTCCCAATAAGAAAAAAACATCGTAGGAGATGGAATAGTAGACTCTAAACGAGTGCAAGCAATTCAAAATAATGCTCCTTGAAACTTGCAAAGGGAACTCTGCCTATGGAGTATAAACGTCGTAACTTCACCCCTCTCTCTGATTCTATGTCGTCAATATTAAAACAATTAGAGGTAGTTAATATGGTTAGATATCCTAAACTACACCTTATGGGGATGACGCACCTAAGCCATCATGGTTTAGGGAAAATGAATATTGTGGATTTCACCACGTCAAAGGTCATAAGACCGATAAGTGTTTGAAATTGAAACACTATATTCAGGACTTAATCAAAACTGATGATGTGGAAATGGATTCTACCACCCCTACTAAATATCCTAACATAAACATGGGGATCTTCAAAGAACCTTTCCCAAATAATAACAAAGGAAAGAAAAATTTGGATCAGGGACAAGTCATCTCAAACCAAGAATGCCAATTATGTTTCAAAGACAGACCATTTTGATGCCCTAATAGGTTGTGTCAATCCACCTATTGAGCATATCAACATGATCAAGATTAAATCAAGGGAGTGCATTGTTATTTCATAACCTCCTCCCCTACTCCTCAAGACATTCATTATGACATGTTAGAACAATTAGAGAAAACCATGACCGAGAGATTTCAATCTTGGACCTTCTTAAAATTTCTAACATTTATAAAGACATCCTTTGTAAGACATTGCAGGGATCAGGAATGTTTTTTTATATCAACCCAACACACTTGCAAGAAATGGTAGCATATAACCTTTAATCCAATAGAAATCCATGGAAGAGAATCCATCTCATAATTTTCCCTTGTATATTGCAATCATAATCAAATGTAAGAAGGTAAAAAGAGTACTTTTGGATGATGGATTAGGTTTAAATATTTGTACTCTAAAGCTAGTTCAACAACTAGGGTGTATTGAAGATGATTTAGAAATAATAGTCATCACCATAAATGCATATAACAATGAAGAATAGGTCAAATTCCACTAGTATGATCACTTTCTCATTAGAAGTAGGTCCTATAAATCAAGATACAAAGCTCCATGTCTTAGACTTGGAGCTCCTTACAACATATTCCTTGACCACCCATGGATTCATACCATGTAATTCATACCTTCAACATAGCATTAGTGCTTAAAATTACACCATGAAGGACATACCCTCACTATTCAGGGAGATTCCAAACAATTTTCTCATTGTAGTGCATTATCGGGATATTTTCCCACCATCTACAAATGTCCTTCTACAGAGATAATTTTTCTAATTCAGTCAAAGGCCCTTGCTTCACAAGTGGATCTAGATACCTTGTCTCCCAATGAAAATGGTGCTTCTACATTAGAGACTCCTTTCACTACATGGGAGATGAAGGTTATAGGAAACATTGTGGAGAATATGATTTTCAATTAGGATCTTCTAGTTCACAACCTTTACTTATCAGCCAAAGTGTATGGTAGGCCATGTGACAAGATTCAAATATCTAGGGAAAATATTCCTTTCAAAGCTTTTACTCCTGGTGGATTATTAGATGATGAAAGGTTTCTCAAAGATATTGTATTATTTCCTAAAGATGATGAAATGGATTTATGCTATCAATCACCTAAGTATGTTATCCCCAATCGAATGATAGTTACTATGGGATACAAAGGACATGGTTGTGAGAAAAATGAACAAGGTACACTATAATTTATTCCAATACCTCATTCTAAAAAGTGGGAAATCATGGTATTGACATTTATCTATATGAGTCTCACCCTTCATAGGTCAAGGATACATCTTCAACATGAAGATATTCCATTCAAAAGTGAAAGTGAAATAGATTCCTAGTGTAGTCTTTACAAATACCTTGCCTCCATGAATTTGATTTCCAACATAGCTATCTTAGCTATAACCTTGACCATATCCATTACCACTCGACACTAAACCTCATTTACCTATCACTCGTCAATTGGGACAAACAACAACATGTGCCCATCGACATCTTTTAGAATGACAAGATATTGGTGAGTTCCTTGGCATTCGTGAGAGTATTCCAATAAATTACAACAAGAAAGGCTTCTCCATTAAGCTCAATGCATGTGCGCACTTTGGGAGGAAGTAGAGTGTTGCAGTAATTTAAGAAAAAAGTAAGAAAAGAAAAATTCCTACATAAAAACTTGCAAAAAGAACAAGTCTAAGTCCTATAGTGAAAACCTCTTTGAGGAACTTGTGAACAAATAAAAAGAAAAATCAACGGATAATATAGTTGACCCAATTGAAGATGAAAATATCTTTAAAAAACTTGTGGAAGATTAAGATCTCTAATCTCCCCCATGATCCTACACATATGGAGGATGAGTCCAAGCTGCTGGTGGAAGAGACAATAGATGTCAATATTGGCACTAAGGAATTGCCCAAAATATTCAACTTGGGAGCTTCGCTCTTAGCTCAAGAATGAAAAACTTTTACAATGTTTTTGAGAGAATTTGCAGATATCTTTGGTTGTTCTTACGCAAACATGTCAAGAATTGATCCTACATTAGTGGTGCGCAATTGTGTTGTACACCCAAATGCTAAACCCATAAAACAAAAGCTCTGAAAGATACATCCTCGCTTCGCCTTGCTTGGTTAAAGAAGAGCTATAAATATTATTAGAAGTAGGTTTCATCAGGTCTATTGACTATTCAATGTGGATTTCCAATGTAGTCCCAATTCAGAAGAAACCTTTTGGTATTAGAATGTGTACCAATTTCCAAGATATTAATAAATCTTTTCCTAAGGACAACTTTCCTCTTCCCAACATCGACATGATTGTTGATTCAATAGCTGGTTATGAGATGATATCACTCATGGATGGATTTTCAAGATATAACTAGATAAATATTGTTGAGGAAGACCAACATAAGACAACTTTTACCACCCCATGGGGACATTTTGTTATCAATTCATGCCCTTTGGCCTCAAGAATGCAGGCGCTACCTATCAATGGGAAATGATTGTTATCTTTCATGACATGATCAGTGACATCATGGAAGATTATATGGATGAAATATTGGTAAAAATCTAGAACTTGGGAATATAACCCGAGAGATCTTATGACACATCTTTCAACGTCTCAAGGACTACAAGGTCCAGGGTAAACTTGAAGAAATGTGTCTTCAAATGCTATCTAGAAAAATATTAGGATTCATTGTTTCACAGAGACGAATAGAGGTAGATCCTGCAAAGGTTATTGCTATAACATAAATGCCTCCCTTGATGAATATGAGAGAACTACAAAGTTTGTAAGGAAATATCCAATCAATTAGAAGGTTCATCTCTTAGATTACAGAAAAGTGTCACACATTCATGCATCTTTGCTTGAAAGATTTCAATTTTCAATGGGGACTAGAACAACAACAAGAATTTACGTTGCTCAACACATATTTGGAAAAACTCCCAATTCTAATGCCACCCACAGAATTTTAACCATTGTTACTCTACATTACCACCACACACTTTGAAAATGGGGTATTTTTATCCTAGTATGATAAGGAGTAGAAATAAAAAGTTGTGTATTACTTAAGCCGAACATTGATAGCGTCTGAAAATCAAATACCTGACAGATAGAAAAGGCTTGCTTGGCCATAGTTTTTTCCTTTCAGAAACTACGTCATTATCTGCTAAATAATAATCTTAAGCTTATTTCAAAATTTTATCCATTAAAGTACTTGTTGTCGAAGCCCGCACTCACAGGAAAGATGGCCAATTGTATCATCTTACTCAACTGAGTTTGACATTGAGTATGTACACCAAAAATTAGTAAAAGTACTTGTTTTAGCGGATTAACTAGCTGAATCCCCACTACCAGGTACTAAACCTTTGATTCTAGAACTCCTATATGCATCCACAATGTATCTCAAGGAATATATTATATGACAACTATACTTTGATGGATCCTTTACATTTCATGGTTCAAAGCGAGTTGTGATGATCACTCCTTCAGAGACCTTATCCCTTAGGCATTCCAAATCATGTTCCCAAGTACAAAAATATAGCAGAGTATGAGGCCCTTATTACAGGGATGAAGTTGGCTATTAAGTGGGATATCAGACAAGTAAACATAATCGGTGATTCCATGCTGATTATAAAACAGTAATAGATGAGTATAAAGTTAAAGATGAGAAACTTCTTCCATACAAGAGAATGGTTAATTCTTTGAAGGATTTATTTAAGAAGATTACATTTCAACAAATACCAAGAGAAAAAAACAGAGTAGTGGATGCTATGGCCATAGTGGGGTCCATGTTGAGCATCCCACCTAGGAACAACAATATGTCATTCTTCGTTGAGCATCTACGAACACCAGCATATGACATACTAGATTCCTATTTAGTATGCAAATTTTTTGGTCCCTTTTCCCCATGGTATAGTGACATCTTTAATTACCTTCACAATGGAACCTTTCCCGCAAACATTTCCCATACTAATAAAAAAATATCATCCACCATATATCCTGTTATACCCTACTTATGGTCATTGTCTTCTATCAAGGCTATGACAGAATTTGTTATGATGTCTCAATTTGGAAGAATCCATCCTAGCAATCAAAGAGCTGCATGAAATCATCTAGGGGCTCATATGAATGGGATCATCCTAGTAAAGAAGATACTTAGAATAGGCTAATATTGGCCTACTATGGAAAAGGATTGCTATAAATATGTAAAGAAATGCTTGCATTGTCAAAAATAGGATAGTTTGATACACGCGCTAGCACAATCATTACAGCCTATCATAACACCTTGGCTATTTTCAAAGTGGGGGATTGATCTTATAGGTAAACTTAACCCTATATCCTCAGATGACCACTAGTTCATTATCACTGCCACCGCCACTAAATATTTCACAAAATGGGTAGAGGTTGTTCCTCTTACCTATGTCGAAGGTGCATAGATATATAAGTTTATAATGAACCACATTATTTTTTAATATGGTATCCCCTCTGCCATTGTAGATGATAATGGTAAGTACTTTAAAAACAAAATGGTGAAAGCATTATGCAAACATTTTCATATCACTCTTAATTTTTCAACCCCCTATAACCCTAAAGGTAATGGGAAAGATGAAGCTTCTAATAAAACCCTCATCCATATTATGGAGAATATGGTGAATACAACAGTCATAACTGGCATTTATAGATTCACCCTACCCTCTCGGAAATTCGAATGTCTATCCGCACTCCTACAGGTGTCACTCCATATTCCCTAGTATTCACCACAAAATCCGTGCTACCTCTAAAAATTGAGATCTCGTCTTTACATATAGAGTTGAGAGATTGCACTGAATGAAGAAGAGGAATACAAATTAGCTTGACTAGTAGAGTTGGAGCTATTATATGAGAAGTGAATTCATGCTCAATCACTTTAAAGTGTATCAATATCGAGTGCGGTGAATTTATAAAAAGAGGGATACCTCGGCAATTTGAGGTAGGATACTTGGTGCTAAAATAAAATAGGTTCAACACCACTAAATATAGAGAAAAGAAGGGAAATTTGAGCCTAACTGGTTTGGGGCCATACGTTGTGGTCACAAAGTGTGGGGTCCCTAAAATATCAGAAAAACAACAAAAAAAGGTATAAACAATAGAAAAATAAATAGGTGCATTCAATAGTGAAAACCACACAATTATGGAACTTTACATAAGTTCTTTGGTGAAAACCAGTTTCTAGTGCCATTGGAGGGTCCACTATTCACAAGAATTTTCAGTCTAGGATTGTGATAGCTTTGTCCTAAGCTAGTCTTTACCTTGCATCCAAGCTAATTTTGAGCCTATCCTTTTAGCCTTGATTCGGTGCCTCTACTTCTATGTGCGAAGAGTGTGCCTTTATATATTCCCATCTCACGCTTGGGGAAACTTCACATCATCACTTCATGCAAATAAAACATGGCATTCTGGTCTTGTAAATCCCATCTAATGGTGGGGAATCCACGTTTCTTCCTTTTCATACATTTAGCTTTAGAAAACTTCTTAGAAACATAAAAACATTCGTATAGCTTTATGAAAATCCAAAAACATTCAGATATGTTAGTCGTAAAAGCTCAAAATATTCACATGCGTTTCATAGAAAACTCCAAAACAATAGAACATTGTCTCAAGAAAATACCAAAAATAGAAAAAATGTTTCAAAGTTATCCCGTAAGAACAAAGTAGCAGTTTTTTACTTTTAGTTATTCGTATGTATAGTTTTGGTCGCATTTATTTTTCTAATGTGTCCTATAAATCGGATTCATTTGCTTACTTTGATTGATTATTACTTTAATCTATTATACATTGCATTGAGTTCATTTTATCTTGCATACTTGCAGATAGTTGTGTTTCTTTGATTAGATTTGATTAATTTGTTCTTGTTGTTTTCTCTTACAATTTGTTGTCATTTCATCATAATATCATCTATCATCACATCTATACATCATATATCAATAAAGGCTAAGCTATATAATCATGAACATGTAAATTCTATGTTGAGGCAAAATCACAAAGACCCCTAGATGTTGATCGATTTCTAGGTTGATCATGCTAGCATCCAGTGTGATTGCACAACATGGAATCCTTTCTCCAAGTGTGGGACTTGTAAAGATGAGAAAGGATTCTCTAGAGAAGGTTGGTTCCTATTCCTCTATTCAGATGCACACGAAAAATGTAGAGGTTTACTCAAAGTCTAATCTAACTTGCCAAGGAGATAGGATAAGAAAATGCATAAAAATAAACCTAAGCTGACAGAGGTGATGCACCGAGGAATGAAGAACATCTATCTTGCCAATAAACACAGACCATTCAAATGTGATGCAAGATCAGGCACAGGTAACAAAACTTACAGTGAAAGACCAGGAGGATGCAAATGAACACAGAGAGGGTTGAGAATCATCCACAGACATGCATTACTTGCTCCAAAGATTGATTACAATACACTACAAGATGCCAAGAGGCAAAGTCACATTACAGTTTCAAAATGGGAGGTTTGAACTCAAAAAATTCACCTGATAGAGAGAAGAAGGGAGGAGCAAAACAGGAATGTTTGACCTTTTTAAAAGAACCCCTCTTTACAATATATAAGAAGAATGAAAGAGGGGAGAGAGAGGAAAGTCGAATCAACCATAACCACTTCTGGATTGCATTAAACTCATCTCATTATGGTAGAAACGGTGGATCCTGGCAAAACGGTGGATTGTCTAGCGAAAACGGTGAACTGCTGCATTGATTAATGCTAGTTGTTGAATGTCAGTTCTGGTCATTATCACGTGTCGAGCCATTTCTTAACTTTCTCTCCACACTGAACCAAAATGCAAGATTGACCACGAAATCATGTAGAGAATTTCACCAACTTTCCATTGATATAAAGAACGTGCAAATCCGAGCTCTGGATCAAAAGATATGGAGGTCTGAAGATTTAGGGCAAAAACCGTGGCCAAAACGGATTTTGAATTTTTCCCACGCTCTGTCGCTTGGATGACACATGTGTCGGCATTTGCTGATTGGATGAGAAATTCTCTCTCCTTTGCCTCCCGTGGTTTCCCTTTGAAATTTTGACGTTTTTATCAATTTGGAGAATTTTTCTCACTTTTTCCCGCGCCCTCGCCACTTGGGACACGTGGCATGATCTGGCTGGAGGACGGGGCACAAGGTCATTCCTTGTCTTTTAATTTTTGGTCAAAACTTTGTTAAGTTCTCCAAAACTCTCCCTGGCTCCAAACTCCCCACCTTAGGACACATGTCCTGTGTCTATTGGCTCGGGCCGACCCTTCAAACCTCGCCCTTTGAACTTTTGGACGTTTTCCTTGTAACATGTAGCATTTCTGATTCATCCGTGGCCTCTACCGCTTTTTCGTCCTCGCGTCCCTTTGGCCCAGATGTCCCGAACTGTCTGGGACAAATTCTTCGATCCGCCCGATTCGGGCTTCCCTGTCCCTCTTTGAGGTGAAGACACGTGGCATGATTTGATTGGCTCTCGGCTCCTTCGGCTTTCCGCGTCCCATGCGTCCCTTTGTCCCAACTGTCTGGACTGTCTAGGACAAATTCTTCCAAACCACCCGAAATGGGCTTCCTTGTTCCTATTTGTGGCCGCTTCACCTTTTTGCGTCCTTCGCATCCTCACGGCCAGATGTCCCACTTATCTCGCACAACAGCTTAGTCAATTTTTCACCTTCTACTGGTTCACCCTTTCACATCTCGCGCGTCCCCACGGCCCGGATGTCCCTTTCTTTGTCTGAGACCACCCGGCGGCCTTTCGGCTGATTCATGCTTTTATGTCCCAACTATCCCAAAGGTCTTTGCTGGACTAGGACTTAGCCGATTTTCATGATTTTTCTGCGCCTTAAGCTTGTTTTTTGCAACTTTTTCACCCTTTTTTAGAACTTGTTCTTTTTTTCTTGGACAGGAGAGTTAGAAAAAAGCCGAGGGAACCCCAGAAACATGATTTTTTGCCTTGAATCAATCTATTTTCCTAGGACTTGAGTATTCTGATGCATGTTGTCAAAATTACCCTGGGGTGAATTTTGGATAACAATTTTGGCAACTCAGCGGGGTCACCTGCCTGCTAGATAGAAGATACCAGTTACCTGAAGCAGTCCATTGGGCATGGAGTCATCAAATATTCTGTTTAGAACCCAAACTGACTCAGAATGTGTAAGGAGGAAGATGGAATATCACCAGATGGGAGCAAGAAATGTAAAACATCTCTATAGACATCAAGCTGTGCCAAAGCACTTAGGGAAGCCAAAACTAACCTACAACAAAACAATGTGCACAAGCACTTGGAGGAATGAAAATCTAATCTAATATTTACAAGGTAGTGAACTTCCCTCTAGAAGCAACTCTTGAGATAGATTCCATTTACTGGAATCTGCAGTTCTTCACCATCCAATGAGGCCAATTGGAAAGCATTGTTGTTCTTGCACTTCATGACCATGTATGGGCCACTCCAAATGGCATCAAATTTTGAACGCCTTCCTGGTTTTGCTCTATCCACATCCCATTTCAACACTAGATCTCCAACCCGAAAAGATCTATCCTTGGCCTTCCTATCAAAGGTTTTTTTATCAAAGCTTGATCCTTTTCCATTGCTTGGGATGCCTCGATTTCGATCTCTTGCAGCTCCATCAACTCGCATACCTCACCTCCATGGGCTCAAACTCTAGCAACTCCAGCATGCTTCATGAGTTCTAATGTTGGCAACTCAAGTGACATGGGCAAGATTGCTTCTCTTCCATAGAAAATCCTGAATGGAGAGTTACCCGTGGATCTCTTGGGATTTATCCTATCACCCATAAGGCTGATTTCAGTTTGGTATGCCAAGACCTCGATTCTCATCAAGAGTCCTCCTAATGATCCTCAATAAGTTCTTGTTTGTAGACTCGGCTTGGCCATTACCTTGAGGGTAATAGTTTGATGAAATGCTTAGGTAGATACCATTCTTGACAGCCCACTCAGTCACCTTAGATTCAATGAATGCCAATGCATTATCGAGATTATTGTATTAGGTACACAAAATCTGGTTGTTATCCCTCATTAAAGTCTAAGATGCTAGACTCATTTGCCTCTTTGAGTGCTACGTCTTCCATTTGGTGAAGTAGTATGTGGTCATGTCAAAATCCATTTGTGCCCTTGGCTTGAATTGGGATTAATGACCCCAATGAAGTCCAAACCCCATTGCATGAATGACTGGTCAACTGAGATTGGATGTAAATGAAGGGTAGTGAGTCTCTCTTTTCCTATGAAGAATGCACAATTCTTACACCTCTTGATCCATGCATAGCAATCATCAAGATTTTGGGCCAATAATAACCAGCCTTCATGATTTTTAGAGCTGTCACTCTTGGTGCAAAATGGCCACCACCTTGGTCTACCATGGAACTCTTCCAACACCCTTTGAATCTGATTTGTGCTAATGCATCTCAGCAGCACTCCATTCACATCTTTCTTGAACAAAACTCCATCAACAATGGCATACGGGACAGCCTGCAATCAAGTGTCTCCTTTGGGTCTTATTCATCTCCGGGGGCATAGGCTTGTGTCTAGGAAGTGTATAATGCCTTGGGTCCAGAAAGGAGTTGGGGAAGCATTATCTTCTTCTTGATTGCCACTTGGCTCATGGCTGTCCCTGGATCACAAAACAGCCTCTTCTTCATTGCATACTTCTTTTGCTTCCCAAAACAGCTTGCTCACACAATCCTTTCCTCTTACCACTTGGTGATCTTGATCTCAATGTCATACTCCATGACATGGGTGATCCAACCTGCGCTTTTCTCATTCAAATCCTTGTTGAGGAGGAAGTCCATAACCCCAGCATGTGAGACCAGCAACTGGACCTTGTTGTTTGAGATTAAATGCTTGAATTTCTTCAAGCTTCTGATTACTGCAAGTACATGCTTCTCAATAAAAGAGTATCTCACCTCATAGTCATCTAGGCTCCGGCTGAAGAAGGCAATTGGATGCTCATCATTATCCTTGCTCAGTTGTACCAGAATGGTAGAAATAATGTCATTACCTCCAAATGCATAGAGGATGAAATCCTTGAGAAGTCCGGTTGATGAGAGTTGGTGCTTGAGAGATGGCTTATTTGATTTCTTCAAAACTCTTCTTGCCTTCTATTGTCCACTTGAAAGCCATGCTTTTCTTTAACATTTTGGTGATGGGCTTGACAAGGGCTGCAAAATTTGGGACAAACCTCCGAACAAAGTTTATCCTTCCCAAGAAACTCTGAAGGGCTTTCTTGTGGCTTGGCAATGGTAGTGCTCTTATGGCTTCAACCCTCTCTGGGTCAATTGCTAATCCTTCTTTGGAGACAATATGGCCAAGGAGCTTTCCTTCATGTGCAAGAAAGATACACTTCTTAGGATTCAAAGACACTCCAAATCTCCTACACCTCATGAAGACTTGTCTCAAATGAGAGAGGTGGTCTGCTGCATTTTTGGAAAAACAGTGATATCATCAAGGTAAATCAGCACCACATTGTTAATCAAACCTTTGAATGCCATGTCCATTGCCCTTTGGAAGGTAGCACCAGCATTGGACAGCCCAAATGGCATTTTCCCAGTATGCAAAAGTTTCCCATTTGGTTGTGAAGGCTGTCTTGAACTGGTCCTCTTCCTTCACCATAATCTGATTGTAGCCTGAGTAGCCATCAAGTAGTGAAAACCTCTTGGAGCCAGCCACAACTTGCAAGATTTTCTCCATGGAAGGGAGTGGGTAATGGTCCTTGAGAGAGGCTCTATTCAAGCCTCTGAAGTCAACACACAATCTGATCTCTCCACTCTTCTTCATGACTGGAACTAAGTTGGCAAACCAACTAGAATGCTTGATTGGGAATATGATCCTTGACTCAATCAGCTTGTCTAATTATTTTCTCATGAGAGGCTCCATGTGTGGGTTGACTGGTCTTTGTTTCTGCCTGACAGCCTAGTATTTGGATCCAATTTGATGGTATGCTGAGCTAAGTTGGGATTGAAACCTTTCAAGTCTTCATAGCTCCAAGCAAACACGTCAGGGAACTCTTGACACAGTTGTATGAACTCATACCTTTCTTGTTCAGTTGTCATCCTTCCAATTTGCAATGGTTTGTTCTCTTCTACCAAGATGGATACTGAATCCTCTCTCTTGACCTGAATGTTTGCTTTCTCCTTTCTAAACTGATCATTGGGGTTAAAAATGGACTCCAAAGTGATAAGTCCCTTGGGCAGCTTGTTAGTTCTTAGCTGTACCACCTGGTCACCATACTGTTGTTCCAACTTTTCTTGATTCTTAGCTGAGAACTCAGCTTCTTCTTGTAAGAAATGGATGATTTGCTGGTCATTCTCAAACACTTGCCAACTGACATTGTTATCCGGCACTGAAGGCCTCACAATCACGTGGATGTTTGGCTATACCTTGTCTTGTTGAATGCTTTCCACAATGTCAAAGGCTGCCCCTACTGCTGCAAGCCTATCAGCAGCTTGATTCTCTTTCCTAGGAATGGATTTGATGCCAAAACCCTCAAAATCTTCCATGAGGTCCCACACCCTGTTCTTGTAGCACTTGAGAAGATCATTTTTGGTAGCATGTTGTCCCTTGACCTGATTTACAATCAATTCACTATCACCGAAGACTTGCAAGTTCTTTATTTCTCTCTTTATTGCCCAATGCATCCCTTGCACCAAGGCTTCATATTCAGCAGTGTTATTGGAGCATGCAAACTGAAATCTAAAAGCTGAATAATACTTTATTCCTTGAGGTGAAACAAGCATAGCTCCACATCCTACACCTTGTCTACTCCTTGATCCATCAAAAACAGCTGCCATACCTCATTGTCATCTTTGTGGTTTGGCTTGGTGATGCTAGGAATAGGCTGATTTTCTTTGTGTATGCAATAGACCCCTAGCTCAGATTCTTCCACTTCTTGATAAGGATCAAATGCATGTATCTTGTTTGCCCATTCATCAAGAGTTAGATCCGGGATGCTTCCAACCTTGGTGTCAGCCTCATCAGTGCTTGGGTGGTCTTCTTGATCAAATGCTGAGCAATTGGCATTAATCTGACTTGGAGTGTAAGGCTCAATATGGAAGTTTGCAATAGGTTCTGACCTGATTGTAGCTTTGGTTCCATACCTTGTTCTGAATAGCATGTGTGACCAATCAGTAGACAAATATCCCCAATCTTGGCTGTGAAGTCCCTTGACAAGCAAAGGGCAAAGAGTGGTGGAAGGTCTATGACTGATACATCTTGTAAAACAACAACATTTGGACATGCATGCAAGGTAAGACTCAAGTTTTTAATCACTCCAACTATTGCTACTGTTGTCCCATCTAGCTACACTACCCCTTTGGATATTGTTTCATACTGGAGCCCTAGCTGATCAGCTATTTGTTTAGGCATTACCGAGCTACTTGCCCCGGAGTCTATCATGCAATTGTGCACTAGCTGACTTCCAATGATTAATGAAACATAGAAAGGAGGGGGTTTCAACATTTTACCTTGCTGTCCTCCATGATTTCCTTCAGTGGGCAGCATTTGTAAAGCACTTTTTCTTGCTTTGATGGACTGTTGATTTGAAGTTGGCCACCCTTCATGGCAGCTTGCAGCAGATCTCTTTGGCCCGGGATGGATAGGGATTCCCACATTGATATGTTAACGTTTGTCTTCTTCATCTGATCAATGATACTAAATGGGGATGAAGTATCCCTTTGTTGTCCCTTGGCTTTGTACATTCACTCCTTGCATGTGGGCAGCAACAACTAGTATTTGAGTTGACTTAGGGGCTGTTCTTGGCTGCCCTTGTGCATTTGAAATTGGATTTTGCTCGCCAACCATTTGTGGAGCCATGGAAGGTTGTGGATTGGTTGGGGCTAATGGCTATTCTTCACCCAAATTCCTCCTTTTTGACCTTGTGTTGGCTGCAACACCTTGAGAAACTTCCTGGTTCATGCCACAAAAATCCTCTGCTTGCCAATTTACCAATGTGGTGTCATTTGGGGCTGATTGCTATTGGAATGTTTCTTGTTGTTAGCTGTTTCCTTGACTATCCTCACCCTCCACACCAATAGTTGTCACCATTAATGCTTGATTCAAAGCACCATTGAAGCACATGGATTGGTAATGAGGCTTGTTGCATGGAAAACACCAGTCGTACTCTGGGCAATGTTGTTTTATGTTAGCACCAATGCCTTAGAGACAGATGTGGTATTTGGATTATAGGGCTGAAATGGTCTATTGGCAGGAGGCCTTGTTTGATTTATATTTGCAGCTGGATTAGGGAAGCCTTTGTGGTGGGTATGGCTACCTGCTAGTTAGGCGAGCTTGGGGTTGATAAGAAGGTCTAAAACCTTGGGCTCGCTGTCTTTTAAGAGTAACCAGCTTGTTGCCTAGGTTTTGCAATTGCTTCATGACTTCTCAAGCTCATTTGGGGCACTTGGAGATGAAGTGGAAGATTCATTTGCACTCGATTTCTAGGAGTGGGAGGAGGAGCCAAATTAGGTGCTTGATTGGTGTTTGGATTCTCTAAACTTGGAAACAGTGGCATGGGAGGTCTAGGGGCAAGTTTGCCAGCTTGGATCAAGTAATTTTCAGCCCTAATGGAAATGCTATAAGCCATAGGGATAGTTATGCCTCCCATGGACTGAATCAACATAGAAATATCAGAATTTAGAGCTTTGAGATAGTAGAGAAAAGCACCTTCATTGTTGTTGCCCGATCGCCATGAATTCTCTCCCGAAGTCTTTTGAAATCTGAAGTTGAAATCGATCAGCTGCTCATTGGGATCTCTCTTGATGGTTGTCAGCTGCTCCAAAAGAGACAAGTTGTCTCCCTTTTCTCCAAATTTCTCATGAAGTGCTATACACAGCTGATTCCAATTTGTGATAGAACCAGCTCCAAGGCTTCTAAACCATTGCAATGCTTTCCCCTTCAATGAAGATGCCAACAACTTGACAGCCACTTGCATCTCATTGATTTCATGGATTGCACAAAGGTTGGCAATGTATTTAACATGATCACCTGGATTAGTTTGATTTTCTCCGTGAAGTACGGAATGTTCTTTAAGGCTGCAATAGGAATTGGATGTTGTGCATTGAGGGCAAGTGGGCTCTTCCCCGTGAAGTTGACATATGGGTTGTTTTGTGCCATTCTAATTGGTCTTAAAACCCTTGTTGACCGAATGAAAGGCCTACTGTGGGAGGAGTTGAGAGCGTTACTCTGTTTGTGGAGATGGAGACCTTTGAATCCTTCTTCCTCTTTTCCTTCTTCTTGAGATAATTGCAGGTATTCAAACAGCACTTCTTCTTCTCCAACTCTTGACCTTGTGGTGACTCTTCTCATGAGTTTTTAGGCCTGCACTGCTGAAACCAGTTGATTCTTCACCTTGGAGTCACCAGATATGCAAATAATAGCTCTTTTCAAGCAAGAAAACTGCAGCAGATGCACATCAACTTTGCTGCAATAAAAATGAGACTTCTAGTGTCCCACCGGGCGTGCCAAAACTGTTGAGGCAAAATCACAAAGACCGGATGTTGATCAGATTTCTAGGTTGATCATGCTAACATCTAGTGTGATTGCACAACATGGAATCCTTTCTCCAAGTGTGGGACTTGTAAAGATGAGAAAGGATTCTCCAGAGAAGGCTGGTTCCTATTCCTCTGTTCAGATGCACACGAAAAATGTAGAGGTTTACTCAAAGTCTAATCTAACTTGCCAAGGAGATAGGGTAAGAAAATGCATAAAAATAAACCTAAGCTAACAGAGGTGATGCACCAAGGAATGAAGAACATCTATCTTGCCAATAAACACAGACCATTCAAATGTGATGCAAGATTAGGCACAGTAACAAAAATTACAGTGAAAGACCAGGAGGATGCAAATGAACATAGAGAGGGTTGAGAATCATCCACAGACATGCATTACTTGCTCCAAAGATTGATTACAATACACTACAAGATGCCAAGAGGTAGATTCACATTACAGTTTCAAATGGGAGGTTCGAACTCCACAAATTCACCTGATAGAGAGAAGAAGGGAGGAGCAAAACAGGAATGTTCGACCTTTTAAAAGAACCCCTCTTTACAATATACAAGAAGAATGAGAGAGGGAGAGAGAGGAAAGTCGAATCTACCATAACCACTTCTGGATTGCATTATACTCATCTCATTATGGTAGAAATGGTGGATCCTAGAAAAATGGTGGACTGTCTAGCAAAAACGGTGAACTGTCTGTTGCATTAATGCTGGTTGTTGAATGTCAGTTCTGGTCATTATCACGCGTTAGAGCTGTTTCTTAACTTTCTCTCTCCACACTAAACCAAAATTCAAGATTGACCCCAGAATCATGTAGAGAATTTTTCCAGCTTTCCATTGATATAAAGAACGTGCAAATCCGAGCTCTGGATCAAAAGATATGAAGGTCTGAAGATTTAGGGCAAAAACTAGGCCAAAATGGATTTTGAATTTTTTCCCGTGCTCTGCCGCTTGGATGACACGTGTTGGGTGCTGATTGGACAAGTAATTCTCTCTCCTCTACCTCCCATGGGTTTCCCTTTGAAATTTTGACATTTTTATCACTTTGGAAAATTTTCTTTTTTTCCCACGCCCCCGCCACTGGGACACGTGGCATGATCTCGGTTGGAGGACGAGGCGCGGGTCATTCCTTGTCTTTTAATTTTTTGGTCAAAACTTTGTTAAGTTCTCCAAAACTCTCCCTGGCTCCGAACTCCCCCACCTTAGGACACGTGTCCTATTTCTATTGGCTCGGGTTGACCCTTCAAACCTCTCCCTTTGAACTTTTGGACGTTTCCCTTGTAACACGTGGCGTTTCCTAATTCGTCTGCAGCACGTTCACATGCCCGCTTTTCCGTCCCCTCACGTCCCTTTGGCCTGGATGTCCCGAACTATCTGGGAAAAATTCCTCTGATCCACCCGATTTAGTCTTCCCTGTGCCTCTTTGAGGCGAAGACACATGGTGTGATTTGATTGGCTCTCGGCTCCTTCGGCTTTCCGCGTCCCACGCGTCCCTTTGTCCCAACCGCCCTGGACCGCCTAGGACAAATTCTTCCAAACCACCCGAAATGGGCTTCCTTTTCTATTGCGGCCGCTTCACCTTTTCGCGTCCTTCGCATCCTCACGGCCCAGATGTCCCGGCCTTATCTCGCACAACAGCTTAGTTAATTTTCTCACCTTCGCCGGTTCACCCTTTTGCATCTCGCGTCCCCACGGCCCGATGTCCTTTGCAAGTGCAGAGACCACCCGTGGCCTTTTGGCCGATTCATGCTTTTACGTCCCAACTATCCCAAAGGTCTTTGCTGCCTGGACTAGGACTTAGCCGATTTTCATGATTTTTTCTGCCCCAAGCTTGTTTTTTGCAACTTTTTCACCCTTTTTTAGAACTTGCTCTTTTCTTCTTGGACAAGAGAGTTAGAAAAAAGCTGAGGGAACCCCAGAAACATGATTTTTTGCCTTGAATCAATCTATTTGCCTGGGACTTGAGTATTCTGATGCATGTTGTCAAAATTACCCTGGGGGTGAATTTTGGATAACAATTACACATGTATGTTAAGCTAACATCAATTTAATATCACCAAGAGGGGGTAGGAGGGACCACCTTCTTTCCCCCTTCAAATATAGACCATAATAAAAATGTGGATTAAACATGCTATCTCATACGTAAATTGTGATAGGTAGAACACAAAGTATCTCATCAACATGTAAAGTGATATCATCACCGCTATATTATAATCTAACAACATGTGATATAAACATAAACCATAAACATATAGAGTAAGCGTGATATCTCATAAAAAAGTATGATACACCAATAATCCATCAATCATCATATATCCATAAATATAAAATGTCCATATACAAAATCAATGTGTCTTGATACATATCAGATATAAAACGCCATCATGGGCATGGGTCAAAAATTTTCCTTCATCATGAGGCATAATAAAAAACAATATATAACGTACATCTATACAAAAAGTGTGCCTTCATATCAAGGCGTACATCAAAAAGATACATCAAGTACATTAATAAAAGAGTCAACCACGACTCTCACCCTCTTCATAATCGCTTGTGCCCAAGTCTACCGCTAGGTGGGGAATGTGTTGTGATGGACCTGTTGTCAAAATTTCCCCCCCCAGGGTAAATTTCGATAACATGCATCAAAAGTTACAGAAACGCAAATAGGTTGATCCGGGAAAAATCGTGAAAATCGGCTAAGTCCTAGTCCTAGGAGCAAATGGGACATTTGGGACAAAATGCGCTGGATCGGCCGAAAAGCCTCCAGCGACCCAAGTAAAGAACAGGGACATCTGGGACAAAAGTACGCGGCAGGCGCGAAAAGCCGATCCGGTCGAAAGAGAGAAAATTGGCTAACTGCTGAGAGGGACGCCAGTGGGACAAGCGGGCCAAAAAGGCGCGAACCGGCCGAACCGGGTGAAAAAGGGCCAGACAGTCCAAAGCAAAATGGGACATTTAGGACAAATGGACGCGAACCGGCCGGTTCGCGCGAAATCAGCACAAGGAGTCCGAAGCATTTGGGACATCCGGGATGAAAAGACGCGAAGGGCGCGAAAGAGCCGGCAGGGCCGAGAGCCAATCAGATCATGACACGTGTCTCAAGGAGAAAAGGTCAAAAAGTCAAAGGGCGAGTTTTCGAGCACCGATCCGAACCAATGGGATAATGCCACGTGTCCCAGTTAGGGCCCACAAGGAAATTTCAAAAGGAGAACCCACCGAGAAGTGGAGGAGAGAGAGTTGCTCAGTGAGTCAGCACATGCCACGTGTCGTCCAGGTGGCGAGAGCGGGAAGAAATTTAAAAAATCTGTTTTTCACTGTTCCGTTAGTGCCCTAAATCTTCAGATTGCCATATCTTTTGATCCAGAGCTCGGATTTCCATGTTCTTTATATCAACGGAAAGCTTATGAGATTCTCTACATGATTCTAGGATCAATCTCGAGTTTTGGTTTAGTTTGGAGGATGAAAATCAAGAAACGCCTCTGGCGTGAATAACAAACAGAAGTGATGCGTCAACGAACAACTTTAATGCAAAGAGACAGCTTCCGCTTCTATTAGTAGTCCCCGTTTCACCAGATCCGCCGCTTTTGCCGCTTAAGTGCATTCTGGAGGTGGTTGGGGCAGGTTTCGATTTCCTCTCTCTTTTCTCTCTCATTCTTCCTATAAATTGTAAGGAGGGGCTTCTTTCTAACGTGTTGGACATTTTTGTTTTGCAACCCCTCCCTTCTCTCCTCGCTGCAAGAGAATTCGTGGAGTTTTCAAGCCTCCCACATGGACTGTAATGCCATTATTGCCTTTTGGCCATTGCAATGTATTGAATCGACCCTTTGAGCAATATATATATGTCTGTGATTAAATTTAAATCCTCTCATGTATTCATTGTTGTCATTTTGATCTCTCATTGCATTTCTAAGCACTGTGCATGGTGTGGTATTGCATCTATATGGTCTGTGTTTATTTTTGCAAAGCTTATGTTCTTCATTCCTCGGTGCATCACCCCCTTAGCTTAGGTTTATTTATGTACATTTCTCTCTCCCTGTCTCCTTGGTAGTTAGTTTAGGTTTTTTGGGTAAACCTCTGCGTTTCATTGGTGCATCTGAACAGAGGAATAGGAACCAGCCTTTCTCTGGAGAATCTTTTCTCATTTTTCAAGTCCCACACTTGGAGAAAGGATTCAATGTTATGCAATCACACTGGATGCCTAAGTGATCAACCTAGAAACTCGATCTGCCTCCAGGGGTGCTGTGATTTTGCATCAACAGTTTTGGCACGCCCGGTGGGACCTAGAGGTCTCATTTTTATTGCAGCAAAGTTGATATGCATCTGCTGCAATTTTCTTGCTTAAAAAGAGCTATTATTTGCATATCTGGCGACTCCAAGGGGAAGAATCAACTGGTTTCAGCAGTACAGGCCTAAAAGCTTATGAGAAGAATCACAAGGTCAAGAGCTGGAGAAGAAGTGCTGTTTGAATACCTGCAATTATCTCCAAGAAGAAGGCAAAGAGGAAGAAGGATTCAAAGGTCTCCATCTCCACCAAACAGAACTCTCTCAACTCCTCCACCTGACAGGCCTTTCTTTCAATATACAAGGGTTTTAAGACCAATCAGAATGGCGCAACCAAGGAACCCCTATGTCAACTTCACAGCAGCGACCACTTGCTCTCAATGGAAAAATCCAATCCCAAAAGTTTGCAAAGACTAAGAACATTCCATACTTTACTGGAGAAAATCAGACCACTCCTGGTGATCATGTCAAGGACATTGCTAACATTTGTGCAATCCATGAGATTAATGAGATGCAAGTAGCTGTCAAATTGCTGGCATCTTCATTCAAGGGGAAAGCATTGCAATGGTTTAGGAGCCTTGGAGCTGGCTCTATCACAAACTAGAATCAGCTGTGTATTACACTTCATGATCAATTTGGAGAGAAGGGAGACAACTTGTCTCTTTTGGAGCAGCTGACAACCATCAAGAGAGCTTCCAATGAGCAGCTAACTGACTTCAACTTCAGATTTCAAAGATCTTGGGATAGAATTCCAAAGAGCCAAAGCCAACAAGAAAGGTGCTTTTCTATACAACCTTAAAGCTTTAAATTCTGATATTTCTATGTTGGTTCAATCTATGGGAGGCACAACTATCCCTGCTACTTATAGTATTGCCATTAGAGCTGAAAATTGTCTGATTCAAGCCGGCAAGCTAGCTCCTAGGCCTCCAATGCCATTATATCCAAGTTTAGAGAGCCCAAGTACTGGTCAAGCATCTGTCTTAGCTCCTATTCCCACTCCTAGGAATCAGAGTTCAAATGAAGCTTCCACTTCATCTCCAAGTGCCCCAAATGAGCTTCAAGAAGTCATGAAGCAACTGCAAAATTTAGGTAATGAGCTGGTCACACTCAAGAGACAGCAAGCTCAAGGTTTTAGACCTTCGTATCAGCCTCAAGCTCAACCTAATAGGCAGCCATATCAGCCTCAAAGACCACCTAATCCAGCTGCAAATATGAATCAAACAAGGCCTCCTGTTAATAGACCTTTCCAGCCCTATAATCCAAATGCCATATCTGCCTCTAAGGCATTAGTACCAGCACAAAATAACATGGCACAGGAGTACGACTGGTGTTACCCTTGCAATCTACCTCACAATCAGTCAGCATGTTTCAATGGTGCACTAAATCAGGCCTTGATGGTGCAAACCATTGGTGTTGCTCAAGATCCAAGCCAGGAGGAGAATCAACAGCAACAAACGCAACAAGAAGGACCTCCAACAGAAACCACATTGGCAAATTGGAAAACGGAAGACTTTTGTGGAGTTAACCAACATCCTTTTCAAGGCATGGTCACAATACACGGTCAAAGAAGAGAAGCATAGAAGAGGGACAACCGTCTAATCCAGTTGTTTCTCAACCCACTCTTACACAACAAGGGGTCAGTAGACCAAACGCAGCTCCAAACCTGCAAAATCAACCCAAGGTCCCTGTTATAGCAACACATGCACCCATTCAAGTTCAAGAAAAGGTTGTACCAAGTAAGGGGCAGCAAAAAGACAGTTCATCCCCTTTCAACATCATCGATCAAATGAAGAAGACACATGTGAACATTTCCATGTGGGAATCACTGGCGATCCCAGGACAACGAGACTTACTGCAAGCTGCAATGGCTAATTGGTCTGCCACGAATGTATCAAACCAGGGACATGAGAAAGTTCTCACTAATGCAGTACAACATGATGGGGACCAGACAAGGAAAAATTTGAAGCCTCCACCATTCTATGTTTCATTGATTGTTGGAAACCACTTGGTACACAACTGTATGTTAGATTCAGGGGCCAGTAGTTCAGTAATGCCGAAGCAAATAGCGGATCAGCTGGGTTTGAAATATGAGCCAGTGCTGAAAGGAGTAGTACAACTAGATGGAACGGCAGTAGGGACTGTTGGAGTCATCAAGGGGTTAAGCCTAACACTACATTCCTGTCCTAATGTTACAGTTTTGCAAGATGTGTCTGTGATTGACCTTCCGCCACTCTTTGCGTTGTGTCTATCAAGAGACTTCACTGCGAAAATCGGTGGATATTTATCTGCAGATTGGTCACACATGATTTTTAGGATGAGGTATGGAGCCAAAGCAACAATCAGGTCAGAACCAATTGCCAATTTCCATATTGAGCCTTATGTACCAGGTCCTGTCAATGCAAATTGCTCAGCTTTTGATCATGAAGAGTGTTCAAGTGATCTAGAAATAGGTACTAAGGTCGAGGGAATTCCTGATTTAACTTTGGATGAATGGGCAAACAAAATTCATGAATTTGATCCATACAAGGAATTGAAGAATCTGAATTGGGCATGTATTGTATACACGAGGAAAATTCACCCATCCCCGACATCATTCACTTTCGAACAAAAGGATGAAAACAAAGTCTGGAGATTATTCTTTGATGGTTCGAGAAGCGCATAAGGTTCGAGGCGGTGCAAAGGTTGATTTCACCACAGACATCAAGTATTATTCAGCTTTTCGTTTCCAGTTTTCTTGTTCAAATAACACGGTCAATACGAAGCATTGATTCATGGACTTCATTGGGCCAGGAAAAAGGGCATAAAGAACTTGCAGGTGTTTGGAGATAGCGAGCTAATCGTCAACCAAGTTAAGGGACAACATGCTACAAAGAACGACTTGCTAAGGAGCTACAAGAATAGGGTATGGGACCTCATTGAGGATTTCGAAGCTTTCAACATTGTGTCCATACCCAGGAAGAAAAATGAAGCCGCAGATAGGCTCGCAGCAGTTGGAGCAACGTTTGATGTGGTTGACAACATCAGAAGAGAAAAACGCAGCCACACATCCATGTGGTTGTAAGGCCAGCAGTTCCAGATAATAACACAAGCTGGCAGGTGTTTGAGAACGATCAACAGATCGTCAATTTCTTACAAGAAGAAGCTGAATTTTCAGCTAGGAATCAGGATAGGCTAGAGCAGCAGTATGGAGATCAAGTGGTACAGCTGCGGACAAACAAGCTTCCTAAGGGGTTGGTAACATTGGAGTCTATCTTCGACCCTAACGACCACTTTCATAAGGAAAAGGCTAATATACAGGTCAAGAGAGAGGATTCAGAGCCAATTCTGGTTGGGGAAGGCAAAACACTTCAAATTGGCAAAGTGGCCACTGAACAGGAGAAATCAGATTTCATACAACTTTGCCAAGAATTTCCAGATGTCTTCGCTTGGAGCTATGAAGACTTAAGAGGATTCGATCCAAATTTGGCACAACATACCATAGAATTGGATCCAGATGCCAAGCCCGTCAGGTAGAAGCAGAGACCAGTCAACCCTCACATTGAGCCTCTAATGAAGAAAGAGCTTAACAAGCTAATCGAGGCAAACATTATATTCCCTATCAAGCACTCAAGCTGGGTTGCAAACTTGGTTCCGGTCAGGAAGAAGAGCGGAGAAATCAGGTTGTGTGTGGACTTCCGAGACCTCAATAGGGCATCTCTCAAAGACCATTACCCACTCCCTTCAATGGAACAAATATTGCAAGTAGTATCTGGTTCAGAGAGATTCTCTCTCCTAGATGGCTACTCAGGGTATAATCAGGTGATGGTGAAAGAAGATGACCAATTCAAGATGGCTTTCACCACCAAATGGGGGACCTATGCCTACAAGAAAATGCCATTTGGGCTATCAAATGCTGGAGCCACCTTCCAAAGGGCAATGGATATGGCATTCAAGGGGTTGATCAATAAAATAGTTTTGATATATCTTGACGACATCACTGTATTCTCAAAAAATGCAGCGGATCACCTCTGTCATTTGAGGCAGGTATTTCAGAGGTGTAGAAGATTTGGGGTATCATTGAATCCCAAAAAATGCATATTCTTGGCTCACGAGGGAAAACTCCTTGGCCATATTGTCTCCAAGGAAGGATTAGCAATCGATCCAGAGAGGGTTGAAGCCATAAGAGCTCTACCATTGCCAAGCCACAAGAAGGCCCTTCAGAGTTTCCTGGGAAGGATAAACTTTGTTCGGAGGTTTGTCCCAAATTTTGTAGCCCTTGTCAAGCCCATCACCAAAATGTTAAAGAAAAGCATGGCTTTCAAGTGGACGGTAGAAGGCAAGGAGAGTTTTGAAGCAATCAAAGAAGCCATCTCCCAGGCACCCACTCTCATCAACCCAGACTTTTCCAAGGATTTCATCCTCTATGCATTTGGAGGTGATGACACTATTTCTGCCATTCTGGTACAGCAGAACAAAGATAATGATGAGCAGCGGATTGCCTTCTTCAGCTAGAGCCTAGGTGACTGCGAAGTGAGGTACTCTTTTATTGAAAAGCATGTGCTTGCGAATCGAAGCTTGAAGAAATTCGAGCATTTAGTCTCAAACAACAAGGTCCAGTTATTGGTCTCACATGCTGGGGTTAAGGACTTCCTCCTCAACAAGGATTTGAATGAGAAAAGGGTAGGATGGATCACCCGTGTCATGGAGTATGACATTGAGATCAAGATCACCAAGCTGGTAAGAGGCAAAGGTTTGTGTGAGCAGCTTGCTTCCAAACAACCAGACAGCCCAGCAGATGAAGAAGACGCTATCCTGCTATTACAAGATGATCAAAAACAAGAAAATGATGATGTGTCTACTCCCTGTTGGACTCAGAATATGATACATTTCCTACAGACGGGCATGTGCCCCCCAGAAATGAGCAAAGCAAAAAGAAGGTACTTCAGATTACAAGCAGTTCCTTATGTGCTTGTTGATGGTGTTTTGTTTAAAAAAGACATCAACGGTGTTCTATTGAGATGCATTGAGACAGGTCAGATTGAGAGGATCTTACAAGAGTTCCATGACGGGGAGGCAGGAGGCCATTTCACCCCACAAGTAATAGCTCTCAAAATCATGAAAGATGGTTACTATTGGCCTACTGTATTCAATGATTGCTACTCATGGGTTAAGAAATGCAGGAAATGTGCATTCTTCACAGGGAAAGGAAGGTTTGCAGCACTCCCCCTTCATCCAATTTCAGTAGATTATCCATTCATGCAATGGGGATTAGACTTCATTAGAGTCATCAATCCCAATTCAAGTCAAGGCCACAAGTGGATTCTTACAAATGGCATGCACTATTTCACCAAGTGGACCGAGGCGAGTGCTCAAAGAGGCAAGTGAGTCTAGCATACTAGACTTTTATGAAGGGATAGTAACTGTGTTCCTGGTGTGCCACCACCATCATATCGTATAATGCATTAGCATTCATAGGTTCAAAAATTATAGGATGGGCTGTCAAGAATGGAATCTATTTGAGCACCTCTTCAAATTATTACCCGCAGGGTAATGGACAGGCAGAGTCCACAAACAAGAATTTGCTAAAAATCATCAGAAGGACTCTGGATGAAAATCAAAGAACATGGCATACAAGGCTAAAATCAGCATTATGGGCTGACAGGATAACACCAAAGAGGTCTACAGGTAATTCTCCCTACAAGTTGGTCTATGGGAAGGAGGCAATATTGCCTATATCATTAGAATTGCCAGCCTTGGAGCTCATGAAGCAGTTTGAATTATCTGAGTTCGAATCAATGGAGGTCAGGTATGCAGAATTGATGGAATTAGAAGAAATCAGAGAACATGTAGTTCAGACGATTGAAAAGGATCAGGCCTTAGTAAAAAGATGGTTTGATAAAAGAGCAGGAGCAAGGACCTTCCAGGAAGGGGACCTAGTTCTGAAATGGGATGCAGATCGGGAAAAACCAGGAAGGCATTCCAAGTTTGATGCCATCTGGAGTGGTCCCTACATGGTCACGGGATGCAAAAATAGTAATGCCTTCCAATTGTCTGCATTGGATGGAGAGGAACTTCCGATTCCGGTTAACGGAATCTATCTTAAACATTGCTACTAAGAGAAATGTTTTACCCTTGTAGATATTAGTCTAGATTTTTCTTATTTCCTCTAAGTGCGTATGCACATTGTCCTGTTGTAGTTAGGTTTCTATTTCCCTAAGTGCTTTGGCACAGGTTTCGCTGCTCTCAGGTTGTTTTCTACAATTCAGAGTGTTGCTGGAGAAGAAGTTGCGAGATCGTGGCTTGTTTGACCGCTATGACTCCATGCCCAATGGATCGCTAAAAGGCCACTGATCTTCTACCTAGCAGGCAGGTGACCCCGCTGAGTCGTCAAAACTGTTGTCAAAATTTCCCCAGGGTAAATTTCGATAACATGCATCAAAAGTTGCAGAAAGGCAAATAGGTTGATCCGGGAAAAATCGTGAAAATCGGCTAAGTCCTAGTCCTAGGAGCAAATGGGACATTTGGGACAGAAATGCGTGGATCGGCCGAAAAGCCTCCAGGCAGCCCAAGTAGCAACAGGGACATCTGGGACAAAAGTACGCGGCAGGCGCGAAAAGCCGATCCGGTCGAAAGAGAGAAAATTGGCTAACTGCTGAGAGGGACGCCAGTGGGACAAGCGGGCCAAAAAGGTGTGAATTAGCCGAACCGGGTGAAAAAGGGCCAGACAGTCCAAAGCAAAATGGGACATTTAGGACAAATGGACGCGAACCGGCCGGTTCGCGTGAAATCAGCACAAGGAGTCCGAAGCATTTGGGACATCCGGGATGAAAAGACGCGAAGGGCGCGAAAGAGCCGGCAGGGCCGAGAGCCAATCAGATCATGACACGTGTCTCAAGGAGAAAAGGTCAAAAAGTCAAAGGGCGAGTTTTCGAGCACCGATCCGAACCAATGGGATAATGCCACGTGTCCCAGTTAGGGCCCACAAGGAAATTTCAAAAGGAGAACCCGCCGAGAAGTGGAGGAGAGAGAGTTGCTCAGCGAGTCAGCACGTGCCACGTGTCGTCCAGGTGGCAGAGCGCGGGAAGAAATTTAAAAAATCTGTTTTCGCCTGTTCCGTGCCCTAAATCTTCAGATTGCCATATCTTTTGATCCAGAGCTCGGATTTCCACGTTCTTTATATCAACGGAAATCTTATGAGATTCTCTACATGATTCTGGGATCAATCTCGAGTTTTGGTTCAGTTTGGAGGATGAAAATCAAGAAACGCCTCTGGCACGAATAACAAATAGAAGTGATGCGTCAACGAACAACTTTAATGCAATGCATGGCAGGTTCGCGCTTCATTAGGTAGTCTTCCGCTTCACCAGATCTGCCGCTTCTACCGCTAAGTGCATTCTGGAGGTGGTTGGGGTAGGTTTCGATTTCCTCTCTCTTTTCTCTCTCATTCTTCCTATAAATTGTAAGGAGGGGCTTCTTTCTAACGTGTTGGACATTTTTGTTTTGCAACCCCTCCCTTCTCTCCTGCTTGCAAGAGAATTCGTGGAGTTTTCAAGCCTCCCACATGGACTGTAATGCCATTGTTGCCTTTTGGCCATTGCAATGTATTGAATCGACCCTTTGAGCAATATATATATGTCTCTGTGATTAAATTTAAATCCTCTCATGTATTCATTGTTGTCATTTTGATCTCTCATTGCATTTCGGTTACCTGTGCATGGTGTGGTATTGCATCTATATGGTCTGTGTTTATTTTTGCAAAGCTTATGTTCTTCATTCCTCGGTGCATCACCCCCTTAGCTTAGGTTTATTTATGTACATTTCTCTCTCCCTGTCTCCTTGGTAGTTAGTTTAGGTTTTTTGGGTAAACCTCTGCGTTTCATTGGTGCATCTGAACAGAGGAATAGGAACCAGCCTTTCTCTGGAGAATCTTTTCTCATTTTTCAAGTCCCACACTTGGAGAAAGGATTCAATGTTATGCAATCACACTGGATGCCTAAGTGATCAACCTAGAAACTTGATCTGCATCCAGGGGTGCTGTGATTTTGCATCAACAGGACCCATGAAAGGTGTTGCACCATGTTGTACTAAACCATGCTACTTTGAGGCTTATTGTATTGACCTCACTAATCATGAGGTAATATGTGATCTAGATTGTGACAAACCGCTGGATATCCGATTGAATTCGGGGAATTACTACTCAGTTGGGATGACCACATGATAATGCACCATGTATTAGGTCACCTCACTGCCAGGAGGAAATATGAACTATCAAAAGTTGTAATCCTAAGGGAGTACCTACCTTCTCGAAGCATATCACACTCCACTCTTGCGCTCACTAGCTCTTCCCGTAGCTGGACTCTCTCCAATAAAGTGTGATCCCTCTCAGCCTATAGTTATGCTATCTCTATGGTCACCTAATACTATTATGTCATGAGCTGATATCTCTTCATCGTCATCTGATCTCTCTCTCTCTCTCTTTATGTTGTTGATCTCTATCTACAATAGCCTAGTCTCTCTCTGCAGCAACCTGAAGTTATAAGGCTATAACATTTTTCAACTGCTTCTGCAGTGATCTCCCTGCCACCTTGTATATCCTCTTTCATCTCCTCTCCACCTCCTCTTCACCTCTGCCACCTCCTCTACTTCCTATTTGACTATGTGGTGGACTCATGTGTAGGGGTGATGGAGGTGCCTATAATGGTGCATGTAGTAGGAACCGAAGTGACATCCGTGGTGCCTGCTTCTTGTGGTTGTACCACTACCTCGATGTTGCATAACCACCGCTGCTGAACCAATACTTTTATACCTATACCCATGCCTATGGCCATGCCTATGGCCCTACTTGTGGCCCTACCTATGGCCCTACCTATGGCCCTTGCTGTGGACCTGCTTGGGGATCTACCTGACCATGTGCCCTCATATTTGGGCCTTGTAACCCTTGTGTTTTTGTAGCTATCCCTACATCTAATATTTCTTGTGGAATCATCAAATGCCGAGGAAAAACTATAGCATACCATCCCTGATGATATGGGGTCATCCATGTATCTACTATCTATGATCATTACACCCAAGGCTATGGAACCACGTGTAGAAAATTTTTGCAATCCCCTCATAGCTTGATCCATAGCCTCATATGAAATGTCTCTCTAGACATACACCATACCACATCTTATCGCGAGAGATCGAACTATCACTGACCATGTCCACTCTATACCACTCAAGGATGTAGCTCCTGCTCCCAATAATGAAATGATCAATGACTACAGCTTCTCCACTTTGTTGCATCCCGAGGTCACTTATATAACCTATATGTCTATCATGTAATCATATAAGGTCAGTACCTCGTCAAAGGATTACCTATAGAAATATGTGTCTCCCATGTGGCCACACATGTCTTCACCATCGTGAACCCAACCTATAATATATATCTCACCGAAAGCTCATGCTCACAATGTTCTTTCTTTGCATCCTATAACGATATGATCCTAGGCCTATATCTGAAGTAAATTCATCATCCCCATGGTCTCCTAACCATGGTAAGCTATCAAATGTAAATATGTGTATAGATGGGCTAGTATACAATTCCCCCAGCAATAAACATCCCCACTAATGAGTCCATGTATCACTCCAATCAGGCCCAAAGAAAAATGAGCACCCGCCTTATCGCTAGTTAGCAATAGACACCGATGAGAGCTATGAGATATATAGAAAATCACCCAAGCCGATGATCAACCATGCATCTCGATAATATCCAATGACATACCCTAATGAGGTATGTCTCATATTCCAAAATCACAAGTAATACTCCACACAGTTACGACCATGATGGTCGCACACGTCACTAGATGACCCTAAATATCTACTCTAAAAATATGCCAAACATCCTTCAAAGTAATGTTCATCTCGCCTGTTGGAAGGAAAATGTTTGGCTCTCACTCTGCCATCTCTTAGTCAAGGTTGTCGAAAGCTTGACTCAAAGTGATCTGTGGCATACAAGCCACGTGTGAGAGACTCATAACATCCAATAACATATCCAAGTAGATGTGATCTCATCGATGAAAGGTTGCCTCATAGGCCTGGAGCCTCCCATATCACTCCCACGTCTCTAATCGAGGTAGGTCCACCTACACGGTTAGTAAGGTCATTTGTTATGATATTATTCTTCTATTTTATCATTTATCCATTTATTTTAATCATCTAATTCATCTAATTTATCATCTAAATTTTCCTAAAAACTTCATAATTCTTCTAAAAGTCATTTTAAAATGTTTTTTTGCACCAGCGCTCCCATCTTAGTGCCAAGACCCCTCTTAGACAACATTGATTACATTATCACGCAAGTGCATCCCTTCCCCCAACCATCTAACTCACGTTAGCACATCTATCTTGATGCTAAGCATGCTTATTTATGCGCTCCTATGTGTAGGCATATGTGCTTTTCTAAAAACTACATGTGAACATACATTCTTTTACACTCGTAGAGATGTGCCTGTGTTCCTTCAACACCATCGTGCCCCTACAAATGCCTATGCACCCTAAGGGCCACACTTACACTTTCGACGATTTTATACCCTATTAAATGCTAATAAATGCACTATATAAGGACTAAAGTGAAATTTTTCACTTGGTGTACTGCGAGCCATCCCCGGAAGTCTCATGTAGTCTCAAATGTGATCCACACGGTTTCTAGTTCTACACCCTCGCCATTTCCTCTCGTAGGTCGAGCTCGATCAATGGTAAAATGGTTGTTGTGTGTGGTAAATAAACTCATCGCGATGGTTTTTACCCCCGTGGTGTGGTTATATACCCATTTTGACCCCCCCGCATCGTGTCTCTCACCCCCAAAGCACCCTGGGACCGTCGTGATTCTTCTAAATTCTTATAGCACTTGCCGCAATGATTATTTTTAATAAATAATTATTTTTCGCCCATTTTCGCTATGTTGGGGCATGTTTTTGCTTCCCAACAACCCTTTCTACTACCTAGGGCATATTTTTTCCTTCTAGTGTCTTTTGGCAATGTCTCATGACTTCATCATTTCTTATACAATATTTTCTTCCCAAAAATTTAGAAATTCAAAACAAAAGATAAATTTTTTCAAATAAATCCAAAAATTGGTAAAAATCAATTCAAAAATTGTAAAAATTTAAAAAAATTACTTTTTTCAAAATTGGTAAACAACATGCATGCAAATTGGCTCCGTATCAAATGCATTATCCTCAAACATTGAAATTTTTCCTATAAAAACATATTTCTTAGGTTCTTGTTTGTTCTTGTCCCAAATGACTTGTAGATAATTGTGATCTACCTCCAATAACAAAGTTGGCTTTCTTACTATGCCGGTACTCTCGCAATAATGAGTTGTCGAGACTATGTCATAGCACATGAATTTTTTCATGGGACTACTTGTTTCCTCTATTATTCCCCTTGCATGTATCCTTACTTGGGGAACCATGTTTAACCCTTTTTTGCTAAAACATGAACATTCAAGAATTGTAGTTTGATAATAAAAACATTGTTGCAACTATCTTGAATGTTGTTTGTTTGAGTATGTATGATTGTACTTGCTTATGTGTTAGGTTAGCTGGTTTACTTTCTCATATTGCATTACATTATATATGTTGCATTATGTATGTTATATGGAGTTATGTATTTGTAGCAATGAACAAATGTTAGTAATATAGCTTTTCATGTTATGTTAGTAATATAGCAATGAGAAAATGTTAGTAATATAGGGGAAACATGATGAAATAAAGTTTTTTATTGAAATATTGGATGCAAAATATCTATTCCTATATTCTTTTTTTCATGTCTTTTCACTATTAATTTTTCTTCCAAAACCCCTGGGCAATAAACAATCGGGTTTATCCCTATCCAATTTCTTCCATCTATTTTGATCATATTCTTTTATCGTCGATTGACGCCTTCTATCACCCCATCAACAATCGAGTGGGCATGCTTCATTCTACTAATTTTTATCTAAAAACATTCTTGGCTATGTTTGTATACTATGTTTGAAGTGACATCACTTACTTCATCCGAAACAGAAGCAAATGTAGACACCTAAATTCCCCTTACATAGTTTTATTTCCAAAAACACATTAATTACTCTCATTCTTACCATTTCCATTGTAATTAGTGATTTACACTAACTAACTAATGTTTCTTATCATTTTGGCTAATTAACAACGCTTTGTTGATTACCTAGCCTCTTTCACATTCAGATGCCAATTTATGACACATCGTAAGTCATAATCCTCTTCCGAACAAACAGTTAGCAATTATTAGCTAATTAAGCCTATTTTACCCTTGTTTTGGTCAATAAAACCTATTTTTGATCAATCCCTCTTACAACTATTCAAAATCACCCCATTTCCCTCCAAGACATCTCAGAAGGCTTCAAAAGCTTATCATAGCCTCTTAATTGACCCTAAGTGGTTGATTAAGGCTCCTCACATCCTAATCACTTGTTAATTCACTAATCATGATTAAAAACCTTAATCTACTTTGTGCTTTTAGTCCCACATGCACCAAGATGAAATTTTTCCCCAAATAGAAAACTATAAAAAGGACTAAACACCTACCTTCACACTTTACACCCATTTTTGAATAACATTAATCATATAAAACATATGAGCCTTACTTCCTTCTTGGATTAACTTTCTCAATATTTGCATCAAATCTTCATGTTGGTTAGTAGAAGGATATCTAATATGGCCTTTTATCCATTTTTAGAGATATCCTGTCACCATTTTTGGAGTAGCAACAAACATAGTTTTATTTCCCTTAGATCTAATTAGGTCTATGTTAAGTAATCATTTCACATAGTAAGGATGCTTGTAGATTAAATTTTTATTTTCATTTAGTTTCCATTAATGCATACTTTTAAGCTTTGATCTTGATGTTTCATTCTTAAGCTTGATTTTGGATCTAAGCTATTATGGTGTTAGCCTTTACTAGTTAGTCAAATTATAAAAGTTTTAGAGTTTTATCAGAATAAATTTTTCTCTACTCACCAGCTTTTTGTGAAATTATAATCATCGAGAGGTATTTTGGAGGCCTACAGTATGGAACCATCATAAATGGATTTTGGGGTAATTTGGCACTCTGAAATTGTAAAAATTCCTCAAGTTGTGAACAGTGCTAGGGTAGGTGGGGAAGTCATTAATGAGGTATGGGAGCATTTCTTTATCACACAGAGCACAATACAAAATACATGGACATTATCAAAGGCCCCCATACTGTGATGTAATCCAAGATGGTGCCCCATAACTCCTAGAAGTCTGAATTTCTCACTCTCTTGCACAAAATTTCTTCTATAAATTGTAAAGAGGATTTCATTTACTTGGGTTAGACATTTTTCTCCCCATTCTCTCTTATTCTCCACAGCTTGGGTTGTTGTGAATTTTGGGGCTTCAAGCCTTCACTTTGAATACTTGTAATGGCAATATTTCCTCTCCCTATATATGATATACTATGCATTTCCATGGAGCAATAATATTATGTTTGTGTTAATTCTTCTAACCTTGCATGAGTTTATTGTTTCCTCTTTCCTCTCTTCATTAATAGGTGTTTTGTGCATATCCATATTTCCATTACAAGGTTTAAGTGTTGTTGTGCTTATTTTGGGATGGTGAATTGTATGTAATATGGTCTGTGGTGCATGTCCACCCTCTCCAAGTTCATCCTTCTCCATTGGTAGGATGGGAATTTGTCTAACAACCCCTTTTCTTGGTGTTATCACCCCTTAGTGTAGGATTTCCCTTTTCATGCACTCTTTCTCTCCCTGTCTCCTTAGGTATTAAGATAGGTTTAGTTAGGTTTTTTTATTACATTAAGAGTAGTTGTAGCTGTAGGATTAGGAATAGGAAACCGGCCTTCTCCAGAGGTCCATCTCAAGCCCGCATGTCCCACATCTTGATAGGTGATACCCTTGTTACCCAATCACACTGAATTCCTCAAGCAAAAGCTAAAAATTTGAGGGGTGTTGTGATTCGGTGATAACATAAATAACTTGGGTTTTTTTGGGATTAGAGTGATAAGCATATATTTTTGGATAGGTGGTCCATTGATAGGAAGTTGGGTTGATTTCCTAAGAAGGTAATCATGGAGAGCCACCGAATTAGCGTCGAAGATATCTTTAAACTCCACACTTCCACGAGGGATAATGGGAGGCCCAAAAGCTTCAACCAATGTAGTGAATTGAGGTGTGGCCAGCCTAGATGGGATGGATTGATGATGTTGAAAGGGATTTTTCTTGTCAAAGGTAGTGGTTTGAACAAGAGATTCTTGATGAGGCAAATTAATGATCAAAGGTTGGGTGACCATGGAAGAGGTGACCAAAGGCATGGATGAGATAATGGCCAAAGAAAAAATTGATTGGGATGGCATGATGGGATTGTTTTATGCAATATTTTGTTCCATTTTCCTAGCTAAAGAGTGTGTGATAACATACATGAAAAAAAAATAAAACTAATGAATATACTAATTAAAGCAAACAAGTCAAGCATGTCATGTTTTCCTTGTCTTGATTAATTAAAAGATGTGAAAATAATAAAAAGGGAAGTGGATAACGAGCGTACCTAAGAAATGGTAATCTAAGGCTGGTCTTAGGTTGTTGTTGATGGGGGGTCCTCAATAAACTTGAAGGTACATGATGCCCAAGTCTGTATAGGATTTATAATATGGCCAGTAACACTGTGGTGGATTTCCTTTTGGGTGATGAATTTCCAATTAGGTCCACTTAGTACATGATTGTTTTGATGTGTGTATTTGATTAGTGTGTTTAGATGTGTGTGAATAAGTGTGAAATGTAACCAATTAAACCCCTACTTATACTAGTTGCACAAACAAGAATGAAAGAGATTTGTTTTAAACCCAAAACTAAATATGGAGATTCAATGAGAACAACACAAGGAATGGAAAATGTGATGCAAAAAGGAGAAACTAAGAAAAAAGGGGAATACCTGGTTTTCACTTTTCTTTTTTATCTAATCTTCAAAATAAAGAAAGTAAAAATAAAATATCCAAGCAATCCAAAATCCCAACACAAACAAGAAAAATAAAATCCTCTACCTGTAATGTTAGTGGTAGATAGAAGGAATATGGAAAATGCAAGATCAAATAAAATGAAAGAGACTCACCTATGAGGGTGCAGTCCCACTAAGCATGCCAAAATGTTGGACAAAATTTTCTCTTTCCTGCTCAGATTAGTGAACTAGATACTAAAGAAAATAAAGAAACTCAAAACATGTAAGGGTTTAAGGTACCTTGGAATAAGATGGTGATGATGGATGGGTGTAAAGTAAACTCCCTGTTGCAAGCTTGATGGATCTGCACAATAAAGATAACTAGAAAGAAAATGGATTAGATGGTAGATGAGGGGGCTGCCCAACAAATATGGTTCCAATAAGCGTGAACTTCCTTATGGATGTCAACCCCTATATTGATAAAAGAAGATAGGATAAATGGTAGAGAACTGAATAACATGTAGAATTTGAACTAAACAGAAACTGAAATTGTAGAAATGAAAGGAAAGTGAAAATCCAATCTAGATTAAAACAAAATGAAATATACCTAGTTGGATTGATGATGACCCATGCTTTAGAGGTCCAGTCAATGGTGACTAGGGTAGATGAATCAAAATAAAAACCAAAAATGTATATCTAAAAATATATTATGTGGATCTAAAGTCGATGGAACACTGTGATGACTGATAAGAACCTATTGAGAAGATATAGAGCAGGAGAAACTAAAAATATGAAATAAATGAGGATATAAAGAGATAGGATGGAAATATGGATCGAGTTAATAGTGATTGGGAAGAATTGGTGAAGACTGGGACCGAAAAGTGGATTTAGGTTGGCGAGTAACAAAATGATAGATATGGAAACTAAGTGGAAATAGAAAGAAAATGAAAAACTATTATGGATCTGGATATAAAAATAGATGATGCAATAGGGGCAGGGTCGATGATAACCTAGTTTGACCTAGGTGTGATCAAAAGTGGATGGGATGGATTGAAAACTTGCATGTTAAATGGAAGAATGGATCTACGGATCTATGATGACAACTCGACTTGTAAAATGTTAGTAGTTGATAATAACAATAATAATAATGTAACCATAGAATAAATCACACAAGTCAAAGATGATATCCCCAAAGTCTCCATAAATGATGCAAGTAAGCTCAAAGGGACTCCAAGAAGATTGAAACAAATAAAGAGAAGGTCAAGAATGAAGAAAAGATTACAAGTTCGCTAAAAAAATTTGATTTTTCATCCCTTTAGGATGGGTGAATGTTGATTTATAAGCTTGACGGTGACTGGATGGGTCACCGCTAACTAGGAGAACAATCCATTTGGGCACTTTGGGATGATGCCTATCTCAAGGCATCAAGCCCATTAGAAGTGAGATTAGGGTTTTAGGAGGATTAGGTGGGTTAGGGTTGTATAGGGAGATGAAATGGGTAGGTGAGGGATGAAATGGAGTAAAAAAGGCTAAGGAAGCCTGGGATGCGAAACTAGAATTAGAGGTTGATTGGGAGGATTTAGGAATAATTAGATAATGAGATGATGATTAGAAGATAATTAATGAGGATTAGCAATGAATGAGATAATAGATGGGGAAGATGGGAATATTAATAAAATATGAATTAAAATGAAGCATTTAGATAAATGACCATGGTGAAAAGAAGTGAATGTGGGGTAACAAGGGTAGTGATACCAATTTTTGGTGTATACAAAAATCATAAGAGCTCACCATAATGAACCAAGGGAGGACATTTAAAATCCTTGGAGATGGGTACTATTAGCCTTCACCGCATAAGAATGACCCATCTCCTATGTTGTCCATTGAAAGTCTTATGCAATCAAGGCCAAGAGTGGGGAATTAAGGGATTACCATTCTTAAGAGCTTGCCACAATGCATAAGAATGTCAATGGTGTATACAAAAATCATAAGAGCTTGCCACAATGAAATAATGAGCTTTCCTATGTTGTCCATTGAAATTTCCCTTAATCCTCAATTTGTTTTATGACCTTTGAGAAGTGGGGAATTAATTTGTTTGGACCAATATACCCCCATATTATGAAAAATATTACTGATGATGTGCACTGATTATGTCACAAAATGGGCACAAGTTCAGGCCCTCCTTTTTGCTAATAAAGAATTTGTAGTTGATTTCTTGTACCACATGATCATGCAGAGATTTAGAGCACCTAGAGTAATATTCTCGAGCAAGGACCTCATTTCATGTCTAACATGATTGAGGACTTTTAGGAATCTACCATATCAAGCACCAAAATTCATCACCATATCATCCTCAGGCCAATGGATAAGTTGAAGTCAAAAATAGAGAATTAGAAAACATCCATAAATACAACATGGAAAACCACAACTATCTTATCTCCTTATGAACTTGTGTATGGGAAGAAATCACTTCTTCCTATAGAGTTTGATTTATAAACCTTAAGAAAAACATTGGATGTGGGAATTGAAATTTATGCAACCTAGAAAGATAGAATTCTTCAGCTAAATCAGTTATATGAGGTGATGATGGAGTATCAAAACATTTTGAAATCCTCTAACATCAAAGAAATATTTGCCATGAATCTCATATTAATACCATGAGATTTAAAGAAGGATATTGGGCCCTTTTATTTGACTCAAGCTATAAATATTTTAAAGTAAATTAAGAACTAAATGGTTGGGGACCTATCAAGTGGAGAAAATTTATGATAATGGATTAGTCAACTTACTACCTATTGACGGAGATAAGAGAAATATATTGGTAAATGGACATAGAGTGATACTATATCGAAAACCTCATAACAAACATGAGTTTGCTAAGGAAATTCAGTCATGTGCTTAAATTTGTTTCATGGAAGAATCTTCTTCCATCATGATGAAATAATTAAGTTCAAACTCTAATAAAGGGATAAAAATGGAATTATAAAAGACAATATTCTCCTCTCTTATTTCAAAAATACCACAAAATACATATGCATTCAAAATTTTAAAAATGTAATAGCATGCAGATAATAAATGGTACGAATGGATGAATTATATAGCACACACACTAACTATAAGTCTTTTCAAATGCATGAATAGAGTACCAATGATCAAAGGAATAAATGTTTTGTTAATGTAAGTTACATCTATTTATCCTTCCTAATACTTATCTTTCCATCCAATCCAATGCATTTTATTTAATTAAATAATAAAAGGAAAAAATAAGAACAAAGTGTCAATCGGTTTATGCATGATGTGTGACATAAGGGAAGGAATACTATGAGATAATTCTAATGCATGTCGAATAATGTGGAGTTAAATTCATTCATTCCAAAGTGACTCGAAACATGTCACATAACCGCAATGATCAATTATCGATGGGATATCATCATTTCTATAATTGATATTTATGGGTACCTTCTTAAGTAAGGGAAGCGATTGTTAAATATATTACTACTTTGAAAAAGTTTTTATTATTGTTTTCAAGACCTTATTTTACAGGTTTCTATGAAATGGTTCAAAAGAAGAAATCGAAAAATGATTCGATGAAATCACTCCCGCAAAATGTTGTGGTTACATAAATCTTCCATGATGTAGGTTGGTTAGAATTTATTAAAAAATTAATGGTTTGATGTTTAGTTAATAGAAGATTTGTTTTTAACCATGAAAAAACTCACATAAAGGTTAAAGGATGAGAATTGAGGTCAAAGCAACATAGTCATAAGTTCCATATGTGGCCTCCTTGACTTTGGCATCAAATTCATAGGTCACTCTTCAATAAAATACCTCATTAAAATCTTTCCTAAAGAAGGTGAACCTCTTCTTGAAAGTATACTCAACCCCTAGGGGATTCTCGAAAGGTATAAAGAGGGAAATATTTCCAAATCCTTGGAAGGTTGTAGCTTCTTGGGTTATGAAATATTTTAGATGTGAGGGGAGATAATCTTTGTGAGTCTTTTAATCCATTTGAAACAATTGAGGATAAACCCTAAAATCAGAGTTTACCTCGCATTTTCTTATATGGCTTCATCAATACCATGTTAGAAAAATATGATACGGGAAAAACCTCACTAAAACACCATGGACTAATTCATATGATTTGCAAGCATCATTTCTTGAAGAAACCTAGAGGGGAGAAGGCATGGGAAACCTTATTAGATAAAAAAATGAAATATAAAGAAAACAAAATAACCTTATTTCATACTTATGCCACCTCTAGGTTTACTTTATAAGTTATTGCTACCCACCGTTAAACCACTCCCAATATTTTGAGACCTGTAATTGATAAAACAAACCAAAGTTCTGGGTAACCTGCACAATAGGTACCTCATCATGAGTCAATTATGATAACATATTCATAAGGAGAAGAAATAAGGGACCCTAGTCTAAAGCATTCAAATAAAAGAACCAAAACAACATCTTCTTAGAAAATAGGAAGGAAGAGAAGAAGACTTGTACTAACTCGATGAAGGTGATGTGTTAATTTTAGAAGTGACAAATTGAGTTGAAACACCTACAACTACTGAAATTTACACTAAAGCTCTAGATACAAGTTCTAAATATACAAAAATAGAAGAGAAGGCTCTGAAAATAGTAGAACATGCATGGGAAATAGAAGAACAAGATATAGAAATGGAAGAGTAGGCTTCAAAAATGTCGAACATGAACCAAAAAGAGAAGAACATGATATTGAAATGGAAGATAAGGATCCATAAATGGCAAAGTGGGCACCAAAATATAAGATAAAGCTCAATAAATTAGGGAAGAACAACAAGAAGAACAAGAAGCATCCCCTTCCTCTTCTATATACATACCTTCTATCTCAAAAGGTAAGGAACCATTTTTTCCTGTAGAGGATACTATCCCCTCTTTTTCATGAATAAGAGAGGGAAGAATAACAAAGATAATTTCACCAAGAAATCATGATATCAAGATTTGAAAACTCCTTCCAAGAACAAGATAAAGAGATATAATTATTAAAGATGAAATTACAAGGTATGGAAGAAGCTAACTCTTCTTTGGAAAAATATATTTAGAAAACAAATATACAAAAATTAGAAAAAGATAAGAGCATTTCTAAGTTGAAACTAGAATTTTTAGATTAAGGAAACAAAGAACTATTGGGATCTAAGCTTGGGATGACGTAACCATAAAATGGGAAAATAATTGTCAAGAAAACAAAATAATCTTGGGTGAGAATAAAAATATAAGAGAATAGGGTAAATCTAATAAAGAGTAAAAAAATCTAAGATTGGTACCATGTATGATATAGCTCAAATAATTTTAGTTTGTAGGAGGTCAACCTCTCAGTGCATAGTTTGTTTCTTCAAGAACAATTTTATTTTTGGCAGCTCACTAGACTTTGTTATGGACTACCTCATGAAGCAGGTGATGCAAAGAGTTTTATGGATGCTTACAAGACCTGTGCCAAGGAACACCAAAATCTACTCTGTGAACTCTTTTTGTGTAACATGGTTGTTCCTAATGCACCATATTTTCTACTCAATTTGTATGTGGGAGAATTTCAGTTAAAATATTTTCAATCCTTGTTGCATAATCAAATTTTATGGCATAAAAACTGATGATTTCATGAATATGGAGATAACCATTGGGTTCTTCATAAGGCCTCAACATGCAAATGTAGACCAGATGAGGATAAATTTCAGAGCTTACTATTACCAACCTGGGTTTCTATGTACCTATCCATGTATTATCGAGGAATACATTAAAATTTTCAACTCTTATGGTCAGGCATATTATGAGGAAGCTCTTGCTGCATGTAATGAAAGAAATGAAACTTTAAACATTTAATTGAAAATAAAAGGAGGTAATATCTCTCCACAATCTCACATGGAGTATGAGGAGAGCAAGAAATTTTTTTGAACATCATTCAACATCTTACTTAAGAAGAAAATGATGAATGGATGGGAATGAGGACTAAACCACCTTTTTTAGTCTTATGATATCATGACATAACATTACACCACAAAATGAAGAACAATTTAAAGAATGGGAAGATTTGGTATTTGAATACATGGGAATCAAGAGTACAAATTCAAAAACGATATTCAGATCAGTATGAAGAATTCAATATGGCATGGAGACTTAAGAAAAGTTTAATGAAACATTATTTTCAATAGGACTTGTAAAAGGTAAGGTGCATGGGAGATGAAGATTCCATAAATTGACTTGTTAAAGCAATAATACATGTTAATTTTACTCCTAAAAATATTAATCAATACATTGGATGGTTCGATTGATCAAGTCCAAAATAGGGGAATAATGCATCTTATCATTGTTGAATTATGTGGACTAATGATTAAGGTATTTTTCTAACTAACTGATTTAAAAATATTCATGGTGATGTGTGCAGGTTAATAAATTCATGACAACCACCAATGCAAGGTGTCACAATCAAGATTGGATGTGGTCTACCCATCATGAAGACCAATTTAAGGGAAGTTAATGAAGACTAGAAATAAGGAACTTAGTTCCTAAATCTTTTATAGTTATAACTGACTCCCAAAATATTCTAATATCTAGCCATTTAGATTCTAGGTCATGTGTTGGGAAAAATTATCTATAAAGTACTTGTCTTGACTGAGTTTAATATAGTTGTATGTATGAAGGTTCATGTAGAATGTAATAGGATAAAGGAGCACAAGTAGAAGTTACAGTTATTTGTAGTTTATGTTGTAAGAAAATCCTTTCTAAATAATTAAAAGTCTATTTTTCTAAGAAAAACATGTCATCAAACCAATATGAGGGATAGAAAGGAACCACTCAACTAGGAAATTTTCTATTTTGGAATTTACATTTATGTTATTCCCACATTCTTGAATTTTGCAACGTGCTGAAAAACAATCATTTTTAGAACTTGTGATAATCCAATCGAAAGACCATTACTTTTTCAACATTCCTTTCATTTCAGAAAAATTTCATTTTGTAAAGCATTTCCTTTCTGTATGTCTTCAATTTTAGCAATTTTTATTTCGATTAATTTAATTTTTTAAAGCATTTCATTTTTGTTCGTTGGATTCAATAGAATAGATGTTATTTGTTGTTGTTTAATTTTAAGTAGTTTACATCTATTTGCTTTTAGTAGTATTCTAAGTTGATTAATTGTCGTAGTTAGTTTAGTGAATAAAAAGACTCAAATAAACAGAAAACCCCCATAAAATCGTAACCACTACCACTAGTTGTGTATATATTGTCTTCATTGCATACTAGATTGAACACATACTTGGTCAAAATTATAACTTCATAATGGCTGATTAAATGGTTGGACATCACACTTACCCATCAATTGTGTAAGAGATATGTATTTCACAACACAAGATAATTGGTATTCTTTATATTTTATGGGAAAAATGTGTAATATCCCACTTGATGAAAAAATGGAGGGAAAGTGTTTTTACCATAAGAGACCAAAGGCATATGGAGTATATATTATAACATTCTTTTAAAAATATAAACATATCCCTTTTACATTATAACCATTACGAATATTTCTATAAAATATCTTCGATGATAATTTATTAACCATAAAAATTAAGATATAAGATGTGAGGGAAGGTTTATTTTATTTATACAAGGTTTAAATGGATAACAATAGGTTCTATATTTAGATTAGTTAATAAATCTTAATCACAAATTAGAATATATGATCCTTAACAAATTGTATGATCAAACATGGAAATTATTGCTAAAATACGAGTAGTATATGAAATCATATTATTACCGAGGTAAGAGGGTTGAATTGGTAGTACAGAGTGACTGTGTAAACTATAAATTATATAAAAGAACACTATTTTGAACCAAATTGTGAATACAAGTAGGTATATAACCATTTTACACATATAGAAGTGTCATATGGTATGGTCCTTTATGGATGGTTTTTATAAATATACATTGGAAGTTTATACATATTTATATGACCATGATACTCAGTGATGACATTAACACTAAAACCTTAGGTGTCATACATTTTGAAACCCTTTGTATGATGTGAAACAACCTCGCATTCTAACCATAGGTAGGATTCCTTACAAAACATTTAGTGTTTGAGTTGAAGTGCAATACATGCACCCCATAAATCAACCTACTTTAAAGAGGAATAAAATCACATGTAGTTCTCCACCTAACAAGTGTTATCTATATCTATACAATTAATTTGGCAACTTGATCACTTGAAAATGAGAATAGTGGTTTGCAAAAATGAACCTTGACTTGGATTTTAAGGTATATATATATATATATATATATATATATATATATTGGGAAGCTTGACTCTTGAACCTAGTTGTTATTTTTGTAGACCTATTTATGGGATAGCCCTAGGTTTTGTTTCTACCTTGAAGGGATTTACATGATCATGGAGGTCCTTTGGAATTTATTTTTCAATGAGTTCTCTTTAAAGTGCCTTATGAGGTAAATGTGTGAATTATACATTCTTTTATAGGAATTTGTACGTTTAATTTTACGTTAAGGACAATATATACGATATAAAATGACCCATGAAAAGATATAAAATTGGAAAATTTACCCTTGGGTGTTTGGGGATGAAACTATTAACTATGGACCAAACCAACAGATGGTTTGGTCCTAGATGGATTGTCCTATATAGGTAGTTTTTGGTATTTTACAAAATTTAGGGAAGGAAGCATGGGAGGAATATGTTTCTTGTACAAACGTTAGTAGTTCCTTGTGAATAGATGAGAAAATCATTGAAGAGAAATATGGATAGGTAACCTAGGATTTGAATGTGCATGCAATTCATGTTTTACATGCAAAGCCAATATTTTATTTCTAAATGATAAATTTCCAAATTTAGGTGTCTATATTTACACCCTTTAATCATTAAATGAGAATTACATGTTTAAAGGAAAAGATACTTGAATGTGTACACACTTTATCTTTTCTTGAAATTGTTTATTCCACTTGAATGTTGACATGATCTTAGATAACATATGTAACACATAGTGATTCTCATAAAATTAATTATACTTTAACTCAACTTTGAAAAATATATTTATAGTTTGAACTTAAATTTATAAGTAGTAAAATAGAGAGACAAAATCATATAAGGAATAAACCCATTTGTTTTTCCAAAGGATAAGATATTGAATCTTTTCATACTTGGATATTTGGATTGGAATTAAGATTTTAAAGGATTGGGGATGATCACTACCCAATTTTGATAAGGTAGATGCTATAGTTACATAGGAATTGAAAGTCTCTTGTCCCAACACCAAATGAAAGGTATCATAGGACTTTATATTCTTCCCAAAAACCTCAAAAGAAGTAATTTTACCATAAGGTTTTCTATACACCCTGATATATTCCAAAAAAAGTGAGAAGAAGGTTATATTTTTTTCTATTCACCTTGATATATTTTAATCCCATGGAAAAAATAATACATATGGATCTAGGTCCAAGAAATTAAAAAAAAAATTTGAAAAGGAATGAGTATTTTCATGCCCCTATAATATGATGGCCCATGACTATCAAATGTGAAAAGTTAAATATAGTAAAATAAGAATGAAATCCCATTCTACCATACCCTATAGTGAAACTATGCTCTCAAGTTATGAAGTGTTGAAAAGGAATGAAGTAATAAGAACCCCCATTATGTCCCAAATGTAATATACCCTACCCTAAATTATGTAACATATTCTTGAATCTATATTAGAAACCTATAAATATATGTGAGAATCAAGTATTTATATAATTTTATATAAATCTACCCTTAAGATGAAAGTGTCGATCCTATATTATACCATATGGTGGTTTTATCCTTGGTGGAAATATTTTTCCCTATGTTTATGAGTATATGTACATTTTTCCATTTTGTTCCTAAATTTTGAATTCTATATATGTCACATATATCTATGTAATAAACCCCAATAAATGTCCCCTCTTTTCAAGTGTGTGACATGTGCAAAGATAATGCTCATATAAAAATAAATTATGTGCACCCATGTTGGGTGTATTTGATATCTAGTGTTGGATAAAATAGAGGGATTTGGTAGGTGGCCACCATTGAGATATTATTATTGCAAGGGTGTGCATGGTATAAACCATGATAGGAAGAGAAAGTAATAAGAAAACAAGTAACAAGAATTTAGGAAAACAAGCATACAAGTAATTTAACATATAAGTACACGAGAAATGTCACATTTTTAGACATAAAGAAGGAAAAAGAGTAGAAAAGAATGGAACATGAAAGTTTCACATACACAATAAACATAAGAAATAGGATAAATAAGTTAAAAACAAGAAAGAAAAGTGTTGCAAACAAAATTTCAGTAAATTTCATAGTCCACATGGATAGAAACAAGAATAAAAATAATAAAACAAGTGAATATAATAAAATATAGTATCCCCAGATGCATAGATAAAGATAAATTAGCATTACAAAAGGAAAATGTGTTAGATGTATTAGTTGAAAAAATAACATAGAGAACAATATATGAAATTGAACATAATGAGGAAATGAAAGTAATAGTATTAAAAAAATCACATGGATAGTGTTTGATATGTTACCATATCAGTAAGGCCACTAGGAAATAATTAGACTAAAACCTATCATGATTTATGATCCTATACATGTTATGTATGAAGATTAATATACCTCATGAATCCATTTGTGTAAGTAGTGTATATATAATATGTTATATGTAGTGCCCACTAGTTTTCCCCGTCCTTATGTTTTGTTGACTCATTTTGATAAGATCATTAGTGTGTATGGAGACAATGGACACTTGATTATGCTTGATATTGTTGATATACTTCTATTTTTTATCATTGTGTTGGTTATGATACTCTTACATTTAACAAGACATTATTTATGATACTCTTTTCTTAGCCATGTTCTATGCATTTCACATGGTTTAGAGATGATGATATTGATGATTATGTGATGAGATGGATATGATTTTTATATTGGATATATCATTGATTCTTTATCGTAATTTCTATATTGATGGATAGATGTGGAATAATTGTATTCAACTAACACCGAGTTGTTTGATTATCATGATTATTTCATTTGATTTTAGATAGGGTGGGTATGGGGTTTTGTCTTGAGTGTGTATGAATACAAAGGTTGTGTCATGAGGAGAACATGGGACTTAGAGGTAGCACTACCAAGATGCACAAGTCTACCTATTCAAAACCATCCTTACCTTGTTATATACCTTGTCATTGTTTGTGTATTTACATTGGTATGATCACCTTGACATTATATATTGGTCTCATTTATTACTCTTTCACCTTTTCTCTCCTTAAATCAATATTGGTTTTAATCATATTGTATAGAGTGGTTTATTTATTATTTGTCATTTGATGATTATTTTGGTAATTAGGTAATGTTTTAGTGTTAGCCATGTTTATTGGTGTCTTGGGATTATAGACACAAATTTATTCACTTTACACATAATTTAGCCCACTTATACTAATATTTAGAAGGTTCTCAAGTGTACAAAGTACTAATTAATCTCAAATTTTCGACATATGTATTTTATATTTTATTTCATAATTCTTGTGTACTTTCCAACACTTATCTTCCCATTTCGTAATTGCCCCATCATTCTAGCCCAAAATCAGGGTGCCCCATCCTCATCTTGATCGGGTGCCTTGGGGTGCCCGGTCCCACTCTAGGTGCCCCAATCTATGCACGTCCTTTTTCACTTCTCTTTGGGGTATTTCTATAAATTTTTCATCCTTATCCTTTTCTCAGTTGGCCTTGTCGGGATTAATTAGGAAATTAAGCTTGATATCCCTATAAATACAAATCTTATAAGACCATAATGAGGGTCCTAGGTCATAACATCACACACTACTATCACTCCATCTAGAGTTGCATCCATTACATCACTTGCATCCACATAGTGTCATGCATCAAGGCTAGGAGATCTGCATCACACACACTGCATAGGAGGAGGGATTCTATTCTATTCCATTCCCACATGTTATTTACATTTTCTACGAGCTTACTATTTTTTGCTACTTCACAAATTATGACTGACACAAGAGCACCTAGGGCACAACATGCACACACACACTAGAACTACATCCGGGTCCAAAATGTAGTGCAATGCTTAGTGATAAGACCAAAAGTTTGGCGGCTAAGGTCAGTCTAACCCATTCATATGTATCTTTTATTTTTCTAGGGTTTTATACTTCTCTTTAAATCACAGTCATTTTCCAACTCATCTAGCAGATCCAGCGTGACAAACAAGGAAGGTTTGGAACCAACTTGCAAACCATACCAGATTATCGTGTTTTTAGCATTTACAATGATTAGAGCACCCGTATTATAGACCAAGGAACCCTAGGGTGCCCTAAGACACTCCCAGTGCCCCAGGTCACCTTAGATATTTCATATCTACCCTTCACAGGTCCTTGAGTGTTCCTCTACACTTTCATATTTTATTCTCATATCTCTGCACCATGTGTGACCACCTACAACAATAAATTAATCTATTTCTCTCTACTCTCTTACACATCTAGGGTTTCATTTTACTTAACATATTTATTTGCATCTACTTCATGTTATTTACTACATTTATACAAAGTGTTTTAGTCCTCCTAATTAGATTAACTAGGATTATTATTTCCTTACACTTAGTCGATTTTAGTTAATCATTTTGGAGAACCTGATGTCTCCTTCTAGCACCTTCTAGGAATTTTCATTCTACCACCATATCATCTCCTTATCCTATCATGGCCCAATATTTTTATCCTACCTATACACCTACCAAGGTCACTAATGTTGTTTTTACTACCTTCGACTTCATGCATGTGTGTACCCAACACCTCCCTCATTTTGGCATGCCTGCATTTCACCCATCTCACAATTTCATTGCTACCTACCACACTCACATTACTCTACCGCTTTCTCCACCCGTTTTTCTTCCTCCACCCATCACGCGTTCCACTCTATTAGCTACTTCCAAAGGTTATGATATTATTGACCAGCTCAAGAATACACCCGCTAAAATATCACTTTACAACTTATTGTGCAATGCACCAGATTTTTGGACCACACTAGAGGCTACCCTCTATTTTATTCACATTGAATGTGACCCCTCTCTCGAATCTTTCACCCATCTCATTCAATCTCTTTGTAGTTTACCTCATTCTATCTCTTTTACAGATGATGACATATCACCCACTGTCAAACATAACCCTTGTGCATCATTGCTCATTACCATTGTCATTAGCACTACTTATATCAAGCATTTCCTCATTGACAATGGGTCCACCATTAACCTTTGTGCCCATTATCTCTTACAAAAATTAGGTATCAATGATAGTCTCATCTCTTGTAATTCCACCCTCATCTCGTGGTTATGATTCGTCCACTCGCACATGTCTCAGACTATATCTCTCCATATTCTCATTAGACCTAAAATAGTTCTTATTGAATTCTACATCCTCAATGCTTCTTTGTAATTTAATATCCTCTTAGGTAGACCTTAGATCCATGCCATACAATCCGTGCCCTAAACCATACATTAATGTGTCAAATTCCTCCATGATGGTTATGAACATACTATTACTGCTAACCTAGAACCATTCAAATATTTTCGCATTGATCTTGTCACTTCAAAGCCTCTCCCAACACCTCAGCCCATTTTATATGCTAACCTAGATAAATATGATATTAGTCAATCTAGTGTACCAGCCTCCAATATCCTACCATTCCTTTCCCTGCTATATCCACTCACACCTTAGCTATTATTTCTCTAACTCGTATTTTTCCCTTCTAGTGCACCTACCTCCACTTCCCTAACATCAATCCTCGACTTGTCTCCACTCACACCTCAACGATTATTTCACCCATCAGTATTTGTCCCTGCTAGTACTACACCTCCACCACCCTCTTCTCCTACCCCACATTTAAATTTTCTTGATAGCGCTACCCAAATGGATGATGCACAATGACGTTTCCACCAATTCTCGATGATGAGGTTGATGCTATAGAACTCACTAATGAATCATTACGAAAGTTTGATTTTACTCCTCTCGCTTGGAAAATTTACTATTTTGAAGAAACATTTACCGTCGATGACCTGTGTGAGTTCCTATTCAAAACCCTCCATCCACTAATTTCATGGTCCTATATAAGGGCTATTGTAAGAGTGTCGATGTAGTTTCATCTTCCTCTCCACTAGAAGTAGTTTCGTGACCCCCTTCACCTGTACGTTATATATCAATAGGACATTTTGGAAACACATTCCTCTTGATCTTGCTAGCTTTGACACTATTTGTACACGTGATTGCTTACCCAGGTTTGGCATGATGCTTAATGAAATCTTTCCACCCTCCATTCCCCCATCTTTATTACGATTACTTCCATATTATAGTCGATTATGGATTATGGGTTTTTCACTTGACAATACTTGTTGTACGTGCTGCCCATGGGTTTCCGCTTACCCTTGGAAGATCTTGGCTTGATTATATTGGTGGCATACTCGATCCGCTTCATTCCTCACTCTAATTCCACATGGCTTTTTGGAATTATCTCCATTGCTAATGATTCTTCTCCTACATGTGTACAAAACATTTTGTGTTGGTGTGCTCATGGTTGTCCACCAATTGCTTTTATGGATGAAGAATATGGAATGAATTCTTATCTCCTTTTTCGTAATGCATCCTTATACGATCTGCCTCATTCTATTGCCTACCAAGTTTCCAATGTAGCTCCTATCGGTTTTGATCAAGACAATGATGATTTTCTTGATGGCGTTTCATAGTCACCTTTTTCACATTATCACTCGAGGGGTCATATACAATATACATTTCTCCTCATCTTCATTCTATCATAGTTGCATTTCTCTTTCCTTTGATCTCTTGTATATAGATATATTTATCACACATTATCGCACCCTCGTTACTCGATGACACACTCTTGTGCTTCAGTTCACACTCGACTATTGAGGGATTACCATTACACTGAACCCCACACATTACACTATAGGTCTTACACTCTTACAATATCTCATCATTTCCTTCTACATTTATCATCTCATCATCTATCTCACCCACGCTACACTAGTCATCATTATGTATGAGTCTAGTTTTATATTTCATCCATACATTCTCTATTTATGCTAGGTCACATTATCTATGGGTCTATCTTTACATGTCATCACTACATATTCTATCTACACCTACATCTGCATCTTATATAGCCTACACATCATACATATCCTACATTGCATAGTTACCATCGCGCATTTATCTATCATCTACATTCTACATGCTACACTAGATTCCATTACATATGGGTCTAGTTTTATCTTCATTGCATATTCCACTTATAGATACATTACATATCCAATATACATTATACATACTAAATTTCATTGTCCCCATCATACATTTACCTCCCATCTTCATTCCTTGGTCATTTATACTAGGTTGTCTTCTACACACTGCACTCGCTACCCTATGATGCACTCTAGTTCTTATTTCCATACTCAACTTCTGAGGGTTTACCAATCAAATGGACCTTACATACATGTGACACATCATCATACCACATTCATCGACTAGTGACCAATGCTCTAGACTATATCATCACCCACACTCATCATCACATACCATAGTGGTATACACCTTAGGTTAAATCACCACTCTTTTCATCAATTCTACATCATCCTATTACATTCTATCATCTCCTCTTATATCATCCTCTTACGTTATAATTTTTTCCAATTCCAAAATTATTCCATTACATTATCATGCCTTCAATCATCATGTAGTGGTATACACCTTAGGTTAAATCCACACTCTCTTCATCAATTTCTCATTATCCTCTTACATCTTCTCATCACATATTCTATTATCCTATCCTATGTAATTCTATTACATCGTCATTTATCCTACTCATCACTTAGTGGTATATGCTTTAGGCTAAATCACCACCTCATTCTTATTCATCACGTAGTGGTCTACACTTAGTGCTAAATCACCACCTTCTGATTATCCACCACACACTTATATACGCTTTATACGCCATTATTATCCATTCGATAGTGAGATATGCTTTAGGATAATTCATCACACATATTTATCTTTTCATCTTATAGTGATATATGCTTAGGGCTAAATCATCAATCATACTATCCACAAGTCATGGTATACACTTAGGCTATTGGGTCTCGTTGTCTCCAAATCACTACACCCCCTAAATGGCCTGGGAATTAATCACGACATTCAATGTGATTGGGACACATGGGATCACCTCTCAAGCTATGGGACTTGCGCTTAAGTTGAACCATTGAGAAGGCCGATTCCTCTTCCTAAACTAAACACAACACTACTTCTGATGCAATAAAGATGGCTAACTAGACCTATGCTAACATTTCATGGGATTAGGGAGAGAGAATGCAAGGAAATAAAATCTATGCTAGAAGTGGTGATGCACCAAGAAAAGGGATGTTCAACTTCCGAAAGGGTTAATGTGGGTAGGATGCTTGCATCATTGGCCACCTTCACCTATTGCAACTCGAGAAAGGGTACAAAATACCACATACTAGAAGCACATGTTCCTTTGTTAAACTTTAAACATACACAATAGAAAGATCAACTTTGATTTGATACACAAATAATTTATCAAGAGGATAATCACAAGCACATGTCAAGCATCTACTTAAGTGATAATAATAATGCAACTCTTAATCAACAGAAGGAAAATAGTTTCTCACAACTGATGAAAGGTAATCACACTATTCTTTTCACAATATGAAATAGATAATCCGAAGTAAAGGAAAACTAATCAATAATGCTAAGGAATTGTATTCACAAAGCATATAATGACTAATCATTCAACACAATAAAACAGATCTTCAAGTGCAAGGAATAACTCTGAATATAATTAAAAGGTTTCAACAAATCTCTGAAAGCACTCTTCCAAGCTTGAAGAGCAACTTCACCAAAAATCTCTAAAAATATGTATATCAAATAATGGAAGCATTCCACTATTTATAAGTTCCTAGGATGAGCCATTACAATTGGGCCCTTAACTAACATTTAACTAAAAATAGAAATTTCATTAATATTAAGGGAACATGCTCCCATGAAAATAGCAAATTTGTTGCAAAAGGTTTGACCAAGTCAACCCTACAACTTTGACTAATTCTAGAGCTTGAACCTGTCCTTTCATGGCTGCTCAACTTTGGCCTGATTCATCTACATCTCCTTTCTCTACAATTTTTGTTGTCCTTCCTCCCATACAGCCATTCGGTGTCTGTACTCAAAGAAGCGCTTGATAACACCCTGAGTTTCTTCATCTCTAGGCCCACATGCATAGTGATTCACTATGTCTACGTTGTCTTGATCTCTTTCGTGATCCTGGCTGGAAACCTTTGAAGTTTATTTGTGACTTTCTTTAGTCTCCCTATGAAATTCTGACATAAGACCAGTTGGTCAATGGAGTCACTTTTGAAATTCATTGTCACTCTTCACCAAATCTTTGAAATTTTCCTTAATCTGATCCTCAGGAAGAGCATTGATATTTTCATTGAATAATTTGCAATTGACGTTGTCAAACTCCTATGAGATGTCATTCAGGAATCTATAATCTCCACTCATTTCTCCTTGAATTTCTTAATCAATCTTATACTACTTGACTCCATAATTCCATGAACTTTTGATATTCAAACAATTTAGAGGCATCGTCAATCACCTCTTCCCCAAGAAGCAATTTAGAATCCTCTTCCCTAATGTCACTCCATGTTGCCAAGGTTAAATTTAATTCATTATTATCCTCATAAAAGGATTCATCCATCTTGGAAATGGTGATTTTTGCAACCTACAAATCATTATATATCTCAATGGCTTCCTTGATCAAAGGATTAACTTCCTGCAAAATTCTTTCCATCCATCCACTCACTGATCTCCCTTTCTGGCCTAGCTTATCCAGATCATAATAAGAAATATCATCGATTATGGATGAAATTTTCATAGCCGTAGTAATTGAGATGTTAGTGGATGGAGTGGGTTGGGTTACTTTACGCATTAGTGTAGTGAGCTACTCAACCTTGGCCTTGAGCTCATCCTTGTGGCCTTTTCTTTGTCATATTTCTCCAAAAGGGCCCCAAGATCGGTGTGTACATCTTGGTTGGATCCTTCATGAGTAGCCTTCCCCAATGAGAAATTTGATATCCGGTAATCTATTGTTGTGATTTTTTCTTTAGTTTTCCCCTCAACGGGGTAGCCACTTCTATCACATGCTCTCCAGATGAATTAACCATCAGACTTGATATGGTTCTTGGTCTCTTGGCCTGTCTTTTGGGCATGGACTCTAATATGCTGAGATCTATAACATCTCCCAGAGGAGCCTTTTTCTTTTTCTTGGGATTCTATCTAAACAACCATTCTGGTATGGCTAGAGCTGATGAATATGGAGTGGTAGATCCAATACCTGAAGCATCAGTTAGAGCAAGATCACTATAAATATCAGCTAGTATTTGAGCAGAGGTAGCAATGATGGAAGGCATGGAAGTAAGGACAGCCATAGGAATTGACAAAGCAATGTTGGGGGTTGTAATTGAATAAAATGGGAGTGTCAAAGGAAGTTAAGAGGAAATGGGTGACCCAATATTTTCCCCGGCTAATAGAACTGGAAATGACGAGAACACTTGAGCCATAAAAGGGGATGGGAAAGAAGAAATGATGGTGGAAGTGGAAAGAACTGATATTAGAAGTGATGATGGAGGAAGGAGAAGATGTGATGGATCTTGTATGAAACTAGGAGAGTCAAGAATTCAACTACTTCTATCACAGGCACTACATGTGGTGTAATCTTGGGAGCAAAGACACATAAAGAGAGACGAGCCACTAACAAAAAATGAAATCTTCTCTGGAATTGTAGGAACCCTTTGAGTCAACCTCCTGCCTTTTTTGGGTGTTGTTTGGTTTATTACTGGTGTAGCGCCTATATTTATAGGTTGATTTTAACCTTTGGGTGAGATTCCCAAGGTGGTTAACCAACTGAAATTCCTTTTAGAATGGGTCCCGCCCTTTCCTTAGTATTGTTGCATTCTTCCACATACCAATCAATCCATGGTAGTGGTTGATTGGCAATATTATCACTCTTGTATGATGAATCTAGGACCTCATCATTGTCCTGCATATGTCCTTTGGCACATCAACCAAACCAAATTACCAAACTTCGTCAAGGGTTAACCTTTCATAATCCCTTTGTCGCATGATGTATTCGTCCGAAAATGAATCCATATATCTTCTAATTGGGGTATGTGAGCACTGGACCGACCTATCTCCCCAAACTTACCCCAATAGTCAAAATTAGTCCATGGATGAAAGGTCCACAGGGTTACCTCAGCCATTTCTACATCAACATTTTTTTCCTTGTGAATATTTGGGAAAGAATACCGCCAATCAAAATAGGGAAATGCATTCTCACTTTGTGACGCTTATTTTGGATTCAATGATAATCCAACAACTACCAAACTAATTCAAAAAGAATCCATTTGTTAGTGGGGCACCTCGGAAATTTTCTTGGGGCACCTATGAAACTTGGAATCTGAATGTAGGTGAATGTAGGAAACTGAAAGTAGATTGCTCCCAATTCTCACACATCTTAGAAAGCCTCATTAGAAACCCTCTGATTGTATAGTTCTTTGTCAAACCGATAGAGGACAACCATGAAGAAAGCATCGTTGACTCTTCGGAAGTGCTTTCTCCCTCATCCAAAGTGAGTTGGGGATAAAACTCATATATTTGGGAGGTGCTATGAACACCCCTGGTATTCAAACCCACAAAATATCCCATGAAGCGTACCACACATATACTAGGAAAGATGTCATGAAAAATGTATTTGTTTCGACACTTTGCCTAGCTGATAATGAATGTTTTTACTAATATGCTCCCCATCAGATAAACTCATCATTCTTCTTGATAGTTGTTATGTACAAAAACATCCATTCTTGGAATTCCTTTACAGAAGGAAGACCTGAAACTCTACTTAATAGCACAATAAGATCATTGACTTCCTGAATAAAATCCAATCGATGCATAGTTTTGGGTAATTTGGAGAAATTCTTAGTTAGATAGGATTTCATCATAACCTTTGAGCATACTTCCTCTTTCTTATCCCAATGTTCCACTACTATTTCTGGTGAAATTGTGGCATAATCTTGAACATCTGAAAGTTTAAGTAGATCCTCAAAGAAATATGGGTCCAAACAGATTACCACCTTATCATCACTATCCCTAACTGACACGGAGTCCTCGTCGAAGTGGGCTGCTGCAGCTAAGACAAATTATGGGCAATGTACAGATATGGGAAAACCAGTGGTAAGGGAAAGACCACTATCATAGATGGCCTAGCATCCATGGTTTCTTGTTTGGAGCCTTTAATCTCTCCCAGAAATCGGGAAGATCAATTTTTCCTAGATTAGTGTCCCCAATATTTCCTAAGTCAGAGGACAAGCAGGATTGGGGAGAAACCCCAAGAAATGAGTATTTCATCTTCTCTTTTCCCTTCAAAGTGGAACAAGACATCAAAACCTATGTTTCAGGATTCAAATGTCATAGAAATTCTGAACACTCGAAAACCAAAAAATATCTGAAATTCTGAACCGGAAAAATCTGAAAGGAATCACCAAATTGAAATCCCTGAAAGAGTTTCCCAAACTGAAATTTCTGAAATCAAAAGTTCCAAAAGAAATCTCTGAAACCAATTTGTCTGAAAATAATTTTTCCGAAAGATTTTCCTGAAGCTAAAGGTTCTGAAATCTTGAAAGCAACAAATCTCTAAAATTCCGAAAGCAAAAATCTCTCGAAATCCCAAAATGAGAAAGTTCCAAAATCCCGAAATGAGAAAGTTTCAAAGAAACTTCCTAAACTGAGATCTCTGAAGATTTTCATTTGAAGGATTTCTCCAATAAATTTCCCGCTTTGTGATCTTCTGAAGGAATTCTTTGAATGAGTCTTTCCAAAGATTTCTAAGGAATTTGCAAAACTAATGTTAAACGCCAAAGCTGGAATACGAGAAACGAAAAGAAGCACGAGAGGCCTAAAAATATCCTTTGAACAACTTTGAATACCTGGAGGAAACTCAAAAAATGAAACATGGTGAACCAAAAGAACGACATCACAAAAAGTAGAGGGAAACCAAAAGAAAAACCCAAATGAGGAGGAAATGGAGGAAAAAGACCTAAAACCAAAAGAAAAATAAACAAAAAACATACCTTGAAAAAGACATCGCAAAGTACAAGAATGGAATGTCAGAGTGAATGTGTCAGGTAAAAATGACAAGTAAAAATCTGAGTTTAAATAGAAATCCCGATATTAATGGTAAAAATCTGATCCGTATGGAGGTAGGTGAAAATTAATTACACACAAAATCTCTCGAAGGTCTGAAACCCGAAAGCCCGAAATTCCAAAAATTCAAGATTTTAGACTTTGGAAAATGGGAAGCAAAAAGACAAATTGGTGATTGAAAAGTCTGAAACCCAAAAACTTGAAAGTCTAAAAATTCATACTTTTGGAAATTCGACTTTCGAAGAACTTCAAGTGAAAATCCTAAAAATGACTTGGAGAACTATGAAAAACCTGAAACCTAAAAACCCAAATTTTTATAATTTCCAGCTTTCAAACTTTGGAAGTTCAAGAGGGGTTTAAAGAAAAAGAGCCAAAAGTCCCGAAATTCAAAACTGAAATTCTGAAAATCTGAATTTTTGGAAATTCGTAGTTCAAAAAATTTCAAATGAAATTCTGAATCTGAGCTAAAAACTCTGAAGCCCGAAAATGAAAATTTTTAGATTCTCATCCTTAGTGAAAATTCACTATGTGAGGATTTCTTTAAAAACATTGGTCTGACATATAGCCTTCTTTTGGGTAGGTTAAATGGTTAACAGGGTCCATGCACATCTTTCCATATATCTCATTCCCATACACTCATTCTATAGTGATATACGCTTAGGGCTAAATCATCACTCCTCCATTCAATAAGTTGTGGTATACACTTAGGCTATAGGGTCCATGCACATATCTCCACATGTCACATTTCATCACCACTACACATACATATTCATGACAATATGGTAGACACAACCTACACTACTCGGCCATTTCCCGATGACGAACTCTTGTTTTTGGGTCATTCTTGACTGATGAGGAGAAAACAAATTGAACCTCACTACATATAATTTTATCTACTTGGGGCACATTGCTCCTATCATTATATCTTGCATTTCATTCCATCCATCAAAAACATACCGCATTGTCTTGGTGGTATTTACTTTTTCTTACTAGTGTTTTGTAGGCTCACTTTACTACACATGTTAGATTTCTTTCTTATATGTCATTATCATACACACATTCACATTCATGCCTTTTTCTAGTGTGATCATAGATACAAGAAATTTACAGAAGCATGGATGCTCACATTTTACCCTTACTATATTGGTCATTGGGGAATCCACATTCATCTCATACAAGTGTTATTGTTTCATTTTTACTTAGCATCTTATACTACTTATTCATAAATGCTTTTACATATTGGTTATCACTTTGACATGCTAATGGATGTTCCATGTGCAACACTTGTTTTTACATGATTACATGTTCCCATGACTAGTTTTTTATTTCTACTCATCTTATTTATTTACCATTATATGGGGTATTTTCCCTTTGCTTGTGTGCACACTTGTCTACTATTTGTGGCCTTGATAGCCTTGCATGTCTTGCAAAATTATGAGTGATGTCCCATGTCTGAAACCCATTTTTTGTTGCCTGCTTGTTATCTTGCTTGTTTGGTAGTTTCTAAATTATTTGCATATTTTTTACACTTATTACATGCATGTGTTTTCGTACTAACACTTGTATTGGCTAGACATTCCCTTTTTTTCATGCCTTGTATCTACCAAGTGTTCCCTTTCCACCTATAAGTTGGAGTTTTACAGTCGAGTGTGGTTGTTCCTCTTTTGGGGCTGCGTTATCTTTCCAGGGTTGTCGCGTGTGCCGCCAAAGAGGGGGAATCATTTTGGGTTTTATACTAACACAACGTATTTACACAAGTTCGTACACAATGAGTGAGTTCGGACTCAATCTACGAACTCCATACGCAGCAAGAGCCTTAACAAGACATTTTTTCCTTTCAAAATTCTATGGGGCGATTACAAGCTTGGGTATTATAGTGGGTGTGCCTCTCTACACTTTTCCATCCAAAGGGCATCGATCTCCCAAAAACCAGACCTAAAGAGATCTCTTCAACAAATTTGAGGTGAAGTAGTTAGAGTTGGAGGACATATAGCATTTCCTCCCTACACTTATTTAGCTAGGGTGGTGTGAGATCACCTGAAAAAACTTTTGACAATACATGATATCCTTATACACCCTTTTTCTTGACATGGATCATGTGCACATGTTCCATTTACACTTTTTCTAGTGTATTTTACATTTACGTACTTTACACATGCATATGTTTCACAAAGATTTTCACATACATATATATATATATAGTTGACTACTTGATCATTTTCTCCTCAGTAGGTCCATAGTATGAGAAACAAGTAGTCAAACTTGTGCTCAAAACAAAACAATGACAATGACAATAACAAAACACCTCTACATGCACTTGCCTTTACTAACCATGCAGTACACTATACACAAAGAATAACTACACATGCATTTTTCCCTAGGTTCACTCTCATCACTTTTTTGTCATGTAAATGTGCAATAAGGAAATTCACAATTTCCAAGCATGAGAACTATAGCCCTGTGTTAATTTTTTCAATTTTTACCCTTCTAAGGCACCATAGGTCTACCCAGTAAGTCTGAGTGACCTCATAATTGATGTTATCTCATCCCCTAGGTGATTTTAGGAGTTCATTGAAAAATGTAAACTTTGGGCGGTTGTGGGAAGGGTTATCATTGGCCTTCCTAGGACTAGAGAAACCCCATGGAGCAGAAAAAAATATATAACCAAACATGGATATGAATAAAAGGCTTAGAACATCACATAATTAATTTATGAAGATTCGGAAGGATCCAGAGAAGTTGGGACAACTTGACTAAAATCGTGGTTCACAAGCCTAGGCAGTGAACATGCCAAAATAATTGTTGAGCTTCTAAAGGTGATTCCAGGAGCTCTGAATGGAGTTAGGAGAAAAACTAAACATCAGAGGTGATGCGCCTAGAATACACCGGATGACACCCTAGATGCATTGGCACATCACTTAGCCTAGACTGACCACTCACCCAAAGCGCGCAAAGGTACCAGATCCCTCTTTAAGGTTGTTGTAGCATAATACTAACATGATGAAGACTTATAACATATGGATCCATAACTAATACATCACTATACAATGCATGACAGATCTAGATCTAGAAAATAATAGGTTTAAACAATAATCATGATAGAAATAAGAACATGCACTACCCAATTATACACAGAATAACACTTAGGTTCAGTCAATATCTTCCATCTCTTAATTATCACAATAACACAGAAGCTTCTTATAATACTGACAATATATGCTGATGCACGCATGGATCTGATACGGTAATCCAAAAACACATACACTATGTTATCTATCTCTCTATATCCATCATCTCCTACTAGGTAATTCACTACATATATAGGGTGGGAACTTGCCCTTCACCACTTATCTATTCCAAAAATAGGCCGCATGTTATTAGTAGCCACGCGTCATTTTCATGCATAGCCACACATGCAAGTGTGTTATATATAGACTTAATAATAGTAAAATGAGGTGATAATCCTATTCTTAGACTGTCTCCATGCAAAATCACTCTGAATCTGATCCTCCAGAAATAGAAAATGTGTGGCGCGCACGTCTCTGCATCATTGGTGTGTTCTACATGTCATCTTCTAAAAATAGATCTTCATGCCCAAAAATAGCTAAGTCTTGAAAACTGGAACTTATGCTCCGTGTGTGCATTCTTCCTATCCATTTGTGCCTTTGCATATGACTTGCTTTCCCATGCGACTTCTTGTGTGCTTTCTCTGTCAAGTGTTCTTTGATCAACATTACCCCGCACTAATTTCATTATCACCCCAACAATGGGTATCTCCAAAAACTAAAGTAAAGAATAGAAGAATGGAAAGAATGGAAATAATGAACGAATGTATAAAGTCTCCTCTTCAACTTGAACAACTAATTCAGGATATTCCTATTTTATTTCAACCTCCAAGGTCTGCCATTCAACGAGTGCTTGTTCTACTTTTTTTTCTGGATTTCCACAAAGAATGGAATCCAATTCATCCCTCACAATCTCCCATTTTTCATTTTGCAAGACTAACACAATGTTGGAAATTGAGGTCATTCTTCCCTCTAGAAAATACATCTTCTACGTAATGAACTTACCAAGCTCTTCCAAATGAGTCTTGTGTGGCTCTTGTGCTTGCCATTAGGGCCTCGTGCTTCGCTTAACCATTGACAATATTTTTGTTTCATCCTTCATTTCTCTCTAGACTTCATTTTTTTCTTCCAGGTATTTATGTTTATAAGCACCTCTTTTTCTTCAATTCTTCTTATAGAGCTTGTAATGACCCCTCATAAGATACAATATTTTGCATCACTGAAGATTTCTCTCATTCTTCCTCTTGTTCTGGATCCCTTGGTGCTAGCATGTGCAGAGGTTCATCTTCAAGTACCAAGTCCACCAAATTTCCTACATAATGTATTGCTGAGGGAAATGTTTGTGGTACCTTGGTCTCCAAGTGTGGCCTAGCTCTTATGACATTTTCACCAATCTCCTCTACGATGCTAATAAATACAACATTCTTCTTCTGCACTAAGTCCCTCTCTTGCGTTAGGTGCACTATTTCTCCATCCTTAGTTTTAATCTCTTCTCTGAGTGCCCTAATTGTGGCAGCCTTGTCCATATTTCACCTTGCCACCTCTGTTGAGACTTTGACCAATGCATTACTCACCTGTTCATCTAACATGACAATAGGATTTACTATCATGTGTCTAGCCTAAGGTGTCTTCTTCAACCTCCTTGATATGCATGACTCCTCACATACATCAAAATCTGGCTCATCCATGTGTGTGTGCATGGACCATGAAAACTACTTCCTTGTGCACACTTGTGGCCATATCTTCATCCATGAGCTCCTAGCCATATAAGTCTTTCTGTGTCAATGTGTCTCTGAAACGAGTGTGGACAATTTTACCCGCATCCTAAACATAGCCCATAGCGGTGGAATGTGCTCCCCACTTGTTATTCTAGATTATTACTGCTTAGGTACTTTAGCTTCCAAATTTGGGACTTATGTCTCCATGTCCTAAGCAGTCTCTGCAGCTTGTCTCCTCTGGTCCCTTTTCTTCCTCTCCTCTTTCCCTCGATTCCTCATCCTTTTGTTCTTCTATGTTCTCTGGAAGTATAGGAGAATTAGGCACACTTTCCTCTGACTCTTCTACCTCATTCAAATTCAGTTTCCTCCTTCTTTACATGGTTTCCTCCTTCTATGGAGAGAGTCTGGGTGATCTACACACCATTTTTGGAGTAGCACCTTAGGTTCTTGTTCTCTTGAACACCCTCTTAAATCTATACTCCCCTTGGACTAATTCAAGTCCTCATCATCCCCCTCTTGTGTCTGAGGTGGTGTAGTGGCACAATCATCTTCATCCTTATTCGTAGGATGTCTTATACCTCTATGCTCCAAACCACCACTATCTTTAAGCTCATCCTCCACTTCAATTGGCTATGTGGGCTTAGGTGAAAGGATGTTCTCCATTGTATACTTTCCCTTTCATGGCGCTGAAGTGCGAACTCATCTTCCAAATACTTGTTATTCTCCATTTTTGGTTTTAGTTGGAGATACACTAGTGCTGCTCCAATATCTCCCACCACCAAAATTATTGGTTTAATGATCAATACATCTAAGATGAGTCTTTCAACATATGCACCCCACCCTAGATACACATACTTCTCCCTTAGTTTTGGTAGTCACAATCAACCTTCTCTCGCATTGAATTTCAGTCGTTGCATGTCCGTAAACATGTGTACTGATGCCTGGAAGTACTTTGTTGTGAATGCATATGGAAACTTACACCAAGGGCTCCATACTCCATCTTTCATGGAAAACTGCACTATACAGAAATATTGGTATACAACGAACTAAACTATCTTTCCAACCACCGAAGGCAAGTCCTTGGGGATGTGCCATTCTTCCTCAAAATCCACACGGAGCCTATCATACCACTTCTCATCCCATTGCTTAACTTACTCTATCATGGATCCCTCACACAAGTACTTCTTGAAGCATTTTACAGGAGATTTTTGTTCCATTGGATACTCCCATACCTTCTCCTTTGGTCCATCAGGTACTCCGATCTCCATGAACACCAGTGATAACAGAACAACTCCAAAGCTGATATTTCCTCTTACGAGCACTTCCTCAACAATTGTCTCTATAATATAATGTGAAATGTTTTAGACTACTCCTTCAAACATCTTTTTGGCAATGTGTAGCCACATGGTGTTCACTTGTGACCACCTTTCCTAGTCATTTAGCTTTGTAACAAGATGCACAACCACTTACACTACTACTAGACTAGATACTTCTACATTTTGTTGATGTACATACTTGTGTAGACCCTTTGTATACCCTAACTCCTTTCTGGTCTCCAATATTATGGTTTTTTTTGTCGATCATCTCGCAAATCGTCTCATGTGCCTTTCAACCCCATTACCGTGGAGATGAGCATGGTTGAAATTATGACTCTGTGACCTACAAAGTAGAAAAATTCCTCATGCACTCTGCTCATGAGCCATTGGTACAAGGGCTCATATTTCCCATAGTAAGGGAGCTCATATAGTTGGTAAAATCCTATCCTCTCGTAAGAGCTTCTCACTAGCATCGTCATACACCGGCATGTCTTCCATCGTGTGTTTATTTGTCTTCGTGTTCAACAACGCATCAAGCTCCTTCTTATTCTCTATGGTTGGTGATTTTACTCACTCACTTTTCTTTTCCTTATGTGTGAATCCCACTCTTGGCTGACTATGATGCCTTTTGGATATTGCATTTCAAAGAAATTTATTTCTCGAGCCATCTCTTCTTCTTTCCCTTCACTTCGCTGCAACTTCTTTCTTGGGTGCCATTTCTATCTCGCAAATCGTCTCATGTGCCTTTCTACCTTGCGCCCAAATTTTGTAAGGTGCGAAGTAAACCCTAGTTCAATTTAGTGTGCCCTAGGTAAAATTACGTTCCCTATCTTGTCTCTCGTCACCTAGCTTTTCTCAAACCCTTTAGCATCGAAGACACAAGCTCCTTCTACACACGATCTCTTCATCATGAATGGTTACACACCTTAAAACAATCACTTGGCTTCTTTCAAATACCCTTAATCACAACGGTAAAAATGAATGCACATCCCATCCTTATATAGATTTTCAAATTTTTGATACATTCATTACTCCTTCACCTACCAAATATCCTCTCATTAATTGACCAATTCCATCCTTTCCACGCGTTACATCCTCGCGCCCCAGCTATAACCTTCTAGTGCACCTTCCTACCCTCTAGTCACAAAATTTTCTTCAATGCATGTCCATGCATCCGAGTACCTCGGCACTTTTTACCTTATCTTGGTAGTTATCATGGCCTCTACTTACCTCACGTTATATTATTCCTTCATTCATCTCCATCCTTGGTCACTTTTGAGAAGCAATGTTTTTACTTTGACAAACACCCATAGTAGCTTATTATTTTCATCTTTCAATTCCCACAATCTTGTACCTGGATATCAATAACCACCCCACACTAAAAGGATGTGCAGTCCTCTACGCATAAACATGCTTCACGTAGTAATTAGCTTCATGTGCACAAGTGCACTTATTTCACAACAACAACTAAAATGACAAAGCATAGTGACAATGAAAGAAATACATTAAGGAAATACATAATGGAAACCTAATCTAAATGGCAATACTACCTTATTATAAACACCAAGAAGACTTATTTATAGTAGGGCTTCAACCTACTCCCATTGAAGTAACCAGGGTAGTCGTGTTCCGTCTAGTGCTTCTAACTAGCAAGCACTGTTTCAAGGATGTAAGTAATAACATACGACCCTAACCAATGTACCTTAAGTTTTCCTGGATGGCGCAAGAACTTAGAGTCATAGAGAAGTACCATTTTTCCAATCTCAAACTTCATATCCTTTATGTTTCTATCATGCCATGCTTTCTGCCTAGCCTTTTCCTCGCTTCGACTCCATCGTGATATGGCTCATCACTCATCCAATTAAATCATCTTCTAAATACTCTCATCTAAATCCTACTCATCGCTTAGACCTCCAAAGATGTGCAATGCGCAAAGAAGGTAACATAAATTCTATAGGAGAATGACTTCTACACTAAACACCAACTCGAAATGGTGTGGCTTTGTTCAATCTCTTATAAGTTGCTCTATATGCCCAAAGAACAGTGACACTTTATCATCCCAATCCTTTCTTCTAACATCAAATTTTTTTGTTAAAGTCTGGATCAATATCTTGTTAAAAGCCTCATCCATTCCATTTTCCTGAGGATGATAGGGTGTAGTTTTATGGTGTGTAACCATAAACTCATCTAATAGGATCCTGATTGTCTCATTCAAAAAGTGTGTACCCCTATCACTTGTCAATCTTAAAGGACACCCATATCTTGTAATAACATTATCCCATAGAAACCTAGCTGTTGTTACCGTTGTACAATCCTTCATAGGTGTTGTTTTTGCCCACCTTGTGAGATAATTTGTACAAGTAATGATATAGCGTGACCCAATCCTACATGCGGCTAGCGAAATAGGTCCTACAAATTTGATGGCCCATTTCTCAAATGGTTCAACACTAGTAATTGGTCTCAAAGGCATCATATCTCTTGTCCCTGGTTTACCTAAATGCTGACAATGGTCACACGCTTTGCAATACTCTTTAAAATCTTTATATAATGTCTCCCACCATAATCCAATAATTAGGATCTTTTGGGAAGTTGCATCACCTACAAAGTGGCCTCTTGCAATACCACCATGGGCTTCTTCCATAATATCCTTACGCTCATGCTCTAATACACAACAACGTAATACTTCATCTCTACCTAACTTGTAGAGGTCACCACTGATTAACATAAACGGTGTCGCATTTATAAAAAGTTGTTTCTTTTCTAATGCCTTCATTCCTTCTAGTGCTACACCAGTCCATAGAAAGACAACAATGTCTTCTAATTTTGATGGGCGCATTTTTACCTATATAACTATGCATCTGGCATGGTTTCTTCAATTGTCTATGATTCCTCTCCTAAGTGAATTCTAGATAAGTGGTCTGGTCCATAATTAGTTTTCCCTGGCTTCACCACAACTGTGAAGTCAAACTCTTGAAATAGGAGCACCCATCTGCATATGCGCCCTTGTAAAATAGGTTGCTAATGGGGTTGCTAACAAATGGGGTTACTAACAATGCCATGTGATCTTTATAAAATACAAATGGTGTTGCTAACAATTACTGTCAAAACTTGTGCAATGCATAGATCATTGACAAGGATTTGCACTCTGTAGTTGTATAATTCATTAAGTAGGAGTCAACTTCCTAATAGCAAAACAAATTGGATGATCTACAATACCTTTTCCAAGTTGAGCTAACACAATGCCAATGGCCATGCTAGAGGCATCCACATGTACATGAAATGGTTTATCCCATGAGGGAAAGCACAAAATGGGTGCGGTAGTAAGTTTCTCCTTTAATATCTCAAATGCACATTGTTGCGGTTCTCCCCAATAAAATGTACCTTTCCCTTTTAGTAATTCTTCCAAGGGTGTAGCAAATTTGGCATACCCTTTGATGAACTTCTGATAATATCCTGTGTGACCCAAAAATCTGCGCACCTCACTTTGACTGGTAGACACTTCCAGACCTAGAATGACTGCAACCTTAGTTGGATTAACCAAAAACCTTCCTTACAGATTATGTGTCCTGACAGTATTCCAAAAGGTGTAGCAAATATGCACTTCTTGATGTTTAAAGATATACTCAATTGTCTGCATCGTTCAAACATTAAGTGAAAATTGTCACAATGATCATTCACAAGCCCATATACTATCCAATCATCTAGATAAACCTGTAAAAAGTGGTGAATAAAATATTTGAATGCCTAAACAACTATCCGTGAGAATACAACAAGCACGTTTTTCAGTCCAAAAGGCATGACAATATAGGTGAAGCTACCCCATTCAGTAGTAAATGTAGTCTTTTCCTAATCCTCCTATGTAATTCTAACCTAGTGATACCCAGAGAACCCATCTATAAAGGAATATATCTCACGCCCTACAAATCCTATTGTTTACTAACTAAATGGAATAGGGAATGGATATGTTACACATGCAACATTCAGCTCCCTGTAGTCCACACATATTCTAATTTGTCCATCCTTCTTGATATTGATCACCATTGGACTAACCCATTCTAATTCATCAAGGGGCTTGATAATTCCAAATTTTAACATGTTATCAATCTCTTCTTTGACCTTTTCACGCAAATTGGGGTTCATTTTGTAAGTCCTCTTTCTAACTTGGTGTGCACCATCCTTAATATTTATCTTCATTTCCCCAAGTGATTCATGCACGCCTTTAAGTTCATGATACCCTTGAGGGAATCAGTCCTGATAATCCCTGAGTAACTCAATGATCTTTTTCACTTCTGATTCTCGACCAATAGTCTCCAATTATGACCTCCTTTCGTTCAACCTCTGAACCTATATTCATTTTCTTTGTCTTCATGGGTTCGTGATAGGCGCGTGTATCCTTTTCTGCACTGTGCAAGACCTCGCACACCCCTTGTGAATGTTTAATATCTAGGTTCTTAGCTTCCTCATCATCCATGAGGTAACCATCTTTCCTTTCTCTTTCTTAAGGTAAGCATGTCCAAGTAGTATGGAGTCCATTTCTTCTTCCTTTTCAAAATGCACTTCATCTTTGTGTCCCACCAAATAGTTCTTGAATATGCTCTTTTTCCTCTACACTATCTCCCATAGTTAAGTGCTTGAAAAATTTTAATGCTTCTTCTACTGGAGGTTTAGTTGAGAAGTAGTCAAAGGTCTGGAGCATTTTTACAATCAAATTCATCTAATTCCTAGTCTCTCAATGTAGTTCTACATATACATACCAGGCACGTGTGTATCCTTGTAGAGTAGAGTACAATCTATGCACCCATAGTGAAGGTGGTAATGCTTCCTATCCCACTGTCCAGAGTCTCTCACACTGTTGAATGTGATGTTGAATAGGTTGATCACCATTATAAGTGCATATCTACATAGGTGCATTACTCCTTAAAAACCTAGTAGATAGGGTGACTCCAATCTCCTCCCATTCTAGAAGATTATCTCTATGGACTACCCACTAGCGTGTTGTTGTCCCACACAAGGTATACACTAACATATCTCTTCTCTTAATTTGATTTGTCCACTGTGCTTCCATGGCTTTCAAAAATACAGAATATCTTCTACCCCAGTATACCAAGGTACTACGCTACCTATCCGTCAAACAGAACAAAGTCCATTCTTGTGTGAAACTGCACTTTTACCTCACACCCTACTAGTTCATATGTACCATGAGCCCAATTTTCACAAGCAATACTCATAGTATCACTAATAGAATGATAATCTTCCCATTGTATGATGCCTTCCTTTGATGGCTCATTGACCTCTGGGTCTTGAATAGCGTGTACATAGAATCTATTTAAGTCCTCCTCACTTAGAGGCTCAACATATGGTTTAGACTTCCCATATGTCAAAGGTATCACAACCCTTTCCTCTATGTTCTCAAAGTTGATATACCCCTTGTTGAATTTCATGTCAACATTATTCGCATAGCACCAAGGGCATCCAAGAAACACTGAAAAACTGTCTACTTTTGCAAGTGCTAATATCTCAAAATCCCCAGTGAACTTGGCCCTTTGTATGGTTAAAAATGCATCCTTCAAAACTCCTATAGGTGTGGCCTTAGTTTGGTTTGCCATAAACAACACATTAGATGATGGCTGCAATGGAGGCCTCCCCATTTATACCCATGCATCTAATGTAAGAACATTCACTTCCACACCTGTATCAATCAATATGTTGCTCAATAGCCATCCATCCACAACAACATTCAGAGTAATTTCCTTATCATAGTCAATGCTATTAGGGGAAGATTTACATGTAGGATCTGTCGTCCGGTCTCAATACTTGAACGCGAGTGTTCCCCTTTAACCAAATTCCTAATGGTGGAATGATGTTATCCTAGCAAAACATTTTACACACTTCTCTTAGATCATCAATATCATTTTGGACTGTCTCTGATGCTTTCTTCTGCTCCTTTAAGTATTGTATCTCACCCTAAAGATTCCTTAGCACTTCCATGGTATCCTGATAAACCTCCTTCTAATCAGCAAGATCTGGGTACCAGGCATGAAGGACATCATCCTTAGTGATGGTAGGTTTCTACAATAATGAATCTCTTGTGCACACTACTTCATCTCATGTAGTAATATTTACTATTAATGCCTCAGGTCCTTGTGCTATCGTGGGCATCCACCGATCATCTATCACGCGTGCTAGATTCAAACCATCCCGTGCCTTTGTTTTCTTGTTCATGTTGCTTACTCGGATGCTTATATAATTTCATGCACTCTTCATAGCTATGGTTCTTTACGTAGAAATAACATGCAATATTTTGAGGACATTCACACCTATAGTGGTCGAGAGATCGCATATAACATGTTCCACTAGGGAACTGTTAGTCTGAAAATGCAGCCGCTTGGGCAGATCTATGGATAAACGAGCCAACAGTGTGCAGGGCATAGCCCCTCTTTGAGTCAGCAAAGTGAAACTGGTTTATTGCTATTCTACCAGCAGGAATCTATGCAAGTCTCACAGATTCTGCCTTGCGGGGTTTGGGATCTCATCCCAGTGGGGTGTTTCCAACTGTGAAAAGAAAGGAAAGGAAGAGGGGATGAGGAAAGAGCAGGTCCGAAGGAAGAAAAGAAATGAACTCCAAAGTAGAAAGGTCAGAAGATTTATGTTTTGGGATTGGTAGTAAACAGAGCCAAACCTACTTGCATAAATAAACAAAGCAATACTGATGAGCAAATGACAAAAAGGTAGATATGAATCTAACAGAATAAACACATACAGATCTAACATAAGAAAGCTCTGATGTATAACACAAGTATTCAGTACAAAGCCTCAATATTTGTATTGTTGTTTTTCTTTTGTTACAAGAAAGCTCAAAGTCTTTCTCTCCTCACTTCTATTTTCATCTAAAAAATGTCCACCCTTTGAATACAACAAGTATTCCAATATATATAGAAGAGGAGAAGGAAAGAAGGCAAAAAGGAGCCAACAACTATTTACAAAGATATTTACAAAATATCTAAAAGTCATGTTGACTTTTGACAACTTGATGGATGACATCATCCCATGATGCAACATGGATGATGTCATCATTTGTGATCAACATACTTTAGACATTCCAACAAGAAAGTCGGAGAAGAGAGAGAAGAAGAAGAAGAAGAAGAAGCAGCTACTCGTCGTCATCATCCTGCGGCCGAAAGGGGGTAGCCTACTTTTGATGCTGCTCAGGTGATGAGATATGGAACTGAGCGCGGTATTCCAAAAACTTGTTAATTATTGGCCCAAGTTGATCCTGAGAAGGATCCTTGTGCCTATCGCTTATTGCCTCACAAGTCTCCCACTCATTTATGAGCTTCTCAGGGAGTTTGGAAAAGTCCTTTTCCGCCTCAATGAGGAACCCGACGAAGTCCCTACAGGCCAGCAGGTTGTTGATAGATTCAGTGTCAAATGTGACCTCTGGCCCCGTTCCTTGAGAAGCGATCTCCTTGAAGATCCGGATGGTTTCATCAGCTGACCTTAAGGTAAAGGAAGGAGTGAGCAACCCTGGAGACATGTTGAGAACAATTCACTCCATTTGATGCATTGTATCCAGGGCTTCTTCCTTGACTTTGTCAATCTTTTCTAGAATAAATTCTAGCTGATCCACCCGGTAGTCCAGAGTGGACATGATTTTGTTGAGGGCCCTTGGATGGCCGAAGACGCCAAACTTGACCAGATCTTCGACTGAATAGTCGAACATTTGTTGGAAGGCCTCGTGCTACAGTCTAGCATGTTCCAGCTCTTCTGATATGGGCCCTGCTAGCGCTTGGAGCTCTTTATTCGCCTTACTGATATTCAGGTACAAGTCAGAGAACTCGGCGATCACTTTTTCACTGTCTTTGAGGATTTGGCTCCTCCAAGTGGAAACGGCCATACCCTACTCACCGATCTTTGCATATTCATTGATTTTCTCCTAGCTGAGAAGCTCAGAAGTCTCGGCGGCAGTTGTGGGAGGTGCACTACCCATCTTCTGTAAGGCTTGGAGCAGATATTTGTTTTGCTCTTTTAGCAGCCTTTTCTCTTCTTTTATCTCTTGAAGCTTTTGGCAGAGGGCATCAACTGCGGAAAGAGCTTCCCCCTAGAGACTTTCAGAAGATGTCCCCATTGTGACTTGGGTCACAGTAAAATCTGTCGGAGACAGATCCTTTTTCTCTTTGAGGGGATCGGGGTATGCAATTTCCATGATTCTCTCACCTGCAACACTTTTAGAGAAGCGTGTAACAGGCTTCTGCTTCTTTGCCCCTTTGGCTGGGATCACTGAAAAGTCCATTGGAGTGATGGGAACTTTCCTCTTTTGCTGGCTTAGCTACTGAGAGATCCAGGCTGGTCCTATGGAAGAAGGACCAGAAACAAAAGAGGGGACAGCTGCAGTAGAAGAGGGGAAAAACATGGAGACACGCGGCGGTGGCATTGAGAGAATAGCCGAAGAAGTGTCCACGGGAGGAAGGGAAACTACAGCTGCGGAAGACATAGGAAGGGAAGGGATCCTGGAGATGAGGGAAGAAATGGAGGAGGACAGATCAGCGAGGGAGGAGAAGATAGACGAAGAAGCAGGGGAAAGAGTAGAAGAAGGGACAGAGGACATGACCAAAGGGATGGTCGCTTGAGTCACTCGAGGAGGGGAAGGAAGAGAAGAAGAAGGGATAGAAGGGACCTCTGATTGTGGTAGCAATGCCGACATCCTGAGTGGATGGGCCTATGGGACTATCCTCTGCTGCTTCTTTCTCTGGCGAATCCAGAGTTATTACCTGTTCTGGTGCTGCGGAAGGAGGACTCTCAGGGGCTTCTTCCTGAATGGTGCTGGATTCACCTTCTACACCTTTGCCTTTAAGCTGCTTCTTGGATCGTGGAGGCGCGTTGCCCAATGGGGATGTTGTGAAATCAACCCCGAGGTAGATTAGGCTGTTCATCCGGCACCAATGTTCTGTCCTCCGCAAAGTCTCCTTGACCCTCTCCTCAATTGTCTGAGGAGCTTTGGTTTTATCAATGGCCAGAAAGGGCCAATCTTCCCCATTTGTACCAGTATATACCTTGTCTAATTCATCTTCTGTTGTTTGGTAGCCTTTGGGGACAATGGCTACCCCATATTGGATGATTTATGCCAATGCTAGGTGAGAATGATCCTTTCTTCTGAGCTCTACCTCATGGAGGACGTCAATATAAATATCCTTGATCTGAGGAACATGGATTGGATCAAGCTTTGCTCTTGGCAGGCAGCCCTTGGGTCGAAGGTAGGCCCGACCGGGCAAGTCGTGTTTCAAATTAAGTAACTCCACTCTCGAATCATTTCCTTCGCCTTGTGGTGGGTAGAGCATGTGTATCGGCCCACTGTGAGGGGGAAAGGAGTTCCACCCTTCTTTCTTTTAAGGCATTTTTCGTGGTATGTGACCAGCTGCCTTGATAGCTCTAGTAGAATCAGCTTAGGCCCAGCATACCTTGGTAGCCTGGTTGGCTCTCCCAAAAAGTTGGCAGCCCTTAGATAGGTGAATGTGGGAAATTGGGTGAACAGGGCCCCCCATTTCTCCGTGGCTGCCACTATGTTTTTGGTCGTACGACTATGAGTCATGTTCGGCCTCAGCAGGCAGATGATGTGATAGAAAAACACATCGTTAACTTTTGTGAACTGGGAGATGCTATTCTCCACTTTAATTCGGATAATACTCATATATTTTGACCTGAGGCCAAACTCCACTCCGGGTTAGGCCTGGATAATCCCTCTCTGATGCTGCAGCGTAGACCACGTAGGAGTTCATATGGAATACTCCCGTTGTGCCGAACTATTGTAGCTGCTCGGAGATGGTGCTGCTTATAATTTCCCCCAGCAAAAGTGCTGATCAGGAAAATTCTTGTTCATTGTTTCCAAGTAGCGCAGCATCCATTTATGGAAGTAATGGGCGTCAGAAAGCCCGAAGACCCTGCTCAGGAAGGTAATGGTATCGCTGAGCTCTTCTGAGAAGTCACTGCGGTGGATGATTTGGGGCCACCGGGTTACTACCTTCTTGTTCTTCAAGTACACTTCGTTCATTAGCTGCATACATTGGTCTTCATTGTCTTCCCAGGCCTTGATGCACTCTGCTTGGCTAACGGCCACAAAGTGCCGGTGGTGAGGGATGCCGAGTATGATCTCAAAATGACGGGCAGTGAGGTTAATGACTACCTCGCCCTTGCTGTTTTTGACACATCTTGTGTCTTTGTTGTAACACTGGGCAACCACCATCATAAATTCATTGTTGACGGCACTGACGGGGATTCCTCCGTGAAGTGCAGGGCACTGCCTGATCAATTTGTCCATCCATGGACTCCTTGTAACTTTCTGAGTTCTGGCCCAGAATTCCTCCATGTCGATATGCCCCAATTCTGAGTCTCTGACATCCATGCTGCATTCGGCCTATGACTCGGGCATTCTGACCCTCTGATATTTGTATTTCATTTCTTCCTCCGTAAGCTTAGCCTTTCCTTTCGGTTTGGTGGGTCTCCTGCTAGATGTAGACATATGTTCTTTCGAACTCAGTTGCTGATCTGCATGAAGAAGAAGTGAGACCCAATCCAAAAAGGTTGAATTAGCCATTTGATCTTCCATTGGAATGTTAGCAGAAGAAAGAGTTAGAGATTTTTAGGCTCAGGGCGCATGAAAATTGCAGCTTACAGGGCTAAATAGGTAGGGTGCACAGGAAGAGGATGTTGCGAAGTTAAACGGGCCAAAGGCACATGGCGCATGCATACTACAGAGTGCATTTTAGTAAAGGGCGCATGAAACTTGCATGTTACACAGAGACAGGATGCGCCAAAGGTGCATGGAATTTTCATGTTACATTGGGATTTGGTGCGCCCTTTGGCGCATGGGAAAAGTGTGTAACATGAACTTTTCATGCGCCAAAGGAAATATGGCGCGGCGCACGGAGGGTTTGCACAACACGAATGTTACTGTAAGGAGGGATGCGCCTGCGCTTTTATGACTATACTTGGCGCAGATAAAGCTTGTGTTGCATAGATGTTGGGTGCGCCATTAGCGCATGGAAATGTGATGCAGCAAGGAAGGATGGCGTGCCTTTGGGGCGCAAGTTCAGCGCTTGTAGCATATGGAAGAGGCGCGCCTTGAGGGCGCAGAAGTTTACGATGCAGCAAGCAAGATGGGTGCACCATTGGCATGGGTTTTAGTCATGTTGCAGGGGGGACAGATGCGCCATGGGGGCGCAACTGTTTATAATGTTGCATGACGCGCCGATGCGCCAAAAGGGAAAAATAGAGTTTTTCACATGGCTCAACCCTTCTTCCTTTTAAGTTCCAAGGTTGTTTTGGGATAAACAATGGTTCAATCAAAAGGGGTTCAGACCATGCCCTCAAAATAACATCTTCCTCCAGTAGATCTGGACAGATGAAAATAAGGAAAGAAAGCACGGGGGGGGGGGCTAGCTCAAAAGATGCATTCAAAAACCAACCAGCAAGCACGAAGAACCAAAAACAAAACACATGGAAGAGATAAGAGCACTTACCCGGATAAATAGAGAAAACCTAGAAAACGGGTCTACAACACGTTGAAAATGACGAGGCAGAGGCTGACAGGCTCAGAGAAAGGAAAACACGTGCTCTGCGAATAGTGAAAATGACATTTGGGTGCGCAAATCACATATATATATAGGTGAGCTGGTCATTAATGTGCCACCCACTTTTTGAAAAGCGCATGAAAATTACTGTCGACAGGGAAAAGCATGCGCCCTTTGGCACATGAAAACATTTTCCAGTAGGAAATTAAGTGCGCCTTTGGTGCACCAAAAGTGATGTCGACACGGGATTATATGTGTGCGCTTCGCGCGCACCAAAAAGGGGCGCAACAAACGTTGTGTTAACACGAAGGCGCATGCACCTTGGCACACGCAGGGAAGGCTCAACATACTTTGGCACACCAAAAGGTGGTGTTACATAGCGATTTCATGCGCCCAGCCAAAAAAGGCTCAAAAGACTAAGTTCAAAACCAGATTTCCCGAGAAGGGATTTTACAACACTTCGAATGCAAGGGATCCTTAACGAGGGATCGGAACAAAATTTTGGTATGGTTATCGGTAAAATTGCCCTTGTCAATTTTACGGGATAACAGCTGGCTCTTTCTGGGGACTATCCCTGAGCAAACTCGGGGTAGAGAATCCCAGTTCTCATGTGCCTATCCATTGGGTAATAGAGTCACAAAACAAGGGTGACCGGAGGGGGAGCAAAAGAAACACACAACAAACCGAAAGCAAACACACGACAACAGAAAAAACACAAAGATAAAGCAAACTATACAAAGAAGAGAGCAAGCTCTACTTCCTGAAGATCTTCAGATGCTGCCCACTATAAGGAAGCGGGAGTTCGGTTCCATCCAGATATGAGAGATAGAAGCTATTCTCTCCGTTGAGCTGCTTGATCTTGAAGGGCCCTCTCCACAGGGAATCAAACTTTCCGTGCATGCCCTTTGGTTCTCTTCGCTTGTCCCACAAAAGGACGAGATCTCCCACTTGAAAATCTCTTTGCTTGGCCTTCTTATCAAAAAGCCTCTTAACTTGATTCTGATGTTCAGTGATCCTGTCGACCACCCTTACTCTCTTTTCTTCAAGTTCTGCCAGATACATGATTCTCTTTTCAAGAGAATTTTGGAAAGTTTCGTCTTCGATGGCTCGTGCCAAACGTAGAGCAGAAGTTTTGTAAAAATGGGAAGCTCAACATCAGTGCCATATAACACTTGAAAAGGTGACATGCCGAGAGATCTCTTGGGAGTAATACGATCGGCCCACAAAGTGTCGTACAAAGACTTGTGCCACATTCGTTGATTCTCATCTACTAACTTCCGTATGATGGTCACCAAGTTCTTGTTACTGGATTCCGCCTGACCATTTCCCTGAGGGTAATAGTCTGAGGCGTGAGCCAAAGTTATCCCATATTCATAGCAAAAACTAATAACTTCTCGTGAGGAGAAGTTAGAAGCATTATCAGCAACGATTTTGTTTGGAACGCCAAACCTGACAATGATATTTTCTTTAATGAAATTGCAAACCACCTCAGAAGTGGCATGCTTGATAGGTATGGCTTCCACCCACTTGGTGAAGTAATCCATTGCTGTAAGGACATAGCTATGTCCGGCACTCGATTGAGGATTGAGTGCGCCAATAAAATCAATTCCCCATTGCCTGAATGGTTCATTGATAATGACCGGCCTTAGGGGAAAGGCAGCCAACTTGGGCTTGCCGACGAATTGCTGACAAGGTTCACACTTTGCCACCCAGGTGGCTGTATCTTGAAAGAGCGTCGGCCAATAGTACCTGGCTCGAATGATCTTGTGTGTAGTTATGGAGGAAGAGAAATGCCCTCCACAGCCGAATTGTGAAAACTTTCCAGTAGTTTTACTTGCTGGGGTTTGTCAACACATCGCAAAAAGATGCCATCTATCCCACGTTTATATAAACCATCATCCCAGATGACATACTTAACCTCTCTGAGCTTTATAGTGCGCTTCTCCTTTGCAGTTAGGTGCATTGGGCATTCGCCGTAGGTAAGGAAGAAAGCGATGTCGAGTACCACTCATCACTAGTTGCAACAAATAGAACCAGAGGCAGCGAATCAGGATCTTCCTGCTGGTCCTGTGTTTCGTCGATGCAGTCACCCCTATCATCAGGGTTTTCTGAATCTTTGTTTTCAGCCATTAGCTGACACAGGCCCTTGCCCCTTACTAGCTTGGTTGGTTTGATATCTAGGTCATACTCCCGACCTTTGCGACCCAATTTCCTCGCAAACTTCCTAACTCTTGCTGAGTTAGAATTGATTTCACCGCCGTGTCAGGGACCAACACCACCGTATGTGAGTTTAGAATGTAATACCTGAAATTCTTCACTGCTTTGACAATGGCGAAGGCATGCTTTTCCAGTTGAGTCATTTTTAGTTCGTGAGGCTTGAGGGGAGAACTCATGAACGCAATCGGGATTCAACATCCTCCGAGTTCTTTTGCATTAAGATTGCGGACACAGTATGCTCAGATGCGTAACTATACATGATGAAGTCCTTGGAGAAATCGGGACATACCAGGACTGGTGCATGAGCAACTGAAGTTTTTATTTCTTCAAATGACCTTTTTCCCTCCTCACTCCATCTAAAAGTTGGTGACCCCTTCATCATGTTCAATATGTGACGGGTCTTCTCGAAAAAAGTCGAACAAAACGCTGAGAATTTCACCTTTCCAAAGAAAGATTGAACACCGGTCTTGCTTGTAGGCGAGTAAGGCTTTGAATAGCCTTAACTCTTTCGGCATCTATCTTTGTTCCTTCTTTGCTAACCACATGCCCTAAAGAGCAACTTCCCTTCCGTGACTCCAAAAATAATTTTTTTGGATTTAGGGAAATCCCATGTTCTCGGCACTTGGCCAACACTTGCTCCAAATGATCACAATGATCATTTCGTTGTTTAGAGAACACGGTTAAGTCATCTAGGTAAACCACAATGACTTTCCCCATCATACCTTTGAATGCGAAATCCATGGCCTCACTGAAAAGTGGCACCAGCATTAGTTAGGCCAAAAGGCATCCTGCGTCAGAGGCAAATGTACCCCGGTGGAGTAGTGAATGTTGTTTTAAACTGATCTTCAATCAAAACTTCAATCTGATTATAGCCTCAAAAACCATCACGCATGGACAAAGATCTCTCGATCCATTCTTCGCTGCGAACTTGATCCATTATCTAAGAGGGTAGTTGTCTTTCAAGGAAGCTTGATTCAAATTGCGAAAGTCTACGCATATGCGTATCTCGCCGCTTTTTTCTTGCGACCGCACAATGTTTGCTACCCAAGTCTCGTGATGGATCGGAAGATGATTCTCGCATCCAACATCTTCTGAATTTCGGCCTGGATAGTACCCGAGATCTTAGGATTATAGTGCCTCTGCTTCTGGCGAAGGCTTTGACATCTTCTTTCAACGGAATGTCATGCTTGACGCGTCCTTTGGCTTAAAGGACTTTAGATCGGCATAGGACCATGCCAATACGTCCATATATTTTTTTAGCAACTTGACAAATTTTCGCTTCTCCTCAGGCGTGCAACATTTGCCAATGTTCACAAATTGCGGGTGCTCTATCGAACCTATATTGATTGGTTCGGTTTCGAGATGAGTCGAGGTCGTCCCGCTTCTTCTTTTTTACAAAATGGTCATGCTCAACAACAGCGCTCCAGAGAAACCAGGCCTTTTGGAATTTTATTTCCTTTCAGCCGACATATGCCATCGTTCCCTTCAGATTCGTTGCCTTGATTGGTGACCGATTCACGGAAAGTGGAAGTAGACCCTTCAAAGTGCAATTCTTTAAAATTTTCTACCTTTTCCAGAAAAGCAATGAGTTGATTATCATCGTTGAACACCTGCCAATGCTGAGAATTATCTGGCACACTCAGTGGAAAACCACCTCAATGGTGTATTTGCTTGTTTTCAAACCTGGGTGTGGGAGCATGAGGGACACTGAAATGGCCAATGAGTCGGCCATGTCATTCTGAGCCCTCGGTATGGATTCTATTGAAAAAGCATCGAATTCTTCAATGCTGTCCCATACCGCATTACGGTAATGCCTGAGCCTCTCATTTTTTACTTGGTAAATCCTTTTGACCTGATTTACAACTAGCTCTGCATCACCTTGTACTTTTAGATTTTTAATTCCTCTTTCTTTTACGGCTTGCATACCGAGTAACAAAGATTCATACTCAACAGTATTGTTAGTGTTGAAAAACTGTAATTTGAAAGAGAGAGGAATCACCTCCTCTTCAGGGGAGATATCAAGACACCCAAATAGCCACATCCACTAGTTGCATAGCTGCCATCAAACTGCAAGGTCCAGATCTCATTAAGATCTTTTTCCTGAACGAGAACACCCGTTTTATCCATCTTGATAGATAAGAAGTAGTTCCCCATCCCTGATGATTCAAAAAGGATTTGAGCTTTGGGGTCCTCAGAACTAGTAACTAAGTACTTCTTTTGTGATTCTGGCTCCAAAGTCTGCATTACACCTTTGACTGGAATTCTAGCTTTAGACCAGTCCATATGAATTTCTCCACCAACTTCGCTGCAAAAACTTCTTCCCAGCAAAATTCCATAGGCTGCCGGAATGTCAGCAACGAGGACTGTCATTTTTACTCTTTTATCTGGGAAAGCCGCAAATGCGAATTACGCGTCTTTGATTTGGCCAACCAACGGAACCTGCTTGGTTTCCAATGAATAACATCTGCCGAAAGGCTTGGTAAGAGTGAGACCCAAAGCATGGGCAACTTTTTCTGGCATGACGTTATCGAAGCTCCGGAATCAATTATGCAGTTACTCAACTTATGGCCATTGATTAGGAGAGAGAGATAGAAAGGCTCTATCTTGCCTGACGCAGATGTTGAAGCAACATTTATGTGGGATTCAGGGGGAGTGGAAAGGATTCCTTTTGGGGAAACCTGCTTAGATGCAACAGCTTGACTCTGAATATATTTGGTCAATCTTACAAGCTTCTCGGGTTCGACTGAAGGTACTCAGCTTTAGACATTTGGATCTTGGTCTTTTTTGCATGATCTATGATATCAAATGTGGCCAAGGGTTGCATTGGTGAAGGAATGAGTCCCTCACCTCGTGATGATGGAATAGGATTACTGGCCTTGGTAGGAACGTGAGAGGATTGATTTGGAGGAGAGATAGGGGAAAAAGGTTTCCTTGTAAAAGATTTGCCAGGGAGTTGAGTAGGAAGAGGATTACCTCTTTTAGCAATGATCGGAGGCGCATTTGACACGGCCTTCTCCTGCTGGACATGGGCAGCAACTTCCGCTTCTTTTCCTTGTGAGCGAGTAAAAACAGCATATGACTGTCCACTTGCATATCCCTGGGTACCCTCTTCTTCATCAGATTCTTCCTCATCAAATTCCATATACCCGATAGTAGAGTCGCCAGCCGGTTCACCGACATCTTGATCATCTTCACCTTGAGACGAAGGTTCTTCATAATACTGCTCTTCTTCTTCGATTTCGGCCAGAGCGTTGACCGGAGGAGCCTCAAGCGCCAACCGCGGAGCAGCTGTAGGTAGGCGCGGCCTTTGTGAAACATTGTTGGGAACAAAATTCCTTCATGGAATATCCCGGTACGAGGAACTGGGGGAGGCCTGGGCCAACTGCTTCTTCAATGCAAGCAAGTCATTCACCATCTTTTGAAAGGCTGGATCAGACGAAGTAGTGGGCGAAGGGCCCAAAGATTTAGGCTTGGCTGATTCCTTTTTCAATTCGCCAGATATTATCAGATTATCCTCTATCCGAATGGCAGCGGCTTGGGCGAGAATCAAGGTAGCAACTCGCTCCTGAAGGAGCAAGAAACTAACTTTCGAGCTCATAGCGTTTACGAAGAAACAATTTTGATTTTCCGGCATTGGAAGCATGGCAACAGGGACACGGTTGATTAGTGCATTAAACCGGGTGATAAAATCGCACATGGTCTCATTTGCCTCCTTCTTCAGGTGAGTGATTCGTGATAATAATGCAAATGCATCCTCTGAAGGCTTGTACCTGTCTTCAAAAGCATCCCGCAAGGTGGCCCAACTGGTGATAGATCCGGCCAAAATGCTGAAACCATTCGGCCGCAGCCCTCTTGTAGGTCTCTCCGGAAAAGGTGAACCGACACATCTTCATGAGTTACATCCAAAATACTGCATGACATGATGAATGTAGATATGTGGGAATCCGTGCTTTGATTTCTGCTCCCGTCGAATTTGGGAAAATTCTTTCGATTTCCGTGAGGGAGCGCGTGAACTGGATGTGGTAAGGCCAAAGGACCCATGGCGTTTCCCCATGGTACCACCATCTGAAAAGCCGGAAAGAGAACACGAGCTGGAAGTGTGGTTCCGCTGAGTAGCAAGGCACTACAAAGGGATGTGGATGCCCCCTGCAAAAGATTTTTTCTTCGTGAACGTGAGACACTCCTAGATGACCGGCTAGCCGAGCTTAGTGCTGAAAAACGTGTCGGTGTCACACTGAAATTGTGCCTTTGAAGCAGATCGAAAGTAGGATCAGCTTCTCCATGGGCTCTCCTGCTGCGCGTAAAAGGTTCACTCGCCAGTGTACCTTCCAGATCTGTAACGTTATGGCGCAGATTTAAACTTTCTTTTTGGGTGTACTTGCTGATTTTCTGGTTTTTCTGATAAAAACCAGCAGCAAATAATTTTCTAAATATTTAAAACTATCCTCTTTAGAAAACCGATTATGGTTAAATGACAAATAACAACGAGGATAAAATGGCAGGGAAGATTAGCAAGCTGATTTTTGGATCTGATTTTGACTTTTTTTAGAGGGTTTCAAACTTTTAGAAAACAGCCAAAAATCCAGATCTACGGCAAAATACTAATTTTTATAAAAACTCAGCGAACTAAAGATTTGTAACTAGGCCAGATCTATGGATCTCAGAAGAAAATTTTCAATTCAGAGCAAAATTTGCAAATTTTTGGATTTTTAACAAAAAGTTCAGATTTGCAAACAGGCAGCGATTTTCTTATTTTTCTGATTTTTCTATCTTACCATCATCATAGATTTGACAAATCTATTCGTTCCCCAGTGGAGTCGCCAAAATTGTTGGTCCGAAAATCTGTCACTTGGGCAGATCTATTGATAAACGAGCCAACAGTGTGCAGGGCATAGCCCCTCTTTGAGTCAGCAAAGCGAAACTGGTTTATTGCTATTCTACTACGCGGGAATCTATGCAAGTCTCACAGATTCTGCCTTACGGGGTTTGGGATCTCATCCCAGTGGGGTGTTTCCAACTGTGAAAAGAAAGGAAAGGAAGAGGGGATGAGGAAAGAGCAGGTCCGAAGGAAGAAAAGAAATGAATTCCAAAGCAGAAAGGTCAGAAGATTTATGTTTTGGGATTGGTAGTAAACAGAGCCAAACCTACTTGCATAAATAAACAAAGCAATACCGATGAGCAAATGACAAAAAGGTAGATATGAATCTAACAAAATAAACACATACAGATCTAACATAAGAAAGCTCTAATGTATAACACAAGTATTCAGTACAAAGCCTCAATATTTGTATTGTTGTTTTTCTTCTGTTACAAGAAAGCTCAAAGTCTTTCTCTCCTCACTTCTATTTTCATCTAAAAAATGTCCACCCTTTGAATACAACAAGTATTCCAATATATATAGAAAAGGAGAAGGAAAGAAGGAAAACAGGAGCCAACAACTATTTACAAAGATATTTACAAAATATCTAAAAGTCATGTTGACTTTTTACAACTTAGTGGATGACATCATCCCATGATGCAACATGGATGATGTCATCATTTGCATCAACATACTTTAGACATTCCAACAAGAAAGTCGGAGAAGAGAGAGAAGAAGAAGAAGAAGAAGCAGTTACTCGTCGTCATCATCCTGCGACCAAAAGGGGGTAGCCTGCTTTTGATGCTGCTCAGGTGATGAGATATGGAACTGAGCGCGGTATTCCAAAAACTTGTTAATTATTGGCCCAAGTTGATCCCGAGAAGGATCCTCAGGCCTATCGCTTATCAAGCCTCACAAGTCTCCCGCTCATCTATGAGCTTCTCTGGGAGTTTGGAAAAGTCCTTTTCCGCCTCAATGAGGAACCCGATGAAGTCCCTACAGGCCAGCAGGTTGTTGATAGATTCAGTGTCAAATGTGACCTCTGGCCCCGTTCCTTGAGAAGCGATCTCCTTGAAGATCCGGATGGTTTCATCAGCTGACCTTAAGGTAAAGGAAGGAGTGAGCAACCCTGGAGACATGTTGAGAACAATTCACTCCATTTGATGCATCGCATCCAGGGCTTCTTCCTTGACTTTGTCAATCTTTTCTAGAATAAATTCTAGCTGATCCACCCGGTAGTCCAGAGTGGACATGATTTTGTTAAGGGCCCTTGGATGGTCAAGACGTCGAACTTGACCAGATATTCGATTGAACAGTCAAACATTTGTTGGAAGGCCTCGTGATGCAGTCTAGCATGTTCCAACTCTTCTGATATGGGCCCTGCTAGTGCTTGGAGCTCTTTATTCACCTTACTGATATTCAGGTACAAGTCAGAGAACTCGGCGATCACTTTTTCGCTGTCTTTGAGGATTTGGCTCCTCCAAGTGGAAACGGCCATACCCTGCTCACCGATCTTTGCATATTCGTTGATTTTCTCCTGGCTGAGAAGCTCAGAAGTCTCGGTGGCAGTTGTGGGAGGTGCACTACCCATCTTCTGTAAGGCTTGGAGCAGATATTTGTTTTTCTCTTTTAGTAGCCTTTTCTCTTCTTTTGTCTCTTGAAGCTTTTGACAGAGGGCATCAACCGCGGAAAGAGCTTCCCCCTGGAGACTTTCAGAAGATGTCCCCATTGTGACTTGGGTCACAGTAAAATCTGTCGGAGACAGATCCTTTTTCTCTTTGAGGGGATCGGGGTATGCAATTTCCATGATTCTCTCACCTGCAGCACTTTTAGAGAAGCGTGTAACAGGCTTCTGCTTCTTTGCCCCCTTTGGTCGGGATCATCAAAAGTCCATCGGAGCGATGGGAACTTTCCTCTTTTGCTGCTTAGCTGCTGAGAGATCCAGGCTGGTCCTATGGAAGAAAGACCGGAAACAAAAGAGGGGACAACTGCAGTAGAAGAGGGGAAAAACGTGGAGACACGCGGCGGCGGCATTGAGAGAATAGCCGAAGAAGTGTCCACGGGAGGAAGGGAAACTGCAGCTGCGGAAGACATAGGAAGGGAAGGGAGCCCGGAGATGAGGGAAGAAATGGAGGAGGACAGATCAGCGAGGGAGGAGAAGATAGACGAAGAAGAAGGGACAGAGGACATGACCAAAGGGATGGTCGCTTGAGTCACTCGAGGAGGGGAAGGAAGAGAAGAAGAAGGGATAGAAGGGACCTCTGTTGTGGTAGCAATGCCGACATCCTGAGTGGATGGGCCTATGGGACTATCCTCTGCTGCTTCTTTCTCTGGCGAATCTAGAGTTATTACCTGTTCTGGTGCTGCGGAAGGAGGACTCTCAGGGGCTTCTTTCTGAATGGTGCTGGATTCACCTTCTACACCTTTGCCTTTAAGCTGCTTCTTGGATCGTGGAGGCGCGTTGCCCAATGGGGATGTTGTGAAATCAACCCCGAGGTAGATTAGGCCGTTTATCTGGCACCAATGTTCTGTCCTCCGCAAATTCTCTTTGACCCTCTCCTCAATTGTCTCGAGGATCTTTGGTTCTATCAATGGCCGGAAAGGGCCAATCGTCCCCATCTGTATCAGTATATACGTTGTCTACTTCATCTTCTCGTTATTTGGTAGCCTTTGGGGACAATGGCTACCCCATATTGATGATTTATGCCAATGCTAGGTGAGAATTATCCTTTCTTCTCGAGCTCTACCTCGTGGAGGACGTCAATATAAATATCCTCGATCTGAGGAACATGGATTGGATCAAGCTTTGCTCTTAGTAGGCAGCCCCTTGGGTCGAAGGTAGGCCTGGCTAGGAAGTCGTGTTTCAAATTAAGTAACTCCAGCTCTGCAAACATTTCCTTCACCTTGTGGTGGGTAGAGCATGTGTATCGGCCCACTGTGAGGGGGAAAGGAGTTCCACCCTTCTTTCTTTTAAGGCATTTTTCGTGGTATGTGACCAGCTTCCTTGATAGCTCTAGTAGAATCAGCTTAGGCCCAGCATACCTTGGTAGCCTGGTTGGTTCTCCCAAAAAGTTGGCAGCCATTAGATAGGTGAATGTGGTAAATTGGGTGAACAGGGCCCCCCATTTCTCCGTGGCTGCCACTATGTTTTTGGTCGTGCGACTATGAGTCATGTTCGGCCTCAGCAGGCAGATGATGTGATAGAAAAACACATCGTTAACTTTGGTGAATTGGGAGATGCTATTCTCCAGCTTTAATTCTGGATAATACTCGTATATTTTGACCTGAGGCCAAACTCCACTCTGGTTAGGCCTGGATAATCCCTCTTTGACGCTGCAGTGTAGACCACGTAGGAGTTCATATGGAATACTCCCATTGTGCCGAACTGTTGTAGCTGCTCAGAGATGGTGCTGCTTATAATTTCCCCCCAGCAAAAGCGTTGATCAGGCAAATTCTTGTTCATTTTTTCCAAGTAGCGCAGCATCCATTTATGGAAGTAATGGGTGTCAGAAAGCCCGGAGATCCTGCTCAGGAAGGTAATGGTATCACTGAGCTCTTCTGAGAAGTCACTGCGGTGGATGATTTGGGGCCACCAGGTTACCACCTTCTTGTTCTTCAAGTACACTTCGTTCATGGACTTTTCATGTTACATTGGGATTTGGTGCGCCCTTTGGCGCATGGGAAAAGTGTGTAACATGAACTTTTCGTGCGCCAAAGGAAATATGGCGCGGTGCACGGAGGGTTTACACAACACGAATGTTACTGTAAGGAGGGATGCGCCTGCGCTTTTATGACTATACTTGCACGAGATAAAGCTTGTGTTGCATAGATGTTGGGTGCGCCATTAGCGCATGGAAATGTGATGTAGCAAGGAAGGTTGGCGTGCCTTTGGGGTGCAAGTTTAGCACTTGTAGCATATGGAAGAGGCGTGCCTTGAGGGCGCAGAAGTTTACGATGCAGCAGGCAAGATGGGTGCGCCATTGGCGTGGGTTTTAGTCATGTTGTAGGGGGGACAGATGCGCCATGGGTGCGCAACTGTTTATAATGTTGCATGACACGCCGATGCGCCAAAAGGGAAAAACAGAGTTTTCACATGGCTCAACCCTTCTTCCTTTTAAGTTCCAAGGTTGTTTTGGGATATACAATGGTTCAATCAAAAGGGGTTCAGACCATGCCCTCAAAATAACATCTTCCTCCAGCAGATCTGGAAAGATGAAAATAAGGAAAGAAAGCACGGGGGCGGATAGCTCAAAAGATGCATTCAAAAACCAACCAGCAAGCACGAAGAACCAGAAAACAAATCACATGGAAGAGATAAGAGCACTTACCCGGATAAATAGAGAAAACCTGGAAAACGGGTCCACAACGTGTTGAAAACGATGAGGTAGAGGTGTGAGTGCTCGGAGAAAGGAAAACACGTGCTCTGCGAATAGTGAAAATGACATTTGGGCGCGCAAATCACATATATATATATATATATATATAGGTGAGCTGGTCATTAATGCGCCACCCACTTTTTGAAAAGCGCATGAAAATTGCTGTCGACAGGGAAAAGCGTGCGCCCTTTGGCGCATGAAAACGTTTTCCAGCAGGAAATTAAGCGCGCCTTTGGCGCACCAAAATCGATGATGTCGACACGAATTATATGTGTGCGCTTTGGCGCACCAAAAAGGGCGCAACAAATGTTGTGTTAACACGAAGGCGCATGCACCTTGGCGCACGCAGGGAAGGCTCAACATACTTTGGCGCACCAAAGGGTGGTGTTACATAGCAATTTCATGCACCCACCAAAAAAGGCTCAAAAGAATAAGTTCGAAAAAATCAGATTTCCGGGAAGGGATTTTACAATGCTTCAACGCAAGGGATCCTTAACGAGGGATCGGAACAAAATTTTGGTATGGTTATCGGTAAAATTTCCTTGTCAATTTTACGAGATAACAGAACTCACCCCTTCCTCCACCACAGACCTCATCCTCCATATCCACCGCAATATCCACGTCCTCTTACATGACCTCATTCAAAATGCCCCTCATTCCCGTCATAGTGTGTTTGATTATGATCTCGATCCTAGTGCTCATTATTACCCTTAGAATTATCCATTATTCTTATCCTGTCATGTATCCCCAATGTCTATAGCATCTGTGTAACACCCCGAATCATTGTTACTTCCTCCCGAGCATACAAGTGTTGGTATGTGATTTCTTGTAAAAGGATGTGCTCTCGATTAAGAAATCATGCTTGATATGTACTTGTATTTTCTTTGCAGACCTTTGACCGAGAATATGATTAGACTCTTTTATTTATTTCATTTTGCATCTGAGTTTAACCTGATCTCGGAATGAATTATAGAGTTAGCAACCTATAAGATCTAGCCTTGGATCGGTGGAATTGATCCAAGTATTGCTTTAAGTTTGTTTGTGATGAATTAAAATTACGCACCTTGAACAGCAAAGGTCTAGAAGCATTGAATAAGCTAGTCTGGAGTATGACTCACGTTGATCATGTGAAATGAATTGGTTCCCGATATCGAAGTATATCTGGAAGGTCTCGATCGTGGACCAGGTAATAATTGATTCATACGCATTACGCGTAAAGGCAGAACTAACCCCTGCTTCAAGAATGTATGATGTAGGTCTTTTTCTGAGTGTACGGGATGTAGACCTAACTGGAATTATTATTGATTAGTAATCTAAGACTAAACCTAACCTAGGGGTTAGATTAGTGTTAATCTAACCTAGACCTAGGCTATGTGCTAATGTCCTAAGTTAGTATCTATGTTCTTTGAAGTTAGAATGAGAATTATCCTAAATTCTAACCTAAGTTACTAACCTAACTAATGAGCAAGAATGTAAAGGGACCTATGGAGGGGTGCGAACCATGGGCGGCTTTTTCTATGTTATTTAATGCAAAGGATAAGTGTAAAGGACAGGTTTTGGTGGAGGTTTTAGAAACGGCTAATTGTGCCGACGTGGCAGGTCGCCAAAACTGAAAATGGACTGGAAATTTTATTTGACTGTCACCAATTTTGGCGGTCGGTGGTAGTGGAGTTTGAGCGGGAAAGTTGGTGTAAATGCATTCAATGTGCTCGGTATTCAAGCTCGGAACTCGCGTGAAGGCATGCAAACTGGGAAGTTTGTTGGTTTGTTTGGCTTATCTTGAATTTCGGTTTTCCTTCTGCCTGTTCACTGGTTCTTCGCACCAGTCTTCTTGGAGTTGCATGGCGAGTATGAGGGTATCTAGCTCTTTTCTCTAGCAAGGGGAATATATATGTCATGGAGATAGCAAAATTTTGTTGGTCGCTCTAACTTGGAAAAGGAAAAGGAAGTCCGAGCTCTTCCAGTGGTCTGCTTCGGAATTTTGAGTAAAAATCCAGGCATGTTAGGCCCTAACTTTTAAATATCTTTCTCTTCTTCAAATGATTTCATTAGAACAACTCTGTTCAATTGATTTATGGAAATAGATGATTTTTCCTTGGTGGTCTTGTGTGATTTTTGGTACTGTATCTCTTCTGGTTCGATTTTCTTCGTTTACACCTTGATGGGTGTTGTTATATTCGAACGGTTGCTATATTTCTTGGTGTTTGCATTCTGGCTTTTATATGTGAAAATATAGCAAGATTTTGTGCTAGGCCTGCTCTGTGTGAGTCCACGAATTGTCCTCCCGATGGGTACAGGCTATTGATGCATGTTGATATATATAAATGTATATAATATTTTGTTAATACTTGTTGTGGAAATTGTTAGAAGGGATACTGATGGATATCATATGATTGTTCAGTTATACTGAACCTTTGTAAGCTCTGTCGTGGTTATTGGTGATAGTGGCTATTGATACTCGTTGGGTTTCATTTTGTCTTTTAAATTGTTGGGAAGAGGTAACTTACTGTGTTACTGTAGTCTTTATGACCTGGCCGGAGATGTTTTTCCCTCGCTTTGTGGTTATGGGTATAAACCCGTTAACAGTATGCAATATATATATATAGATTTATATTGTTATAATCAACGACTCTGTGGAGTCGATTGAATGATTTATATGTATTTGAACCACTGTTCAAGTTGAATATAATTGAATATTGGAATTTGATGTGCCAGCGACTTAAGGGAATAACATGTATTTTGTCCTCTATTATTTTGTAAGAATACAGTCGTGTCGCAAGGATCTTGTGGTACAGATTCTTTGGGTGTATTTTTACGTCTCCATTCTGTGCAATCTTGTGCGAAAAAATATTGGTAAGGGTACCATTGGATTCCTTGTTTTGGAAATTCAGTATTCTGATTTGTTCTGCCTGAATTTAAATGTTGCCATTGATGGCACGGATGGATTCATCATATTTTATTATTTTGTTTACTATTGTTTAAACTCAGTGGAACTTGATAATTAAACAGTGTTATTGTCTCAATTTAAGCCTGTTGGTTTACTATTGTTTTTGACGCTGATTGAGTACCGTGAGTATGGAAAGTTATCTTGTATGTTGGCTTTTAGGAAGCTAAATTGTGAACACTAGTTATGGACTTTGTTTTAAATCCTCGAATGGTAATATATGTCTCTCGTTGCTTCGTAGAAGCCCGAGTATGAACAGATAAGGTTATTGGATTTGTTGGCTTTCTTTAATAGCTTGACATCATGAATTATGGCTTCTATAAAGTAGGTTGTAAACATCATACTTTCAGATTCGATTGCATCCGTAAGTGACTTCATTAGTCCATGTTTTGTTTCCATTTCTATTTCACTCCCGATTTATGTGATCTAGACATGGTGCGTGGTTTTCGCTCAAAACCTCTTTGCTTAGTTATAAGTAAATGTCATGGCTTAATGTTTTCAAGCCTCTTGTCGATCGCGACAACAAAGGAGATCCTTTGAATTCGACCTTGGGTCTAAAGCCTTACATAGTAGAAAAGGGCTTGAACGGGTCAGTAGGTTGTTATTGGGATTGAGGTCGCCTACGCCTCTTCACATTGTTATCCATTCTTTTGTTGATTGAATGTTAGAGTTGTTGATCGCATCGCTGGTAATGGCATGTGTTTATCTTCTTGTGTCAAAGCTTTCGCGAAAGGTCATTCGAGTCTGTCACTAAAATGAACATGTTGTTCGGCATGGGAACTACTCTTGTCTTTGTAGTTGCTTAATTGTAAGTTTTAACAAAACAAAGGTGTTGTTTATGGACTCGATCAATTACTTGCATGTGTATTAAGTGAATGCCCGCTTTTGGACAGAAGGTATAGTTATGAGCTAGTTCGAGAGGGCATCATGTTCAATTTGTTTATTTCTCTTGTTGTAAATATTAAGATGAAATAATTGTCCAAATAACATCTGTAATTGTTTTTATAGAATGGCGATGTCGTGATTGATATGATATTCCTCCTTTAAGTTGAATATAATGATTGTATGATGTTTGTTCATCTTGGATTTACAATGAATAATTTCTTAGGATACTTTTGTTCTTCTTGATCCCTAGTATTTTCGATGAAACAATTGAGGAGCGTATAGGACTACTCTGTAACGAAAATTATTATTACACATTATAGACATGGTATATTCCTAACGTTTGGTTTGAATCATGCTTACTTGATTGATGATTTTATATCATTTAAACAGGGTGTTTAATGAAAACAATTGACGGATTGCAATTGTTTTAAAAGTTAGTGCTTATCATGCTCAGTTCATCGAACTGACTCATGTTGACTATTTTTGCAGATGGTTGCCGTAAGTGGTAAAAGCATGCAGATCTGACAGGATGATCAGATTGTTTAATTTGATTTATAATGAATTACAGCTTGATTTTCTAAATGTTCTATATGAGGAAATATGTTCTTTTTCCATTAAGCGTTGCATCAAGTATGCTGCTTGCATAAAATGTAATTGTATAGTTCTGAAAGGAATGGAAATAAGTATTTGATACTTATGTGTTGTATTCTTAATTCTGATAGTTGACCTTCTTCGGTTTATATACCAGAGTGGCAATGTTATCTTTGTGTAATTTGGATGCTTTTGTGATTGTCAATAAAAGCTTAAAGAAAATGTGATTGAATTCTAATGAGTGTTTAGTAGTTCTCATTGGTTCTATCGAAAGCTAAATTAATGTTTGAATCATTGTCTTTTTAAAAGATAGGGTTAAAATGAACCTAAGCAGAACACTAATCAAGCTGAGGTAAAATACTAATCCCTAGTCCTGAGTATGGCAGGACAACATTAAATGGATTCTTAACCATTTATATCTTTATACTAATAAGTATGATATAAATTCAGTTAAGTGAACTGAAATAAATCTAATGGGGTTCAAATGGCAATCTCATACGAAGGTTATGAGATATTGACCAATTCTGTTGTTTTAGAATCATGTATATTCTAATAACTCCTTGATGAGACCTTAACCTCAATATCTCCACCATGCAATGGGCTTTATTGAGGAAGGTTATCTTAAGACAAAGAATCCAGGGAATGGGAAAGGCTAACCTTAGGGGAAAGTCTTTGATGTAATTAAAAACTCAACGTGCGTAACGCAGATTCTTTAGTAGATCTTTTCGAGGCGGATTTAAAGGATGACGGCACAAGTCAACTGCGGGGTTGTACCTCCGAGAAGATTAGGATCTTCTCGAAGTTGCAACAATGCAGGTGACTTATGACGACACCCTTTGCATTGATCGCTAAGATTTACACTTTGATCTCGGACGAGTTACTCTGGGACCAATTAGGAATGTGGCCATGTTATAAGGCTGCCTAGGAGATTCGGGGTATCATGACACACTGGTTTAACTGCAGGGTTGAACCAGTATGTCACCATATCCCTAATCCTCGTGGGCATCCATATAACATTATCACCTTGTTAATCTGTCTCCGAGTGATTAAGTTGTGAGAGGAAGGACTGACAGGAGTCGGTATAAGACATTCTATATAACATAAGAATGGGGTGAAGGGCGTATTCCAGATTGACGAGTATGCTGTTAAGGAATACGAGACATAAACTAGTATGTTTCAAATCTTTGGCCAAAGTATCGCAAGCTGCTGATTGCGTTGTCCTAATTCACCTAGTCTAAGGGATGAGATGCCGATGAATAATGGTAACAATTATTCAGTTAGGTTCCTTGGACAGAGCATTCTGAATCCTGAATAGGGAAGAGAACCACAGGAGTGAAGTGTTAAATGATAACGCCAACTCTTATTACTCATGAATAGATCGGTAGATTACCGAGTCATGAAATGAATAGATCGAGGTACTCCGAGTCATTACAGCTGCATATGGTTATCTGTTAAATGAATGGTTATTTGATTTGTGAGTTCTAAATTATGTATTTAGAACCGGTGATGCATTTATCAAAAAATAAAAATAAAAAAATTGACTTGTTCTATTGTTTAAAATGAGGATGTTACATCCTCGGATCTCACTAATCAACTCGAAAATCTTCAAGATTACCATGGGTCGTGGACTAGAAAATTTTATAGTAACAAGATACATTCTTCCTTATCGCATGTTGTAACAAAGGATAGTGACTAGCATCATGATTCAAATGACAGATCTCACAAATTCAGCAGAATGAGCGTATATATCTGTGAGGGAAACTATCCTTAGTGTGACCCTCCACTTCACAATTTGTACACCAAATTCCTAAGCACGTTTTCATGGGCTGAATTTTCGAATATCTTCTCTAATTGTTTTTCCATAACTACAATCTGTGCCTCTAAAAATGGACTAACGCTAGTGTCAATGCTCCCAAATACCTCATCACACAAAGCTTCTTCTAGTGCTTCATGTGGATCAATGTATGTCTTATGTGATAGTGCTCTTCTGAATGGTGTAATCAATCGCTAATGAACCATTGTGCATGCTAGCTTGTGTGAATATCATAAGAAAGCTTAGATAGGAGTGTTTTAAAATGGGCATCATACTCACGTACACTCTCAATAGTGCCTTGCTTGATATCCTTGAGTGTGCTTATACTCTTCTACTCAAATTCTGGGATATAGAACTCTTTCAAGAAAGCATCCTTCAACATTGCATAATCCACACAAGTTTGATCAGGGTAAAACTTCCTATACCAGCTATGTGCACGTCCTTGTAATGTAGTAGAAAATTGGATTTCCTTGCACTCAGAAGCTATGATCCCTTTCACGTGCCACAATATTTCACACATGTGCACATGCTCAACATCCTCTATGCCTCTATACTCCAGAAGACAAAGAGACATCTCCATATAAATATTTTGGGGTTGGTGCGGACCTTGCCCACCTAATCTAGAACCTCATGTGTTTCCCCTGCCTCTAGAACCACCAAATCCATCGAAACTAGAACCACCTATACCTCTTGACCCTCCACTTGTAGCTAGAATAGGACTTGTAGATGTACTCCCTTGTGCTTCGATAGTAGTACTATACTTTGAACCCCTACAATCTGTGTGGTAGTTCCACTTCTAGAGGTGAATCCAACATTCTACGCACTTACATTCTGTGTAGATGATGCACCTGAAAATGTTCCTCCAAATAACATTGAAGTCATCTGTCCTACCATTGATGTACTTTCTCTCTGACTTACTCTAGTTCTCCTATTTCCCAAATTCACTTGTTGATTACTTGTCATACTAGATACTGGAAAACCAAGTGCAAGGGCTAGGTCACCAGGTGGATTAAGATGCGCGCCACGGCCCAGGTAGTCTTTGCTAGTGCACTTCTGTGTGAGGCCAAGGGGGATCTCTATCATGCTTTCCAAGATGGGGGAGTTCTTGATGCTCTGCTCCACATCTTCTACGTGAGCTTCAAATCCTTCATAAGCCATCTCTCTCCTCAATGCCATACTTTCTACAATGGTATGTTGCTTCTCTATCTCCCTCTTGTGTGCCTCATTATACTTAAGCCACCTTTCCTCTCTCTACCTTTCTACCACTAGGTCTCCATCTTTCACCAAACCTATTCCTACCCTCGTGCATGGTGAGGTTTAGTTAGCCATCGGTTTACTCTCCAAGTTCAAAGTTATCATCAAGATCTTGATCGTCAATGGAATACTTTGCAAATATGTTCCTCTAGGATACCGCAAAACTCAAATTCAGCTACGTCTAGGCAAGAATATGTCGAAATTGAATATTCCATAATATAACTGTTTAGAACACCACGAAACCACATATCCATAGTGTGAGTCCAGATTAGATAAGCATCATAAAGGGCCTAAAAATCTTCCCCGTGTCCGAGACAAAGTGCGCGATACCTCTAATTCTGCTTAGATTCATAAGCAATTAACCACTCATATAATTCTACTAGAAAGATGGCGAAAAATCTCTCATATAAACTGTCATACATATTCTATTCTACCCAAGTGTGTGAGTTAAACTCAGATCTAATGTTGAAATACCGTGCATATTCTTCCTCCAGATCATGTATTCACTCCTCAATACTTACTAGAGTTAACCGGTACGTCTTCATCATGAACCATTCTAAAAACAACTAAAAAAGAGGTCCCAGCAATGGAACCAATGATGCAATCTAGAATTCACCAGATGACACCCTAGATGCGCTGACACATAACTCAGCCTAGACTGAGCACTCACCCGAAGCGCACAAAGGTACCAGGTCCCTCTTTAGGGTTGCTATAGTAGAATACTAACATGATGAAGACTTACAACATATGGATCCATAACTAATACATCATTATACAGTGCATGACAGATCTAGATCTAGGAAAGAATAGGTTTAAAAATAATCATGATAGAAATAAGAACATGCACTACCTAATTATACATAGGAATAACACTTAGATTTAGTCCATATCTTACATCTCTTAAATGTCACAATAATACATAAGATTCTTACAATACTGGAAATCTATGCTGATCCACACATGGATCTAATATGGTAATCCAGAAACACGTATAATATGTTCTCTATCTCTCTATATCCATCATCTCCTACGAGGTAATTCACTACATATATAGGGTGGGGACTTTCCCTTCACTGCTTATCTATTCCAAAAATAGGTTGCATGCTATTAATAGCCACACGCCATTTTTATGCATAGCCACACATATAAGTGTGCTATCTATAGACTTACTGATAGTTAACTGAGGTGACAATCCTATTCTTAGACTATCTCCATGTAAAAGTGCTCTGAATCCGATCCTCCAGAAATAGACAATGTGTGGTGCACATGTCTTTGCATCATTGGTGTGTTCTACATGCCATCTTCTAAAAATAGATCTTTATGCCCAAAAATGGCTAAGTCCTAAAAACGAACTTTTGCTCTGCACATGTGTTCTTCCTATCCATTCATGCCTTTGCGTATGACTTGCTTTCCCTGTGTGGACTTCTTGTGTGCTTTCTCTGTCAAGTGTTCTTTGATCAACATTACGAAAAGGAATTGAAAGACCTACAAGACGGTGAAATTATTTTTTTCACAACACTTTGGCGAAATAGGTGTACAAGCATTTTTTATCATGCACACATGGAGTACCAAATACAAAATCCATTTTTAGGGAAAAACAGAGAAATCAAAACATGAGACCCCAACCATTGGATTCAAGGCCATTTCAAATAAATATCATATAGAATTTCATCAAAAATGTCCATTTTGAAGGTTTTCATGAGGTCCGTCATGGTCAAATATATGTGTGTGAGGTGAATAAGTGTCTGCAAGGAGTCATCATGGTCATTTCATGAGTTGTATGGGTTAGATTAGGTCATTATAGGCCTAATCATAGACCTAGTACATGGTGCATGGTATGGAAGAATGATATATGGAGTAGGGAAGTATAGTAAAAGCATGGTAGGAGTGTTTTGGAATTTCATATGAGGCATATGAGGATTTTCAGGTTTTTTTTCAAATATTTGATGAGGTTTCATGGTCCTTTGAAGTAAGTTTCGTAGGAATAAAGCTAGTAGACATAAGTAAGTATCAGTGGTTCAAAAGAGTCAAATGTATTTGAGCATGGATGAGTGTTGGAATTCATAGAGGAGATTTTCAAGATGCTTCATGCCAAGTTTAGGTCACTATGATGAGGTTCTTTCCAAAACCGGGTTTTTGAAGGTGTGTTTTAGAGCTAAAAGTTGACTTTTTATGCTCATTGTGGACTGTATGCTTTACATGCGGACCAAAGATTTTTGGAATATATAATTAGGTCATACATTAATATTTAACAAGAATAATGAGGTGGTTTTACGATCACATTTTTATGAATGATTGTTAAGAAGGTAAACAAGTTTGAAACCCTCCTAAAACCCTAGTTAATTGGCGACTTAGAGGAAATTGCTTGTAGTGACCTAGGATTGATTTTTTTAGAAAAAATGGTGATTGGATGTTGTAGAGGACTCCTCCACATATCTCCAAGTGTGATTTAGATTTTTGACATTATGTGGGCCCCACTCAAATATGCTTGTTTCTTGAAAGTTTCAGTTTGTGCAAAATTTTCCCATTGGATGTATTGACTAAATCATAATTTATTGAAGCATGGGATATTTAATACATTTTTGTGATATTATTAGATCATGATTGAGTCTGTAAAGTACAAAGTGTGCCCTATTTATGAAAACTAGTTTTTAGGCAATTTTGGGGCAATTTGGAGAAGTCTATGAAAAAAATTAAGTATTGGATGATGTATATGTGGAATTAAGATTTGGTTTGAATTTTTCATGATCCTAACTCCAATATATTTCCAATGATATATCACACTTGATTTTTTCTAAGGTATGAGTAAGTTATGACTTGTTCTTTGAAGGTCAATTTTGAGGGTGTTTGGTTATGCATGCTCTTGAGTGACTTCATAAGGTTTGTTGATTGTTCTGAGTTGTTTCATATTTTCTAGAGGTTTTTGAGTTCTTAGAAAACATGTATAAGTGTGTTCCATGCCTTGGTGAAGTTAGTTTTGGTCTTTTTCATTCCTTTTGGCCAAGGATGCTTGTTATGGGGTTTCAAGGCATGTTGTGTACCAAAAGGTGGTGTTGAAGGATTTAGGTGATTTTGGCAATTGTTATCCCAAATTCACCCCCAGTGTTAATTTGGATAACTCATTATAAATGGAATTATCCATTCAAATTTTGGGACATGTGGGAGGCTGTCAAATTCAGCCCCAGGATATCAAAGAGAAAGACAACTCAAGATCCCCGGTTAATTTGGATAACTCATTATAAATAGAATTAGCCATTCAAATCCTGGGACATGCGAGAGGCCATCAAATTCAGCCCTGGGATATCGAAGAGAAAGACAACTTAGGATGGCTTACAAGTCGAATTGAGAATATATGAGTTGTCCGCAAGTCGGGTCTTGCAACGAAGGTTTGGAGTCATCTCATGTCATGCATTAACCATGCATCAACCGTCACCTTCATGTCATGTGTCAGCCATAATTTCTTATCACACATCAATGCCCCTCGCTAACACGTGTCAATGCCCCTTGTTTTTGCATGTCGCTTGTCCCTTCTTGTCACGCGTCAATGCCCATACCTTACGCATGCCAACGCCCTTTGTGGACACATGTCAAATTTCTCCCCTGCTGCGTATCAACCACCCTTTCCTAGAGCATGTCATCCATCTCCCCTTTATCACGCATAATCACCATCACATGTCATTCACCTTCATCCTATCACATGTCAACATTCCATCTTAATGTGCTCCAACCTTCCTCGCTATTGCACAAAAACATTTCTTCTTGTCATGCGACAACCCCTCCCCAATCGTCGGACAACTTCTTCCATTCTCGCCGGGTGACAACAAGGAGTTTCAGATATGGCTAGGCATTAATGGCACCGTACAGGGTAGATCAACAACCATATTAATGAGGTATGGCGCCCATGTCTTTTCTGATAGAAAATTACCATTGGAAAGCGGACCAGTATGGCTGTCCATACCTCCGTATAGGAAATTAATGAGGGTGTCGGTAGGTGAGACAAATTTTCTATATAATGTATTCAACCCCCTCATTTTTAGGGAGAGACATTTTGGGAGCTAGGGAAACTCTTGCAAAAATTTCCCTCAACTCCATTTGAGTTGTGAGCCTTCTCTTGGGCCTAGCAATGTAATTATGCCTTTATGCATCAAATGTAATGGTATGTGCATACTTTGAAGCAATAAAAATTGTGTTTTGTGGTGTTTCTTCAACCCTAGCTCATTTTTATTGTATTTTCTTGCCTCCCATTATTATTGTTGTATTTTGTGCATGTTCTTTCACTTGCAAGTTTATGATGTTGTGTTCCATGGAGTTTTGATGGCGGATTAGGATATGGGTCTATGTCACATTTGTCTAGCCTCCCTCAACCCCTTTTTCCCTATTTCATCCTCCCTCAACAGAGTATCTCACCCCTTTTTCTGGTGCTATCACCCCCTTAGTATAGGATTTCCCATTTTTCATGCACTTTCTCTCTCCCTGTCTCCTTGGAAGTGTTAGTGTAGGCTTAGTTAGGCATTTTTCTTGCATTAGGAGTAGTTGTAGCATTAGGATTAGGTAGAGGAATCCGACCTTCTCTGGAGGGTTATCTCAAGTTCGTAAGTCCCACAACTTGAGGGATAACCCCATGTTAGCATAATTACACTGATTTCCCCACACACAGAGAGAAAATCAGGGGGTGTTGTAATTTTGACATAACAATGACTTACATGGACCTAGTTATGATATTTTTATTATGCTACTATAATGTGGAATTTATTCTTACACTATGGTGTCCGAACCAGGTGATTTCTAATGAAGAAACAAGTATAAAAGCAAGTTTAAAAGACTCATTTGAACTAATTGTTATATGTGAGAGATTGAGTGACCAAGGGGTGATTTTGGAGATTCAAAGAGTTATGAACTAACATCGTGAGAGGGAAATGAGTATGTAATTATGTTCTGAAAATAAAAAATATAATGGTGATCTAAGGAAAATAATAAATTAGCTTGTAGAAGATGAATTCTTGAGCAAAGAAGGAGAGAGATTTCTTTGAGAGGGTTTAAAGAGTAGTGAGCATAATTTGGATCACTATTATTTGTGTAATTAGCATATTATCAATGATCATCCATTCCCATGTGGTTGAGTTGGTTCTTGGTCACCTTAGGGGATTGTAGCCTCCTTGTAGGGTTGGTGCCCTACTAAATTAGGGGTTGGTGCTCCTTGTGGGGTTGGTGCCTCACTAAAGAAATATTACATGATGTGTAATATTCATGCAAGTCCTTTATTTTATGTAATATAAGTAGAGGTTTTAGTGGTTTTTCTTCCCCTTGAGGGTTTCCCACTTACATATGGTGTTCTTGTGAATGGATGTTGCACACTTAATAAGCTCATATTGAATGTATATGGTTAATGGTTATTTTGGATGATATTTTATGTTGTGGTAAATAATTTAAAAGATTTATAAGGCTGATTCACACGCCCCAATCCATTGTGATTCTAACAATTTTTTCATAGAAATCAAAGGCCTCTAGAAATCCATATTTATAGTTTGATTTATAAACATATTTTGATTAGATTGTGGTTTAATATTTATTGTTATTACTCTTTTTTGTTGTGTTTTAAACTGGTCTATATGCTCATGGAGGAGCTCGGATGTAATAGTCAATATATATGTTTCTTTTTTAATGTTATGTAATGTCTTATCTACTCTTTTTGGAGCTCTAACTTGTAAGGGGTAGGGCCCCCTCAACCTTGTTTCACCTATAATAAAAAAATAAACATATGTTTACCCACATAATTTTTCCCATTTTCTCTTGTCATACCCTTCTCTAATTTGTCATAATTTCTCACCTTCCTATAATTATAGGAAACCTTACCCATAGTTTTCAAGTCTTCACTAGACCTTGGTAGGGCAAATCTCTTTTATGTATACTTGATCAACCAAAAGTGTTAATTCCATAACCATTTACCTTCTTCTGAGGGCATAGTCTAGTCAAATGAGTTATATTCTTTCAAATATATTTTTTTCTAGTTATAGGAAACTTGCAAACATTACCATAAAGCCACTTCACACCATAAAAGCTTAACATCACCAAAAGTATTAGGATAAAATCTAGATCTACCTAGATCTTAAGCTGATGAATTTATCAAAATTTTCATTTGAAAACCTAGAGTCCACCCACGAAAACTTAAAACCATTTTCCTCATAATTATTATAGTTCAAAATTCCCGTGGAAGATCATAAATCTTAATCCATCTTACTTGATTTTCTATGGAATGGATTATTATGTTTCCATTCCACATGTTTATTGTAATTCTACATTAATGAAGGTACCAAATGCTTCAATGTAAGATATATTCCCTCTCCTTTTCTGAAATAAAGGTTATAACAAAATTTCCACTAAGGGAAAAACTTTGTAGGTTTTCCCCTTCCAACATTGTCGTATCTAATTTATAAACTATGAACCCCTCTAAACATACCCATATACCTTACCTAAGATTGTAAACTTTGGGTCTAGACTTAGAATTTGATTTGAAACCTTATTATTAAGAGACACCGAGGAATATATTAATTTAATTCCAATTACCCTATTTTTTATGCTCTCAACAATATACCACTTAGTCATCCACCTTTATAAATAAATCCTTAGATTTCCCCTCATATTTATCCTTTCCCAACAAAATTTATCCACACCTAATACAAGAAGATTGTTCAATATTTTCAAATTCCTCCAAAAACTTTTGTGATCTTACCTCCAACATTCTCCTATGTTAAGGTTTCATTATGATTCCTTTTCTCCAGAACCCCTAAGGAGGGGGTCTCAAATTTTCCTTAGAAAAAAATCTTCCTCTGTTGTAAACCCTTCCTTTTATTTAGGAATTACATTCATACAAATGTCATCCTATTCTATAGGTTTTGTATGATCATACTTCATACCTTCCTCTAACTTCATAATCCATTAAAGTACAAAGTGTAAATTATATGGATCTATCTACTATGCAAACCAATACTAACGCCTTGGGATTAGCGGAGGGCATTGAATAAATTAGTACCTTATGTCACTTGACATATATATGTGTGTGTGTGGGTGTGGGTGTGGGTGTGTGTATCTATGAGAGGAGAGGGAAAATTTGTTAGATGCATTGTTAATACCTAGATTAGGATCACATACAAGAAGTGTTATTCTATATAAAAAAACCCAAATCAACGCTACTTAAATGAATGGGATTACACGCCACCATTGAAAATGATAGGGACAATCACGATTATTTCACTAAACAAAGTGGTCTAAATATTTCATATCTAAATCTAAAATTTAAGCAAAAACTTGAAAAAGCTTAGTTATTTTTTGTGGTTAAGGGATCTACCTCAATCATATCCCTAAGCCTTTTAAGGAGATAAAATACATTTTATTGTTGAAAAATTAAAAAAATGTATTAATATAAATGATATATCCGACTCACCACAAACTAGTCATGACTGCAATCTATTAGAAATCAAAAGAAGGTTGCAAGCTAGTCATGGACATGACTGGAACCTATGTTAGAATTTCACCAAAATAACAATATCACAAGTTATAACAATTTTTTTTATTTTCCTTCACCTCTTCAAAACTTGTAATACCAAAATATGTGAGTAAAGAAGCAAAAATACGGTACGGCCTCAAGTGCACAAAGAGTCAAGGGGTTGTGTCACATCCTGAAACTGATCATTTTTATTTTGATACATTTGGAGATTAAGTGGTAATGATATCATTACAAATAGTATGTTTTTGATTGATTGATCTTGCTTGATTAACATTTTGATATGTTTTGGATAAAAGCATTTATTATCAGTAATTAAACAATTATTAGATGGTTATTAAATGTTGATTTTTTAAATTTTTAAACACTTTTGACTGGAGCTATGAACCGGAGGGTTAAGGGACCCCACCCTTACAATACATAACAAAGAAGTACCAAAACCCAAGAGACAATAAACCCAAGTATGAACATCGATAACCCCACTTTGGTGGGAAGAAAATCCACATGAACCAACTAGAAACCAAGGCAAAGGCTGGAAAACAAACCCGGCGACCAAATGAGTAGGAGAGAAGAAGACATGAAAACCAAACTCGCATCACCTAATGTCAGCGATTTGGAATATCCCCGAATTGTTAACAGCCACCACCGCTGCATTTCCAACACTAACCACGACTCAAGCCACTCCACCTACAATGCCACTGACATGCCGAGAAGCCTCGCCGAGCACAAAAAGAAAATTTTCCCTGCGCGATCCTGTAGTTCATTACAATTGTCGATAGCAAATGTAGAGGAAAGTGGGCTTCAAATATATCCAAGGGTGGTAAAAGGTGAGGATCTAGATGGCCATGCTTGAGAATGGTATCCATGTTTTCCGCATAGTGAAGTAATTCTCTCGTATTCTTCATTGCGCCATTAAATCCCCTGCCCATGACTAATCGTCAATTCATCCACCTCCTCGACCCAAAGTAAGGGGTCGGAAAGTTGAAATTCAACCAATTCTTCATGCAGCCGCCTCTATGAAGGCGGGTATATAAGATCTTTGGTGACGAGTGTGAATTCAACAGGAACAAGATGGATGAGAAGATAGAAGGAAACGAAAGCTACCGCAATGTCAAAGTTGGCTCGTGCCCGACGCGAATCATGCATGTAGGACTCACCAAACAAGTTCACAATTGCTTCATCTTCGCAGTCGAAGAATAACAAAATATTTCATAAAGATGCCATGAGAAATGGCCGAGGTGAGGTATAACTCCATTTGTTTGCCACGGGCGAAATGAAGGAAAACCCAAGAACGCCATTAACATAAGCTGAAAAGCAGAGGATAAAAGGTAAGGATGAAAAGGATGAGGGCCGACTTAAAAACAAAGACGCACGAGACTCCATTAATTTTGAGGAAATATGTTGTAACTCCCTTCGTGCAAAATTATTTCAAGTAAGTCATGCCAATATGTAGAATTACGTGAAATCTGGGTGGCGTCCGGCTCATCAATGACAACGTTGGCTAGCAAATTGGTGGTGCGATTTGCCTCTCAATAGATATGATTGATACTCCAACTTTTTAATTTGCCTAACCAAAATAAAATATTGGAGATGTAAAAATTGAGATGCTAGGAAAGGGCAGAACCCTTGGCAATTGCATGAACAATTACTTGCGAGTCGCCTTCCACCAGAAGAGAATCACAACCCCGAAACTGATAATTTGACACCTCTATAAGAGCTTGAGCTTCTGCTAAATTACAGGTGCCATCTCTAAGCGGGAAGGAGCCTGCCACTATAATATCCCCATTCTCATTTCTCACAACACACCATGACTCTAATTTACCCGGGTTACCTTTAGAGGCCCCATCAAAGTTGAGTTTGCAAAATCTACTGGGCTAGAATTATTAAATGTTGAATTACATATGGGGATTAGTGTTGATGATAAAATGTTGATTCTTATTTTATAGAAGTTGATTTATTATTTTGGACATGTAATGCACTTGGTATTGTTATTTCATCAAAGAGAGAAGAAAATATGTGGTGATGGGTATCACGAGATAGAGTTACATGTGTAAGATAGTGCTCAAAACTAGGTCAAATTGTAAGTAGCTCGGTATAACCATTTTAAGTATATGAGTCTTATTTCTTTCAAGTTGCGTTCCATGATAGGATTTGTAAGTTGCATTACGACAACTCAATCGGGTGCGATTTCTCATCATGAGAAGCACAACATCACTTACAACATTAGAAGAATAGTATGTTATCATTAAATGATAATAATTATGTTTATAATTACATTAATACTTTATGTGTCGACCGGGAATATATTTACGCCGAAGGCATTCCCCTATGGGAAAGGCACTTGCGAACGTTTATGCGACTGAGTTAATTTTGACGGTTTGACGGCCATAATGCACTGGACGCTTCGCATTTTTAACAAAAAAATTTAGGGCGTTTTCTCTTTTTTCGGCTATTTGAAACAGTTTCTTTTTCATTTTTTGCAGCTATGACTCTGTTTATCTACAAAGAGCCATTCGCGACCAGTGCTCCGTAAGGAACATTCATGCGCTGTGAATAACTTGTACAGATGCCTCGACGATATTTTCTTGTCTGTGTTGCGTATGTATAAATATTTGGGAGGATGGTTTGAAAGATTTTGCAGAGGGCGAGCTGGTGGAGGATTCCTGATCTTACACTGACCACCCTGTGTTGTTGTATGCATCTCCGAGGTAGACCAGTCATTTGCTTCAGCGATAGCTCTCCTCGCTTGTATGGGAATATAATTAGGCTCTCTTATACCACTGTCTCGCATCCACATATAATCAATTGTAGACTTACCATCGTCACTGATTCTGCTTGAAATGTGAACATGGTTTCCAATTTTTGGCAAGGGTGGCAGGGTTTGCCAATTGATCAATCCTACTCCTACATCAAGCTTGCTTATACTGTACATGGTGCTGGTGGTCTTATTATCCTTATCAGGAGTAGGAGCAACAGTAGAAGGAGTGCTGAGAGCATATACACACTGGTCAGAGACCAGAAACTTGGTGGATTCATATGATTCAGCAGCACTATGAGGAGGAAGAGGAAGCCTTCTGAGGATGCCATCTTTATATATATGTAAAGAAAGTCATCACAATTGATGTATAACAATAGAAAATAACTGAATTTTTGAGGGCATAGGGCTTGTAGTGAGGAGTTGCATATAAGGGATTTTTGAGATTAGAGGCCCAAATTCGATTCAAGGTCATCAACATAGGTTTCATATGCCAGGGTATGAAAGCCGTGAGGGCTACCAGAGTAATATCATTTGGTAGCACAGGGATTAGATCTGCAACCCAATACAATATAATTTATAATTATTATGATAATTTGATGGCCGATATACCCAATGAAATCCTAAAACAAAAAGTTCATATGAAAAGTGTAACATACCAAGATGCCTTGTTGTTGTTGAAGGTTTCTCTTCTGATCTCTGAGCTTGGATGGATTCGCCTTCATCTCTTTTCTTCGAACAATCCATGGTCTCCTCCAAGTATCACAGTTGCCAATGATTTCCTGGCAAACCTTTTCCTTGTAATTTTTTTAAGAATCACATTAAAATCAGAATATAGACGGTTCAAATGAAAAAAACCGACAAGTGGCTTAATTTGGACTATCTCCTAGAAAATACCAACTTCTGCTATGTAACACTTTCAAGTTGCACATAATACTTTACAAGCAAATGCACCTTTTTCACCAAAATTACATATATTTCACCCATATACATTATTTGAATCCCTCCGAGAGAGTGTGTTCACCTAGAATTAAACATAATAATGTAATATTCATTTCCAGGTTGAGAATACTTAATATTATATAAATTTCAGTTTGGGATAATCTCATATGGGTCCAATTCGGATTTCTGAGTTATTTCCTCTTTGTTTGAAACCTTTCTTTTAAAGTTGTAAAACAGGGTAGAACATTTTATGCATCAAGAATGCTTCTATCTTCTAATGTTATATTTTATTAAAAATTCCAATCCGTAGAAATTTGTGAAGTTTATACCTCAATATTCCTTATGAAAGTCTTTCTATCCTCCAACTACAACATCTTTACTCTAGCCAACAAATTATATATCACATTTTGTAATTCAATAAGGACTTTCAAATTTCTTTGTAAAATTATCTATAACATATCAAGGTCCATGAACGCACCTCCAACTGCAAGTCGAAGCTCTAGATCTTCCTCACTTATAGTTGGTTGCACCCGAAGAGATCTCTAAGGAGCTCCATTTCTAACCTGGTCAAATAGATAGAAGCTATACTACCTTTTAGAAAGAACTCCAAATCATAAATACTTACACAAACATGATACATAGCTAATCACTGTGGACATCTAACCTATTCCTGAGAAATCAATTTCAATATCTCACTTTTAACACATATAAGGCTTTAAATGATTGTAATCGAGTACAATGGTTAGTAGTAATGTTAAAATGCATAGTGAGAGAGGTATGACTAAGACATACTTGTTAAACCTTGAAGATGTTGACTGAACTCCGTGATGAATGGAGAATGATGATGACGACATATAAATAGGATCATCATCATCTTCAACAACTATAACATTGCTTAACCCAATGTTCTACAAGGTGGTCAATGCCCTTCCCTTATGCGCCTCGAGTGCCCTAGTCTCAAATCCAAATCCTGATTCCGTTTTCAAGTTGACCTAGCTCTGTTCATGTCAATGTTCTATGAAGTGCAGACAACAAGCAATTAAGGAGAAATGGAACAGTTGATCTCCTTTCTCCAATCAATTGCCTGATTGAAGTGAACAATCAGTCCTTATTATATAAAACATAAACCACTTGATACATTAATCTCTCCCACTGATTTACTACAGTAAAGGATTTTAAGTGATCCTCTAGAGAGCATGGTATTTTCCCTAACTACCAATGGTGTTTTATCAAGAAACTTGGTTAACCAAAACATACCAACCAAATAGGTCCAAGGATTACACACCAATGGTGGGGTACTTATAGGAGAGTGACCCAGAATCAAATACCCCTAGCTATAAAAAGGATATCCATAAAATGGTGTATAAAAATAAGGGTGCAAATGTGAGAAGGCTAATGATTACATCAAATTAATGTGATACAGTTTAATCCTCCTCTCCTTGATAAGGCAACACATAAACCTGGAGGCAGTCCATTGACGTAGGTATGCAAAGTTGTGGTTGCATCACTAAGTAAATTGCAAAACAAAGTTCCTCAAGAAAGCTCACTCCTCTATGAGGTGAAAGACAAGCATTCCGCAATTCAAGGAAGTCAAAAGTGAAGCATACAAATGAATTTCAGTATGTCTCTTGACCATGTTACCACATTTATTGTGTACCCTTCATATTTTGCAATGGAGTTGATTGGTATTTATTTATCCTTTGTATTTTTGTCATTCAACACAACATCAAAAGGATTAAGCCAGAATTAATTCTTCAATTTTTTCTTGATTCTTTGTATATGTCATTTATCGGTATCAACTTGTCAGTGTCTTTGTTAAAAATCACAGTCTCTCCTACATATAATATGGATTATGAGCTATCCTAGACAAGTTGTTTCCTATATTTAGCATTTAAAAAAAAATTATGAGTATTATTATCTACTGCGTTTTGTGACACGATTTATCCTACAACAAAGAGTTAACTGGCCATATCCCAAAATCCATCGGTCAATTGCTTCACCTTGATACATTGTAAGCCTGTAAAATTTAATCTTTTTGCATGGGTTTAACATCTCACTTCAAAACTAAGAAACACATCTGATCGACGCTCTATTCAGGATCCTAATGGGATGTGCTTTTATGGGATCCATTCCCAACTGAGTTAAGCAATTTTTGAAATCTGACTTTTCTGTTGTTTCTTGTGAGTCTGCATGGATATTTGCTTTCTCCACATGGAAACCTATTGTATTATGATTACATGGTAAATGGAAGTCTGTGGGACATCCTACACGGTGAGTACAATGATTATGTTATGAAGAAGAAAGGAGGAGTCAAGACTACTATCACTCAACAAAAACAACCCATCGTAAATACTACCCTCTACTTTGATAACACCTCCACTACTACTTTACTCAAACTTCTTGTATCCAAAGTGATATCAAATGTATTCATGTTTAGTGCAAATAAAATTGGCCACAAAAGGAAACCACTAATGAGATAAAATTTGCAAATATACGGAAGTTTTCATGTATTCATGTTTAGTTCAAATAAAATAGTCCTCAAAAATCTACCACTCATAATATAAGATTTGCAAATGTGTATTTATGAATTTGTAACAAATTTGAAATGTACAGATAGAACCTTTAAATGTAATGTTTCATCTATACTCCTACACTTACACTATCAATCACACCCCTCATCAACATCAACTACAAAAGTAATAATTATCCCTCTAAATCAAATAACATATACCATTCGGCGTTCACATTGCATTGTACACATGTGATTGCTAGTTATAATGTTATTGGTGCAATACAAATAAAGGATATTTAAATCCCAAATTGATCTTCATTTAATGGAACTGACTAATTATACATGTTGTCTAGTTCCCAATTTGTTAAATAAGTTGAAATAGTTTTTAACCAGCTCACTCAATCCGAACTTTAAAATCATCGAACTATATATGGCTCACGAGGGCAAGCTTAATGAGAAATTAGGTAGTTCGTATAATTTTTATCTAACTAAATATAATATAATGGTAAATGAATGGTTTAAGAACATCATCGTTTAGCTTAGAGTTTGAATTGAATATAAAAAAGTGCCCCAAATCTTACCCACGAGCTATGCCTATTGACTTAGAAAAACAACGAGTAGTCTTAGAATGAGTTACGCGCAGCTTAACTAAATTTTTATAATCTTTTTATTTATTTTCAAATCAAATCGATGGTGATGATCGGGGTTCAAAATTGAGCCCGTCACAGTCCTTCCTAACACCTCAAACCCGTCAGAAAAGGGTAGGTAAAAATTTACATGTCAAAAAAATTAAAATGTAAAAATCATTTGACACTATAGAAGGGTAAGTTACTTTTAAAACTTACAAATGAAGGGTTATGGTGAAAAAATATTTGTCAATAATTTGTCTGAAATTATTATATCTTAAAAAATATTTCTGATGATTTCTATGAACAACAATCACCTTCAAATTTACAGGCTCTTCATATGGATTGTAGATACATTAGACAAGGCGTAATACTTGAAATTACCAAAAGTTTTAATATGATAAATATAGTACTAATATAATACTTGAGGACAAATACCTAAAAATGAAGATTTAATATTACCGTTTACGGTTCTGGCCTTTTCTTGGGATTCATTCAGATGAATTATCTACCACTTTGTACTTTTTCCAAATTTTTTTGTTGTAGGAGCCACCTTGAGAGACATAGAACAGAGCTAGGATCAACTTGCACACAAATATTTGCGCACTTGGGAGCCTGCACAACATGATTTGGAACAGATCCAATGTGTAGAGTGACCACTAGTTTGGATATGGGATAAGATGTATATCTGATGTCGGGGAAGAGCTTGGAGAAAAGTTTTGAATTGATCTTAGAGAGTGAATTTAATTTGTGACTCACAATGTAGGGTGTCGAGAAGGCTCTATGTTGGTGCCAAAGGGTGGGATGAGCTCACAATGGTCTTGATCCAGATTGCCTAGATCAATTTGAGCTCGATATGTAGACAAGCCATGAGCCAAGATGATTAGATTAGCTCTATTTGTATGTAATGGAGAAGGATCTCAAGGAAATGGTAGATGGGTCTTGCTGTCAAGAAAAACTCAGGTTGAGTTACTTGAAGAGCTCACCCATTGTGACCCTTGAAAAGAATAATCGAGCTTAGTCTTGAGTTGTTTCATAATGCAATTGTTGATTGAACCTATCCAAGATTCTCCTCCTCTGAAATAGGAGAGGCACTAATTTCAGAGGAGGAGAATCTATAGGGACAATCTTATTCATACATTTAAAGAACCGCTTCAAGTCATCATTGTTATCTTCTCTCTAACTGTTGTTCAATCGCAGTGATGTGGAGGCCAAAAAGAATATTATATTTACAATTTTGCCCAAGACAATGTTGCTTAAACTGTATGCCTAAGGATTTGAGGAAGAGAGTTGTGAATATATTTAGGAAGGATTATGAAGGGTGTGTGTGTTTAATGGAGTAGTCTAATTTGGTACAACTTTATTTGTGTAGTAGATCGATAGCATATTGTGCATGAGGTGAAGCTCTTGGATCTGAAATCTAACCAACAATATCTCGATGTATCTGTCGGTGACATAGTTAGTATGGGTATTTCAATGTATGGATGCACATTTTGTTTAATTTATTTGGAAGATATCTAATTCAATGCATTTAACTAGTTTATAATTTACATGGGTTTTAATTTTAGTGGTTAAAATATGGATGATTTTTTTTATTGAAGTGGCAAGAATCCAAACAGTGTTTATTTTTAGCACTAAAATACAAGCAAAAGTTAAAGTTCTTTATTTTATTATTTACAAGTTTTCTTAATGATTTTGATAAGATATCCTAGTCTCCCACACGCAGTTTGATGGTATTTATGTATTTAGTGATATGTGTGTCTTCTTGTGGGAGACTAGGATATGGTGATATGTATTTGATTATTTTACCAGTTTAAATGCGGCTAATTTTACACCATTATGATTGAGAGGTCATTTTATTTACATTACTGAATTTTCCATTTTTATTTAAGGTATCAATTAAGTGGTGATTAAAGAAAAGAAGAACAATTTCTCATTTAAAAATATATTCTTAATTTTTATGATATGTGTACTTGATTTATTCTTGTCATATGAAGTGTAAAATATTTATACTACTTTTCATCATGGAAGGGTTGGTCCAATATTTGCCCTTCACAATAAAATTCAGACCAGCCCTTCAAATTTGATCCTGGTGATGATTTGGGGCGAATGAGTGGAGATGACTTCTATGGAAAGGAGGAAAAATTAAATTAACTTAAATATAAAACAATTGTACTAGAGCCTATAACGGGAGATGGAGATTAGTAATTGGATTAAAAATGGAATTATCTATTTATAGGGAGAGAGGAACTAAGGGAAAGATAATAAATAATTTTTAAAAAAAAATGAAGTGGGAGAATATACATACGGTGGAGGAAGAAAATGAAGTAGTCCCCGGATGGAAATTTGGAGGAGGAGATATTTGAAGGAAGGGTGCTTTTTATTTACTTTTATTTTGCTCTCTTGAGAAAAAAGTTGTAAAAAGATAGACAACATGGCTAGAATCAAAAGGAATTAGCATAAGGAGCCAGGACTGATTTCGACCTTAGACCACCCGAACTTTATTTATTTATTTGTTTTTTGTTAAAAAATATATGAATGATAACATCGATTTTTTTCCTTCTTAGTTTTTGCTCTGCTAGGTTTTGTTACCTTGCATTTCATACCACAACCTCTTTGGACGTTGCTACTAGGGTTTTTTTAGCTTGCATTTCATACCATAGCCTCTTTGGGTGCTGCAGATTATACCTTTTTGGATTGTGCTAGGTATTTTCACACCTTAGGCACCCATATAAATGTCTCCTTCCACCTTGATCATGGTTATTGTTGTCATGGTTGGGTGTGTAAAGATTCAAACAATGATGTTGCCGCAAAACACCCTTAGAAGTTCATTCTGAAGGTCTTTCATGAGTTAATACTTCTCCTCCTAATGTTATTTTACTTGTTCCTAAATTTAATGTTGCATTCCAATAGCTAGAAAAGTTCTTCCTTATTGGGTAATTTTTGGGTCGCATCCCCTCTGAAAGCATGCTAAAATCATGGGTTAACTTGGCCTAGGCCACTCATGGCATCTGACTCAAAAGTGTGCAAAACATGACCCAAGGTTTTTTCCTCTTTCGTTTTTCTAACCCATCGCATGTCTTGGCCATTTTGAACCACTCCGCCACTTGGTATGTGTGTAACTCACTTTTGGTCCTTTCTCCTTGGACCAAGTTTTTTGTGGTATCTAAGTATGTGCGACTCTCAAAGTTCCCGTTTTGGTGGAATTCCCCAATATGCCACTACCATGTGTCCACTTTCTACGTCAAATCTCCTTGTCTATAGGACAAGTTGCTTGCATGGAAACCCAATGCTTTTATAGCACTTGGCCTAAAAATGTGTCTATGTTGAAGTTGACCTCTCCCAAGAGTTGAAGGAGTTTGTGGAAATTCAAATAGGAGATACTCATTACTCCCAACATGTTTTATACATTAACCTACCTAACACTTATTTTTGTTTACATGCCTTAGATCATAAGATCAAGGACTATCCTCTGTATGTTCCGCGCAATCTCCCAAAGACCTAAGGCAGCCTCTGAATATGTCAAAGCCCTCAGTAGGAAGGGTGGAAAACCATGGGAGAGCGTAAAAATAAGAACAAAACGGATCAAGCCAAGGTGTCGACAATAATGGATTGACCGAGCCAATTGTTAAGGAACATGCCAATGGCCAAAACCACCTCAAGGATTATCTTTCGATGACTGATTAGTCCCCTTGCCTAAGTTCTCTAGAACACCTAAGGTGGCCAATGTTCTTATGGAGCCAACAAACTCCATTTGAATTTCCTTGAATCTTCTGACTTGGTAGTTGTTGCTAACAACTAGTTAGCATGGCTCATCTAAAAGGGCCTAACATTCTTCTCGCCACTCCATGATCAACCGCGACCATATCTCGATGCACACAGTGTGGAATCTTTAGAGAAAGAGTATAATATAGAGTATGTCGGGTGAAGGAAAATTTAATTACATGATTTCTTAAATTACAATAACGCTTAATTTCTACAAAATTAGTTTGATTCCTTGGATATCTTGGACACAAATGGTATGGCCCTTGACCACCATTCCTCATGAATTACATTTCATGTAATGTGCAAGGTCTCATAGAATCCAATCGCAAGTATATTGATTAGGATGTTTATCAAAAAATTCCAACTTAGATATGTTGTGTCTGTAGGAAGTGAAAGTTACAGGTTTTCAATTGGCGATGGTTTGTAAATCCATCTGGCCTAACAACTTGGCACTTACCAGTAATCATGAAAATGGGCATGGGGGTTTGATCTCCTTTTTCCCCCAAAATGGCGGCCCTTCTTTATGGACCATAGTGTCGACCCCACCAATCGTGCCATTTGGGCCTTATTTAATATTGAAAGCTGCCCTTTAGGCTTCATCAATATTTATGCCTCTAATGATGTGGATGAAAGAGTCGATCTTTGGCGGTGGATAACTAATGAAATGCTTGATGCTTTTTGGGTTATATGCGGTGACTTTAATATGGTAGAGTTTCAATTTGATGAGTACAAGCACCTATTCCTAGCAATGAACAAGCCGGGAAGGGAAACATGGTTCTATATGCGTAATAAATTCGGGTTTAATGACCCCAATGCCTCTCACACACCCACCTTTGAAGTTTGGTTTACTTGGTCCAATTTGTGAGGTAGATCATATTAGGTTATTGTATGGCTCGACAAGGCCATGTTTTTAACTCAATATTTTTGTGTTTGACAACATTTATTCCTTACTTGTGGAAGTGATGCTAGATTTCATCCTTTTGGACCACTTCCCTATCCGATTTCATATCACTTGGCAGGATAGGTGACCCTTTTGTCATAAAGGTCAATTTTTTCAACACTGCCTTGATGGAGCACGGCCCACACTCAATCACATCAAACGTGTGTGGAATTTAACGCCTCGGCCACGTCACCTTCAACACTATCATCCTCCTCTTTTTGCTAGCTATACCTAGTGGTGGGAGGATGTAATGACTAGGAGCGCCAAATTTATTCAAATCTACAATCAACAATTGGCTAAAATTAGGTGTAGATCATGCTCCTTTACCTCCTTCGTGCTTAGACGGGTGGTGGCGGCGCTCGAATGAAACCCTTTTTCTGAAATTCTACATCTCTAGGTGGTAGAACTCCATCAAAAAATTCAAATCACAAATAAGTACAATGCTCAGAGTGCTCAAATTCATACCTTCTTACACTAACTTAAAGTGGGGGATCACATTTCGAAGGAGTTCTTTCTTTCCCTCAAATCCAAACATTCCTTTTACCAAATTCATTCCATATGCAATAGCAAAGCTTGGATCATGGATCCCCAGATTATGCTTGAGGTCTTTTTCAACCATTACAAGTTGATTTTTCAAGCTCAAGCGCCCTTAGATGAGTGACATGCTCCTTAGAGCAATGCTTGACCATGGTGCCATGAAATCTCTCTCAGGCGTAGAGAACCACATACGATCACATCGTCACCTTGGATGACATTCACGAATCAATCATGCAGATTGAAAATGACAAGGTGCCTAGTTGTGATGGTTTTCCCTACGAGTTCTATAAATTGCTTTGGGATATTTTTGGCCCGGACCTCTTTCAAGTTTATCTTGAAGGGTTTTGAAATCAATCGATTAGCGCCCCACATTAAAAAGGTAATATCAACTTCATCCCTAAGTCGGGGGACCCCGAATTGATCACAAATTGGTGACTATTATGCAGCTTAATGTCTCCTACAAGATTATTTCCAAATCCCTCACCATTCAACTATGACACATTTTACCTGCCATTATTCATCCGGAGAAAACTAGCTTCATCCAAGGGTGTTACATTCTAGATAATATCATATCATTCTGGAGGGTATGGAATGGTCTCAGATCTATTCAACCATATATTTTTATTGAAATTTATTTTGATAAATCCTACGATAGGATAGAGTGGCCTTTCATTCTAGCTATGCTTTAGGCGTTGGGTTTTGTCTTATTTTTATAAAATTGTCAAAATTCTCTTTGTGAATGCCTTAATTCAAATCACCATTAATGGGCACAACATGGTTTTGTTTAGCCTTGTCTAATCCATATGTCGGGGGTGTCCTTTAGTGCCAACTCTTTATGTCCTTGCAACGGAAGGTTTTGGTTATCTGCTCACCAAAGCCAAATCCCAGGGGCTTGTTAGGGAATTTCCTTTCCTTCCTCGATAACTCACAATTTCTCAATGGCCACTTTTCTAATTACTCCTTTCTTACACTAATCGAGGATGAAAGTAAAATTTGTAATGCCATATAGTGCCTCAACACTTTTCTTGTTTAGCTTGGTTCATCCATTCAATAGTAAAAATGCATTGTTACAAGAAATAATTCCTCCCCGCACCCCCTTAGATGGCTTCATATGATTGGAAGATGATTGAACATGGTGAGATGTTCAATTTTTTGTCATACCATTTTCCTTTCAAGCATCGCCCTTGATCTTTGATAGTATGTTGTTCAACAAGTTGGCCAAATATCTTGAATACTTGGATCACCAAATTGTTGTCTTGGCGGGTAAGTTCCATATTTTCTCTAAAGTTCTTGAAGCCATGCATGTTTACTACTCCTCCTACTAGGTCCCATCTAAAAATCCATGCAAAAGTTAGAAAATCTTCTCAAATATTTTCTCCGGTCTAATGCTTCCTATGGAAAAGGATTTCACAGAGTTACATGGGAGATTTGTTTTCTTCCCAGAGAATCTAGATGAATGGGCCTAATTGATATTTTCAGACCTTTTTTCCAAATGGATAATTCACAGCATCGAAGGAAAATAATCCTTGAAATTACTTCGCACCATGGAATTGAAGAAGGTTCCCCTATGGTCGTTTAGCCCGGAAGGGTTTAAGTTTTACAAACCTTCTCATTGATCTTGTTCCTATCAAAGTGGTTTACACTTTTTTCCTCAAAAGTATCTCACAAGCATGGGATAAAATCAAACCATGGCTCTAGTGGAAAGGAAAAAAATTTCATAATGGTCTCTCTGTTAACCACCACTCTTTGTGGTGGTCACTAGTCATCTAACTCCAGGATTGGTGCCTTCCTGAGGTCCCCGGGATTCTTGCGGTGGAATTCACTCTATTTATGAACTATTTTGCAAATGCATCCAAGCTTGGTATCCTTGGAATGATCTCAAAGCTCAATTCAATCTTGCCTCACATGATCATGCCAACATCACTGACATCATCTCTTTTGTTATGATCATTTGAGTCAAAAAATCTCTTTGCTTTCCTCCCGTCCATAGTGGACAAACTGAAATGGTTCGTGGATACCCCCTTCTAGAATTACTCTTCTAGTAAAGGTTATTCTTGGCTATCTCCTCATCTTCCCATGGTTGAAAAGCTCAACAATCAGTGGGGGATACATTCTATTCCTTCCACTTAGAGAAGGAGATTTGACATTGTCTGGTATATTTGTGTGGAACCTAAAATTTCTCTCTTTCTATCATGTATTTTCCATCAAGGTCTTTCGACCGAATCCTTTCTGGTTCAGCTTAGTGTATCGGCTCCCAAATTTCCCTTTTATGGACACTTATAAACCTTATCCCATTTATTCTAGTTTTGTAGTAAAGCCCAAAAGGCTTGGAATTAGATTCATTCATTCTTCCTTTCAGACCAAAATGTTTCACCTAGCATCATATTCTTTTAGGTGATAAACTAGAATGCCTCACATGTTTTCCCAAATTTGGCATGCTTTCAGAGGGGAGATTATTTTTGGATTTGGAAAGAAAGGAATTCTTGTTTATTTTCTAATGTTGAAGTTGATCAAAATTTCTCTATTTATAATAAGTCAATGGTTATCTCCAATGTGTTGCTATAAATTCAAGTGCAAGAAAACAAGGTGGCCCTCAAGGTCGAGCACCTTCAGACGCTTCTTTTTCACTTTGCGAAGATGCCCCTTACAATGTGGCTCGGGATCCACCTTCTCCCTCTCGGTGCTCTTTGCCCCACGGTGGTCGTCCCCATGGTGGTCATCGGAGCTAATCCTAGTGTCACTCTTTAAGAAGGGCTCACCAATCCCCGTGTAGTAAACCGCAATGGAGGATATTATCTTCTCTTCCCCCACTCACCATTAGGTTTTGGGATCCCCTCCATTGTCTCATCATCTTAGTTAGGGCTCGCTAGCTTCCCCAATTCTATGCACCCATGATGGGTGGAGCCTCCCGCCGCCCCCGGATAAATTCCCTAGAATGGCTTTAGCCATCTCACCCACTCACGATCTGCGAAGACAAGGAAGAAGAATTCCAAGATGGCTTTGGTTAGGAGGTGATGGAAAGTGGCAAGGAAATTCCTAGATCTGGATAATTGGATGATCATGACCCGCCCTCTTCTAGTCAACTTTTTGCAGCAATAACTTAATTTCAGCTTTGCAATGTTTTTTGCTATGTTAAAGATGACTTTTCTTAGGCCTAGACTAGTTTGTTTATGGCTTTGGGGTGTGATCTCATTCCACCCTCTTTTTGTTTAATTATTGTTATCTAATTTTTCCCCTCGGATAAAATTGGACAAACAAGACCTCACATACAGAAAATAGAAGGATTTTTTCGGCCATGGGAGCTCACATTTTGGGTTTGATCCGAGCAGGTTGAAGTGGTGATACCTTGAGAGTTGGCGGGATGCACATTTAAATAGACATTTCGAGTCCAAAGAATTCGGATTTCGGATAGAGAAGCATTTGGGCTAGGCGGATCGAAACTCCAAAATGGAAAGCTCAAAAGGTCCGAAGGACATCAAAGTCTAAAGTCCAAAATTCAAACTTTGGACATTCAAGAGTCTAGAGTTGTTTTTGAGCTCGCTTGGATGAATGATAGTGCCATGTGAGGAGGAAAAGGTATGAAACCTGAAGTCTGAAATTAAGACTTCGGGCTTTCGGGATTTTGGAGATGTGCAACGACTGGATGAATGAACAAACCACAAAACTCCGAACCCACAGAAACCCAAACCCTCAAAACTTGAAACCCCCAAAAAGAAAGGTCTGAAACCTGAAGTCCAAATTTTGAACTTTAGGATTTCGTCATTTCAAACATCAAGCCTTGATGCATGCAAAACATAACTTAAAGTATGAATTTTGGAATTTGGAGTTTTGAAATTTTGGATGTTTCACAAACCTAGTCGATGAATAGTAACACCATCCTCCGAAGTCAAAATACCTAAAGCTCCGAATCTCGAAAGTCTGAAATTTTGGATTTCGAAGGGTATGATGCATGCTCGAAGTCTAAAAAAATAGAACCAACCACTCACATTTATTGCGGTATGGCACCCTCATCTTCAGATGGCCATAACTTTTGACTGAGAGCTCGAATTTGCACAAAATTAGACTTTTTGGAAAGCTCTCAGTGTCCTCTACACAACTATGACTAGATTTATTAATTTTAGTAAGGTTAAATATTTCAAATGTGGAAGTACAGTCTGCCATTTTAGAGGAGTGGTTCCAGATTTCTCACCTACCAAAATGATGAGGTATGGGCTTCCTTTCTTCCCCAACAAGAAAGGTACAATGGAGTATGGGATTTGTAGGCTTTCCCATGACTCCTACAAGGACAATGATGGATTTTGCAGGATATTGGAGTACATTTTCGGATTTTCTTCCCTCTCTCTCTTCATTTATTCCTCTATAAAATGTAAGGGGTTTACATGTGCAAAGGGTTGGTCATTTTCTCTCCTCCCATGCACCCCATTCTTCTTGGGGCTTCAAGCCTTCCTCTCAAGATTTGTAATGGCTTCATGCCTCTTTTTGCTACAACAATGTATTGTGTATATCCATATGGAGCAATAAGATTATGTTTGTGTTGATCTCTTTAACCTCTCATGGTTTATTATCTTCATCTTACCTTTCATTGTGCTTGCTTAATTTGTGCATTTCCTTGGTTATTACATGATTTTGGTGTGTTGTGCTCATTTGGGAATGATGTATTGGATGTAATTTAGTTTTTGGTGTAGGTCCACCCTTTCTAGGTTCATTTATTCCATTGTTTTGTAGGTTGGGGAAGTGATCAACACTCCTTTCTTGGTGTATCACCGCTCGTAGTGTAGGTTTCTTTCATGCAATCCTTCTTTCCTTGTCCCCTTAGAAGCATTAGATTAGGATTAGTCAAGTAGTTTGTATGCATTAGGAGTAGTTAGTGGTAGGTAGGTTAGGAGCAGAACCAATCTTCTTCGAGAGATCTGTCTCGCTTTCGCAATGTCCCACACTCAGGATAACTCCATGTTATGAAATCACGCCAAATGGCCCATCTCAAATCAGACCATTCGGGGTGCTGTGATTTTGAAATAAAAATTATCTTGTATCATCTTACTTGTTAATTTAATATAAGATATTATTCACAAAAAAAATCTTAAATGAATAAATATTTATTTTTATTATTTTGTAAAAAATATGAAATCTTAAACAAAAATAATTTATGATCATACTAATGATCATTTCATTGGATTTATAACCTTGGGGTCACCAATAAAATCATGAGTCCCATAACTTTTATGATTTAATTTTAGTCAAACTAAATATTAATCAAGTAGGATATTAAATTAAAAAATTAGCACCATGGTTATAGACATACGGTGTGGGTTGATAAGGAAAGCATGGTGTCTTACAAGAAATTGGTTGAGATTTTGAATCCCTCCCATCCCATTATTTTAGATTCATTCTATAAAACAACATGTATAAATTTCAAACTTAATTAAATATGGGTAAAAAGATAATGAAATAAGTGTAAAAAGATAATTGTCTTAATTTTTGATGATACACGATATATTGAATAAAGTTAATCTCCATGACATATGGGCATGGGATAAAAATAAGAAAACCAAACTCTATTATGTATTGTGGTTTAAATATATTATCAACTAGAGACATCATTTGATAAATTTGTGGTATGAATAACGTAAATATGATGTAGATAGACTTATGTTGGTATGCATAATGTGAGTTATGAATTTTTTAGTCTAACAATGATAAATTGAAAGAATATCATTCTAACCTTATAAATACCATCACTAAACCCTGGAATCAAGCATTACAATAATGAGGGATATGAAATATTGGGTCACAAAGTAATTAGATAATTGAAACATATTTATAAAGTAATAGTTATTAAACATAGAGACTATATTTGAGAGATAATATTATAAATGAATGATAATAAGAATTATATGGATACTACATCCAAATAACATGATAAACGAATTACATTATCCAAACAAAGGAGATTGGAATGAGACCTCTATTTCAATCTATTTACATCAAATAAGGGTTCTTCATATTAGGTAGTTTTTATCACCAAAAAAAGCGTCACCCTCTCGATTTGTCATGAATGAATAGATGAGCAATCAATGTTTTTGGGTAACATGGGATTGTCTCCAAGTTGTGGGACTTGATACATAATACAAATCTCTAGAGAAGGAGGGTTCCTCTACCTAATCCTAATTCTAAAATACTCCTAAGGAAATAAATAAAACCATATAATCCTATTATAACAATCCAATGGGTGAGGGGGAGGAAAGTGCATAAAATAGAAATCCTATGCCAAGGGGAGGTGATATCACCAACAAAATGGGGAAAACAATCTTGGATGAGTGAAAATGGGAGAAAGATGAAGGAGGAGAGGGTATACATGAGTACCACAGTCCAAAACAACATTTAAAATTTCATTTCCATGGAGCACAACAAAAATAAACCCTGCAAAAGGAGAATAAACATGCATAATATACCTACAAGTAGATGGAGAGGAAATATAATGCAATAAACACAAGCTAGGGCAAAAGATAGCCACAAAACATGAATTTTATTGCTTCAAATAGATGCATAGTCCATTACAATGAAGGAAAAAGGAAAAACCATTGCAAAGATCCAAATTTTATGCTTGCAACTCAAGAACACTTATGCAACACTTTGAAATGATGCCCTTGCATTCTAAGAGTATCTAACCTTTACAAATGAGCATCATTTTACAATATATAGAAGATGGGAAAGAGAGAGGAGGGAAAAGAGGGAGAAATTCAAATTTCTATCTTCAACCACCAACAACATGCATTGAATGTTTGAAAATAGGCATGGGCACCCTTACAAGGCCATTCCCCTATGATACTTTTCTTATAGGAGAAGGAATGGGCACCATACTTCATCAAATTGGGTGGTTGAGCTACCTAGAACTATATATTTTAATGTTGGGATATATTTTCCTCTTTTTCACCCACCTAACCTCACATAATTTAAGAAATCCTATTTCTTTGGTGTAGTACATGATGATAGCTTTCCAATGGTACCAATTTTGTGAAATTTTGAGTTATAGGGTGAAAGTTATGGCCATTTGAAGTTTATGGGCTACAGAGGTCACAAATGGTTCCCTATGCAATGTTACTGATCCTCTTTAATGTTTTTTTTTCCAATTGTGGAAGGATCATCCAACCGGAGGATTGACGGGAATGTGAGAATTGTTTTGTGTGTTCTCGTGGGGCCCTTTTTGTCTATATTTTCCATGGGTATTGTGTTTCTGCGGAGAAACAGGTTTGGGGTGGAACTATGGAATAGTTCCATTGGTGCTCATCATAACCACTTCATATGCATTCTCCCCCCATTCTATTCCCTTGTTCCATTTGTCGGATGCATCGGAATGAACAGAGAACTAGTGGCTTGATGGAACTATTCCATTGGTACTTGATTTGTCTCGATCCAACCGTAACAATGCCCCCAAACCCTTTTTTGCAGATGATATGGCAATGGGGGAACATGAGGAACACAATAATTATTCCTCATGTTCCTCCAAGACTTGATTTAGCCGATTTTTTCCCAAATGACCCAATTTTTAAATTTTTCGATAAGTATGGAAATGAGGGGCTTGGTAAGGATCAAGTGGAGTGTCCTAACACTAATTTTCTCCATTTTTATTAGTTTACAACTGCCCAAGTCTAAATGGAAATGTAATTTATCAAAATATCTCGGTGGTGTTTCGGATAATAAGCTGGTGACTCAAAGGGGATATCTACCTACAAGATGAATAGATCAGTGACATTGAAGCATCCATTGGGCATGGAGTCAACTTCGTAATCTGAAAGCTGATCTGAAACTTGAATCTCTCACCCTTGAATTCACCCTGGCATCTTGCTTGGACTTGGAGATGATCTGCTGCTTGAATCAGATCATCCTCATTTTAAAAATGGTTTTGAATTAAGTTTTTATGAGAGTGGAAAATTGTTTTAGATTTGAAATTCCACCACAATTTCTTGAAACATATTTTCTTCAAATTCCTCCTTAAATCTCACTATAATGAACCACGCCATCCAAAAACAAAAAAATAGCATGTAGAACACTTAAGGAAAGAAACCTACACTACCAATAAGACAATGTGCCGAAATCACTTCGAGGAATTAAAAACTAAACTACTATGTATAAGGAGCGTATTTATTTCAATAACAATTCTTGAGATAGATCCCATCAACTCGGGATCTATAATTCTTCTCCATCTAATTTTTAGAATTGATGTAGATACCAAAATTTGGTATCTCTACTCTCGATCGCTCACATGCGCATATCTCACCATGGTCCTATCTAGACCCATTTTAATTTAATTCACTTCTTTTATTTAAATTCCGATCTATTATCATAACACTCTTAATTCGTAATTAATATTCATTAATTACCTTAATTAATTTCCATTATCTAATTATATTTAATTAGCTTTATTTTTAGGATGCTTTTATCCCTAACCACCTAAATCCACATCCCTATGATTTTTATAGCTTTTATCTAACCCATATTTATCTCCTACCTACTCATAACACTTCCTAGAAACCCTTACCCACCTACATGCTTTAAAACACTTATCCCAATCCCTAAAAGCCTCATATCTCAAATAAATCAATCATTTACCACTCTAAGGAATGGTTTCCCATAGTCGGTGGTGACCCATCCAGTCGCCATCGACCCTATAAGACTGATTTCACCCCCTTCCAAAATGAGACACAACTCGAGCTTTCTTACACTTTGTGTGAACTTATCTTCAAATCTGAGCAATCTTGCAGCTATGTCAACCCTCTTGGAGTCCATTGGATCTTGTTTCACATCACTTGTGAGACTTTGGGAGGTTTAATTTGATTTCGTGCTTGTTTATGCTATCATATGTGATTTTTATTATTATCTTATAGAATATAACTTCTTGCAGGTCCAGCTACTTTCATAATTTCATCTTCATCATGTTCTTCCAGTTGTTTTTCTTGTTCGAGATCATCTATCTCTAGCTTTGTTTTACATTTTCCAGGTCATCGTTGCTCCACCTGTGTCATTGTCGACCCATCCCTCTGTCATCATACTTCCTATTTCCATAACCTTCCCTAGTGTATGGTTTTACTCTGTTTATGTTCCATTTTTCAGATCTACCACTTTACTATCATGTTATTCCAAATATGTCTTGTCTATACTCCAGTCACCATCAAACCAAGTCTTGTTTGCACCCAATCCACCCTAATCTCTATTTTCTTACATCTCCTTTTCTTTTATGTATCATATCTTCTTTTTCAGGTTGTTACCAGCCTTCCCAATATTTTGCAATCACCACTGTGCATTCGATTCTTGCGAGATATGCACCATCAACTTGTTGTCCACCTTCATCCACTTAGGTTGTTGTTGAACTACCCTTGTATATTCTAGGTCACCGTCGATCTAATTAGGTAATTTTTTTAAAGCTAATTTGAATTAAATCAATGTTTTCCATCCATTTATATCAGTTTCAGATTTTGTCTTGTATCAGTTTCTGCATGATATCCAACCATCTATCATTTATTTCATTATTTTTTTATCAAATGATGGTTAAAATATATGAAAGGAAGGTAACACTTCTTGGAACTGACTTCGTCGAGCATCCCCACATATATCATCTAATCCATTTTCTTCTTAGTTCTTCTTATCTTACAGGTTCATCAAGTTTGTAGTGAGATCATTCACTTTGCACCCATCCATTTGCATCCATCACGCATTCGAGGTACCTTAAACCTCGCATTTTGAATCTATCTATTTTTCTTTAGTAAATTTACTTCATTAACTTGAAAATGAAAGAAAAATTAGATCAACATTTTGGAACATCGGGTGGGATTGCCCTTTTAGGCGAGTCTCTTGCATTTTCTTTCATTTTTCTATTTTCCACTAACATTGCGGTAGAGGATTTTGATTTTTCTTGTTCATGTTGGCTTCTAGACTTTCTTGGATCACTCTTCGCTTGCTTTAAAGATTAGATAAAAGGAAAAGTGTTCTCCAAGTATTTTTTGTCTTATTTTCTCCTTTTTGCATCACATTTTCCCTTTCTTGTGTGTTTTTCCTCATCAAACTTTCACATTTGGATTTGGCTTAAAACAAACCTTTTGGCATCCTTGATTTTCATCTAGATTAAATAGGAGTTAATCAGTTGCATCACACATTATATCATACATATCCAAATCCACACATCAATCTACACATCTAGACATCTTCCTACCATGTGGATTGATTGGGATTTCATCACCCAACAAGAAGCCACCATGGTGTTCTAGCCTCATTAGAAATCCTACACAAACTTAGGCCTCACATACCTTCAAGTATATCAAGGACTCCCTAACCATAACTACATGAAACCAACTCTAGATTTTCAATTCCCAAGTGTCTTTGTTAGCTACCCCTTTTTATTTTTCATACTTTCTTAATAAATAAATAAAAATGTTGTGTTTGACTTTCTTTATTTAGTTAGTGTAAGATTTGTTTCATGCCCATAGTTACTCATTCGGTAGCCAATAAAATGGAATTTTTTTTTTCCTCAAACAGTTATATCATCTCATCTCAACAAAATTCTACCATGAACAATGTCTCATCTGTGCCCTTGGTCACTTCCTCATTGGGAACCCAACCTATCATCAATGTTTCTCATCAAGGAAATCATGTTTAAACTACTACTTCGTAGGTGAGACTTATCCTTTCTTATATTATTCCATCTCATCTCAACTAGCCACTCCTCCATTTGCTACATCTGACCCTTTTTGACCTCCTAGTTTCCCTCGTGGTAGTTTAGAGTTCAAGGAGTTTGTTGATGTCGATCTAATAGATCTTCAAGATTACCTTCTTAGGAAATCAACCCAACTTCCTATTGATGGTCCACCACTTCAATAGATTTATTCTTATCAGTCAAATCCTAAAACCACCCAACTTCCCTCTTCACAACTTGTGGTGCTTTTTCCTTGAATTGTGAACGAGCTTGCTATAACCCAACGTGATCATGCTTCATCTTCTACCAATCCCCCACCTCATCAAACCACTCAGATAGTCACACCCATTCCTCCCAATCTCCCTCCAATCAACACAACTATCACCACATCCATTCCTATTACCTCTTTGACCACTATCATCACTAGTGTCCCTACCCAATCTACCCAAATATCACATCCCATGTCCAAATAACATAACCCTTATTTTCCTCTCACATCACACATACATTTCATTTCTTCCCAACCTCCCATTATGAGTGCTTTTCATTATACAATGTCTAATCCACTCCATCAACAATTTCAACCTATTCATACCTACATTCCCACTCATCATTTACCACAACAACCAACACAATCCCAACAATCATATCACATCCCCATATCACAACATCAAACATTACAAAAACCTCCTCAATCTCAACCCATGACTTACATACATCCTTATCAAACGATTCCTCAAACACCCACACATCCACAAACTTATCAACCACCTTATCAAGATACTTTCCATGCCACACAATCACAATCCCAACCAATCATCACATCGAATGATCCCATGCATGCCTTAATGAATAGGTTGGATAGTTTGGAGGCTGCTACCTTGGGACCCAAGGTTACATTATCTTATGAAAATGTTTGTAATGAACTTATTCATTTGTCAGTTCCAATCAAACCTTACCCCTCATTGGGAGCTTCCCAAGTTTACCAAGTTTAACAACAAGGAAGATCCCCAACAACATCTCCACACATTTAGGCATGCATGTTACCTTATTACACATGATCAGGATCTTATGTTCACACCTTTCCTATGTCCTTTACCGTTGCAACATTATAATTGTACAATATCATTCCCTAACATTCCTTATTATCCTTCACCTAGCTAACACATTTTTTCCTAGACCACTTTTCAATTATTATTTGGCAAAAATCACCATCACTAACTTATATGCCATTAGATAGTTCAATGATGAGTTTATTACAAAAAATTTCACATGATGGCATGGCATAATAAACCAACTATCATTTTCTCTTCCACAAACCAAACTCATTGAAATATTCTCATGTTCTTGTGCGAAGAATATTTCTTCTACATTACAAATCCAATCATTCCAAAAATTTGAAGAAGCCTTCACCATGGCTCATAAACTCGAGACTTGTGCCCTTGAGCAAGGCCAACTAAAACTTAAATCAAATAAACCCAAGACTGAGTTTACTAAACCATCTGCACATAACGATAAATATAAAAAGGTGACCAACGTTGTGGTTTTTCAGTCTTTGTCCACACCTACATCTAGCACATGGCCTCAACAATGAGCCCCTAGACCAACACCCAACTATACTCCCTTGGAGAATCGTATAGTTTAATATTTGACAAGTTGATGGTGGTTAATATTATCACACTTCCTCCTATCTGACCATTTGATGAGTCTAGACCAAAACCCGCGTGGTATCATGAGGATCATTACTGTAAATACCACCAAGTTTGAGGACATGATATAGAGAGGTGTTGAACCTTTAAAGATCTAGTCCAAAAACTCATTGATCAAGGTGATATTCAAGTGGACAATCCTAATGCATCTCCTAACCAACCACTTGACATCTTTAAACAACCATTTCCCAACCACGCACAAAAAGTCAAGCCACCACTTCTTCTACATCCCAAACACCCAACGCTCATACCATAAACACTCTCCACACCTTTGATCAAGATCTTATCCCATCAACAACTTCACCTTCTTCACCAACTATCATATCCACCTCTTCATACATTGATCCTACATCTACAAACCCATCAACACTTATCCCCATAACTACACCAATCACACCCACATCTATCCCGACATATATTCCCACATCCACGCCTACTTCCACGCATATCACATCTTCCCCATTCATAAGCATATCAATGATTCCCCTTGAAACATTTATGAAACAACCATTCAATTCTACATCCACCATTGAACCAATACCTATATCTACTTCATCACCTACATTTACTTCATCACTTATCACATCCACTTCATTAGATTTGACTACTTTATCTACATCTATTCCACCTTTACCCATTATACCATCCTTAGCATCAATCCCAATTCCTCTTTCCACACTTTTTCCCACACCCACCACATCAACTATTGTGACCACATCTACATCACCTCCTCCTTCCACATCACTTTCATCATTTGAATAATTTTGGAAAACACTTCAACTTGCGGCAACTTCAAGTGATCCTCCCATCTCATCTACACAATCAAACACTCCTACATCAAACCAATATTTGCCTTCTTTATACTTCATCATGTAAATACTACTCCCTCCACCTGTATCAACCACAACACCACCTTCAGACCCCCCAGTTGAGATTGTGGTCATCCCTCCCAAGGGTGCTTCTTCACAAACCAAATCTAGAACCCTTGGCACATTTCCTCAATGTTCTCTTTCGCATCCTCATAAGAAAATCGACACCCCCACCTAAGACCAAACAATCCAACACCACATCATATATCTTAGGACCACATCCATCTCTTCTAGGACCATCCCCTTCATTAAAAAAATCAACCAACCAATCAATCCAAATGTAGACACCATTTTTGGTATCATTCATCCTCTTCACCCCGTGTTTTCCCTCCTTTATTAGGCTCACCCATTCGAATCCATTCCCCCAATTTGAATAACTCCCATTTCCCACCAAAAATACATGTTCAATTAATCAATCTTAATTGATTAATTGATCCCCTTTAAAATACCTAAGCCTCGTTATCCAAATATTCCAATTAAGTCATATCATCCCACCTCATAATTAAATAATCCAAAAACCATCCAAATCATGAACACCACTCAATCAAATCAAATCCATTAATTCACTAAATCACTCAAATCATGTCCCCCCAACTCACCTAACCAGGGTTATTTTGTCAAACCCCTATACTGATAACCCCTAATCTAACCCCATCTCTAGGTTATAAATACAAACCTTCCCACCTCTTTCAAAAATATAAGCAAAAATTGGAAGCAAATTTTAAAAGAATTTTTTAAGTTTTAAGTTTCTAAGTTTTAATTTTTTGGAAGTAAGTTGGAAGTTAAGGAAAACCTCTACCATTATAGCTCTCCACTATAGAAGCCTTCCCCCTTCATTTTGAACAAGTAAGAAAGGATAAAGAATTGCTGATATTATAGCTTCTCTCATATCATCCTCATGCTGCTCTTATGATGCCACTTATGGCACCATAATGTCATCCACATGCCCTTGAAGTACCCTCGTCATCCCATTTACTTGGCATACTGTACTTATCTACTTCTGCATGCTATCTACGGTTCATCATTTATTTTTATCTTTCTAGACACGAGGATTGACATCCTCCAAGGGAGTTAATATCCTCTTGAAATCTACATTTTCCAAGTAGCCCCCATATATATCTAATCATATATGTTTCAGTTTTGTAGACATTATCACAGATCCATCTATTTGGCACCCGCAGATCTACATCCACATTCAAGGCTCCTTAAGCCCTCCATATTTCGAGGTTATTGGTGGATTTTAGTATTAGTGAATTTTCCTACAAGAGAACATGGTTTCTGTCCAACATTCGCACGCCTAGTGGCACCAACCCCAAGATATGGTCATTTATTTTGTTTCTTTACTCATCTTGTAGAGGTGTCGTAAGTATAATAGTTATCGCATTTCATAGCTCTCGTCATTTTAGATATCCCTTTTGAATATTCTATTTTTAGACTCATTTTTTTTAGGGGTTTTAGTATTGTCTCCGCTAGTTTGGTGTGGTCATTTGTTTATGTCATCTTCTGAGGTAAGTGATTTTGTTTTTTTCAATAGGATTGTTATTTCATTGTTCGTAGTTAGTATAAAGTTTATTTTTTAAATTATTACATAAATGAATATATTATAAAAACAAAATTTAAAAAAAAATAACATAAAACAAAAATATTCATCCTAAAGCTATCCTACACTACCCCCTAATCCTCTCATCCTCCTATCTCGACCAACTCACCAATCTACCCTATCTCCCTTTCAACTCAATTCCTCACCCCCTTTCCTAATCGACTCTCTACCTAACTCATCGCTTCTTCACTCCCTCACCTTTCGAGCTCACATCCCAACAACCCATCCAGACACAACCTCACCTCATTCCACGCAACTCCTAATCTCTCCCCTCATCCATACAAGCTCCTACCTTCCTAACCACTCGCCACCATCTCCCACTCAAACAATTCAATACTCAATCCCTCGGTGAATTCTCATATTCCCTATCCGAGCCACTCGGCTCGCCTAAATCCCTCACCCACATATAGACCCAACTCATAGTAAGCCACTTGGATCCACGTCCTCACATTCGAATCCCTCTCTCCTGAGCCCACATCTCTACCCTTCCAACACACACATCCACTGCTCTCCAAATCACCATGATCTCTCACCCCTCACTCCCTCTCACCTGTGAGCTATCCCTTGACTCACTCCCTCTCCTATCTCAACCTCGGCCACAAAGCTTCACATTAGTCATCTCGCCACCTCATTCAGATCTCTCCCACTAATTATTTCTACTTTTTGACTCACTCCTCAAGCCAAGATATCTCTAACAAAATCTTGCTTCCACCCACATCGAGATATTACCTCTCCACAAACTCTTGACTCCTACTCGCGAGCTACTACCCACATGACTACACTAGCCACTCGGCCACAACCATGATCTCCGTCCCGACACCGATCTCGCTACTCACACAACTTGAATTCAACTCCGACTTCATTTCGTTCCCAACCGACTTTCCCTCACTCCGAGCCACCGTCTCCCTCCACTCACCGAACTCTCTCCTCATCTCCATGGACAATCCCAATCCTCCAACTCGTAATTCACCTCACATCATGACTTCCCACGTTACACCCATATCCCAACTCATCTCCATAGAATTTTCCCCAGTCTAAATGTATTTGAAATGAGTTTTCCAAATGATAAAATAAGACATCAAAGTTTATCTATTATTTTATGACATTTTTCCATCAGATCTTCATAGTACGATGATCAAGGAAAGTATGCACAAGTTTGTAAGAAACATGAGAGTAATAGTTAATTTTTCACTTCCCATTCTCACACCTAGTCCACAATGCCTCATCCTGGCCACTTTTCCTCACCCTCTCAAGTCATTGTTCTTACTTCAAGCTCTCCTAATCTACACTCTTACTATGCTTCTCTACTCCTTTTCATTTGGCCTATCCACCCCACCTCCATATTTCCTTGGGCCAACATTCTTGATAGCATCCACCAGTGCACTCCACTTCATACTTGGCCACCACATCCCATCGACCCATTTCCTTTCACATTGACCAATCACCCACATTTCCACTACAAACCAACCGACCATTTTTCAATCCAACTTAACCCACCGACCCATTTAACAACTTGTTTGACTTTCATGATCGGCCTTCAAATACATTGTTTATAGTTTGTCTTCTTTATCGTTCAAGTAATAAAAAACAAAACTATCTCATTTCATCGTTCATTTTATAGTTTTTAATTTCATATCAATTTATCATTCCATCATTTATTTAATTTCTTTGATCATTTATTTCATAAAGTTATTCTTTCCTAGTTTATAGTTTATCAATTAGTTTTCACATCACAATTACTCTAATTGAATGGGAACATTGGACTATGATTTTTTTATTATTAGTATTTAGTTAGAATACTTATTTTTATTTTTCTACAATGGTGCTCTTTAGACATCTCGCATTGTTTTCCTTGACCACTAATCATTTTATTTTCTTTTGTAGGTGAAATCTACACATCCGCGACCACCAAAATAAGCTATCAAAGACTAATATTAAAAACAAAATACACACCTAAAATATCTTTCACTAGACCCCTTCTACAACTATGAATGGTGTAATTTTAGGGTCACTTTGGACATTCTCAGGTTACTTGATTAATGCCTCCAAACACCATACAACCAGATAACAAGGGAAAGGGATATACTAGTATTCTTCATTTTCCCTATTTTTTCCTTTATGCATTGTAATTTCCTTTCCTACTTGTGTCCTCATCGAAGTTCACACTTCATTTTGGTTTAAAAATAAAATTTCTTTTCGCATCATGCTTGATTAGATAGTTTCAATAGGGGTTTAACTCTGCATCTCACATTACCACACACAACCTAGACTCATGAAAAAAATAGACACATCAAAACATATCTTTACCTTGTTCGTGTGTTTGCGATTTCATCACCCAACACGAATCCACTCTGAGAATCTTCCTAGCCAAAACTACTAGAAACCAACCTTAGACTGTCATTCTTTAGGCACCCTTTTTATCCAATTTTATTTTCACATAGTCTAATTAATCATGAGGATTAAAAACTTGGTTTTTGATTTGTTTGTTAATAAGATTCATAAAAAAATGTTTCTTTATTTAATGCCTGTGGTCACTCTAACTCAAGATAAAACAAAACAACAATCCACTACATCAAATGATGTCACTTCCCCTAATGATCTCTCCCAACAAGATTCTACACTTGAGACCATACCTTATGTTACCCAACCTCTGGTCTCCATGGTCTCACCTCATGAGGACCATGTCATCCAAAATTTTCCCCACCTTGAAACCAATCCCCATGTCCCTCATCAACCTAACCTTCCTAGACCAACTACATCTCTGGCTCCTTTAGAAACTCTTGGACCACCTTCTAACCCCATTTATGACTTCATACTTTGTAAATATCCGACAATTTCTCAATCCTATCAGTCTACTCATTTGATGAATCCTATTCCACCCATGTCAGTTCATACTAATTCTATCTCTAATACAACTATTTTTATCACTAGTATGCCCATCAAACAATCCCGATCCCTTAACACCTATATCCCTATTTATCATTTACCACAAAACCTACCTAACTTCAAAATTACATCAAGCCTCTATTTCTCAACACCAATCATTGTAGAAACATATCACATCTCAATTAATGAAATCTATTAATCCTTATCAAACGATTCCACAAACACTTCATCTACAAGTTAATCAATTGCCTTATCAAATGGCTTCTCAAACACCTACACAGCTACAAATTAATCAATCACCTTATCAAATGATTCCCTAAACACCCACAAATCTGCAAACATAGCATCTACCTTATCAATATATTTTCATGCCACATAGCCAATCTAATCCCAACCTAACATTGTATCAAACGATCATATTCACGTTTTGAAAATTAGGTTGTCTAGTCTAGAATCTACTACCTTGCACCCAAGTTACCTTATCCTAGGAACAAATTTGTAATAAACCGATTCATCCATCGGTTCTTATTAAACCTTACCCTCCTCATTAGGAACTTCCCAAGTTAATTAAGTTTAACAACAAGGATGATCCCTAGCAAACATATCTGCACATTTAAACATGTATGTTAACTTATTGCACATGATCAAGACCTATTGCATCACAATTTCCCCATGTCTTTGGTTGGTCTCGTGTTAGATTGGTACAACCATATCCCATAATATTCTATATTTTCCTTTTCCCAACTTACAAAACTGTTTTAGAACACTTTTTAATTAACATTGTGCATAAAATAACTATCAATGATCTCTACGCCATCCCAAGATTTGAAGACGAGTCCATCGCAGAATTTTTTTGAACGATGGCGCAGCATTATAAACCAACTATCATTTAATCTTCTACAAACTAAACTCATAGATCTAGCCTCATGTTCATGTGCAAAGCATATATCATCTACCTTGAAAATCTAATCGTTTCTAACCTTTGATGAAGCCTTCACCATGGCTCACAAACTTGAAACCCGTGCCATTGAGAAAGGTCATCTTAAAATCAGATCAACTAAACGTAAAATTGAATTTACCAAACCATTCACACATAACGACACATTTAAGGGTGCGACCAATGCTGTGGTTTTTAATTCCTCATTCTCACCTACATCGAACATGTGACCTCAATAAACAATCCCTAGACCATCTCCTAACTATACCCTCTTGGGGGAATCCTATAGTTCTATATTTGAAAAGTTGATGGTAGTATGCTCCATCCAACTTCCTCCCATATGGTTGTGGAGGACTTGCTACCAAAGCCCACTATTGTAAATATCATCAAGTCAAAGGTCATGACATTGAGAAGTTTGTTTCCTTCAAAGATCTTATCCAACAACTTATTAATCAAGGGGATATCTAATTGGAAATATCCACCACTTCACCTAGCCAACCCCTCGACACAATTATATAATATTTTCCTAACCAACCGCCAACAAATCAAGCCACCCCTTTTACATTTCAACTATCGAATGATTACACCGTTAACACTTTGTCAATAAAGATATCATCTCATCACTGATTCTAAATGTTCCTACCTTAGACATTATTCCCACTCCTTATTAAGAACCTATCGTATCCACAACTATCACACCTATATAAAATTTTGATTCTTTTCCTATACCCATACCCACTCCTACCCTTACCACATCCACATCAACTTTGACTATACCATCTGCTTCATCAAATTCGGTCTTGCCCTTATATATCACAACAGATTCATCCTTAACACCTATTTTGACCCCATTGTTATACACATATATCCATACATCTCTCCCATATGTTCCTTCACCCACATCTACATAAAACAAACCTATTTATACATCCACACCTACAACATCAATCCTATTGGCAAACATATCATTCTTACCCCTCGAAACATTTTGAAAATGACTATGCCCACTTACTTCTCCACCTGATATTACTCCTTTATTGACTTCATTACGTATCACATCTATTCCATCAATTACCACCCCCTTCATTAGGTTTGACTACCTTACCTACATCCATCCCGCATTTACCCATTATACTATTCTTAGAGTCAATCCCAGCCTTCCTCCTTCGCACTCTTTTCCATACCAACCACACCAACTACCTTAACCACATCCACATCAGCTTCGAGTATACATACCACTTCATCCACATTTCTCATGCTTTAACCTTCCATATTCAACCCCTTAACCACATCTACACCAAACATAATCATCACCTCATTACCTATATCTCCAAATATCCCAATTATGCCCACCTCTTTATCCATCCCAACTACCCCTATATCTTTCATATCAACAAATCCACTTACCCCTACCTTGAAATCTTTGTCACCTATACTTATATCCTTTCCCATGGCCACATCACCCATTTTACCCCAACCATCTATACTTAATCCTTCAATTTCTATATCCACTATCACACCGACCATATCCCCTTGATTTGCAAATATATTGATGATACGCTTTGAACAATAAATGGAATAAGTACCTCTACCTAAGTCAAATACAAATGGTTTTTGTCCTCCCACTATAGAAAAAACTATTTCCACCTTGGCCAATCCAAATCCTTCACAATCCACATCTCACATAGACTTTATTAATCACATTATACAAACACCTCTTTCTCCATAAATATCCACACCTACACTACAATCTTTAGATCCTCCAAATGATATTTTCATCATTCTCGTAAAAATTAAATCTTCTCGATCAAAATCTAATGCTCGTGGTAAGCATCCCCAATAGTTCTCTTGCACATCCTCATAAAAATTCAAGTCTTCCATTTTTTCAGCAATCCAATGTTATGAAATCTATTTTAAGGTCAGTCCTTCATCTAATACACCTTGTAACGATAAATCCAAATCTAAACAATCTAACCCTCCTCTCGAAAATTTATTAATCTTTTAAGACATCTATTTCATCCATCCGATCTACGTCCACTTCTTCCTCTCACTCCAAGACAAAATATTCTATCAAAACCCATAAGAGTTACCTTCCCGATGACACTTCGATTGGGTCCTACACAGATATTTTTTGACATTTAATTTGAATATATGCCATCACACTTCCTCCCATTAAATATTTTAGTCCCCTATAATCTAAAACCATCATGGTTTAATTCTAATTTTAGTTGTACTTATCATCCTACCACAGAGCCATGACATTGAACATTGTAAGCCCTTTCTGAAAATCATCCATAACCTTATTGAGAAAGATAATTTCCTCATTTAGGGGGAACATCCTTCTCCATATACATCTAATCTAACTCATATCCCATCCATTGGGTTTCCCACGATTCCTCCATCGATACCATCCCTTAACATCTCTCTTGTACATGACATTCCTCATAAGGAAGGTCCTTCATTGTTCATTGGTACTGCTTATCTTCCCAAGCACCTTTGTGGCCTCCAACTGTTTATCCAATCCAAATCCAAAACAATCTTATCTAAATTCCTTCGACATCCACTAACTCATCCACATTTAATATAATCTTCGTCATTAGGGGACATCCTCCCCTTATCCTTAGCATCCCTTCTACATCAATTCATCTCTTATCCATTCATACAACTTCCTTGATACTAGGGGATGTCACTTTTGACATCGTATTATTTAATCTCATCCAATGTTAAATCCAAATTAGTCTTGTCCAAATCTTCATCTATTTTTACAACCCACTTTTATGGCCATATTTGTCTCTCCCTTGAGGGACCATGTTTTTTATTTTAAGTCTCACCTTGTGGCCATATGTGTCCCTTTCTTTGGGGCACCATATTTATTCCAAATTCCAAACTTGTGGCCATGTTCTTCTCTCAAAGTCCACCTTTGTGGCCATGTTTGTTTCTCCATTGGGGGAACCATTTATTTTCATCCTAATCTCACTTTTGTTGCCATTTATTTTCCTCATTAGGGGGCACATATTTTCTTCATTTCCTCAAGGATAACACATACTTTTTATCTTCACTCATCTATATCATCGTATCATATCTTCCTCCCCTAAGAATTTATCCTATCTTTTGATCACACTCTAAAAATGAGCCAATGTGGAAATTTTTCTCCCAACTAGATTGAACCTTACATTTGGTAAACCAGTAGACTGAATCTCTTAATGTATTGCACTTGTGACCATTCTATTATTAGCATATCTACCAATGAGAACTTAGTTATATCCTTAGATCATTCTTCCATCATTAACCTCTTCCATCTATCACTATAGTGATTTGGCATTATGTGGTTTTCCATTACTTTCCTAGACATGACCTTAAATATGGGAACCACGACTCTGTCCATAGCATTTTCCTTATGGATAGGTTCTCCCTATTTGGTGAGAAATCTACAATCATTACACCCATAACTTTATTATTTACCTATTGAAACCACACAACGGGTTTAGGGTTGTCACTTGTGCATTCATTATCCCCTCATAAGTGGTCTACCTAGATATACCTAGCTCTTCCCCATCACATACAAAAAAAGTAAAAGTAGTGGATGCTCTGTCTCATGCTATCTTATCCAAAAATAAACTGATCCCTCAAAGAACACTTGTTCATTAAAAGCATAAAAATAGAATAATCCCTCGAAGGACAACTATCATGCATATCTTATCCTCCCATCTAAAAGTAAAATTAAAAAAATCCAAAGGCAAAAGAAACAAGTAGACCATACCCTCAAAGGATGGCTACTCTCTTATCATGATAGCGAAGGCTTCCCACATTGATCAGCCTTCTCCTATATTAGCATCCTCAGAAAACTTCCCACATTGATCAACCTTTTATATATCATAACATCCTAAGAAAGCTTCCCGCATCGATCAAATTTCTCATATACATTTTAGACCTCCCACATTGATAAGTTTTCATATTCCCCTTCCCAGGAGGGGGAATAGTCCTAGAACAACCACCTATGGAGATCCATCTTCCCACGTACAAGTTACATATAAATACCCTTTATCGTATCAACATTAGGTTTATGAGCCTATTTCATCTATATTTACCTCATGATATTTTGGTATAACTAACTATTGTTGGTTATGTATTAACACCTACTACTGGTTGCAAGTACAATGCCTTGAGTGGTACCCTTTCTTGTCTACCTAAAATGGTTTGAAGCATGGTTTCCTGTATGCCCTTAATACACTTATGTGTCTTTTTATCATTAAGGTTACCATTTATCAAAATTACATGCTTCCATATCAAATTTCAAACCATGAATCCTATATCTATATGTTTACTTAATTATTTTTATATCTATCAATGCTCCCACTCATACACTTTTTGGTTTGGGAATTCTACTTGATCTCCGTTACAGTTTGTGAATCATACTTAAGGATCTTTCTCAAGTAGCATTCATTATCCAGCAACTTCTCATCCCCCACCATGGTCACCCTATATTTAATCCATTCATCCTTTCTCCTCATTTAAACTCATCACCACTTATCCCCACCACTTATCTCCATATTACCCTTCTCACCCTTCTTGTCCCCCTTCACCACTTTGTGTTCTTCCATTTCACTCTTCCACTTTCAGCTTGATGATCTTACTTAATCACCCCTTTCACGTAGGCATCTTAGTTGAGATATAACCTATTCCTAAGATATACCCACTTTTTGTAGATACTTCTCCATCATCTCCTCTTTTGTTTAGGTGACAATCGCCACCACAAACATATTTTCACTCGACTCTTATGCGTAACATTCTTACATCATCACTCTCACCACATGGGCATCCTAATTAAGGATTCCCCTTACACTCTCCATCCCAAACCACATATATTCCTCCATCCATTCATGTTACACTCCTTTAATTCGTTCTTTATTTGTTATCACCTCCTCTCACCTCTTGTTCCACTCTGGCATACACCACTCACTCTTTTCTCATCCTTTCTAGTATCCGTCTTCTCCTTAGTAATATTTCTTCCACCACACTCTCGATGTATGGAAAATGTACTTAAGGGTTCCCCTTTAGTCAATATTTTCATACCCTCTTCCCATCGACTCTGTCCATCACTTACTTCTTCTCATCATTCTTCTTCTTCTTCGGTTTGAAAATCCTACTCAACAATTCCCATCGCAAGAAAATATTACTTAAGATTCCCTCTTAAGTTTTATTGACTATCTAGCCTTCCCAAATCCCATCATATTTCCCTCATCTTATGTCTCCCACCTCTCTTCGTAATCATTTTCTCCAACCAACCATTTCACCCCTGTACCCAAAACATTATTTCCTTTCACCTTCCATATTATCACTGCCAGTTTGGTGATATTACTTAACCACTTGTGTGGCATGGCGATCTTACCTAAGATTCCCTCTTAAGGATGATCTATCATCTTGCAATCCCCCATCACTACATATGCTCACCATCCACATTTTCTTGTCATTACCCATCATCACATCCTCTCACCTCCTCTTCCATTCTTGCAAATACCACCTCTTATTTCTTACTTTTCATCTCCATCATCCCTCACTTGGTAATCTTACTTAACCAATTCCATCTCATGACAACCTTACTTAAGGGTCCTCCTTAAGTTGAACTCATCATTATGGAATTATCCCTTTCCTCATTCTTCATTCCCTCTCAAGTTGAACGTTTCTTCCTCCTAGCCTCTCATACCAATCACATTTTCCTCCTACCATTTTCCTTTCTCCACCTATCATATCACATAGTACGTCTACTATCTTCTACATGTAATCATGTTCCTTTCCCCCATTTTCTCCTTCTTGATCCATCATCCTTCATACTATTTCTTGCCATTCTTTTCATGTCTTGTTTCTTCATATTTGCCTCATTCATTCTCATTGAATGCATCCTCTCCTTGCCTTCATTTTGGCACAAACCATTGTCCATCCTTTCTTTACTCTTTCCACTCCATCTTCTCGAGTTCTCCCACATATCTACCCACATGATTGATTTTTCCTCTAACATTCATGATATCCATTTCTAAGCATTTCTTCCCATGGTATTTTCATCTTCGAGGATACCATAACAACCATCACTTATCACCTTTTCCCTTACAAGTTCCTACTCTACTTTTTTCTTGGAAAACGTCGATTGTAATATTTCCCCCATTTCCATGAATCAAATTTTGTTCTACTTTCTTCTTCTAGTCTTTTCTTGTCAACAAAACATCTTCCTTAGAAAATATCTCTTCAAACCTATTAACCCCCTCACCTAGGGCATATTACCTCACCATCTATATTAAAAATAACCTTTTCGGCTACTCTTCATGCCTTGTGCTAGGGCATCATTATTTTCATCCTCGTCCCTTTTGCGGATGCAATATTTTTAGCTCGATTCCTTGCATATGAATGATTTCACATTTATTTGTGCATACTTTGATGTTTTCTTATGAACCATTGGTCATCGCGGTTTGCATCCACAAGGTGCATTGGTCTTAACCCACTCACTAGTCTATATAACATTGTCGTTTGTCTCTATTGATCTGCAATTGTCCTCTATTGATGTGATATTAGAGTCAGCACCATGTTTTTCATTTTTATTTCGATCCTTTTTTCCTAAGGCATCTTGCCTTGGTAATGTGTTTTTTCCATCGTTTCTTCACCCATCTGATCTTTACCATCTATCTCTTTCAAAATAGTGTTTAACTTCCTTTATGTTGCCAATCCCATGTTTAAGGGGGAACACTCAATCAATAATATTTTCATCATTTTTGGCTTGTGGTTTTGCCAACAAAAACCACTCATCAAAAAATGGCAAATGTAGACACCAATTTTTGTATCGTTCATCCCATTCACTCGTGTTTTACCTCCTTTATTAGGCCCACCCATTCAAATCCATTTTTTCCTCTCAATTTGAATAAATACCATTTCCCACCATATATACATGTTCAATTAATCAATCTTAATTGATTAATTGATCCCCTTTTAAATACCTAAGCCTTGTTATCCAAATATTCCAATTAAGTCATATCATCCCACCTCATAATTAAATAATCCAAAAACCATCCAAATCATGAACCCCACTCAATCAAATCCATTAATTCACCGAATCACTCAAATCATGTCCCCCCACTTACCTAAAAAGGGTTACTTTTTCAAACCCCAGTTACCTGATAACCCCTAATCTAACCCCATCTCTAGGTTATAAATACATGCCTTCACACCTCTTTCAAAAACAATAAGTAAAAGTGGGAATTTTTTTTTAAAATAAGTGTTCAAGTTTTATGTTTCAAATTTTTAAGTTTTTATAATTAAGTTGGAAGTCAAGGCAAACCTCTGCCATTATATAGCTCTCCACTATAGAAGCCCCCCCCCTTCATTTTAAACAAGTAAGAAAGGATAGTGAATTGCTTATATTATATCTTCTCTCATATCATCCTCATGTTTCTCTTATGATGCCACTTATGGCACCATAATGTCATCCACATGCCCTTGAAGTACCCTCATCATCCCATTTACTTGGCATACTATACTTCTCTGCTTCTACATGCTATCTATGGTTCATCATTTATTTCTATCTTTCTAGACATTGTGGTTGATATCCTCTAAGGAGTTAACAACCTCTTGGAACTAACATTGTCTGGGTAACCCCCGCATATATCTATCTAATCGTATTTATTTTAGTTTTGCAGACATTATCATAGATCCATCTATTTGGCACCCGCAGATCTACATCCACATTCGAGGCTCCTTAATCCCTCCATATTTACTGAGTTGCTGGTGTCTTTTAGTATCGATAGATTCTCTTACATGAGAACAAGGTTTCCTATTCAACACTAAGCCAAAATCATCAATTTTTTATTCTTCTAGAACATCAACCATCATCAAAAATGAATCCAAAGCATCAAAACCTCGAACTCCACCCTCAACATCCAAATCATCTCAAACATCCACCTCTTCCTCCAAATCCAAGACATCTCACAAAGACAAGACACCTCCTAATACCTTGGTTGAATCATATGTGGAGGTCCTTCAACACTTACTTCAAATTTCCACCATCACACTTCCACCTATTAAGGCCTTTGACCCAAATAGTAAGAATCCATTGTGGTTCAATTCTAACCTTGTCTATGCCTACCATCGTACCCTTGGACATGACATTGAACATTGCAAAGCACTCCAAACCATTGTCTACAACATCATTAAGGAAGATGACCTTCTTCTTGAAGCAAACCAATCTCCTCCTTCCACATCCATTCTAACATCTACACCTTCTACCTCATCAATACAAATACAAAAGTACCCTCATTCCTCACGAAATTTTATGGCCATGCCACCTCCAAATGATGATTCTTTAGAGTATGGTCCTCTTTATTCATTAATGTTGTTTAGATATCTAATTGATTTGGTCCACATGATCCTAAATCAACACCCCAACCAAAATACAAGACATATATCGCCATTCCTCCTCCTAAGGAGTTAATCTCATCATCAAAACCTAAGGTTTTTATCTTAACTACCCTCGGCCTATTGAACAAAGTATCATCAAACAAATTCATCGTGCCCCGCTTAATATGTCACTTTATGAGCTCATAGAAAGTTCACCATATCATAGATAGGCTCTCGCTGAATCCTTGAAGCATATTCTAAAATCTAGTGATGAGGCTTAGCCCTTCGTATCTTTTGTAAGAGTACTCACCACTTCTACTACTATCTCGTTCGACGATGATCTTTGAGATTCTAGAAATCACACCGAGAAAAACATGACCTTCCCCTTTTTATCATGGTTAAGATCAATGATATGTTCATCCGATGTTCCATGATAAATAGTGGATAAAGCATTAACATCATCCCATCACATACCTTTGATCAACTCAAGATCCCAAAATCCACCATCACCTAAACACCCGCGGTCCTTTGTTCCTTCAACGATGTTGTTGCTCCTAATTTGGGAATGGTTGTATTTCCTATCCGTGTTGGTGAGAAGCTCCTCCACGAGGTCTTCTACATCATAGAAGGATAATTTCAATACAATGTTCTCCTTAGACGACCTTGGATCCGTGTTATGCATTGTGTCCCCTCTACACTTCATTGTTGTCTTAAATATGAACATGAGGGGAATATCTTGACACCTACCGAGATGCTCCTCCCTTCTAAATGTGCAACATGACCTATCAACCTAATGATTTTCTCATTCCCAAGAATGATTCATCTGCACCATCCACCAGCTCATCCATTTCTTCATCCAAACTTCCTAACAATGACTCCCTAGACAAATTAATGGACAAAATCACATTGGGGAGTATCATTTTCTCACACTCAACACCCTTCCCAATCCTCACCATCTCAGTAAACCTAACAAAGATCTAATGTATCAACCCAATGTTGGGGATATCATTCCTTTTGGCCCACCACATATTTATACCAATATCATCTATGGTGGGTTTGACACCCCTTAATCTCACATTGTTAACCATCCACACACCAAACCTTATACCGATGGTTTTGGATTCATCAACAAACCATCCTTCGCCCATAACTATCTCCACCATTACACATGGAAGGGATTTGACATAGGATGTTATGAGCATGGTCCATATGGCCTTATTATCAATCAATGTTGCAAGCCTCACAAAAAGTTTGGGTTAGGATATCGGGAGAAATCCTCGACCCCACTTCACCATCTCGAGATGTTCATGGAAATGTATTCTCCATCTTCTCCATCCCATGAGTCCATTGATACGAGATGACACTTTGTGTATATTTCTTCTGGTTCTTTTTTTTAGTCTCCACCGTCACCTTAGGACCGATGAGTGAATTGTTTGGCTCATTAATACCATTTCTTCAGACCGGAAATACTCTTTGTGATATGAATTATTAGTATATGGGGATGTTTTGTGTAGTTATATCTTAGTAGGTTTGATGCATTTTCCTTGCTATTATTTATGAAAACTGATTATCACATGAACCTCCTACTAACTGTCTTTGTGAGATCAAATGTGATGATGTGTGCAGGGAATGATGGAAGTTGCTGGTGGATAAGAAGCTGAGTTCGAAGCATGCGGCTGAAGACTGTTTCCATCGCATTGACCTATTAACTTGGGCTTGATTCTAATGGCCCATAGGAATATATGAGTTTTAATTGATATTTGATGGACAGTGTTTAATGTTGCATGATATGGTGGATCTTGTAACCAACATTATCTATATGAAGACTTCGTCTTCAGAACTTGGTAGTACCACTTTTTGATTATTGAAGAAGATTATCTGCATACAGTTTTGGATTTGTTTTTATGTGTTATGAACTCATTTTGAAGTTAATGAAAGCCACAACATTTTGAGAATCAGAAGTTGTTGATCCCTCTATCTCGAGGAAGAGCAAGGGCCCACTCGACTGAGGAGATACGAGGTTACTTTGAGTTCATGCATACAGTCCTTCAATTAGTTTTACTACAATTTTCATTTGATGAGTTTTACATGCATGCTTTGATTAACTATATCTACTTTCTCCATTACTTGCTTTCACTTAGAATAGATGCTTTTGTTATGCAAATCTAGTTCACGAATAGTCTTTCTTTCTGCTAAAAATTACATTTATTTCATTGTGATTTAATTTGTTGAGAATAAGTGTGTGCGTATTTTATTTTACAATAGAAGATTAGTTGCTAAAATTGCTTTCATTGTAAATAGTTGAATTCCGTAGACTTGTATTTAATTTCGTAGATTTTAACTACACTTCCGTAGAATAGTCACTAAAACTAAGCAACCCCCAAAATAGACCCAACGTATAATTGGTTTTCCTGGACTCCATTGCATATTGCCTAGGACACAGCCCTGGTTTAGAATGACACTGAAAAGATTATGTTAGTTAAATGATTGGAAGAATACAACGACCCATCATTTTTGGCACCGTTGTTGGGGAAATAACCATAAGCTCCATTATTTTATTCCATATGCTATGGGTGTTAATGGAGTTCATATAGGAAACCAATAGTTCTCTTGGACCTTGATTTAAACCAACCAACCTGGATGCATAGGTCACGAGATAACCAAGGGAGATTTATAACACACAATATTCAACAAATATCTTTAGACACTTCACAAGAGAGAACCACTGAGAGTGATACAGATTCCAACTCAATGCCTAGAACCTTTTCTGAGCATTTTGTATCCTCTTCACACCGTTTTGCAATGGGGGATCTTGGGAATGCTGAAGACCAACCTTTAGGACGAACCTTTACATACCCCATTGTCCTTGATGTAGATGAGGATGCACCCATGAAAAACATCTCACCATCCATCCTCCCCTCTTTCGAGGAATGACCAAAGAAGACCCTGATTAGTTTTTGTTTGAATTTAAAATCCTGTGCCAGACATATGATTACCGAACTGAAAATCAAAAACTCAAACTATTTCCCTCCACTCTCAAAGATTCTACTATGAGATGGTTTATGGGGTTACCATCTAACTCCATTAATTCCTAGGAAGCCATGGAAACAACCTTCCTGGATAAATACCAAGACTATTGTAGAGGAAGGGATAGGAAGGAAGAGTTCTTCCAAATACGGAAAAGGAAGATGAGAATCTAGAGGATTATCTGGATAGATTCCTCTTTCTCCATAAACACAATGGGTATGAGTTACATGCAGACATCACTAAAACAATCTTTCTGAAAGGACTAGATGAGGAAACGAAGGATTCTCTCCATCTCATGGGAGGTGGAGACATGCATAAACTCACCATGGAACAAATTACTGAGCTATGTAGAAGATATTCTAGAACATGTGGAGGAATACGAAGGAAACAAACATCCAAGTCTTTGGGTACCTCTGAACTTCTAGAAGAAATGGCCAACATGAAAATAGACATTCTACTACAATTAACATCCACCATAGATGGACTCAAGGAAAAAGCCACCCCTACTAAAGAACCATTGGACATGTATTGCCCTAAATGTCGGAAGAGACACCCCTTGAGAGAATGTCCTTTGGATGTCACAGACATGTGCTTAATCTACGAAGTTACTGACCATGACACTAAGCATTGCACACTTCTACCATAGTTGAAGGGAGGTTTGAATGTCATCTCTCAAACAAGTGCTGAATTAAATTTTGTCCAAAGACCAAAAAATCAGGGTGGGTTCCCATCTAGACCAACTCAGAATCCTTGGAGAATGCCATGGCCAAATCAAGCCTCTCAGTCTTCTTGGGGACAACCTAAGTGGGAAAACTCAAACTGAATGACTTATCCATATCCACCACCTTAGACAAATCCCTACACTTAGCCGAGTTGGGCTCCATCACCCGTAGCCAATCCTTGGCACAATCAACAGTGTGGTCCTCAACAAAATTATAGCCAAAATCAGTCCTGGGAACCACCACAAAATGGGAATCAACAACACAGTTCTAGAGCCACAACAAGCTTTAATGCATCCACATTAAGCCTACCAAAATCAAGGACAAGCAACACAAACACAACTTCCGCCTAGCTAGTATCCAATCCTAAAAATCAATAGACATCTTCGATTGATGACACAGACTCAATTAACACCATGCAGGTTAACACTATTGGTAATTTACAACTACGATCTGGAAAAATATTGAACCCTCCTATTGTTATCACAGAACTACCTGATGCTATCGATAAGGAAGAAAACCTTTAGGGTAACACTGGTTCTTCACCAATGCTAGATAAACAGGATGATCAAATACCCAAATAGACTACAACCCCTTTTCCTGAGTGATTATAGGACACTCGAACTACAGATGAAACAAACTAGTTCAGGAATTGAAAAATTACATATTGAGGTTCCACAGCTGTGTGCAATAAGGGACATCCCTGAAATAAACCAAACCATTAGAAACGAATGTATAAAGACACCAGGAAGAAAAAAGAAATACCCAAAGATTGTCAGAGTCAAAGGGAATTTGGCTGATTTAGTTGTTGGCACCCTTATCTCACCAAAATATGGGGATCCTGGGAGCCTGTCATTACTATTTGTATAAACAACCAGTCAATATCTAATGTTTTGGTGGATCTTGGTGCTGCTATTAATGTCATCACAACATAAATGTTTAACTGCTATCCTTGACAGGACTTCAACTAACCAACATTTGTTATGCGTTAGCGAGATCAATCCATTGTTGTACCTGATGGTGTGGTTGAAGATATAATGGTCACTATTGAATCATGGGAGTACCCAGTTGATTTCATGGTTTTGTAGCCTAAAGCTTGGAAGTTGGGATATCCAATCATCTTGGGAAGACCTTGGCTGGCTACGGTTGTTGCTTACATTGACTGTAGGTTAGGCAACATGACAATTCTAAATGGGTAGAAATCCAAACACATTTTATTATATCCTCCTGCCCAGCCTTATACAAACAATTGTGACCATGTATGGGTGGATTATTTGGATGCTAAATCTTTGAGTTCTTCTTTTCTAGCCACTATTATAGTACACAATCATATGGCGGAAGCTGTAGAGTCATATACACTGACTGATTCTAAGGACTCTGTGACTACGGAAATCAGCACTACTGCTATGGAATCTGGAATACCGGCATTAGACATTACCTCTGCTGAGTCTGGTAGGAAACTCTATGCTTATAATTCTAAACATTTAGTTTCTAATTTCTATTGTCCTTTAACCAAGGTTCTGTCTTTTGATAACATATCCATCCTGCACATGTTTCAGCCCCATGTTTTCCCATTGAATTCTTTTATCACTAGTACGAGCTTGTTCTTACAAATGATACCAAGCAGGTGCTTGTCAGTATGGGTAGAGAGATGACTATAGGAAGTGAATTGGAGGTCACTCAAGAAGCTAGGGTGCTTGAGGTTTTGAAGAAACATTCCCATGATTTTTCTTGGGATTACACGATATGAAAGGAATTCATCCTAACATTTGTACACATCATATTTACACCAATGACGCCAAACCTATAAGGCTGCACAACGAAGAATCAATCCAGCATTGAGAGACATAGTCAAAACGAGATTGAAAAACTCCTAAAGGTAGGTTTCATCTATCCTATATCGATAGTCGTGGGTTTCCCCATTAGTAATTTTTCCCAAGAAGAATGGTAAGTGGCGAATATGTGTTGATTACAGGGAGCTTAACAAAGCCACCAAGAAAGATTATTTTCCCCTACCTTTCATTGACCAAGTCCTGACAATTTGGCTGGTAAGAAATATTTCTCTTTCTTGGATGGGTTTAGTGGGTATAATCAAATTAGTATTACCCCTGCTGATCAGGATAAGACTACTTTTACGTGCCCTTGGGGTACATTCACTTACAGAGTCTTACCTTTTGGGCTTTGTAATGCCCCTACTACATTTCAGTGGGAAGTCTTGGCCATTTTTGCAGATCTTGCTAACGATTGTGTTGAGGTTTACATGGATGATTTCACTATCTATGGATCCACTTTTGAAGAATATTTGAATAATCTTGAGAAATTATTTAGTCAATGTGAAAAACACCAAATATATCTCGAGTCATGAAAAATCTCTAATGATGGTTGATTAAGGAACTGTCTTAGGTCACCATGTTTCAGCCCAAGGTATACAGGTGGATCCCAAAAATATATCAGTCATCACCCAATTACCTACACCAGCTAATTAGACTGACATCAAAAGTTTCCTTGGCCATGCAGGTTATTACCGCTGATTCATAAAATATTTTAGCAAAATTGCCACCCCAATGTTTTCATTGCTAACCAAAGATTGTGTTTTTGAATGGTCTCCTTAGTGTCAATAGGCATTTGATTCTATCAAAGAAAATTTGAAAACAACCCCTGTCTTACGTGGCCTTGACTGGGGACAACCTTTCCATATCCACACTGATGCTTCTAATACAGCCATGGGCGTTGTCCTTGGACAAAAAGACTTAGAAGATCATATGTATGCAATTTATTTTATCAGCAAAAAATCGACTCTACGAAAATAATTACCACACTACTACGGAAAAGAGTTTTTGGTATTTGTTTATGATTTAAATAAATTTGCCATTACATCACTGGATATAAAATTTTTGTTTACACTGACCACTCTGCCATTCGATATTTGATGAACAAACTAGTGGTTGGTGGAAGGCTCATTCATTGGTTACTCTTGTTGCAAGAATTCAATCTCACTATTATAGATAAGCCTAGGAAATCTAACATTGTTATTGACTTTCTTTCCAAAATAAATGTTTCAGGTAATGACGAAGCCATCCTAGACCAATTTCCCAATGAAAACTTGTTTTCTATCTCTACTAAGACTCCCTGGTTTGCTGATCTTGTGAATTATTTGACAACAGGGAAGTTTCCTGCCTATTTTACTCATAAGGAAAGAAGGCGATTGGTTAGAAATAGTGCAACATATAAATGGTGTAACAGATTCTTATTTAAATGTTGTCCTGACATGGTTCTTCACAGGTGTGTTCGAGAGGATGAGGTACATGACATACTGTGAGCATGTCATGATGAGCCAGGAGGTGGACATTATTCAGTGAAACGAACAATTCACAAGATCCTTGGAGCAGGGTACTATTGGCCTTCCCTCCATAAGACTGTCAAAAAGTATGTGTGGTAGTGTGATGCATGCCAACGAATGGGAAAACCTACACTTTCTACGGAAATGCCTCTGAATCCTCAGTTGGTTCTAGGACCATTTGAGAAATGGGGTATTGATTTTGTTGGACCATTTGATCCTCCATATTTTAGGAAGGAGTATCTCTTGGTATGCATGAGACTATGTCACCAAATGGGCTGAAGTTCAAGCATTAGAATCTGCCAATGAAGATGTCGTTGCTGATTTTCTCTATAACTGGATATTGCTACAAGTTGGAGCACCAAGGGCCATTATATCTGATCAAGGTCCTCAATTTGTTTCAAATATGATTGAAGCTTTCTTGGAAATCTACAGAATCAAGCACCGAAATCGTCACCATATCACCCCCAATCCAATGGGTAAGTGGAGGTAACCAATTGAGAACTTGAGAATATTCTAACTAAGGTGGTAAATTCCGTTAGAAAGAATTGGGTACCAAAGCTTCCTGAGGCCATGTGGGCCTATAACACGACCTGGAAAACAACTACTAGTTTCTCTCCCTATGAGTTGGTCTTTGGGAAGAAGCCACTATTACCTGTTGAGTTTAAGTTGCGCACCTGGCGAACAACATTGGAAGTTGGGATCGATTTGGATGAAGCACAACGTGAACGAGTGTTGTAGTTGAATGAATTAGATGAAATGTGGATGGAGGCACAACAACAGACAGAAATTCTATAGCATCAGTGGAAAACTTGGCATGATGCTCACATCAAAAAGGACATTTCATGAAGGACAGTGGTTTTTACTCTTTGATTCCTGCTATCACCAGTTTAAAGGTAAGTTGCGTACACATTGGTTAGGTCCCTATCAATTAAATCAAGTGTTTGATAATGGCTATGTTCATTGATACCGATTGATGGAGACAAACAGACTCTTCTGGTGAATGGGCATAGGCTCCAAGTTTATCACCAACCACTGGATAAGAAGACTTTCATCGATGACATTCTGTTGCGAACAGACATACATGATGAGGAGGCTCTTTTCCTCTCAAGCATGTAGTAATCAATCTCTTGCAAATTCAATAAAGGAAGATGATCCTTCATTCGATCTTCTTCTCTTAGTTAGCAGTTTTTTATTGTAATTTCCAATAAATGTAGGAATTTTCATTATTTCTAGTGCCACTAATCACGTTTCATCCTGAATTGCAGGGCATAGGAATCTATGGATATCGGCTAACTGAATGTGGCATGGGTAAGTGCATTTTAACTTGCTAATGATATTTCTATGCAAAACATTTCCCCATGTATGCATTTGTCATTATGACACCACCATGAAATGATTGCTATGGTCATTCCGGATCTCTTTCCAAATCTGGCTCTATGAATGATGGCATAAAAGGAGTAATGGCTCATAATCACCACATGCCTTGAGGTGTCACACTCTCCAATGTCAGGACAGGTGGCGCTCGCTCATCAACCATGGGATATGTGCCGCAAAAATATTAATCTCACACGGGTGGCTGGTCTCATCACTATTTTTCACCGTCACCTTTGCTTGATGTTGCTCTACCCAAGGAATATGGTGTCATTTGAAATTTAATGCCTCTATAACTACTTCTTCCCATTGTGGTATGCACATCAAACATGACTGGTTTTATTAGACACTAGACGGGAAGTGGGAAGAGACACTCTGCTATGGTTTTTCCACTATAGAGTATTTCTCACTTTTGGCTTCAACATGGGACCGTGAAAGACATCAGAACCTGCTTCACTTGACACCTTGCTCTAGAATGCCACCCTTTTGCAAGTATTTCATGATTTTGGATGGCTGGATTTCATTTGGAAATTTGAAGGTTTTGATGAGGGCATTGTGGAAGAGTTCTTGAACAATTTTGAGTCCACTTGCTCGCAAGTTGGTGGACGAAGAGTTGAAATTACCAGTCAGGTCATTTCTGACCTGTCTGACCTACCAAACTTTGGTTTAAAGGTTATGATGAATTCCCCTTTACAAAGTCTAATTGCTCATTTCCACGACGAAGGAGAGGAACTCCCGGAGGTCATCCTGACTCCATTGGGTGTCCAGAAGGGTGTTAAGCAGAAAAGTTTACCTGGAATCTAGGGTGAGATTGCAAAATGGGTCAATCCGTATTTCATATGGTTAGGCCTCTATTTTGGGTGGTGATGTACTCAAAATGCTCATTCACCTTAAAAAGGGACATGTCAACCAGGCCCTTCAGGTAAATTTGCCAGAGTACCTCACAGAATCCATCATTAAAGTATGCCAGAAACACCGGTCTAGTGGAGGCAAGTCTATGATTAAGCACCCAGGGTTGATTCATCTGTTGTGTTCACACCAAGTTTTCTTTCGACCAAAGTGGAGGCTCGAGGGACGTGTTGGTGGAAAAGGGTCCAGGACAAAGTAATTAAAATCTAGTCTCTCTTCTACACCTCGGTCTACCCTTGCATCATGTCATTTCCCTTCACATAGCCAAGCAGAGGTAGCTAATGTTGTTGAGAATGCCGACACAGTTGGTACTCCTGAGGGACCATCCCCATCCATTTCTGATTCAAAATGCAGGTGTCCCATGGCCCCATCTTCCTCCATGCAACTATGGTCCTTGTGGCTTAGCTCATTTTTGCGAGACAGTGGTTTCCAATCGAGTCCTTGCACAGTGATACCACCCACATTCGGGAGGAACTGCATACGGAGGATGACCAAATGCTCCATCATCTGTTGTTCTGTCACCTACAGAAATTCACACTGTGACTCCTGAAATGCTTGACACCCAAGTGGCACCTTCTCACAACTATCTGGAGGAAATCACATTGTTAAAATATCAGTTAGCAGGTATGGAAGAAACCAACCTTTTATTATAATCTGAATTTACACAAAAGACAGTAGAAAACGTTCAGGAGATTGCTGCCCTGCAGCTTGAAGTAAGTTGTTTAAAGCGAAAATGTGATAAGAGTCTTACCCTCTTGAATAGTTTCCAATAGTTTTCCCTTCAGGAAGGGGGATTGCGAAAGGAAAATCAAAAATTAAAAAAGGAAAAATAATCTATAGAAGAGGAAAAACAAAAATTAACATCTATTTTAGACTTTGTTTGTCCTTTGGCCATCAAACTACTGTCCTGTAGGAAACCCTCCTTAGTCTATAGCATGTATGCCCAAGAACAATTTTATTCTTGGAAGTTATTTCAATTGTGTTCTCAAGCCCCTCATGAAATTCCCGATGGCTCTAGTTTTTTATCAGTTTACAAACGCAGTACTCCAGAAATTCAAAATTTTCTCTGTGAATTTTATCTACATAACATGATAATGACCAATGTCCCTGATTTCTTGATCAACCTATTTGTGGGTGATTTTCAAATTAAAGCCTTTCAGTATGTATTGCGGAATCAAATAATTTGGGGGCAACAAACAGATATTTTCAATAACACTGCTTAGTCCATCGATTTCATAACAACCCAACTCATCATACAGATGTCACCTTACGGAAAAACTTTCAATCATTTTACTATCAGGCAGGGGTTGGGGTGAATACTTCTCATATTTTGCTTCAGTGTGTTATTGATTTTGAAAATTACAGTCAGGAGAATTTTGGGGCTGCTTGGCAAGCTTGTGATAGGAGATGGGATACTTTAAGCCTACCTTTGAAACATAGGGAGGTTCTCTCTCCCTAGAATTTGAGCTAGAGCATGTGCAGGGGTGATGCCCTCATCACCATTATCAAACAAACTACAGAGAAACCAGCCAGCAATACACTGATGAATGGGTAGGCCTCCAAGTACGGCCACCACTCCTCTTGAGCCCTCTCACGACTTGGCAAAACAATGCAGCACAGTCCCATGATAGTTTCACTACCTAGGTGGAAATTACCTCCAATACTTAGGGCTGCAAGAATACCACAAAGCAATACGCTGATCAATTCGAGGAGTATGACATGGCTGAACAACTTGGAAGGCGAGCAGGGTGCAGATGAGTTGCATTGGGACATGCAACAGGTAAAGTCAGGGGGAAAATGATGAGTGCATTATTTGGCTCATTAATATCATTTCTTCAGACCGGAAATACTCTTTGTGATATGACTTATTAGTATATGGGGATGTTTTGTGTAGTTATATCTTAGTAGGTTTGATGCATTTTCCTTGCTATTATTTATGAAAACCAATTATCACATGAACCTCCTACTAACTATCTTTGTGAGATCAAACATGATGATGTGTGTAGGGAATGATGGAAGTTGCTGGTGGATAAGAAGCTGAGTTCGAAGCATGCGGCTGAAGACTGTTTCCATCGCATTGACCTATTAGCTTGGGCTTGATTCTAACGGCCCATAGGAATCTATGAGTTTTAATTGATATTTGATGGACAATGTTTAATGCCACCTGATATGGCGGATCTTGTAACCAACATTATCTATATGAAGACTTCGTCTTCAGAACTTGGTAGTACCACTTTTTGATTATTGAAGAAGATTATCTACATACTATTCTGGATTTGTTTTTATGTGTTATGAACTCATTTCAAAGTTAATGAAAGCCACGACATTTTGAGAATCAGAAGTTGTTGATCCCTCTATCCCAAGGAAGAGCAAGGGCCCACTCGACCGAGGAGATATGAGGTTACTTTGAGTTCATGCATACAGTCCTTCGATTAGTTTTACTGCAATTGTCATTTGATGAGTTTTACATGCATGCTTTGATTAACTATATTTGCTTTCTCCATTACTGCTTTCACTTAGAATAGATGCTTTTGTTATGCAAATCTAGTTCATGAATAGTCTTGCTTTCTGCTAAAAATTCCATTTATTCAGTTGTGATTTAATTTGTTAAGAATAAGTGTGTGCGTATTTTATTTTACAATAGAAGATTAGTTGCTAAAATTCCTTTCATTGCAAATAGTTGAATTCTGTATACTTGTATTTAATTTCTGTAGATTTTTACTGCACTTCCGAAGAATAGTCACTAAAACTAAGCAACCCCCCAAAATAGACCCAACGTATAACTAGTTCTCCTGGACTCCATTGCATATTGCCTAGGACACAGCCCTGGTTTATAATGACACTTTGGAAAAGATTATGTCGATTAAATGATTGGAAGAATACAATGACCCATCGGGGTGATCACTTATCGGTGTGAAAATCGGACTAGGTCCCTTCCCTCGCCATCTGGTGATGATAGAATATGACTCTTCTATTATTGACATTCTTCATTGTCTTGATGACGATGACTTTCGTTCCCACATGGGGACGGAGGATTTTTATCTTCATAAGACCCTACCATCGACACATTCACTCTTCTCAAAAAATCCACCATCGAAATAAATATCAGGAATCCCCAGGAGCCTCACATCCTCAAAATGGGTCAACCTCTTGACCCACACAAGCTTTATTCTTTCAACATATTCCTCTCTTATCATAGCTAGGAATTGACATGGTCATATTCATACATTCCAGGTCTTGACCTCTCTATCATCGTCCACAATATCGTCACCGTTACCAACACAAAACTTGTTAAGTAAAAGCTTTACCACATGCATCCTTGATTTACTCTCCTTATCAAAGAGGAGTTACAACATCTTCTTTATGCTAACGTCATCATCCCCATTGACTATCCCTAATGGTTTTCCAATATTGTACCCATTGCTAAAGCATATGGAAATATTTGTATATGCACCGAATTTCAAGATCTTAATCTCACTTTCCCTAAAGATGACTTCCTTCTTCCCAACATCAATCAACTTGTGGATCTTACCATAGGTCATGAGATGCTTTATCTTATGGATGGTTTTTATAATTACAATTAGATTCTCATCATGCCAGAAGACCAACATAAGACCTCCTTCATCACCCCTTGGGGGACCTTTTGCTAATGTTTCTTGCCCTTTTGTTTGATAAATTTTGGAGCTACCTATCATCGGGCCGTGACTTATATCTTTCATGAACACATCCACAAAACCATAGAAGATTATATCGATGATATTTTAGGTAAATCTAAACATCACCACAACCATCTTACCATTCTCGAAGTCCTTTTTGAGTGCCTCATTCATTTTGACTTCATCTCAATGCATCCAAGTGAGTGTTTGGAGTGTTAACTAGTAAACTCCTTGGCTTTATTGTTTTTATCAAGGGTATTTAAGTTGACCCAAAAAAATAAAGGAAATCATCAAAATTCCTCCTCCTTCCAATCTTAAAAAACTTCACAATCTTCAAGGCCCAATTCAATCAGTCCATCATTTCATCTCGCAACTCTCCGATTGTTACCAACCCTTTCATCACCTCCTTTGTAAATAAATAGACTTCAATTGGGATCATATCTATCAAAAGCATTTTGATGATCTTAAATAATATATTTTTCTCCACTAGTTCTTACACCTCCACATGAGGGGGAGCCCTTTTATATATACATCCCCGATACTAATCATGATCTATGGGTTATGCTATCACATCATGATGACCAAGGTCATGAGAAGGTAATTTATTACATCAGCTACACTCTTCACGACTATGAGAATTGATACATTGAAGATAAAAAGTTGTGTTGTACCCTCTTCTTTGCCACCTCTAAGATTTGACATTATCTTCTCAACCATAAGACTTATGTTGTTACTAGTTTTCATCTTCTTAAGATGATGTATTCTAAACTATATCACAAAAATCATATCACTCGATGGATCATGCTCATGAACGATTTCAAACTCAAGTTCATTTCTCAAAAATCCATTAAGGACCAAGCTATCATAGGCAAATTAGTTGAATCCCCTCTTCCTAGTATACATCTTCCTCACAAACAATTTTAAGATGAATCCATCAATAAATTTCACCATGAGGAGGATACCCTTAAGATGACCCTCTTCTCTGATGGTTCTAAGTGGTGGAAAGAGGGAGATCTCGGAGTCGTTCTCTTTGCTCCCGGGATTCTCCTATTCCGCTCATAAAAATCTCAATTTTGAGTGCACAAATAACATGGCAAAGTATGAATCCCTCATCCTAGGTCTTGAAATTGCTGCCTTTCTTGGTGTTCAAATTCTTGACATCTATGGAGATTTTGAGCTTATCATCAAAACATTTACGTATGTATCAATGTAAAAATGATACTCTTTAGAAATATAGAGATATCGTCCATCTCCTCCTTGAGGCCTTTGAATTTTACACTATCCATACCAATCCTCGATCATCTGAATTGTTTTGTTGATATGATTGCATCCCTCATAACTCTCATCCCATGGACAATAGAATAATCCAAACTTTTTGTTGTTGTTCATCATAGTGATCGACCATTCCATGACCTACCTCGCATTAATCTCATTGAATCCAGTTTGTCGGATCTTTGGTATTCCCAAATTTTTGATTATCTATCTAAATCCATCATTCCTTTTGATCTATCCAAGAATGCTATGAGGTATTTTATTCAACATGCCAATTTCTTTGTTATCCTTAGCGGTATTCTTTATAAGTGTGGATTTGAGGGTATTCTCCTTTGATGCCTTAAATACCATGAATTGTCTTGTACTATCCAAGAAGTATGTAATGGTATTTGTGGTGGAAATTTTAGTGGCTTAGCTGTTGCTAAGTGCATTATTTGCCTTGGATATTATTGGCCTTCTCTCAATCATGGCCATTGTGAGTATGTTAAGAAATGCATTAAATGTCAGCAACATTCCAATATTATCTGCATTCCTAGTTAATATTGTCAGCACTCATGACCTTTGGCATTTTTCACAATGGGGTCTTGATCTCATTGGTCTTATCAATCCTCAATCTTCACAACAACATCATTCTATCATCACTACAACTGAATACTTCACCAAGTGGGTAGAATAAATTCCCCTCACCTCCACTAAATCTGGTCCAATTAATAATTTTATCTATCAACACATTATTTTATGCTTCGGTGTTCTCAAAACTCCTCACGGAAAATGGGAAGTCATTTCAAAAAATATATCTCAAGAAAATTTGTGACTCATTCAATATCCAACTTAGTTTCTCTTCTCCATATTATCCTCAAGCTAATGGCCAAGCCAAAGCCACTAATAAGACTCTTCGTAACATTCTTGCAAAAACTATTGATCAATCAGGTCGTAGTTGGAACCTTCATCTCCCTTTTTCTCTTTGGGCTTATCAAAATAGTATTTTTACTTCCACAGGAGCTACGCCCTTTTCTCTTGTATACGGAGTTGAATCTATTCTTCCTTTGAAGTTCTAATCCCATCCTTACGTGTGTCTCTTTGTAACTTAGTCTATGATAAATATTATCACTAGGAGTGTATAGCATAGCTCGAATTACTAGATGAACGCCACCTCCTTGCTCTTGAATACCATCAAGTTTATTAAGAACACATCAAGTGTTTATTACAACAAGCACCTGAAAGAGCATGAATTCAACTTTGGTGACCTCATCCTTTAATAAAATCATAATGTTACTACTCTAGAAAGGAGCCAACGTGAAATTTTTCCCTCAACTAGATTGGACCATACATTATCACACATAAGTATGGGTTGGGAGCCTATCATTTGGCATCCCTTGATGGTAAACGGAAGTGGAACCACTTAACGCATTTCACCATTCTATTTTTAGCATGTCTATTTGTGAGAATTTCATCCTATCCTTAGATCATTCCTCCATCATTAGCCTCTTCCATCTATCATTGTAATGATTTGAAACTATGTGGTCTACAATTAAGTTCCTCGACATGACCTTAAATATGGGTACCACAACTCTATCCATATCATTTTCCTTATCGATAGGTTCTCCCTTCTTTAACTCCATGATCATTACATCCATCACCCTCTTATTTACCTATTGTAATCATGCTAAGGCTTAATGGGTGTCTATTGTATGTTTCTTATCCCCTTCTAAGTGGTCTACCCAACTATTCCTAGTTCTTCCCTATGTTAAAATAAAATTTCATGGATGTTTGTTTTAATAAAAATTAGAGTTATAAAAATAGACTACTCCCTCAAGGAGAGTTTTTCATGTAAAAAAAAAAAAATTATTAAGTCAAATCAAGTAAATAGACCGATCCCTTGAAAAACAAATATCATGTGTATCACTCTTTCCATCTATATCACATATGTATAAATTACATACCCTCGAAGGATGGATACTATTTTGTATCATGGCATTGAAGGTTTCCCACATTGATCAAACTTCTATTTTCTCAATATTTTAAGAAACCTTCTCGCATTGATCAACTTTCTTCTAGCAAACTTCCCGCATTGATCAGTTTTCTCTTTCCCCTTCCCAGAGATGGGGCATAGATTTATGGAACACCACTTATGGAGAACCCTCTTCCCACGTACAAGTTACATCACAAACCTCTTTTTCATGTCAAAATTAGGTTTATGAGTTTGTTTCATCCATGTTTCCTTATGATATTTTGTATAACTAACTATTATTGGTTATATGCTAAAATTTGTTTAGGTCGTATGTGCCTTACGTTACTTGGATCCCCCTCTTGTTTACCTCCAATGAGATTAAAGGAATATTTTCCTTCGTGTTCCTTGATATGATGTATCATCATTCATACCCATGGGTCATCATCATTAAGTTACATTTTATTCTAAACATTTCCACATCTATTAGTTATATCTCCTTTATTTCATTATAAGAACATCTTTCTTTATGTAAATCCCATTTATGCTACCCATCTATGATATCATATCAACTTGCCTACCCTTATCAATACACATCATTCATCACATCTATTTTCAAACATCCTACATTATATATTAAACCATCCAACCATGCATATATATTCATCATCATAATCAAATCCAAAGTAAAACATGTAATCATCACCATCATCAATATAAAACATATTATTATCATAATCATCATTAAACATCATCATCAAATAAAACATACCATCCTATACTTTTACCATCATCATCAAATATAAGTAAAACATATACACATCACATCATCATGAATCAAATAATCAAAATAAGATGATATACACATGCTAAACCATGAAAAAATCATATATATATAGCTAAAATAAAGTGTATCAATACATCATCGACCTCTAAGGGTCCTCTCTCAAAGAAGAGATGTCAGTGAAATCAATGAAGTTCACATCAGAAAGCTTAAACTCTTGCCCATATGAGGTAAGTCTCTTCTGTATCTCTATCAACATTGTTGCCTCTACCTTGGCCCTCTCCTCAATGTGGATGAGCCGCACTCACTATGCTTCCCAGATGGCCCAACTCTAACTATATCTCTCCTCTGTAGATGCTTCCAATATCATAGTGTCTTCAGAAACTTGTTTATCATGATACCCTCATAATACTTAGCCTCTATGGCTAAGAATCTATATCTATCTATCAAAATCATGCTGAGAGGTTCTATCTCTCCTCCTCCCCGTGATGTTACCGTGTACCACCTAGACCCTTAAAAGCTATGATCATTACAAGATATATAAAATGGACCTGCAGGCCTTCCTCTCTTTGTAATATCTTGGTCCTTATCTTGAGTGACTCGGTCCCTCTCCTTTATCATTACATCTCTCTACTAGATAACAATGTCTCTCTCTAACCACATATAATATATCTCCACACGTAATCATGCCATCCATACGGACTCTCCTCTATCTCCATCTCTGCCACCTCCTAGATCTGCCCCTACCTCAACCTCCATCTTCTCCTCCTCCTCATCCCCCTCTCTCAACCACCCGAGTTTCCCAAGAATCTATTATCATCCAATCAGTGAATCCCACTCCAAATCCTATGCTATCATCATCATCCGAAGGTACTCCTTCCTCCTCCAATGGATCTACCATGTCATGACTCGAAACTCCTATCAATCTCTTATCACCTATATGAGATAGGATCCTAGACATTGTCTGAATGACACCAAACTATCATCACACTCGATCAAATTGAATGGCATCGATCATATCTGGTCAACTACCCTACACCCACCTCATCCTCTACATCCCAACTAACTATGCATCTACCCTAGGCCATACATGGAAGTCTCCGTATGGCTACCATCTGATCTGATCAACATCAAGCTCTATAAACCTATCCACATACCAATCCACATCCCCCTCTCCTCTCTCTATGACCTTGATCGACTTGCCATCTCAAGAAACCCACTATGAGTTCTATGTGGCCCTTGCGACCTAAGGTATCATGGGTGGCCTGATGACTACAATATGCTTGTAGGCCCAACAGTGTAGTAAGAATCCTACATCTAACCCTGATCTTCATCCTGCTCTATACATAGCTAGCTCATGGTACACCTACACTAGAAAATAAATGCAAAATGAAAATATTATTTGATTCCTAACAATATATGTTTCAACACCTTTAGAGCCCATGGAAACCTAGATCCTCTCAATTCGGATAATGCATAACACAAAATCACCATCATGACTAGACAAATCAACCAACTATGTGGTACTATAGCCTTGTACCTCATCTCATATGATTTTTTTTTAAGAGAATATGATTTGGGGCACATCAACTCTAAATATATATGTCAACACTATAAATGTGCTATCCGTTGTAATGGGGACTATCTTCTCCCCTTATATAGGTAATATATGGATGCGATATAAATGCTCGAGGGTGATAGTCATCTTACCCATCATAAACCAAAATGTGCCTTTCTTTCTGTCCCATATCTCAACCAAGCTATCATCAACCTCACATCTTGTGGGATCCACTGGTAATGTATAAATCCTCCAAACCCCATGGCTGCCAAGTGATCCCACTCGACGTCGGTCACATCTCCTTTCATCTGCTCATATAGAGTTGGGACTCGCTCTCTCTCAAATACAAGGTATCTTTGACCTATAATCATCCAAACTACATGAAAAATTAGTTTTCCTATGATCATCTCATCTACCAAAAATTTCCAATCTAGCCCTAGTTAAGGCCAAACTAGATCGGGTCAATGCATGCATGGGTCGATTGACATGCCTTAGGGCCAAGTCGTAGGTGACCTTGCTAGGTCACCACCAAATACCCCTATCGTCATCATTTTTTATTTAAAAAATGTAAAAGATAAATAAAACATAAAATAAATTAAAATACAAGTGTGGGTTTCATTACTCACCATCCTACAAACCCTCTGGTATTTCCTAGCTGCTCCTTCGGTCTCCATCTCTCAATCTTCTTTATTATATCTCTACTCTCAATCGTCACATGTAGGCATAAAAATGAGAATTTTCGGATGACTATTTGGGATTATATAGCCTCCAAAACTAAATCTCCATTGACCCCCTTGGGTCTTCGTTGATCGGCCTTAGTCACCACCGAATTTCCTCGGAAGCCCTTGTTTTTGATTTCTCTCCTCTATTTTTATGTCCCTTTCTAGGGAATCATCTATTTATCCAAATTCCACTGTTTTATCTCAAATTCCACCTTTGTTCCATATTTATTCCCCCTTAGGGCACTATGTTTCATCGCTTTGTAGGGGAACCATTACTCCCATCTTCATCCTTTTTGAATGCATACCCTTTTATCGATTCTTCATCTATGAAGGATTTCACATTATTTTCACATTTGGTTGTGCATAGTTTGATGTTTTACTATGCCCATTTGTCCTCATAGATTACATCGATTTGAGAGGTTTACCATTGGATTACCTCCATTTCATAGTGATTTTCACCCATTCACCTGTCATCGTAGAACATTACCACCGTCTCTATTGAAACAATCCTTCATTCCTTACCGATGTGATATCGAAATCACCACCATATGTTTTTTGTTGTTTAAATCCTTCTTGCTTGGGGTATCTTTCCTCGCCTTATCATTTTACCCATCTTTATTCTCCCAACCACCCTTCACCACCTATTCCTTTCAAATTCATCATCAATTCCCCTTTGCGTTATCAACCCTTCATTTGAGGGGGAACTCATTATCAACCTTTTTGTTAGTATTCATACTACTCTTCATCTCTCATTGTTTTTGTCTCATGGATTGCTAGTGCAAACCACATGAAAAAGGGGAAAATGTAGACACCAAAATTTGGTATTGATACTCTCGACTTCCCCGTGTGTGTGATTCTCTCAAAGCATGGTCCTATCTAGACCAGGTTATAATTTAATTCATTTATGTTATTTAAATTCCCATCTATTATCCTAACACTCTAAATTCGTAATTAATCTTCATTAATTACCTTAATTAATCTCCATTATCTTAAATTATATTTAATTAGCTTTCTTTTTAGGATGCTTTTATCCCTAACCACCTAAATCTTCATCTCTACACTTTTTCTAGCTTTTATCTAACCCATCCTTATCTCCTACTTACTCATAACACTTCCTAGGAAACCATTACCCGCCTACATGCTTTAAATAAATTATCCCAATCCCTAAAATCCTCATATCTCAAATAAATAAATCATTTACCACTCTTAGGAATGGTTTCCTGCATTCAATGACAACCTAGCTAGATCTCCATAAATCTTATAATACTAATTTCACCCCCTTCCAAAATGAGACACAACTTGAGATTTCTTGCACTGTGTGAAATTATATCCGAATATGAGAAATCTTGCAGTTGTGTACACCCTAATGGATTCCATTGGATTTTTTTTTACATCACTTGCAAGACTTTGGGAGGTTTACTTTGATTTTGTTCTTGTTTATGCTATCATATGTGATTTCCATTATTATCTTATAGAATCTAACTTCTTGCAAGTCCATCTATTGTTGGAATTTCATCTTCATCTTGTTCTTCTAGTCATTTTACTTGTATATTTCTTATTCAAATCATCCATATCCAACTTTATTTTGCACTATCCAAGTCAACGTTGCTCCACCCAGTCATTGTCGACCAATCCTCTATTAACACACTTCATGTTTCCGAACCTTCCCGAGTGTATGATTTTACTTTGTTTCTATTTTAGTTTCAATATCTATCATTATGTTGCCATGTTATTCCAAATCTTCCATGTATGAACTCTAGTCATCGTCGACCTGAGTCATGTTTGCACCCAACCCACCCTAATATATGTTTTCTTACATCTCCTTTTCTTGTCTGTCTCAGATATTCTAATTGGGATCTAAAAAATATCTAATTGGGCTGTAAAAAATGGTATATACTTGATCACCTCTTTGAAATAATATATTCCTCATTTGCTTCCTTTAGTGCAACTCCCTTCATCCATTTAGTGAAATAGTCAGTGGCCATGAGGACCCACTTATGACCCAAGCTTGAATGTGGGTTGATCAATCCAATAAAATTGAATCCCCATTACATGAATGGTTCATTTATAGATATGGGGTAGATTGGAAGGGATGTTAGCCTTTCTTTTCCTTTAAAGAATGCAAATTTCTTACATTTCTTAACCCATGCTTGAAATCATCGAAAATATTGGGCCAATATTAACCAGCCTTTCATGATCATGAGAGCTATTGTCCTTGGAGAAAAGTGTCCTCCTACTTCTCCATTATGGAATTCATGCAATACTTTCTCAATTTGATATGTTTTAATGCATCTTAAGAGAACACCATTTACATATTTTCTAAATAGAATGCCATCAACCAAGATAAAGGGAATGGATTGGAGTTTAAAGTGCCTCCTTTTTGTTTTACTAAAACCTTGGGGAATTGGCTGTTTGGAGAAATTTGACTACATCATGAGTCCAACAAGAAGTGGTTAAGGCATTGGTTGAGTGTTCTTGATCAAATGGGAGCACTAAAACAACCTCATGTTCAATTTTCTAGTCTAAAACCAATTATTCACATAATCATTTTCTTTGAACCAACTCATTTTCCTTCATATTCCACTACTTTTGTTATCCAACCAGCTCTTTTCTCATTTAGATCCTTGTTTAAAAGGAATTATTTCACACCAGCATGTGAAACTACTAAATAGATCTTTTTGTTGGATATTAAATGCCTAAATTTCTTCAAACTTCTTATAACAACAAGGGAATGTTTCTCAACAAATAATTATCTCACCTCATAATCCTCGTGAATTAGGCTAAAAATACAATATTATATTCCAAGAATTCTTCATTTAGTTGTATCAAGATGTAAAATATTGTGTCTATGCTTTTGAAGGCATAGAATGTGAAATCCTTTGAGAAATCTGGGTTAATGAGAGTTGGAGCCTATGTTATTACTTGCTTTGTGGATTTAAAGTTGTTGTTTCCTTCAGTTGTCCATTTCAAGGCCACTCTTTTTCAACATTAGTGTCAATAGTTTGGCAAGGTTGGTGAAGTTTGGAATGAACCGCCTGAAAAATTGATTCTTCCCAAAAAAATTGTAGTGATTTTTATGATTGGGTAGTGGAAATGCAAGGATGGAATTAACTCTCTTTGGATCAATGCTTAACCCTTATTTAGATACAAAATGGAAAATGATATTACCTTCATGAGCTACAAAGATACACTTTTGGGGTAGAGAGAAAGGCCAAACTGCGACACCTCTCAAAATCCTTTCTCAAATGGGAAATATGATTACCTACATTTTTGGAGAACACTATGATATCATATAAATAGACCATAATAATGTTGTTGATCAACCCATTAAACGTCATGTACATGGCTCTTTGGAAGGTTTCTCATGTGTTGGACAAACCAAATGACACTTTTCTATAGGCATAGGTTCCTCATTTTTTGGTAAAGGTAGTCTTGAACTGGTCTTCTTCCTTCACTATGATCTCATTGTAGCCGAAGTAACCATCTAGAAGAAAAATCTTTCTCATTAGGCCACCATTTTTAATGTTGTTCCATTGATTTTTTTAGATAATGGTCCTCTAAGGATGCATTGTTCAAATCTCTGAAATCAACACACAATCTGATTTCTCCATTCCTTTTCCACACTAGAACTAAATTGGCAACCCAAGATGAATGCTTGATGGGAAAAATGATGTTTTCCTCAATTAACTTGTTCAATTCCTTCTTCATCAAAGGTTCAATATGTGGATTGACAGGTATTTTTTTGTCTGATAGGCTTGGTAGTTGAATCCAACTCAATGGTGTGTTAAGATAAAATAGGATCAAAACCTCTAAGGTATTCATAGCTCCATGAAAAAATATCAACAAATTCTTGACAAAGTTCTACAAAATCATGTTTTTCATGTGGAGTGCTTACCTTACCAATTTGAAGAAATTTTCCTTCACCAACTAAGATGGGTTATGAATCTTCACCCTTGACCATTATGTTTGCCTTTTCTTTTCTAAATTGGTCATTGGGGTTGAAAATAGATTCTAAGGTCACTAGGCCCTTGGGTAGCTTATTTGATCTGAGTTGAACAACTTTGTCTCCATATTGATTTTCCAACTTATCTTGATTTCTTGAAGAAAACTCAACCTCCTCTTGAATAAAATTGACAATATGTTTATAATTCTAAAATACTTTCCAATTTTTGTCATTGTTTGGTATAACAGTATCACTATTACCTATAGACACAAAATCCTACATTTTGGGTAATTATCTTTTCCTGACTACATACTACTATTCATATGATTCCTAAGTAAGAAAATTATTAATTAACTCATGTCTTTGGCCATATTTTCTTTCTTTTTGATACCACTTTTTTCTTGCACACCTTCTTGCTTAATCGACCTTTGACCCTTCAGCTTTCTCTAACTCTAGACACCAACACCTAGCCAAGATGCTAGCATTAGTTGCCCCCTTCCCCTCTAGGTGTTCCTAACCTCTTTGTATTTTTCACATCTTATGGGTCCTTTCTAGCTATTTAAGCATCTTATCATTTTAGTAGTCGGCCTTTTAGGGTTAATTACAAAATTCAATCAAGGGAATCATATAAATATAAGTCTATGTGATCATAATAAAGGACCAAGCACTATGCATTAGCTATCACCACATAAGGTTGTATCCAAATTCTATTCAAGATCATTCAATCATCCATTATAACATCCATTCAAGGGAAATGGATGAAATTCTTCTACATACACTTCATAGGAGGGGAAGTTCATTCTATTCCATGTACACATATAGTTACATATTATATATTTATCTATTTTCTCACTATCAAGTGCGACATGCACAAGAGCCACCTAGGGCACAATTCCACATGCGCGTGCACACACACACACACACACACCTAGAACTACATTGGGCTCAAAATGTAGTACAACACTTAGTTGTAAGATCACTTGTTTGACATATGAGGATAATATGAACCCTCATTTGCATTCTTTTATTTTTAGGATTTGATGCACTCTTGAGGGTTTTGTAGGTCAATCTTTCATTGCAATTTATCAATGACATCAATGATCATTGTGTGACATACTAGTGACAAGAAGAAAAGGACAATGAACATATCAAAACCCTATGAAGGAGGTTTCATGGGGGTTTGAGAAGTCACAGGCTCCAAGAGCAGGTCTATGGCACACAAAGGCACCCTTGACCCATTCTAGGTGCCCCAATATAGGAAGATATTTAACTTGCACATTTTTCAAAGGCTCTATGTGGCACTTCTACCTCTCTGTTCATATATTCAACACTTCAACATAGTTTAGATTTAGTTGCAAACCAACTAAGTCTTCTTATCCCTTCTTTGCAACTATAATTTCTTATTTACTATCTTAATTTATTTACTTGGGTCAATTTTGTATCTCATTACTTATTTATTTACTATTACATTGTAATTAGTATTAGAATCTATTAATTCAATATTTTATTAATCATTTAGTTAACCCAACCATTTAGACCCTTCTTTTTTAATATCTCTTCACCCTATCAAGCCATGGATCAATCATCTTATCCTTATTTCTCTCCCACTAGGGTTTCTCGGTATGGTTACTACTATTGTTAATTTCAGAAAGTTCGTACTCAACATCATCCTCGATTTATTACGCATATGGTTGATCCTTCCATTAATGTAGTAACTACTCACTAAAATCATCCTTCTATGGCTCCACCAATTTCTATCCTGCCACTTATCACTTCCACGGATCCTCCGCTTACTTCTAGGGGCTATGATATCATTGAGAAGCTTAAGAATACACTGACTGAAATATCTCTCTATTTCTTTGTACATAATCCACTCCGATTGTCTTCATACATTACAATTTTCCTTAGGTCTATTCACATTGAAAGTTATAATTCTTCGGTGGCATTCACACACCTCATTCAGTCTCTTAAAAAATTTCCACGTGCTATATCATTTACTAATGAGTACATATCATTTTTTTCTCTTGACAATCCATGTGCACCTTTTCTTATCACTGTAATTATTGGTACCACTTGTATCAATTGTGTACTCATTGCAATGGATTGGTCATTAATTTATGTGCTTATTCTCTTCTTAAAAAAATAGTCATTTCGATAATATAATTTCTAATATTTCTACTCTTATTCATGGCTATGATTCAACTACTCGTACGTGCTTAAGAACTATCCCATTACATATCAAATTCGGGAATAAGAATATCCCTATGGAATTTTTCGTTATCAATGCCTCATTTCAATTCAATATTTTACTGGGTAGACCTTGGATCCATGTAATGCAAACGATTCCATCCACTTTTCATCAATGTGTCAAATTCCTATATGATGGATATGAACATACCGTAACTACGGACCTTGATCCATTCAAATTCTATCGCATAGACCCTATTACTATTATTATAATTCCTCCATCACATCCTATTCCATATAGCAACATTGATACATACGATGTTGGTCAATCTAGTGCTTCACATTCTTCTTCTACCACTCTCAAAGCACTCTGGCTATTTCCACTCATACTACTATTATCATTTCACCCACTGTATCTACTCCAATAACTACTACTACTCCACTTATTGATGCTCCTCTTGCTCCTACATCTAGTGTACCTCCAACCAACATCCTTGATACTTCTATCCAACATGACAATGTCACCACTAATGATTCGATGATGAGGTTGATACTATTAAATGTATTGATGATAAATTGTGCAATCTCAATTTCAATCCTATTGATGTCGATGATTCATATTTCAATGATACTTATGTTACTAATGGCCCTGGTGAATATAAATTAAAAACACCCCCTCCTTCCACTAATGCTATGGTACTTTATCGATGATGTGTCCATACTCTAGACTCTTTTGCACCTTCTCAGGGGCAATCTACATCTGCACAATCTCATTTCACATGCACACATTTCATCAATAACTCTTATTGGCATCATAGTCCATTGGATTGCAATTTCTCTGATACTATTTGCATATATGATGTCTTTACTAGGCTTGGCTTAAAACTCAATGAGATCCTACCACCGCATCACTCACCTCATCTTTAGCATGGATATGTTCACATTAAGACCGCATATGGACTTCTTTTTCCATTTAGCAGCTTCGTTGCATGTACCCGCGTGTTTCTCCACTAACAAACTTGGGAAATATTGGATTAATTATATTGGGGCACTTTAGACTTTAGTCAAACTTCCATAACTTTTCCTATACCATTCGGTCATGTTTCTATTAGTAATGATTCATCTCTTGGTTATTCACAAAATCTCACTCTTTGTAATGCACATGAGTGTACGCCAAAACCTTTCACCGATGAAGATTACATAATTATCATGTACACCTTATGTTGCTATGGATATTTATATGATCCACCTAATATTATTGCTTATTAATCCTCTAATGCATCTCTAGTTTGATTTTATCAAGACAATGAGGACCCTTTAGACATTGTCATTTAATCACTCTCATCATCACACACTTGGGGAATCACACTATTTCTCCCCCTTTTAGTATTAGCATGTTTCTTATTCTCTCATCACTTCACATATAGTCTCTCACGTAAACATACATATCTTGATACATATTTGTATCATCATTAATCGATGACGCACTCATGTGCTACGGTTCACACATGACCTTTGAGGCCATCCTATACACACTACACATTACACATCAGTACACTATGCACTACGCACTATGTAGTACACAATACATAGTACATAGTACACACTACAAACTACAAACTACACAATACACACTACACACTACACACACTACACACTACACACTACACACTACATACACATACACAAGTACACAAGATTACACATACATACACACACACTACACACTACACACTACACACTACACACTACACACTACACACTACACACTACACACTGCACACTACACACTACACACTACACACTACACACTACACACTACACACTACACACTTTGATGAATGATTCATGTGTAGAACTTTTCTTGCAGTCTATTTGCTTCCATGGTTTTATGTTATATTGCTTTCTCTTTTCTACCATTATTTTCAATTTTTTGCAGGTTTTTCCATTTTTCTTTTGTGCACACTTGTATGCTTTTGGTCTAGTAGGTCTTGATTGTCTTGTGACATTATGAGTGATATCCCATGTTTGAAACCTAATTTTGCAGTTTACATTGTCTTATTGCGTGTTGTATTCTTATGTCTTAGCTTACACATTGTTTGCTTGTCTACTAGCTTACATTTTACATGTGTTTTTTTTCTTTCTTGTACTAACACTTATCTCCTAGCTACTTTATTTACATGTTCCTTAGTTTTGACCAAGCGCACTCCTCCTTGTAGGGCACATTTTCAGCATAGAGGTCAATCCTCCTTTGGGCCACATACTCCTCGGTGATATTGCATGAATCCTAAACAAGGGGGAATCATTTGGGTGAATCATTCACCCCATATAGTAGTCTACAGTCATCACACAACACAATTTAGTACCAGTATAAAAGTCATTATTCTCGACAGACTCAAAATCTGACTTGGGTCCTTAGCATAACATAGACACTAATGTCTAGACCAGGATAGTAATGCCCGGGTGCCATTTACCCTTAATGAATTCCTATGACTAGGGGAAGTTACACAACATCTTTCAAAGGCATCACAACCTACAACACTTCACACAACAAATTTTATAGGGTATACAATCCTTAGCACTTTTGCATTGGATCGAATTGGTAGAACCGGTCAAATTTTTACACACCATTTGTAGCGGTGTTCTACATTGTGGGAAGAAATTAAAGGATGGAGGATGACACCAGAATTTCCTCCCTACATTTCTTACACATTCTTGGTGTGAGATCACCTGAAAAAATCACATCCAACACAATTAGAGTGATATCACCCAAAAAAATCACTCCTCTACATCATCTATAAGATCCTTTCTACACTCTTTTCCTCATCATAGATCAGGTGCACATGTTCCTTTTTCACATTTTTTCATTTTTACATGCTTTCTTATATAATTTTTACCCATATATACACATATTTAACTACTTTATAATTATTCTCTTTTGCAGCTCCGTCCTTATGGGAAGAAGTAGTCAACATCATCCTACATCACATCATCATCAACAACAATCAACATTAATAATAGGTATAACAAGGACACCTACATATACGTTTTCACCCTAGGGACATCATTTATCATCACTTTTTACATTTTCTCCTCTCTAGTTTCCATGCTTCACATTTTTATCACTCCACTCTTTTCATTGTCTCTTAGTTCGCTTTCGCCATCGATCTACATGGTTATCATGTACAGATCTCTTATATAATTTATGTTATCGGGCTTTCACTCAAAAACATAAAGTTTGGGAAAATGTAGACACAAAATCATGAACTTTGGGTAATTATCTAGTCCTAATTACATACTACTATTCATATGATTCCTAAGTAAGAAAAGTATTAATTAACCCATGTCTTTGGCCATATTTTCTTTCTTTATGTTGCCACTTTTGGTCTTGCACAACTTCTTGCTTAGTCTATCCTCCTCCGACCCTTTATTTTCTCTAAGTCTAGACACCATCACTTAGCTAGGATGCCGGTGCTTAAGCACCCCCGTCCCCTCTAGGTGCCCTTGAACTCTTTGTAATTTGTTCACATTTTTTTGGTCCTTTCTAGTCATTTGAGCATATTATATTTTTGGTATTCAGCCTTTTCAGGGTTAATTACGAAATTCAATCAAGGGAATCATATAAATATAAAGTTATGTGATCATAATAAAGGGCCAATCACTAGGCATTAACTATCACCACCTAAGGTTGTATCCAAAGGATATTCAAGAGCATTCAAGCATCCATTCAAGGGAAAGGGACTACATTCTTATACATACACATCATATGAGGGGAAGCTCATTCCATCCCATGCACACATCTACTTACATCTTCTACATCTATTTAGTTGCTCGCTATCAAGTGTCACACATGCAAGAGGCACCTAGGTAGCAATTACACACACACACACACACACACACACACACACACACACACACACACACACACACACACACACCTAGAAATACATTGGGTCTGAAATGTAGTGAAACACTTATTCGTAAGATCACTTGTTTGACATATGAGGAAATTTTGACCCCTCATTTGCATTCTTTTTTTTTTGGGATTTGATGCAATCTTGAGGGTTTTACAGGTCAATCTTTCATTACTGGTTATTAGTGACATTAGTGATCGTTATGTGACATACTAGTGATAAGAAGTGATGGATGATGAACAAGTCACAAACCTACGAAGGAGATTTCTTGAGGGTTTGAGCAACACAGTGCCCAGTGACTAGGTATGTGGTGCCCACAAGCTCCCTTGACCCATTTTAGGTGCCCTAGTCCGTAGATATTCAACTCACACATTTTTCTCGAGGCTCGTGTGACACTTCTCCCTCTTTGTTCATTTGTTCATCACTTTAGCATAGTTTAGATTTGGTTTAAAACCAACTAAGTCTTCTAATCCCTTCTTTTGAATTCAGGGTGTATTATGTACTAGCTTGATTTTATTGGGTCAATTATGTATCTCATTGCTTATTTATTTACTTCTACATTTCAATTATTATTAGGCATATATTCATTCAATATTTGTTTAATCATTACCCTTATATATACAATTGAACTTTTTCTCTCTTAACATTATCAACATCAAACTTTACCCCAATTGCAGCTTTTCACAAACGCTTCATTATATTTCCTGAATGATATGGCTATTAAAAGCTTAAAAATATTCCAAAAGATCCCATACTCTGTGCTTGTAAGCTTTTATCAAGTCATTCTTGGTTGCATTTGATCCTCTAACCTGGTTCACAATTAGTTCACTATCCTTAAAGGTTTGTAATTTCTTGATGTTCTTCTTTCTTTCCCATTTCTAGCCATGGATGAGGGACTCGTATTTTTTTGTGTTATTGGAGAAGCTAAAATGGGATCTAAAAGATGAGTAGTAATTCATTCTAGTAGGATACACAAGGACTACACCTCCTCCTGCTCCTTGTCTTCTTCTTGATCCATCAAAGAACATTTGCCAAATGTCATCTTCCTTGCCCTTTGTTTGGTTTAACAATGCTAGGAAACAGTGAATTTTCCTCATGTAAATAATAAATACCAAGACCCATTTCTTCCACTCACTTATATGGATATGATATATATCATTCATCTCCCCACTCATTAAGTAGCAAGTCAAGAATGACCTTAATCTGAGTATCCACATCTTGGGTACTTAGACAATCTTCTTGATCAAAGATGGTACAATTTTCATTGATGGGGATAAACACATAAGATTCTATATGATATGTTGTGATAGGTTCATATTTAATAGTATTATTAGCGAAATACATATTTTTGAAGAACATATGAGACCAATCAGCTAATAAGTATCCTCCAATTCGGGTAGTGAAATCTCTGGATAGACACATAACAAAGAGTGGAGGTAGATCAATTATGAATATATCATGGGGAACTAAGAAATTAGGGCATGCATGTAGTGTGAGTATTAGACCTTTGATAACTCCATTAGTTCCTGTTGATGTTCCATCCAACTATACCACCCATTTAGAAATATATTCGTACTTGAGGCCTAGTTTTTCTATAATTTGTTTGGGCATGACAAAAACCGCTTGCTCCAAAATCAATCATATAGTTGTGCACCAAATGATTTCCAATGATAAAAGCTTCATAAATGGGTGGAGGTTTCATTTTCCTTCTTAGTTGATCCTCATTTTTCTCTATTGCATTATTAAGAAAAATATTTTCTTATTCTTTAGATGGCTCACTTGAGATAGAGAGATTGGACATAATTGCTTGTAAAGAGATCTCTTTTTCCCCGGATTGCTAACGATTCCCATAGGGATATGCTCATATTATTTTTCTTCATTTTTTCAATTATTTTTAAAGTATTTGTATTATCTCTTTTCTATGCCTTACTCATAATAACCTTTTCCGATTTTGAGATGATATGGAAGGACTTTTAGGATGATATTGTACATTTTGAGTTACATTTGAATTGATACCTCCTTAGAGCATCAAAGAGGGTTAGGAAGGACCCATATTTTTTACTATCCCTATTCCATATCTCCTTCTTAGATATAGTATTCGCAGCCATGCCTTGGGAAAGCTTTGATTTATTCCAAAAATTCATACATTTTCTAGTTTACAAGTGAAGTGTCACTTTGTGGTGTCTCCTGAGTGACTATCCGTTCGAATTTCTTCAATGGGTACTGTACGGATGAAAATTGACATACAACCTTCAACCACACTTGAACTCCCCGAGGTCATGCTAGAACAACCAATGTTGAATGTGTGTGGCTAACTAGAGGAGGATCAATGACTAAGATATGGTAGTGTGATCTCCTAGTAATTGAATTGGCAAAGGGGAGATTTAGAGGCTATGAATGGGTAGCATAAATTCCCTATGGTTTGTTTTCCTAAATTGGATCTAAGTGTTGATCTAGTTTGAAGTGTCCAAATTAACCAAGCTAAAACTAACAATCTATACTATTGCTGAAAGGAAGCTAATATAAAAAAATCACAAAATTGAAATATTACAATCACAAACAACAATTTTCTTCTATTTTTAATAATTAAAATATTTCTACTCTAAAGTGAAACAAGTGAGATAACCCATTCTCTTATAGATATTATCTCCTTTAGATCCATAGGGATGGGAAGAAGAGGATCCATCACCGGGGGTTGCTACGAAAGATTCAAAATATCTTGGAAATTAACTAATTACTTGCAAATGAAAGGAAATTGATTTCTACTCTATTTGATATGATGTAACAATGATAAATTGCAAGAATGAAGGAAATCAAACAAAAAATCCAACCTAGAATTCATAGAATAGAGGTAAATCCAGCTGTGTAGTAATTTTTCCCCTTAGTCTATCCTTTCTTTCTCTGTGTGTCCATATGAGTCCAAGGAATTGGGAATGCAAAGGAAGCAATAGGAGAAGGTGCTTGAGTAATGGAAGTTTGAAGGAAGTCTAGTTATAATGCAGGTGGAAGAAGGATAACACAAGTGAACAAAGCTTGGCTATGTAATTTCCAGCAAGATTATAACAACAATACTATGCAAGATACACAAAATTCTCAGCCCTTTGCTTGAATACAAGCATGGAATATATAGGAATTGGTAGGGATGTGCCTTCATACACAAGCTTTGTAGTGCCAAATCAATGGGTGAAGAGGTAATTTAAAATAATTAAATCTATTTAAAAATAGCATAGGGAAGGAATACTAAGAAATACGGACTATTTTTAGGTGATTTGGTTCTACAAATGCGCCCTAGAAGTCAAGTTAAGTGAAATCAAGCGTGTTAAAATCACGCATGGATAATTTTGGAAAAAGCACGTAAGACCACCACCTGTGTAGGGTGGCAAATGGTCATGTGACCACTACCTTGCTTGGGAGATAGTTTTAGAACCGTTTCCCGTGCAGTGGCGGCAATCCCGACACTAAAGTCCAAAACATACACAAAATGAAGTGGGAAGTTATACGAAAGCATGGAAAAGCTAAGTAAGGATGTATAGGCTACAAATATACACTGTGAATGGGTTTAGGAACTTGAACACCTTCTAAAAGGACATGAATCATCATTGGGGAATTTTATAACCATTTTTCGACAATGTAGCACATGTAATTTTGGGTACGTACAAGTACATATTGGGAGTAGATGAACTTTGCACCATCAAATATTGGTTCAAAATTCCATTAGGGCATGTTGCTTGGTTGTGTGGAAGATGAAAAGGGAAAAACCACTCATAATATTGCACAAGGTTATTTTAAATAGGAACCAAATATTTGGATGAGTTAGGCACATTTGGATTATATGTTTGAAATGACCTTGAGAGGAAATTGGTTATGATTTGGAGTAGCTTGGAAAGGAGAATTGTTTGGTTGATAAGGGAACTTATTAGGTTGGTATGGAGGTGATAAGGTTTGAAATTTTGATCTTGCTACCTCTTAATGGATACCAAATAATTCCCAAAATTTTGAAATTGTTTCATCACTTCATGTAACTCATTGGAAGGGCTTGAGGAAGTATACGATTGGTTGGAACTTTGATTCCTTAGGGTTGAAATAGGAGGTAATTCAAGGGCTTCATGAGAATTAGGTGTCTCAATATATGGTAATAATAGAATTAATCAACATATATTTACAAAAATTATGTACTCATGCCGAGCTCTAATCATGACCTCTCAAACCCTAAGCAATTCCTTCCTAATCCTAACTTTGTTCCTCTAGATCGGGTGACATCTATGGTTTTTCAAGTCCCAAGTAGTTATATGGGAAATTTGGTGGCATCGTGGGACCGAGTGGTCTTGTTCTTCCCGATTGTGCTATGGTTTTGTCAAGGAATAGTGAGATTTCTCTACCTCAAAGATATTATTTTCCTATGAACATTGGCTAGGACATCAATGGAGATGGTGTTGTTGATAGGAAGTGGTTGGAAAACCTTATTTATGGCCACGTTGGTGGAATTGGTATTTCCCATGATATAATTGGTTCCCAGCAAGTAGAGATTGGTTCTTCCCCGCTACATCTAGTTCTCGGAATAGTGATGGAAATGATGTGTGGAAAAGGGTTAGATTGAGCCCTAACTACCTTTTTCCGGGTCAAAACCTATCTCTATTAGTGGTCATGGGTCATCCTATGTTATAAAAAGTTGGTTCCCTACTATAACCCTTTTCCATGGTGGTATTGGGTCTTCTCGCATCAAGATTGGCTCTTCAAAGTTAGGTTATGCCAAGGAACAAACTTCTACCCAAGGGCTAGGATGTGAGTATCCTTCTAGTCAACGTATTCTTGAACCCCCTCTGCAACATTCCTATGTTGTTGTTATGTCTAGACAGAGACCTCTCAAGGCAGCCGTTAACAAACCTTTAGTTACTTTTGGTGCTCAAGTGATAAAATTTGAGGAAACATTCATGAGAAAAGGCATGATCTATATATTTAATGGTCTATGGCAAGGTCTACCATAGTTAAATTCTTGGGTATCTTCTGAATGGCACCCCATCTTGTTAGCGGAGTGTATTTTTATCCTTGTGCTAGAGGATTTTTCATTTTGGTATTTAAATTGATTGAAGATAGAGATAAAATTCTCCAAACTTTGAGAACTTCATAATCACCTCCTTCTCATGAAATCGTGGTTCCCTTCCTTCAATCCACTCACTGAAACCTTTCATGTTAATCCTGTTTGGATTTGGTTACCTCACCTCCCACTAAAATTTTAGGGAGGAGAGCCTGATTTCGATGGGAAATGATTTGGGAAAATATTTGGACATTGATTCTAAAACAAAACTATATACTCATACCACCTATGCTCATATCTTGGTAGATTTGGATACCTCGGTTGATCTACCGACCTTAATGGAACTTAGGGTGTTGGATCAGATTTGGTCCCAACCATTAGACTATGAAGGGTTACCCTTCAGATGTAGGAAATTATTTGGCCTAGGTCACTTAGCTTCAGACTGTAAGAGTGTGAAACACAAAGTGAATGGGAAAGTTTCTTGGTGGAAGGATGCTCAACCGAATATGTTGGTTGTGGAAAATGAATTTTTTATTTTTCGAGAGGATTCAAACACTAAAGACAATGAGTTTCAAATTTCGGTTTAAAATGTGGAGAGTTATGGACCAATATCCTCTATGCCTATCTTGGGTAATAATGTGCCTTTAGGATTAGACTCTTGATGATGGACTCAAATGTTGATAAAAATGAGAGGTTGGAGGTTTTGATCCCAATTCATTTAGATGAAAACACTAATCCTAACAAGAGTGAGGGTGGATAGTTGTGAACCAAAAAGGAAAGGAAAGAACCACTCTACTCCTCTTCAGATGAACTTAAGATCCCATGGTAGGGTGCCCCTTGGGTAATCCTTTCCTTTCCTTTGGTTAAGGTTGTACATTAGGGATTTTGGCTCTCCTTGAGGATAGTCAAGATTTTTTGACTTGTTTTCTTTGTAGGATCTTTGTCATTTTTCTCTCTCCTAGCCTTAGCGTTGGTTTGGGGTTCCTGGGGGTCTTGTTTTTCTATTCATTGACCAAGCTTCACTTTTTACCTTTTGAGCCTTTATTCTTATCTTTCAGTTATATAGGGTTCATGATTCCCTTCAAAATCATTGTTGTTTCATTTTGGATGTTCTGTGGCCTAGCTTTATTTATTATACAAGGTATTTTTGGTCCCTTAAAAAAAAAACCCCTTTTACCTTATCTAAAAATATATAGGCATTGGAGGTCTAGGAGAAAGTTTTTCATCCTAAATAAGGCTATTCTCAACTCTAATAGCAATTTCATAAGCATTTGGTAATGTTCTACCCCCCATAGACTGAATCATGACTGAAATATCACTATTCAAAGCCTTTATATAATAGAGAAATGCATATTGGGGTGTAGGTCTTACCAATTGAGGAATTATTTCTTAAGTGCTTTAAAATATGATGTTAAAATCCATCATCTGCTCATTTGGGGCTCTTTTCATAGTGCTCGGCTACTCTATTAAAGACATGTGATCTAACTTATCCTCAAAATAATTTCAAAGGGTTGTGTCAAGTTCATCTGAATATGAATTGAATATGGTCTTAAAATCCTATACCATTGAATATATTTTCCTTTGAATGATGAATCCAAGAGTCTAACAATAATAACATCTTCCATGAAAAATTTACCGAACAAACATTAATAACATCTTGGATATGATCAGCTAGGGTAGTATGGTTTTCACTAGTGAAATAAGGGATATTTTCTCTAGGAGGAGGAGCTATCATTGAACCAATTAATTAATTAAGTAATTAAAATATCCTTCTTTTGTTAGTTAATTAACTCTTCTTTGGATCACAACAATGATATAATTTAGCTCAAGAAATTTAAATACTTAATTAACTACATTTTCCATTAATCAATATATCATCCACACATTTTCTATCTAGATTAATTAATTATTTCTAATTAATTAAGCTCTCCCTTTCTATCTAGATTAATTAATTATTTCTAATTAATTAAGCTCCCTTTCTAAGATTAATTAATTATTTCTAATTGATTAAGCTCCTTTCTATCTACATTAATTAATTATTTCCTTTAATTAATAGCCCTTTTCTATCTATTAATTAGTTATTCTCTTAATTCTATTTAATCAATAAATCGTCATTTATTTGATTAAAATCCTCTCATAACATAAATCATACTAACTATTCCTCTAAAAAGATTATATAAGCTTGCACACCTATTAATTAATCACTTTGGTTAATTAATAAATCCCCTCAAACCCCATGAGTCACTAAAGGACAAAATAAACTCTCCTAAGGTTGACTCAACCCTTTCTAAACCTCCCTTATCCACAACTAACCCAACCTCTCCATTTATCCCACATGAAGAGGGATGTAGAGATTCTTCTATCCATTGGGCTATATAAGGAGCCCTCCTCCTACCTTTCTATTTACACCTACACTCCTAAATGAGCATAGAGCATACACTATAGCCATTTATCATCTTTGAGCATTCTTCCATTAGAAGAGCTTGCCTTCTCCATTTCTTGTATTCATCCACCCAAGTTTTGAAGTCATATGGAGATATGTCAAATGGTCTTGTAGCCATGATTTGACAAGACTCCATTCTTAGAAACCTTGGGATTTCAAGCACATAATCAACTCTTTGATTTCTAGAGATCTACATAGGTTCAATCTCATCTTATTTTAGCATTCAATAAGAGATAGAAGTTAATTTGTTTAACATATTAGCTTGAAATGTTCATTTCATGTTTAATGTAGAAATGTTGATAGGTTAGCTTTGTTTAAGCTCTTAGCATGATGATGCATAGGTTTAGTTTAGCATTGTATTGAAGCTACTAGGTGTTAGTTTCAACTTTACTTACATTGCTAACTATTTCATGCATACATATGGCATGCCCAGTGGGACTTAATCCATTTTCCTTTGCACTTAATTTCAAGTTTTTGTAGTTTAGTTTCAATTTTGGTTACTAACCCTCTTTTTACATATATTGACATAACTTGTTTTTCTTAACTTGTTTTGTTGAGTTTGAATGTGTTGAGTATTCCTTGTAGGTATAAAGGAGGTGAAGTGCTGTCAAAATTGGAATTGATGGGAAAATTTCAAGATTTCTCCATGTTTTCATTTTTAGATCTTGTTTTTTCAACATTCTACATGCTAGTTTTGTCAATTTCTTGAAAATCTTAAATTCTTGAGCATGTAGGTTAGTGTTTGATAGTGTTGAGTCTTCTATTTACATATTAATGTGGTGGGTTGCTGTCAAAATTGAATCTTGGTGAAAAATTTCAATATTTCATCATGTTTTCATTTTTAGAGCTTACTTTTTCATCATTCTACATGCTAGTTTTGCCAATTTCTTGAAAATCTTAAATTCTTGAGCATGTATGTTAATGTTTGATAGTGTTGAGTCTTCTATTCATATATTAATGTGATGGTTTTTGTCAAAATTGAATCTTGGTTGGAAAAATTTGACCATTTTGTAGATTAAGGGACATTTTTTTGACATTTTTTTAGTGCATGTCAAGTGCATACCCGTGAGCATAAGAGCATATGTGTAACCCATCTTCCGAAGGCCATAATTTTTCTCCCAAACTCAAAATGACTCCATTTTTTTTTGTTGAAAGGTATTGAAGTTAACTATGCAATGAAAACATAAATTTGGGATTTATACTTACAGAAATTATAGGTTTTCTTTTATTTTAAAATTGGTCATTTTCTAACATGTCTAATGTTTTGATGAATGTTGTATTTCCATGCTTTACTTGATTTAGACCAAAGCGTGTGTATGCTCTTCTCTTGCACCTTTTGGTGATCTTGAGAATCAAAAACACTTTGATCTCTATCTTTTTAACATTGGGATTAAACTTGGAAATTTGATTATTCATTTTGCTTAAGGGAATGAACCTTTTACAAAACATTTTTCAATGGTCCTTTGATTTGAAGTTTTCCATTTCTATATAGTTGGGATAAAGTTTGTGTATGATCTTATCTTGCACCTTAGGGTGATCTTGAGAATCAAAAGAAACTTTAGTCTTCATTTTATAACATTTGGTAAATTGAAACTTCATCTTTCACTTTTGGTTTAAGGGAATGAACATTTATCAAGATTTTTGTATGGTTCATTGATTGCAAAGCTTTTCTTTACTTTTTAGTTGGATTATTTTTTGTGTATGCTCTTCTCTTGCATCCTTGGATGATCTTGAGAATCAAAAGAAACTCTTAATCCTCTTTTAAATAATGTGATTTTCTTGGAGAACTACTAACGCTTGAGTGCAGGACCTAAAAAATGCTTGTCAAAGAAAGGAGTTTGAAACAAAATTAAACTACTAATATAGTTTGTGTAGGTTTCCAAAAGGTGTTCAAGAAAACCACATCCAATTTAAAAAGATAAAAAACACACCACAATCAACACATTGTATTTGCAGGTTCGGATAAGGGTACATCCCATCCGCTTAAAACTAGGACATAACCCCTTTGGCATAAGCCTTAAGCTACAACAATGGGGGTGGTCCTAGGAACCCCAAAGTAGTCCACACAAGAGGGAACCTTGTGGATGAAATGGGAAGTGCTCCACACAACCTACTTGACTAGTATTACCATTTGTGAGATTTAGCGTCACAAGTCATCTGTATCATGACCCTAGTGAGAGTACACGATGGATGCATTTATTTCCCACTTGTGCTTGAAGGGGGTAAAGTAAAGCCGAGATACTCCCAAATTAGTTAGTGAATTTTTTGGGTAAATCGAGCTCGCTCTTAGATGACTTGTGACACCTAGTTGAGTGAACCACCTAGGAAGCTATCTTTGACCAGGAGCCCACTTGGACCACATCAAAGCCAATTTGAGTTGAGAGCTATTGTTCATCACGAAAACATGTGAAGTGTTACTTTTGCTTAGTTTTTCACTTTCCCTAAGGTGAGGTGAAACTCTACCGAAAGTGAGGCCAACATTTTTCAACCCCAATTGATCTACTTCCTTCACTTTCTTTTGACACTTTGTTGATCAAAAGAAGAGTGACTACCTTTGCGTTATCAATTGATTGTTTCACCACTTTTTGTCCATTTACGCCCATCCATGTTTGTGGTTGGGTTGTTAAACGTCTAAAGTGTGTGGAGACATTTTTATATCATTGGTAGCCTTTTTGATCTTGATACCCAAGTCAAGATCATCATCATAGTTAGGCTTGGTTCATCACTTTGATTCTCCTTTGAATGGTTATCTTGTTTATATCGTGACACTACAATTTTGGTATTTACGTCTTGTTTCTTGTAAACTTGGCCTAAATATCTATATTGTAAGGTTACACTATATACACTTTAACAATTCCTAGGTATACTATCACTTTAGTTTGATTTCAATTATTACCTCGATTCTGAAGAGTGTTAAGTGTTACCACTTGTGCGTGTTATATCAATATCATCTTGATATCAATACCTTACTTTCTCACAAAGTTTGGTTAACATATCTTGGTGAAATTGTTGTGTCACTCACAATCATAACTGACACCTTTTGGAATATAGGTCTTGATTGAATTTGGGCTTGCTTCTAGTATACTTTGTTTGGAGGTCACGTTAACTTCTTGTTATTACTTACGCCTTGTTCATTTATTTGAACTCGACATAAGTAGGGACATTTTGTTAATCATCATATGACACCAACTACCTTTTCAAAAAAAATTTAGGAAGTACTTCATTTGATTATTTGGTTTGAAACTCAACATTGTGTGACTGATTCTTTCTTGGCTCATTCATTTAAGAGAAAATTATTGTGTCACGTTGGTTCTTTGACATTCATAACATACCTTAATTTCTTGACATTCCTTCTTTCACTTAGGTTTGATAAAAATATTTGAACACATTCATAGATACCTTAGTGAAACTATTACACGTCATGGCTCCTAAAACAAGATTAGGACTCAAAAAAAGGCTTTGGAAACAAGAAAAACACAAACTTGGGAAGCCTCCAACAAACAAGGGTCAAACCCTTTTATTGGCCATGATCTTGGGCCTTTATTCTCCATAAAGAAATAAGTAGAAGAAATGATAGATCATAGCGGTGATGAGTTGGAATCACCACATGCGAGTTTGAATTTTACCCCCACCTTGTTAGATGAATTCATTTTTAGAAACAAGGATCGGGTACTGCACGAGTTGTGGAGTTGGGAGCCAAAATGCCTATCGAACAAGAGGTAATCCCACCTACAAATGATGCTAATGAAGAGGAGCAACCTCTTATTAACATGGATGATATCTTAACACATGGTCATGCTTCTACTTCTAACGTGGGAAATGATAATGTAGTGGGATATAGAATACCTTTCCTTAAAGTACCACGTAAAGTCAGAATAGAACAAAAAATGTTGAACAACCTCCACAACATGAAGAAGAAGAGGAACCTCTTGAAGAAGAAGTCACTATTCAACAACAAATTAGCAACCTTAGTCAAAAATTGGCTTTGTTAACATCTCATGTATAAAAAGAAACAAACAAGAATGTACAAAAGACAAAACCTAAGGTCAAAATTAGTGAACTTCAATTGGACAATCAAGGAGAAGACAATATAGAACATAATCATGTATATATCCCTACTTCTCCTACCAAAGAATAATTACTCACTCAAGAAATGCAATCTATGAAAGTGAAACTTACAAGCCTCCAAGAGAGCACTGTGGGGAATAGTAGAAAATATCAATACAAAGAGCTATGTCCCCATCCATTTGATAAAACTATGACACTTCAACCCTTCCCTAAAAAAGTTTGACATGCCAAAATTTGACAAATATAGAGGGAAAGGTGACCCATGAGACCATGTAAAATATTTTTACATGGCATGCCAAGAAGTGGCCTACAGTGACAACTACCTCATATGACTCTTTCCAAAGAGTCTAGGGGGCCAAGCCTTGGAATGGTTCACTCGCTTACCTCGTGGGTCTATTTTCACATGGCTTGAATTGGCAAAAAGGTTTGTACGACACTTCTCATACAACATAGAAAGTGACATAACCATGGTGGACTTGTGTGGCACTAAACAACATCCTAACGAGACATTCGCTAGCTTCCTACAAAGATGGAGAGGGATAGCCAGTTGCTTCCCTTGTACATTCCCTAAAAATAGTTGGTGAGTATCTTTGTGCCCAATCTCAACCTAGACATCACTTTTCATCTACAAATGCATTGTGTTTGCACCTTTGAAGAGGTTATTGAAAAGGGCATTCAAATAGAGAAATCCCTTATTGCCAAAGGAACCATTAAACCACACTCTAAGGATAACCAAAATGCAAAACCTATGGAAAAGCTGAAAATATTCAACAAAAACAAGAACATGGTGGGAGAGATGGATCATAGATTCCAAATGCGTGCAAATAGTTCAAATTGGTCAACCTTTTAAATTGACCAAAGGACCTATTCAACCACCACCTAAATGTAGAATGTTCACTCCTCTCAATGAGCCTTTTTCAGCCATATTGAAGCAATTAGATGTAGCTCACATGGTGACTTATCCCATGACACAACCCTTTGATGAAAATGCTCCAAAACCATCATGGTACAAAGAGCATGACTATTGTGAATTACATCATGTCAAGGGACACAAAATGGACAAATGTCTATGACTTTGTCATTACATCCAAGACCTCATCGAAAATGGGGAGATAGAAGTGGATACCCCAGAGAAAAATCAGACACCCAAAAAAAGATGGGAATATTCAAAGAACCATTCCCTAAACATGGTAAGTCAGATGAGAAAAAATTTAGATCGAGGAGAGTCATCCCAGAGTTACAAAGTGGTGAATTATCTATATACCAAGAAGGAAAATAATCATTATGATTCACTCATTGGATGTATCTCTCTCCTAGTGACCATGTGAACACCATTCAAATCAAGGGAAAGGATTTTATATAGTAACAAGGCACACCACCTCATGATTCCTGAACCCTCTCCATTCGACCCCATAAGATGGTAGGTACAACCTCTTAGAACAACTTGAGAAGACGTATGCCAAGATTTCAATCTTGGATCTTCTCAAAATATCAAATGTACATAAGGACATCTTGTACAAAACTCTTTCAGGGGTCAGGAGTGCCACTAGAAGTCAACCATTCACATCTTCAAGCTGTGGTGGCTAACATTATACCAATTGAGTATATCTCTTTTAATCATAGGAGATCCCTATTGAAGATCCAACACATAATCTCCCCTTATATATTGAGGTATTCGTTACCCACCGAAAAGATAAAATGGGTGCTTGTGGACAATGGATCAGGGATGAATATATGCACATTGAAATTAATTAAGCAACTAGGGACATACAAAGAAGATCTAGAGTCCCACATCATTACCATAACCGCTTATGACAATGTGGAAAGGGAATCAACTGGCACAATCACATTACCCATGGAAGTAGGACCCACTTTCATCAGAAAAAGTTTCATGTATTGGACTTGGAACTTCCATACAATATGCTTCTTGGCCGACCATGGATTCATGCCATGTAGGCGTGCCATCAACATTCCATCAATGCATCAAATTAAAACACAAGGGACACACTGTCACAATACAAGGAGATCCAGAGCCCTTCGCTCACTATAGATATCTCAATAGTTTTTTTTTGCATGTAAGGGTGCCTATACGTGTCCCTCTAGCTGATATAGTTGTTCCTCTTCAATCTAAAGCCATGGAGTCATGAGTAGATTCAGATTCCCTAAGTTCTTGCACCGTGAAGCTTCTACATCAACTTCTCCTTTTGATTCTGGGAGATGAAGGTTAAGAATATGGTTGTGGAGAGTATAATGTGTAACAAGCTCTTTTGGTTTCAAACCTATCATTGTCACCTAAAACTAGAGGCCAACCCAACTATCATTTTAGATGGCCTAGAGATGAGCAAACTATTGGGTCATTTTTACCTAGAGGGTTACTTGCTGAAGAGAAATTGTTGGACCCACCTACAACTTGGGTCCCGAAGATACTCAACCAACTTGCTACCAAACCCTTGAGTATGAGAAGTCTAGCTGAATGATGTATTCCATGGGCTATAAGGGTCTAGGATGCGGAAAGAATGAGCAAGGACCATGAGAGAACTAGTTCCTCTCCCACATTTCAAGATGAAAGATATGACATCAAAATTCAACCCTATGGATCACACCCCAATGATCAAGATGCCACCTATTCTGAGCGTGAAGATAGCTCTGATTATTTAGACAGTGACACAGATTCCCACTATAGCCAATACGAGGATCTTACCTCCACAAACCTATTCATGGATACCATGGTTTCCTTACCATAACCCTACTGAACCTAAAATTGACCTTGTTTACCCTTTCCTTGTTGAATGGGACCAAAAACATCACATGTGCCACTAGATCTCTTTGAAAATGATGAAGCCATTACGCAAATTCATGGGCATTCAAGATATAATTCCATTGGAGACCATAAGAAGGGTTTCTACATTGACTTAGATACTACGTGTGTACTTTGGTGAGGAAGATGAGCTTCATGGTCAAAAAACTTGAGAAAAAGTGAGGGAAAAAGTTCCAATGAAAAGCCTCGGAAAAACAAAAAAGTCCAAGTCACACATAGTGAAAACCTCTTTGAGGTGTTGGCTAAAAAACAAGTGAAAAAATCAATGGACAAGAAAAGTGACCACACCAAGGGTGAAAATCTCATAGAGACACCCTTGGAAGAAGATCTCAACCTTCCTCCCGATCCTACATGTATGGAGGATTTGTCAAAAATTCTAGTGGAAGAAACCATTGATGTGAATATTGGAACAAAAGATGATCCAAAGATAGTCAAACTAGGAGCTTCACTCTCAACACATGGAACAAAAAACATTCACCATGCTTATGTGGGAATTTGTAGATGTATTCGCATGGTCCTATAAGGATATGTTGGGCTTGGATCCAAATTTGGTAGTGCATAACCTAGTAGTGCATGTAGACACCAAGCCCATCAAACAAAATCTCAAAAAAATGCATCCACGGGTGGCTCTTCTAGTTAAAGAAGAGCTAGAAATATTTCTCATAGTGGGCTTCATTAGACCTATTGATTACTCAAAATGGATATCAAACATAGTCCCCATATAAAAGAAACCTGTCGGGATCAGAATCTGTATGGATTTTAGAGACATTAATAAGGCATGTCCAAAAGATGATTTCCCATTGCCCAATATTGATATGATTGTTGATTCAACTACAAGATATGAAATGTTATCTCTTATGGATGGATTTTCAAGATACAATCAAATCAAAATCAGTAGATGAGGATCAACACAAGATGGCCTTCACAACCCCTGGGGGACTTTTTATTATCAGGTAATGCCCTTTGGCCTTAAAAATGTAGGAAAACTTATCAAAGGGAAATGACCATGATTTTCCATGATATGATTCATGACATCATGGAAGACTATGTGGATGATATCCTTAGGAAATCCAAGACAAGAGCAAATCACCTTGAGATTTTGTGGCATATCTTTAAATGTTTGCGGGAATACAAAGTTAGATTGAATCCAAAGAAGTGTGTGTTTGGCATACTATCAGGAAAGTTTCTTGGATTCATTGTATCATGAAGAGGGATTGAGGTAGACCCAACTAAAGTTACCACCATTACTGAAATTCCTCCTCCCAAAAACATCAAACAATTATGCAGCTTGCAAGGAAAGATACAAGCCATCCGTCACTTCATTTCCCAACTTGCTAACAAATGTCATTCATTTACCCATCTACTTAAAAAGGATGTTTCCTTTATTTGGGGACCAGAGCAACAACAAGATTTTTCCTTTCTTAAGAAATACTTAGCCAATCCACCTATCCTCATGCCTCCAACTCCTAGTGAGCCACTCTCTATATATATTTCTGCTACTCAATTTGCTATTGGTGTGTTTCTCACCCAATATGACCTCGGCCATAAAGAAAAAGTTGTGTACTATCTCAATCATACTCTCATTTCTTATGAGCTCAACTACCCTCAGATTGAAAAATCTTGTTTGGTGTAGTTTTTACCTTCCAAAAACTTCACCATTACCTATTAAATACTAAAACCAAGCTTATATCCAAAGTTGACCCACTTAAGTACCTATTGTCAAAACCCGCCCTTACAGTAGAATGGATAATTGGATCATTCTACTAAGTGAATTTGACATTGAGTATGTACATAAAAAGTCAGTAAAAGGACAAGTACTCATTGATCAGTTAGCAGAAGCACCATTACCAGGAAAAGCTCGTAAGTTTGGATCTGCCAGATGCTTCATTATTGTATATTGAGGAATCTGTCATGTGGAAAGTGCACTTTGATGGATCTTTTACTTTTCATGGTTTGGGGGTAGGTGTGGTATTAATTAATCCTTCAAGTGACCCTATACCTCAAGCTTTTCACCTTGGTTTTCCTTATACAAATAATATTGTGGAATATGAAGCACTCATCATTAGGATGAAGCTAGAAATCAAATGGGATATCCATCATGTTAAGATCATTGGTGATTCACAATTGATCATCAAGCAAGTTAACGATGAATATAAAGTCAAGGATGAGAAACTCATCCCCTACAAAAAACTGGTGGAAACCTTGAAAGAGTATTTTGTGTATCACATTCAACATTTCCAAGAGCACAAAATAGATCTACAGATGCTATGGAAACCATAGGTTCTATAAAATTCCACAGAGAGAGTAAATGATATGCCATTTTTTGTTAGAATCTACGTACACCTTTACATATGACATGCCAGAATCATGTTTGGCTTGTGAAGTTGTTGGTCCCTATTCCCCATGGTATGTGCACATCTATGCCTATCTTAAACATAACACCTTCCCTCCGACATCTCCCATTTTGAAAAAAAACAAAGCCTTATCCACCAGATAGCCCATTACACCCTCTTAGGAGATACGCTTTATCTTTATCGTGGCTACGATGGGAATTTGTTGCATTATCTAGATGTAGCAGAGTCAGTCCAAGAAATCAAAGAGGTACATGAAGGGGTATGCAACACCCATATAAAAAAATGGTTCTAGCTAAGAAATTGTTGAGAGTAGGCTACTATTGGCCTACTATGGAAATAGATTGCTGTAACTATGTAAGGAAATGTGTACTATGTCAAAAGTATGGAAATTTCATCCATGCGCCATCATAGCCATTGCAGCCAATCACAACCCCATGGCCATTCTCCAAATGGGGACTAGATTTAATAGGAAAGCTCACCCCTACCTCATCTGATGGTCATACTCACATCATCACAGCTATGGAATATTTCACTAAGTGGGTGGAGGCTATTCCTTTGACTTATGTTACAGGAGCTCAAATTTCAAAGTTTATCATGAATCACCTTATCTGTCGGTATGGCATTCCTATGGCCATAGTTACTAACAATGGAAAATCATTCAAGAACAAAATAGTGAAGGACCTTTTTCATCGATTTCAAATAAAATTGAAGTGGTCTACGCCATATTATCCACAAGGTAATGGGCAGGCTGAAGCCACTAACAAAACATTGGTTCGAATCATGGAAAAGATGGTGAGTAAGACAGTCGCAATTGGAATTTGCAAATTCACCCAAGCCCTTTGGGATTATAGGACCTCCATTCGCACTCCTACTAGTGTGACACCCTATTCCCTAGTATTTGGAACCGAATCCATCATCCCATTAGAAATCGAGCTTCCTTCCCTGAGAATATCTCTTAGGGATTACCTGGATAAGGATGAGGATTACAGAGTGGCCGGATTGCAGAATTAGAACTCCTGGATGAAAAGTGCATCCATGCCTTAACCATCTCAAAGTGTATCAAAACAGAGTCTCCAAAAATTACAACAAAAGGATCATACCTTGTTAGTTTGAGGTTAGAGATTTGGTCATGAAAGAAAATCAGTTCAACACAAGGGCGGAAAGAGAGAAGAAAGGCAAGTTCAACCACATTGGTTAGGACCTTACATCATTGTGGCCAAATATGGTATGGGAGCATAAAAATTTCCCATCCCAATGGTGATGAGCTCTGTGAACCTATGAATGCCATGCACCTTAAGTGGTTCTATGCTTAAACATGGCGTAAAAAAGAAAAGCAAACCAAAAAAAAAGAGTAAAAATGATCAAAATACAAAAAAATAAAATAAGAGAAAAAAAAAAAAGAGAAAACATGTCATCCATATGTGAAAACCACGCATTTGGCACATTGGATAGGTCCCTTGGTGAAAACCGGTTTCCGGCGCCTTGGGAGGATTTGTTGTTCACAAGCATCTTACATCTGGAGGGTACTTTTACTTAGCCTAGGCTAGTTTCCGTGTCTGCATCTGAGATTCCCTATGAACCTATCCTGTCAAGCCTTGATCCAGATTTTTCTCCTCTTGTTAATCTATGAAGGGATGGTCTTTTCATATTCCCCATCTAACGCTAGGGGCACTTTTGTGACTTCACCTTCCTATTTATAAGCATGTGGTACCTACCCTTGTATATTCTCCATCTAATGTTGGGGGCATCCACGTTTCTCGGTTACCTATGCATAGCTTCGAAAAAACCTTTAGAAAATTGCAAAAAATTCAAAATGTTCAAAATGTTTGAAAATCACAAAAACATTCAAATATGTTTGAAAATTGTAAAAACATTCAAAAATGTCAAAATCCAAAATAATAGAAAACACAAAAAAAAAACAAATAGAAAATTGTTTCACAAAAGCACAAAAAAATATAATTTTTTTCACAAAAGAACAATAACAATAGAAAAGTGTTTCACAAAACAATCTTGCAAAAACATAACTTTAGTTTACTTACTTTATCTTGTTTCTTGCTTTTTTTGTACATTGTTTGCTTGTATAGTTATTTCTTGTTTGTACATTTGTATAGTTTGTTTCTTAGACATAATTTGATAAGATTCATATTTTCTTTCTTAGATTAGATTCATTCTTACTTGTACATATGCAATGTGTTTTTGCATGCTTGTAAATAATTATACATAGTTGTGTTAATTCGTGTTGGTTGGCACTGTGTATTTTGTTAACATTTGATTGTGTTTTCTTGTCGCATGTACATAGTTTTGTTATCACATCATCATATCTCCATCAATATCATCACATCTAACATCATCTATACATCATATATAAATAAAATGCTATGTGTACATCATACATGTATGCTATGCTAATCATCATGTATCGTATCATCAAATGGGGGCAAGAGGGATCGCAAATATCAAAATCTATCCCCCACACCAATATCATCATGTCATCCCATCCACTAATCTAGAGCATCACATGTACAATACAATTGATATCATCTATGGATCTATCATGTCAAAATCAAACACATGTGGTACAAACATCTCAACTATCATCATGATACATACAAAAGTGTGAAATCAAACCATATAACATCACACTCTAACTCTTCTTCTACTCATCATGAATAGTTATTTTATTTAAATAATTATTTTCCTTACTTTTTCACCATGCTTGGGGCATTATTTTCCATTTGGTACTCATTTCTTCTCACTAGGACAATTTTATTGCTCCTAGGAAATATCCCTTCTTCTACACACTCCATCAAATAATTATTTTTTATTAAATAATTATTTTGTTAATCTTTTCATTGTGTTGGGGCATTATTTTCCACATGTTGCTTCTTTCTTCTCCCTGGGGAATTTCTTTTTCTCCTGGGAGATTCTTGTTGATTCTTCTAACTTATTCTCTATCCAAACCATCAAAATTCTAAAAAAATAAAAAATTAAAAAAATCAATTCAAAATCCAAAAATTCAAAACTTTTTCAAAAATCCTAAAAATTGTAAAATTTGCAAAACTAGGTAAACCAACTCATAGTGGCTGAAACTCGTGTCTTGCGCATGGTATTATTTCCATATCTTGTTGGAAATTTTACATCTTCATAGATCAAATGACTCGTGGATCATCATATTTACAACCATTTACAAAGCTAGCCTACTTGCTTCATCAGTACTTTGGGGCACATATAGTTGTTTGGTATTGTTTCATAGTGCACTATACTTTTTCATTGGACCTAGTGTCCTTCATCATCTTCCCTTGCATGTATCCTTGCTCGGGGCATCATTTTTAACCCTTTTCATCAATCATGAACATTTGGGGATCTTCATCTTGATAACAAAACATTTGTACAACCATCTTGACCATTGTTGGTTGGAATATGTGTGTTTGTACTTGTTTTCCTTGTTAAATGAGCTTGTTTCCTTCTCATATTGCATTGATTTTTGTATGTTGCATTGAGTGGGTGTTTTAGTAATGGAAAACTGTTTGTAGTATGGATTTTCATGTCATCCTACTTTTGTTATATGCTTATATTTTTAATAAGGACCGATGACGTAGATCTTTGGCAATATGATGACAATAAAGTTGTTTTAATACACTGGATGAAAGCTTGCTCTTTTCTTTCCATCTATCATTCCTCTTCTACATCATTCTCCTATCAACACTATTCTTCTTATTCACCTGGGCATCCTACTCCTACCCATTCTTCTATTTCCTTTCTCTCACCTTTTCAATCGTCAATCGCCTTCTTTCATCACCCCATCGACACTCGAGGGGGCATCTCTCACTTCTACTAATTTTTCTTCTACGTCTTCAAAATTTTATCTATCTACTATCTTTGAAGTGGCATCACTTACGCCACCTCAAAGAGGGGAAAATGTAGACACCTATAATTTAGCTCGAGCAATTTAAATACTTAAATTACACTAATTATACCCTTTCCCCGTAAATTGACAACATATCGTCAATATCACACATTTTCTCTGCTATCATCGTTAATTAATTACATTACGTTAGTTAATTAACTCTTCTATCCAACAATGATGCCAATTAACGACATTCTCGTTAATCAACTCCCCTTTCTATCTAGATTAATTAATTATTTCTAATTAATTAAGCTCCCCTTTCTATCTACATTAATTAATTATTTCTAATTAATTAATCCCTTTCTATCTACATTAATTAATTATTTCTAATTAATTAATTCTCTTCTATTTAATCAATAAATCGTCATTTATTTGATTAAAATCCTCTCATAACATAAATCATACTAACTATTCCTCTAAAAATATTATATAAGCTTGCACACCTATTAATTAATCACTTTGGTTAATTAATAAATCCCCTAAAACCCCATGAGTCACTAAAGGAAAAAATAAAATCTCCTAAGGTTGACTCAACCCTTTCTAAACCTCCCTTATCCATAACTAACCCAACCTCTCCATTTATCCCACATGAAGAACAATGTAGAGATTCTTTTATCCATTGGGCTATATAAGAAGCCCTCCTCCTACCTTTCTATTTACACCTACACTCTAAATGAGCATAGAGCATACACTATAGTCATTTATCATCTTTGAGCATTCTTCCATTAGAAGAGCTTGCCTTCTCCATTTCTTTATTCATCCACCCAAGTTTTGAAGTCATATGGAGATATGTCAAATGGTCTTGTAGCCATGATTTGACAAGATTCCATTCTTCTTATAAACCTTGGGATTTCAAGCACATAATCAACCCTTTGATTGCTAGAGATGTACATAGGTTCAATCTCATCTTATTTTAGCATTCAATAAGAGATAGAATTAATTTGTTTAACATATTAGCTTGAAATGTTCATTTCATGTTTAATGTAGAAATGCTTGATATGTTAGCTTTGTTTAAGCTCTTAGCATAATGATGCATAGGTTTAGTTTAGCATTGTATTGAAGCTACTAGGTGTTAGTTTCAATTTCTGGTCTTATGGGGTGAATACTACCAATTTTTTAGAAGCTTTGGCAATATTATGAGGAATCAAATTAGCCTCTTCTCTCAATTTGTAGAACATGGTCATCGAGGGAGATTCTATGAATATCATAAGTTTTTGAATGGTTATACTAAGGTCAGTTGGTCCATTAAAAATTACATTGAAGAGGCAATTCACTTAGCCAATACCTTCTCTAGTTGTACCTTCAAACATACCTATAGAGAAGGGAACAAACTTGTAGACTCACTAGCCAACTTAGGGGTTCTTGCTAATAATTACACCACTTGGTCTCATTTTAACTCATTACCTCCTAATGTCCAATCATCATTAATTTAGAGAAAGGTAATCACTCACATGGATAAAGTTGGGATTTGGTGGGAGCTTCTTTGATATATTGGATCCTTTTTTGGAACTCTTAGTCTTTTTATTCACCACTCCATTTCAGCACTCTCTTCTACTACAAACCTAGGGTTTTAAGAGCTCAATGGGGGATACATATGTAGGGTGGAACCTATCAATAATGCTTAGTGGAAGGAGGATGTTGAACTATGGTAAATTCTTAAAAAAGATTCTTTAATCACTTCATGAATTTGGTTCGTGGGCATGATATTCATCTGTGTATTAATAGTTCATGAAGAATTAGAAGGAAAGGAAGGTTAGTTACAAGGACATAGAATTTTTCATCATGGAGGAGGTTATTTGGGGAATCACTAGTCTCCTTCCTAGAGGCTTAAGGTTTTATAGGAATAATTATGACAAGAAATAAGAGGAAGAAAAATTTCTCGAGGGAGAGGAGTGCCTTACATATCTTAAGAGAGGATTTATGTGGGAGTCTTTTCCAAATCCCTATGACAAGGTTAGTCTTGTTGTGATGAATTATATTACACTTAAAGGGTGGTTTAAAGTCACTTCCTATTTCCATTTGGTGTTTCTCAATCATTTTCATAGGAATGTGATTATTAATTTTCCATTTAATTTTTTACATTCCCTGGAAAACTCTGTGAATATAGTAGCTCAGGGGAAAAGGGCCCAACCTTTCCATCACAAAGGTGTTATCCTATTGATCTATAAGTAGTTTTACATTCTCATTGTCAACTCCAACCCTATGCCCCTCCCTCCCCCACTCCTCATTTTTTTCCTAGGTAAGAGGCCCTCAACCCCGTATCTCGATCAAAATCTCTATAGTAAGAAGTCAAAATTTAACCCAATCATTGTTCCCAATCTACCCGCTTCTCCTTTGGATCAGGGTGTTATTGCTCTAAGTCTCATTAGCCATGGGATATTAGAAGTCTGATAAAAACAAAAATTAGTTGATTTACATAATGATATGATAACCTATCTTAGAAAGGAATGTCAAGTGCTAAAAGAGAAATTCAGGGGCTGCAAAATTTCCATTGAGAGTGGCAAAAAGGATGATAATTTGCTGGAGGAAATGGAAAAAAGGATTTCTACCATTGAGAAAGAGAAGGGAAAACTAAGGGAAAATAATGTGACATCATTTCCATGCTTAAGGGAAACATGTACATACTTTCCAATATCACTCTACTAATGGATACTAACAAAGGAAAATACAAGTCCAAGAATGATTCCACTCTCAAAGAAATCAAGGATAAATTGGATAGTTTAAAGAACTTTTCCAAGGTCATGAAATAGAAACTGGGATAGTCTAGTTTCGGGTTCTTAATGTCGAGTATCTTTTTTATCTTGGATTGATGTTTTGCTATGGTATTGTTGTTGTTTTGTTGTGGTTAGGTTGTTGTTATGATGTGATTTTGTTACATTTCTTATTGTTTCTTTGCGGTGATCTTCCTTTGTAGTTATTTTGGTATGTTTTTTCTTTTTGGTGCATATCTAGGCTTGGGTCTATTGTAATCTAGGTAAGATCTTAGTCAAAAACATTTTACCATTAATAAAAATGACTTATTCAAACTTTATGAACTACGACACCAAAGGAGGGTTGAGTCTAATTGTCAAAAGATAAGAGGTAACATAAAAATGATAATTAGTTTGATTCGTTGGAAAATAAATTTTCAATCGAGAAGAGAGGATAGTTGAAAGATATGCTAAGTTTAGGGGCTGATACTACTAGGGTGATAGATAACCTAGTGCATATAATTTCATATGACAAACGCTAAGAGGGGACACACATGGTAGGTAGTGGATCAAAACATAGGCTTCGTTATGAATTATCACTTCGATTATTCATGCTCTGGTTTCTGATGGATTTCGGTAATTAAGTGGGTACGTACTAATATCAATAAATTTTTAACCAAAAGAAAAATCATCTAGTTATGCTTTTAAGATATATATTATTACTACCCCATTTATGTTAACCAATTAATCAAGTAACTACTTACACATGATACTCTTTATTTCCTCATTGATTACCACATATTCCTTCTCATGAAGGATAGGGCCACTCTCGAGTATCAAGATATGTGAGGGGATCCATGCTAGTGGTTAGAGGTAAGCACTCCAATGATGCTCTTTCTATCACTGCAGGTTGGACAAGAGAACAATTTTCTACAACTTGTGTCATGATATCCTATGGTATAAATTGTATCAATGTATATATAATGTGATTTATGTAAAATAAAACATAAGTGAAATTGTACCTTGTAAGTTCAAAATTAATGATTGCATTATATAACTCTTAAAATATTATTTGATTGTAATGTCTATAGATAATGGTTTTATTAAGTAAATTTTAGTCAAAATGATAAATACATTAGATCGTAGACGATAATGGATAAGTTTTAAATGGAAAGATGAGTTTATACTATGGATGTTATATCTATTTAGTGGAACCAATTGAAGAGATATCATGTGGATAAACATATGTGTGTGATAGAATTGTGTTAATTTGTACATTTAAAATAGGTAGGTACATGAATAAATAAGTGTTCTTAATTAATAAGAATGTAAACTTGATATATGTTTGATTTTCATGCATTATGGTATTGAGTTATACTTGTAGGCTTACTTTCTTAGAATTAACGAACAAATTAATATATTAATGGATGATTATATAATGAAAACTCATTCAAAATTTACATTTGCTGATTAAACATATAGAACACATGTTCCATGAAGAGGCACTCTATACCTATAAACAAGATACTTATTTTTTTATCTATGTTAAAATGGACTTTGAAAAAATGTAAGCTAATATTGGCTTGATATACCTCTTATCATGAATGTGTGTTTAGGAGGTTGAGGAAAGTAAGAGTATCATTTTATTCCTTGGAGTAGGGGAATTATTATAATTTTCATTTTATCTTTGTATGTCAAAAAAAAATTAAGACATAGTTTTTATGGACTCTAAACAAAGGGGTAGCATTACAGGTTAAAATGAGAGGGATGGATGTAATTTTATAATTTTTGAGTGCACAAAATATTGTGACACATATGGCTAGAATGTGCATATATGAGTGAGATGATAAGGGCCCATAACACATTAGGGATGAAAATACGTATGTACAATGGATAAAATTAAATGTGAGTTGTTGTGGGTTGGTAAATGATTGAAGGAGTGTCCATTATCAGCCTTATATGGGGTTTTATATATATTTTATTTTATTTTATGGGATTACTTGATTTTTTTGGGATTATTATGTTTTATATTTTTAGTGTAGGAGACCTTATGCACAAGGTGCATTTTATAGTGTTTACATTTTCCCCCTTTTTAGGTTACATGTCGTAGCAGGAAGTATGTAGTAAAAAAACAAAGATGAGATGAGGTTCATCTAATCCTATGACAATGGTTACCAAACATGCGAGATTAGATGGTTGACTACATAGATAGGAACCTAGAAATGTGATCGATATGACACTTCATCTAGACTATATGAAAGGATCAATAGATTGATTTCACAAGGTAGAGACTATTTATTCAATTGACTAAGATAGCTGATGTCATTGTGAATATAGAAATTTGATAGTCAAATAGGTAGAGGAAAACTCGATACATGGAAAGGTAGTAAACGACCGAGATGGACATCCTCAAGGTGTTGTTCCATGTTTATAAAATCATTTAATATGCATAGTAGATGCATTTTAAATGGTGTGAGATGTGGGGGAATTTTTATTTTGAAAGAGTTTAATGGGCTTTAACTATGGAAGTGAAAATGAGAGGTAGTAGATGAGTGTACGCCAACATACAATAAGAGAATGTGAAAGTTAGTCTTGCTTTAGGCATATTATAGATGGAAAGGTGAGCGAGGAATACATCATCAAGTTTTGAAAATGTGTAAATGTTATGTTGTGGGAGACGTGAATATCGGTTAAGTGATTGGCCGGTGAGAGAGTCAAAAGTTGTATAGGAGGAGGGTGTCATCATATTGAATGAGGTGGCATCCATAATTAAATAAATGTAAGTAATGTTGGGGGTATTTGGTGCCATCAAATTTTTCAAAAGTGAGTAATTTAAAATTTGGTGGATAGGGATTCTGTGGTACCATGGGGTGGATAGGATCTATTGGAACTCATTTTGATATCGTACCTTAGATTGTGGTGCTCTTCCTTAAAGTTTATGCAATGTTTTCTAAAACTCTATATTGTGTAAAAATCTATGTACCCGTAAAACCAAAAAATACTGAGCCATAAAAGTGATTTATTCATGAAAATAATTGGGTGTGAAATTTATTTTTTTATTCACACAAGCATGACTGTGATTGTACAAAATGAATTACTTAAAAACATAACAAACCAGTTATATGATTCCCTTGACAAATTTTCCTATGTGATCATTCAATTTCATCCTTGTGCATAATGTAATTCTTTCCTTGATACTCGGTGATGTGGCATCTCCCGATTGGTTTTTTAATAACAGACCTTTTGTGATCATTTGGAATGCCATGTCAAAATGCAGGTTGTAAAAGTAACTCTGGGGCCGAAAAGAGAATATTCCAAGGAATATTCATCGTATAGGATGTAAATGCAAATACATACCGCTTCCCGAGGGGCACGTGGTGTAAGCTTATTGGAGTGCGACATGGGGTATTTTATTGAATGTTGCAATTTGTAATTTACAACTCAAAAACAAAATGCAAAGTGTGATTGAAAGCTTGGGCCCAGACATATAGAATCGTGTCACTAATCTAAAAAGGGTCAATATTGGGTAAAGGGGTCAACATTACAGTTTTACACCCCTTCGGTCATAGGAAAAGGTGTAAACCCCCCACCCCCAAGTCCCGATTCCTTCCAATGAAGGCATGTGGATGGATCACATTTAAAAGTTGAAAAAGATGGATCAAATAGTCAAGATTGAAGGCATTAATTTCTTCTTCCATTAATTAAATGTGTAGATAAAAATTAAAGGTTTAAAAACTTGATTGATTGTTTGAATCCCCACAATTGTGAACAAAGAATTGTGAATCCCTAGGATTATGAATTTTCATTGTGAGAATGGAAATCGATTATGGAGGCGGATGATTGAACCAAGGAAGTTGAAAGTATGGGTGCAAGTGGAATATAAATAAATATAAAAATAATGGGTAAGTCCTTCAGATATTGGATCATTGTGTTCTTATTTTTCAGCTAGGAAGGTTTGAAATATGTGTAACGCCAGAAAGATAAATTCACCAAGAGCGTGGAAAAATGAGGACTATGTAATCTAGTACTTACGTCACCGCAAGTATTACAAGAAATCTAGATGAGGTGAAAGATACAAATTTGATAAAAACTAACTTAGCCTTTGTTTTTACAATAATTACACACCCCTGGTAGAAGTGAGTACATGATGGTTGTCACATGCTAGTCATATTTCTCTAGCCTAAAATTTCTCACCTTTTATGTACTGCGCAGAGTTGGTGTGGATTTGTGGTGATAATTACAAACCTGAAAGGAGACATGTTGTGGATGGAAGTGGTGAGAGGGTCCTTACCCTAACACCGAAGCATTTCAATTGATGTTAGGGCTACCACAAGTTGAAAATCTAGTAGCTATTGACATATCCTTGTAGCCGACTAAAAATCCCAACATGGTGATTATGCCAAAATCATGAGAACCCAGTGGTTTTTATCAAATAAGATACCCTCTACAAGAATTCCTAAAAACTACTCAAGTCACATTTTGTAGAGGAAGTTAAAGATATCATTGTTTTATTAAGCAGGATTGCTAGTTTAAAGATGGATTATGTTTTCAAAGAATGGATGTGTCCATATATAAGAATCATTCGACAACATTGAAGGAATTTTTGGGAAAATTTCATATCCACAACAATTCATAACCAACTCCTTGGAGTGGCTACAAAAATCAAGACATGTATCACCTACAATTGTGAATTTTATATGATGTCATACATGATTTATAATATTGCATGCCATAGGAGTTTCCCCGATCTCCCACAAGTAGTAAGTTTTGAAGATCACAAGGTATATGATGTTTATCCCCAACTGAACTTGGATAACTGGAAGAATAATGTTAGAAGGGTAAATGATGCATTATTTGCACCTATTATATGCCTCTTTAGGCCAGAGTGGGAACAATATAGACTATCTAATGAGGCTAAAAGAGTGATACAAGAATATGGGTGCTATTTTATCCAGTTTAAATTCTTCACTTACATCAGGGCAAGTGGTTTTGAAGGTCACCCATTCATGTTTCCCAGGTACCTAGATGATAAATGGGCCCTCCTAGAACTTTCAAGGAAATTGCGGTGGTACACAAACTAATTGCAAAAAGCATAAAACCAATATTAAGTTTCTTGTCAAGATAGGAAGATATTCATGCCCAAAAATTACAAAATCTAAACTTTTGGAGGAAGATATGAACATAATCAGTTGGAAAAATTCGAGCCAAGACCTAAATATGACATTAGGTGGGTTGTAAGTTCAAATAAGCATGAGCCTCATTTCAAAGACTATTGGATGAATTGTAGGGATGAGGAGGAGGTTAGATTGAGGGATTTCTCTAGGATGACTCTCAGATAGATTATTGACTTCAAAATTGCAGTAGTTTCTCAAGGGATGAATGATGACAAGAAAAATAGTGAGCCAATACTATCATGATAAAAAAACTTGAGTCATTTCCAATTGCACCTTTAGATTGGGATGAAGTGGAATCACCAACTTACATGATAGGATAGCTAATGTAATGAGGAGAACATTATCCTGTTGACAATGAAGGGTATGGACTTATCTCTTCAAAATACAAAAGTGCTAAATGAGTTCAGGGATTTGGGAATCTTAGTTGGATATCTCCCTCCTTTGAAGGAAGGAGTTGATAAAATTGATCCACTGAATGGAAAATCTCTAAAATTTACCTCCAAAAGGAAAACTTTAGGAATAATTGATGAATGAACTATTTCCACCAAAGAGGGAAAGAAATTCTATCTCATTTTTAAAAGCAATGCAAGATGCACCGATCACTCGTAATTCCACCGTAAACCAAGGGGATAAACATTTCTAAACCAAGGAATCCAATGCTAACTATGCCAAGATCAACTAGTGCAGAAAAAAATAATAAGGGGAACTTTAGCAAGTATTGACCCTTAGCTCATAGTACAGAGTGTAAAGGAAAAGGAAAGGGAAGAGTTAAAATAATTTTAAATAAATGATAAAAGGGAAAAGGTAATACTTCCATTGGTGAGGGAAACACGAGCTTCAAGTGTCCCCATCACAAGGAGGCACATTCATAAAATTAGAGAGCCAAAAGTAATTGACCCATCCCCATTGGTTAAAACACAAAAAAATATTATTGCGACATTGAAAAAGTAGGAAGTTGTGACACAACCTAAAGTAAGTTCCCCCATTGCATTATTTACACCAAAAGAAACCACAATTGCAACATTATTTCCTGTAGGGTTGGTATCAAGTTTAGCTGTAGAGGAAAATATTGTTGATGCACCCATAGGTAATCAACCCATAGAGACTATGGAAGAACTAGAACAAAAGGTGTAAGAGGTTGTTCAGTTAGAAAGAAAAGAGATTTACAAAGCCACAACAACTCAAGAACAAGTGAATGTACCAATTAAAGTGGTGGATGTGGAAGAAATAGAGGAGACCTCTACACCAATGTTTTTGATTTAACATTTGATGCACCCATTATGGGAGGAAAAGATGTTTCTCTAATGAAATTTCAAATGGTAGAGACTCCTCAGCCACAAAATGATGAATCATGTATAAAATTTTAACGTGTTCAATTTGAAAGTGCAATAACAGTAAGAGAGGAATAACTAGTAATTCAAAATGTTACAAGTGAAACATCCCAAAAAGATATTAATTCCACATAATATATTCCTCGGAAGGAGGCATACAATAAAACATTTGAAGAAATTCCCAAGAGTGAAAGCTCAAATGAAGAGGTTCTTATGGAAAATTTAGAAGTAACTTCCGTCTGAAGAGAGTAGAGATAAGGAAAATACACCAGTTGGTGACAATATCCAAGAATCAGTCATTAAATCTCAAAAAGAGAAATAAAAGGAAGAGTAGTTAGAAGTGAAGGCCTTACATGATGAGCACAAATAAAAAATAGTTGAATTAGAATATTCACATATAGTGATGTCATTATTATTATGCACGCTATCGTTGTAGTTTTTGTGTTCCATTCAAGTTAATGATGTTAGCTAATGAAGAAAGATTAAAAAATCAAAAATGGATCCTTGCCGCAAACTTGATAAACTTGTAAAATACAGATATTTGACAAGAAAAATGTATTAGATTATATATTTGGGGGATGCTTGATAAATCTGGCTCTAAGAAGTGTTACCTTCCTTTCACGGATGTCAACCCCCATTTGATAAGATAAAGTGAAGTAAAAGATGGATAATCTGATAGCATGTAAAAACAGAGATACTACTAAATATGAAAGTAATAAAGATTGATTTAAGTACTATTCTAATTGAATAAAATACAAATCAAATGTTACCCGACTAGGTTTACAGAGACCCAAACTATACGAGGGCAGGTCGATGGCAACTGGGTGAGTGAATCTAAAAGTGATGCAAATATGTAGACCCACAGAGGTTTGAGTGCAAACTAGATGCAACAAACTTGTGAATGTTGTAGTCACCTTGTAGAAAATTTACAAGGAGAAAACACCAGAGAATGAGGGGAAGTATGGATTTGGAAGGGTAAATTAAAAATATTCCCACAGGTGACAAAGTGACCAAGATGGGGTGATAACGATAGAGATGCAAATGGGCTAGATTTGATGCAATAGAGAAGCTCTGTGATGGATATGACAAGATGAGGTAAAGATAGAACATAGGAAGATGATGAAGAAGGCTCTAGAGATGGAAAAAATAATCACATAAGGCTAGGTCTAATGAAACTTGAGCTAGAGATGGTGACTCAAGAATAAAGTGAGGTAAGGTCGAGGAGAAACAAGCTAGAAGAATGACCTGCAAGTAGAAATACTTTGGAAGAACGATGATCGCATAACATATAAGATGTTATCCTTAACAAGATAATATCATAAATTATATAAGATGACATAAAAATCAATGTGACCTCCTCGATGTCATGTAAACAATCAAAATAAACTCCCAAGAGGATGCAAGAAGGTTGCTTGAGATGCTCTAATTCAAGGTGGAATCATAGAATTTAGGAAAAACAAGTTTTTGTTGCGCTTGTGTGTTTTTGTCTTGTTTTTCAGAAAGAGATGAACTTAGTTTAATAGGTTTGATAATGAATGGGTTGGATCACTTCGACTATGGGGAAACTTTCCCCAATGGGGTGGATTTTGTGATTTAGGTCGAGATTTCAGGTTTTTGATGAATGGAAAAGTTTCTTTAAAGCATGTAGGCAAGAATAGATTGTTTAGGGATGTGTAGGAAATAAATATAGATAGGATAAAAGATAGAAAAGTATAGGGATGTGGATTTATAATGAAAGAATCCTAAATGGAAGGTTGATTAGGGCATGTGGATAGATATTGATTAATTAATTAATCAATTAACAAAGATTAATTAATCAATGTTTATTAATAAAGATTAATAGGTGATGGGATAAATGGGCATTTAATTAAATAAAGGGTGATGGATTAAAGGGTCTTGCTAAGATCATGGTAAAATATGCACACCCAGGTAGAGAAGGGTAGGGATACCAAATTTAGGTGTCTACATTTTCCCCTTTTTGTTGAGTGGCTTGTGCTAGAAAGCCATGAGACAAAAATGATGAGAGAGTAAGATGCAGGAGAAGGATTTATCATGAGCTCCCCCTCAAATGGGGGATTGATGAAGCCATGGGAAATCGATGACATGTTTGAAAAAATGTAGATGATGAAGGGTGTTTGGGTGAAGAAATATGGGTAAAATGATAACCAATGCAAGGAAAAAGGATCACAATAACAATAAAAAAATATGGTAGTGAATTTGATATCACATCGGTAGAGGATAATTTTTGTATCAATGGAGATGAGTGACAATGTTCTATGGTCTAGTGAGTGGAGGAAAATCACTACGGTATGGATGCAAGCCACAATGACCAATGGGTCTTAGGAAAATATCAAAGTATGCACAACTAAATGCAAAAGTATGTGAAATATTTCATACACGGGAATCGAGTGAATACATATGCATCTGCGAAAGGATGAGGATGAAAAATATGGTGCCCTAGCATGGGACATGAAAAATGGCCGAGAAGGAATAATGAAAAATTGAGTGATGAAATAGTATACCCCAAAGGGGAGTAAGTATGACTGCAAAGGCAAAAAGGAAAAAATATGCCCCAAGAGGGGAAAAGTATGGCCACAAGGTGGACTTTAAATGATACTTTTCAATATATCTCCAAGGGGAAATATGTTAGAGTAGGTATTTACCTTAGCTCATGTTCACCTAGGTACTTTATTTACCTTTATTGTATTTATCCTCACCCACTTATGTGTGTGGATATTTCTTTTATATTATTTATATATTAAGAGATATTATCTAGTTGTTAGGTATAGTTCTTTCCTTGATCTATGGTATTGACTAGATCCTTGATGTCTAGTTCTCTCCTAAATCTATGGTCTTAACTAGTTCTTTGATGACTAGTTATTTCCTTGATTTATGGCTTGATCTACGACCTTGACTAGTTCTTAGATTATTATTCCTTACCTATTTAAGCAAGGCCCATTCTCAATGTATTGCATTGAGTTCCATAATAATATATGATATTGCTTCTCATTTGTTTGCAAAGGTTTATGTAAAGTTATTCTGGCGAATCACTTTCATCTTATTGATCGTGGTGTTTAATTAGCATTTGTGTTCTTGGCTTGGTGTTCCTTTCATGGTATCAGAGTAGGAGATTGTTGTTGACATCCATCTGTAAGTTTTATTTTGTAAATAAATTCATTGTATATTCATATATTTGGGATTTTGTCATATGTTGTTGTTGCATGCATTTTTATGGAAAATAGAGGCTTCCATTGGATCCGGAAGGCATGAAAACCCTCGAGATCGATTTGTAACTCGGTCATTTCTGCGAGGTAGTCATTTTTTGTTTTTTTTGTTTGAGAGAAGCACACTGGTTTACCTCGGGATTCATGCCCACTAGAAAAGAAATCACGAGATTGTTTTTGGGTTTGTTAGATTTTTTGAGATATGTAAAGAGTAATTTTTGTTGCGGTGAATCATCTCGGTTTGTGCAGGAAGGTTTTCGATATTTCCTTTTTGGCGGGGTCCACGGATGTCATGCACGTTTTACTTGCTATTTCGGGAAAATCCGCAGTTGCTATTTTTTGGAAATAAAGGTCACTTATCTACATAGTCCATAAAAGTAATTTTTACCGTATGAAGTAGTAGTTAGATGTGACTTTCTCGAAAACATGCGACACACCCCAAAATAGTAAGTTGTGTAAACACCCATTAAAATCCTTAGCCCTTGGTCATATGGTATGGTCATATGAGGGCTTAAAGCTTCTAGTAGGTTCTTAACTTCAGCCCCTTTAATTTTATTTGTGTGGTGAAGGCAACAACAATTTATTTAGTTTTAGTGGCAACTAAAATAAATAATAACGCAAAATATTAAAAAGCTTGTAACTTTTGATATGTATAACTCGGTTTTGAGTGCCATTTTTTGCAAAAGTGCTTTTTTTTCATGTTCTTTCCATTGGAAATATTTATTTTGAGACTTACACTATAATTATAAAGTGCCAAATATGGAGGAGGGTTGTAATCAATTGTGGACATTTTTGGTGAACCCAACGTCCTAAACTTTTGGGAGTTGCATTTGTACCTATCATGGATTAAGAATGATATGCTTTTCTCTGAAGTATGTGGACTTCAAGAGGATATTGTAAAATTTGTGGAAGAAAATAGATCACTCAAGAAGTAAAATTCTCTTCTACAATCACTCATTCATGATAAGGATACAATAATACACTTCCTGTAGAACAAACTTGCTAGCCTACAACATCACCATCATATTGTGGACAACCATATCCATGCTCCTAGTCCATTTACAGCTGTTGCTCTTATACCCACTGACATTGATCTGCCAGTCTTTGAGCTTGAACCTGATTTTGATGCTTCTAAACCTGTGAGGCTTGTTACTGCATGCTCTTCCACATCTGTGCCTATTACAGTACCACATGTTGTGTATCCTACTTTCTGCTTTCATTCCTGCATGGCTTTTTTTAAGAAGCATACCACTGCATTTAGTTCTCACATGCTCCATTCTATGGGTCTCACTAGAGGAGTCATTAGTAGACATTCACAGGTATTGTTTCCTCTATTCCACATGTTAAGTGGAATTATCGTCATGACATTGGTTTTTGAGTAGATACTTCATTGGGATCACACATTGACAGAGATCCTTTTTTGTTCGCTCGAATCTTTTTGAGGATCATGAGCAACACATGAGTTTTGCACCTTCACTCAGGATTGAGAAACTTGATATTTCAGCTATCAGACATGATCAACCTGACACACATTCTAATGTTCTTTTGCATGCACCCATTGTGCATTTTACACCAAGTCATATGCAGGCATCTTCTTCATCCATCCGTGTTGATTTGGGGTGGATATCTGATCACTCATGGAGACAACATAGGCATTCGTTGAGAGGACTCTACAGGCATGGTCCTCCACCATTTAGTCTCTTGCTCCACTTTCTATACCTTCTGCATTGTGATGCTTCTTGTTTTAAGAATTTTTCTTTAGCAGGTGTAGTGTATCTCTCTTGTTTGTTGAGAGATTTTGTATCTGTATTTTTGACACTTTTGGCATGTTGATAGTATCTCTTATGGGGATCTATTTTGGTGCATTCTAGTGTTAGTTTGTCAGTGTTCAAGTAGTTGTTTTGGGCAACTCATATAGATTTGTAGCATCACTCCACCCATTCAACAGTATGGGAGGGTGTGGTGTTGATCCTGCTTCTTCGGGTTTTGTGTCCTTTCCTTGTTACCTTGGCTTTTCTTGGATCATGACACTCTAGATTTTGTGTCCTTGCCTTATTATCTCTACTTTTCTTGGATTGTGACACTGGATTTTGTGTCCTTGCCTTGTTGCTTTGGTTTTTGTTCTTGGATCGTGGCACACCTATTTGCAGTAGTTGATCAAATTATGTTTGGTGTTTTTTTGCACTTTTGACATCACTCCATTGATAGTCTCCTTGTATGGAGCTATTCTGGTGGAGCCCAATGTTAGTTGTTTTTGAGTTTTGTGATCGAGCAGTGGATTCAGACCATAGTGCACACCAAACTTCTTCAACATTGTATGAGTTTTTTGAGCCGAGCTTCTTGGGATGCCTTGGAGCGGGTTTTTACTCTCTTTACTTTGTTGTTATTGGTTTTGGGTACCTTGCGGTGTCCCTTTTTCTCAATTATTGTACATGAGTACCTCATCAGGCCTAGTTTCTAGGACTCATACTGTGGACATGCCACTTCTATTTTGGCCCCTAGCTTCACTTGAGGGGGTGTTAGAGTAGGTATTTACCTTAGCTCATGTTCACCTAGGTACTTTATTTACCTTTATTGTATTTATCCTCACCCACTTATGTGTGTGGATATTTCTTTTATCTTATTTAGATATTATCTAGTTGTTAGGTATAGTTCTTTCCTTGATCTATGGTATTGACTAGATCCTTGATGTCTTGTTCTCTCCTAAATCTATGGTCTTGACTAGTTCTTTGATGACTAGTTATTTCCTTGATTTATGGCTTGATCTATGACCTTGACTGGTTCTTAGATTATTATTCCTTGCCTATTTAAGCAAGGCCCATTCTCAATGTATTGCATTGAGTTCCATAATAATATATGATATTGCTTCTCATTTGTTTGCAAAGGTTTATGTAAAGTTATTCTGGTGAATCACTTTCATCTTATTGATCATGGTGTTTAATTAGCATCTGTGTTCTTGGCTTGGTATGATCTAGTTGTCGTTCCTTTCAGAATAAATATGGCCTCAAAGGAGGAATTCATGCATGGATTAGATAAGATTGTGAAATAAAATTTTAGAATGAGGAGTAAATACGACCACAAAGGTGGAATTAGAGAGTATAAGGGATTAAAATTCCCAAAGGGAAAATAAATATGGCCACAAATGTGGATTTAAGATGATAAGTAGAGGATGCAAAATATGGAAATAAATTTCCCTAAAGGAGAGAATATAATGAGAGAGATTGGATAAGATTGGATGAGGTGTAGGATAAGAAGCAACTTAACGATACTAACCTATAGGTATGAATGACACCACATCATATCAAAGGAACATGCATGAGGAAAATATGCCTCCAATCACATTAGAGGTAAACAAGAGGGGATCCAAGTAACAAGGCACATGTGACCAAAACAAATGTTAGCACATAACCAATGATAGTTAGTTATACCAAAGATCACAAGGAAATATGGATGAAATGATCTCATAAACCTAATGTTGACATGACAAAAGGGTTTGAGATGTAACTTGTACATGGGAAGAGGGTTCTCCATAAGTGGTGTTCCCTAAATCTATGCCCCAACTTTGGGAAGGGAAAGAGAAAAAATTATCAATGTGGGAAGTTTGCTAGAAGAAAGTTGATCAATGCGGGAAGATTTCTTAGGATGCTAATAAAATGGAAGGCTGATCAATGTGGGAAGCCTTCAAATGCCATAAAAGTAGCCATCCTTTGAGGGTATGGTCTAATTTATACATAATATATAATGGAAAGAATAATATATGATAGTCGTCCTTTGAGGATCGGTCTATTTATTTTGATTTACTTTTGATTTTGATTTTGATTTTGATTTTTTTTTTTTTTTTTTTTTTTTTGACATGACAATTGTCCTTCGAGGGAGTAGTCTGTTTTTAATAACTTTGATTTTTGACAAGAGCATCCATGAATTTTTATTTTTACATGGGGAGAGTTGGGAATAGCTAAGTAGACCACTTAGAGGGGATAATGAATGTACAAGAGACACCCTGGACCCTTTGCATGGTTCCAATAGGTGAATAAGAGGGTGATGGATGTAATGATCATGAGTTCTCACCAAAGGGAGAACCTATCCATAAGGAATATGCTATGGGAAGAGCCGTGGTGCCCATATTTAAGGTCACATCTAGGAAGTGATGGTAGACCACATAATTCCAAATCATCACAATGAAGAGATGGAAGAGGCTAATGATGGAGGAATGATCTAAGGATATGACTAAGATCTCACTAGTAGATGTGCTAACAATAGAATGGTCACAAGTGTAATGTATTAAGAGGTTCCACTTCTAGTTTACCATGAAGGGAGGCCAATCGATAGGCTCCCACCCATACTTATGTGTGATAATGTATGGTCAATCTAGTTAGGGGAAAACTTTTTCATGTTGGCTCCTTTCTAGAGTGATGTTATGATAAGATAAAATGATAGCTTGTAAGATATTTGATACAATGATGAATAAGAAAGATAAAAACTATGCACTACCTTTTCAAAAGTAAGGAAGTGAAGGAAACATGCATCCCTTGAGTAGATGGCCACAAAAAGTGGACTTAGGATGAAGGTAAAAGGTCTCTCAATGGAGAGACTCTCAAATGGAGAAATACAAAAATATATGCCACAAAGGTGGACTTTGAATGAGATAAAAATGGTCCCCAAGGGAGGGAAAACTATGACCACAACAATGGATTTTGAAGATATGGTCCCCCAAGGGAAGGATGAGGTGATAAGAAGATTTGATTTAGATTGAATGAGTTGGATGAAGATTAGAAAATATGTGTGACTCCTCAATGATGAGGAATCAAGAAATATGCATGTTTCAAGTAATGGCCACAAAAGTGGGCTTAAAATGATGCCAAGGATGGAAAGGATTTAATCCATAAGTGGACCAATCTTAGAATGAAGTCCCCAACATGTATGGATGAAAGAAGATGCAAGGGGATCAAAAAGAAAGGGAGGATGCTCCCCCAACATTGGGAAACTTAGATGTAGATGAGATAATGAATGTCAAGGAGTTTAGATGGGATCATCTTGGATTTGGATTGGATATATGGTTGGGGACCACAAGGGTGATTGGAAAGACAAACAATATCAAATGAACAAAGGGGGACCTTCACGTATGTAGGAGAGATGTTAAGGGATGATGTGGATATAGGAGGAGTTAGGAAACCCAATGGATGGGACATGAATTGGATTGTTGGATGGAGAAGGATGTTCCCTCTAGAATGAGGAAATCATCTTTCTCAATAAGGTCATGACATGATGGTCTAAAAGGCCTTACAATGCTCAATGTCATGACCCGGGTATGATGATAAGCAAAATGCAATGTGTGATCAAACCATGATGAATTCTTACTATTAGGATTAAAATATCTAATGGGAGGAAGCATGATGGAAGATATTTGGATTAAGTGTTAAAGATGTTTGCATAAGACCCAACTAAAGTGTCAAGAGGAAGATAACTCTTGTGGGTTTTAATAGGATGTTTGGGCTTAGGTGCAGATGTAGATTGGATGGGTAAATTAGGCATCTTGAAATATGAATCAACTTTGGGAGGAGATTTAGATTGTTTGGATTGGGATTTATTATTATGAGATGTCTTAGATGAAGGGGTTGGCCCTAAAATAGATGAGGGTGTGTCTGAGGATGGATTTTGTAATGTTGGATCACTGAGGAGAGGTAAGGTCTAATTTCTTACGAGGGTGCATGGGAGACTTTTGGGGATGTTTACCAAGAGTCTTATATTTTGATCGAGAAGATTTACCCTTAGTAGGGATGACTATAATTTCAACTGGTGGATCTAAGATGTAGGTGTAGGTTTGGGATTGGTTGATGTAGAAACAATTTTGAAGAGGGAGAATGAATCCCCTTGTGTTTTTCTTAGGTGGAGGTTTTTTTCATAAATGTTTCAAGGGGTATCATTGATATGTTTACAAATCGAGAGGATGTGATTGGTGTGGTAGCGGATATAGATGTAGATATAGGAATGGATGTTGGAGAAGGAGTGGGCATAAAATATTGGGATGGAATGGATGATGTAGTCATATGTAAAGATGTAGGTACATGCATCGAGATAGGTGTTGGGATAGTGTAAGTGAGGTTGTAGAAATATGTGTGGTAGAAATGGGTGTAGTTTGGGATTGATGTGGAAGTGAGTGATGTAGATATGTAATAGGTGTGTTTGATGAAGGACTAGACGTGAGAGATTGGGATGTAGTGATAGTAGGTATGGTTGAGATGGTTGTAGACATAGGTGGTGTGGATGTAGTAGTATGTGTGTTTGATGTAGATGTGGGTGAAGGAAAATATGAGAGATGTGTAGGATAGGTGTGTATATATCAATGGGATGAAATAGGTGTTAAGGATGAATCTGATGTGATAGATTGGGGCATGATCAAAGTGGATGAAGTAGGGGTATAGTCAAAGTTTATGTGGATGTGGTAAGGGTAGGAGTAGGTATAGGTATAGACAAGTAGTAAAAGTTGATATAGGTGTGATAGTTGTGGATATGATAGGTTCTGAATAAGGGGTGGGAATAATGTCTAAGGTAGGAACATGTGGAGTCATTGATGAGATGAGATCTTGATTAATGGTGTTAATGGTGTGAGCATTTGGTAGTTGAGATGTAGAAGGGGTGGCTTGATTTTTGGTGGTTGATTAGGAAAAGGTTTCTTAATTTTGTCGAGGGGTTGGCTAGGTGAAGTGTGGAGCTATCTATTTGGATATCCCCCTTGATTTATAAGTTTTTGGATGTGATATTTGAAGGAATGACACTTCTCAATGTCATGACCTTTGACTTGATGATATTTACAATAGTGGCCTTCATGATACCAAGTGGGCTTGGGTCATGAGTCATCCATGGGTCATATGGGAGGAAGTTGGATGGAGTGTACTACCATCAACTTGTCAAATACCAAACTATAGGATTCCCCCAAGGGGGTATAGTTAGGAGATGGTCTAAAATATCTTTGTGAACTTTGTGTGAGAGAGAGAAGATGTGGATGGGGATTGAACCATGATGGTATTGGTGGTAGTTTTAGACTTGTCACTATGTGTAGTGGGTTTGATGAACTTGGTCTTGGGATTGTTTGATTTAAGCTTGAGTTGGCCTTGCTCAAGGGCACAAGAGTTTCATTTTGTGAGCCATGGTGAAGGCTTCTTCAATGTTTGGAAAGATTGGATTTGTAATGTAGAAGAAATATGCTTCACACAAGAATGAGAAGAGTTTGATGAGTTCAGTTTGTGGAAGAGTAAATGATAGTTGATTTATAATGCCATGCCATCAAGTGAAAAAATATGATAGAATCATCATCAAACTTTTAATGGCATATAAGTCATTGATAGTGATTTTGTGTACAATATTAATCAAAAAATGCTCTAGGAACAATTGCATGAGTTGGGTAAAGGAGAATAAGGAATGTTGAGGAATCCCATTGTACCAATCCAATGTTGGACTAGGACCAAAGGATATAGGAAGGTGTGAAAGCATAAGTTCTTGATCATGTGTGATAAGGTAACATGCATGTTTTAAATGCATGGAGATGTTGTTGGGGATCTTCCTTTTTTAAACTTGGTAAACTTGGGAAGCTCCCAATGAGGAGGGTAAGGTTTGATTGAACCAATGGATGAATGGGTTCATTACAGATTTTTCATAAGATAATGTAACCTTGGGTCCCAAGGTAGTAGACCTCTAGACTAGCCAACCTATTCATTAGGGCATGAATAGGATCATTTGATGTGATGATAGGTTGGGATTGTGGTTGTGTGGCATGAAAAGTAGCTTGATAAGGTGGTTGATAAGTTTTTGGATGTGTGGGTGTTTGGGAATCATTTGATAAGGATTAATATATGTCATGGGTTGAGATTGATAAGTTGTTGTAATGATTGATGTTGAGAAATAGGGACATGATGTGATTGTTGAGATTGGGCAAGTTGTTGTGGTAAATGATGAGTGAGGATATGAGTGTTAAGAGGTTGAGATGGTTGGAGCATATGATGGGTAGGAATGTAAGTGTTAAGAGGTTGAGATGGTTGGATAGGCATATAGATGGAATAGAGATAGAGTTGACATAAAGTGATGTGGGTGGAATGGGATCCACCAATTGAGTAGATTGATAGGATTGAAATATTGTGGGAGATTTACAAAATAAGAAGTCATATATGGGGCTAGAAGGAGGTCCAAGAGTTTCTAAAGGAGTGGGAGATGGGGGTGTAGTTGGTCTAGAAAGGTTGGATTGATGAGAGATACAAGGATTGGTTTCAAGATAGGGATGATTTTGGATGACATGGTCCTCATGAAGTGAGACCATGTAGACAAGGGGTTGGGAAACCAAAGGTGTGGTCTCAAGTTTAGAATCTTGTTGGGAAGGATCATTAGAGGAAGGGATGTCATTGGATGGAGTGGATTGTTGTGTTACCTCACTTGAGGAAGGGTAATAATAGGCATGAAATAGGTGAACATTTGTTTATGTAATTTGTTAACAAATAAATCAAGTAACAAGTTTCTTATTAACATGATTAATTAAGAAATGTGAGAAAGAAAAAGGAGGTGGATAACAAAGGTACCTAAGGAATGGAAGTCTAAGGCTTGTTTCAGTAGTTATGGCTAGGGAATATTTCAGGTGGCTTCTATTGGGTGATGAAATCCCAATCATTCCACCAGGTAGGAAGATGTTTAGATGTGTTGATTTAGATGTGTGAGTTTTAGGTTGTGTGTGATAGAATGTGAGATGCAAAAAGTTAACCCCTACTTAAACTATGTGAGAAAGTAAGGATGCAAAAAAGAAAGGTTCTTTTTAAAACCAAATCGAAGTGTGATCTTTTGATGAGGACACACACAGAAAGGGAAATATGATGCAAAAAGGAGAAAATAGGGAAAATGAGGAATACCTGGATATATATTTTCCTTTTTATCTAAACTTTAGGGGAAGAGTGATCAAGTAGCCAAACCCAACATGAGAAAGCAAAAAAATGAAGCCTTGTGCTACAGTGTTAGTAGAAGATAGAAGAAGCAAAAAAATAGAAAAAAATACAAAAGGATCACCTAAAGGGTGGTCCCACTGGGCATGCCAAGAATGTTTTTGTAGTTTTCTCATTTGATTCAATTAATGATGTTAGCTACTAAAGAAATCTAAACAACTTAGAAAATGGAGGGTTTATGGTACCTCAAATGTGTGATGTGATGAATACGGGACAAAGTAGATGATGGATCCTCACTGTTGCTACAAGAACCTTAAAATAAGAATCACTAAAGAAAAATGGATTAGATGGTATATGTGGGGGTATTCCTATGAAAAATTTGGCTCCAAGAAGTGTTACCTTCCTTTCATGGATGTCAACCCCGTTTGATAAGAAAAGTGAAGTAAAAGATGGATAATATGATAGCATGTAGAAACAAAGATACTAATAAATCTGAAAGTAATGCAAAGATTGATTTAAGTAATATTCTAACTAAAAAAATACAAATCAAATGTTACTTGACTTGGGTCAATGGTGACCTAGACTATACAGAGGCAGGTTCACGGTGACCAGGTGAGTGAATTTGAAATCTGATGTAAATATGTAGACCTGCAAGGTTGAGTGCAAATGATGAAGTACAGAAACTTGTGAATGCTGGAGTCAACCTATAGAAGATGGCCTGAGGGAGAAAACACTAGAGAATGAGGGGAAGTAGGGATTTGGAAGGGTAAATTGAAAAATAGGCCCCTAGTTTGGTGATGGTGTCTAGGATGGGATGACAGTGATGGGATGCAAATGGGGCTAGTTTTGATGCAATAGAGAATATCTATGATGATGGATTTGACAAGCTGAGGCAAAGATAAAACATGGAAGAGGGATGAAGAAGGATCTGGAGATGGAAAAATGGTGACAATGAGGCCAAGTCAATGGTGATTTGAGCTAGGAAACACCATGACTATAATAGTAGAGTGAGGAAAATCGAGGAGAAATGAGCTAGAAGAATGACCTGTAAGTAGAAATACTTGGAAGAACTTGATAATGGAGTCTATAGAACCTACAAGATGTTAGCCTTAACAATATAATAGAAGAAATGATATAAGATGGCACCAAAAATAATGTAAACCTCCAATTTCACATAAGAAACAAAAAAAAACTCCCAAGGGATGCTACAAGAAGGTTGTTGAGATGCTCTGGTTTGAAGGTGGATTTGCAGAGTGCAAGAAAAACAAGTATTTTTTCATGCATGTGTGTTTTCTTACTTGTTTTTTGGAAAGAGATGAAATTAGTTGAATAGCATCGATGACAAATGGGATGGGTCACCACTGACTATGGGGAAACTTTCCCCAATGGGGTGGATTTTGTGATTTAGGTTGGGATTTTGGGTTTTTGATGAATGGAAAAGCTACTTTAAAGCATGTATGCGGGAATAGATTATTAGGGATGTGTAGGAAATAAATCTAGATAGGATAAAGGTTTAAAAAAACATAAGGGGATGTGGTTTTAGATTGAAATCATCATAAATGGAAGGTTGATTAGGGTAGGGATGAAAGGATATTGATTAATTAATTATTATGAACCACAACAACCTACATGCCAAGGAGCAAGTGTGGGAAATAATCCTACAATTTGGATGGTTGGGAGAAATACTTCCAAGGAAGTATAAGGAAATAAATCAAATAGAAACATTTGATATCGGAATATTGTGTTCTCAAAACTTGCAAAAGCTCCTAAAAAGGAAATAATTATGACCAAGACTCATGTAGATTAGAACGGATTTAGACATTTGGAGGTGGATACCCCACAAGAAGTTAAATTGAAAGATGAAATTTCATTAAGTGATTATCAAGTCATGTTGAGCCCCTAAAATATTGGCTAAAATACAAGAAGGCACGTGGGCACGAAGGCCCAGTTGGAGAGGGAGTGTAAGGTGAAGGCACACGTGACGGGGTTTTAGAAGGGATTTGTAGAACTTGTGGCACGCCCACAAGGTAGAGAAAGGGTTTTGGGACTTAGCCACATTTGACATTCCTAGAAGCACACGGGAAAAGCATGACTTGACTATGCATGTAGAGTGGATAAGGTGCCATCTGACAACTTGGTGCCCATGAAAGGAATATTCCTTGTGATAGAAGGATCCAGAAAGACATCATTGCGAAGAGTGGAGAGCTTAGATCTGAAAGAGGCATGCTTCCTTGGAGGACCACCTTGGACACTTGGAAATTGATCCATAACTTTAGAAAGGCTTGCAATGATTCTAAGGCAAAATATTCAAGCACCTGGTAGAAGAAAAGGGGAAATTGGTGAGAAAGAAGTAGAGTAGAGGATGGAGATGAGAGGTGAAGCTCTACAAAAATATTGTGGAGAGTTCTATGGGTTGGGTTTAGAATATCTATAGGAGTAATGGAATATCAAGGGGATGGGCCTATGTTTTTATTTGTAATATGAGGGACCTAAGTCTAGTTTTGATGCATGAATCTAGTTTGCACTATTATATTGATATGTGATGGCCTCAATGAATGCAATGTGATTATCAAACATGTTGAATATGAATATATGTGGTTCCTGGTTTATACTTATATCTATATGGATTTTTTTGTGTATATTCTTTGTGAATGGATGTAAACCCTTGTGCATTTCCTTTCTATTATGGTCTAGATCTGTATTCTATTAATGCTTTCCTTGTCTGAATGGATGCATTAGTCTAAAAACTCATCATACGCTCTCAATATGAATGCATGGTTATTTTCCATTCTTTTGCATTTAAGTATTTGTCATAGATTATGTATTCTCACACAACTCACACAAAGGAGGGGCTCAACACCCGTGTGCCTCAGGTGAGTACCCAACGCCTATTGGGTGATAGGCTGATGTGCATGGGATTTTCCTATTCTTTGAAGGGTATAAAAATGACTACATCTCGATTCCATTTACGAGACTTATTTTCAAGTTGTTGTAGAAATGGCATGCATCTTTTTCCTTATGATGCGTGATGATAGAGTGACCTACCTTAGAAAGTGTTAAACATGGTTCAAACACGAGAGGACAATGTTTTCTCAAAGATTCAAGATTGTACCTAAATTCGATGCACGTAGATGGGTATAAGAGAACCTATACCATGATATGTATGAGACATTATTTTGCTTCTTCCTAGTAGAACTATATGAATGGACTTTAGCATGTGCATCCATATCAAGTTGGTACTATAGATCATGTGCATGTGGACCCAAGATGAATATCAAAGGCTATAGGATGCAAATCTGACTTGGACATGTGCTATTGATCACTGGTGGAAGAGGGTGATGGCCAGTTATACTTTAAAATACACCATTTTGATGCATTCTTGCCCAGAAGTTGTTGAGTTTGAGTTTATGAGGGAGCCTAGAGGATCATTTTTTCATGTTATTCCTTTAGCTATGAAGATCTTGGTCATTACTTTGAGTTTAGAAGCATTCCCCATGGTTGGCTAAAGATTCTCTAAGCGTTGGGAGAGGAAGCTAGGGTGGAGGAAGATGGAAAAAATTGTGGATAAAAAGGAAAGGGAGGAGAGATGACTCAAGTATAACAAAGCTCGTGAAAGGGATATGACTAGATAATGTGAGGTTACAAGTGTGATGGATGTATGGAGGTGGACGTTACGGAAAGGAGTTTAGGTTCATGTAGAGGATGTGGAGCCTAAGTATTCTGTGTTACCCCATCTTGGAAAGCATAGGAGAGAAGTTGCTTTCAACTTCGGATAGAATTCATCGCATAGAGAGAGAGAATCATCATTGTTGTATCATTTGAACCCACACGTGACTAACCCCTGGCACTTGGTTTTCCAGATCAAGGGAGAAGTATTGTTAACCTAGTTAGTATCAATGGAAGTGACCGATCTATGCCTAGGAGATATAATTTCTTGTTTGGAACATCCATGGTTATGCAATCCATTTCTATATTTGGGGAATCTTTGGACAAGGTGCAAGTACAAAGAATTGGGTATCACATCTGGGAGTGGCGTACAGGGACATACAACCGGTAGTGAAAATATCACAAACCATTGGCACGTAGTTTAGTGGGATGTTGGGAACACTAGTCACGACCACTTCTAGTTATTTTCTGGATGTAGGAGGTGGATCTAGTGGGTTAGGAGGAATAGGACATGGTGGATCTAGTGGATCCTATCGAGGAGGAAACACCAAGGGAATCAAGGCTATGGATTAGAAGGACAAGGACCCTAACCACCTCCTCGAGTGTTTTTCGAGATGTCTTTGTACTTACCAGAATATTGGGGTATTGAAGATGTTACAGAGCATTTGCACAAGTCTGAGTTAATATGATGCAAAAAGGGATCACTACTCCGGAGTGGAAGGCAAGTCAGTTTGTAACAATGTTACAAGGGCACGCACATAGTTGGTATAGTAAGTATAACCCCCATTAGATGGTGGTAGAATACACCGCATTGAAGAACACCTTCTTAGCAAAGTTCCATATCCCTAGAGTTTGAGTAGAAAAGCATCAACACTCTGAAAGAGATCTAGCAGGGAATGGTAGAGAGTGTGTGGGAGTATGATGCACATTTCAAGACTCTCTTGTTAAAACTATCCTATGAAATTCATCCTTCTCAACATGCTCAATGGTTTTTCAGAGGATTGATAACACCATTTATAAGGGCTTTGTCACAAGACTTTCACAGACCCACGTGAGGCATTGGAAGCTTGCCCTACATGCCAAAGCTGTTGGGAGCATTGAAACTGGTGTTAGCCCTTTTTGGAGGCTCAAATTTCTGCAATGGCCAAGTAATTTGAGAAGCTATCCGCAAAATCAATGCATGAGGTTCATGGTGGGCTTTGGTGTATAGAATGTGAAGTGGAGGGACATGCAAAGGATATTTTCCCTCGAAATTGGTGCACGCTATGTCGGTAGATTGTGAGATTTTCCATGGGGATCATGATGCAAGTAGATGCCCTCTACTCCAACGCACAATCTACAAGAATGTTTCTTGCTATTACAAGATTTGTACCTCTTTGACCCATGATACCAAGCATTACAGAATGATTGATCAAATCCATGATGATATTGATCTAAGTGTGTGCACCAGAGACTATCCTTGCAAAGAATTTCAAAGGATGATGACCATTGTTATGAAGGGTGTGCGAGAAGGAGGAGCACATGGAAGAGATTTTCATGGAGGATTTCATGGTCATAGAATCGTGACGGAGGATGAAGTTAGTTCTCATCGGAACCTGTTATAATTGTGGATTTATAGAGCATTAAATATGTGAGTGTCATGATTTATTACAGTGTTCATGGTGTGGAAAAAAGCATAAGTACGAGGAATTCCTAAACTGTTTGAACATATGAGCCAATAACACAGAAGGAAAAGGTGTTGGGATAGGATGGTGAGTATAAAGAAGGCTGATGCACAGTGGATGCCAAGAGTGGTGCATGATTCGGGGTTAGATCTTGTACTAGTGACAACATAGGGAGAGGCCATACGCACTAAGGAAGTACCAAGGCAGAGGACTCTGGTTTCAAGAGAGGAAGTGGTACATGGGAAGTATCTAGACCCTTCTCACCAGAAGGAAGTATATCAGAGACTATGGATGTCATTTGAGTTTACAAGGAGAGATCCAGTGTCTAAAGGAGTAGTCCAGTAGTAGGAGAAAAGAAGGAATGTTGAGGCTCCATAGAAGGACTTGGATGAAGTCAAAGAAGTGTGCAAAATGTTAAGACAAGAGAATATCATTCCCTTGTTAGGAGAATGGTTATAGGAGAAGGTACCACACGTCAAAATAGAGTGTGAGAGGTAGGTGTTGCATGAAAACCTTCCTCCCCACAACCTCGACTATGAAAAGGAGATCACATTGAATGTAGTTGTGGATGGTTGGCTGTTAAGTAACATATTGATTGACATAGGAGCATAGAGGTCAATGTTCTCACATTGGATGCATGACATCAAATGGGAAGGACCATATTACATCCATCTTTGAATGTGTTGTATATGGAAAACAAGACAAAGGCAATGCCCATTAGAATCTTAAAGGATGTAATTATCACCATTCAAGGGCCATGTTTACTAGAGACTTCAAAGTCTTGGTGCTCACTAAAGTAGACAATTTTCAAACATTACTTGGGTTCCCATGGTGTTATAAGAACAACACCAACCTGCAGTTTAACAAGGGGTATATCAGCTTTGAGAACAAGGAGGAAAGGGTGGTCATCCATTTGACATATGGGAAGTCAACACCCTATATTGAGTCCTTAGGAGAAGAAATCCTTATAAAATCTATGTGCATTCCATCGTAGAGATCCTAAGATATTTCACCCCCATAGAAGGGGTTATCCATTTGAACATGTTTATTTTGTGAGTGACACCACTAGTGTGGCATGTGAAACTTGGTGAATGAGACTTATGAGTTAATTGGGTGACAACTAAGAGGATCTGTAACAAGAGTGAAAAAGGCACGCTTAGTTAAGTCACCTAGGAGGGAAGAAGTTTCCCAAATACTCTAGAGGGCATATCCTAAGATGTTCTTATGGGAAATGGAGGATCTCGGTGGAAAAATGAGGATGAAAAGAGGAATGCTCGAACTATATCTTACTCGGACTACAACATGTTGGTGGGATACACACCACAAGAATCTCTTGGAATGGCATGAGGTGAGGATCACATTCTCAGTTAGGTTCTCCAGAAGTAACACCCACCGCCATATATAAGACTATCATGGCAAGGAACCTACCTTGTCCCATGTCCAAGCTTGTGAGAAGGCTTGGATCGGAGGCACAAAAGCCTTACCACCATCATTATGGGTGCATAAACTATATTCCACATTACAAGGTTGTGCGCGTGCATGGTATATCCACTTAGAAACATGCCACCAGATAGGTAATTGGCAGGAATTGGTAGCTGATCTCATTCAAGCCTTTGAGAATAGGAGTACCAAACCATCAATGGATTAGGCATTACAAGTAATCAAGCACCTTATGATGGGAGATAATGCTATGGTAGAATACATGCTATTGGAATTATTAGGTGAGCCTTATTTGGAGATGCAACTTAATGAAGAGGAATCAGAGGAAGTACAAGCTTGAGCACACGTGCATGGAAAAATAAAAAGGAAAAATGGTCTATGTAATAGATGGAGAAGAGATGGAGACTTTGGATGTTAACCATTTGGAGGGTATGTGTGAAGTCATAGATAGTGTTGATGAGTGAGCACGCACCTACCATGAGCCCTTGAAAAAAAAGAAGGTTAACATTGGTTCAAAGAGGTAGAACCTAAGGAAGCTATCATCGAAGATTATTGGTCGAGAGAAGGAAGTTTCAAAGATCATTGATCTGTTACGTAAATTCTAGGATTTGTTCCCATGTGGTACCATGAACTCAAAGGAATCCACCATTCCTTAGGAGAGATGAAGATCAAGTTGAAGGAAGGTGCATGCCCGATTCGAAAGAGGCCTTATCAGATGAATCTAAATTTACACGTATGGGTTAAGGAAGAAATAAACAAAATGATAGCATCTGGTATCATTGAGGCAGTGGAAGAATCAAAATGGATAATCCCAATGGTTATCAGTATTAAGAAGGATGGTAGGATAAGAATTTGTGTTGACTACAAGGATCTAAATGTAGTATGTGTCATCGATCCTTTCCCAACCCCCTTTACTGAAGAAATTTTGGAGGGAGTAGTTGGGCACGAAGTCTACTCTTTCATGGATGGGTTCTTAGGGTACCACCAAGTTAGGATTGCAAAGGAATACCAGAGAAAGACAACTTTTACCACTAAATGGGGAAGTTTTTCCTACACGGTTATGCCTTTTTGATTAAAGAATGTACCTGCTTTGTTCTCACGCATTGTGGTAAAATCATTTTAGGAATTCATCCATAAGTTTCTTCAAGTTTACCTAGATTACTGGACTATGTATGGACTAGTAAAAGACCATTATGACAACTTAAGGCTGATGTTTGAGAGATGTTGTTAGTTGAGGATATCCCTCAATATTAAGAAATGTGTCTTTTCTACCCCATTTGGGACCTTATTTGGTCATATCATATGTAAGGAGGGCTTACTAGTAGATCCCGCCAAAGTTGCATTCATTGTGGGTTTAGGGGATCCTACTAGTCAAAGCGCAATGCATGGATTCCTTGGACATATGGGGTATTATAAGAAGTTCATCAAGGGATATGCCAAGATATTGCCACACCCTTGGAGGAATTATTGAAACACAAAAGTTCCTTTCATTGGGGAGAGGCACAATAGAAGGCATTTGACACTTTGAAGGATAGGCTTGTCATGGTGCCCATATTACATTTTCCTTCTTGGGATAAGCCTTTCCATGTGTATGTTGATGCCTCAGGGACAACTATGGGAGTAGTACTAGCACAACCTGGTGAGGGAATTTTTGATCATCCCTTGTGCTTTACAAGTAGGAAATCTAACACCAACAGAACAAAATTACACAACTACTAAGCGTAAGCATTGTCTATGATCTAGCATTTCATAAGTTTAGGTAGTATCTGTTGGTGACACCATTTATATTCTACATGACCATATGGAATTGAAGTACTTAGTCAACAAACCCATTATGAAAGGGCACATATGTCGTTGGGTCCTTCTATTTTGGAGTTTGAGTTCACAGTGGTGGTGAAGCCATGGAAGAATAATTCAAGGCCTGACCATTTATCAAGGATTGACTCAGGAGAGGACATGCAAAGCATTGAGGATACCATGTCAGACATGAAACTATTTATGTTATAACATGCACCCTCAGACTTGAAAGATATCACAGTATTTTTAAAAACATGTGTGGCACCACAAGGGATGAAGGCTTTGGAAAGAAAGTAGTTAGCAATAAGTTTCACACTTTACATGTTGATTAGTGGAGACCTGTATAAGTTAGGTCATGATGAGGTTCTATACTAATGCGTATTAGAACATGAGCATGTGGAAATTATGGAGGAAGCACATGGTGGGATTGTAGGAGGACACTATGTAAGAAATGATACCATAATGAAGATTTTATTAGCAGGGCTTTGGTGGGAAACCATCTACAAATATTGTATTGAGTTTTGCAAGGCTTGTGACCATTGCCAGGCCTTGGAAAACCTAGAAAGAGAGATGAAATTCCCTTGCGACCAATAGCCAATGTTGAACCATTTGAAAAATGGGCAATCAACTTTATAGGGCCAATTACACCAGCCATGTGAAGGACTGGTTCATGGTATATCATCACTTACACTAATTACTTAACATGGTGGGAAGAGGCAATGCCTACAAAGGATTACACCACCGCGACAATTGCTAGATTTTATGGGAAAACATAATTAGTAGATATGGTTTCCTTTAACAACAAGTGATAGGGGTACACACTTTCTCAATGAAATAATCAGGATTTTGTTAGCATAATTTATGGTGGCCCATCACATAAGACTACCCCATATCACCCTCAAGTAAATGGAATTTCTGAGGCATTTAAAAAGATACTAAGCCACATGTTAACTAATATCTGTGATGTTGGAAGACAAGATTGGGATGATAAAAGTATCAATGATTTTATAGGCATATAGGACAACCTACAAAAGGTTGAATAAGGCCAACCATTTCAATTGGTGTTTGGCATGAGGTTTTTTACTAGTGGAATTCATGTTACCATCACTACATATAGGGACATGCACAGGAGGTTAGGTGATGAACAAGCACCTTTGGAAGAAATAATTGATAAGTTTGATGCAGTTAGATGAAAGGTGATCACTTACTAGATGGAGTCAAAAGACATAAAAAGTAAGAAAAAAGGCATGGCATGATCATCATATTAAGAACAAGAAGTTTGAGGTTGGGAAATTGGCGTTGTTTTATGATTCCAAGTATTGCACCATCCTGGGAAGTTGAAATTCCATTGGTTGGGACCTTACATCATCTTGTACATTCTTGATTTAGGAACTTTCTAGTTACAAGTGCTCTAGATGGGACGAGGTTACTAGGTCACTTCAATGGGAGTAGGTTGAATCCCTACTATAAATAAGTCTTCTTGGTGTTTGTAATAAGGCAGTGTTTCCAATTAGTCTAGAATTTCCCTTTATGCATTTTCTTTTCTTGTGTTTCCCTTTCTTGTTGCTTGTTCCTCTCTTTTGTTTTGTTTTGCACCTTGTGTGCAGTAAACACATTATTTTTTTTCCCAAAGTTGTGTATGCGTAGAGGACCATGCATCTATTTTAGTGTGGGGTGGAGTGATGCAAAGTATAGGCCTATAATACAAGTTTGAACTGGCAGTAGAAGTTGTGGTAAATGGCCCAGGTTGAAGGATAAAAAGCATGTAAAGGTTAAGAAGTGTGTAGAAGAAAAGGTGGACATAAATGGTTGGTGTTAAAAAGGCTTTATGGAAACCACGTATAGAAAGGATGAAGAGTGTAGGAAAGAACAACATGAGGTAGGCGAAGGAAAAAATCGGGTAAAGGATAGAAGAAGTGCTTTGGCGTGGACACGTAAGAGTCTTTGGTTAGGTTGATTTTTGCATGCCAGAAGGTTGTAAAGGGTTTTTCACGTAGGATGTGGCACATGGGTAAAGGTGCTTAAGGCCGACTTAGTGGAAAAATCTGCATTTAGTGTTAAGTATGGTGGTAGGTGGCATAACATTTAATGTTGGAAAGAAGGAAAAACTATAAATAAGGAGTTAGGCACATCATTATTTTACCTTGTGATTACAAAGTAGAAGAATCTCTTGTGAACTAGGGCATCCAAAGAGTTGTGCGAAGAAGAATATGAGGAATATAAAGTGAGTGACTAGGGTAGACCTGCAAACTAGTGTGGAAGGAGTACATGGGCATGGGAAATTTTTTTGAGGAAGCGTCATCTTGTGGAAGGATTTTTCCAGTTAGGGTTTGGTGGCTAGGGTATGGAGTTAGAAGGATTTCTTTCCAAGTTTGAGCTTTGGGATTGAACATAGTGGTAAAGTAGAGCAAGGGGAAGAAGTTTTAAGATCAAGACGAACTAGAAAAATGGCACCAAGGAAACCAAATGTTTCACTAAAGAAAACAAAGGGAAAGGGCAAGGGAAAGAAAATCACTTCAGTCACGAGCACCAATGAAGAATGGTATGTGGAAACATAGTACCCAGATGGGGTATTGCTAAGAAAATAATGGGAGTCACACCTGCGAAACATGGTCTCATAAGTGATTATAATCATTACACAAGAGCACAATAGAGAAGGAAATGGCATTGGAGTTGGTCCGACCAACTAACAATAGGACACTCAGATGGAATGCCCATTTACAATGATGAGGTGAAGGTCAAATTAGAGAAGGTGGATTATTGCAACTATATGAGTTACCTTACTTTGTGAAAGCCTAAGAGCCTTTATTAATGGTTGATGTCACACATGCATGAGGATTTTTTATTTTTGAGGTGTAGATGCACATCACACCACAATTGATATCCAAGTTCACAGGCCTCAATTATGAAGGAGATAACATTGATGATGATCTAAGCGATAAGGAGGCTATCAAGGAGACTGTAGCCATGTATGACTACAAGAAGGGGTCACGATACTTTGACATCACCGAGATACTAGATCCTAGTGATGAGGATGGCCATGTGCTTAGTCACCAAGCTCAATGACCAGGAATGATGGACATAAGTGAACAAGGCATGGCTAAATGTATGCCGGAAGATATCATAAGGAACCATCTACAACTTGTCCACTTTCATCATGGATGAAATTATAAGTAGTACACAGGAGGGAGAGAAGATACTTTGGTAATGTCCTCCTCACTATTGTATTCTCAGATATTGGAGTGCCCAATGGGCTAAATTTTTTTGGGAGTATCCAGAAGAGGATCCCTCACCGTAAAAAGGTTTGTAAAATATACTTGTGAAACCATGATGGCCACTCACAAGGCAGTTCCTAGAGAAGTGGTATAAGAAATGCGTGACGTATTCAGGGCTGAGTGGAGGATCCCAGAGTATTTCACTCGTGAATGGGGAGGTAGAATTTTGTAGTGTACCAACACTTCTACATTGGTTGATTTATGTTAAAAATGAGAATATGAGTCTGTGGTGCAAACTACCCTTCTCCTTCACCACATTATACTTCCAAGCCAAAGTTAACCAATTCAAGGAGGCACTAAAGACTAAGGTTCAACCTTAGTGAGGTAGATATAGACCACCGTGAGCTGCACCTAAGTTTCTACCCAAATAAGTGTGTATACGTGGAGATATATGTCTCCCATGAGATACAAATGATGAAGCCTTTAACACTGCCAATTGTAGGAAGGACCGTAATAAGGGTGTATCTGCATAAGGAATTTTATTGAAAAAGGAACTTACTTGGAGAATGATGTCTCTATTCTTGAAGACCCTACAGGAAGGAAGAAGGCCACGCCTAGAAAGAGGGAAAGAGAAGAAGTGTAGAAGAAACCAAGTGTTCAAACCACGACATAGGCGGTAAGTCGTGAGAAAAGCGTTAAGCCTAGTACTTAAGTGGAGGAAGAAGTCTCCAGTCAAAGCAAAGAATCCAAAAGAAGAGGCATTTCCAAGCATAAAGATCCCCTCACCTAGGAGGAATCACCAATGAAGACATCACCTATCAAAGAAAAATAAATAGAAGAATCCCTTATACTGGAATCCCTAGTAAGGAAGAAACAAAAGGTGATGGATGAGGCCGATTTAGAAGAGATAGAAGACCTAGATGCCTACATCGTGACAAAGATGATGATGATGAGCTAGAAGGAGGAAAGACCATCCTGTCTATGAGATACATGATTCTAAAGAAGAAGGAGATGAGTATAATGAAGGAGATAATGAGAATAAGGATGAAGAAGAAGTTGAGACCTAAGGGCAAGGGGGTAGGTAGGGAAGAAGTTACAAAAGATCAAAGGACCCCAAGCCTCACGAAAGGAAAATATAAATGAGGCCATGTAGAGAAAGAAGTGGAAAAAATAATCAAAGACTTGGTAGAAGAAGAGGTTGAACATAGCATGAATGTGGTGCTAAAGGAAGATAAGGAGGAAAGCATAGAAAAAGAATATGACACCATGGGAGGAGATCCCATTTTGGTTGTAAGCTTTCCAAAAGCCTGCATGCATAGGGAGAAAGAGTGTAAAAGCATCACAAGTTCAAGGAATGGGATACATTGATGATCCAAACAAGGTATTACACACACACTTCCAGAGCACCATGCCAATGGAACAACTTTTAGCCATGATTCATTTGATGAGGAAGGTGCATACCCTCGGACAAGGAAAATGATGTCATGGGCATTTGAGTCCCACATTGATGAGCTTGAATTTGAGGTAAGCCAAGGGGCATTGATGAAAGTGGCAAAAAAAAAAGGGATAAACCCCTTGGTGAATGCTCAATGGCTATCAAATGAGAAAATATGCAATGCGCTCAACAAATTTTCAGTTGAGGTTGAAGCCAAGCTCTTTGAGGAGAAATGATAGGTGAATTTATTCCTAGAGGCAGAGTTGGAGAAAAGGGAGGAGGAGCTCCTGAAGAAAGAAAGGACCTAAGTAGGAGGAACTAATCAACGCTCAATTAAGGCATGAGATAAAGGATGAAAAGGCAAGGGTGCACAAGGCATATAAAAAGATAGAGATGATCACGGATGTCATTATCTTAAAGCATCAAGACTTAACACCACCCGTGCAAAAGTATGGATCATCCTTGCAATGCCTAGAGGACTTGACTCACAAAATCACTATAGAGAGGTGACCACTTTCCTTAGAATCAATAGAGGAGGCATTGGCGTGCAAGAGAAATAAAATAAGATGAAGGTTGTGGAAATTGTTGCTCAGTACAAAAAATCCTCACTGATGTAAAATCCACCACGCAAGTTACTATGGCTACCTATGATAATTTTGTGGATAAGGATAGAGTGGCAAGTATCTTAGTTTCCACCCATGAAGTGAAACTCAAGGAGTTCCAAGAAAATAACAAGGGGAATAGGGATGAGCAAGACAAGATCCTAGCTAAGGTATAAAATAAATCAGAGGCCATTGAGACCTTGCGGGGCTCAATCAAGAACTAATAAAATAATTATACCCTCAAATCACTCGGAGGATGGATGCACTCAAGGATTTGGGAAAGAAACTAGAGGAGATTGTGGATAATGAGTGCTAAGGGAGAGGAGCTTAGTTTTGAGAAGTGATCACTTGGTGGGGACCTCTGTCACAGGCTTAGACAAGGTTTACACTTGGGGAAAGTTAGAAGAAAAATTAGGGAAGGATTTCCCTCTCCTCTAGAAATAAAGTTCCCCATTCTTTCATTCTTTTCCCCATTTCTTCATTCCTTCATTCTTCCATTCCAACCATTTTAAGGATCCACAATTCTTTATTTCTTTATTGAAGAGTGTTTCAAGGATGAGAACATGCGTATAATGTGGGTGATGTTGGGCCCTAAAATATTGGATAAAGTATAAGAAGGTGCATGGCCATGCAAGGCCTAGTTGGAGAAGGGCATGTAAGGTGAAGTCACGTGGAATAGGGTTTTATAAGGGTTTAGCAGAACCCATGGCGTGTGTGCAAGGAAAAGAAAGGGTTTTGGGACTTATCTACATTTGACATTCTTGGCAGCACATGGGAAAAACATGACCCGAATGCACATGTGGAGTGGATAAGGTGTCAGCCTGGTAACTTGGTGCCCATGAAAGGAATATTCCTTGCGATAGAAGGATCCAGAAAGACATCATTGCAAAGAGTGGAGAGCTCAGATCTGAAAGAGGCATGCTTCCTTAGAGGACCACCTTGGACACTTGCAACCGATCCATAACTTCGAAAGTCTTGGCGGTGGTTTCTGAGGCTATATATTCAAGTCTCGGTAGAAGAATGGGGAATTTGGTGAGAAATAAGTAGAATTAGAGGATGGAGATGAGAGGAAAAGATCTACAAAAATATCATGGATAATTCTATGGGTTGGGTTTAGAATATCTATAGGAGTTATGGAATATCAAGGGGATGGGCCTATGTTTTTTTGTAATATGAGGGACCTAAGTATAGTTATGATGCATGATTCTGGTATGCACTATTTATATTGATCTGTGATGGCCTCAATGAATGCAATGTGATTATCAAACATGTTGAATATGAATATATGTGGTTCCTAGTTTATACTTATATCTATATGGATTTGTTCTATGTATATTCTTTGTGAATGGATGTAAACCCTTATGCATTTCCTTTCTATTATGGTCTAGATATGTATTTTGTTAATGCTTTCATTGTCTAAATGGATGCATTAGTCTAGAAACTTGTCATACGCTCTCAATATGAATGCATGGTTCTTTTCCATTCTTTTACATTTAAGTATTTGTCATAGATGATGCATTCTCACATAACTCACACAAAGGAGGGGCTTGCACCCACACATGTTCATGATAGGCCGGTGTGCATGGGATTTTCTGTTCTTTGAAGGGTACAATAATGAATACAAGTCATACATATCCCATTGGAGAATCCTACTAGAGGGATATTGAAACAATATTACATAGTAGTTATTGAGGGATTGATACAAAAGATAGATGAGGAAAAGAATAAAAAAGGAAGCTAGAAAATAAAATCAATACATTTTCTACATACATGAAAAAATTGATACAACCTTATGATGAAGGTTAGGAAGTTGTTGCTTTATCATAACTCGAAATTTTGAGTGTAGTTAAGAGAGAAATAGAACAGGTTGGAGTAGTGGACAGATGGAAAGATGAATTATATGAAAAGGAAGCAAGGTCATTAAGGACAACAGTAATATGTTATAAGCGAAAGAATTATCGATGATGCAAAATAAAAAATTAATAAATTTGGAGATAAACTATAATACGGGAGGGAATCCTTCCTAAGATGGAAGCACTAACTCAATTGGATGATTAGTTGGTGGAAGAAGAAAAAATTTTTCCCTAAGAAAAGGGGAATACAATATACTTATGAAGGAGCTATCAAGTTGAGAATGAGAACTCTAAAATAAATCAATGAAAAATATTTTCGAAAAGAGACGAGGATATTAGAGTACATCGATAATCTTGACAATTGGCTAGGAAAACTTGTAACACAAAAAAGTTCACTTATGGAGATTAGGGCATAGAAAACTTATTACAATATTTTTATTAGAACATTAATGATACTATGAATCCAATTTTTTTTAGATAACATAATTAAATTTTGGTGTTGAAGGGACCAAAACTCATGTACATAGAAAACAATCAGTTTTAACCAAAAAACCATCGAAAAGCTAGGGTGGCAAATTCAAAAAGTCTTGACAGTAGACCACCACAAAAAAGAGTCAGACTATACCAAGTCTACATATTAACCATTATAATTTTTGAATTTAATAAAATAGAAAACTAGAGTACTGAAAACCAAAATCACAAAGCTATAGACCATAGAAACTAGAATAACAAAACGACAACAAAAGGCCGCTTATTAGTTCTCTTAGCCTTGTTATGATTTCTAGCACACGGCCCACTGTCCTTCCTACCAGCCACTTTGATGATCACACGTTTAGGTATTTTCTCCTCCTTTTCCATAGGCTGGGTGTCCACGTTCTCAGAATATTTTAGATTTTTCTCCTCCTTATCCTCATTTTGGGTGCCTGACTACCTTTGTAACATTATCGTCATCAAAGCTAATAATCTGAGGTATGTTGGTATCGAGCTGCTAAGGACCAACCTCATGTTTTTATCGGTGTTTCCAAATATTTCCACTTGATCCTTAAGGAGAGAAACCCTCTGATCATGCATGAAAAAATCAACTTTAATTCCCCCAATTATTTTGTTCTAAACCTCAATTTTATGATGGCACTCCTTTAATTATTGAATCAAATTCTTGTTGGCAGATGTAAAGAATTGTATTAACAATCGACTCCACATGCATTAACCTAGCCTCCTAGTCCACTAAGTCTCTTTCCCTAGTACTAGAGCTCTCACCCACATTCTGAAAACCATGTTTCAATTTGAAAAGAGTGTCGAATATCCCTTCAAGGGTGTCTTTCCCTTTCATTTTCTTCATATTTTTAATAACAGACACGAGGATTTCATGGTTAGACTTTGTGTCACTAGAAATCAATGGCTGGGTGGGGATAATAGGTTTTATATTTTTTCACCAATAGGAGATTCAAACCTTGATGTAAAGGAACATCAATTTTCTTGTTTTTAAAGTTAGCAATGGTGGATAACAGGGACCTATAAAGGAAGAAAGCCAGACTCATAACTTGGTTCCTTTAGAAGAAATTTAGGATGGAGAGGTGATAAGAGAAAATCTTCCTAAATTTTCCTTCCAAGGTCAAATATTTCATGACAATAAGACAAACATCAACCCAATTGTTAGGGAGGCAGTGAAAACACCATCATCATAAGAAAAACATGTTTGCTAGGTTCAAAGAAAGTGGCTAACTCATGTTTTAGACTAGTTTTGTCTTATAAATTTTGAAACCATCCTTAGCAAGCCCTTTAATCTCGATAATGGCTTCTTCATAAATACTAACTTTAACACCACTAAAATTGAATCCCCCTCGATCCAAGAATTACCAAAATCAAGAGAGTGAGGGGTCATTACCTTTTAAACATAGAATAGTCTTAGAGAAACCACCTATGCGGAGCAACTTCCAAAGAAAGTTGTCATTTTTCAGGTGGTGGTAGAAAGTAGGCTCGGTTATGACCACTGTCACCTCCTATAGTTTTCCAAACAGACCTTATCTCTTCTATCTCAAGAAAAATAGAGTCACCAATAACAAAAAAATTGAATAAATTCCATAGCAAATGAATCGTATCCTTACCAAAAAATAAAAGGATATTTTTAGACTCCCGAGCATGTGAGCCTTGGTTTCCATCATTACACTTCCTCCGAGGATGTGTCATCATTTATCAATTTTATAATGTTTTCCCAAGGAATATGTGTCCCCACTGACCACATCATTATTTCTTTCATGTCGTTGTTGTGATTAGCGATCGTGATTTGTAGATTTATTACTTGATCGAAGGTATGCTTTGATGTCTATCATGTCAAATGATTCCAACATCATACAAGATTCCTTGATGATGTTGCTAAGTTTCCACCCACACTTACTCTGATATTTTAGAGCGTTGATGACACATAAGGAATCACCTTCTATAATGATGGATTTTATTCTCAAATATCTACACAACATGATCCCCAAAGCATGGCCTTGGCTTCTACATAATTATTGGTATGATTTCCAATGGGACCCACATAAGCTCCAAGATATCTACCAAGTTGATCATGAACCATACCTCCCCTAGTAGAAATTTCCATCTTTTTGTTGGAACCATCAAATTTGAGTTAGAAACATCCATCAAGGGGTCTTAACTAATTTACTCTATGGTTTACCTTCTCCTTCATTAGACTGATAGGGAAGATATTCATACTTTTGAGAATACTTATTTCCCAAGCCGGGAAGACCTTAGATAGTTTGAGCTTTAAAATTTGGGAATTTTCTTTGAGAGATTGGCTCACTTTTTCAATAACCCTATCTAGGCTTGAAACTTTGTTCTAAAAGATCCATTATTACGATCGATCCAAATCCTCCACAACGTATAGGGAAGAATTTTTTTCTAAATTTCTCTGGTCAACACGTGTTTGGAATTTGAAACTCCATTGGTTAGGTAGAAGGGAAACATCCCATGGAAGAACCACATGTATCTTGAAAATACCGAGGACTATAGAGAAAACTTGAAAGGAGAAGGAACATTCTAGGAAGAGATGTTGGATTGACTCTTCATTGCATTTTTAGATATTGCATTTGTTAGTGATGATCATCCCCCTTTTCCTTAACTTATACATAGTAAAAATATTTCTTTTAACAACTTCCTAGAAGAAAATATTGATTTTGGAATAAGGTTTTTATTCCAAACCTTCCTCTGGTAGATATTGGGTTCCATATTCTCAAAATTCAGCAAGTAACCTGACTTGACCTCATATTCCCTAGTGTCCATGGTTCTCTATATTAACTCATCCTGAGCTCTATTTTGGGGTATGTGATAGTCCTTTAGGATCTGATTGAGTTCTTGAAAGGGTTGTAAGTTCCCTAGGTAGTGAGGGGGTGATAGGAGTTGGATCCACTTCCTCTCTTCATTCCAATAACTAAAACCCACTCCCCCACTTCTTGATTGAAGAAAATCCAAAGATCACTCCATGGTTCTTTGGTCTTGAGGGATTTATCCTTAATCCATGTATCCTCCCAAAATTTTATCTTAGTGTCATACCCTAGATTCCATTTACTCCTTTAACTAAAAATATCTAGTGTGACAAATATTTTCTAGAAAATTGAACCTTTAGGGAGCTCCAAATCAAAGAAAAGAGACAAAGTTCTAGAAAATTTCTATAGATATTTCACTTTCAATATATTAATCCATGTTCCCTATTATTTGTGGAATTTCTATCCAACATTGGCTATAAGAGATTGATTCATGAATTTAATATTCTTCAATCCAAGACTACCTCTAAACTTAGGTTGAGTAACCTTATCCCAAGAAATCAAAGGGATTCTATTCTTTTCCTCCGAGCCAATCCATAAAAACCTTTTATGTATTCCTTCAATAGCCTTCGTGACCCTAGCTAGTAAAGTAAAGATAGGCATAATGTAAACAACAATACCATGTAGGCAACTTTGAAGGAGTTGAAATTTTTTGATCTATGACAAAAAAGTTACTTTCTAAGAGACAATTTTTTTATGAAACCTCTCTATTAATTTATTCCATCCTCCTTCCTCAAACTTTTTCCCACAAAGAGGCATTCCTAGATAGGAATTTGGAAGGGCTTTAATACTACAATCCAGAATGTTAGCCAACCTATTCTATTGTTCCTTCCCCACATTTATGAAAAAATAGAATCTCTTTCTGAAGTTAATCATCTACCCAGTAACAAATTCATATTGTTTAGTGATGCTTTTGATAGCTTAGGCCTCTGGACAATAGCTTTCCGAGATGACCGTGTCATCCAAAAACTACTGTAACCATTGATTATCAAATCCATGAGCCACTTTAATACCCTCCATTTTTCCTTTAATTTGGGCCCTAGAGCATAACCTGCTCACGGTTTCAGTAATAATAATATAAACGAAGGGTGACTAGGGATATCCTTGTCTCAAACCCTTTTCAAGATAAAGAAACCATTAGGCTTCCCATTAATAATAACATAAAAATCTCTTGGGTCTTTGGTACAAGATTGGATCATTTTGATGAAGTGAGGATGATATCCCAGACGATATAAATGAGAGAATAAGAAATCCAAGGATATCTTGTCATAGGCCTTTTGCATGTCCAACTTAACAATCATAGCCTCCCTTCCTGAAAGTTCAAAAGATTGAATAATTTCATGAATGGTGATTATGCTTTCCATAATTTTCCTACCCAACGTAAAGGATCCTAGATAGGATAAATAAAATTACTAAGGGTATCCCTTAATCTAAAATCCAAGATTTTATAAATTAGTTTATACATAGTGTTGCATAAACTTATGGGTCTAAAGTGCCCCATATCTTTTGCTCCTCGATTTTTGGGTATGAGAGAAATAAAGGTTTGATTGATTTGTTTTAGTAGATTACCTAATTTGAAAAAATCTTGGATAGCTAAAACCACCTATTTCTTAACTATATCCCAATCAATCTGAAAAAGAAGGTAGTGAAGCCATCCAGCCCAATATTTTTATCACTTTCCATAGCATCTAAAATTAGTTTTATCTCCTCCTTAAAAGGAATGGCTATGAGGTCTCTATTCTCATCATGACTCATGTCCAGATTGAAAAAAAAATAGAATTTCAGATCTATATATCTTGGAAGATAGTTGATCTTTGGAAAAAAAGATACAATAGTGTTAGAGATATCCTTTTCTTCTATAACCAATTCACCATTCTCTTTCTTTTTCTTGTATTCTTCCTTTATTATCTTAAATGGTGGTTGAGATATGGAAAAATTTGGTGTTGTGATCTCCCTCTTTAAGCCAATTAATTCTTAACTTCTTCTAATAGATCACTTATATTCTCATAATGTTGTGGTATTCAGCAAGTAGGTATTTTTCCTTGATTTTTCCTCATTTCTCTATCCTCCCTATTCCATATCTTCTTCCAAAGCTAAGAGTTCTTTAGAAATCATAATTTTTAAAGGAAAATATTACTAAAAACTTCCTTTTTCCATATCTTTATATTCCTTTTAACATTTTAAGTTTTGCAGCCACCTTGTACATATTGTTACCTTTGACTTCATGGCTCCACCATTCTTATATCATTCTTTCCAAATCCAGATGAGTGGTCCACATATTTTCAAACCTAAAAGGTCTACCTATAGGTTATTCCCTTTCACTAAAATTTAGGACCAAAGGGTTATGGTCAGATCCAATGTGAGCTAAGGAGGAAAGAGTGTATTATTGTTCCTAAATCCAATGGAGATTAACAAGAAACCGGTCCATCCTAATTTGGATCAGACACTCCCCTTCTCTTCTATTGTTCCAAGTAAATTTTAATCCACTTTGAGGCCTAAATCCATCAAACCATTCCATCCCAAGAAATTAGCAAGATCCTCCATGCTCTCGGTAAACACATTAACACCCCCTTGTTATGAGAGAATGAGGGAGTGTTAAAATCACCCATAATAATCCAATTTGGATCCTTAAAAATTCTTCTAAAGATAGTCGATCCTCCTAGAGCATCCTTCTTCCAAAGAGTAGTGGTATCCAAAGCATAAATATTTGAGAGAATAATTTTTTTGGAGTTAATATCAATGAAGCAAATGGCTAAATGGTGTTATCTATTACGAAGGGAAATCCCTCCAATAGATTCTTATTCCATGGGAAAAAAATCCCCCGAAACACCAGTAGAAGATTGGAAATGAAACCAACTTCCTTAGAAAAAACCATGAAAGTATTTCATCTTATCTTGATTCAAATTTGTCTCTTGTAGCATTATAACATCAGGTTTTCTTTTGAAATAAAAAAAAAAACTATGTTTATTGGTGTTGTTTATACCCCTAATAGTCCAAGATAAGTAAATATTTTAGAATGAGTAGATTTATGGCTTACCATCAATTGTTTATGTCATCCTTCCATAATATCCTTCCTTGTGGCTCTCTCCATTTTATATTTTTCAAACGGTCTCCTTGGAGAGGCCTTGTTGGCAACAACATTTTCCTTAGATCTAGTTCTCGGAGTCACTTTCCTTTCCTTTTAGGAGACACTTTGGGGCTTTGTTTGGTCTCTCCTTAGGATATAGGACATCAAAACTCACTACAATGGGAATTTCTTTAGCAACTTCGATGGTAGGTCTATCCAATGAGACCTCGGTCTATAAACCCTCTTCCACTATTAGAATATCTTCCAAATTAATGTACATAACATTAAACATATTGCTTACAAGTAAATTTTCCTCAGTCTTTGAACAAAAAAACTCACATCCATGGTGTCCTAAACTATGGATCCAACAATACTATCCTCTTGGAATTCTTCCACAACCACTATATCCTCAAATTTTTCTAGGTCGTGTTCAACTACAATTTCATTGACCTTATCTTGACCTTATTCTTCAACTATTTCTTCTAAAATCAGTTCTAGTTCTTCTCGGGCTTGATCCTTAATCTCCAAAGGTTTATTTACCTATTTCCAAAAATGATTAATCTTTGAAGGCCCACTACTATTTTGTTATATAACACCTTTTCCTTGTACATATTCTTTATTGATTCTTTGGTTCTTATTAAACTGAGCTTTCTAGGTTGCCTCCTCTTTGGATTTTGGGAAATATTTAATATTGTGTCTAGCCTTGAAGCATGAAAATAATATAAATGGTGCAAAATCATAGTCAATTTTCTAGTTATGAACTTGCCAAGTGGCCTTAATCTTAATTCTTCTAGGAAGAGGATTTTCTGAAGCCACATTAACATAGAATCTAATGAAGAGAAGTCTAGTCTTAGCATAAGTGACATGGTTAATGATGAATCTAATGAAGAGAAGTCTAGTCTTAGCATAAGTGACATGGTTAATGATGACCAGGGCCCCAATGGTTTTGGAGACCCCATGCAAGATGTCCATATCCTAGTATTCTAAGGGTAAACCTAATATCCTAACCCAAATGGGATATTATTTAATGACAGTTTCCAAAGGGTTGAACCCAAGATGCCATTTTTACACCAATACCACATCTCTACCCATAAACCATGGGCACCCAACAATAATCCTTAAAAATACTCTTCTAGGGATAGAGAAATTGCAAAAATCCATCTGCATATGCCACATTTTCATCAAGCCATTAGGCATTCACTTATTGTTAGCCAATTTCCTAAATTCCTCAATTTTTGGTCTACTACCTAGGATCTTGGCTAAAATGGTGTTACTCATTGAAGATTTAACTCATTTGGCCACTTGATCTAGTATTTCCAAAAAACACCATTTTCATTATAGAAAAGGTTGAGGCTGATAAAATCTACATATTTGGATACGTTGCTTTAGCTAGTCGCCTTACCCACGTGACTAGGGGCCCCTTATCTAGCTCCACCTTGTCCCTTTTTCGTTGTGAATGTACATCCTTCATGTCATTCAAGGTAGATGCTCCCCATGATCCCCCACAACCAACTTGCTTACGTTTTCTCTCTCATTCTCAAATTTGAAATTTCCCAATCCAACCACTCTGTTGCTTCCATTTCGAGAATGTATAGTTATACCTTCAACACTATGACTCCAATATTCAATTATGATATTATTCAGAATTTTTTTGGTATGGAGAAACACATAAAAAAGTTGTCAAAGAGGATAAAAAAGAGTAAATTTGTAAAGCCAAATTTTGAGGAAATACTAAGTGAATAGGATTTAATATTCATGTTCAAGTTTAGGATTGATGAAGAAGATATCATTCAGATGCTCCACAAATTTTATGCATACAAAGAGAGGATCTCTAGAACAAAAGAGGATGATGTCAAGGAACTTGAAGCTGATACCAATATTCCTGAACAAACTTAGGCTTGTTCCTTAAAAATTTCTTCTTTTTATCAAGTTTTTTCTTATTCCTATACAATTAAATTTTTACTCTCTGAATTTTGCAAACTCGAATTGTGTATGGCATTATGTATTGAAATGTAAATTTAAACAATATGATAGTAGATAGAAACAAAATTCAAGCATGAAATATATTGATACATTGTTTTTTATTAGATAAGGAAAAATAGGGATCGGCTCCCAGGGGCCATACAAGAGGGTGGAACAAAAAGAGTAACCAAACCAAAAGAGTCCCAGAAAATGAGTTAAAACATCTTAACTCTTACAATGCAAACTGGACCCCAGAGAGGAAAACCCTAGAGACGAGATAGAAAAAAACAACAACTAAGAAACCAAAAGTTCGCCAAAGTTCTACCCACAGATCAGAGAGGGCACTAGCAGACTGCAACACCTAACCAAGGAGCACCAACCAAACCACAGAAACTAGGGGATCGGACCCACCATGACTATCCATCTCCTCCTCAGAGCTACTGATCCTGAGGTTGAATTTCCTTCTTTTGTTTCTAGATTCCATCATCTCCACCCTGTCCAACAAAACCTTCACTTGATTTTCCAGCTTGTTAACTCTATGTTTAGTCTGAACTTGATCAGTGACCATTTTCTTGGAAATATTGATAATGTCCACCATAGAATCTCTTTGGCCAACACTGGCAGCCTCCATGGCCTTCAGGACACCCTCCAGGTACAAAATTTTCCTATTCCATTCCTCAAAGACATTAGGATCACCCACATAGGCCATATTCCTAGAAGCACTGGTCTCCCAAGGTCACCATCTTTACTGACTTTTTCCCAATTCTTTTCCACATCGATACCCTTTCCCGCCTTCATTTTTGTGAGGCAAACAAAGGAGGGTGACATCGTCCTCCTCAGCATGCTCATTCATCACTATCCTCAAAGGAGGAACCAGGGTCGGAGTTCCATTCTCAACTAGTAGGAGAATCAAACCTTCATGCAGGGGAAGCTCATCCTTGTCCTGTTGAAAGGCCATCAAAGAATTCGTGAGAGAGGTAGCAAGGAAGAAAGGAATACTGATCATCACCTTGTGCCGAAACATGTTGAGTAGGGTCATATGGTGGGTGTAGATCTTTCTGTACTTTCCCTCCAAAGTGATGTATTTCATGAGTTGGAGGCAGACATCCTTCCACACACCGGGGATGCAAGAATGGGTGATACCATCCATGAAAAACTAACATCTCTCTTTGCCAACAAAAACCTATCAATCTCCAAATCCCTACGTTTTCTATCCTTATAGAGCTTCAAACCTTCCGTTTTCATCTCAATAATCATGGAAATGTTGGTCTCCGAGACCTCGACATCCATGTGCGAATATGAAATACCCCCTCCTTCCAGGCAATGCCAAAATATTTTGACAGAATTGAGTCATGACCATGTAATTTGGTAATGAAATTTTAGAAACCCTCTACCTTAAGCTTATTCCACAGACTCGGATTGTTCTCTTCAAAGTTTTGGCTAGCAGGTTCCACCCTGATTCTTTCACCTCCCATTTTAGTTTTACCAAAATTCCCTTTCAACCGATAGCACTCCACACACAACAACAAATTCACCCTTTCAAAAAGCGAGCAACAAATATGATTAATTTGAAAGTTCCCAGGGTACTTGAAATACTTACGCCTACTCGTGTCACCATTATGAAACTTAGTGCCCCTTTTCCTTAATTATTTCATCATTAATATTAGAGGGAAGCTTATCTCGACACCCCATATCTTGTACTCATGGCTTCAGATGCCTATATTTGCCATCTTGTCCACAAAAATATTTCCATGTCTCCACGTGTGATTAATAGAAACTTTATCGAAATCCTTAAGCATTTCCTTGATATCTTGGATGATGTTTCTTAAAGCCCAATTGATCTTGCACCTATTCTTGATAGCACTTATGATGATTAGGGAGTCACCTTCAATCTGTATATCCTTAATGCCTTTTTCCCTGGCAATTAAGATTCCCCATAGGAGGGCTCTGGCTTCCACCATATTGTTGGTTTGTTTTCCTAAAGGACCAGCATAGGCAAACAACCAATCTCCCTCTTTATTTCTTAAGATACCACCTCCCCCTACTTGACCAGGATTTCCTTTGGAAGCCCCATCAAAGTTGATCTTGATAGTAGATCCCACCGGCTTGTTCTAGTTCATAATCTTATTAGGGTTTTGGGTCATGACCGGACTATAGGCAAACTTTTCCAGCACAACCTGTTCCCCTTTCGGAAAACTCTTGTTAGTTTTACTTTTAAAGAGTTTGAGATTTTCCTTTATGGCACCAAGGATCTTCCTCTTCATCACAACAGTTCTGTGGTATCTGGTCTCTAAAAACACTATTATTCCTTACTTTCCAGATTCCCCATAAGAAATGAGGTAACACAATCTTCCAGGCCTAGTTCAAAAAGGGAAACCTAAAGGGGCTTTCCCATTGAATGTTGCAATCTTCTATATTGGAAGGTATGATCCATTGGATATTGAACAACTCCAAAATCATTATGAAAACACCTTTAGTGAAAGGACAATGTAAGAAGAGGTGATTCACATTTTCCTCCTTTTTCCTACATAAAGAACACCTATTAGGAATCATCATCCCTCTCTTTTTGAGGTTATCAACCGACAGGATTCTATTTTGGATAGCCAACCAAAAAAATATTGATCTTTGGGATCAGATCTTTAATCCATAACTTGCCCCAATAGTCTCTTTGTTGATCCTTCTTGAAATGAGAGCTATAGGAAGATTTAACAGAGAAGTTTCTCGAATCCTCTTCTCTCCATATGATTGTGTCCTCCTTCGTCTGGAATATTGGGATGTGAAAGTCCCTAAGTTTCTTGTTGAGATCCTGAAAGGGAGTGAGGTCACCAAGATAATCTAGAGGAGGGGTTATGGTTTCCCAATGATACTTCTCCTCAAAATACCAGAAGTCCTTAATCAAAAATTTACCTTTATCTTCATAGACCTGAGCAACCTCCTTCCAAATTTCTTGATTAGCTAAGGGAGCCTCTTCAATCCAGTTGTCCCACCAAAATCTGATCCTGTTCCCCTTCCCAATCTCCCAAGAGGTACCTTTGGAGAGGATGTCTTTGGAGTCCATCAGGGAGTTCCAGAAATAAGAACCTTTAGGAAGGTTATTATGGAAGAAAAAGGAGTCAATTCTACCATAATCCCGTAGGTATTTCTTTTTTATTATATCAATCCACAGGCCTTCCTCTCTCACTATTCTCTAGCCAGCTTTGGCTAAAAGGGCTTTGTTCATAATAGGAATGTTCTTCAGACCCAAACCACCACACAGATTTGGCTTTGTAACTTTGTCCCACACCACCAAGGGAAATTTAAAATCTTCCAAAGCACCAGCCCAGAGAAATGTTTTCTAGATTCTTTCCAAAATAGCGGTTATTTTAGCTGGGAGTTTGAAGAGAGAAATAATATAGATGGGAACTCCTTGAAGGGAGCTCTGTAGAAGTTGAATCTTACCAGCTTGTGAAAGGAGGAGGCCTTTCCAGGAGGATAGTTTTTTGTTGACTCTTTCCAACAGGGTATTCCAAACAAAGCTGTCAGGATTTTTGAGGAGAAGAGGCATACCAAGGTAGGAATCTGGGAAGCTTTTTATTTTGCAAGAAAGGATGCGAGTGAGCCTAACTTGAAGATGTTTATCAACATTAATAAATTAGACTGCACTTTTAAGGAAATTAATCATCTACCCTAAAACCTGTTCATACTCGTTGAGAGCAAACTTGAAGTTTGTGGCTTCTTGGATAGAGGCCTTTCCCATCAAGAAATTTTCATCAACAAATTGATTAAGGAAAATAGGGGGGATCCCATTATAAATCTTAATACCCTGGATATTCTTAGAGATCATAGCCTACTTACAAATTCTACTCAAGGATTCAGCCATGATAACATAAAGGAAAGGGGAAAGGGGATCACCCTGTCTTAATCCTCTGCCAGCTCTGAAGAATCCTTCCATGCTACCATTGACCAAAACTGAGTAACTAGCAGTGGACATACATGTCATAATCATGTTGACCATAGTATTATCAAACCCCACTTTCTCAAGAATGGCCCGAAGGAAGGACCAGTTAATCCTATCATAGGCCTTGTGCATGTCAAGCTTAAGGAACATAGCTGATCTAGTAGAGTTATCAATGGAGTGAATAGCCTCTTGGCTCACTATAATGATATTAGTGATCTATCTCCCTAGGAAAAAGGCTCCTTGGTTCTCAGAAATAAAGTGGGTGAGCACCGTTCTGATTCTGCAAGCTATGATTTTGGTTAGCATTTTATAACTCGTGTTACACAGGCTGATCGGTCTAAATTCCTTGACCTCATTGGCTCCAACAATTTTGGGAATGAGGACCAAAAATGTATTGTTGAGTTGTCTAAGAAGCTTCCCATTTTTGAAAAATTCTTGGACCATATCAATAACTTCAGTCTTTATCACCTCCCAAAATTTTTGGTAAAAGAAGGCCTGAAAGCCATCAGGGCCAGGGGACTTATCAGGTTCCATATCAAAGATCACATACCTAATTTCCTCTTCAGAAGGGATCTTTAAGAGCTCACGGTTTTCCTATGAGGATATACATCTTTGGAAAAGATTCAAAATATTGTTTTGTCTCTACTCATCAACCCCTGACCATGTTAAAAGAGATCCTTGAAATAATTTGTAATGACCTGGTTGATATCCTTACTTTCCTTTAGGATCTCACCATTCTCATTCTTGATTTTAGATATCTTTAAGAGTTTTGTCTGAGAGGTCACCGAGAAATGGAAAAAATTGGTATTCCTATCTCCCTCCTTAAGCCATTTCACTCTCGATTTCTGTTTCCAGAACACTTCTTCTTTCTCCAGGGATGTTATGATACTCAATCGGAGATTCTTTCTTGTTTTTTAAAATCGTATTGAGACTATCAATTTCAATAAGTTCCTCAATATTCCTTATATCTTCTGCCACTCTAATTTTTTCTTGGAAGATGTTTCCAAAAACCTCTTTATTCCATCTTTTGAGACAGTTTTTGAGATGCTTTAATTTAAAACTGAGTCTATAACTAGCCACCCCAAAAACCTTGATATTCCACCGCTCTTTGATTTTGTTAGGAAGATCAGGATGATCTAACCATATCTTTTCAAACCGGAAAGGCCTATATTTCTTGATTTGAATTCCCAAATTAAGGAGAATAGGGTTATGGTCAGATCCAATTATGGGAATATTCTTGAGGGAGTAGAGTTGATTCATCATACAGAGGTGACTTACTACAAACCTGTCCAATCTGATTTGAATAAGTTCCAACCCAGTTCTCCTATTGACCCATGTGAAATTTGATCCTTCCAGTTCCAATTCCACCATCCAATTGATGTTGAGAAACTCAGCTAGATCTTCCATACTATCAGTGAAAGAATTTATACCCCCTTTTTTCCCCTGGAGAAAGGGGGGAAATGAAATCTCCTCCAATAAGCCAATCTTTACATATATTTATACATTGTGAATTCTTTGTAAAATTAACAATATGGGGAGTCTATAAGGGCCCCAGACCTTGAGATGTTTACATAATGTTTATTACATTTGAAAAAAGGGAAACATATAGTGTCAGTTCATGGTCGTAAATTCCTCCTTGAAGGTAGAAATCTTGCTTAGCAATATTTTCTTCCTAGACTCAAACTCTTCAACATCCTAGGATACATAGACATATTAAATGTCCTCTACAAGGTTACGAGACATATTCAATGCCATGATTTCAGCAATGATTTCCCTAAGGCCTTCCAGGATCTTAATCAGTTCAAATTTCTTCCCATGATAAGAAACCCACTCCAGAAGACTTAAACCACCTTTAAGATAAGCCTTCTTTCCCTGCTGGTAAGTGGCTTTCAAGGATGAAGATGTCATGGAGGCATATACAGAGCACTTGAAATTGTTTGAATCACATGCATTAAACTAGACACACCCCATCGGTACCTCTTCAAGGAATGCAGTGGTGCCTCAAGGTTTCTCTCAGAGGAGGATTTAGCTGGTGATTTATCCAAGAGATTAAGTAATTTTTCAATTACATTCACCCTGTGGGAGAATGATGACATGTCATCTAGGGGATCGTCGTCAAGAATACTTGTATGCATCTACGATAATTTCCTTCTCTACAGACATGTTAATGATGTTTTTGGTGATAGCAAGAATCCATTGAATTCAAAAAAATTCAACTACTCAAGAGTATTTTGATCCTCCTAGTGGAACAAGTGATAATACATAACTTGGAAGGTAGAGAAAAATGGGCACATCTTAACCATCTTTTTATCAATGCCACTCAAACAAAACGAGTTGTAAGTGGCCCGTTGTTCCCCATATGGTCTTCAATCTTAAAGATAATTATTATGAATTCCTCATCAGGGCCCGAAAGATCAAATACCGAGTTTATAGTCTCTGAGGAGAGTTCCTATAAATTATCTCCCGAGTTCTACTTTTATCATCATGAAAAGAAAGACCAACACAAGTTTTTCTCACTAAGCTTGAAGAGAAGTATGATTCTAAGAAAAGGGGATGAGAATTTATAAGAAAATGGACTCTTGGGATGGGTACATGAAGAATCATATCAAAATTTAATGCCAAATTATCTCTGGATACTCACACAAGGGAAAAATCCATCTCATGAGAGATTGAAATAATTAACCACATCCCAAAAAGGATTCCCAATAGGGAAAGAGATAAACATCTAATTAACTGAGTAAAATGCATAAGATGAAGCATTGAAACCAGAAATAATTATAAATGATTCACTCATGTCACGAGGTTCAAATGGCACAAAAAGGGAGAAGTGGATCAATGCAAAAAGTGACATCATCGGTGGAAAAAGATGACTAGGTGTTTCAGTCATCATGACAAGATGGATAAGTAAGGACCACATATGGAAATATCAACCAATGTTTTCTCCACATAACAACATAGGGAATGAAGGGATTCCAAAGCAAAGTAATAAAAAATTAGATATTTCCATCTGAGCGAAGTATATTCCCATCCAATTTCTAAAATTAAAGAATGAGAGAATATTCACTAGGTATTTTGGGGGGAAAAGTAAGTCACAAGAAAATATCAATATTGTATAAGTATGAGGGCATGTCCTCATATGAAAGGGGGGGATTAATATTTTTCTATTTTTTCATTTAAGAAGATACTGAGAGAACTGTTGTAATTATGGAATATTATCTATCAAATGAAATACATCTGAATTTATGTCTTTCAAGGATCTGATGTCAAGGTGGTTGCATTGTATAACCATTGATAGGCATTGAGAACATGTGTTTTGTGTTCCCTTGTCAAGAACTTGGAGAACTAAGTGAAATGTATATGCTTGTGAATTTAGATTTTTCTTTCTGGGTTATGTGTTGTGAGATTTGATCAATGAATTATACTTCTTGTTGCAATTTTATGTTCATCATTTCTTTGAATTACACTAGATTTATCCTTAGTAGTTGTGTGATGGTAATTGGGTCAATATTATGTTGAGAGATTTTCTTTACAATGTTGTATACAATTTTAAATTCCTCCATGTAACCACTTTGTTGTAGAGATTTTTTTAGCCTCTAAGTGAATCACAAGCATAAGGATCATAAATTATGAACATTTTATTAGGACATTAGCATGATCCTTTGTGTCTGATGCCCTAAATTTTATAGGGGATTCTACTTTATCTAAGTATCAATGAATGAAAATCTCTTTTCAATAAATTATCTATGATTGATTGAAATTTTTTAGCCTTCCTGAATGACATATTTTCTTTGTTGAAGTTTTAAGAGGTTGTGTTACAGGAATATCCAACAATGTGTAATCTCCCCACAAAATATAAACCTACTATGAATCCCACCATATCACTTTAAATCCTTACACACCATTCTGTTACTTTTCTTATAAACAATTGTGAAGGGTATTTTCCAACCTTATCTCCCCTACCAAGATGATGCAAAGGCCTACATAATTATGTTGTCTATAGTAACTTGTTTACGTGAAGAAAACATATGCATAATTTTGAGTGACAACTCGTGAGAGTGAATTATTGCATTTATGGCCATGTTTATCCCAGAATGATCCACAAGATTTGAAATATCCCATCTCCTCTCCACATCCAAGTTACACTGAGGGTCCTCTCACCACAGTTACTGAGCGGACCAAAAACAATAGGAAGGGCCATCCCCCTTTGTACGTGTCACCCAACTACTCTAAAGATTGGTTCTAAAGATATTTCTAGACATTTCCTGGATACAAAATGACTCAAACTATAGGATCTGTCATTCTCTAGGAATCCCAATTCCATACTTGATGTTTTCATGCCACGAGGAGGCCCCAAGGAGGTACAATATTGGGTACCAATAAGCTCAATGAAATATGTTTGATAAAATGGTGTGATTTCAAGTCCCCCTCAAGTGTTGGGACTTAAGCTTTTGGTGCATTCCATCAAGTGTTGGTAGAGATATTTAGGGTGGGAGTGAGTGTGTGGGTGAAATAATCCATGGGGAATTAATAGGTAAAAGGGGTGATCAAAGATTGTGTGGGAAAAAATAGAGTGTGCACAAAGGGGACCAAAGCAAAAGGGTTTGGAGTGCACAAGGGAACAGAGTGTTCATGAATGGGACTAGAGCACATAATGGATCGAGAGAACACACAGAGGGGACTAGAGAGAATGAATGAACATAACATGAAAATATCTAAAGCATGATAACCAAATAGATAATTAGTTTGGTGTGGTGCATTGCGTGAGTGGAAAAGTTAATACAGGACCTTTAAGTCACGCTAGTGACTAGAATTTTTTTCGTATTTTTTTTATACAAAGGATCGTGACCTAGGTTTTTGTATTTTTATGTATCAATATGTTATTCACAAGCATGAATAACACTTTGGGGATGGGGATTCGAATCGATAATGACTACGATTTGGTTAGCCTCGTATTTAGGTTTTTTTATTTTTATGTTTTGTTTTGGAGCGTGGTTAGGGAGAATTAAATGGTGTTGTGGGAGATGTTTTCATGGGTTCATAGTCACGGGGTCACACCCATGACCAAGAAGGTCATAAATGGATCATACCCACAAACGAGGCATGAAATGAGTAAGAGGTGGTGGATACTTGCGATTCAATACAATGAGTGCACATGTGTTGCTAAGGTAAAAAAGTAATAGGTATATTTAGGATGTAACGAAGAATTCATGTTTATGACTATTGAGGATTAATGTAAGTTATTTGTGTTGGTATTTCACAAATGTAAGACAACTAAGACAAGAATAAAAATGCAATTACCCGTGCTAGCGGAATCACTATATAGAGAGTGTTATAATTTTTTTATAAATTCACGAATGTGAGTGGATTGACATAATAAAAATATGCTAAATATGTTGTTTAGGTGAAGTGAATAATTTTAGAAGTTAAAAAATGCTTGGTCATCACTGCAATTGGGCATTGAGGACTCATGTGAGGGAAATGCATGCAATAAAAAAAATTGATTTTCCAATTATTTTCTATAGTCACGGATCGACTACTAAAATAATTTTCAATGAATAGCGTAGAAGTGGTAAGTGTAAATTGGTGGAATCAAGTGGTAGTGTGTTATGTTAACAAGTAACAAGCATTGGAATTGGGAGGGAATGTGGAGGGAGGAAGAAGTCACATCTTGGTCACAACTGTAAGGGAATAAAATACTTAGCACACGATCCATATATGTGGATAACATAAATTAAACTTATTTCCCTTGAATAATTTTTTAGAAACAAAATTATAAAATAGCCATGTCAGTAACTACCCTACAAAAAAATTGTTAGATTTTATTTTTGAAAAAAATTGCTAGACAGTCACAATTCTAACTGGCCTGCAACCATATTTTTGTAGAAAATATACTAGAACAAATTTTATATTTACATCCAAAATATTAGAAAAAAGGGATGAATCAAAATGAATTACAATACTCTAAAAACCAAAACACTACTAGATTTAAAAATTTAAATAATTTAACCACAACTAAAATTGTCCCACCATGGTTGATGAAATATATGCATAGATTTAGATCACTGTAATATGTGTTAGTCGATTTAAAAACCCCAAATCAATAATACTTAAATTAATGGGCTTACGCTTCCACCATTGAAAATGAGAGGGACAATCATGGGTTCTGTTGGAGCTCAAAATTGCACCCTCGATGTGATCTTTATGGATTAGGAATTCTAAGGCAATAATGGTATTGTCTCCAATTGTGGGACCTTGTGCACTTGAGAAATACCTCCAAATAAGGTTGGGTCCTTTACCTATCTCTAATGCTAACGCTACTCCTAATGCTATAAATGAAGCTATCTACGCTACTATATGATTCCAAGGGACCAAGGAGAAGAAGGATATCCATGAAGGAAATTTTAAGCTAGGGAGGGAAATAGCATCGGAAAGAGGGTTGATCACTCTCCACGGGGAAGAAGGAGGATGAGAAAGAGCAAGAGAGAGGGCGACAGATGCACACCAAAAATAATGGTGCAAACTCAACTTTCAATGCATTGACAACACATTCAAAATGGAACCTATAAGTATAAACATGCACAACATGCTAGGAATGCGACCAAAGAGGTAAGATGTAATGAAAATGAGACAAGGTAAGACATAAGTTCCATAAAAACCAATTTTATTTCTTAAAGGATGCACAATCTTTTACATTCATGGAAAGATGAAAAATACATGCAAATACTATGTCCCAGGTTTGAAACTCAAGGGAAGTCAGCCACCATTTTGGCATGGTGCCGTTACAACAAAGAGATATTTTCTAATGAGCGAGTCTCTATAATTTACAGCAGAAGTAAGGAAGAGAAGGAGAAAGAGGAGGGAAACTCATATTCAAATCTTCAACCACCAATGGCCGTAATAAATGCCTACACAACAACTTGTATGGCTGTTAGATTCACCTCCCCATGTCTATTTGGCATGTAGAAGAAGGAAGAAGGCAATATCTGATTGAAATATGGTGGTTGAGGTCAATTAGATGTATGCATTAATGACTAGAAAGACGTTTCCTTTTTTTCACCTACTAAATCCTGCCCAAATCTAATCCAAATAAAAATATAATTTATCCAAATAACTTGGGGAGTTATTTGGGATTACTAATTCAGATTGAATTATGTAAGAAATAGGTAGTAAGTACTTTTATTTTATGTAGATAAGTAAATTGGTTGAAATATTACTTATCTAATTTAATGTTGTAAAGTGTTGATTATATCATGAACTTTTCTTAATGTTATTTGAGGATGAACATTTTTTCTTCTTTTATGGTTTTTATTACTTATGATTTACTTGGTTTGCTTGGCTTTCTTGTTTCATAAAAGCATAGTTGGTTTTATGAAATAGTTAGTTGAAAGACCATCGTATTAATGCTTAGTGCATATCATCCTCGATTCAATGAACCTGTCGGTCCAACCATCGACTCTAACATGCATCCTGAATATCTACCCTCAAAAGAACCCTGTGAATCCAACATCTTCCTAGCACCCTCATAAAACCTGTCCTCTGGAAGATGCTCAAGTATCCTGCCTCTCAAATCTAACTGCAGTGTCAAAGAAGCAAGCACATGCCATCGTCTACTAAGTGCATCTACAACAACATTTTCCTTTCCTTTGATATATTGTACCTCCATGTCATACTCACATAGGAACTCCATCCAACACCGTTGATGAGCGTTGAGGTTTGGCTGAGAGAAGATATGTTGTAAGCTACAATGATCTGTCCTCAAGATGAAAGGTCTACCCAAAAGGAAATGTCGCCAACGCACAAGTGCATGAACAACTGCTGCAAGCTCTAAGTCATGAGTAGGATAGTTAAGCTCATAGTCTTTGAGCTTACGTGACTCAAAGGTGATCACCCAATGCTCCTACATAAGAACTACTCCCAAACCCTCTAGTGATGCATCAGTGCAAACAACAAAATCCTCTGTCAGGTTTGGAACTGCTAAGATAGGTGCCATGGTTAACCTTTCCTTAAGAAAATTGAAGGCCTGCTCACACTTTTCTGACCAGTCAAACTTCTTCCCTTTCCTCTGAAGGGAAGTAATAGGGTGAGCAATCCTAGAAAAGTCCTACACAAACCTGCGGTAATACCTGCTAAACCCATGAAACTCCTTACCTCAATAACTGATGTGGGTGCTTTGGCCAATCCAAGATAGCCTGAATCTTAGAGGGATCTACAGAGATACCCTCGTCGATATGATATGACCCAAGTACTAAATCTCCGTCTGAAATAAGATGCATTTTTCTAAGTTTCTATACAACTTCTGCTCTCTCAAAACCTGAAGTACCTGTCTCAAATGTTCCTCATGTTCCTTCTCGAAACGAGAATAAATCAATATGTCATCAAGGAACACTAAAACAAAGTGATCTAGAAATTTCTTGAATACTCCATTCATGAGGCTCATGAAGATAGCTAGGGCATTGGTCAAACCAAATGGGACCACTGTGAACTCATAATCCCCGTAACGTGTGTGAAACGTTGTCTTATGAATGTCTACATCTAAAATGCGCAACTGATGATACCCTGATTTGAGATCAATTTTGGAGAACACTCTAGAACCCTGCATCTGATCAAACAAGTAATCAATCCTGGGGAGTGGATAACGGTTCTTTATTGTGACTTTGTTGAGTCAGTCTATCAAATCCACACAAAGCCTAAGAGAACCATCCTTCTTTTTCACAAATATGATTGGCACTCCCCAAGGGGATACACTGGGGCAAATGAGACCCTTCTCTAACAATTCCTCTAACTTAATCTTGAGCTCATGAAGCTCTGGATTCATCATCTGATAAGGTTCCCTAGAAATTGGTGCAGATCCAGGTACTAAATCAATGGTGAAATCTACCTCTCTGTGGGGTGGTAACCCTGGAAGCTCACCTAGAAACACATCTGCATACTCCCTCAAAACTACATGATCATCTAAGGGTGAGTGCTCAAGTACTCTCTGATTGATCACTGATGGTGATAGCAAATAATTGACAACCCTTACACATGTTCCGCTTGAGTTGCTTAGCCGATATCATGCGCAAGGAGATAGGCCTCTACATCCCTGATATCACAACTGCACTCCCAAGATCATCCTGACACTCAATGACCTTATTTCTGCAATCCACCTTAGCTCGATGAATCTCGACCCAATCCATACCCAAAACTACATGATAAGAACCTAGAGGGATAACTTGGAGGTCAAGAGTAGTGGAGAAGGATCCTAAATCAAGTATGCAACTCTCCACATACGAGTCCATGGTGAGTTTGGCCCCAGAGGCCAACTCAACCTACCAACTATCTAGTTGCCTAGCCACCACTAGCCCACACTGGTCCACTATAGAAGGTGATATAAAGGAACTCAAGCACTTTGAATCAAAATGTCTTGGGACAAAAATACCCTTGATAGTACTGCTCGTCTCAATGATTTGTGGCACGATGCTTAGCCTAGCGGCGGTTATCAACCGCTGCATATACACAATGGGCACGTCCCACATCACCCACCATCTACTCAGATCTAGGAGCTCTTTGCATATCCGTAGTAGTGGGATTGTGCGGACACATATGCACATAATGGTTTGGAGCCCCACAAATAAAACATCCTCTTGTACCCCTCTGAGATGGGGTCCCTCTTATACTCTAGCGGCCCGAACCTACTTTTCCAACCCTAACAGATGCTCTTGCTATGAGTGGGTTGGCTGTGAGTGATGAGTACCCGGCCTCCTGTCTCTAGATCCACCAAAACCACCTCTAGACCCACCTCACTTTGAAAACTCGAGTCAGTATACCCCCGCGTGCTTTGGTGTCCCTGATGTTGTGTCTACTATGATGGGTGTGGAGGAGCTCTCAATGTTGCTGGAGAAGACTAGAATCCTCCTCTAGGGGATGGTACTACTCCCGTGCTCTCTAACTCTAAAATTCCTAAATCCTATCCTGGTACTTGCTCTTGTTTCTATCTCTGTGCTCCTGAGCCTTGGTCCTATTCTCCTCAGCCAAGCAGGCCTTCTCAATGGCCTTCTCGAGCGTGGGAGGAGATAACATCCTAATAGCTCCTACAATATCTGCATTCAGACCCTGAATGAACCTATTTACCTATAATTTCTCATCTTACAGGTAGTCTACATATTGCAAGAGATCCAAGAACCTACTCTTATCTTTGTGCCCTTTGAGCCAAAACCTGTCATAAGTCATGAAACTCATCGATCCTCTTCTGCACAAAATTCTCGACATATCTGGCCCCTGAATCGCTCCTCGAAAAACTCCCAGGTCACTATATCTCGAGTCAAATGGAGCTTCCGCTCCTCATTCCTCCACCAAATACCTGTTGTATCTCGGAAGAGATGTATGGCAAACCTGGCTTTGACATTGCTCTCATGAGAGTGCAAGCCAAAGCAACTATCCAAGCTAAGGAGCCAGGACTCTGCCCCAAAGCCATCTGTCAAACCAGTAAACGTAGTTGGTTGAAGGTGAAGAAGGTATCGAATCACACTACTTGTGTCTTGATCCTGGTGATGTGGTCTAACAGGTGAAAGAGGTCGCCTATCTCCAAATGGTCCCTCAAAGCTGTGTGATCAGCTGTGACAAAATGAGGCCACCTTCTCGCCAAGGATGGAAGGGCTGCATGACCTCTCTCATCTCGGAATGTCATGCTCAGGTGGCTCTGGATGTGTGTCCTCGCCAATCAACTCCTTGTCTCCCAACTGAATGTCCTCCTCTCTCGACACTGCGGTGCTAGAAGGCGCTCTGTCGACACCTATCAGGCCGCTGCAGGGTCTCCAATATCGAGGCCTGAAATCGGGGTTGGCGGCTCCGTGTAGGTGCACTACATCCCAAACCTTGAGCCGAATGTCCCCTCTTGGGCGCCATCCTGAACCCGAGATAAAAAAAAATTTAAAAACCCCCTTTTTTTTTAATTCTTTAGTTTTATTTTATTTTATTTTATTATTATTATTAAAAAAATTTAAAGTAACCCGTAGTTAAAGATATTCTTATTAAGTCAACTGGTTTAATTAATAAATTAATTAGGCAACATAGTTACTCCTCACTTTATATTTAATTTGTCTTCCCTTATAATTAAAATTTACAAACACCCCTCTTAAAATTATTTCCCATTCACACTAAAAATATAGGTTTGCATGATTAAATCGTGGCCCTAGGATCAAATGTTTCTTAGCCCTTGATCAAAAATTTGCCCTATGAAAACCCTAAAATTTTCCCTAAAAGTTCCCTAAATTTCTCTATGTTTCTTTTATCTCTTTTCCTTTCTTTTTCCATGCCATTTTCTCTCATTTTGTTTTTGTGCAGGTGGAGGTGGAGCTATAGAGGATTGAATCATCCTTCTTGAATTTGTGTGAGAGACTCTAAGCCACAACCCGTGGCTTAGATGTATGTAATTTATTTTATTTTATTATTTGTTTATGTGGTCTGGTGTGGCCACATTTTGGAGGGGGCGGTTGTAGGGTTAGCAACGACGGCGACAGGGAAGTACTTGGGAGGGTTATCGGTGATGGGGAGAGTGCGCCCAAATAGTTTTTAATGGTAGAATTTGTTTATGCGTAATACTTGTCTAAATAGTATTGAAATTGATTTTTTTTTCTGTTTTTCATTTTTTTTAGGGTATCACCAAGCTCGCAATCAGGCGGCTTGCCGTCGAGGAGGAGTAAAGCATATAAGTGGCTTTATTTATGAGGAAAACAGGGCGTGCTCAAGATTTTTCTGGAGAATGTGATACGGGATGCAGTTACATATATGGAGCATGCTAGGCGCAAGACTGTTACGGCCATGGATGTTGTCTATGCGTTTAAGTGGCAAGGAAGAACCCTCTACGGTTTTGGCGGTTGCAAATTGTTAAATTGTTTAAGCAAAGTATTGTGCAAATAAGTCTTGCTTTCAAGAATTTGTTTCTAAGAAAGAGGGGGTAGGGGGTGAGAAGGCCCATGGGGGTGCGTGTGAAAGGTGGAGAAGGGGGCAGCGTGGGAGGAAGGGAGGGTGGGTGTGGATGGTGCACTAGGGAATTAGAGGGAGCAGCGGTGGTGGCGGCCGGTTGGGGTGTGGTCGGTTGGGTGTGCGGGGGCCGATGGTGGAGTCTAAGGAGGCTGCGGTGTGTGTGGGGTGCGTAGGGTGGGGAGGGGTTCGACCCTCCCCACTTTCCAATTTTTTTTTAAAAAAAAACTTAAAAGAAAAAAGCCGACCTACGCATTCCTATTCATATTAAAATTTCTCTGTCTGTATTTACCTTTTATAATAACGGTTGAAAGATAGTTATATAATATATATATATATATATATATATATATATATATATATATATATATATATATATAATGTTATATGTACATATATATAATCTATTGTATTATATGAATTTTATATCAGTTTATTTTATTACTATTAAGTTGTATAACAATATAACAATTTTGTAAATTAATACATTCTGTATTATAAACCCAGATTTATAAGTATATCTTTTATAACATTTCATATTTTGAATATTACAAGAGGGTATTCTCTACCATAGTAAATATTAAAAGGCAAACTACTATGTAAGAATATGAAGTAATTGCTTTCAAAAAAGAAATTGATAAAGAATATGGCTTTTACTTAAATATGTTATATAATATTCTAAGAAAAAGAAAATGACATTATAACTAAAAAAATAATCAACATGAGTTGTTTGTCAACATGAACTATGAACTTTAAAAGTTATTTTTGTTTGAAAACAAATCTAGGTTAAAACTATTTATTTCTTTATGCGAAACAAGGGCATGTAGTTTTATATTTCATTCAAGAGGAGAAAACTAGAAACATGTCAAAAGGGTTTGCTAAAATGCCTTCACATTTAAAAAAAAAAGATTTCAAAAGCAAACACCAATTGAGATTTTTCATGAAAAGAGAGTGTAACTAACTTCATCTCTTTGTATAAAGCCACCACATCTTGTAAGAAAGTAACCTATTACATGACTAACATTATATCCAATAAATCAACTTTCCCTCAAAAGATAATAGTAGTTCTTATTAAATGAATCATTTTGTTACAATATTTCATTTCCAAGAGACTTAAACTCAATTACATAACTATCCAAGAACAACCCCTTTATATATACATATATTTTATAAAAATAAATAACAAAACAATAAAGATAAAATAAACCAGAAATTACCCAAAGAGTCCATGTGTTTGAACCTCGCTCTGATACCAAAATGTAGTGCCATTTTTTTTTTTGACTTTTAAAAATAAGCACAACTAAATATTTCAAATTTAATGTACATTGCATAACTATATTGTACAGATTTCTAAACAAAACAAAACCTTCCAAAAAGGAGACATTGAAATAAAAAGTTCATGGTTTCATTATGAACTCAAATGACAATCTTACAAGATTCTTGCAACAATAAAATAAAAACTTTCTTAGTAATGACCAATGTTTTCAAGAAACAATAAGTACAAAAATGGTTATCTACAAGAGTGAAACTTTACAAAGCCACATTTATTTACAAAATGAAGGTAATGCCCTCAAAAGATGAGGATGACCAAGATGGCAAGAGGCTCCAACTATCTCCAACTTGAGTGTTCTTCCAAGGATGTTAAAAAGAAGAGACAAGGCTTGTTTACCACCCAACCAATAGGCATCATCACATGCCTTTCCATGGTTGGAAGCCATGCTAGCCTCCCCCAAGCCCATGGGAGAGAGGAACAAACTTCCACAATGTGCACAAGTATAATGGGGATAAACACACAACAAGAAAAACATAAGACCATTTAACACTTAGACCTACTACACATGAAAACAACAACATGAGGATAACAAGGTCAACCTCACAAGGGGGAAGAGAAGGAGTAGGATGCCCAAATCAAAGGTGTCCAACCATAGGAGCACCAACAAAACATGTTTACAAAACTCCTTATACCTCCTAATCAATCATCCTCCTTATTCCTCCTTTATGTTATAGAAATCCTTCTTGGGAGGATTTTCAAACCCAAAAGGGTTTCCTCACCAAGAATGGGGAAAGGTTCAAGCCATATGAACCTTTCTCCCACCTCAAACCATATGAGGGGATGAAAAGGGACCTTCATGGCTTGACCAACAACCATGAGGTTTGAGAGGGAAATCCCTCTATCTTCCCCTACATTCTCCAAAAACAATTAATCCAAATGATGGTGGAGAGAAAACAAAGAAAACAACAAGAACAATCGAACAACTACATTCACCATACAACTTCACAACACCTCATTTCACACACACCATTTCATTGATCAAGCATAGTTAACAAGATAAGCACAACTAAGAAATAAAAAGGTTAAGAATCCTACCTCTACAATGCTTTCCAAGACTCTAAGATTTTCCCTTTGTCCAAGCTCACCTCCAAGCTCCCAAAATTCTCCAAGTGCTCCAAAAAAAAATGAACCAAGAAGACCCATTCCTTCCACATGAGGAAGAATAAGAAGAGGAACCCAAAAGTTTCCTCACCAATGGGAAAGTGACAAGTGTCACCCCCTCTCCTCTCAAGAGTCAAAGATTCCAACAACCAAATAAGTAAGAGTAAACTCACCTTTTAGCCCTTATCACCCAAAATACTAAAAACTAAAATAAAACAAAGTGGAGCAACTTTTAACAAAAACACACAAACCAACCATCTTACATGGATGGTGACTAAGGAGGGCAAAATGGGAGGGAAACTCCCTCTAAACCTTAGAAATAAGCCCCCTACCTATTAGGTAGGGTCCAAGGGCCCATTTTCATGCTAAGGGGACTCCCAAACTCAAAAGGGGTCCCTAAAAATGCCCAAAATAACCCAATTTCGGGTTTGGCATGCTTGGGCACAAGGGTAGAGGGTGTGGGGTCCACCCAAGGTTCACATGTGGTCCCTAATCCTTTCTACCAACACAAACACACACTTACCCAAAACCATCACTAAAATAAGATGAGATCATTAAACCCTTAAACTAGTTTACTTACTAAAACACACCCTAAACATAATTAATTTTACAAGACATAATTACATTACAAATGAGGGTTCACCCATGGTGCCCAATTAAATACATCTAATCTAAGGCCTCAAACATTCAGCATGGTTAGGACTCAACCCATGGGCCGCTTGTGCACAATTGTGTAGCTGCCCTGAAACCCATGCTCTCCTATACCACACACTGCACACTCATTGCAAACATTAACCTCATTTGTCTAATATAATAAACATCATCTATACATCACAATATCAATCAAACTTATAATGTCCTAACATAATTTTACAATTGATAGTGCAATGCATACAATTATCCACATAGTTTGCCATGAATCACCCACAAATAAAATTGCAACGACCTACACTTAGGCTAGCATGAAAATTACCATTATTAAATCCAAAAACTATATCATTAATCAAATTGAACACAAGAAACATCATCTAACCAATAGATCTATCATATAACCCTGTTAGTGTCATCAACATCATAAGAAATATATCAATATATGAATCTAGTCAAATTGGTGCTACGTGCCCAAAATACCATAATGTCCATGAGGATAAAATATCATAGTAAAATGTCCCAAAATCTATCAGAGTCTTAATCAAAACATGTCTATGCATAAAGGAATCAACAGATAACTGGAGCTATAAAAACATGGGCACTACTGAGTAATTTATCTATTGCGAGCATGATTTTGAACAGAGTTGAAAGAATACACCTTCTTAGGAAAAATCACATGTCAATGTTTACAACGCAAAGAGAAAAAGTTAATAGTTTGTCAAATATGTTACATACTTCCCTCCTAAAAGAATCATCGTCTCAATGATTTACTTAGTTACACAATTTACATTAAGAACAAACCAAATTATTATATTACCTTTCAAATTTTCCAAACAAATCTAAATTTTATAATTCCAAAATCAACATTTACGTAGCTGTTTATTTTAAACATGAAATGTCTGCCTAAAACTGGTAGATTTATTGACATAACAAGAATAAAAAAAACTTAAACTTATCAGTCAATAGAATCAATCTTTTTTAAACAAATATGGGAAAGCAGTGTTCATATCTTCCAGATTTTCCCAGGTTACATTTTCTTCATTAAACTGATCCCACTCAACCTTACATTGTCTTATTTCATTATTTCTTAAGTGCAACTAGCGAGTTTCCAACACTTGTATAGGTTTAACCACAATTATTCCTGGGTCTTGGACCTATAAGGAATTCTAATTTAACACATGTGATAAATCTGAAATGTATTCTTAAGCAAAGAAATCTGGAAAACATCATGCATTCGTGACAAAGTAGGAGGTAATGCTAAGCGATAAGCTACGGGGTTGATTACCTCAACAATTTCAAAGGGTCGACATAAGAAAGTGATAACTTGGTAGCCTTACCAAAAGTTATAGAACTCTTTTTCAGTCTAACCCAAAGAAATACCTTCTCACCAAGTTCAAATTTCCTATCAACCCACTTCAAGTCAGCATAACTCTTCTACCTATCCACTACTTCTTTCAAGCATTCACGAATCATTTTAACTTGTTGTTCCATTTCCATAAGGATTTCAGGTCCAACCACCTCTCTATCTTCAATGCTATCCCAACTAACAAGGGTTCTGCATTTCCTTCCGTATAATGCTTCGAAAGGTGCCATCTCCAGAGAGGTGTGATATGTGTTATTGTATGTAAACTCAACTAATGGAAGGTACAATTCCTATTTATACTTGATGATCCATGCACGATACATTTGTAACATATCCTCTAAAACTTGATTAACTCTTTCAGTCTATCCATCTGTTTCTAGATGATATGCATAACTAAAATTCAGCTTAGTTCTTAAAGGTGTGTTAAGTGTTTGGAAAAATCTTGAAGTCATTCTTGGATCTCTATCAGATATGATTAATTCAGGTACTCCATGTAATTTGAAAATCTCATGTACAAACCTTTTTTCTAAAATAGGTGAATCATCCTTAAGATTACCAATAATAAAATGTGTTACCTTTTTTAGTGTATCAACAACAACTAAAATAACATCATGTTTATTTCTCGACATAGGTAACCCTTTTACAAATTTCATGCTTATCACTTACCATTTGTATTGTGGTATGTTGTGAGGATACAATAAACTAGCTAGGTGCATATGCTCAGCTTTAACTCGTTGACATTCTAAGCAGTGTGTCACAAACTCAATCATGTCCTTTTTCATCCCTTTCTAGAAATATTGTTGTTTTATATCAGCAAGCATCTTTTTAATACCAGGGTGTCCAGAAAAAGGTGAATTATGAAATTCAACTAATAATTTATTTCTTAAATCATTTAGCAAAGTTATGTATGCCTTATTTTCAAATCGTAGGATTCCTTCATTATGAAAGTGAAAACCCTTATATCTCACATCATTTTGATCTACAAGTGTTGTTTTTACTTGCTAAAAATAAGAATCATATTTCATAACACTTTTTACTTCATCCTTAAATTGATTTCTTAATGTTATAAGAGTAGAAATGTGCTTCCTACGACTTAGAGAACCAAATTACCCTATTTTCCTTAAATTTTATGTAACTTATGTAAAAATTATATTAAGATAGAAACTCTAACCATATTTGTTGTTTTGCATTTAGATTTGGATGAGTAAAAATATACTTCAGCCCAAGATGGTCAGTTTTTAGTTCAAAAGGTTTACCAAGTAGATAATGCCTCCAAACATGAAGTGCATGAACAATGGCAAAAGCTCTAGATCATGTGGAGCATAATTCAGTTCATGTAACTTGAGTTTTCTAATTTTTAAAGCTATAACATGATCTTTTGTAGAAAAATACCTCCAAGACCTTCCTCGATGCATCCATTATAATAGTAAAGTCTCCATTAGGGTCAGTTATAGCCAAAATAGGTGTTGATGTTAATCGATCCTTCAAAGTTTTAAATGCAGATTCACATTTCTCATTCCATACAAATTTCTTATCCTTTTTTTGCAATGAAGTTATTGGTGTAGCAACTTTGGAGAAATCTTTAAAAAAATTCCTATAGTAACCAACAAAACCCAAAAAGCTTCTAACTTCATGTACATTCTTTGGTGCAAGCCACTCAGTTATAACTATAATTTTTGAGGGATCTACAGCTATTCCTTCTTTGCTTATAACATGACCCAAATAGTGTACTTCCATGTCATAGAAAGAACATTTAGACAACTTACCAAACAATCATCTCTTCCTCAAGATTTCCAAGACTATCTTCAAATGCTCATGATGTTCTTCAATACTTTTAGAGTATATAAGAATATCGTCCAAGAATACAAGCACAAATTTGTCCAAGTATTCTTGAAAAATATTATTCATTAAATTCATAAAAGTTGCAGGTGCATTTGTTAATCCAAATGGTAAAAATGTGAATTCATAATGTCCATACCTCATTCTAAAATTTGTTTTATGAATGTCCTCATCCTTAATTCATAACCGATGATATCCAGATCAAAGATCTATCTTAGAGTATACCGATGCACCACACATCTGATCAAACAAATCATCAATTCTAGGAAGTGGATATTTGTTCTTAATCATTGCCTTGTTTAACATTCTGTAATCGATACATAATCTAAGTGTACCATCTTTATTTTTCACAAAAATTACCGGTGCTCCCCAAGGTGAGACACTCGGTCTAATCAAACCCTTTGACAAAAGTTTGTGTAAATGAGCCTTAAGCTCTACTAATTCAATAGTAGTCATCCTATAAGGTTCCTTAGAAATAGGCTCAGCTCCAGGTTTGATTTCAATTATGAAATTAAATTCCCGTTTGGGTGAAAGGCCTGGTAATTCATTTAGGAACACACCACCGAAGTTTCATAACAACGGAAAATGTTCTAAGAAATCACTATTTTCCTCAGTAGATTTGGAAATTTTTACTACATATAAGGTACAACCCTTATTTTTTTCCTTTATAAGTTGCATAGCTGACAACCTACTAACAGAAATTTCACGTTTTACCCCACAGAATGTCTCATGTTTTCTTCTGTGTCATCTAAACAACTAATATGTGTTTCAAAATAGTCAAGTTTTACTTTATGCTTAGCTAACCAATTAACACCTATGATTACATCACAAGACCCCAAAAAATCAACATAAATATCAACTTCCATGGAAAAACTAGGTAAATCAAGGACTACCCCAAAAAGACACATATTAACTATATGAACAACATTATTTCCATAATTTACAGCCCATGTTTTATCTATTTTTCCATTTTTCTTGTTAATTTTGAAGCTAATTTACTAGAAATAAAACATTCAGTAGCTCTAGTATTGAAAAGAATAGTTACAGGTATGCCAAATAACTTACTCAAACCTCTATGGGTGTGACTTACTTTTCACCTATTTTTCACCACTAACGTGTATCTTATGTTGCTGATTATGGTCATCCTTTTTCAAAGGACATTGATTTGCATAATGATCCTTGCCACAATTGTAACAACCTCCTATATGTCCCTTTTTAGGCTCAAATTTATTTCTAGCCTTAAAGTTATCATTCTGACCTCCATAGGACTTCTGTCCGTTATTATTGTTCTTGGCAAAGTTATTTCATACATTAGCAATAGGCTTATTTGTTGTTGTTTTCTTATTATTATCTATTGTAAACTTATTTTTCATACCAAACTTTTTCCATGGTCCTTTCTTAGGTGTAAGATATGATGAAGAGGAGTTTGGTAAACCATTCCCGATAATTTTTATAGTTAATTTTCCTTGGGCTAAGTTCTGGAATTCAGTCATTTTTTTATCATCATAAAGTTGTGGCAGCCAGTGTTGCCTAAAATAAATTTTAAATTGTTCCCAAGTAATATTGTATAGTTCCCACATTTTTATAGCCTCAGTTGTTTGTTGTTCTCTTTACTCATAGGCATGTTTCGGCAGGGAGTTGATATATTTTGGACATTACATTAGGATATTTGATCATATTAGACATGTATGGAGATTTAGGCGTATAACGCCAATTTAGCTTGATTACTATGTTGTCACCTTATCTTATGATGTCATGGATACTGACTAATATGATGTTGTTTGAACCTCATTTATATTCGATGGATACTCAGTTTGGTTTCATGTTTGGATTCTATGGATGTATGTCACTTTATCAATATGTCTAACTCATGGTGGATTGTATATAATTATGCATGTTGTCACATTTTAGATTCTAGAATGATGATATGCTAGCATAAAATTCTTTGACTTCTTATTGATTAGTTGATTCACATTTTATCGGACAGTGCATTTAATGTGTGCAATGAGTGTGCAGGTGACAGGTCATAGGAGAACGTGGGATTCAGGCCAGCTACACAATTTTACACAAGCAGCCCACGAGGCTAAGTCCTAACTGTGTTTACTTGTATGAGGCCTTAGTATTAGATTTTATTGTTTTGGGCACCATGAGTGACCCTCATTTGTAATGTAATATGTCTTGTAATATTAATCTTTCTTAGGGTGTTTAGTTTGTGTTGTAAACTTGTTTTGGGGACTTAATGGCCCCACTTGCATTAAGTTTTGAGTTTGTATAATGATGTGTTTAATCAAAATGGATTAGGGTCACATGTGAACCCTTGGGTGGGCCCCACATCCTTTACCCTTGTGCCCAAATGTGCCAAACCTGAAATTGGGCTATTTTAGGCATTTTTAGTGACCCCTTTTTAGTTTGGGAGTTCACTTAGCATGAAAATGGGCCCTTGGACCCTACCTAATAGGTAGGGGGGATTAATTCCAAGGCATAGAGGGAGTTTCCTCCCATTTTTCCTCCCTTTGGTCACATCCATGTAAGGTGGATGGGTAAGTGTGCTTTGTTAAAAGTTGCACAAGTTTGTTTTGTTGTTCATTTTGAGTAATTTGGGAGAAGAGGGTTAAAAGCTATTTTATCCTTTCTCCCTTTTATTTTGAATATTTGACCTTGAGGGAAGAGAGGGGTGACACATGTCACCCCCTCATTTGTGAGGATTTTTGTTGGCTCCTCTTCAAATTCTCCCTCATGGGGAAAGAAGAGAACTTTTTTTTGGAGCTTTTTCTTGGAGGCTTGTGGATTTTGGAGCTAGAGCTTGCTTGGATAAAGAAGAGGAAAAGTTAGAGTGTTGGAGAGCTTTTGGAGGTAGGCTCCTTGAGCTCATTTTATTTATGTATCATATCATGTTAGATTGTAGTTTTTTTGTTTAAAATGTGTGTTGCTTTTGGGTGTGGCTATTTGTTGTTATGTTTGTTGTTTTCTTTTCCTCCATCCATCATTTGGCATGATGGATTTTTGGAGTTATGGGGAAGAGAGAGAAATTTTTCCCTCTCAATCCTCATGGCTTGATGGGAAAGCCATGTAGGATTTTAGTTATTCCCCTCAAATGGTTTGAAGTGGGGAAGGTGGTTCATATGGCTTGAAACCCCTTCCCCATTCTTGGAAGGGAAACCCCCTTGGGTTTGAAAATCCTCCCAAGAAGGATTTGGTGAATGGATGGAGAAATAAGGAGGGTTTGATGACTTTGTAGGAATAAGGAGGTTGTGGAGATCTTTGTTTTGTGCAACCAATGTTGGTTACACTTTTGAATTTTAGAGATCTCTTTCTTCTCTTCCCCATTTTAGAGGTAGAACATGGTTTCCCCTCTTTTTCATCTTTACAAATTGGTGTTTTGTTGTAATATTTGTCTTGTCCTTATGTGAATGTAATGTTGGTTGTTCTCCCTTACTCTTGTGCAAAGTTGTGGATAGTAGTCCTCTTTCCCATGGGCTTGGGGGAGGCTAGCATGCCTTCCAACCTTGGAAAGGCATGTAATGATGCCTAAAGGTTGGGTGGTTAACAAGCCTTGTTCTCTTGGAGTTGGATTCATGTAAGAGTATTCGAGTTTGGAGCTCAAGTTGGAGATAGTTGGAGTTTCCTTGTCATCTTGGTTCTCTTTGTTTCCATCATCCTTTTATGGACTCCTTTTTCATTGTATCTTGCAAAGAGGCTTGTAATATGTTTTTCTTGAGTAGTTTCATGTATATAAAAAAACATTGTATGGTGAGTTTGAACTCCTTGAAAAGAAATCTTGTATTAGATGTTTTCTTTTTATATGAACTTGTTGTAACCCCACTTGGGGAAAGTAGATTATTGGAAATGGATTATTACATTAGTTGATTTCTTTAAAAATGAATTTGTTGTAACTCCATTTTGAAGGGAAGTTGATCTATGGAAATATTGTAGTTTTGATATATGTTTCCTTCTTGTAAAATGTTATAACATGACTAAATGTAAATTTAAAAAAACATCATTCTTGAAATACATCTCTTTTTGGATTGCTTTTGAAAGTTAGTGAATGAAATGAAACTAGTTCTCTCTCTTTCTTTATTGTTAAAATGAAATGAATAAATTTGGTGAGAATAGTGAGTTTTATACCTTACAACATTGTCCAATCACTTCCTTTATGAATAACTTGGGATAACCTCTTGGACTTGTATGAAAAGAAATTATATAAACTGAAATTCAATAAATAAAAAAAAAAAAGTATGATTTAAAGTATGGATAATGGTGATTGTCTTGCACTATTGGGACTATATTAAAATTTACCAAGATACATAATAATCCAGGTATTAGTCTAGTTGTATATATATCATTCCTATAAATTTATTAGCATTCCATTTTAATGCAGACCATGTTCTATACTTTGAGATATTGGGCATTATATTTTATAAATTGCTATATAAGTATATAATACTATATAATAGGTGGTAATTTATATATTATAATATGGGAGTATTATAATATTTAAATATATATATCATATTTTATAATGTTAAAAACAATAACCAAATATATATATATATATATATATATATATATATATATATATATATATAAAGTTATTTGAAACAAAAAAATAAAAATAAAAAAACATAGGTTTGGGGAGGGACGAGCCTCCTCCCCACTCCCCTCGTGCATCCCCTATTGCCGCCGTTGTCCCCATACCCTGCTGCCACTACGCCCGCTATCGCTACCCCTCCTCCCACGCGCCTACCCACTTCCCCCTCTCCACCGCTTCCTCTCCCCCACCTGCCATGGTTTTTGCTCACCACCACCACTCCCATCCTCCACGACCCCTTCTCTCCCCCCTCGACCTGTGTTGTGCCTTCCACCCTCCCGCTCATGGCACACCTTTCCCCCCCACAGATTCCAATCGACCCCCTCTCTATTACCGCTTCAACTGTGGATGTATATATATATATGTATATATATGTATGTATGTATGTATGTATGTATGTATGTATGTATGTATGTATGTATGTATGATTTATTTATATATATATATATATATATATATATATATATATATATGAAACAATATGGAGATTTCTCCTCTTAAACTGGAAAACTCCATGAATCTATCTTTTCCTTGAGCTCCTCCATAACCTGTGCATGCAAGTAACCACACAAAGCAAATGAGAGAAGAATAGAAAAGGGAAAGAGAAACATAGAGAAAATTAGGGCAACTTTAGGGTAAATTCGAAATCAAGGGCCAAGATTAGATTTGATCCAAGGGCCCATAGTCAACCCTACACATTTTAAGTCATGGCCACTTTATGGGTATGGGAGGGAAATTATAAAGGGTGTGGCAAATTAATAAACAAAGGGGAAAAAATAAACTTAAAAGGATGTGTGTATTTATTTTAGAGGCCATAGTAAGCCAAATAGAATAAACAATTAATTTGTTTTGGGCTATTATTAAGGCTGAGAAAACTAAAGCTGTATAAAATAAATTATTAATGGGAAACAATGAAGTAGACATTAGTATTATTTTAGTTTCACTAAACAAAAAAATTTAACCAAAATTTGTAGTCATTCTTGATGTTTTTTTCGGTGTCCCAGTCCGGCATTACATATTGGTTTCATCAATGTTCACTCACTTTTGGTGTCCCACCATGAAGATGCTTCATGGTAAAGATGATATGCTCCCCATATTGCCTTTTTTTCTTCTAAGAAATTCCTTATCGCAAAGTACTTCTCCATTTCACTGAGCCAATTTTCAGCTCCATCTCCTAATGTGGTGCCATCAAACTTAGGTGGACTTATCCTTTTGATATCATTAGTGAGTTCAGCTACTAGCCTTGCCTTTTTATTTTCTGCTAATCAAGTATGTTTACATTATTGTTATCAACACCTAAATTCCCCAAATTGGTGTTATCCATAGGAGGTGGCCGATTTTTATTACCAACATCTTCTTCCTCATTGCCCATTACTTGTTATTCAAGTACAGCCAAACAATCTCTTGTGTCCAATAGGGAAGCACGGATCTCATCAAGTTTTTGGGTAGTTACTTCTTCTCCACTAGGTGGTGGATTGTTTAGAACATTTCCCCTTGTTCTAACTATTTTTTGTTAACAAGAAAATTTAAGTTTTATCATATTATGCACACAATACATCCAAGAGTTGCAACCTTCAACTCGATACCAAGATGTAACATTCAAATTTTAAGACTTTAGAAACAAGGGAAAAAAATTTATACATAATGTTATCTATTCTAAAGAATCATAATTTAAAACACACATTCCATGCCAATCAATCTCATAACATATAACCATATGCAATTGTAAATGAATCGGTGAACTACCGATCTCTCATTTCATGACTCAGTTTTTAAAATGATCTCTCATGTTAACTTTAAGTATTGAATACAACATGTATACTAAGTATACATGGTTCGCTTACCATGTTCGGCATTGAGTGTCCCGTTTAAGAAACCTATCTAAATTTTTGTTACCGATATTCATTTGATATCTCATTTCTTAAACTAGGTGACATAGGACAACACAACCAGCAACTTGCGATACTTTGGCCAAATATTTCCAACATATTGTTCATGTTACTATTCCTAGATGACATACTCATCTAATGAACACATCCTTCACCCCACTCATCTGTTATCTAGAATGGTCTTTATTGACTTTCAATAGTTCACTTGTTCAAGGTTTGACCCTAGATCTGGTTAGCAACATGATTTGGTATAGGAACTTATTCGTGATGACTAAGGATATATAGACAAACTCAATCGACCTAATTCAATTGGGTGTGTCTAGTTATCCTAATTCATCATGAATCACTTCCTATACTAAATCACATTCCTAATCTAACCTAGAGAGATACTAAGATCAAGTCTAAGTTGAGTAGATCTAGATGAACCAATGTTGAGGGGTGTTGCAACATGTCAATTACAACATTGTATCCTCGTGAAGACTCTAGTCTTCACGAAGGTACTGATCCTCCCGCAACCGGTGTGTGTCAACATCTAATAGAACTACCCATCTTGATGTACACACCTCGAGAAGAGGTCATTTTTACCCATTTATATTTTTATTAAGGTTCAAATTACAACATTCCTACTTAACCCTAATTCCAACAACCCTTAAGTTTGTCATACCTTATTGATTTGTTAAGTTAATACGAACTTCATAAGCTTAGGATTACTTTTATGTTCATTAACTTTTTGCTTATCGTTCAGTTAATTAAAAACAGAAACAACATCCATCATATGATTTACTTAGTACAACCCAACCATTCGTGGTGTGTTTAAGATCAAAAACAGGTTTCATTATAGTAGACTTCATAGAGATGAAGTCAAATTTATTAATGATCTTATGTACCATACATTTTTTAAAACCTATGGAGGTATTGCTCAAGAGGTGGTGAACCTTCCTCTTTCTTGTTTAAGTGTTGGGGTTTATTATACCCTTTTTCATTTCACACTACATGATAGTTAAGTTATACTTTATTAACATAATATAGTGAACCATACAAATTAGATAAAAGAACATCCATGCATGCCAACTTAACAAGTTGCATTCAATTTAAGGGATATTGTAATTAAATCCCATCCCTCCAACTCATTTAATGACAACCTGGAAATAAGGATCATATCAGGTAAGAATGGAAACCTTGAAAATAAGATTACAAATTTCCTTCATATAATGCACAAGAAAAATGACATAATAAGTTCAAGTAACTCCAAATATTTTTCAATTCATCATGGTAAAATACATATTTTGCAAGACTGAGAATTTCAGACATATTTCATGTCAACCAACATCAAGATCATTAAAGAATACAAATTTTCTTCCTTCAGTACATTTCAATAATGAATCAGATTTCTCTATAGAATATCTAGAATTTAAGCAAGAAATTCATCATATTAGTTATTGCCTTCCTTTATCACTTACTAAGTCCATCTACGAAAATTACTAGCACGGGTCGAGTTCATTGAATCGAGCATGATAAGCACTAAACATTAAAATGATGTGCTTTGACTAATCGCTTTTTCAAAACCAAATCGCTTTATGAAACAAGTAAAAAGCCAAACAAACCAATAAATCATAAGTAATAACAACCATAAAAGAAGATAAGTTGCTCACCTAAAATAACATTAATAAAACTTCATGATATAATCAACACTTTACAACATTAAATTAGATAAGTAATATTTCAACCAATTTACTTATCTACATCAAATAAAATTACTTACTACCTATTTCTTACATAATTCAATCTGAATTAGTAATCCAGATACTAACTCCACTACTTTTCAAACATAGAGTTACCTTATGAAGCAGGAACCAACAACTCAGCATTACCAAATTCCCTAAAAAGACCTCTACAACCAAGCAAATTCCAACTTCTTGAAAGGTTTTAGGATGAATCATTTACAACATAAAAATAAGAGAATCCCATTTCAAATGCTACACCCAAATTCATAGTCCATGATATAACCTAAGCTCTCAAGTTAGGTCATACCTTAGAATTAAGAAAATATTCACTCAATATAAGGCATATAACATTAATGATCCAAAACAACGTTAATCCCTTCAATACAAATCAAGTGAATAAGAGAGAAGTATCAACAACTACTCAATGCATTCTAAAGAGTAATGCAATAGACCGATCTAATTATATATACTAGATTACACAAAAGAGGAAAGGATAAACTCGATATAAAATAAGAACTTCCCTTCTAATTCGGTTAATCTAAATATCATTTCACAACTAAGAAAAGAGAATACAACACAAATCTCTTATAGTTTCCAATGGAGACAGTAATGACTCTTTACCTCAGAGAATAAAAGAGAAAGGAGTCAAATGACATGGTTAGAGGAGGATTCCAACATTCCTTCACAAGAAAATATGGTCATAAAAGGATTGGTACAGACCCAATCATAACATCCTTTTAACTCTTTTAAATGTAGAAATCATGCACCAAAAACTGTTAGATTGAGTCATGTGACCGCAAAATGCAAGTTGAGTTCTAACATAAGGTTTATCTAAACACAAAGCAAAAGAAATAACAATATTCTTATTCTCATCAATAAAGAGATGTACTAACAAGAATTATTGAACAACTTACAGGGAATTAACAACCTTCAACAGTCATTCAAAATCATCAAATTTTCAGTCAAAGGAACCATAGACTGTCCATTCCTTTAAGATGATAGTACAAAAATCGGTGAGAAATACTCTCATTTGAATCCTCACAAAGGTGAGGGAAATACATATTATGAATGGACAGATAAATATCCATCGCGGTTCAATTTCAAAGAAGGTGCATCCCAAGATCAACATGGCTTAGCTACAGGCACACAAGATATCAAAAAGGTGATAAAATAATTTTCATTACATTTCTATGGACAGGTTCAACTACACACCTCTACAAAATCGACAAGGTAAATTATTCCTTCCAATCTTACTCAGAGATAAAAGAAATGAAAGAGTTTTAAAACCCCTTATTCAAAACTGATTTGGTTAGTTCCAAATCAAGAAACCTCAACCAAAAGTCTGAATAAACTTCCTTAAAGCTTCATGATACCACAACAGGAAGGATTTAACAAGTTAACTCAAGAGGTTAACCCAGATCAGGAACGGGTATTCTAAATCAACAACATCTAACTCAATAGAGAAGTAGACAACATGATCGACATCTAGAAAGCTCAAACAGAGCTACGTGAATAACCCAAGTATTGACTCAGACAAGGCTGAATCTAAAAATTTCCTCAACCAAATAGGACTTCATCTATTTAACCTTTAGTTCAATCCTCAAAAACTTAAAGAAAGACACAATATATATAAGATCAGAAGTGAAGACTTCACACACATATATTCTCAACAAGATAACATCGAAATCTAAGAGTCCAAGAAACAATTATCACATAGTTTCCATAAAAGAACTTAATTCGAGAAACTCAATTTTTAACTGAAAAGATAATAGGAATAATAAAACATTCATTCTTTTTTCCATACAAGAGGAATCCACAAAAACAAAGATTCCAAACACCCATTATCAACTCATCTTCCATCGAATACCGGATTCAAAGAAATGAGAGTTTATACAGTAAGTTCAAGAAGAAGTCACTCATTTACTATTTTTCTATACAAATTCGAGTTCACACAACTCTGAATCAAAGTATTCATATTCATACAGTCCAACAAGAGTAACAAAACTTCAACAAAATAAATATGCAAAGAGAGGAGGTTATTATTTTACCTTCTAACAACCAAAACAAAAACCTAGTTCGAAACTTGAAGCCACATTACGTTTTCATAACCCCTTTTCAAACAAACAAGTAGGATTCACACATGCTCATCATTACTCAAATCACAACTAGATTTAAGGTGAGATTCAACATTAAATGAATAAGAAAACAACCCATCTCCTACTTTATCAAGAAGAGATTCTTCAAAAGAAATACAGAGACTTTTCAAGCAAGATTGCATGGTAACCATAACAAAATAAAATACCCATTTATTTCATGAGAGCATAGTTGTTTTAATGAAGAAATTTAGAGAAAAGCATAACATCTTAATGGATAGATCCTATCATGCCTAATAGTTCTTCTATCGATTTGAAGAAGATTTCCATCCAAGCCTCCACAATTCCTTCTTTTCCAAATGAATTCAACAACTAAAAATTCTTCCTCATATGCCTCTTATACCTCCATTGGATCAAAAATAGTCCAAAGGAGCTAAAAATAGAAACAAATTGAAAACAAAACTGCTGGTTCAAAGAACCAGATATCCATGCAGAGCAAAAATTGAAATGCATGAGTAACCCAAAACCCCAAGAAATCCGCTCACATGGTTTCCAAGGTGGTTTTCTCACCAAAACCGATGACCATAAATTCCATTAAACTCCACTTTCCCACCTATATCTCCACACCACTGCCATCTAAATTTGGTGAGTCCAATTTCAAAGATAGCATGCATTACTTAACTCTAGTGATGATGCCAACTAGGATTCCCTCTAGTTTCCATGCCTCTACCAAACTGACAATACCACAATTCTTTAAATTCAAAATCAAATCACATAAATGACTTAGAAACCATTGCCATCACCTTACACTTGCCATGCAAACCCTTAGTTCCCTTTCCATCCTTACAATATTTTAGGTTAAATAAAAATTAGTTTAGGATTCGACCATAGATTAGATAGAGAGTATTCACCTAGGTCATTTTAATATATCCATAGGTTACAAGCCATCATAAATTAAGACATATCCCATACTAGTTCAATATTAGGTAATAGGTTAGAGATAGATCTCTCTTTACCTTAGACAATCTTCACATCCCACACTCATAGAGTATACAACTTAGATTAGGGTGCAACACGCATAGTTAGGAATAGATCTAAGGTAGGTCTACCTTAACTTAGATTATAATTTAAGTTAAGGTAGATCCTAAAGATCTAGGACCTAGTTTTTATCTTTTATAGTCCTGAAATAGACCTCTATCCTTCTTATGCCATTAAGCATCCTAAGATATTAACAAGAAGATCCAAGCACACTATTTATAGTAAAATGTAGAGCAAGGACCTCCAAGAAAGATCAATAAAATTACGTATATTTAAGGACTCAGTCCCTTACTTCCTTTAATTTCTGAATATCAGTTTGCCATACAGATCAGACAAGAATAATTAAAGCATACCTTGGATCAATGGAATTGATACAGGGTTTTGCTATTATAGAGAGATAAATTTGTAAATAACATTACCAGTTTACAACCTTACCTATCTCAAGCAAAATGGATTCCTTGCAAATAACAACATTTCAGAAAAATGAATCCAAGAACAGAGTAATTTATCCATTGCAAGCATGATTTCCAATAGTCGAAAGAATACACCTTCTTAGGAAAAATCACATGTCAACATTTGCAATGCAAAGAGGAAAAGTTAACAGTTTGTCAAAGATGTTACAAAATGCATTTTATGTCTAAAAAAAAAGATTTAAAAAATTATTAAAATAGATGATATACTTATCTTAGTTGCAACCCAATTGTGATTGTAATTTTCCAAAAATCACAAGAAGGTTGAAATCCACCACATGAATGATTAGAAATTGTGTTAGAATTTTGCTACTATATAAATGTCATGGGTTATACCAATATTTTTATCCCGCTTCACTTCTCCAAAACCTATAATATCGAAATATGTGAGTAAAGAAGTAAAAATAAGGCATCGGATTAAGTGCACAAAGATTCAAGGGGTTGTAATGAGGGGGGTGAATGTTATTTTATAGTTTTGAGTGCATAGAAGATTGTGACACATATGGGTGTAATTTTCACATATGAGTGAGATGATAAGAGTCCATAGTGCGGTGGGAATGTAAATGGGTAGGTGGGATAGATAAAATTGAATATGAGTGGGTGTGGGTTAGTAAATAAGTGATGAGGTGTCTTTTATCACTTTTTTATGGATTTTTGTATTTTTTTACTTTTTGGGAATATTTCATTTTTGATATTATTATTTTTATATTGTTTTTGTAATTTTCGTGTAGGAGACCTTCTATGAAAGGTGTATTTTCTAATGTCTACACATCGACTAACGTGAGGGTTGGGTAAGTGATAATGATCCTTGATGGAGAATGGGTGAGGACATTTAGGGGTGATAATGAACCACTCATCCACGCACATGGATGAGAAATAAAGGAAAGTATTCTTTGTATTAGATTTGTATTCTAAAATTACATAGACTATTGAATAGTATTTTCTAGTTCATTGAAGGTGTCTTTTTTTTATTTGTAAGTTGGTTTAAATGAAATGAGAAAAGGTTACTATATTGTGTTATTTTACTTATAAGTTTTTATTAGGATAACCTCATGTGTATATCTCATATGATATATATATATATATATATATATATTGTTTGGATTTAGGGCTTAGTAGCTCTTCTTATTTTACATATTTTTAGTAGATCTGGTTTATTCCTAACACAACTATCATCAATTTATGGTGCTACTTGAAAAATAATAGAGATCATGACAACTAACAAATGGCCTCGGTAAAAGGGGAGAAAAATACATAAGATTAAGGAAATGTGGATTAAATTAAACCACAAATGGATGAGTAGATGGGATATTGACATAAATTAATGCCCAACTTTATACAAATAAATAAAAATCATGAAAAATAAAATAAAATTGATGCATATTTAGGAGAAAGAATATATGTAGCAAGCAACAACAATATCTTACAAAATTCAACTCAACCTATAGACATCATGAAAACCATATATAAGGGTTGAAACTAAATGAAGGTGAAGATAATCATAACTCAAATAAGAACTAATTCTTAAAATATTGAATATGTGGTATAGGTAATTGGGTGATACCTAAGTGAGAATGGGAGTAAAGGATATATGTTCATTTTGCATCATAGGAGTAATTAAAATAGAGAAGAACTTCATCCTAGAATGATCAACTTATAAAAATTCTAGTTTAGGTACATATAAATAATGAGAGTAGACTTCAGATTGGATTTGTTTAAAGAGGATTAATAATATATATGTTAGAGGATTTGTTGAAACAAATAAATAAGAGAAGGAACAACCTTTAAAAAGAAACAATTCATTGGTCATATTTTGTACCATAATGCTAGTGGTTGTATGTTTGTGAAGTGAGTACATTCATTTGGACACAATAACCTTGGGCTCAAGGATGATGGATATTTATTCATCCAAGTTTAGGAGAAATGACTACACATGAAACCTTTTCCCAAATACTTCTTCAAACATGATACATGGAAGAAAAATTTATTTTTGGATGATGGAGGCAACTCTAGCTTATATGAAAAATGCAATGTTTTATAGCACATGGCATGGTCCAATGAATCTTGATGGTTACTTGTTATTTCCTTTGAGATTCAAATTAATTATGATTTTATGGATATGGACATATAAAAACCATATCTATAATGGAAAAAGTGTGTTCTTATAGGTTTTTATATGCATAGTAGTTCATTCAATTATGAGCTTATGCCAAGTTATCCTATAGAGCCTCAAGTAGAGTTTATTGATGTCACATCATTAAATTATAAAATTTCACCTTGCATCTAACTAGAAGGTAGGATATGAAAGATGGTAATATTTGACCATTATACATACCTAAATTTGAACCTACAACATTTGGTAACTAATCCTTAACATTTATCTCAACCCATTAATCACTGTGAACTTAAATGACTAATTCATACACGTTCCTTTATAAATTAGAATTTTACCCACTATGTCACAGTTGTTATCCATCATTAACAAGTCAAAATATCACTTTTAATATATAGAATACATATTCAAGCATATAACCACCATTTCTAACTAACAAATTGCATTTTGCATTTCACTAAGATGAAGTTGTTCATGCAGTAAAAATCCAATCAGAGACTTTATCTTAAACCAATGACTTCTTATAAATATCTATCAATCAAATTTTGAAAACTTCAACTTACCCAAGTTGATCTAGTGTCAATTGAGTAGGAAATCTTATTAAAGAGTTGCCTATAAAATGACATTCACACAATTCATTTGAAAGGCTTCTTATCTTACATTTTTAGGGATGTTTAATGATATCAAAACAAAGATCCCAATTACTATATCACTATATAAATCATATCAACCATATTTTTTCCTATGTTTTTTTCATGGGAAAAAATAACTAGAAAATAGGACAACTATACCCCAATGTTGAAAAATTTCATGTTATATCTTTATAAATCACCCCTAAGTAAGCCTATTCCTATACCAAGCCTATCCTATCATTTAAATGGTCCATTTTTAGTTTCATCCATACCCATAGGTTATTTAGGAAATATAAAATCACTCAAGTGCCTCTCGGAGCAGTGGTTCTCAAGGTGGGTTTTCAAGCAAGCTTAGAAAGGGCTTTCATCAGCCTTTCTGAGCCAAGTGCACAATCACTAGATCAATGCCAAGGACTCATATTCATCATGGAGGGGTATTCAAGACCAAATAAAACCATGGAACTAATTTTGGAAGATTATGGGAAGTTTTGGAAGTTTAGGAGCTAATTCACTGAAAGCAAGTATTTGAGGCCGAAGGAGCTTACATCGTGAAAGAGTACCTGAGCTTCAAGAAGTGATTCTAGGAGCTCCAGAATGAGTTGCAAGCCTAGAAAAATATATTTGGAAATAATTTTCAACCCTCTACATGGTGGAAAAAATAGATCAACTTCAAACCCCATGTATTTTTCTAGGAAGCTCATTCTTTCCATACACAATGGAAAATCTTGAGAAAAAAAAGGTGTTTGAGGGTGTTTTAGTAATAATAAAGCAATGTTACCCATATCATTATTTAAAAAATGTATTTTTCATACAAAATTATAAAAATAAATTCCTAAAAACCCAGCTGGGAGCTCAAGTTATGACCTTTCCAATCCAGCTCTTAGGGTACACTCTTCAGTACTTAGTCAAATTTACAAATATACACGTGTTAACCTAAGCACAAGGCATAATTTTTACACCCATTACACTAAACCAAAGGTTCAAATGGTGTAAAAAATTTCACCCTCCCACATTTTAGCCTCTAGGTTCATCATACAACCTTTTTTCCGGCCCCCAGGTGCTCAAATGTAGCCCCCATCTATTCCTCTACTACTCGAAGGCACGTGTGGCAAGTGTCAAAATAACGATAAGGAGCACTTTTTTGAACCCACCGCACCAAAACAAAGATTAAAATAGTTTTTAAAATGTGTCCCAAATCATCTCCTCAATTTCCAAACATTATTAATAAGAACACTTAGCCATTTTTACATCCAAACCCCCACAACCTTCATATGTAGCGCATCATTGCCGAATTTTTCTAAAATATAAAATCCACCGTTTTCATCCTTCAGAGACACCAAATCTGGGTCACACTCCCCCTTTACCCCACATATATATTAATTTAATTAACTATAATTAAATTAATGCCCATTCTCACAAAGATTCATTATTTAATTACCTTAATTGAACTAATTTCCACCTCACCAAACCTCAACCCAACACATTACCTAGACACTTCATCATAGACCTATGCATAGCATGTTTCCTTAATTAACTAAGACCTAGTTCAACACTAAAATCAAATTCCTATTCTTCCTCTAACCACAAGCCCTCTTATCTAAGATCAATATCTCATTTTGATCCATGACAATGGACAGAATCAAGCAAAACGATTGCCAAGATCTGTCATTTTAGTAAACCTAGGATTTCCCTCCTTAACTGATGCCAGTCAACACTAAACCAAATCCAGTCACCTCTAACTGTCATCGGTTACCTCATATTCATTTTTGAGTAACCTTTTTTTTGAGGTTGGAAGAATTATTCGAGTCTGAGAAGAGAGAGATCTGCATGCAAGCATGCACCGTAACACTCTTGCATGTCCGACGCCTTAAACCAACACCAAGATTGATTTGAGGGTTAAGAATTTGTGGTAAACATTTTGGGAATCACAACTACAAAGACTCGACCACTAGTTTCATGCATCAACCATCACCTCCATCCAACCACAAGGCCTACAAGTCCAAGTAAGTGCATTTGGATTTGCATCTTTCCATACTTATTTAGATCAGTTTCTTTATCTCTGTTTGGGATTCCTAGTCTCCTTTACATCTCATCACCTCTCACCTTCTTGTCAATCCCTCCACCTAACCACCTACAACCTCCCAGCTCTCCATACCTAATTCCAAACATCTCTGAGTATTCCCAACACTATCATCAACCTCACCATTCTTTGTCTATTCTCTATGCAATCATAGAGAATCATCAAAACCAAACTTTATTGAGTTTCTATTAGCTTTGACCCTACCAATTCCGGTTAACTTGAACCATCATTGGTTTCCTCTCAACTAAAAATGATCATACCAAACTGATGTTGTTCTCTATATCTAGTAATTTTTCCTGTAACAAAACCTCATAACATTCACCCAAAACCTTATCCTAACTCTCGTACTTTAGTCACCTTGACTACCCGCCCCACTTCCAAATCTGATCATAACCTTACTCGCGAGATTAAATTTGTTTATTGTATGTGAATGAGGCACCTATATCATATCACCTACAGTAGGATGTTGTCTACTTATGTTATTCATTGCATTGAATTGTATTAAATAGTAGATTGACAACCATCTAGGAAGTATCACACTTCCTAGATCTAGCACACACTAGGCAAATGACTAACATATATTGTTTAATATTCCTCTTGTAGTCTCACTTTGCATTCATAGGTAGTTCCTCTTAGCAAAAAGGAATTTCTCACAATCAGCACTAAATCAAGAAATTAGAATGCACACACTCTTCCTTCCACCATCATTCATAGGTATTCCTCCTCACCCTTACCCTATCTATTTTGCTCATATGTACACACTTTTCATTGAAACATTTTGGCACACCTGGTGGGACCCTTGTTTTTGGGTTTATTTCTATTCATATAGGTTTCATCTTGTGTGTTTCCTTTCTAAATTGTTATTCACTAAATCTTCTTCTTTGGTAATCTGATATTTGTTCTAATTGCTCTAAATGAAACATTTCTTTTCAAAGGCATTTAAAGAGAATAATTCTTCTTTCTTTCTCGCATTATTAAGAATCATCCTCTCTCCTATTCATCATTTTCTTCATCGAATATAACTGTCGATTTGGGTTATAAAATTTGTTGCATTTCATCTTTGTATGCTGCCTTACTAGCTCACATTTAAAATTGAGGGAAACTTATATGTTGGAAGTCATGCCTAGCTGATGGTTGACACAGTTGAATCGTAGAAAGAAAATTTCTCTCTTCTCTCTATTTTCCAAATCGTAAAAATTGAATTTACACATTTTCTTAAACAATACCTTAACTCGGAAGAAGTTGTCAACGATCACACAATCGGAGGATTGACAAGTGGGCACCCAACTGGTTTCTCTATCCAAATCATACCGCAAAGAAAGGACTACCCCACCAAAACATAACACGAAACTTCGCCTTTAGATTACCTCTTCATAAGATGCCTTCCAACCAAAAATCTCTTTCTAAATTCTCAAGACAGTCTCAAATAGCATAATTTAAAGTAACATAAAATCCACTCATAGGATTATGTTTTTTTCTTAGCTTTTTCCTAAATTGCATTTTGAGTTGTGAGGATTACATTTCTTCATTTTCTTCTTCCTTTCACACTCCCCATCATAGTTGGAGTATTCCGACTGTTTCTAAGTGTGTCAGGGCCTCTTATTATCATCCTAAAGTCTTCTAGGTTATTTATTCATCAAAATTAATTCATGAAATACATTTTCTTCACTTCACATTTCGTAGTAATTGGTGTCAGTCCATAGACCGTCATCAGTTCTAATATAACCATCATTGGTTTACCTAACTGGTTTTGGTTACCAACTCTTTTGGTTATTTTATTCAAGAAAATATTTCATCACCTTCTCTTTTCTATTTAAATTCATCTAGACATCCTCATATTCCCAACATTTTGGTATCACTGTCAAGAACAGTTTCCCCATTTCATTTTTCATCAGTTCTGCTCCTTTTTCTCAAAATAGTGTTTACCCACAGTAACCGGTATCGATTACTATAACCATCAGCCGGTCCCCTCAACCATCACAGTCATCTTAATCGACGTCGCTTCCTATTTTAATTCTTAATTGAAACTTTGATCGAGTCTACCTACCAAGATCTCGTTATATCCCATTCACACTATTTGTGTCATCTACAGAATACAATTTCACCAGGTCAACGCTAATTCACATGGTTTTGACTCGTAACCAAACCAATGCCCTTATATTTCATACTAGTCTTCATCCACTCCCACTTAGCCCATCACCACTTTCCATCCTATCGCCTATGGATCCAACTCATTCTATCACCATTTTTACCAAATGACGAGGAGTTTGCAAGACTCCTTAATCGAATCTCGCGGCCTTGTAATACTATCTTTCCCACTCATCTACTCGAGACTCCTAAGGATAGTTAGTAAACGACATACCCGTATCTATTCCTCCTACCCTCACCCCCAATTCCGCATCATCCACCACTAGCTCTGGTCTACCCTCATCCACGCCACTCCATGTGGCCTCTTATTTAGGTCCCACCTCTGCTATAATCTGCTGCCCTAATGATGTCTATTTCACATGTGGTGTCAACCATTCCTTCACTAACCACCTTGAGAATGGCCCTTCTTTCCCCCTTTTCCTCTTATATACTAGTTGTATCACAACCACCCCTAGTGTCAAAAACCCACACCCCATTCCAAAACCTAGTTCTTTCCATCCCTCAGACTCTACCACCCACTACCATGAGAGTCCTTACGACCACCCCACCTATTTACATGCATCACTAGCAACCCCGAATCTCATCTATCACTTATTCAAGGTACATTCCACATGTATCTATCCCCCCTTCACATTTTTCATATTCGACACTCTTATGTACTGGGATGCCATCCACATCATACACCCATCATTAACCCCCTTTACTACATGAGTCACCTATTCCTCACAACCCACCAATGACCTCATTAGGATGATGATGTAAAATATGCAGACATTAAAAGTATCGAGTTTATGGCACTCGTAGCTCCTTGACCTATGACAAAATCTATAATGAACCTATCCATTCATGTATGCCTATTCACCCATACCTCGTGCATTAGAAATGCCCAAGTTCAATTGTTTCAACAGTAAAGAGGACCAGCGAAAGAACTTGTGGTCATTCAAACATGGGTGCTACCTAATTTTCCATGACGATGCTTTACTCCTATGAACATTCCCCATGTCCCTAACAAGACCCGCCTTAGATTGGTACAACAATTTACCTAGACATTCCAACTACTCCTTTTACCAAGTGGGTTAAGCTTTCCTGGACCATTTCTCCATCAATGTAGTAAAAAAGTCACCATGACCGATCTATATTCAACACGACATAAGATGACAAAAAGAATCTATTACAGATTTGGTTGTTCACCGCGAAGTCTTATCAACCAATTAACGTTCTAGTTACCTCAAGTTGAACTTATTGATTTTTTCACTAGAGCTTGTGCTAGACACATCTCGCCAACACTCCGGTATAAACCTTCCATACCTTCGATGAAGAATTTACCATGGCACGAAATATGGAAATTCATGCCATTGAAGAAAAGAAAATCCAATTACAAAACAAGAATGCACCGTTCAAACCAAATGATTCTCCTTCATCTTCAAAACACCAAAATAATTATTCAAAAGCCAAAGGATCTTCCAACAAGGTAGTTCTCAAATCTGGTCCATCTCATCACTCTAATCTAGCCAAACCCTCTTCCAATCTTTCCCCTATCTAGACCTTTTAGTTCCAAAGAGAACAAGGAAGTAAATTTCAATTGAGAGCCCTATTCTCCAGTCTTGGAAAATCTTCTTGAAGTTGGAGCCATTACCCTTCCCCCCATAAAAACCTCATACTAGTTTTGATCCCACTTTTCATATGCCTACAAGGTATAAGGAACATGACTACTATAAGTATCATTATGTCAAAGGCCATAGAAATGGTAATTTCATAAATTTTAAGAACATTTTCTAGGAAATGATAGATAATGGAGACCTCATCATGGACAACCCGAACGCATCGGAAAATCAAAATTTGCACATCTTTAAGAATTTGTTCCCTAACCATAAACCATCGTCTAATCAAAATAGTGAACCTTCATCCAATAACAACACTTTCCATGAAGTCCATGCAGCTTTTGATGTCATACCGACCATCCCTCAAATTTTACCTATCTTGTGTATTGAGGATACTTCTTCTAATCCTTCACCCATAGAGGATTCCCTTCATCTCCCCCTACTCTCATAGAGAAACCCATGTTTTCTACTAATGTCATTCCACCATCTACCTCGTGACCTACCGAATAGTTAACAATATTAACTCTCCCATCCATAGGAAAATTGTCATCGCCTTCTCCTCCACCAAAGGAGATGTATACCTCACCCCACCTATAATATTTCCTACCCATGGGAGATTATTTAGACATGACACTACCTATTGGGGAAATTCTCCCTCAAAGCATCCCAGGACCCCATTGACTGATCTCGGCTCTTTAACCCATAGAGTCCGAGGCTAGCTAATTCTCTATCTTACGGACATATTTTACGGGATTACCACCAAACCAACCGCACTCTTACGTAAGTCCTATTTTCATGGTGTTTCGATCACTTAGATTACATTTATAATTCCATGCTCTAGGGAGATCTTCGTCTCCCCTTTTGACTCAAATTCAAATGTTTCTGGAGATACTTCCACGATCTATCCAAAGGTATTTCGCAACTAGATCAAACCCGACCATGCCTCACCGAAACGGTTTCTTCTTCATCACCTCTACCTACATCTGAAATTTTACCCATGAATAAAACCATTCCAATGCCTAAAAAACTACCCACACCTAAATCTTTGTATGTATCTAGACTGATCACTACCTTGGGTGTCATGCCAACATCAAGCCCTACCCATCCACCTATAAAATTGGACTTAGCCACATCTTCCCAAACCCACACCAAAATTATTCCTCCACCTAAAAGGAATACCCAACCTTATAGGCCACATACACCAGTCTTACCTACCACACCTTTTTCATCTTCACTCCTTCCATCCATATAGGACCTCACCCATCAACCCAGCCAAACAGCTCTCCTACCCAAGGCCACCACAAGCTAAGAAACCTCCTAATTCATCATGATCCTTTGTTACACCTCATTTACCTGCATGAAAAACACCCTCACTCTCACCCATACATTTCTTACCACCTATACCTCCACCGCTTACTATATAACCCCAACTTTTCCTATACTACTTCAAACCATGCCACCCACCTAGCCTCTACCAAGCACTTCCACCCCAACTTTATTATCCCCATGGGTAACTCATCCTCTTCCACCATCACCTTTCCATTTTGCATTGCGTACTCCAATTTCACCTTTACCAAATAAGGTGCACTCCAAAGAAAAGAACCCACTACCCTACAATAAGGTAGTTAAACCAAGAAAACCTTTCATTGTTATCTCTTCTACCACACATTTACCCAAGTAGATGCCATCAAAACCTAAGAAAATACCACTTACCAAACCAATGGTCCAACCCATTCCTCCTCTTATAACATCTCTTCCCTCACGAGCATCCGCACCTCTACCCAAACCCACTCTCACTTCCCATTGTGATCCGTTGGCAGGGTCTTACACTAACATTCTAGCCAATCTCCTAGAGACCTTAGGCATCACACTATCATCACTTTGGACTTATGACCCCTTAAAATAAAAAAAAGGTTTTGATGAAATTAAAATTTTTGCCTACCATTGTGTGTCAAGACACAATGTAGAAGGTTATAAGGCCCTCAAAACCGTTCTTCTCCAAATTTTTCCTCCCTAATAAAATTTTGACGATGATTTTCTTAATGAGGACCATGTTCCACCTTCACCTATTGCCATATATCATTGTCCCTTACTTCTTGAACAATCTACATCTCCACCCCCACAACCTTTTGTTCCACCTCCAAAATTTGATATCAACATGGTCCGTATCAAAGAGTTTTCCAAACCACCACCCAAATGCCAGCAGTGCCCTACTCATTTCACAAGGATTTTCCCCCATTATTTTTTTTTCCCATCATGTTGTTACACTACTTATGTTGCACCTTATCCATCTACCACCTCCTCAAATTAACATAATCCAAGTTGCCACCCATGCCCAAAAGGAAAATAAAAAACAGCTATATCATCAACCAATCTTGTGCCCAATATACCATCTACCCTTGCACCCAAAATCACCATTCAAGAACCCACATACCCTATCTTTGATGGGGTCACCCATCATACAATGATAAAAAAATTACACCAATCCCATCTAAAAATGTCTTTGTATGATCTTGTCTAAAATTTTGAATCTCATAGACAAGCCCTTATGGAGGTTTTACAATCCATCAAAGTTTTACCCAATGAACCCACACTAGTGGTCTCCATTATCACCCCTCACCACATGGCATCGCTTACCAAATAATCTCCTTCTTCTACCCCATTTCCCACTCATCAAGTCATCACCCTTAGTTTCTGTGATGAGGATATTGTACCTCTCTAGTCAGATGACCCTAATCCCACCATTTTCATTTCTATCTATATTAATAACATATGTGTATGACGTGTCATGATCGATAGTGGTGCTAGCATTAACATCATCTCCTCCCATGTGTACAATCAAATGCACATCCCTTCAAATTGTATGCATAATAACCCGGTTATGTTACGATCCTTCAATGACACCATCACCTCCACCCTTGGCACCATTATTCTTCATGTTCGTAGGCCCTCGCATTGTCCTAGAATTATTCTACGTCTTAGAGGGAGACTTCTAGTATAACCTATTACCCGATCAACCTTGGATTTTCCTCATGGGTTGTGTCCCTTAAAATTTACACCACTGTAAAATTCAAACACGAAGGGCATAACTATACCATCCCAGCCGACCCATCACCATTCAAAACTTGTAACATGTTGTACCGACCTAACAATGTCCATGTACTAGTTAAGGCATTTACCACTACCCCCACTTATTCTTCCCACAACCCCATCAACTAATGCTAGCGCCACCTCTCCCACACCTAAATCTCCTATTCCTACTACGCCCTCTGCAGGTTGGTCCATCTACTTCCAAACCAACAAATACCCCTCCTACCTAATCACCTAGTAATTCATCTATCCTCGCTACCCACATATATAGTACCGATCCCTTAGAAGGTGTTTTTCAACACCTCACTTTGGGGAGTACCTTTGCCTCTACAATATCAACACATTCTTCACTCCGCAAGAGTATGGAAACTGTGCCAAAGACCCCTCATTATGACTATCGCATAGGAGAGGTTTTCCCTTATGGTCCTCCCCACCTTTACACTAAATTAACATATGGGGAATTGATACTTCCACCTATTCACCGAAACCTCCATCCCAAAAATGACCCTTTTCATCTGACCTTCAATCTCTTAGTAACCGTTGCTTCATCCACACTTTCATTCACCGTTGCGTGTGGAAATTATTTGGCTTCAGTTTTTACGAATAAGGTCATCATACCGTCATTCCATGTACTACCCATAAACACAAAGATCACAGTGGTATTGGCTTTTTTGCACCATCTTCCAAGAAGGCCCACATTGACCTCATTGAGGAAGATAAACCTTCTCCACCCCATTCACCAATGTCACCACCTTCACCCACAGTCCATAGATCCTGAATCTATTCCTCATAACTTTTTTTTTTCGTAAACACGATTTCCTTTAGATCTCTGACTTATCAATGTGATGGCAAGGCTCCTTCTTCTTTTCCCTTCCTATATCATGACATGATCAATGATGATACACCTTCTATTAACATTGTTCAATGTTAGGATGAAGATTATATCCTCACCTACCTTGGTGTGGAAGATTCTTATATTAACCAGTAGTTACCTTCTGAAATGCAAACCATGTTGAACAAATCGACCATCAAAATCAACATTAACACTCAGGATGAACCCACACATTTTAAAGATAGGTCAATCTTTAGATGTTTTTAAATAGGAAGCTTTTTCTTATTTCCTTTGGGATCATAATAATTCCTTTACTTGGTCCTATGTTGATATGCTTGGTATTGACTTAAACATTGTGGTCCACAATATTGTAACCATTCCTAACACCAAACCCATAAAACAGAAGGTGCGGAAAATACATCCTTGCATTTTCCTTCTTGTCAAAGAGGACCTTCAATGCCTTCTCTCGGTTTCCTTAATCCTACCCATTGACTATCCCCAATGGATTTCTAATATTGTTCCTGTCACAAAAGTGAAAGGGGGACTTTGCATTTGCATATATTTCTTTGACCTCAACTTAGCTTGCCCCAAAGATGAATTTCCTCTACCAGAATTGACCAACTGGTTGATCTCACCACCGGCCATGATATGCTCTCACTCATGGATGGTTTCTTGGGTTATAATCAAATATTACTTGCTTGAGAGATAATCATACAACTTCCTTCATCACTCCTTGGGGACCTTCTACTATTGAGTCATACCTTTTGGCCTTAAAAATGCTAGTGCTACATATTAGCAAGCCATGAATTATGTATTCCATGACATAATGAATCACATATTGGAATACTACGTGGATGAACTTCTTGCCAAATCCAAACATCATGCCGAACACTTGACAATCCTTAAGATCATCTTTGAATTCCTCATCAAGTATTGTGTTTTCCTTCAACCTAAGAAGTGTGTCTTTGCGGTACTTTTAGGAAAGATCCTTGGTTTTATCATTTCTTTGTATGGCATAGAAGTCGATCCCGTAAATCAAAGGCTATTCCTAAAATTCCTCCACCTACTAATCTTTGTCAACTTCTAAGTTTGCAAGGTAAGTTGTAATCTATTCATCATTTTATTTCACAACTTTCTAACCAATGTCAACCATTTCATCATCTCATCAAAAAGGGTGTCTCATTCAAATGGGATGATGACTCCACAAATCCTTTGATGCCTTAAAATAATACCTTCTTCAACCACTAGTTCTCATTCCCCCTAAAGATGACCAACCCTTTTACTTATACATTTTTGTTACTAACCATTCCTTAGGTGAAATTCTTGCTCATTGCGATGATGAGAAGCACATGGAGCAAGCGGTTTATTACATAAGTCGTACCCTTTTGGACTATGAAACTAGGTACACCCATGCTAAAAAAATTTGATTATCCTTAGTTTTTATCACCACTAAACTTCATCATTACCTACTCAACCACAAAACCTTTTTTATCACTAACACTGATCCCCTACATTACATGTATGCCAAACCCTACTAACATCAACATGTTACACGTTGGTTCATGCTTCTTGCAGACCTTGACCTCAAATTCATCCATCAAAAGTTTTCAAAGGTCAAGCCATTGTTGACCAAATTACTGACACACATCTCTCCAGATATCAGCCTTCTAACTTCATTTTCTCGAAAGAATCCATTGTTACCCTCTCTTTGGACGATACCACTTACCAAATGACATTATTATTTGATGGTTCCAAATGTCAGTGTGGGGGTAGTGCAGGTGTTATCCTCATTCCTTTTGATGGGGAACCTATGTCATTATCATTCAAACTATATTTTGATTGCACTAACAACATCACTAAATATGAAGCACTCATAGTAAGCCTTCAAACTGCCATCTCCCTAGATGTTAAATCAATTAATATCTTTGGTGATTCCCAACTGGTTGTAAAACAAGTCAATGGTATATACTAGTGTCATAAAGAAATACTCCAAAATTATAAATGTCATTTCAACATACTTTTGACTACCTTTGATCATTACGAACTTCAAACCACCCCACGCTCTACTAATAACTTTATAGATAACATGGCCTGTCTGGCTTCTTAGATACCCCATTCTACCTCCTGACCTCCCTCGTAATGGAAAATGTGCCTTTCTTAAAGGTGTCTCTCGCTATGTCATCATGGGTGGTCTTCGTTATAAACTCACTTTCGATATATTCTCTTATAATGTCTTACAAGTTCTAAAATTCCCTACACCATCAAGGAAGTTCACGATGGAATTTATGAAGGTCACTTTAGTGGCTTAGCTGTTGCTAAATGAATTATTTTCCTAGGCTATTATTAGCCAACCCTAAACCATGATCATTTGTGATCATGTCAAATGTTGTGTGAAATTTCAGCAACATGCTAATCTTCATCACACACCTATTCATGCCTTACAGGTCACACGACACCTTTATCCTTTATCTCAATGGGGTTTATATCTTGTTAGAGAGATCAATCCTCATTCTTCACAATTCCATCAATGGATTATAATTGCTACTGAATAATACACTAAATGGGTAGATTCCATCCCCTCATTTCTACAAAAGTTGAGAAAATTTGTGAATTCATCAACCATCACATCATTTTTCACTTTGGTGTCCTCACCGCCTCATCACCGATAACGAAAAAAAATTTAAAAAAAAAAACCTATGAAAGCTTTACGACACTTTTGGAATTTAACTCATTTTCTTTTCACCTTATTACCCATAAAAAAATGGCTAAGAAAAATCAACTAATAAAACATTGAACAAAATTCTTATGAAATTAGTTGACGATCAAAGGATTGGCATACGCACATTCCTTTTTCCTTGTGGGCTTATCACACTAGTATTCACACTTCGACTGTTATTACACCTTTCTCTCTGGTCTATGGTACCAAGGTTGTCTTGCCTCTTGAAGTACAGATTCCATCTCTTCACATATCACTACAAGACATGCTCAACAATGATGAATTTCGCTAGGACCATTTATCACAACTTGAGTTGTTAGATGAACGTCATCTTAATGCTATTGATCATCTCTAAATCTACCAACAACGTATCAAACGTGCCTATGATAAGCATTTCCATGAATGAACCTTCCAGTGTCGTGACCTCCTCCACGAAGGAAAATAAGCATGTAACCAAAGAAGAAAAAAATTAAATGGGGAAAATTTTCTCCTAATTTTGTTGGACCTTATATCATTACTCATACCTATGGATTAGGTGCTTATCATTTTTCTTCACTTGAAGGTAAACTTAAACATGACCCCCTCAATTCCTTACATCTTTGACCAATCTATTGTTGAATTAAGTCATATATCACCTTCTATTTACTTCGGCTCTTCCTTGAGCACCCTTCACCTTTCATGTTACCTATTATTGGGGTCAATGATTAAACAAGAATCATGTGATTACCCATCACCTTTTATCCTTATCTTCAATATGAGTACCATGACTCTACTCATGGCATGATTCTCATGGATACTTTTCATATTTTTCAAGATGGAATCCCATGGTCATTCATCACTTGAAACCATCTCTTTCATAGTTAACCTTTGGGTGCTATGGTTTTTATTCCAAACAAGAACCTAATATTCCTCTATAGTCTTGTCCATGACTAAAAATTCTAAAAAAATGGGATTCATTTCCTTGATTCAAACTTCGAGAAAAAAAGATGACTTCCTCAAAAGGGACATCTCTTCTCTCTATCTTGCCACTATAAATATAATTCTCCCTTGAAGGACAGCTATAAAAATATTGCCATAGTGCACATAGTCTATCATAAAAAGGACTATCCTTGAAAAAATAAATGTTCGAAGTTTCCCGCATTGATCAGCTTCACAAATACCTCAAGGAGATAATATAATCATCCCACATAGACTTCCCACATCGATCACTCTATCAAAAATAAAAACAAAATAAGAGAATGATAATTTTTTCATCATGGACTTGCCTATTTTTATCATGGGTTTCTTTCTAGGTATACAAGTTGTCATACACTAAGCCACCCATTTTCACCTTACTACCTTTTCACCCTAATTTTCTATCTTCTCAAGGGACTTGCCAAAAATACAACATTTCATGATCATGTGACTTTCTTCAACCTTAGAATAATCAATCATGCAATGCCTTTAGGGTCTTATGTTCATAAGCCTTTCTATGGTATGGTAGACTCATTATGGTCCTTATCAATTAGGTGGCTCTTTTGGTCACCTCTTACTATTCACCTTCTCCATTACTTATTGATTCTCCTATACAGGACCAAACCATCGATATCTACATTTTAAATATTTTCACCTTCACCTAAGACTCAACCATGCCTATGACCTAGACTCAATCATGCCTCGAAACCTACTAACCCATTCATCTACCTCATCATATTCTTCCTTGGTTTATGGGAGAACTACATCGACTCGAGGCCCCTCTTCGCCAAGGCTATCTAGGTAGCACTCCGTGGGTGTGGGGACCTTGGAGGTTAGCTCAGCCACTCTTTACCCTAACCAATTTCCCCCTAATTTTCCTATTTTTTATTCTACTTTAGTTGGTTTCCATTTTATATCAACAAGTAGAAATTAAAACAAACATCAATTAACACACATATACACCTACCTACAATTTTTAACACATCATCGATCATATGTTTATCATTTTTATGTTTCCATAATATAAAATATTCGAATAATCAAACCATAACATACATATTCATCATAATTCATTTTCCCATGCTCACCAATAGCTTGAAAATTAAATCAAAACCAAAAACATGACTCCACCATGCCTAACCGACTTTGACTCTACCATGCCTAGCCAACCTAACTCATCCATACCTAACCAACCTAACTCCACCATACCTAATCGACCTAACTCAACCATTCCTAAACAACCTAACTCAATCATGCCTAACTAACTTGACTCCACCATGCCTAATCAACCTAGTTTCCATCCATATATGAATAACAATAGAGATTTCAAAACACAAAGTACACCATCCATCCAATAAATATCATCATCTATATCGCTATGAAATTACATGCATCCATGAACTATACACTCGATAAAAATAATATAAGTATCTTAAAACTGTCATATAAGGCCTCACCATCTTCGGAACGTAGGCTGGTATATGATCAAAAATCTCCAAAATATCAAAAAATATGATGTACAACCTCACTATCATTAGCACATAGGTTGGTATATATCCAAAATAAATAAAATGATGATATTCATCAACATCAATCATCAGACCATATGTTGTCTAGGGCGATTTCATTTGTCTCCTCCTCTCTTCCACTTGATGCCCTGCCAACATCTCTCCACACTCCATGAGTCTTAGTCCAGCCTCTCTGTGCACTAGTGGCCTCACCACGACCCTATCTCTCGGGATCATCGTTCCTCTGTACTCTCTGCACTATGTGTGCAAGATCTCATCCTATCACTTGAGGCCTATTGTTCCTCGTACTCGCATAGGATGGGACATCTATCATGATAGTAGTCAAGTGATCCTGATAGTATCTTGCCTTATTCAAGTTATCCTGAATATCACCATTGACATTGTCGTGGGGATGTCATAGGTCTTATAGTAACCTGTGCAAGCTCTGTCTTGCTAATAATGGCCTTGGCCCCTGTACCTACAAACTCTTCCCTCCTCCCTATTTCGTGGGACCTTATCCCTCATTACATGTAATATGGGGCCATGTCCCTAGACCTAAGAGCATGCCTGTGTTGTGACCTAGGGACCGTAGAACCACAATTTGAGCTCAGTGAAGTGGCCAAATGACCCTACAAACCCGATACCTACCCTATAAACCTAATACCTATTCTTGTAAGGTGACTAACTATCTCCCATCACCATCCCCGCCCTCTACAAGTACCTACCCCAGTACATCCTAGGCCCGTAGGGCTACCACGTCTACCTGTAACATGGCAACATGTTCTTCTAATCCCGCTTAGTTGCCCCCGCACTACTCCCGGTTGTGTCAAAAAGGGTGGCCACCGCCCCGTAGGGTGTCTTGTTGAATTTTAATAGTGGCTAGGTTAGGATACCACGCCTTGGTGGTATTTTCCATAGTTGTGTTTCCCATTACTTTGCATGTATCTATTCATATCCTCGATGTCATCAATCCACTTGTCTACCACCTGCTCTCCTCTTTCCTTTTCAGCTATGGTAGAGGCATAGGTCTCTCCACGTCGTCTCTTTTATACTGTGGGAATGATGGAGGCACATCCTGGGGCAGCCTAATTTTTTTTTTGAACCTAGCAATGGGTATCATCTCATGCTCATTGGCACAACGCCTTTTTATCCATCCGAGTATATCTAACTCATCCAACTCCACTTCCATATTTCGTAAGAAGGGAAGCCAACATATGGCCTCTAAATGATGTCCACCCCTGAAAATCCCTCTAGTATGCACTTGTAATGTGCTACATCATGCGCAATTCTAGCTTCCCACTGTGTTATACCCTAATAGGAACCCAACACTTGTAACCAACTTAGACCAATCCCACAACGAATGCATCGGGATGAGACAAATCAATCGGACACACACATACGATGTGCTCGTGTGCCCAGTGAGTGAAAAATAAATGTACAACAAAACTAAACCTCTGTACCCTCCCATAGGCCCATAGCTCTCTATATAACTACACCAAGAATGTTGGTTCCTAAGAAAAATAGGTCCTATCCTCCATCATATCATGGAGAAATGTAACATTCCCATTTTAAGACTTTAGAAACAAGGGAATTTTTTTTTCATAATGTTCTCTATTCTAAATAAAGCATTATTTAGAACACACATTCCATGCCAATCAATCTCAAATAGATAACCATATGCAGCTATAAATGACTCGGTGATCCACCGATCTATTCATTTCATAACTCGGTGATCTACCGATATATTTATTTCATAACTCAATGATCTACCGATCTATTTATTTCATAACTCGGTGATCTACCGATCTATTTATGTTAACTTTAAGTATTGAATACTTATCATATACTTCATATACTTGGTTTTCCTACCCTAAACAAGGTATGTTGAGTGATTTGTTTAAATAATATATCTAAATATTTGTTACCAATATTCATCGATATCACGTTGCTTTAAACTATGTGACATAGGACAACGCAAACCCGGTAAAGAGCTTGCGATACTTTGGCCAAAGATTTTTAACATATTGTTTATGTCACTATTCCTAGATGACATACTCGTCATTTCAAGATATGTCCTTCACTTCACTCCTATGCTATCAATAATGGTCTTTAATGACTACCATCACCCACTTGTCCAAGGTTTAACCCTATCCACGGTTAGAAACATAATTTATAATAGGAAGACGCTCATAATGACTTAGGTTATATGGGCATACTTGGTTGATCTAAGTCGACGGATGTGCCAAGGTACCCTGAGCCATTGAAAGCTACTACCTATCCTAAACATGCCAAGAAACTTGACCTAGAAAGAAACTAAGTTCAAGTCCTTATTTGTGTGTAGATCTAGATAATCAATGTAGAAGGGTGTTGCCACATGTCAATTACAACATTGTATCCTCGAGAAGACCCTTGTCTTCTCAAAGGTATATCCCTGTAGTTAGTGTGTGCCAACATCCTATAGATTCTACCTCATCATGATGTACATACCCCAAGGAGGTTATTAATACATTATTAATTTGGATTATTACACCGATTGCAGCAACCACCCTAAAACCCAAATCCAACACCCCATAAGTTATTTTCTAAATTTGATTCATTTAGCCATTAAAGAACTTCCTTAACTTATGATTGCTTTATAGGTTTGTTTTACAAAGATTGATAAATAGATATCCATAAACAGGATAGAAACATCATAAGTTCCATTATATTGTAATCTTAACCATTCAAAGAAGGTGTAGCAACCAAATAGGTTCAACTATAGTAGACTTTATAGGGAAATGAAGTCTAATGATTTACAATCATATCACCATTCTTTAGATTACATTCCTTTGAGCAAGGAAGAGTCTTCCTCTACATGATTAAGTGTTATGGTTTATCATACCCTTCTTATCATTCACATTCTCTGTAGTTTTATTACATATTCAATACACATTCCATTACTATGTTAGAATTGTTTAGATAAAAATCGTTATCTTATGCAACTTAACAAGCTGCATCTTATTAAGGGAGATTAAACTAATTCCCTTTATCTAACTTATCAATTTTATCCGAATTAAGCATATAACAAATATGAATAATATCATCAAGATAGGATTTCCATCTTCTTCATAAACACAAGATAATTTACACAACAAATACAAGTAAATCTTCCAAATTTCAATTCATCATTATAAATTTATACATTTACAAGACTATGCATTTCAGCGTATTGTATAACAAACAACCTCCATTCCAAAAAGAATACAACTTTTATTTTTCAATAAAACTTGGGAATGAATCGAAACTCTTTACATAAGATCTAGAATTAAATAATCCCAATACAACATGAAATTTCTTGTCTTCTTTTATCACTTACGGTGTTCATCTATAAAATTGCTAGCATGGGTCAGATTCAATGAATTGAGCATGATAAGCACTAAGCATTAAAGTAAAGTTCCTCCCACTATTTGTTTCATTAAACAACTCTTCTTTAATGGAACAATAAATAAACATCATACAAATAATCATAAGTAATAACATCCAGAAAGAAGAATAATTAAGAAATCCTAAATTCATTATCAAGAAAAGAGCATAATATAATCTGCAACATCATAATTATATCACAAGACTTAATTGATCCTATCAATCACTTTAAACAGTCAACAAGTCTTGTCATTCAATTATTTCATAAACCTAAAGAAATAGAAATATACTTTTATATTTTCCAAGTAGCAAAGAGGTTAGTTGCAGCATAACTCATATTAGTATGCTTCATCTTTCCATGTAAACAAAGAAGAGAATCAATACATATCTATTTCTCAAACACAATTCCTCTTAAAGAAAGAATCAGGTTTAGATCACACATCACTGCCTCAGTCCATCGATGACAAAATAAGGAGTCCATAAATAAAGAGGCAACAACAAAACAAGAATCCCAATTCATTCTAGGCAGTTTAAAACAGTCTAACTGAAATTTTTACTAACTTCAATATGTTAGTAGTATATAATTCAAAGGTCTAAGACCAAACTTTCCAAAAATCCAAGCTATACTCGAATGAAATAAATCTCCTAACCAATCCACGAGAGAATTCCCATCTCAGAAGAGAATCAATAAAACATAATTTCAGTCCAAGAACTTATACAAGTAACATAGAAAGTATTTCAACCAAAAAGGACCCAATCAATATTTCATTTCATTTACACTATGAAATTAAATCCTATATTAAGCATAAACTTAGGAATTCCTTAGCTAGTTCCCAAGATAGAACTCAAACAGAATGCACATTACCAACTTCCATTACAAACTTACAAATGAAGACATATTTCCATTCACCAAGCTCAAATCCAAATTCAATCTCCAAACAAAATTCACATTATCATCCCTAAACAACATACAGCAATCAAGAGATCATATTCTCTTCTCTGTCAAAAACCCGGAGATCCATTCAATAACCCATCAAGAAATAAAAATACACAACAGTGCAAGATAGATAAGGGTCAATAAAACTCATGGACCCAAAGACTAAATTTCCAAGCATTCAAAATAGGAATACAATATCTCTTCAAACTACACTAGCATATAGGGTTTAAATTCACCATTCAAATAAAATGAAATATCAGAAGAGAGTAAGGAACTAAACAATCTATTTAAGACAAGTACTATCCCCAACTTCTTCCAACTTGACTGAACAAAATCACCACAAGCCTCATGAATTTCATTTAAAAGCTTATGACAGGTAAGGATTTGTTCAACATCAAGACAATAAGGAATTAAATAATACATTCCAAACACCTCTACAATTGATATGACTGTCCTAAAATAGATCACAATTCCAGTCCATTAATTCCTAAGAATAAAACAACCAAGCTTCCCACATGACACGGATTCACTCAGGGTAGAGAGGGAAAGGTTTTACTTTGATTTTTCCCACCTTGTCGAGTTCAAGGGAGGCTATATAGTCCAAAGGACATAAGAAAATAAAACCATTCACACCCAAGAAGTGACACGAAGGAGATCACAAGGAGGTTACCAGTTCAAAGATCAAACTGAAATAAACTCTCAAGCTACCATCGAGTAGACAGTCCATAAAGGAGATCAAGCTTCAAAACCCAGATGAACCAACAAAACCCAACTTGCAAAAATAGGTAGAGAATTAAATTTCCCATTAACGAAATACTAGTTTAGAGACGAATACAAGCTTCCAACATAAGTTCCAATTTTCTACAAATTCTATTACTGGATCAGAAAACACAAAAATCCATTGTGAGTCTAGAGTTCATAATTCCATAAAAATAATAACCCTTAGCTCGAGTAATTATACAAAGAAAACTCACAACCTGACTACAAGTTCATCATAAGAACCAAATGTAAGTACAATGTCGAATACAAAGGTTCAACCTTAAGTATAGATCTATAATAAGTTCCCACACATTCCGGCACAAACACATAGTCCCCATACCAACTCTTAACAAATTCTGAAGCTTCATTACAAATTTTAGAGCTTTGAGTACAAGCATAGAACACTATGAAGCTCTACCTTAAAAACACAAGACTAAACAGAGTTTCAGAACCAAATGAGCAACAAGCCAGTTCTTTCAACATTAGTCTCGAATGCAAGAAACAAAGTTTCAAATACAAGCTACAGAGCTTCCACTACAAATTTCAGAGCTTCCAGTACAAGTTACAGAGTCCTTAATACAAATTTCACATGAGACCACTGATAACTAGTACAGAGAAAGTTCCCTCAAACTACCATTAACAACAAAGGATTCACATTCCAAAACCCACATAAATTTCAAGAAAACATGCAAGTAAATAACCATATACATCATGCAAATATAAATTTCCAGTGAGTAGAATTGTTTTAATGAATCATTTAGAAGAAAACAAGAAATCTTAATGGGTAGAGCCTATCATGCCTGATAGTTCCTCTACCGATTCGAAGAAGACTTCCACCTGAGTTTCCAACACCTCTTCTCTTCCAAGCAAGATCAAACAACCATAATATTTTTCCACAATTCCTCTTATACATTACTTGAACCGAAAATATCTCAAAGAATTCAAAAACCCACTAAGTGTAGATCAAACTGCTAGTTCAAGAACCGGATAGCTCCACACAAAGAAAAAATCGTGAAGCATGTAAAGCAAAATAACCCCCAAGAAATCCACCATCATGCCTTCCAAGAAAAATTTCTCACCAAAACCAAGGTGAATTAATGCCATTAATTTTCATATTCCCGCCTATCTCTCCTTTCCACCACCATCCAAATTTGGCGAGACTAAGTTTAACTTCCACTTGCATTTCCAAACTTAGTGATGCCTCCACATAGGTTCCACTAAAATTTCACTAGCCCCTCCAAAATGGAAGTACTTACATGCATTAAAACCAAATCAAAATCAAAATCAAATCTCATTAAAAGCTTAGGAACCGCCACTTAGCTCCCACTTTCCAATCAACCCATAGGTTCCCCTTTCATACCCCATTAGTTTAGGATAGATAGAATTTGCTTAGGTTAGATCTTAGGTTAATTTACAATATATAACCTTAGGATATAACCTTCAAACAATAGATTGTCACCTTAGGTTAGGTTTTATTTTAACCAAATACAATAGGTTAGAAATAACTTAGAATCCCTTAGGTTATTTCCCCTCATGCTAACTTAGTATTACAACTTAGATTAGGTTTTCATCCCACGTAGAGTGGCGTAGGAAGAGTTAGGCAGAAATTTACTCTGAGTCTTGAATCTATTAGAATAGAACTTATAGATATAGGAAACTTTAAAATCTCTCTTTCTCAAGAATCCTAAAGCAGGTTTCCCTTTCCCTTAACGCCATTAAGTGCCCTATAAAAGGTCAATCAAGAAGATCCGAGCACAACACACAACAAAATGCAGGCACAGTCTTTCAAGATAATAAAGAATTTGCAACAAACACAAGTTCAATCCGTTAAGTCTCTTAATCAATGAATGTCATTTTTTCATTCAGTTTAGATAAGAATATTTAAAACATACCTTGGATCAATGGAATTGATCCAAGGATGAGTCCAATTACAAAGGATAAGTTTGCAACCATTCAAACCAGATTACAACTTACTCATAAGAAGTGAAACAAATTATTGCAAGCAACAACATATCAGCCCTACAATTAAAGAGCATAAATTATTTATCCACAACAAGCATGATTTTTCAACATCCACGAAACATACATTTGTCCTAAAAATCAAATGTCTACGCTTGTAATGCAAAAGAGGAATATAACAGTGTTTGACAAGGTGTTATATACTTCCTCCTAAAAAGAATCATCATCCCGATGATTATCTCATTTTAATCATTGCATTTAGGATAATCATTTTTATTCACTTTCTTAACATATGTTTGCAACAATATCCAAATTTTTAAGTTTCGTAAATCAGCATTCACATAGTTGTTTATTCAAAACAATAGTTGTTCATCCCATAACCGACAAAATTATTGACATATAAAGATAAAATCATAAATTTTTATCATTCAATGAGATCAATTCTGTTCAAATAGATATGGAAAAGTAGTTTTCATATCATCTAGGTTTTCCTAGGTTGCACTTTCTTCATTAAACTAGTCCCATTGGACCTTCCATTGACTTATCTCACGATTTCTCAAATGCAACTGGCAAGTTTTAAGCACTCATATGGATTTAACCACAATTATTCCCGGTCTTGGACCTGCAAGGAATTCCAATTTAACACGTGATAAATCTGAAACATATTTCTTAACCAAAGAAATATGGAAAACATCATGCATTCATGATAAAGCAGGAGGTAATGCTAAGCGGTAAGCTACATGGTTGATTACTTCAATTATCTCAAAAGGTCCCACATAATGAGGTGATAACTTGGCAGCCTTTCCAAAAGTTATAGAGCTCTTTTTTAGTTTGACCAAGAAAGACTTTCTCACCAAGTTCAAATTTCTTGTCTACCCACTTTAAATCAGCATAACTCTTTTGTCTATTTGCTGCTTCTTTCAAGCACTCACGAATCAATTTAACTTGTTCCATTTTAGTAAGAATTTCAGGTCCAATTACCTCTCTATCCTCCATGTTGTCCCAACTAACAGGATTCTACATTTTATTCCTTATAATGCTTTGAAAGGTGCCATCTTAAGAGAGGCATGATATGTATTATTATATGCAAACTCAACTAGTGGAAGGTACTCTTCCCACTTATACTACTGATCCATACAATACATTCGTAACATATCCTCTAAAAATTGATTAACTCTTTCAATCTATCCATCTGTTTCTGGATGATACGTAGAACTGAAATTCAGCTTAGTTCCTAGAGCTGCATTAAGCATTTGCCAAAATCTTACATCATTCTAGGGTCTATATCTCGAAATGATTAATTCAGGTACTCCATGTAATTTGAAATTTTCATGTATGAATATTTTAGCTAACACAGGAGAATCATCCTTTAGATTACTAGTGATCAAATGTGCTACCTTTGTTAGTTTATCCACAACCACTAAAATAACATCATGTTTATTTATTGACATAGGTAACCCTTGTACAAATTCCATGCTTATCGCTTGCCATTTGTACTACGGTATGCTATGAGGATACAATAAAATGGCTGGGTACATATGTTCCACTTTAACACATTGACACTCAAGGCAATGTGCCAAAAATTATATAACATCCTTTTTCATTCCCTTCCGTAAATATTGTTGTTTTAGATCGTAAAGAATTTTTGTAATACCAGGTGTCTAGAAAAGGTGAGTTGTGGAATTTTGCTAACAATTTCTTTCTCAAATCATTTAGCAAAGATACATATACTTTATTTTCAAATCATAAGATTCCTTCGTTATCAAAGTGAAAACCTTTATACCTTAATTCCTTCAGATCTCAGTAGCAAGTGTTGTCTTTACTTGCTTTGAAAGTAAGAATCATATTCAATAACACTTTTTACTTTATCCTTAAATTGAGTTCTCAATGTTATAAGAGCATAAATGTGCTTCCTACGAATTAGAGCATCAGCCACTCTATTTTCTTTACCCTTTATATAATTGATGTCAAAATCATATTGAAACAAAAACTCTAACCACCTTCATTGTCTTGCATTAAGATTTGGTATAGTGAAGATATACTTCAGCCCAAGATGATCAGTTTTCAATCCAAAAGGTTTACCAAGTAGGTAATGCCTCCAAACTTATAGTGCATGAACAATGGCAGCAATCTCTAAATCATGTGGATCATAATTCAACTCATGTAACTTTAGTTTTCTACTTTTGTAAGCTATGACATGACCATTTTGTAACAAAATACCTCCTATACCTTCACCAGGATGCACTAGTTACCAGCATAAAATCTTCATTAGGATCTGCACTTTGCAAGAATAGGTGCTTTGGAGTTAATTGTTCCTTCAAATTCTTGAATGAAATTTCACATTTATCACTCCAAACAAACTTTTTATCCTTCTTCAGAAAGAAGATTTTGGTTCAACCACCCTAGAGAAATATTTTACAAATTTTCTATAGTAGCTTGAGCAAGTCCCATGAAGCTTCTAACTTCATGTACATTCTTGGGTGCAGCCACTCAGTTATAGCTAAAATTTTTGAAGGATCTACAACAATTTCATCCTTACTTATTACATGTCCCAAATAGTGTACTTCTGTGTCATAGAAATAATATTTAAACAACTTACCAAATAACTGTCTCTTTCTTAATATTTCTAAAACTATCTTCAAATGCTCATGGTGTTCCTCCAAAATTTTAGAATATATGAGAATGTCCTCTAGGAATACGAGCACAAATTTGTCCAAGTATTCTTGAAATATATTATTCATTAAATTCATAAATGCTACAGTGCATTAGTTAATCCAAAAGGTAAAACCGTGAACTCATAATGTCCATACCTTATTCTCGAAAGTTATTTTATGAATATCCTTGTCCTTAATCTACAATTGATGATATCCATATCAAATATCTATCTTAGAATATACTGATTCTCCATGCATCCGATCAAATAAATCATCAATCCTAGGGAGTGGGAATCTATTCTTCATTGTTTCTTTGTTTAACATTATGTAGTCAATGCACAACTGAGTGTTCCATCCTTCTTTTCACAAAAATTATAGGTGCTCCCCAAGGTGAAACACTTGGTCTAATCAAACATTTAGACAAAATTTCTTGCAATCGAGCCTTAATCTCTACTAATTCTGTAGTAGTCATTCGATATGGTGCTTTAGAAATAGGTTTAGTTTCGAGCTTGATCTCAATCATGAAATCAAACTCCCTTTCGGGTGGAAGACTGGAAATTATTCTCGAAATATGTCACTTTGAAGTCTCATAACAATGGATATCATTCAATAACATTGTTTTTATCTTCGCTTATTTCAAAAAAATCACTTTGCATATAAGGTACAACCTTTATTTTTGGCCTTTTTAAGTTGCATAGATGACATTTTTCTAACATAAATCTCACGTTTCACACCCTGAATCTCTGTTGTTTTCTGCAGTCATCTAAACAACTAATGTGTTTTTCAAAATAGTCCACTTTAGCCTTATGTTCTGCTAACCAATTAACACCTATGATTACATCATAAGATCCCAAAGGTGTAACATAAAGATCAACCTCGGTGGAAAAGTTAGGTAAATCAAGGATTGCTCAAAAAGAGACATACTAATTGTATGAACAACATTGTTTCGATCTTTATAGCTTCTATTTTTTATCCATGTTTCCATCTTTTCTTTTTAGTTTTGATGCTAATTTACTAGAAATAAAACATTCAGTAGCTCCAGTATCAAAAAGAATAGTTATAGGTAAACCAAATAACTTACCTGAAAATTCTATAGGTGTGGCTTGTTTCTTAGCCTGAACTTGTCAATCTTTGCAACGTGTATCTTGTGTTGTTGATTATGATTGTCCTTTTTCAAAGGGCATTGATTTGCATAATGATCTTTACCATAGTTATAACATCCTCCTATAGGTCCCTTCCTAGGATTGGGTTTATTTCTAGCCTTAGAGTTATTGTTCTGACCCCCATAGGACTTTTGTCTATTATTATTGTTCTTAGCAAAAGTTGTTCCGTGCATTACCAAAGAGACTTGTTTGTTGCTTTACTTTCTTATTTGTATCAGATAAAAAATTAATTTTCATTCTGAATTTCTTCCATGGTCCTTTCTTAGGAAGAGATGATGAAGAGGAGTTGGGAACTTTCTTCATTACTTCCTCCTTATGAGTAGAAATTGCCTTTAATTTCTGCCTCTGCCTTATGGATTTTTCAACAACCCCTTCCATCATGGTTGGGCTGTGAATATCCACCTCTCCTCCTATAACAGATTCAATCCCATGATGAATTTCTATATCCTAAACTTCTCATCAGTTTGAGTACGAGGTATGTACTTAAGGAGTTTTGTAAACCACTCCCAAGACTCGATTCTGATTAGCTTTCCTTGAGCTAAGTTCTAGAATTGATCATTTTCTGATCATACTAAAGTTGCATGGCATATGCAACGTTGCCTAAAGTATCCTTTAAATTGATCCCATGTGATATTATTTTCATCAATATTTAACTCATCCTTACAGATGTCCCACCATGAAGATGCCTCATGGGAAAGCTGATATACTCCCCATATCACCTTTGTTTCTTTTAAGAAATTCCTTATTGCAAAGTATTTCTCCATTTTTCCAAGCTAGTTCTCACCCCATCTCCTAATTTGGTGCCATCAAACTTGGGTGGACTTATCATTTTTATATTATTAGTGAGTTCACCGCAAGCCTAGCCTTTTTGTTCTCAGGTTGAACATGTATGTTCACATTGTTATTATGAACACCTACATTGGCATTGTCCCTAGGAGGTGGCTAATTTTTGTTATCAGCATCATCTTCCTCCTCATTTCCCATTACTTGTTGTTCAAGTACAGCCAAAAAATCTCTTGTGTCCAACAGGGTAGCAAGGATCTCATCTAGTTTCGGGTAGTTTTTACTCATTCCTCAAAGGAGGATTATTCGCAACATTTCCTCTTGTTCTAACCATTTTTTGTTACAAGAAAATTTAAGCTTCATCGATTATGGACACAATAGATCCAAGAGTTGTAACCTTCAGCTCTGATACCAAGATGTAACATTCCCATTTTAAGACTTTAGAAACAAGGGAATTTTTTTCTCATAATGTTCTTTGTTCTAAATAAAGCATTATTTCAAACACACATTCCATGTCAATCAATCTCAAATAGATAACCATATGTAGCTGTAAATGACTTGGTGATCCACCGATCTATTCATTTCATAACTTGGTGATCTACCAATCTATTTATTTCATAACTCGGTGATCTACCAATCTATTTATTTCATAACTCGGTGATCTACCGATCTATTTATGTTAACTTTAAGTATTGAATACTTATCGTATACTTGGTTTTCCTACCCTAAACTGGGTACTAAGTGATCTGTTTAAAGAACATATCTGAATATTTGTTACCAATATTCATCTGATATCACGTTGCTTTAAACTAGGTGACATAGGACAATGCAACCAGCAGCTTGCGATACTTTGGCCAAAGATTTTCAACATACTATTTATGTCACTATTCCTAGATGACATACTTGTAATTTCGAATACGTCCTTCACTTCACTCCTTTATTATAAGAATGGTCTTTCTTGACTACCATCACCACTTGTCCAAGGTTTAACCCTAGCCCTGTTAGAAACATAATTTATCATAGGAAGACGCTCCACAATGACTTAGGGTATATGGGCATACTCGATTGACCTAAGTCAATCGAATGTGCCAAGGTACCTTGATCCATTGAAAGCTACTACCTATCCTAAACATGCCAAGAAACTTGACCTAGAAAGAAACTAAGTTCAATTCCTTATTTGTGTGTAGATCTAAATTATTAATGGAGAAGGGTGTTGCCACATGTTAATTCTAATGTTGTACCCTCGAGAAGACCCTATCTTCTCGAAGGTATAGCCCTACAGTTGGCATGTGCCAACATCCTATAGAAACTACCTCATCACAATGTACATACCCCAAGGAGGTTATTAATACATTATTAATTTGGATTATTACACTGATTACAACAACCCTACTAAACCCTAATCCAACACTCCATAAGTTCTTTTCTAAATTTAATTCATTTAGCCATTAAATAACTTCCTTAACTTATGATTACTTTATAGGTTCATTTTACTAAGCTTAATAAACAGATATCTAGAAACAAGTAGCAACATCATAAGTTCCATTATATTGTAATCTTAACCATTCAAAGAAGGTGTAGCAACCAAATAGGTTCAACTATAGTATAATTTATAGGGAAATGAAGTCGAATGAATTACGATCATATCACCATTCTTTAGATTACATTCCTTTGAGCGAGAAGATTCTTCCTCTACATGATTAAGTGTTAGGGTTTCATACTCTTCTTATCTTTCACATTCTCTATAGTTTTACTTTGTATATTCAATACACATTCCATTCCTATGTTAGAATTTTTTAGATAAAAATCATTATCTTATGCAACTTAACAAGTTGCATCTTATTAAGGGAAATTAAACTAATTCCCTTTATCTAACTTATCAAGTTTATCCAAATTAAGCATATAACAGATATGAAGAATATCATCAAGATAGGATTTCCATCTTCTTCATAAACACAAGATAATTTACACAACCAATACAAGTAAATCTTCCAACTTTCAATTCATCATTATAAATTTATACATTTACAAGACTATGCATTTCAGGCATATTGTATAACAAACAACCTCCATTCCAAAAAGAATACAAATTTTCTTTTTCAATACAACTCAGAATGAATCGAAACTCTTTACATAAGATCCAGAATTAAATAAACCAATACAACATGAAATTTCTTGTCTTCTTTTATCACTTATGGTGTCCATCTCGCAAAATTGCTAGCATTGAGTGGTTTTTAATGAATCTGAGCATGATAAGCACTAAGCATTAAAGTAAAGTACCTCCCACTATTTGTTTCATTAAACAACTCTGCTTTAATGGAACAAAAATAAACATCATACAAATAATCATAAGTAATAACATCCGAAAGAAAAATAATTAAGAAAACCTAAATTCATTATCAAGAAAAGAGCATAATATAATCTGCAACTTCAGAATTATATCAAAAGACTTAATTGATCCTATAAATCACTTTAAACAGTCAACAAATCTTGTCATTCAATTATTTCATAAACCCATTGTTGTTGAAGACTCACAAGCACACCCACGGATGCGAGATCGGGCTTCTAGGGTGATCACTCAAGCATCCAAGTGTGATTGCACAACATGGAAACCTCTCTCCAAGTGTGGGGACTTGTGAAACTGAGAGAGGAATCTCCAGATTAGAGGCTGGTTCCTCAAACTCCTCTGATTTAGATCTATATTTTGTAAAACTACAGAGGTTTGAAACCTAATCCTACTCTAAAATCCAAGGAGACAGAGATAGAAAGTGCAAAAATGAAACTAAACTAACAGGTGATACACCAAAGGAGGAGTGGTGAACACTTCTTGTTCTGCAGATAGACACAGATCATAAAATGCAACATAAAACATCATGCACAAGCTGATAAGATGTAATCAGAGGTCTGAAATGAAACAAGCAACACAAACAGAGGACTAAAAACTGATCACAGAGCCTGTATTGTCATTTCCACTTGTCAAAACCCTTGTATTACAACATCAAAAGGTAGAAAACCTGTTACAATTTTAGAAGAGGTCGATACTTTCAAAAATCACTTGTTACGAATTGTGAAAGAAGAAGCTTGCTATCCAAAGAAATGTTCCCCCTTGGAAATGAGCCAAATCTGGCTTTTACAGTGCAAGGGTCGAGCCCAGGGGACAGGAAACGTACAAAAACATGAGAGCCCATCCCTCCTTGAATGCAGGTGCATTAAAACAGCATGGGGGACCTTACAAACCCATACCCTGTCATTTTGACCGAAATACAGGAGAAGGCGACCCATTCTGCATTAAATCTGGTCGCTGGAATGTCACTTCTGGCCATGAACACGCGTCAGATCCATTTCTCAATTTTCTCCCTCTAGACTACACCAAAACTCAAGATTAACCCCAGAATCACATAGATAATTTCATAAGCTTTCCGTTGATATAAAGAACGTGCAAATCCGAGCTCTGGATGGAAAGATATATCGATCTGAAGATTTAGGGCACAAAACAGGTGAAGATGCGTTTTTGAAAAAAATTCTGCGCCACCACCTGGATGACACGTGGCACGCGCTGATTGGATATGTTATTCTCTCTCCTGACCTGTCCCGTGGGTTTTCCTTGAAAAATTTGACTTTTTAATGATTCGGAACATTTTTACTTTTCCTCCGCGCCCCCGCCACTTGGGACACGTGGCATGCATTGATTGGTCGACACGGGGCGCGGAGTAGATTTTCGCTTTTAGCTCTTTGGCTGAACTTGGCCAAATTTCCCAAATCTTTCCTTGGCTCCGCACTTCCCTGCTCCATTGGACACGTGTCCTGTACTAATTGGCTCGGGCCAGCGCTTCAAACCTTGCCCCTTTGACTTTTTGGACCTTTTTCCTTGTGACACGTGTCATGATCTGGTTGGTCTGCGGGTCTACCGACTCTTTCGTGCCCACCACATCTTTTTGTCCCAGTTTCCCGGTGCTTCATGGGATAGAATCTCTTATTCACCTGAAATGGGCTTCCTCGTCCCTTTTCTGCCGGTGACACGTGGCGTGATCTGATTGGCTTTCGGCTCCTTCGGCTATCCACATCCCGCGCGTCCCTCTGTCCCACTTGTCCTTGTGCTGAAGTTTCTTGTTTCGGCCGAACCGGCCGTGTTCACATTCCTTTGCATCCATTTGTCCCACTTGTCCCAATTTTGTCTGGGAAAAATTCTTCCGGTTAAATCCGATTCGGCCGGTTCGCATTCCTTTGTCCCACATGTCCCAAAGCGGTTGGTCGATTTGCTTCTCCCTTGGTCGGTCGGCTTCTCACGCCTGCACGCGTCCCTTTGTCCCTGTCTCGGTCTCTGATTCTGTTTTGGGGAAACCGGGTTCGCATCCTCCGTGCACTCATGGCCCGGATGTCCCGGTCAAAGTTTCCCTTCTGGCCGAACCGACCGGTTCGGGTCCTTCGTGTACTCTTGTCCCGCTTGCTCCTTGTAAAGGACTTGGACGAATTTTCTTTCTTTCGGCCGATTCGGGCATTTCACATCCATTTGTCCCAGATGTCCCTTTCTGTTTGGGCTGGCTATAGGCTTTTGGTTGATCCACACCTTGACGTCCCAAATGTCCCGGGACTAGGACTTAGCCGATTTTCACAATTTTTTCTGGCCCAAGCTTATTTTCTGCAACTTTCTCGCATTTTCTCAGAGCTTGTTCTTTTCAACCTGGACAGGAGAGTTAGAAAATTTTCTGAAGGGACCCTAGAAACATGATTTTTGCCCTGGATCAATCAATTTGCCTGGGACTTGAGAATCCTGATGTATGTTATCAATTCAACCCTGGGGGGTGAAATTGGATAACAATTTGGCGACTCAGTGGGGTCATCTGCCTGCTAGATGAAAAGACCAGTTGCCTGAAGCAGTCCATTGGGCATGGAGTCATCAAATATTCTGTTTAGAACCTTAACTGACTCAGAATGTGCAAGGAGGAAGATGGAATGTCACCTGATGAAAGCAATAGACTGCAAAACATCTCCATGAACAGCAAGTTGTGCCAAAGCACTTAGGGAAAACAAAACTAACCTACAGTAAAACAATGTGCACAAGCACTTGGAGGAAAGAAAATCTAATCTAATATTTACAGAGGTAGTGAACTTCCCTCTAGAAGCAACGCTTGAGATAGATTCCATTGACTGGAATCTGCAGTTCTTCACCCTCCAGTGAGGCTAATTGGAAAGCATTGTTGTTCTTGCACTTTGTGACCACGTATGGGCCACTCCAAATGGCATCAAATTTTGAATGCCTTCCCAGTTTTGCTCTATCCACATCCCATTTCAACACTAGATCTCCAACTTGAAAAGATCTATCTTTGGCCTTCCTATCAAAGGTCTTCTTGATCAAAGCTTGATCCTTTTCCATTGCTTGGGATGCTGATTTCGATTTCTTGCAGGCTCCATCAACTCTGCATACCTCACCTCCATGGGCTCAAATTCAAGCAACTCTAGCTACTTCATGAGTTCCAATGTTGGCAACTCCAGTGACATGGGCAAGATTGCCTCTCTTCCATAGACAAGCCTGAATGGAGAGTTACTTGTGGATCTTTTGGGAGTTATCCTATCAGCCCATAAGGCTGATTTTAGTTTGGTATGCCAAGACCTCTGATTCTCATCAAGAGTCCTCCTAATGATCCTCAACAAGTTCTTGTTTGTAGACTCGGCCTGGCCATTACCCTGAGGGTAATAGTTCGATGAAGTGCTTAGGTAAATACCGTTCTTGACAGCCCACTCAGTCACCTTAGATCCAATGAATGCCAATGCATTATCAGAGATTATCGTGGCAGTACACTCTTGAATCTGTCGTTATTCCCTCATAAAAGTCTAAGATGCTAGACTCATTTGCTTCTTTGAGTGCTACTTCTTCTGTCCATTTGGTGAAGTAGTCAGTGGCTGTCAAAATCCATTTGTGCCCTTAGCTTGAATTGGGATTAATGACTCCAATGAAGTCCAAACCCCACTGCATGAATGGCTGGTCAACTGAGATTGGATGCAATGGAAGGGAAGCAAGTCTCTCTTTCACGTCCACCACGTCTTTTTGTCCCAGATGTCCCGGTGCTTCGGCGGGATGTAATCCTCCGATTCACCCGAAATGGGCTTCCTCGTCCCTTTTATGCTGGTGACACGTCGCGTGATCTCGATTAGCTTTTGGCTCCTTCGGCAATCCACGCCCCACACGTCCCTTTGTCCCACTTGTCCTTGTCTTTGAAGTTTCTTGTTTCGCCGAACGGCCGATTCGCATTCCTTTACGTCCATTTGTCCCACTTGTTCCAGTGTTGTGCAGGACAAATTCTTCCGGTTTGTCCGATTCACCGGTTCGCATTCCTTTGTCCCACATGTCCCAAAGCGGTTGGTCGATTTGCTTCTCCTTCGGCCGTGTTGGCTTCCCGCGCCTGCGCATCCTTTGTCCGATCTGTCCGGTGCTACGGTTCTTCTGTTTGCGAACTGGTCGGTTCACGTCCTCCACACACTCATGGCCCGGATGTCCCAAAGGCGAAAGTTTCCCTTTCCGGCGAACCGCCGGTTCGGGTCCTTCGTGTACTCTTGTCCCGCTTGCTCCTAGTAAAGGACTTGGATGAATTTTCTTTCTTTCGGCCGATTCAGAATTTCACGTCCATTTGTCCGAGATGTCCCTTTGCTGTTTGGGCCGCCTGTAGGCTTTTCAGCCGATCCGCGCCTTGACGTCCCAAATGTCCCGACTGTCCCGAGGACTAGGACTTAGCCGATTTTCACAATTTTTCTTGGACCAAGCTTATTTTCTACAACTTTCTCACATTTTCTCAGAGCTTGTTCTTTTCAACCTGGACAGGAGAGTTAGAAAAATTTCTGAAGGGACCCTAGAAACATGATTTTTTCCCTGGATCAATCAATTTTCTTGGGACTTGAGAATCCTGATGTATGTTATCAATTCAACCCTGGGGGGTGAAATTGGATAACACCCATATAAATAGAAATACACTTTTATCTTTTCCAAGCAGCAAAGAGGTTAGTTACAACATAACTCATATTAGTATGCTTCATCTTTCCATGTAAACAAAGAAGAGAATCAATACATATCTATTTCTCAGACATAATTCCTCTGAAGGAAAGAATCAGGTTTAGAACACACATCACTACCTCAGTCCACAAATGACAAAATAAGGAGTCCATAAATAAAGAGGCAACAACAAAACAAGAATCCCAATTCATTTCAAGCAGTTTAAAACAGTCTAACTAAAAGTTTTACTAACTTCAGTATGTTAGTAGTATATAATTCAAAGGTCTAAAACCAAACTTTCCAAAAATCCAAGCTATACTCGAATGAAATAAATCTCCTAACCAATCCACAAGAGAATTCCCATCTTAGAAGAGAATCAATAAAAGAGAAGTTCGGTCCAAGAACTTATACAATTAACATAGAAAGGATCTCAACCAAAAAGGACCCAATCAATATTTCATTTCATTTATACTATGAAATGAAATCCTATATTAAGTATAAAATTAGGAATTCCTTAGCTAGTTCCCAAGATAGAACTCAAACAGAATGCACATTACCAACTTCCATTACAAACTTACAAATGAAGACCTATTTCCATTCACCAAGCTCAAATCCAAATTCAATCTCCAAATGAAATTCATAGTATCGTCCCTAAACAACATACAACAATCAAGAGATCATATTCTCTTCTCTGTCAAAAACCTAGAGATCCATTCAAGAACCCATCAAGAAATAGAAATACGCAACAGTGCAAGATAGATAAGGGTCAATAAAACTCACGGACCCAAAGACTGAATTTCCAAGCATTCAAAACAGGAATATAGTATCTCTTCAAACTACACTAGCATACAGGGTTTAAATTCACCATTCAAATAAAACCCTCGAATCAAATGAAATATCAGAAGAGAGTAAGGAACTAAACAATCTATTTAAGACAAGTACTGTCCCCAACTTCTTCCAACTCGACTGAACAAAATCACCACAAGCCTCAAAAATTTCATTTAAAAGCTTATGACAGGTAAGGATTTGTTCAACATCAAGACAATAAGGAATTAAATAATACATTCCAAACACCTCTACAATTGATATGACTATCCTAAAATAGATCGCAGTTCTAGTCCATTAATTTCTAAGAATAAAATAGCCAAGCTTCCCACACGACATGGATTCACTCAGGGCAGAGAGGGAAAGGTTTTACTTCAATTTTTCCCACCTTGTCGAGTTCAAGGGAGGCTATACAGTCTAAAGGACATAAGCAAATAAAACCATTCACACCCAAGAAGCGACACAAATGAGATCACAAGGAGGTTACTAGTTTGGCATCAAACTGAAATAAACTCTCAAGCTACCATCGAAAGCGCATAATCCATAAAGGAGATCAAGCTTCAAAACCCGATGAACTGAAAAAACCCATCTCGTAAAAATAGGTACAGAATTAAATTTCCCATTTACGAAATACTGGTTTAGAGATGAACACAAGCTTCCAACATAAATTCCAATTTTCTACAAATTCTATTACGGAATCAGGAAAACACAAAAATCCATTGCAATTCTAGAGTTCATAATTCCATAAAATGAATAGCCCTTAGCTTCGAGTAATTATACAAAGAAAAACTCACAATGTGACTACAAGTTCATCATAAGAACCAAATGTAAGTACAGTGTCGAATACGAAGGTTCAACCTTAAGTATAGATCTACACTAAGTTCCCACATAGTCCGGCACAAACACATAGTCCCCATACCAACTCTTAACAAATTTTGAAGCTTCATTACAAATTTCAGAGCTTTGAGTACAAGTATAGAACACTACGGAGCTCTACCTCAAAAACACAAGACTAAACAGAGTTTCGGAACCAAATGAGCAACAAGCCAATTCTTTCAACATTAGTCTCGAATGCAAGAAACAAAGTTTCAAATACAAGCTATAGATCTTCCACTACAAATTTCAGAGCTTCCAGAGTCCTTAATACAAATTTCACATGAGACCACTGATAACTAGTACAGAGAAAGTTCCCTCAAACTACCATTAATAGCAAAGGATTCACATTCCAAAACCCACATAAATTCATGAATACATGAGTGTAAATAACCAAATACATCATGTAAATATAAATTTCCAGTGAGCATAATTTTTTTAATGATTCATTTAGAAGAAAGCAAGAAATCTTAATGGGTAGAGCCTATCATGCCTGATAGTGCCTCTGCTAATTCGAAGAAGACTTCCAGCCAAGTTTCCAACACCTCTTCTCTTCCAAGAAAGATCAAACAACCATAATATTTTTCCACAATGCCTCTTATGCATTCCTCAAACCGAAAATATCTCAAAGAATTCAAAAATAGCCACTAAGTGCAGATCAAACTACTAGTTCAAAAAACCAGATAGCTCCATGCAGAGTAAAAATCGTGAAGCATGCAAAGCAAAACAAACCCCAACAAATCTGCCAACATGCCTTCCAAGACAACTTGCTTGCCAAAACCGAGGTGAATTAATGCCATTAATTTGCATATTCCTGCCTATCTCTCCTTGCCACCACCATCCAAAGTTAGCGAGACTAAGTTTAACTTCCACTTACATTTCCAAACTTAGTGATGCCTCCACATAGGTTCCACTAAACTTTCACTAGCCCCTGCCAAACTGGTAGTACTTACATGCATTAAAACCAATTCAAAATCAAAATCAAATCTTATTAAAAGCTTAGGAACTTCTCGCTTAGCTCCCACTTGCCAATCGAACCATAGGTTCCCCTTTCATATCCCATTAGTTTAGGGTAGATAGAATTTGCTTAGGTTAGATCTTAGGTTAATTTACAATATATAACCTTACGATATAACCTTCAAACAATAGATTGTCACCTTAGGTTAGGTTTTAGTTTAACCAAATATAATAGGATAGAAATAACTTAGAATCCCTTAGGTTATTTCCCCTCATGCTAACGTAGTATTACAACTTAGATTAGGTTGTCATCCCACGTAGAGTGGCGTAGGAAGAGTTAGGCAGAATTTACCTGAGTCTCAAATCTATTAGAATAGACCTTATAGATATAGGACACATTAAAATCTCTCTTTCTCAAGAATCCTAAAGTAGGTTTCCCTTTCCCTTAATGCCATTAAGCACCCTATAAAAGTTCAATCAAGAAGAGCCGAGCACAACACACAAAAAAATGCAGGCACGGTCTTTCAAGATAATAAAGAATTTGCAACAAACACAAGTTTAGTCCATTAAGTCTCTTAATCAATGAATGTCAGTTTTTCATTCAATTAGATAAGAAGATTTAAAACATACCTTGGATCAATGGAATTGATCCAAGGATGAGTCCAATTGCAAAGGATAAGTTTGCAACCATTCAAACTAGATTAAAACTTACTCATAAGAAGTGAAACATATTTTTGCAAGTAACAACATATCAGCCCTAATTTCAAAGAGTAGAAAGGAGTTATCCACGAAAAGCATGCTTTTTCAACATCCACAAAACATACATTTATCCTAAAATCACATGTCTACACTTGTAAAGCGAGAAGAGGAATATAATAGTTTGACAAGGTGTTACAAGAACCCCCATCAGTGCTCATGGGAATCTCCCACCCTCTGCATCTGGCAATGAAAAGCAACACATTGCCTCCATGATCAAGATAACCAACCTCATCTCCTGAGGGTGGGCTGCATACATATCCCCATAGCTCATCACGTTATGATACCTCATCTTCACCATCACCTCTCCAAAAACCACCACTATCATCTCCTCTATAGCCTCTAATGAAATATAATAAACCTTCTCTCCCACTATAGGTAGCCACAAGATCCTGTATACATCCTCTAGGGTGACTATGATCTCACTTGGTGAATAAAATGTGTTGGTCACTGAATCCCATCTATCAATGAGTGCAATCATCAAGCTTGGATCTTGAACTATATGTCTCTAGCGTCAAATCCCAATCAGGATGACGTCCATCACGTGCCTCCACTCCTCTACGGTCATGCTTGACCGCATCTTTAGCAACAGCAGGCGTGACTGCCCTCATCCGCAGCTGGTCCCTAGCCTACATCCAACAAACCATAACATTGTTAAGCCTTGACCATACCCAACATCTCTTAACCAACCAACCTATTCCCAAGACCCTTACTACTTACTATCTCATAACCACATCCCAACCCTAAAGACTACCTCTTTCCCCCATCCCAATTTTACATCCCTCAACTCATACCATTTTTACTTATTACCCTACCCATCCTTAATAAACTTGCCTTTATATCTCATTGACTATCTTCCCTTCTCTCCCCATCTCTTTTATTGACCTCTTTTCCCCGGCTGATCGACATCAATCATTATTGACCGTGGCATCAGTCCATCACAACCGACATTGGTCACCTAATACTTTATCGATGTTACCAAGGCCAACGATGTTGGCCAACCCTTGACCATCGTTGGACACCACACGATGTCAAAATCTACAAAACCCTACCCTCCTTTTCAAAAATTAACACATTCACCCTAAAAACACCTACCCTACCCTACCCAAACCTTCCCTAGCTTCATTCCCCCTATTTACAATACATTAGACTTCCCACCCACCCCCATTCCATTCATTTTCTACCCAAACCCCCCTTTTTACCCAACCAATTTTAAAAACATTCTTTTTAACCCAAATGACATAAGAGGATTGAATCCTACCTCATCTTGGTGTGCTAGTACATTTTTCCACCGTGTCGGTAGTCCACCCGAACCCTCTCTCACCTCTACCATCACCAAATCACCTCCTCACCTTGTAATCAATCGAATCACTCGACCCAATCTCGTGGAACTGCCACCCAAATGCCAATCACCCATTACAAGGCTCACCAACTCAGATCTCTATCTCGTTTTGTCTCTTTCTCTATTTCTGCCTCTCCTCTGTCATTTTCTACAATTGGAAAATGAAAAATGAATCCGTAAAATAAAGATATTTCTTTTTAACAACCCTACCTGACCTGATCAACGTCGGTCATACCAAACCAACATCGTTAAGTTTTAACTAGCATTAGTTACCCATTACCATCATTTTACCCCATTTTACCCATTTTTACCTCAACTCCTCACTGACCGATACCCTTTGACCTCACCCACATTGATGGAAACCTACCTATGAGCCCAAAATACCCCTATAGTTCCGTAGTTATGTCTCGGGATCTATTATTTACATATACCTTGGCCTTACTCATGCCATGACCTCGTTACTGGACTTGACCTAATTGGTGTGGCCATTGACCTTATGTACTCACTATACCTTACAATGCTACTACCTATATTGTTTTATCCTAACAACCATACCTTTCCTATTTTCGTGCCATTTATCCTAACCAAACCTTTGGTGTAACGGAACATACCTAAATGTTCCTACACCTGACCTACATTTTGTTTCTAGACCATATCCTATGCTTGGATACCTAAATCACTTCATCCTTGTTTGGACAAACCTATTGACATTGGATGATGTAGAGTTTGCAATCTCTTCAACCCAAGATCTGTGTTTGCAATATATACGTGTGTATACATTTGATTACAATTACCCATTACCAAATTTGACCCTATACTATTATATATTACCTAATTTAACCATTACCCATTCCCAATTTGACCTCGCCTATTACCTATTACCCGAGTTGACCATCACAATTTCCCATAATACTCATACCCTTCCCCACCTACCTTCATTTCCACCAACTACACATTTTTCAAAACACTCACCGATTCCGTATAACCCCTCATCAATTCTAGGTTTGAGGGGATCACCTTCACCCACACATGGAGCAATCACTTCCAGTTTTATCAGCGTAAACTTACCAATAAAGCTACACAAAAAGGGGAAAATGTAGACACCAAATTTGCATCACACTCCCCTTTACCCTACATGTATATTAATTTAATTACCCATAATTAAATTAATACCCATTCTCAAAATATTCATTATTTAATTACCTTAATTGAAATAATTTCCACCTCACCCCACCACATCACCTAGACACTTCATCATAGACCTATTCATAACATGTTTCCTTAATTAACTAAAACTTCATTTGACCCTAAAATTACATGCTTATTCTTCCTCTAACCACATGCCCACTTATCTAAGTGCAATATCCCATTTTGATCCAGGACAATGGACAAAATTGGCCAAAAAGATTTCCAAGATCTGTCATTTTAGCAAACCTAGGATTTCCCACCTTAACCAACATCGATCAACACTAAACCGATGCGGATCACCTCTAACCGTCATCAGTTACCTCATATTCATTTTTGGGTAAAAAAATTTGAGGTTGGAAGAATTATTCAAGTCTCGAGAAGAGAAAGATTTGCATGGAAGCACGCACCATAAAAATCTAGCACATCCAGACATCCTAAACCAACACCAAGATTGATTTGAGGGTTAAGCATTCACGATAAACATTCCATGAAGCACAATGCTGCAACATTGACCACTAGTTTCATGGATCAACCATCACCTCCATCTAACCACCAGGCCTATAAGTACAAGTAAGTGCATTTGGATCTAGATATTTCCATACTTATTTAGATCAGGTTCCTTTATCTCTACTTGGGAGTCCTAGTCTCCATTGCATCTCATCAGCTCTCACCTTCCTGTCAATCCCTTCACCTAACCACCTAAAACCTCCCATCTCTCCATACCTGATTCCAGACATCTTTGAGTATTCCCAACACTGTCATCATCCTCACCATTCTCTTTCTATCCTCTATGCAATCACAGAGAATCATCAAAACCAAACTTTATTGAGTTTCTATCATCCCGACCCTACTCACGTTGATTAACTTTGAACCGTCATTAATTTCCTTTGAACTAACATCAGTCATATAAAATCAACATTGGTCTCTGTATCTAGTAATTCTACCTATAACAAAAACCTCATAACATTCACCTAAATAAACCAAATCACCCAAAACCTGATCCTGACCTATCCTAGTCACCTTGGCTACCTACCCCACTTCTAGATCTGATCATAACCTTACCTATTAGATTAAATTTTCTTATTGTATTTGAATGAGGTACCTAAATCATATCAACTACAGTAGGATGTTGTCTACTTATGTTATTTCTTGCATTGAATTGTATTAAACAATGGATTGACATCCATCTAGGAAGTATCACACTTCCTGGATCTAGCACACGCTAGGCAATCCACCGACATATATTGTTTAATATTCCTCTTGTGGTCTAGTTTTGCATTCATAGGTAGTTCCTCCTAGAAAAAGGAAGTTCTCACAACCAAAGACTAGATCGGGAAATAAAAACATGTGCACTCTACCTTCCAACTTCATTCACATATATTCCTCCTCACCCTTACCCTATCAATTTTTCTCATATGTACGCAAATTTTTGGAAAAACACCTTCAACAATACTATTCATTCTCCACGATTTTAAATAAAAATATATATGAAGAAATACAAACTTTCAAAGAACGACAAAAAACATTTTTTTTTCTCAAGATACTCGAAAACCATGAGGAATATTTCTTTGTATCTCACAAACCAAATGAGTGGATTAACGTGTCATTTTTTGTAATATTAAATTTTTCTAGGTGTCTTAAGCATTCAAGAAGAATTTTTTTACATACAAGTTCCATATTTTTGCAAAGGTGATCTAACCCCAATTTCCCACGATGAAAACTCTGAAAATTAAAATCTATCAATCTATCAACTGGGTAGAATTGAAATTTTAGAGGTGCGATGTAGAGAAAAAAACCCATATCGTAAAAATTGGTTTTGTTATGAACTGAGGTACATAACCATACTTTCCATAAATAGTAAGCTTTCTACATCGGCACTTGTTATTTTTTGAAATTCACCATCAAGGTTATTTTCTAGAAAAATAATGTACAACAAAGACACTAAGAAAGATAATTTTAGGGACCGTAGTCGATAAGGGTCAAAATTTTCCTATACTAAAAATAGTAAATTCCCCCTTATGGTGTAGGGAAATGTCTCAAGAGCCAGAAATTCAAGTTCACAAGATTTTCATGGATTCTTATTCTCATGATTGTTCCATTTTCCCATTCATTTGTGCAATCCAAAGATCAAAGAAATGGTGACACTTCATGGTTCGGAGTGATTGTTTCATATTGTTGAATGATTCCTTTGGTGATCATGAGTTTCGCTCATGAAGATACCTCTTGAAGAGTTGTGCAAAGGCATATGAAAGGTCATGTGGGGGGTAGGAGAATAGTTTCTTCTCTTTCTATAAATTGTAAAGGCATACCATTTCTAAAGGGTTTTCAATTTTTTTGAGGTCATGAGAGAGCATTCACCGTGAAGGAACAAAGAGATTAAATTGCTTCTACTTATCATCTCTACATTCATCCCACTCTGCCATGTACAATTTTTCTCAAGCATCAATGAAAGAAAGATTTTTGGCCTTTTTTGACTGGGATATTTATTGATACTTTGTTCTCATAAATATTATCCGGTCTTGTTGTCATTTACTTAATTGTTTCTTATAAAATTATGTGTGTTGGAATTTTCTGATTAATGGTTGTAGGATTATGATTTTCTAACTACAACATTAATCCCTCTCCTTTTTCTCACTCCCTTCCCTGCTCTCTAAGTAAAGTACTCTCTAGAAAACAATTACAATATTTTTCTATAGTTTTAGTAGAGTTCCCTTGTTGGATCCCCGATTGCAAACGCGACATGCAGAAACCACATTTCAATGCGCATATAAATACAAAGTTGCATCATTAAAGTAAAGGGACTTAGATTCCCGAGCATTGGCGAGAATTCCATCATTTTTTCTACCCAATTTTTTTCTCACTAACAATTTTTGATGCCCACCGTGGGGCGAATCGATAGTATCCGTACTCCAAAACACGATCAACAAATATATAAAAAATAAAATATTCCAAAAATACAAAAAAACATCAAAAATTGAAAAAAAAGATCCATTACCAAAAGACACACTTTTAATTCTTGCACGTGACCTTTCACATTCTGCAGTGTCATTTCATATTCCCATTGTAAATTTCCCAAAAAAATTGGCTAAAAAAAGATACACCGGGTTGAATAGGTCGAGAGGAATTGTTGGTCTTGTTTTCAAGGATTTGTCAAATCCACAAAGTCAAATCATAGGTAATCCATACTACTTTTCTCAAGCCTCGTCCCCACCTTATTCATCAATTGGTATTGGTAATCCCATTCAAACTCTTGATTATACTTCCCCTACAAATTTTCCCATCTTTCAACTACTATTGAGAATTTATTTTCCTAGTGAAGAAAAAGAGAGCTAGAAGAAGAATTGGGAGGAGAAGAAGAATTTTTCAAAACAAGAGTTGAAGTGGAATAGAAACAACAATTACAGATGAAGTAGAAAGACCTCAACCGATTGTTCTATGGGGAAGAAATATAGGTACACTCACTCTCACCCCCTCTTCACAATATACCAACAACTTCCTACAAGAAATTTCCAAAGTTCAAAGGCGAAGGCACACAAATTCCTGAAGAACACATCTCCACCTTCACCATATCATCAGGATTGTTGGATTCAAATATGAAGACATTATGGTAAGGTTGTTCATGGAATCTCTCCAAGAAAAATAAATAGAATGGTTCTACCTCCTTCCCATCGGATTAATCACTTTTTGGGAGGACATAAAAATTCGGAGAAATATTCAAATCTACTAAGGATTGTCAATATCTTCTCATTAAATTGGCACAAATAATGAAATAATCAAATGAAATTATGAGAGACTATGTGTCCCATTTCAAACAGTTGCTCTTCAGGATATTGGAATATGATTCGCCATCTAAAAAAATGTCAAAATATTCTTCATTAATTCTCAATCACCAGAGGTAGGATTCTTCCTACGAAGGGTTCAACCAAGGAATATTGTACAAGCACAAATGATGGCCATTGAATTTGATGATGATCTCATCCTATCCAAGAAGATAAAAAACCCTTCAAAGGGTAAATCTCAACATTCAAAATATGAAAGAAAGGATCCACTCTTGTAAAATTTGAAAAATAAAAATGGCATTGTTGAAGAGGGAAATTTTTGAACGAGTATCTCCTCAAAGAAATAATAGAAATAAAATTGTAATAGCACCTCAAAAACTTTCCTTGGAGACTCTACCCATCAATGAAAGTTGTAGAATTCAAGAGGGCAAAGGACTCGTAAAATAAAGTGAAGGCAGTAATTTCCTATAGATAGAAGAATTGGGTGGTGACATTCAAAATGGCCTCATTAAATATCACTTAGAGAGTAAAGATAATGATGGTGAAGAGGAACTGGGTTTCTCGTGTGCTATGTTTACTTGTTCCCAGTCTTAAAAGGGAACATCTCCCTCCACTACTACAAAGAAAAATAAGACTAAAGATCATCCTATGGAAAATTCACAAAACAAAATAATAAGTCAAGGATCTCCACTTCTACCTTACATGGAGTCCGCATTGGAGAAATATAACCCCGTGAAAATAGGGAGGTCACTTGTTATCCCAAGTAATTCTTTTAATTATTCTTCTAATTCTAAATCCGCTTTTGTAAAATCTAGTGCTTCAAAAGTTCCTACTGTACCTTTCAAAATAGCTTTTGTTACCCAAACATCTACCCCTATTCCCAAACCTTCCTTGAATTCTAAATAAGTTTCTTCATCTCCCATACCCACATATTCTCTTTTTGACATCATAGAGTAGATGAACAAAACTAAAGTAGATATTTCAAATCGAATACTTGTAGACTCATCCCGAACAATTTGAAAGATTTGTATTTCATATCAAGGGTAGTAGTCCAAGTCCCAATACCATGATCCCTATTTCTAAATGCCTACTTATGAAACCCACATGCACCTCCATCACGAACATGATTTCTATGAGTGCATCAAATATCGATAACGTTAACCCTTTATATGTTACCTTCTCATTGGAGAATATGTATTCAACAATTACATAATAGATTCAGTGCCTCTGAAAATGCAATGCTTGTGAAGGTTTCCAAATCTCTTAAACTCACCATGACTTAGCCCAATGGATCTTGTTACTCCATAGAATCAAAATGAGCCCCATTTATAGGGAAGATCGAAGATGCGTAGGTGGATCTCACCAAATTTCCAAACAAGAAGGTTTTAATAATGATTTTTGTAGCAGACATTCTTGCTTCATTTGGAATGTTACTAAGTAGAAATTTCTGCAAAATTTGGGAGTTAAGATCCAAAATAATTGGTCTTCTACAACCATTCTAGTGAAATGATACATGGAGATTTTTCTTCCGTAAAAGAAGATGAGGTACATAGTGTAAAAATCTAGAAACCCAGGAGCCAACATTTTGTAACAAAATAGCAGGAGGATAAATATTTTCATAACAACTGAGGAGAATAATACCAAGCATCCCTTCTCGAGGAGGTATTGATCTAGAGGAGGTATTGATAAATTTTTATTTGCAAGAGGGTAGCCCCAAGTTTCTAGATGCTATGAGGTATGAAGAAGAAGAAATGGTCCTTGGTGAATTCCAAATGGGGATATAAACTTGTATGCTTACCCATGAAGAGGAGATATTTTCATTCCCATTTGGAGATGAAGATGGTCTCGATCATATCATCCATGAAGAGACAAAGATAGCTTATGATGAGTCCTCGAAAGGCTTGAAAAAATAATCATGTAAGATATCCTAATATTTTTTGAAGAATCAAAAGACCCTAAGCTCGGTCTTGAGTTCCTAATGTGAGCTATGGTTATACAAGACAAGCATGAATCAGATATAGGATTCTCAAATGATGTAAAGGATGGTCACAACAAAATAACGAAAGGTGAAGAACCCAATATTACTCCTGAGCCAATGGATGATGAATGTCTTGATGAAGTTGAATTGTTTTCATTTCCATTTGAAGGAGAGGATTCCCTATTATATGGAAAAGTTGAGACTCATAGTATCGAGGTCTCCAAAGTCAAGGTTCCCCTTGACAGAGAAGTATAAAAATTCCATAAGCCTTAAGATAATGAAGAAATTCCTCCCAATGGTTTCCTTGAAGTTTAGAATGAAGATTCTTCAAATGAAGGTAAAGGTGAACTTTGGGTAATTTCAAAGAAGAATTCAGTTCAAGACATTTTGGAAGAAGTAGAAAGTGTGGGAGACCCCAAGCTAAGTCTTAACCTCTTAGCTCATGTGATGGCCTTGTAAGATGGATATGAGGTTAATTTTAATCCTCCATTTAAAATTCAAACACCTTGTAATGATGCGGGTCCAAAAGATGAATTGAAGGTTCCTTATAGAAAACATTTCAATAAACATGAATGTGAGAATGAAGAAAACTCGGAACATTTAAGAAATATGAAAAAAATCATCCCTAGGGTAGTGATGAGATGCTAAATGAGAAATCAACAATGTGGGAAAACACTTTGAAGGAAATTGGCATTTCGAAATAGATTTCAAAGAGAATGAAGGCAATGGAATTTTTAAGTGAATGCTTGAGCATCAATAAGCTCATGTAGGTTCACTCCTACAAAGTACATAGACAATCATGAAAGCACCTGGATTTCATAAGCAGTTGAGGAGAGGAGGCTAATTTCTAGAACTAGTTAATGGCTTTGTAGAGCTTCATCATTCCCACTCATCTTCGAGGTAACCTCTTAAAAATAAAATTGCTTCAAAGAAAGTAGGTTATCCCATTAATTTTACCATAGATGATTTAGGTGTTTGTTTTCCTTTCCTTTTTTGTGCCGTGTGTTTTCTCTTGTCTTTTGTGTGTGTACTCCTTCTTTATTTGTTGCAAATGAATTTGTTAAACTCAATGGATAAGGCATTATTAAATGTTATAAAAATTGAGATCATGGGATTTCTCATGTCATGTCCTTTTTGTGCTCGATACATAACGTGTCCCCAAGCTAGAGCCGAGTTGATTTCATGTGTTATTGTATGGAAAACATTCACTAGAAAATAGAAAAATTGTACCCTAGTGTCAAAAAATTTCATGTCATACCTTTCTAAGGCACCCCCAGGTTAGTGTATTCCTTATACCAGCCCAGTTAAATGGTTATTTTTTTATTTTCATCCATCCCCCTAGGTGATTTAGGAAATATAATATCACTCAAGTGCCTCTAGATAAGTTTTTCTCAAGGCGGGTTTTCAAGCAAGCTTAGAAAGGGATTTAATCAACCTTTATGATCCAAGTGCACAATCATTGGAGAAATTTCAAAGACTCATATTCATCATGGAGGGTTATTAAATATCCAGGAACATCATGGAACTAATTTTGGAATATTTTGAGAAGTTTTAGAATTTTTGGAGCCAATTCACCAAAAGTAGGTTTTTGAGTCCGAAGGAGCTTACACCGCGGAAGAGTACCTGAGATTCAAGAAGTGATTTTGGGAGATTCAGAATGAGTTGTGATCCCAACAAGATATAATTGGAAATAATTTTCAACCCTCTATATGGTGGGAAAAAATAGATCAACTTCAAACCCCATGCATTTTCTAGGCAACTCATTCTTTTCATACACAACGGGTGATCCTGAGAAAATAGAAGTTTTTAAGGGGTTTTTAGTAATAATTAAGTGGTGGCACTGCTCCCATTATTCTAAAAATGTATTTTTAAATTAAAATCATATAAATAAGTGCCCAAAAACTCATCTGGGAGCTCAAGTTATGACCTTTCCAAGCCGGCTCTCAAGGTATGCTCTTCGATACTTAGTCAAATTTACAAAGGGACACATGTCAACCTGAGGCTGAGGCATAATTTTTTGCACCCATTTCATAAAACCAAAGGTGAAAATAGTGAAAAAAAAATCGTCCTCCCCCCTTTAGCCTTCATGTTCATCATATGACCTTTTTTCGGCCCTAGGTGCTCAAATGTAGCCCCCTTCTCCAATCCTCTAACTAAACGCATGTGTGCCAAGTGCCACAATAAGCCTAAGGTGCACTTTTTTCACCCATTTCACCAAACCAAATGTGAAAAATGTGTAAAAAAATTCTCCCCACCTCCTCTCCTCAATTTCCAAACATTATAAATAAGAACACTTGGCCATTTTTGCATGTGAAACCCCGATAACCTCCATATGTTGCCGGAATGTTGCCGAATTTTGTCTAGAATATGAAATCCACCATTTTCATCTTTTAAAAATATTATTCATGCTCTCATGATTTGAAAGAGAAAAAATTTGAATAAATCCAAACTTTCAAAGAACGACCTAAAGCATTTTTTTCTGAAGAAACTCCAAAAACCGTGAGGAAGATTTGTTCATATCTCAAAACCAGAAAGCAAATTGACATGTCATTTTTTGAAATATTCATTTTTTCTAGGTTCCTTGAGGATTCAAGAAGAAATTTTTACATGTACGTTCCAAATTTTTTACAAAGAGCTAATCCCAATTTCCCACAAAAAAGAATTGAAAATTAAAGTCTATCAATCTATCACCTAGGGTATACATGAAATTTCGTAGGTACATTGTAGAGAAAAACCCCATATTATAAAAGTTGGTTTCATTGAAAACAAAGGTCCAAAATACTAATTTCCAAAAATAGTAAGCCTTTTACATGGGCACTTGTTATTTTTTGTAAGTCACCATTAAGGGCATTTTCTACGAAAGTGGAGTGCACTAAGGACACTAAGAAGGATAATTTCAAGAACCGAAGCCGAGAAGGGTTGAAATTTACCAATTATAAAAAAAAATAGTAAAATCCCCCTTCCATTGCAAGGAAGTGTCTCGGGAGCCAAGAAATTCAATTTCACAGGATTTTCATGGTTTCCTCTTCTTAGTGATTGTTCTTGTTTCCCATTCATTTGTGTAATCCAAATATCATTGGAATGGTGGAACTTCATGGTTTAGAGTGATTGTTTCATTATTACGAATGGGAATTATTCATTTTTAAATGCACTTCATCAAAGATTTCCAATCAGTTCAGTAGTATGGCCATTTTGTAGAGTCGCTAGGGTTCATTTCCAGCATCAACCTCTTTAGGAGGGATATTCATGATCAACACTCATGATCACCAAAGGAATCATTCAACAATTTTTCTAAACACTTAGTTCAGGGTGTTCATTCATGATCCAAAGGAGGTTTCTAATGGTGTAAAGAATTCAAAGATACAAATTTCACCGCATTAGATCATTTCATTGGATCATTAAGAAAGGATCAGTGTACTTCATCAAAGGAATCTTCTCCATCGGCATTCCTTCTTATTCCTCTCTCTTCTCTCCCTCTTCTCCTCCCCCCACTTTCTCTCTCCTCCATTTTCTAATTCTCCATTACGGTTGCAATATTTCATAATGCCTTTATTTTAATAAAAAAGTGACTTTATGTTTATAATGTAATAAGTCACCTTTATTTTATAAAAGGGGACTTAACCTTTTCCTAAGAATGTAAAAATTCATAAGTTATGCAAAGGAATATGAAATGTCACATGGGGGGTAGGCGAAGAGTTTCTTCTCTTTCTATAAATTATAGAGGCATCCCCTTTCCAAAGGGTTTTCAATATTTTGAGTTCATGAGATAGCATTCCTTGTGAAGGAACAAAGATATAGCATTTCTTCTACTTCTCATCTCTACATTCTTCCCACTCTGCCATGTACAATATTTCTCAAGCATTAATGAAAGAAGGATTTTCTGGCCATTTTTGACTAGGAGATTTATTGATACTTTGTACTCATAAATCTCATCTGGTCTTATTTGTATTTTCTTAATTGTTTCTTCTAAACGTACGTGTGTTGGAATTTATGATTAATGGCTGTAGGATTCTGATTTTCTAACTACAACATTAATCCCTCCCCTTTTCTCACTCCCTTTCCCAATCTCTAAGAAAATTCCTCTCTAGCAAGTAATTGTTAGCTTTTGTGAGTTCGGTGGAGTGCCCCTGTTAGATCCTCATATGCAAGGCCACCACAGAAACCAAATTTCACACACATGTAAACATGGAGCTGCATCATTCAAGTAGAGGGACTTAGATTCCTAGATCTTTGGCAAGAAGTCCATCAATTTATCTACTCAAAAAAATTTCTCGCCAACACATATCTAAGTTTGAACATATCTCACATGCTTTCCCTAAGCCATTTTAAAAATTTACATCACACAAAATATCATTTCCAAGTGTTAGAGGTCTTATTAGGGTCTTCATTTCCAAAACATGTTGTGGTATACATATTATACACATATTATGTGTGGGTAAATATGATGGTTTGATGCCTCTTAAAAGTATTTATGTGTAGGTGTAATGAGGGAAATTTTACCCAATCATACCAACCCCTTTTTAAGTCCCCAAATAAATAATAAGAAAAAAATCCCTAATTGGTTGTATTACTATGATAAAAAATCATTCAAAAAGGTGAAGTTAAAGACACAAAATAACATATTGCTAAAAGAAATATCTAGTCAAACCGTGTAAAGGAAAAAACCATCCATCCAAGATAAATTCATCTGGATGAATTTTTCTACTGCAGCAAGTGACTTCATACTACACTCACATTCACACTTCCCAATTTTCAAGACAACTTGATAACACTCTAAAAATCCTTCTACACACTCTCAGATTGGTATCACTTCATCTTAGTTTAAAATTGATGTAATATTTTCTAACCCTAACTTGCATGTTCTTTATTTAACATACTTATGCCATTGCAATTTTTATTTCTATATAGACATGATTTAGGATTTGTATTTTTACCCCTATTTATTATATCATGATCTTATTTCATCTTTACATAAATTAATTCAATATAATTATATGAAAACTTAATTTTTATGTTGCATTATGGTCAAACAACTTATGTAATTTACATGTGACCTATGGTTTCCTTTTTCCATTATCATTTCAAATATAAACCCGTCCTTGTTTCTTTTAGGGATAATATTCATCCTCTTAGGTTTTTTCCAAAATATCAATTCCTTCACGGAATACAATAAAATGTCATCTGATCAAGCTAAATCCACACCTCCAACATATCATAATGAATAATTAGCTGCTAATCTAATTACTCACATCCATATGCCCCTAGTTCTTTGATACCAAAAGAAAATAGACCATGCAAAAAATATTCCTTTTCCTTAACCATTGAGGTTTCTCTTACTACCCTTAATAGTAATATTATTTATGTCCATAGTGATCCTACACATATTATATAAAATTCAAATGTCATCAAGAATGTGTATGACCATAAAGGTGACCAACTTGACCCTAATCATAACCAAGCCTTTTTTAATTCAATAGAAAGTACCTAAATTCAAAATGGATATCTTCACACAAGTACTTAAGGGAAAAACACAACATCTAAATCATATTCTCACCCTATTAAAGGTCACCCAATAAACAAAAATTTTCCAACATCAACATCAACCATTTATGTCTAGATATAACACCTCCTTCCAAACTATTCCCATGCCTTGCGATGTGTCCAAGTTGGATACTTATATTCCTAGGAACTTGCATCAAATACACTTTTCATTGTATTGTTGGGTTTCCATAGCCTAATCCAAGGCTCACATTTTGGTGTTAATTAGGAGGTGACGGATATTCTCCGATAGAATGCACCATCCCTACATACATCCCCCATGTGATAGACATAAACATGTGCCCCCATTTTTGTATTTTACACCATGCCCACATGACATAGCAAAGCTTGCTAAGGTACCAAAAATTTGGGTTGAAATTTGAATTTTCCCAAGTGGAACACCGGATGTATATTTTTTTTTAGACGATGGATCCATTATCAATATATTTGTCCTAGAGAATTATTTTTCTCGATGCAAACCTTCATAATTTTGTTTAGTAAACTAATTTTTAGGGTTTTGTTAATTGCTTGTCATCCTTCATTAATTGTATTTAGTAAACTAATGGAAGATAATCAAATAAATTGTGTGTATATATACACATTGTTTTCAAATACATTAGTTGTGGCTCGTTTTCATGAAAAAACCTTATCATAAGTCTTAAATCATTTGTTATTATGTTAAATAAGTGTGATCTTAATTAACATTCATCTAGGTTTTGATTATATTTGAAATAATGACGAACCATTTTCCATTAGTGGGAAGTGAATCCTTTCTTTTCCAATGTTATTCACGTGCATGATTCGACAGAGGATTTTTTTAATATTTAATTAACACTTTCATATTCCTAATAGGTATTTTATCAATTATAGGATTTTATCATTGTTGTGAAATAAAGTTTCCCTGGGAATGATGGGATGTAAAAAACATACTTACGAGTATTTAGCATGTTGTTTGGTTTAGATGTCATCATCCGAATAATTTTTAATATTTACTAAGATAGGGGATGAAATAATGGAATCACTTTTAAATCTTAGGTACCTTAGTGGTACACCCATCCTTCTTGGCCCCATAAGATGGTACATTTTTATGGATGAACAGAAAGAGAAGGAAACAAAAATAAAGACACATAGAGAAAGAGTAACATCGATAAGAACTTTTTTAGAAGGAAGGAGAAAGATAAAGATAAATAAGGGGTGACAGTAGAAGGAGGAACTTTGTAGAGTGGGAGAAAGTAGGTAGTTATAGGTAGACCTTTTCTTCATTAAATGTTCTACCTTGACTGGTTTGGTGTTTTTACCATGGTTTTCATTCCAATTAGGTGAATTATTATGGTTTCTCAATGAATAATTCCTAGTGAAATACATATAAGAACTGAAATGGAAAACAACAAACCCACAATCACAACATTACATATCTTTCTTAACATATCATAACATTATAGTTGGAACATTGCATTATATATTGATTCTTAACACTTACAAAATAGAATGAAAATTAAAAAATGAAGACAAAGCGAATAAAAATTGGAATAAATGCATCCATAAGTAATATTTGTAAAATTTGTCTTCTTTGTTTAGGAAATTGGTTCCATCTTTATTTTTCTCCACCTTATTCTAGTCATCCCGATTGCTTTGTACATTTTTGTAGTCACACTGTGCTTTGTGCTTTACGAAATGTTAAAATATGCACTTTGTGTTTCAACAGTTGAATAACATATTGTGTTTTTAAACATTTTGAAACACATGTGTGTGTTTCAACATGTTAAAATGCACTCATGTTAAAAAAATAGTGTGTTTTTAACATGTTAAAAACACATTGTGTCTCATCTTGTTGAAACACACGGTTTGTTTTTCAACATGTTTAAAAACACTTTACCAACATGTTAAAAATACACTGTGTTTTTCAACAAGATGAAAAAAATAGCGGTTTTCAACATGTTGCAAAAAAATGTTTTCTTCAACTTATTGAAACACATAGTGTGTTTCTCGGCATGTTGAAATACAAAAAACATTATCCATGTTCCACTAAGAAAATTATAAACAAGAAACTAAATTTACAACTTGTATGTGAATTACACCATTTATGTTAATTTATGTAAAATATTTTATCGGGTTGGTGAATCCAATTTTCAAAAAAATTGTACAAATAATAGACAATCAGCTAAAAGAAATTCACGTAGCTTTTACTCTTCAAGCCACGTTATTACAAACCCCTGTTCTAAGGTCCCTTTGCAAAATTTTTGGCATCATTGACATCTGGAGGCGGTGTTATGCATGTTACCATCTTCTTATACCTTTTTTAAGAAAGAATTAAAATTTTCAACTAGTAACCTTAATGCCTAAGATAGCATATCAAACAAAGCTGATCTTATAAATTGACATATCATTCTAGATTTACTTTTCATAAATAAAAGTAAAAAATGAACTACACATAAGACCATTTGAAATACACACTACGTGTTTCAACATTTTGAAAAACACAGTGTGTTTTTAAACATGTTGAAACACATCTGTGTGTTTCAACATGTTAGAAGAAACATTGTGTTTCTCAACATGTTGTAAAAACAATGTTTGAATAAACATGTTGAAAAATAGTGTGTTTTTCAACATGTTGAAAAACACATCTTTTTCAACATGTTCGAAAAAACATTGTATTTTTCAATAGTTTAGAAAACATAGTGCAACCTTGTAAAAAAAATCAACATTTTGAAAATTAATTATTGGAACCCTGAACTATCCTGCTATGTTGTTATCTTGTTATTTTTCAAGATGGTGAAAAATACATTGTGTTTTTCAAAGCATTGAAAAACATAATCATCTATAACTTCAACATTATAGCTCCTTTTGACATGCAACCACTTGGATTAGGTCAAAAATAATATTTCCTAACTTCTATCAAAATTTCAAGGCATTCAACCCAATATTTTATGAGTTATGGAGCTTTTAGTGACCAACCCTGAATCCAAATTTAAACAGAAAATAAGGAGGTCGAGAGCTTCAAACTTATGGTTCATAAAGCTCGTTGACTCTTTTTACAAACTAACTCTTAGAATATGTTGTACACTAACTCCTTCACCTTCTATAATAGCTATCTCATTCTTTTTCTTGTTATTTATACGTGTTCTTGTCCTTTTCCTATTCCTTGTTCTTTATAGTTTTTTTCTATACATGCGAATAAGTAGTATAATAATTTATTTTATGTGACCCATTTTTTTGCAATATGGCAATGTATTATTAACGATGATAACTTCATGTTATTAATGCTAGGATGGGAAGGAGGAGAAAATGGGAAATCATGTAAATTCTTCATGTCCAAGAGATAGGAGAGGATAAAAGTCAATTCTCGGGTGAAGAATTGAATGGAGCCCAATTGGGGATGAGCCTAACATCAACCTTTTTTCAGTCATCCTTCTTGGAAGATTTGGTGCATTTGGAAAGGGAGAAGGTTCCCTTGAAAGTTCTAAGACTACTTCTGCATTACTCAAAAAACACAATGTCTTTGATAGATTTGATTATAATGAGCATACAACGAAGACATATTCTTGGTTCATACCTTGTGCAACACTATTTTTGTAAATTCTTTTTGTAAATATTTTTATGTCACATTTGATGTCAACTTAAATGGAATATGTTAATGTTTTTAATTGCAACTATTGGTGTGCATATGGTCTGAAGACAATAGGAATAAGCCTCGATAGGAAAAAGAGTGAGGGTGAATCAAATAAATAGGGGTTTTCGGTGCCACTTCATCATGAAGGTGATGTATGGGAGACCGGTGGTGGCAATTATAATATACAATGATTTTTTTCATTGTGATGTAGATGGTGAGTGTTTTCATGGTGTAAATGACACTACCAATGAGCCTCGTGTTTCTATTTCCCCACACTTATCAAGCGAATGCAAAAGTTACATTGAGAGTATTTTGTTGATGGGTGTTCCAGTGGACACCGTATATGAGAAACATATAGCACATCCCTTCTTGGCAAGCATGTTGAACAAGAGGGACCAATTCCTAACAAGAAATATTTTCTCAATTCATGGAAAAAATTATGCTCCAAGTGGTCTAAAAATCACATTGATGATACCATGAGCAAGAACTTATGGCTTATGGAGGAGAGGGACCTATTTTTCTTCTATCAATAAGCTTAATGGAAACACCGTTCCATTCATTATGGGTTTGAAAACACCATGGATGTGCGAGATAATGGTACAACATTTGCACAATCCCATAATCTCCATGGATTCAACATTCTCCACAAATAAATATGGTGTAAGTAATCCAAATGAAGTTTAAAAGACTCATTCTTTATGTAGCATTAATACTCTTCCCTTTCTTTTATATTGCACTCGATGCTAACCTTTGATGTCATTTTTCTTGTAGTACTAATTATACACCTTGTTTATTTTTATGAGAAAGAGGCTAGGGTGCTTGTTGCATGGTTTTTTTCTTTAAGGAATAAGATTAAAGATATATACGGGTGGTTGGAAGAGGTCTAGAACTGAAGAAAACAACTTTGATCCAATTAAAAAATCCATGATTTCATTGTGAATGATGCGGTAGCTGAAATCCAAGACATTAGGAAAGTTAAATTTCTATAACATATTTCAATCATGTGAAGCATATAACTTGCCAAATTGAATTTCTAATTTTGTTTCTTATTTTTTACAAGAGTGTTTTTGGATTGCATGTACTTCTATGTGTATGTCATGAGTGCATGGCATGATTGAAAAATGTATAAAAGTAAGGAGATCAGGTGGAATATTTTTGGGAGATTGGGTACCGTAATGTATGGTATGGGGATGTACAAATATTACACCTTCCAAATTATTCAAGACTTTATTGAAAAATTCAAATAGGAACACCAATTCCTTTAGTACTTCAAGAAGGCTTAGTGTGATAACAATGGGCGTGATAGTGAGTAAGATCCTTCATGTATTTTCTTTTAATTTTCTACATAAAGGATTACACTTGGTTTATATTCTCACTGATTTTGCATCTTTTTGACTTGATAGCCATGTGGAATTTTTTTATAAAATTTCACTCACGCAAATAAATAAATGCATGCATCTATCCATGCTTACCATTGTTATCTGAATACCAGATACTTGTACGATTGAGAGAAAACATTTACTCATTGGATGGACCATTTGTTTTACACACTTTGGATTATTTCATGGAACCGTTTCTTTGGAACAAGCGTAAGTTTCAACAATCTAATTTATTGAACTACAAAAATAAATCCAACTATTGTGCGATGGTTAATATTGAAAAAAATATTGTAAATACAAATTTCATTTCTCTTCATCTTGAAGGACATGTATTGAGTGTTAGGAGTCAAACAACCAAAACCACTTGGGTATCTAGTTAGGCAATAGGGTGCCTTCCACGTATGTGTATGTGCCTAGGCTACGATAGGAAACACATGCAAGCATGTGTTAAAGTCATTGTAAGTTCATAGGAAATATTGGTTAGTGTCATATTTTCAGGTACCAAGGTGAAAGGTAATTCAGACATATCCTATTTATAGTTTATTTCTTATGCTTCTATATATATCATCTTTTCCAAGTAGCTCTTTGAATTTCTAAGCATGATTCATAAGGAAATAATTTTTTAAAGGAGTCTAAATATGTTGAAATGGTCATTTAATAAATTATGAGAATATTGATTATGTGTAAATGGTGTTTCTAAAAAAATTAGTATCCTTATAGAATGCATAATTTGATATTTAAAATTTTGTAATATTGTGGTAGTGATTTTCATAACATAACAGTAAAGGAAGAAATTGTTATCATTCTTGCAAATTTGATAGCACACTCACCTTAAAACCTTGATTTCAAGAATTACCCACAGTCCTATCTTTCCAAAATGAGATCATCATAGACATCCATAAGGTCAATAACCTTTCATTAGAAGCATAGAATCATTCTTCTTTTAAGTTTAGATTTAACAAATGGTTCTTAAGAACTTGAATTTTCACTTTGGTCCTTCAAGACCTTTGGTTGATGTTTCTAATCAAGTCCATCACCTATAGCTCCTTCCTTGTTCCCTGAGCCTGCAAACACCTTCTTACTTAGTCAAACATCACCAATTACAATAATAAATCTGATTTCTTTACAATATATGATTTCCCCTTGCACTTACAAGTTGATAAGATATTTCTCTTAGCACCATTACTATTTTTTACATTGTGTACTCATTATTACCATTCATTTACTAGATCATACATCACTTACTAGAAAATTATCACACTACTCTTGCATTCGTGTAATTTTTCCTAAATCATAGTAAAATCAACATTCAATTCCACTTACTAACTTTGAATCCTTACTCTACTTCATTAACATTCTTGACTGTTCATAGACTGTATTTCAAATTTATGTACAAGAAATCATTCGAAAAGTGACACTCCTTATAGGATTTTTATCAAGATGACTTTGTAACTTTGAGAACATGCATTTTCTTTATATACCCAACCACTTCAAATGTTACCTATAGTTCTTGATTGTTAAGTATTCTTGTTTCATGTAACAATATTCTTGCATTATAGAGGGTTAATACAAACAACAACTTGTTGTCATGTACTGATATAAGGTTTCTTATAGCTAAAAATAATATTAATCCTACTAACACTCTCCTTTAAGATGTTCTATCTCAATTCCAACACAAGAAACTACACTTAGTACTATTGTCACAACTCTTCAATTATGAGAATTCAATTCCCCTAAACAAGGCTAGAACATGAAATATTGAGGTTTGACAATGGATAACAATCCAAATCTCACAAAAATAAGGTTTTTAATTCATTTTCAAACATTTTTGATACCATTCTCCCTATATTTAATTCTCAAGAGGTGTCAAATATCAATTCAATATAGAATTTACATAGTTCACATTTAGGATTCTTAATTAGGCCTCTAGATGGGTTTAATATACTTTTAACTAAACCGTTAGTTATGAACTTGCACATACGAGGCATGAAATGATATAAAAAAAATTGTAATATGATCTAGAATCCATCTACATGATATGTTCCAAATATTATACATGAGACTTAGTAGGAACAAATTTATGAATGACTTAGGTCAACAAACAAGACATAGCATTAGAAAGTAAAAGATAATATCTTAGTTAAAGGATTTCAAGTTACATTCTATATGTATGCATGGATACATGATTATAATAACATAGAATAATATTTTTGTGGTTGAAACTCTCATGTTACTCATGATCTAGTTCCAAGTAATGAATTATGTGTACATATGTAGACTCTCCTTCAAGAATGAATGATATTAGAATTTTCATGAGTTTGATGGAAGATTGTGTAGGTCGAAGTAGAATAATGTGTTCTCACATTCATTGAAAGAGTGAATGATGAAGTATAAATAGCAGTCTAAGGCTAATCATTATATATATATATTATTGTTCATTAAATGGTTTTTTTCAAAATAATTATATTTTTCCATCAAAGAGAATTAGAAGTTAAAATTGGTAGAAGAAATCTTCATGAGTTCCTAATTAAGATTGAAAATCCATCAAGGCCTTATTGGTCAAAATTTAAAAGTGAATTACGTAAAAACCAAAGAAAATTGAGCATTGTCTTTGGGGGTAGCTACTACATTTTCTACAAGGAACCCCATGGCCTCCATATACAACTTCTTCCATTCTTCCTTGTGACGCTCATGGATTTTAAGAACAGAAGTAAAGTTATTTAGTTGATTTTAAGCCATTATCTTGTTTGAGTCATGCATAGTCTCCCAATTCTTATTGAGTAGTTCCAACTGTTGGACATCAACCTCAAACTTTATATTACTTGAGGAAAGATTTGTAACCATTTCCATTAATTCCTTAACCTCTCTCTCTAACTAGAAACTTCTCCAATGTAAGTCTCTCACACTCACTTTTGTATAATTCTACCTTCTTTGTTAGGATTTGTATGTGTAATTGCATTCCCAAGGGTGGGGAAGACTCATCTTCTTTTTCAATTCACACATCTTTGGGTGTAGGCCTCCTTACGTACTTATCGAATGCAAATGATCACTATCAAATATTTTGTAGTAGCTAGGATCCTCCATAGTTGTAGCCTTACGTTTTTGATTATTTTTTTATTGGCCATCTAATGAAACCTACAATTATGCACCCAATTTAAATCCGTTAGAATTTGTATATAATTGCAAAGAAAACAATGAACTTAAGTCATAATCAACAAAATTATTTCATATATGGAAAATGTAGGAAAGTTTGACATACAAGTATGACCCAAAAGATGGATACATGGAAGAAGCATACAACTATTATAGCCACATAACAAGCATAAAAAATATTTTATGCTTTATAAATATATCATAAATGGATGAATCTTTATCAACCATTAAAATAAAAAATATCGTGTTGTATACTATAAAGCATAAACTATAATCAATATATCGGACATGTCAAATTAAACCATAAACATAAAATACTAAACCATAAACCCATTAAATAGTAATAACATCATCATATATACATATCAAGTAATCAATGTATTGACATGTAAGCAGCCCATAAATCTATAGTTTATAGTTACATATTAAAAATTTACAATGACAACAATGTTATATAATAAATGTCATCTCATCAATTGTCTATTGGAGGTAAGAGAACTCAAGGACTCATAGAATCTAGCATGCCTCTTCACATTTTTGTGAATAGAAGGAGGGGTGATCCCAAGGGTGGGGGTGCGGGATGCCCGAGTCCCAATATTACATGCTCTCTCATCGGGCATAATGCAACTATGACCTACTCTATATCATCTTGAAAGACAACCATATAGTAATTAAGTCAATGTACATTAATCAATCAGTTAAACACATAAATAAATAATCTAATACATTTACTTTCCTCTCATGGAGGAGTGACACATTTCATCTCTAAAACATCCCATGTCATAATCCCTTTGATGCACTCAGCCAATTTTTCTACAAATGTGGTAGGTAAGGTGTAGTCATTTTTACACCCACCAAAGAACAAGGGAATCCCATGTGCGCTCGCCTATCACCCAGCGGGTGCTGGGAACTCACCCAAGGTACGCGTGGGTTCCAAGTCTCTCTTTTATGTGAGTTGAGTGGGAAAACATCATCTATGATCCAAAATTAAATGAAGTGAGTGGAAATGAGACATGCAAGCATCATAGAGCTTAGAACGGCTTCTAGATCAGTGCAGTCATTCCAGATAGAAAATTACTTAATAAATTAAGAACTGAATCAAAATAGAAAGGGAAATATGAAAGGATTTAGAATCATCCCATAAACATGCATAAAATAGAACCATGAAGATATGTAAATGCACCAGAATCATTACTGATCATATTCATATAAACTGGTAACCTCATTACATTCATTAGATTCATTACAGAGCATCGCAGAAAGGTAGACTAAATTCATGCATCATAACTGGATTCCTATCCTTTAACTCTCAAAATGAAAATTTAAACCCCCAAGCCCTTGGTACATCCATCTCCTATGTTTTATCTACCCAACCCAAACAGAGTTCCTTTGCAACATTTCTGCAGAGCTCTGCTCCCTCTTCATCTCTCTATCTCTTTTCTTTTACGGGTGCTTGTATTTATAGGCCGCTTGAACTGCCAACTCATCTTTCTAATGTTTCAGATCTATCACCAAGTGTCCAAATGTGGTCCTCCATGAGAGCATGCTCCTCTAGGCCTTAGCTCTCCAAAGTATTTTTTCATGATGGTCTTCTAGGAGCTTCCATCACATGGAATATTCCTTCATAGGCTAACCTGTCGCCATGATGGCACCTTATCCACTCCACATGCACAATCAAATGTCACACTTTTCTCATTTCCTACCCGATATGCCAAATATGGGTAAGTACTCGAGACCTTATCTACTAGCACGTAACACGGCCCTTCTAAAACACTCTTAGAACCCTACCTTGCTTGCCTTCTCCTTGCGCACCCATGTATTAACTTCAGGCTTGCGCGCCCATGCACCTTTATGTACTTGGCCAATATTTTAGGGCCCAACATCACCCCACACTACATTTGTTCTTTGTCCATGGGAACACTTCTCCAATGAATAAATAATCATAATAGACTTAATGTCTTGGGAAAAGAATAAGGGGATGAAGAATTTAGGAAAGAAGAAAGAATGGGGAAGTGATGGAATTATTGCAACAAGCTAGGAAAAAAAATTTGCAAGCTGGCCTCCAACTTGTTCCTTACATCAACTTCATTTTGCACTCTCTGGCAGAGGTCACCGACTAGGGAACTTACCTCCCCAAAACTTAGTCTATCTCCTTGAGTGTTCATAGTGTCAACAATTTTTCCAACTCCTTTCCCACGTCCTCAAGCACGTCCATCCTTCTAGTAATCTATGGGTATAGCTCCTTTAGCCAATTCTTGATTGCACCCCTTAGGGCCTCAATAGATTCTAACTTCTTTTCAACCTCGGCTAGGATTCTATCCCACTCTTCTCTATTCCCTTTATTCTTTTCTTGGAATTCTTTAAGATTTGCTTCATAATTGGCGACCATAATACTCGCCACTTTAACTCTGTTTGTATAGTTATCATATGCGGCCTCAATGGTATGTGTAGAAATATTAACATCAGCAAGGAAATTTTTGTATTAAGCCATGATTTCTACTACCTTTAATTTATCCTCCTTCTCCAGGCACACTTTACTACTTCTTTTGTGGATTCTAAGGCTAGAGGTTGCCTCTCCATGGTGAGGATGCACGTTAATTCTTCAAGGAACTCATAGGAAGATCCATACTTTTGCGTGGGTAGTGCTAGGTCTAGATGCTTCAAAAAATGGCATCTGTGATGGATTATACCTTCTTATGTACTTCGCTCACCCTTACCTTTTCTTTCTAAGTTCATGCTTTAGCTGAGCACTAATTAACTCCTCCTACTTTAAATCCTTGGCCTTCTCTTCTAGCTCTTCCTCATTATTTTCTATTTCTACATCTATAAATCTTACCATGTCATTCCGTCCAAAGAGCCTAGCTTCAACCTCAACTAAGACCTCATTGAGCGTGTTACATAACTTGCTCATCCGAAAGCTACTGAGCATTTACCAAGGGGTTGTCTCCTTTTGACTCCAAAATTTAAATTAGTGCCCTGGCTTACCTCAAACTCTAGCTCGTCAATGTAGGAATCAATTGCCTACGAGAGCATCTTCCTCATCTTAGGGTATGCACCTTCTTCATCAAATGAATTCATTTCTAGGAGTTGATCTGTTGGGATAGTGCTTTGGAATCACGCACGCAACAACTTGTTGGGATCATTAATGTAGCTCATTCCTTGCCTCTGGATCTCCATGCGCTTTCCCCCTATGCGCATTCCCTTAGGAACATTTACCAATAAACTGAGGCCTCTCTCGCTGCCGTGATCTTTCCCTACACTTTATTCCTTGTCTTCTTCCATCACTATATCATCATTGCGCTCCAATTATTGTTCTACCAAGGCTTCAATGATTTTCATTGCTTCTCTTTTTTTCCTCCTTGTTTATTTGCTCCTTTGTGAGGCTTGGAGTTTTTTGATCCTGTGTGTCAAGCTCTTCACTTCTTCCCATGTTCTAGGTACCTTTCTCCTCTTAGCTACCCTTACACCACATGAAAAGGAACTCATGTTTTTTCTTCTCCGCCATCTTCTTGAATCATGCATGTTGAAAACAAGTGGTCCTTAGTCCCCTTCGGGATCATCTTCTTCATCGTCATCCCTCTCACTTATGTACTTCTTCAAGCTTTCTGTCTCCTCCGAGTTACCTTCCTTCATCACCTTCTTTTTCTTCCTAACTCGGGATTCCAGATAGGAGATTTTGCTTTCTCTTCCTCCTTTGATTTCTCGCTTTGCGATAATTTTTTCCTATTCTAGCACCCCCTCTCTTTAACTGGGTACCTCTTCCTATGTGTGTAATTACTTCTTCAAGCACTTATTCCCGGGGTTCCCATTCTTTGTATCTTGGACACTAAGTTCCTTCTTCTTTATTTTTTTCTCCTTTTTCCTAGGCACGGTCTTCTTCCTACTTGTTACGTCCTTAGGCATAGCTATCTCGTTTTCAAGATAAGCACCCATCTCAAAATTGGGCCTTATGTGAAGGTATACTTTCATTGCGAGACCTCCCGCAATGGGCAAAGTCGGGGATTTTATGATTTAGACTTCATGTGACACGTACTTTTCCACATACACACACTTATTGGGGTAGACCAACATCTTGCGCATCTCCCTATGGTCCCAATCCAAACTTCCAAGGTCAAACTTTAACTTCTTGGACTCCTTGAATCTATTAACTCCCACTTGGAAGTATTGAGTTGTGAAGGCAAATGGGAGCTTGCACCATGGGCTCATGGTTTCATCAATCAACTTGAACCTACCAATACAAAAGTGTTGGTATACAACGAACTCAGCTTCTCCTACTGTAAGCGTTGGCAGTTGTTCGGTATTCTCCATTCTTCCCCAAATGCATTCCTTAAGTGCATATACCACTTTTCAAGATGCGCCTTATGAACGGGCATCATGCTATCACAAGTGTATTTTTCAAATATTTTTACAGGCGAGGGGTCTTCCTCTAGGTACTCCCAAAAGAACTTTTCTGTTGCATCTAGTACTCTGATCTCTGAGAACACAATGGTTAAGAGGACATTACCAAAGAGAATATTGTCTCCTTCTTGTGCGCTGGTGATAATTTCATTTGTAATGTATGCGAGACATATTATAGATGGTGCCCTCTGATATTTTTCTACAAACATTCAACCAAGACTTGTTTACCTACGTCCATCTTTCTTGCGCATTGAGTTTTGTTACTAGGAATGTGGCCATTCTCATCACTGGGTCTTGGATATCCCCAATATCAAAGTACCTTGACCCCTTCTTATACGCATACGCAGCCACTATTTCCTTAATTGCTTCCTTGTCACACAGGTCATCCTCTAAGCTATCTCCCTCATAGATAAGGCCTATGAATCTTGAAATTAGCTGAGGGGTTATGCACATCTTATGCCTGTGAAGTGAAAGTGGTCTTCATGTACATGCACGACATTAGCCATTGATAGAGGCACTCTGGCTTTCCAAAGTAGGGAAACTCATAGAGTTGCAATAATCCCACCTTCTCTAACTTCACCTTGACTTTGTCGCTATAAATTGGTAACCCCTCAGGTGTTCTCTGGTTAGTCAAGTGCACTAACTCCAGCTCCATTTCCTTTTCAATCACATTCATGTGATGATTGTAGTCACTTACTATCATTTTTCTTAAGTGGGATTCCCATTCCATCCCGAGAAAAACCCCATCTAGGTACTACATTTCTGCATACCATTCCTCGTTGGTACTTGCGGTAGTCTCTTGTTGTTTTCCCTTTCCCTTGCCCTTCTTAGGTGTTACTTGATAGTTTCTTAGGTGCCATTTCTTGGGTTATCACTTCAACTTCTCTTCCTAGCTTTGCTCTTCTATCTTTTCCAAGTTCAAATCTCCAACCTATGAAGAATACTCTTTTTTATCCATGCCCTAGTTGTCAAACCCTAACTGGAATATCTTTTCACAAGATGGTGCTTCTCCACAACTCTTCCCACACCCGTGAATTACTTCCCTCCTAGTTTGCAAATCCAAACTAGTCACTCACGGTTAAAATTTTCCAATTTTTTTTGCACGAGATCAACTCTAGAAACCCTAGTTCACAAAATCTCTTCCTCTTCATATTCACAAAGTAAATAATGAAGTGCCCAACCTTCTATTTATATGTTTTTCTACTTTTAGCATTAAATTCCACTTCACCTACCACCATACTTTAACACTTAATGCAAATTTTTCAAACAAACCCATATTTAGCACCTTAACTCACGTGCCTAACCTTGCGCAGACAATTCTCCAACCTTCTGGTGTGCAACCAATCCATCTTTATAGGATACTCTTGCACACATGTAAACAACACCGAAGGCACTTCTTTTGTCATGATTTTTTCTCTCGCCTACCTCGTGTTGTGTTTTTTCTTCTTCTTCTCTTATACGTGGATCCACAATGTAGCCTTACCATGGCACCAACCATCCTTTTTCACCTTTCCTTACATGCACTTCCTTCATAGGGCCATTCAACCGAGCTTTCTAATGCAATCTTTCCTAGTGCTTCATACCTTGTAATTTCTTCCACCTTACTCTACCCCACACTAAAATGATGTGTGATCCTCTGCACAATTACAATCATCAAAAGGTAATGAGATTACTGGTACCCAAGGTGTAGCACAAAAAAACAATGAGAAAGGGAAACACAAGAAAATAAAATGTATTAAAGGAAATCCTAAACTAATTGGCAATACTACCTTATTTATAAACACCAAGAAGACTTATTTATAGTAGGGCTTCATCCTACTCCCATTGAAGTGTCCTGAAATCTCGTCCCATCCAACACTTGTAACTAGCACGCGCCCAAATCAAGGATGTATGAGATGATGTAAGGACCCAACCAATGGACTTTTAACTTCCCAGGATGGCGTGGAATCATATAGTAGCACCATTTTCCCAACCTCAAATTTTTGTTCTTAATGTGATAATCATGCCATACCTTTTGTTTTTATTTTTCCATCTTCTGGATCCACCTGGCGAGTGATCATCTTTCGTCCAATTACATTAACTTGTCAATTTTTTCTTCCAACACTTGTTCATCATCCAAGCCTCCCGGGCACACTATAGGTAGATAAGGTAACATGAATTCAACTGGTGGGACAGCCTCTGCACCAAACACCAATTGAAATGGTGTGGCCTTATTCAACCTCTTGTAGGTTTTCCTATATGCCCAAAGAATGGTTGATACTTTTTCATCCCAATCTTATCTACCAACATCACATATTTTAGTCAATGTGTGGCTAAGTATTTTGTTAAATACCTCAACAGTTCCATTTTCTTGAGGGTGATAGGGAGTAGTTTTGTGATGGGCCACCATGAATTCTGATAGCAGAATCCTGACCATTTCATTGAGGAAGTGTGTACCTCTATCACTTGTCAAACTCAATGGGCATCCATACCGTTGATTATGTTTTCCCATAAAAATCTAGCAGTGGTAGCCACTATATAATCCTTTGTAGGTGTTGCCTCTACCCACCTTGTCAAATAATCAGTGCAAGTGAGGATATACCACGAACCAGTCCTTTGTGCCACTGGTGAGATTGGTCCGAAAAATTTGATAGCCCATTCTCAAATGGTTCTGCGCTAGCTATTGGTCATAAGGGAATTTCATCCCTTTTTCCAGGTTTTCCAAGGCATTGGCAATGGTCACAAGCCTTGCAAAACTCAATGCAATCTTGATAAATGGTCTCCCACCAAATCCTGTGAGTAGAATCTTCCACATGGTTACATTTCCCGTATAGTGTCCTCCTGCAATCCCACCATGTGCCTCTTCCATAATTACAATGCACTCATGTTCTAGTACGCATCGACATAGAACCTCATCACGACCCATTTTGTACAGGTCTCCACTAATTAGCATGTAGTCCGTGTGCACGTGTGGCCAACTTCTTCTTCTCTAAGGCCTTCATTTTGTTTTGTGCCACACCTATTTTGAGAAATACTACAATATCCTCCAAATCTAAGGGCGCATGTCACAACCTAAATAGTTACACATCTAGCATAGTCTCTTCAATACTCTATGTGTCCTCCCCTGAATGAATCCTAGACAAATGATTAGGTCTGGAATTACTTTTTCTGGTTTGACAACCACCGTGAACTTGAATTCTTGGAACAATAGTACCCACCTACATATGTGCCCTTGTAGAACGATCTTGTTCAACAAGTATCTCAATGCCATATGGTCAATGTAAAATATAAAAGGGGTTTCCAACAAATATTTTTGAACTTGTGAAGCACGTAGATCATTGAAAATGCCTCACGCTCAGTTGTAGTGTAATTCTACTCTACTGGTGTCAATTTCCTACTTACAAATCACAAAGGATGATCAACAATCCCTTCACCAGGTATGTGCAGTACTACTCCAATGGTAGTCCCTAAGGCATCCACATGAACATGGAAAGGCTTATCCCAAGAAGGGAAATGTAGGATGGGCGCGGTGATAAGCCTATCCTTCAAAGTGTCAAATGCCTTTTACTTGTTCCTCTCCCCAATGAAAGGCACTCTTATGTCTAAGTAACTCTTCTAAAGGCATGGTGATCTTGGCATATCCCTTGATGAACTTCCTGTAGTACCCCATATGTCCAAGAAATCCACACACTGCACTTTGACTAGTAGGCTCCTTAATCCCACAATTACTATAAATTTTGCGGGATCCACTAGTAGGCCCTCTTTACATATGATGTGTCCCAATAATGTTCCAAATGGGTAGCAAAGACACATTTCTTAATGTTAAGGGATATCCTCAACTGCCGACATCTTTCAAACATCAACCTTAAGTTGTCAAAATGGTCCTTCACTAACCCATATACTATCCAATCATCCAGGTAGAATTGAAGGAATTTATGGATGAATTCCTGGAAATCCTGTACCACAATGCGCAAGAACACAGCAGGTGCATTATTCAACCCAAACGACATGACCGTATAGACAAAACTTCCCACTCAGTGGAAAAATTCATCTTACTTTGGTCCTCCTTTGTGATCCTTACCTAGTGATAGCCCAAGAATCCATCTCTCGAATAATAGACCTCATTCCCTACCAATCCCTCTAAGATTTCTTCATGAATGAGGTTGGGAAAGGATCAATGATACATACCGCATTCGGATCCCCTGTAATCAACATAGAGCCTTATCCTTCTATCCTTTTTTATGCTAATTACCATTGGAATTATCCATTCTGACTCTTCAATAGCTTCAATAATGCCCGACGTTATCATCTTATCTATTTCCTCCTTAACCTTCACACGCAGGTTAGGATTCATTTGGTATGGTCTCTTCCAGATCGGGCATGCACCCTCCTTTAACTTAATTCTCATTTCTCCCAAGGAATGGTGAACACCTTTTAGTTCATGATACCCGCACGTGAATAAATCCTCAAATTCATGTAAAAGATCAATGATCTTGGATACTTCCTTCTCTAACCAATAGTCTCTGATGATAGCCTCTTTAGGCTCTTCATTTGAGTCGATGTTAACCTTATTTATCTTTAAAGGATCATGATAGGCATGTGCCTTTTCATCAACCACTATATAACTTCATGCATCCATACATAGTGGTTAGCATCCAAGTTCTCTGCTTCTTCTCCATTGATAACATACACCATCTTCCCTTTTTACTTTTCCATACATGCACGCTCAAATCGTATTAAGCGTGCCTCCAAGCCAGGTTCACCTAACAACTCCAGTAGCCTATATTCTACCATGGAACTATCCCCAATGGTAAGGCACTTGACAACTTGCAATTCCTTATGCACCAAGGGTTTTATACTCTGATACTCGAATGTTTGAATGAGATCAGATGCTAACTCTTACCAATTCCCTATCTGGTGGCGTGTCTCAGCGTGAATGTACCATACATGCACACAACCTTGTAGGGTGGAATATAGATTGTGAACCCATAATAAAGGTGGTAATTCTTCTATGCTTCCCATCCAGGTTGTCTCACATGCTTGGATATGGAAGGAAGTGGTCTATTTACCATGGTAGTAAACCCGTATAGAGAATGCAATTCTCACCTCGCACCATTCCAAGAGATTATCCTAATGTGTTTCCCACCAGTGCGTAGTAGTTCTGAGTAGGACGTAACTTAACATCCCCTTTGTTCATTTTCCTCCTTCCATTGAGCTTCCATCTCCTATAAAAAGACCCTGTGGAAGGTTCCTCTTGAGTACTTAGGTAGTTCCTTTCCTCCTAAGCACCGGATGTACTTTCCTTTTACACCTTTGTCACTGATCCCCTCAAATTTCATCCAATTAACTCATAGGTTCCATGCACCTAATTATCACATGTTACACTAGTGGTGTCAATTAGGGACTAAACATCCTTAAACTGGATTACTTCTCTGTGGGATGAATTTTCTCTGGGTCCCTGATTGAGTGCACATATATTCTATCCAGGACCTCTTCTCCCAAAGGTTCAGTATAGGGTGTTGATTTCCCATCAGCCAAGGGTATGATGACCTGTTCCTCCTCATTTTCAAATCTTATGTATCCCTTGTTGAACTGAAGATCCGTATTGTTATTATAGCACCATGAGTGCCCATGTAGTGTTGAGAAAATGTCTACCTTGGTGATCACCAAGACTTCGAAGTCCCCAGTAAACTTAGCTTCCTAAATGGTGATGGTTGCATCCTTTAAGACACCAATGGGAATTGCCTTCATTTTTTCTCCATATACAACACATTCAAATATGGTTGTAATGTAGGTCTTCCCATCTGATGCCATGCATCCAAGGTTAGAACATTGACCTTTGCACCTGTATGAATGAGGATATTACTAAGAAGCCATCCATCCATGACCACATTTAACATGATCTCTATATCATAGTCAAGGTTGTGAGGGGGAAGGTTTGCATGTAATACCTACCTCTCATGCTCTTCTCTGACACGTGGTACCTTCTCTCTCAACCATGATCCTAGCAAGGGAATAATATTCTCTTGCCTTAGCATTTTACATACTTCCTTGACCTCATCCAGGTCATCTTTTAGCACCTCAACCTTCCTTCTTTGCTCCTCCCTCCTAGACTTCTCCTTTAGACATTGGATTTATCCTTGTAAACTCTGAATGACATCCATGGTTTCTTGATATAAATCCTTTTGATGTGCAGTGGTCCGGTACTTCCCATGCACCACTTCTTCCCTTAAAAGTAGGTTCTTTTGCAATGGAATTACCTTTGCATGTGCGGCCTTTGCTCTTGTTGTTACCATAATAGGTTCCAAGCCTACATCACGTGTCACCCATGGCATCCATTGTGTGTTATCCTTCTTAATGCTTACCATTGTAGTTCCCTTGTATTTTCGGTGTTGTTGATTCATATGCTCAAACAACTCAGGGAACTCCTCATACTTGTGCTTCTTCCCGCACCATGAGCACTGTAATAAGTCTGGCACTCACACTTGTAGTGGTTTGTAGACCCACAATTAAAATAGGTTCCACATGGGAACTCACTTCTTCCTCCTCCGTGGTTACCACGACCACGTAATCCTCTACAAAATCCCCTTATTCTCGTGCCTCCATCTACACACTCCTCTTAATGGTGGTCATCATTCTTAGAACTAATGGCAATTTTGGTCTAGTGCACACCATGATCAATGGCTTCATGGATTTGATCAATAAGCCTACAATCCTTAGTTTCATGTTTAGTAGAGGTGCAAATATTATAGTAGCAAGACACATTCTTCTCGAATTGCATGTTGTAACAAGGTACATCTACTCGCATCAATTTCCCCATGACAAATCTCACAATCCATTGATGGCATGTACTATCCTCTAGGGAAAATATCCTTCACATGCCCTCTACTTCACAAAGATGTACACCATATACTACTATGAATCTTATGGGTTGAGTTTGCAGACAAATTCTCCAGCTACTTAGCCATAGCAGTGATTTGGGCCTCCAAGAACGGGATAACACCAATATTAATACTTCCAATAGCTTTGGCGTGTAAAGAAGCTTCTAACGCCTCGTGTGGGTCTCATGAAAGTATTATGAGATAAATATATTCTAAAAGGTGTTATCAAACCCCAAAAAAACCATTGAGCATGTTGTGAAGGGTGAATGTCATATGAAATTTTGACAAGAGAATCTTAAACCACACGTTATACTCTTACACTCTCTCTCATTCCTGTTGAATCTCCTTAAGGGTGCTAATGCTCTTCTGCTCAAACTCAATGATGTGGAACTATACTAGGAAGGCATTTTTAAACATGATGTAATCTACCACTGTCTAATGGGGTTTATACTTCCTATACCAGCTATGCGCACACCCTTACAACATCGTTGCAAATTGACTAGCCTTTCATTCGGGGTTTTGATCCCCTTTGCATGCCATAGAAACCCACACTTGTGAATATGCTCCGCAACATCCTCAATACCCCTCTAATCTGGAAAATGTAAAGAAATCTCAAAGAAAACTTGAGGAGGTGGCTGAGGCCCCTGTCCTCTTGTTCCAGACCCTTGGTTTCCTTCTCCTCCGTATCTACTAGTTCCACCTCCAGATCCACTAGTAGCTAGTAATGGGCTTGAAGCGGTCACGCCTAGGGTCCCCAACATCCCACTAAACTATGCGCCAACCATTTATGAGATTGTACCACTGCCATATGTGTGTCCCACGCAACTCTCCATGCATTACCCAAGCCTTTTATACTTACTCCTTATCCAAAAATTCCCCCAAACACTAGAATGGTATGTGCAGCCATAGAAGTCCCAAATGAGAAATTGTATCTCCTAGGTGTAGATCTGTCACTTCCACTGATACCAACTAGGTCAACAATACTCCTTCCTTGATCTGGAAAACCAAGCGCCAAGGTTTGGTCACTAGGTGGGTTCAGATGTGTAGTAATGACTCTTCTCTCTCCCCAATGAACTCTCATCAAAATTTGAAGGGTTCTCTCTGATGTGCTTGCCAAGATGGGGTAGCATAGACTGCTCAGGTTCCACGTCCTCTACCTAAACCTCAACTCCTTCCTATAATGTCTGCATCCATATATCCATCACACTTGCAACCTCGCATTGTCTAGTAATCTCCCTTTCACATGCTTCACTATACTTGAGTCACCTCTCTTCCCTTTCTTTCTCTTCCATAATGTCTTCCATCTTCCTCTACCTTAGCTTCCTCACCAGGGCTCAAGATGTTTTAGTTGGATCGGAAATGCCTCTAAACTTAAGGTAACAATCAAGATCTTTATTGCCAGAGGAATATCACGTAGAAATGATTCTCTGGGATCCCACAGAAACTCAAACTCAACAACTTCTGAACAAGAATATGTAGAAATAGCATACTCAAGAGTGTAGCTAGCCAACACTCCTTTCAACCAATGATCCATAGCACGAGTCCATGTCAGATCTACATCTTACAACCTCTCATATTATTCTTGGGATCATGTGTGTGATCTATAATACCAGCTTTATCTAGATGCATATGCTGAGAGCCATTCATACAACTCTATTGGGAAGCAACAAAAAAAAATTCATATAACTCATGGTAGAGGTTCTCTTCTACCCATCTACGTGCAACAAAATTAGGTCAAGTGCTAAATCTCTAAGCAAATTCTTCCTCTCGTGCTCTTGAACCATGGTTCAAGACATTCCAAAGTTAGGTGTTCTCACATCACTTATTACACAGATCAATATGTATGCCATTTCCCACTACAACTTTGAAAAGATGTCTCGGTAACGGAACCAAGATGTAGTCATTTTTACACCCACCAAAGAACAAGGGAATCCCATGCACATCAACCTATCACACAAGGTGGGTTTGGGCGCTCACCCGAGGCACACACGGATGTCGAGTCTCTCTTTTATGTGAACTAAGTTGGGAAACATCATCTATGATCCAAACTTAAAGGAAGTGAGTGGAAATGAGACATGCAAGCATCATAGATCTCAGAATGGCTTCTATATCAGTGCAGTCATTCCAAATAGAAAAGTACTTAATAAATTAAGAATTGAATCAAAATAGAAGGGGAAATGTGCAAGGATTCAGAATCATCCCATAAACATGCATAAAACAAAAGCATGAAGATATGTAAATGCACCATAATCATTTCTGATCATATTCATATAAACTTGTAACCTCATTACATTCATTAGATTCATTACAGAGCATCGTAGAAAGGAAGACCAAAGTCATGCATCATAATTGGATTCCTATCCTTTGACTCTCAAAATGAAAATTTAAACATCCAAGCCCTTGGTACATCCATCTCCTATGTTTTATCTACCCAACCCAAACAGAATTCCTTTGCAACATTTCTACAGAGCTCTGCTCCCTCTTCATCTCTCTATCTTTTTTTCTTCTAAGGGCGCTTGTATTTATAGACCGTTTGAACCGCCACCTCACCTTTCGAGGTTTTAGATCTATTGCCAAGTGTCTAGATGTGTTCCTCCATGGGAGAATTCTCCTTCGAGACCTAATCTCTCTAGTATTTGTCATGATGGTCTTCTAAGAGCTTCCATCATATGGCATATTCCTTCCTAGGCAAACATGTTTCCAGGATGGCACCTTATCCACTCTACATGCGCAGTCGGATCACACTTTTCTCATGTCCTACTTGATATGCCAAATACGGCTAAGTACCGAGACCTTGTCTGGGGGAGCATAACACGACCCCTCTAAAACACTCCTATAACCTTTCCTTTCACGTCTTCTCCTTGCGCGCCAATTTCTTAACTTCAAGCTTGTGCACCCATGCACCTTTTTGTACTTAGACAATATTTTAGGGGCCCAACATAAGGAAATGGAGCAATGGGAACAATGGCCTTGGTAACTATTGGTGAAATAATTTTTCGTGTTGCAAATTATGTGTTTCTACCAATGGTCATGGGGCTAATCCCATCCTTCTTATGTATGGGGAGGCTCCCATTATTGAATATAAACTATCCTAATTTTTTGGGGTGGCCAATAGGCTAGGGATCACATAAGAAAACTTCACTTATCTTATGGAAAATTTCTTATACAGTCTGTACAAGGGAGTAAATTTCCCTCATGAGGGATAAAGGAGAGTTGCATAAATTAGGAAAGAGAGGGTTATTATTATGAGTAGGCACTAGTAGAGTTCACACACAATAACCAGATTAGGTCCACATTCAATTATAAGAAAACAACAATGTAATAAATTAGCAAAACTAACAAAATTAGAGACACATAACTATTTAGGTTCATCAATTAAGGACACAAAATTCCCTATTGGTTATTCAAGATCACTATGTTTGCAAAGTTTTAGGATAGAGAGAGAATAGAGGAAAGCATAAGAAAATGAAATGGAAGAAATACATCTCTTATTTCTTGTGTAGTGGTGATACAAATCTCAACAACCTACAACAATCCACAATTTCTTCAGAAAACTCAATTTCAAGATCCTTTGGAATGGAGAAGCCATTTCAATTTATATCCTTTAAAATTGTCTTCTTATCCACCCCCATGTGACCTTTCAAGTTCTTATTCCAAGGAAGTGAGTAAATAAGTCCCCTTTTATAAATCAAAAGGTACTTTTACAATGCAACATTAGAGAGTCACTTAAGTGAAAAAGATAAATTTTCATGATTACATACAATGAGGAATTAGAAAGGGGAGAGAATAAAGAGAGAGGAAGAGAGAAGAAGAAATTACTTGAATAACTACTTGATGAAGAATAAACTCTAGATAGATTCCATGGAATATTCTTGATGATAAAATTCATACCCTTGACCTCCTTGCTAAATCAAGCCACTACAAATTCTACCTTCTCATAATGCGAGATGCACACCTATTCCAAATTAATAAAATAAGTCTCTGGAATGTTTCCAAGCTTTCTACACTATATGAACAAGTTCTCATGATATTTTTTAGTATTATAAATATATCCTCTAATCTCTATGATAGATTCAAAAGTATTTGCAATGAATGAAGATGGTTCTCCAGAACTAATCGGACCATTTCTTGAAAGTAAATCAAGAGTATTTCATAGGATGTGTTCTTATTAAGAGAAGGTATTATCATCTCTTACAAACTTTTAAAAATATCATATGAGATCCTAGATACATTTTCTTCACATGCCTCAAGCTTGGAAATTTCAGCATTTTACACATTGCACATTGTAATCATTGTGCGAGACCAAATGGGGGACAAGTTCTCAAGCAATGGATGAAAACACATTATGATTCACTAAGAAGTAAGAGTCAAGATAGGTCATCTCAAATACCAATGGGAGAATACTTTCCCAAATGGCCTTTTCCTTCTCAATATTTCTCCTAGTATCTTTTATCTTTGACATAGTAGCCAAGACATATTGAAATAATGAAAGCACCTCAAGCAGCAAATTCTTCCCCTTTTTAATAATCATGTCCACCCATTTATCATTGGCTCTTCCTTACATGGTGAACACCTGAGCTCTCTTGATTTTCTAGGAATTGAAGCTACAAATGGGAGAGATTTATTCAATCAAAGGCAAGGATGATGAATCGGTTCAAGAAATGATTGTCCATATGAATAAAATTTCCTAATTTTTTTCCTCCAATTGATTAATGGTTTGTTTTTATTCATAATTTCGTGTAAGGATCTGAGTTAAAGACTCCTTGAACAAGTGAGCATCACCACCTAGTGGTTATCTTTACCCAAATATACCTTCATCATTTCATAATCATCAGATGTCATCTCCTCTATAGGTTTGATGACCTTCATACATGCAACCTCTATAAACTGATCTTCAGAAGCATCAGTGAAGAACCGGAGGTTGGTTGTTCCTTCATATTTCTCCTTTTGTTGATCTACTTAGAGATGGCCTTAAATTTGGGCTCCACTAACTATTTCACTATTCTTAAATCCTCACCAATAAATTCAATGATCCATGAGAATGGCTCTAAAGAAGTGGAAAGGAGACTAGGCATCTCAGGTGCTTAGTAAGGTATTAAAACATGACTGAGATGAGTTTATTCAAGTGCTTCAACATGAACACATGGATATACCAAATTATTAAGAGACCAAGAAGGATCAATATCACCTAGTTCAATTTGTTTCATAGGGTGTTATTTAACCTTGGACCTCTTAGAGAGCTCCACATAAGGAGATACTTCAGCAACACCAATTTTTGTCCTCCTTATCTTTACCGAATGAGATGAGCTTGCATCCAAATCAGAGACCTTGTGAGATGAAGTGAGAGGATATTTCCTATGAAATACAAGTGTTTGACCACCTTAAATGCTTAAAACCCTCTTATTTTTGTACCATTTCTTGTTCCTCTAAATTATAGTCATGGTTCTTTCAACATCTTTGTCTTCGAATCCTCCGAGTCCATATGTGCCACATCATTATCTCCCACATTTGGGTACTTGGTGGCTAGAATGGATATTGGCTCAAATATAATGTACTTGATAGAGAGGGAATGGAGAGATGGAGATATGTGTGAAATTTGGACTTGATCTAGATACTTACTATTTTTAGTAAGCCACATCCCACCTTGAGGTTTTTTTAGAAATTTTTTTCCAATTTTAGATTTTTTCCAATTTTGAGTTGAGGAATTACACAGAGGTCTTAAAATTATTATTTTTGTTTTTGGTTTTCAAAACTTACTATTTTTAGAATGGATCTGGTTCCAACTTACTAAAAATAGAAGTGTTCCTTCTGAGTGTCAGATTGAGCTGAAATTAGTTTTTTTAGATTAGGTTTTTATTGTGATCTCATGCTCCAAATTTTAGGTGTTTTCAATCACAGAACTCCCAAGATCTGAAAAGGAAATAAATTGTTGGAATATTCATGTGTATACTTTAAAATCATATAGCATCAATGGGAACAAGGTTTGTTTCATCTCAAAGGTGTTATGGAAAGGAAGCTTCAGAAAAGTTTCATGGCAAACAGAGCTAGGATTTGAGAGCTATGAGAAAAAAGGTGTTTTCATCAATGGAGGGTTCTAAAATTTTTGGGCAACATAACAACATACCAGCAACAATAGGGGTATTAAAACATGAAAATGAGTTGAAAATGGATAATTATGAATATTATACTCACTCCTCCTTCACAAACCTAGCTAACTCACTTTTAACCCACCCTGCTTAACTTGGAGTTAGAGGAGACTTCAAGGAGGGGTTAAAAATTACTAAATGGGTCTCAAACCCCCTCATGTACCTTACCAAATTTAGTAAGGGACAAAGGTACAAAGGGACATCATGGGTGTAAAAATGCACCATGGGGTCTACCATCATGAGAAAGGGGCCAGAAATGAAAGAGAGTGAATGGATAACATGACCTAGGCATCAAGTTGCAAGTTGTAAGTGACACAACCTTCTCCTCCTCCTTGGTGGTGCATTATAGTATCCCCCATGTCCCTTTAGAAAAGGTAAAAAAGGGACATGAGCATGTAAAAAGTGTGCCAAGGGTCATCTCAACATGAGAAAGGGGCCAAGTCTTTAAGTGAGTTGAAAACACATCTCTAACACCTAAAGTTGTCTTTTAAGTGACGTAACATTCTCCTCCACCTTGATGGTGCACTCTAGTGTCACCCAAATCCCTTTTTAATTTGGTAAAATGGAGAAAGGGACATCAAGGGTCTCTAAGTGCATATTTTCCACTTTTGGAAGCTGGGTGTCAACATTCCACTATTAAAAATAGCAAGTCAGAGTTCTTTCTCTCCTGAAGATTTTCACTTGGTGTTTCCTACATCAATATTATATCATTTATAGTGGAAAACACCCAAAAATATAATTCCATTTTATGAATTTTATGCCATTTTTCAATTCTACCTCCTTTATGAATTTTATGCCATTTTTCAATTCTGGTCACAAGTGGTTTCGGAAGGTCTAATCGCCATCAAGGAAAATATGTTATTTTTTCTAACTCAACTTATAATATATGTAGAAGGTCTTATTTTATCCAATTTTAGATTTGAATAAAATTATAACTTTCCTTTGAATTACCATAATCTTCAATTGAATCTCCCCCATGATCGAAGGTATTTATCTGCACTTCGGGGCCAATATCTCGCAAATATGCTACTCACAATCCCTTGAAAAAAATTTCACAATGAAGTATACACTTTTATATTTCCAATGAGTATCTGGTTTCTTTCCAATTCCTCTTGAGACTCTTGATATGTCTGGAACAAGATAAGTAGATTTTTCATTGCTTTCATTTCCTAATACCATGCTAAGAATATCCTAGTACTACATAACTTCTTCCTAAACCTTTTTTTTTAGAAATTTCCTAAACTGCCTAAAATTATTACATATCTCTACCACATGCTTATTGGGTGCTTTAAATTTTCCTTGTTCATTCCCATAGGGTACCCATCAGTGTAAAATGCCAAAAATATCCCTTTTCAAGTCTCCAAAAGCACTTATCTTCTCCTAAATCTAAATATCTTCATGAAACAGTTTAATATGATCCCTTTCATATGAAAATCACTTTAAAATAACATTATCACATTCCTCCTAGCCATTATGAGGGTAACAGCGTAATCGAGTTGGTAGGAGGACAAGTTTATATTGATCGGGAGAGGGATATCTAATTGAGGATTAGGTTTCATGATTGTTTTTGGATTTTTCATGCTAAACATTTTGCATGAAAACCCATACGATACCCACCAAGTGTAAAAATGCAAAAATAGCCCTTTTGGAGCCTCCAGAAGCACTTATCTTCTCCCCTCGTATATAGATATCTTCATGAATCAGATTGAATATGATCCCGCATATGAAACACACTTTAAAATAACATTATCACACTCCTCCTAGACATTATGAGGTTAACAGAGTAACTGAGTTGGTAGGAGGACAGGTTTATATTGATCGGGAGAGGGATTTTCTATTGAGGATTAGGTTGTCATGATTTTTATTTTATTTTTCATGCTACAAATTTTACATGAAAATAATAACATTGACTTTGACAATCAGTAGGGTAAGTCACATGTTGTTACAATGCACATAAGTGCCAACATCACAGAAAAATCATCTCCCAACAACTACATCATCAAACATCAGGTACACTTCGACCCCAATGTAAAAAGAATAGAATAACAACAATTTCAAATGTAAGAAACATTATATCTTAAGTTTACTAACAAATAATACCGAACAATGAATGAGAAAAATAGTTATGCAAATGTTTATGTCTCATGTTCCTCAAACCTATCCCAACCAAATGTTGATCAAGAATTTGGAGAAGTAATGAACATATGTGTGAACTGAAACATACATGTATGATGATAAGCTAGAGTCAGTGAAGAGATTTTCATGCCCACAAATTAAGACCCAAAGTAACCATATAAAGAACCATTAAAATTAGGGATTTTTAATTAATATTTAGATGTTTAGACCAACATTGATCTAGCTTGCTATCCATTTTGAGATGGCAAGGGATAATCCTAATTTCACATGCGTATACTAGGTTACTTAACTTTGGTTATCTCCAAGTCATTAAAAATTCGAGATGTAGAAGAAGTGGATAGACCATACTAAAATTATACACAAAAGGAGTCTCATTGGATGCATTGTGCTCCTTTTCCTACTGGAAAAATTCCACTAAGGTAATTTATCCACGTAATTAGGGTCAATTTGATCATTTCAAATAAACATTAACCCTTTTACAATTATTATTTAAAATTATATAACAAGCGATTTACCATAGTATACTAAACCATCGTTTATTTAATGAGACTAAAACTAATACAATAGACCACTTAATGTTTAATTTCATGGGGTGAACCTAACTCCATATACCATATATAATTATTATTGTGTGTGTATACATGTTTATTATTTTAATATAATCCATAGTGCATCCCCACCAATAAATATTAACCATTTACATATATAAAACTACCTATTCCTTATAATTCTATTCATCCCATGGGTTCAACGGTTACGTAAAAACCCCTTCAATCAATCCCACTTTAACCTCATAAGAAAATAATTTAGACTTATAAAATTTCAACACCCAAAAATAATATTTCCAAAAAGTCAAAGGTGAAGACCACTTCCCATGTGCATTTCCTAGATTAAATTAGGACCCTAGGATGAAATCAATCTAAATAATAGCTCCTAGAAATCCCTCAAAGGCCAAAAATATGCTCCATATCATAATATTTGATTTATTATCTATCTCATTTCTCTCATATTTGTTTTGTTTTTTGCATGAATTTCTACATGTTTATTCTTATAGAGGAAGCCAATGGATGTATGGATCAAAATGGGATCCTCCATCCCAATCAGTATGCTCTCTTGGTTGGATCATAGAAAGGACTCAACAGAGAGAATTTGTAGCAATTTATTAATATAATTCCTTGATATGTCATATTCAGGATTTGGTAATTACCAAAATATAGGTATTCTCTCTTATTATTTTATTTGGGTTTTTATTATTATTTTTCTTAATAACTAGAAATACACACCTAGGAAAGAAGCCACTATCTACATAGGTCTAGATTGGATGTGTATGTGTGTGTGTGGGTATAAAGTTGTGTGGGTTTTAGAAGATTTACAAGGTTGTTTTTGTTTTATTTGTTTTAGAGTATATCTATACACGTTATTTTACAGAAGTATAAATAACCTACATGAGAGGGCCATAAGATATGAGAAGAACACATGATCAAGTTGAGGAGAATGGTTCTATGGGGATCAAATCCTAAGAAAGTTTCCTTGAAGGATAGTGGTCGGGATGGCCATCGACCAACCCTTTAACCCTATTTTATCAACAATTATTTTTAATTCCTTCAAAAAAACATTTCTCAAAGTATATATGTGTGTGTGTGTAGACACTACATCGTGCACTTGGGTACATTTTTAGGTCCTAAAAACATAGTAACATTTAAATTATTCCTAAGCGAGAAAACTAATAGTTGACAACTATCTTTGGCATCTTTTCTTTTGTCTCTTGTTTTCTATTTTGTCTTACATACCCTACACCCCAAGGGAACTTTACTGATTTATCTTTTATGGCTCAAGACACCAGGGCCCAAGTTCTCATGTCCCCTTTGAGTGCCCCTGACCCATTCTCACCTTACTCACTCTTTTTGCTCTCTTTTATCTTTTGGGCATATTTTTCACTTATGGTTTGGCCTTCCAGTTGTCAATTACAAAATTCAAACAAGGGAATCATATAAATACATAGTTATGTGTTAAAAATCAAGGACCAAGCACTAAGCATTACTATCATCACCTAATATTGCATTCAAAAGGCACCTAAAGCACTCTAAAGCATCCATTCAAAGGGATAAGGGTTGTATACTCTACATACACAACATAAGAAAATGGAGTTCATTATATTCCATCCACACATTCTACTACATTGCTACATTCTATCTATAGTCTACTATCAATTGCAACTTACACAAGGGCATCCTAGAGCACAATTTCTACACATGCTCACAAGAACTACATGGAGTCTGATATGTAGTGCAATTCTCGGTCATAAGTTCACTCTTGGGGTGACCACTAGGGTCAATCCGAATCCCCATTTTACATTTTCCTTTTTAGGTTTAATGTGGTTTGTGGGCTTGTGGAGTTGAATTTATCTTCCGCATGTCATAGGTACCTTTAGTGATCATATTGTGAACATCAGGAAATCAACAAGGAATAGCTTTGACACTCTTATGACACAATAAAAATAATATTTAGAGATTTTGCATAGACATGGGTGCCCAGATCCAGTCATCAACACCCAGATGCCCCTTTCGTATTGTGGGTGCCCCTATCCATCATTATTCATGAGTTACGAGAATTTACGGGGATCATTAACAATGATTTTTATATCATGTTCATCACTTCTCCTTCCAAGATTAGTTCCATATTGTATGGAAATTAGCTAAGTTATCATATCTCCCTCTCTTATTTAGGATTTTATACTTTACATCCTAGTTTTCTTGTTTCATTTTCTATATTGTAGCATTTGTACATCGCTTATTTCAATAGTGACTTTGTAATTAGATTTAATTAAAATTAAATTAAATCATTTAGTGAAACCAATCACTCAAACCCTACCTTCTGAGAATGCATCAAAATATATCTCCTTCTTATGAATTCATGGATCAATATTCCTATCCTTCTTTTACTCCAACCAAGGTTTTTGGCATGGCTACTACTACTACTGATTTTATGCAAGTTCGTACTCAGCATCCTCCTTGCTTCATTACTCTAATGCCTAATCCAACCATCAATTTCATCACCACCCACCACACTCGTCATCCTACGGCTCCACCTATCTATATCCCATAACCTACCACTTATACGCTTCCTCCCACTACCTCTAACTAGATTATGACATCATTGAGAAGATTAAGAATACACCTGAAAATATTTATCTTTATGATCTCTTGTGCAGTGCGCTTGATTTTCATCATACATTAGAGGTTTCCCTTCTTTCCATCCAAATTTAAAGTGATAATTAACATGTTGATTTTACTTACGTCATTCAATCCCTCAAAAATTTACCACATGCTATATCTTTTAGTGATGAGGATATCCCTCCCTCTGCTACTAACAATCCATTTGCACATTTTCTTATTACTACTACTATTGGCACCATTTGTATTAAGCATGTACTAATTGATAATGGATTTTCTATAAATCTATGTGCTCTCTCCCTCCTCAAAAAAATAAGCATTACTAGTGATCGCATTAATAAATCCTCTCAAGTCATTCATTTCTATGATTCCACCACTCATACATCCATGGGAACTATCACCCTACCTCTATAAGTTAGGCCTAAAATTATTCCCATTGTATTCTTTGTTATTGATAACACATTCTAGTTCAATTTCTTACTTGGTAGACCTTGGATTCAAGCAATGTATTTTGTTCCCTCTATAGTTCATCAGTGCATTAAATTCCCACAGGATGGCTATGAATATACTATTACTACGGACCCTAACCCATTCAATTTTTTCCAAATACACCATGTCACTACCATTCCCATTCTACCATCACATTCTATTCTATATCACAATATTGGCACATACGATGTTTATCAATCTAGGTGGTGGTGTGAATTAACTTGCTGCAATTAATATGTTGTTTATCAATCTACATTCATTTAATTATTAGACCAAGGGACGTAAAATTTCAATATTGCCAATGTTGTATGCACAGTTATAGATGTTTAGGAGGTGTAAAGGTAAATTTTTGTCACTACAATTAAGAAATAACAATGTTGGAAATGAACTAGATTCTGACTGAAAGTAAATACTATGGCTAATGAAAAAGCATGTAAAAACATAACACGGATAAAGGAATGAATTGTTGTTAATCTAATCATGCAATGAATTGAAGCAACAAACAAAATAATATGGTTAAAAAACCACAAGTGGGCCTTTCCTTGGGTGGTAATCCCTCCTAAGGCATGTGTCTACAAAGAATAAACATAACTCATACTTACAATCAAAAATACAATAAATTCTCTATGGATTGATCCCCTCTTCAGCGTTAGCATTTTCTTTTTATATCCTTCATTATAGCAGAGGCGTGAAGAGATAGATTTCTACTAGGAGTTCTATTTGGATTAAGTAAAATATCTTAACCAAATAATCCAAAATCTACATGTATGCAACAAAACTACTTAGTAGTTTTTTACTTAATAATCACATAACTTAGCTAACCAATTAGTTAATCAACCAATTATTAAATTATGAATTTAAATTAGATAGTTCTTTGTTAAGTTGTAATGCATAATCAAGTGATGATGTTGATTCCTCTCCTAGTTCTCATAATGGATTCTTCCATTAGCATGTACAATCTTAGGTGTGATTTCCACGTTGTTATATCTCCTCATAATCACAACTTTATTTATGTTTTGACCTTCTTTGGTTTTGGACACTTTTTTGTGGATAAGTTCCTTTGGTTGCATGTCAATTTTTGTGGATGAGTTCCTTTGGCTGCATGTTAGTTGTTGCATATGGATCCTTTGGCTGCATATCAGGTTGCTCCACATAACAATTTCTTTGTAAATAAGGTTGGTATTATATAAAGCATGATTTAACATCATATTGAAATCAAAATAATAAATGTATACTCATAACCCACAAAATAAATTAAACTATTAATAGTTATATTAACTAATATCCATTCCATGAGTTCAAGTTATAATGAAAATTTCTAGAAATATCATAGGGAGATACAAGTTTAGGGATACAAATGGCTCAAGAGAATATAGAAGATGAGGTGTTTTAGAAAATAAATAAAATGACTCATCACACCCCCAAATTTAACATCTTGAATGTCCTCATTCATGTTTCTTTGGCTCCTCCTCGGGTTTTTGTATCTTCCCGAGTGATGCTACATAAATGTCTAAAATCAACCGAGGTAGATGTTCCTTCTAGCATGGTTAAGAAGTAACCTCCATTCCTTCTACATATTTCCATGACTTTGTCATGTATGTCATCATCCAATCGTCTCACATACCAATGTGGTATAGGATAGTGACATATTGGTGGATGGTAACGATTGGAAACCAAGTTTTTCCACATCCCTTAGAAAATTCAATGTAGTCATTGAACCTCCTCAAAGTTAGAATGATGTTTTGATAAGAGTGCATTTATTTTCTCTTCATCTCAAGGTACATCTCTTGCCATCAAATCTTGTAGGAATATTTTATCTCTCATGCATGGAATTTTATGTTATCCCGGGCTTCTTCATGAGCTTCATTTCTCATATGGTGTACTTGTTGTCTAATTTCCCTATGTTCCATGTACTTTCCATACTCTTCAATAGTTGCATGTGTACTTGTAGCTTCACCCCTAATAATTAATGGCTGCACTTTTGAAAAGTGTCTATATTCTTCCATCTGTTTTTCTCTATACAATTCATTATTAAAATAAGAACACAATTCCCTAATTGGAAAATCTCCAATATAAAGTATTGGGATCTAGTCCCTGTCATATTCTAAGGCATAATTATACATATACAATTCACATAATAGAAGTTAAATTTCATGAGGCATTTTCAAGTATATTCTAAAGAAAATTTTAGCTCCACTTATATCAAACCAAATATCTAAGTTGATATAGGTAAGCTTTAACTGTAACATTTGTTATTTTAAGAAAATGGAATAAATGTTAGAAGGTGGCCTACATTTGATTATGTCATTGTCCACATAAATTGTATCTTATTTATTTTTATTTATTCTTTCAATATCCTTATCTTTGGCCTTAAGTTGTTTGTCATTTTCCTCAATGTCCTACTAGTGTTGGAAGATTAGTTCTTCCTTTTCCCTTTCCCATTTTCCTTGCAACTGATTAACATACTTTTCAAACTGTTGGACCCAATAGTCTAGTAAGGTTATATGTGTTTCAATGTTCCTATAAACTAGTTTAGCATGGTATTTGGCCACTTAATTAATGATAACATATGGATTCATCTTATCTTATGAAAACAATGGTGAATCAGGCTCTAGTAATGTCTCAACTATCTTCTCAATAAATGCAAAAACATTCCCTTGTACAATGTCAATTCGCTTAGGTGGTTTTTCTACTTCAATTATTTGAACAATATTTTCAATCATTTTTTTAACATCATAGGGAATATCATTACCAATAGCCATCTCATCAGTTTGTATTTCAATCACTGTGTGATCATATGCTTCCTCTACCTTATCTTCATCATTTCTATCTATATGAGTTGTGTATTTAATTTCTTTTATAAATACCTCTCTTTCCTATGTCTCATGGGTTTCCCAAAGATGAACTTCCTCTGCATGTTCTTCTATCTATCCAGTAGAAATTTCTTGAACCATTTTCTCTCTACTTTCTTCTCCCTTCTTCTCTTCCATACCCTCCATGGGCTCCACAAGACCTTGTTGGTCATGAATTTCAACATCAACACTTTCCTAGTCTATGTTTATTGATGTGGCCTCACTATTCTCATCTTCTAATTCTTTATCACTATCGAGTGTTATGGTTTCAATCTTGTGTATTTTTCATGTTTGTGGATTTTGAGTTCTTAGGAAATGAGAATGCTTAGGTGGTGCAGGAGTGGATTTGGAAAATGGAGTATACCTGGAAGATTTAAAAGTAGGACTAGAACATTTTCTCTTACTCCTTGAGGTGGATGGTTCAGGGGTTGAAAATACAAGTAGGTTTTCAATAGTTAGAATCCTCTCAAGGGATATAAGAACATGGTTCTTTTTAGCGGAGTTGTATATTTTTAGAAACAGGGGTTTCTGTGGATCGAGAAGTGGAAGCTATGGGTTCAAGATGAGAAGTGGAAGTTGTGGGTTCAAATGTATGGGTTGAAGAACTACCATTACTTCTCCTTCTCTTATTTCTTTTCCCTAATAACTCATTAATATTCTTGACCCTTGAAAAATATCTCCAATTCAATTTAGGATGTTCTCTTTCTAATGTATGTTTGACAATGAGAGTGATAAGACAATGGTGGGACAAATTTGACCTCCCTCTCTATGATTCTCTACTCATCCTTTTCAAGATTTCATTTAGGAAATTTGGTACATTAATATGCCTATCATTCTTTAAGTGATTGAGTAACTTGAAATGGACTATATTTAGTTTGGAATATCTACCCTCGCAAGTAAAATATTTGATGATATAATTAGAAATATCATCCCAAAGTGGTTTGAGAGAAGTATGAAATTTACCTTGTCACTCAATTACAAAGTTATCACCTACATTAGAAAGATATTGTCGAGATGCATCCATACTTTTTTTCTCGGGAAAAGCTATGTAGTCATATTTCATACCCATATACCAATATTCTAATCCCATGTGTGTTGGCCTATCACCCGGTGGGCATTGGGGACTCACCGAGGCACGTGCGGGTATCGAGTCTCTCCTTTATGTGAGTCTTATGAGAATGCATCATCTTATAATAGATATTCAAATGGAAATGAGTAGAAAATAACCATGCCACATTCAAGATCTTAGAATGAGTTGTTATCTTATTGCATCCAGAAAAGAGGAATAACAAGTAGCATAAGGTTCATACAGAAAGGAAATACATAAGTATTATACTTTTGAACACATATGATTTATAACAGAGCCTTATATTCATCTTAACAGGTTCAATAATCCACATTACATCCCTTGAGGTCATAATAGATCCTCATATAACTATGCAGAGCCAAGTCATGCATTAGAGCTATATTATGCTCATCATATTACAAAAACAAAAAGAATGCAGACCCATCCCCTAAATGTGCCATTTCTTATATATTTATCCTAATCCCTAACCCATAACATCCTCCATTATGTTTCTACAAGGATTTGCCTCTCTTTTCTCTCCTCTGCACTCTCCACACTCTATCTACTCTTCTCAACCCTTCTTTCTTTCTATTGGGTGCTTTTATTTATAACCTTATCACCCTCGCCATGCCTTTCAGAAGTTATAGATTGGTTACCAAGTGTCAAATTGGTCATCCATGGGAGCATGCCTTCTCAGATCCGAGTTATCCACTCCTTACAATGATGTCTTCTGGAACCTTTCATCGCATTCCTGAAATATTTCCTTTTTGATCCCACATGATCATGCTAGGTTAGCACGTTATCCACAAGGGTCATGATTTTCCTATGTGTTGCGTAGGATACCAAATGTGGCTAAGTAAAAAACCTATTTTTCCTTGCGCGCATATGCCATGTGTTCTATAAAACCCTACCGAACCATTCCCTATGCACCTTCAACTTGCACGCCCTTCTTCAACTAGGTCCCACGTGCCCACGCACCCTCTTGTACTTAGCTAATATTTTGGGGCCCAACATCAACCCACACTATGCTTGTTCTCCATCCTTGGAAACACTCTTCAATAAAGAAATAAAGAATGGTGGATCCTTACAATTGGTTGGAATGGAATAATAAATGAATGAAGAAATGGGGAAAAGAATGAAATAATGGGGAAGTGTTTTTATTTACGGAGGAGAGGGAAATCCTTCCCTAATTCTACTTCTAACTTTCCCCAAGTGTCAACCTCGTTCTAAGCTTGCTAACAGAGGTCACCCACTAGGGTGCTCACTTCTTCAAAACTCATCTCCTCTCCCTTAGTGCTCATTATCTCTACGATCTCCTCCAGTTGTTTACCCAAATCTTTGAGCGTGTCTATCCTCTCGAGTCATTTAGAGGTAAAATTCCTTCATCCAATTCTTGATTGAGCCCTGCAAGGTCTCAATGGCCTCTAATTTATTTTCCACTTTGGCTAGGATTTTGTCTCACTCAGCCTTGTTCCCCTTGTTCTTTTCTTAGAAATCCTTGAGTTCCGATTCATGGGTGGTAACCAAGATACTTTCCACTCTATCCCTATCTGTGTAGTTATCATAGGTAGCCTCAAAAACTTGCATGGCATCCTTTACATCGGTGAGGATATTGTTGTATTGAGCAATAATTTCCACAACCTTCCTCTTATTCTCTTTTTCTTGGCATGCCAACACCTCTTCTATAGATTCTAAGGCAAGTGGCCACCTCTCCATAGTGATTATGTGGGTCAATTCCTCTAGGAATTGTAAGGCTGATCCATATTTTTGTGTGGGTGGTGTTAAGTTTGGATGCTTCAAGACAATGGCATTTGTGATCATCTCTATTTTCTTGTATGCCTTGTGTACCCTTTCCTTCTCATCTTTTAACTCACACCTTAACTAAGTGTTGATTAGTTCCTCCTACTTTAGGTCCTTATTTTTCTCAAGGAGCTCTTCCTCCTTTTTCTCCACTCCACCTTTAGGAACTTTATCCTATCATTTCTTCCAAATGATCGGCTTCAACCTCAACTAAAAATTTGTTGAACACGTTGAATATTTTATCATTTGATAATTATTGGGAGTTTACCAAGGGTTTATTCCTTTTGTTTTGGCACCTTCAACAATTCTCCTTGGCTTATTTCAAATTCGGGCTCATCAATGTGGAACTCAAATGCCCATGATAACATTTTCCTTGTCCAAGGATATGCACCTTCCTCATCAAATGAAGCCATGGCTAAGATTTTCTTTGTTGGCACGGTGCTCTGAAGCGTGCATACAACACCTTGTTCGGATCATCGATGTATCCCATTCTTTGACCTTGCACTACTTTTGTGCTCTTCCTCCTTGTGTGTGTGGATTTTGAAATCTCACAGCCAAACTAGGATCTCCTCCCATGTTGCCATATTATTTTCCTACGCTTTCCTCCTCAACTTCCTTCAGACACATATCCACACTGTGTTCAACCTCTTGTCCCACCAGGTTCTCGATGGTTTTCTCCACTTCTCTCTCTCTGCGGCCTCATCTATGTGTTCCTTCGTGAGGCTTGGGGTCCTTCGATGTTTTATATTTTCTTCCCTGCTCACCCCCTTTCCTTGAGCCTCAACTTCTTCTTTGTCCCCTTTCTCCTCATCCCCTTTGTTATACTCCTCATCTCCTTCCTCAGAATCATGTATCTCATAGGCTAGATGGTCTTTACCTCCTTTTGGCTCATCATCATCATCCCTATCACCGATGTAGGTATCTAGACTTTCTGTTTCTTCTAAATCTACCTCATCAGTCACCTTTTACTTCTTCCTTACTAGGGATTCCAGTACATGAGATTCTTCCTTTTCCTTCTCTTTGACAGGTGATGTCTTCCTTGGTGATCCCTCATAGGTAAGGATATCTTTGTGCTCCAAATGCCTCTTCCTCTGGGGTCTTCACTTTGATAGGATACATCTTTCTCCGCACATAAGTACTAGGATTAGTGTTTGCTTCCAATGTGCTCACTGTTTGTGTGGTTTAAACACTTGGTACCTTCTGCACCTCTTCTCTTTCTCTCTTCCTAGTTGTGGCCTTCTTCCATCATGTAGGGTCTTTAAGGATGGAGACACCATTCTCCAAATAATCTCCTTTTTCAAATTTTGGCCTTATGCACAGATACACCCTTGTTGTGGTCCTTCCTGCAATCGACAACGTTAAAGGCTTCATCATCTATATCTCGTGGGAGACATATCTCTCCACATACGCGCGCTTCTTTAGGTAGGTGAGCTTCCGGTGTAGCTTGTGGTGGTCTATATCTACCTCACTAAGGTAAAACCTTAGTCTCTTGGCCTCCTTGAACCAATTAACTCTGGCTTGGAAGTATTGCGTGGTAAAGAAGAAGGGTAGTTTGCACCATGGACTCATATTCCCATTTTTCAATGTAAATATACCAATGCAGAAGTGTTGGTATACTGCAAATTCTTCCTCTCCATCCATGAGCATAGAAAACTACTCTAGTATCCTCCACTCAGTCCCGATGTATTCATTTATACAACTTCTTCAGTACACTTTGTGAGAAACCATCATGCTTTCACAAGTGTATTCCACAAACCTCTTTGCGGGAAAGGGATACTCTTCTGGATACTCCCAAACAAACTTTTCTGGCCCATCGAGAACTCCAATCTTTGAGAATACAATGGTGAGGAGGACATTACTAAAGAGTATCTTCTCTCCCTCCTGCGCGCTACTTATAGTCTCATCTGTGATGAAAGAGGACAAGTTGTAGGTTGTTCCCTCATGTATCTTTTGGCATACATTTAGCCATGCCTTGTTCACTTGTGTCCATCATTCCTGGTCATTGATCTTGGTCACCAAGTTGCAGCCATCCTCATAACTGGGTCTGGAATCTCGGTGATGTCAAATTATCATGACCCCTTCTTGTAGTCATACATGACTACAGTCTCCTTGATAGCCTCCTTGTCACTCAGATCATCATCTATGTTATCTCCTTCACAAATGAGGCCTATGAACTTGGATATTAGTTATGGTGTGATGCGCATCTTGCGCCCTACAAAGTAAAAGTGATCCTCATGCACATGTGACATCAACCATTGGTAAAGGCACTCAAGCTTGCCAAAGTATGGCAACTCATATAGTTGTAATAATCTAACCTTCTCTAATTTGACCTTCACCTCGTCGCTGTAAATGGGCATCCCATCTAGTGTCCTCTTGTTAGTTGGTTGGACCAACTCTAGCGCCATTTCCTTCTCGATTGTGCTCATGTGATGGTTATAATCACTCACACCATCTTTCATAAGTGTGACTCCCACTCTTTTCCTAGCAATACCCCATCTAGGTATTACATTTCCATGTACCATTCTTCATTTTTGCTTGTGATAGAATCAATTTTATTTCCCTTGCCCTTGCCCTTTGTTTTCTTTGGTGAAACAGTTGGTTTCTGGGTGCCATGTTTTCTAGTTGGATTGAACTTAAATACTCCTTCCTCTTTCTCTACTTTACTACTCTGCTCAATCCCAAAGCTCACTCCAAAGCTTCAACTCCTAAAATGAATCCTTCTTTCTTCATGCCCTAGCTACCAAACCCTAACCAGGAAATCCTTCCACAAGACAACGCTCTTCACACAACCTTCCTCACACCCGTGTACTCCTTCCTTCTAGTTCACAGATCTACTCTAGATGCACACTCAAATTTTTCAGATTCTCCTTTCTTCACACAAATTTCTCTCTGGATGCTCTAGTTTGCAAGAGCTTCTTTCACTTCATAATCGCAAGGTAACAAATGACTTGCCCGACCTTGTATTTATAGTTTTTGCTTCTTTCCAACATTAAATACTATACCACCTACCAATGTACTTTAACATTAAATGTGGATTTTTCCACTAAAATGACTTTAAGTGCTTTTACCCATGTTCACATCCTATGTGAAAAACCCTTTACAACCTTATGGCGCGTAAAAATCCAACCCAACCGAAGACTCTTACGTGCATGTCTACGATGTCGAAGGCACTTCTTCTATCATTTACCCAATTTTTCCCTCACCTTCCTCATATTGTTCATGTGCTCTTCATCCTTTTTGTACGTAGTTTCGCAAAGCTTTCTTGACACCATAATCCAATATCCACTTGTTTCCTCATGTTCTTTCTTCACCTTATGCACTTCTTATCCTTCAATTGGGCCATTCAACTTGTATTGCAAGCCTATAATTCACATCACTCCACCCCACACTAAAACATATGTGTGGTTCTCTGTGCATACACAACCTTGGAAAAATAATATGGTTATTGGCGCACAAGGCACAAAAATGAAACAAAAAGAAATTTACAAACAACGAGAAAGGGAAATTCTAAGCTCATTGGAAATACTACCTTATTACAAACACCAAGAAGACTTATTTATAGTAGGGCTTCAGCCTAATCCCATTGAAGTGACCTGGTAACCTCGTCCCATCCAAAGCACTTGTAACTAGAAAGTTCTGAATCAAGAATGTATGAGACTATGTAGAGTTTTCAACTTCCCATGATGGCACGAGATACTTGGAATCATACAACAACACCATCTGCCCAACCTCAAACTTTTTGTTCTTGATATGACAATCATGCCATGCCTTTTTCTTTTCTATTTTCGACTCCATCTAGCAAGTGATCACCTTTCTTCTAAGTGCATCAACTTATCAATTCTTTCTTCCAGTGCTTTCTCATTAGCTAACCCTCCTACGTGTGCTATACACAGTGATGGTAACATGAATTCAACTGGAAAAAAATCCTCTGCACCAAACACCAATTGAAATGGTGTGGCCTTGTTCAACCTTTTATAGGTTGTCTTGTATTCCCATAGAACGGCTAATACTTTTTCATCCCAATCTTGTCTTCCAACATCACAAATCTTAGTCAACATGTGACTTATTATTTTGTTAAATTCCTCAGCAATTCCATTTTCTTGAGGGTGATAGAGGGTAGTCTTGTGATGGGCCACCATAAATTTTGCTAACATAATCCTAATTGTTTCATTGAGAAAGTGTGTACCCCTATCACTTGTTAAACTTAAAGGGCAGCCATACCTACTAATTATGTTCTCTTATAAGAATCTAATAGTTTTTGTTGTGGTGTAATCCTTCATAGGTGTTATCTCTACCACCATGTCAAGTAATTAGTGCAAGTGATGATATACCATGAACCGAGTCCTTTTTGTAGCTGGCCTTGATTGGCCCTACAAATTCCATTGCCCCTTTTAAAATGGTTCGATCTTGGATATTGGTCACAAAGGAATTTCATCTCTCTTTCCATGTTTTCTAAGATGGTGATAATGGTCATAGGCCTTGCAAAACTCAATACAATCCTTGTAGATGGTTTCCCACCAAAACCCTACTAATAAAATCTTCTATGCGGTAGCATTTCCTGCATAGTTTCCTCCTATAATCCCACCATGTCCTTCCTCCATAATTTCCACTTGCTCATGATCTAATATGCATCGGCGCATAACCTCATCATGACCTAACTTATATAGGTATTTACTAATCAACATGTAGGGTGTGGCATGTATTGCCAATTTATTTCTCTCCAGAGCCTTCATTCCTTTCGGTGCCACACTGTTTTTAAGAATCTTTGCGATATCTTCTAAGTCGAGGGCACGCACGCATTATAACCTAAAGAGTTGTGCATCCAAAATGGTATCCTCAATGCTTTACGCGTCCTCACCGAGTTAATCCTTGTTAAGTGGCCAGGTCCTAATTTTTTTCTTCATGGTTTTACGACCATGATGAACTCAAATTCTTAAAATAATAGGACCCAACAACATATGCGCCCTTGCAGAATGAACTTGTTGACTAAGTATTTCAATGTCATGTGGTCTATGTATAATATGAATGGTGTTGCCAATAGATAATGCCTAAACTTGTGGAGCATGTAGATCATAGACAATTATTTGTGATTAGTAGTTGTAATTTTGTTCTGTTGGTGTCAATTTTCTACTTGCAAAGCACAAGGGATGATCAAAAATTCCCTCACCAGGTTGTGCTAGTACTACTCCCATAGTTATTCCTGAGGCATCAACATGCACATGGAAAGGCTTATCCCAAGAAGGAAAACGTAATATGGACTCCATGACAAGCCTATGCTTCAACGTGTCAAATGCCTTTTGATGCGCCTCTCCCCAATGAAAGGCACTCTTGTGTTTTAACAATTTCTCCAAGGGCAAGATGATCTTGGCATACCCCTTGATGAAATTCCTATAACACCCCCTGTGCCCAAGGAATCCCTACACTACACTTTAATTAGTAGGATCCCCTAATCCTACAATAACTACAACTTTAGCGGGATCCACTAATAAGCCTTCTTTTCATATAATATGTCCTAACGGGGTCTCTAATGGAGTAGCAAAAACATTTCTTAATATTGATGGATATCCTTAATTTTCAACATCTCTCAAACATCAGACTTAAATTTTCACAGAGATCTTTCACCAATCCATACATAGTCCAGTCATCTAGGTAAACTTGAAGAAACTTATGGATGAAGTCCTGAAATGCTTGTATGATGATGCATGAGAACACAAACTGTTGGCACATTCTTAAATCCAAAGGCATAACCATGTAGGAAAAACTTCCCCACTCGGTGGCAAAATTCTTCTTTCTCTAGTCTCCCTTTGCAATCCCGACTTGGTGATACCTAGAGAATCCATCTGAGAAAGAGTGGAATTCATGCTCGGCTACTCCCTCCAAAATTTCTTCAGTAAAGGGGGTTGGAAAAGGATCGATAACACATACTGCATTTAGATCCATGTAGTCAACACAAATTCTTATACTACCATCCTTCTTGATACTAATAACCATTGGGCTTATCCATTCTAATTCTTCCACTACCTCAATGATACCAGATGTTATCATCTTTTCTATTTCGTCCTTGACCCATACACATAAATTTGGATTCATCCAATAAGGCCTCTTCCGAATCGGGCGCGCACCTTCCTTCAACTTGATCTTAATCTCCCCTAAAGAATGGTGAATGCCTTTGATTTCATGGTACCCATGAGGAAACAAATCTTGGAACTCGCGTAACAGATCAACGAATTTTGAAACTTATTTTTCCAACCAATAGTATCTGATGATAGCTTCCTTAGGTTTTGTCTCCATTCCAATGTTAGCCTTATTTATTTTCAAGGGCTCACGGTAGGTGTGTGCTCGCTCATCAACATTGTTTATGAATTTACGCATACCTTCCAAATGGTTAGCATCCAAAGTCTCCATCTATTACATAGACAATTTTTCCTTTTTCTTTTTCCATGCACGCGCTCTCAAGTTGTATTTCCTTTTATTCCTCTTCATTGAGGCACATCTCTAAATAAGGCTCACCTAGTAACTCCAACAGCCTATCCTCTACCATAGCACTATCTCCCATCATAAGGCACTTGATCACCGTAACACCTTATCTATTGATGGCTTTGTACTCCTATATGCGAAATCATGAATGAGATTAGCCGCCAACTCCTACCAATTATCTATTTGACAATGCATCTCCGCATGAACATACTAAGCGCATACACACCTTGTAATTTGGAATATAATTTATGAACCCATAATGAAGGTAGTAATGCTTCTACACTCCACATCTAGGCCTTATCACATGCTTGGATATGGAATGAGGTGGTCTCTTTACCATGGTAGTCTTATATGATAGTGGGCATGTTATTCCTGGAGAACCTTATAGAAAATGTGATCCTCACCTTGTGCCATTCCAGGAGGTTCTCCTGATGTGTAGCCCAACAACGCCTTTGCAGTTCCAAGTAGGTTGTAGTTGATCATTCCCCTCCTGTCGTATTCATTCTTCCACTAAGCCTCCATTTCTCATAGGAAAATTTTAGGATATGATCCTCTAGAGTAACTTGGAAACTTCTTTCCTCCTAGGTGTCTAAGTGAGTGTGCCCTTATTACCCTTATTACAGATCCTCTCAACTGTTTCCCAATTAACTCATAAGTCCCATGTGCTCAATTGTCGCATGTCACACTAGTGGTATCACTCAAGGGCTGAGCATCTTTAAACTGGATGACTCCTCCGCGGGTGAATTATCTCAGGATCTCTGATGGAGCGCACATAGATTTTATCAAGGACTTATCCTAAGGGCTCAGTATAGGGCATTGACTTCCCATCTATCAAAGGAATGATCACCCTTTCTTCCTTATTCTCAAAGCTGATATACCCTTTGTTAAACCACAGGTTGGCATTATTCTTGTAACACCATGGGCACCCAAGTAATGCTAGAAATTTTTCTTCCTTGGCGAGCACCAAGACTTAGAAGTCTCTAGTGAACTTGGCCCTTTGGATGGTGATAATTACATCCTTCATAACTCCAATGGGCATTTCATTAGTCTTTTTTTCCATATACAACACATTTGAAGATGGCTGCAATGCGGGTCTTCCCATATGATGTCGGGTATCTAAGCTAAGAACATTACACTATGCTCTTATGTCGATGAGGATATTAATCATAAGCCATCCATCAATAACCACATTCAAAGTAATCTCCTTATCGTATTTGAGGTTGTGAGGAAAAAGGTTTGCATGTAAAATCTTCCTTTCATGCTCTTCTCCGGCGTGTGGTACCTTCTCTCTCTCTACCATTCTCCTAGTGAGGGGATAATATTCTCTTTCCTTAACATCCTGCACACTTCCTTGACCTCATCTAGGTCATCCTTTGGAACCTCGGCATCCTTCCTTTGCTCCAACTTCCTCGATTTCTCCTTTAGACATTAGATCTCCCCTTGTAAACTTCATATCACATCCATAGTCTCTTGATACACCTCCTTCGATGAGCAGGGTCTGAATATTTCCCATGTACCACTTCCTCTCTTGAAACTAATGTCCTTTTTCTTGGCATCTCCACTGGCATGTGCGACCTTTGCTTGCATCATCACCCGGTCTGAGTTCTAGTCTTGACTCATGTGCCACTCTTGGCATCCATTATGAATTGGCCTTCTTAATGCTCACCATCCCAGTGCCTTTGTCTTTCCAATGCTGCTAGTTCATATGCTCATAAATTTTTGGACACTCTTCGTACTTGTGTTTCTTTCCACACCATGAGCATTGTAACAGATCAAGACACTCACGTTTGTAATGCTCTGTAGATCCACAATTATAATAGGTTCCTCATGGGAACTCACTTCATCCTATGCAAAATCCTCTTCCACGCGCGTTACTCCATTTTTGTGTCCTTCATAATGAAGTTCATCATCCTTGGAACTATTTGCAAGGATAGTCTAGAACACACCTAGATAAATAGCATCATGGATCTCGATCATCATGGGTTGTAGAGGTACAAATCTTGTAATAACAAGAAACATTCTTGTGGATTGCATGCTGGAGTAGAGGGAATCTACTTGCATCATGATCCCCATGGAAAATCTCATAGTCTACCAACATAGTGTGCACCGACTTTCAAGGGAAACTATCCTTTGCATGTCCCTACTCCGCTTGCATCTATACACCAAATCCCACTATGAACATCATGTGTTCAGTTTGTAGACAGCTTCTCCAAATGTTTGGCCATTGAACCAATTTGAGCCTCCTGAAAATGACTGACACCAATATTAATACTCCCAATAGCTTCGATGCACAGGGTAATTTCCAATGCCTCGTTTAGGTCTATGAAAGTATTGTGCGACAGAGCCCTTTGAAATGGTGTTATCAATCCTCCCACAAACCATTAAGCATGTTGATAAGGATGAATTTCATGGGATAGTTTTAATAAGAGATTTTTGAAACATGCATCATACTCCCACACACTCTTTTTCATTTCTGTTGGATATCCTTTAGAGCTCTAATGTGTTTCTGCTCAAACTCGGGATATGGAACTCTATTAGGAAGGTGTTCTTCAATGTAGTGTAGTCTACCACCGTCTTATGGGGGTCATATTTCCTATACTAGGTATGTGCATGACCTTGCAATGTCATTGAAAACTAGCTTACCTTCCACTCTGGGGTAGTGATCCCCTTCACGTGCTATAGTAATTCAAACTTGCACACATGCTCTACAAACATCTTCAATACCTCTACGGTCTGGTAAGTGTAAAGACATCTCAAAAACACTTGGGGAGGTGGTGGGGTCCTTTTCCTTTCAATCCAAACCCTTGGTTCCCTCTAGTGTTTCCTCCTCCACCAGATCCACTGGATCCACTAGGTCATGTTCCTCTCGACCCACCATATCCACCTCCTACGGTCGAAAAGGACCGGAAGTGATCATGCCTAGTGTTCCCAACATCCCACTGAATTGTGTGTCGATGGTTTATACTATTATCCCACCTCCAGTTGTATGTCTCGTGCCACTCCAAGATGTGATACCCAAACCTTGTGTACTTGCACCTTGTCTAAAGATTCCTCCAAATACAATAATGGTTTGTGTAGTCATGGATGTTCCAAACGAGAAATTATATCTCCTGTGCATAGATCGGTTAGATGTGCACCAATGACTCTTCTTTCTTCATGCAACAAACTCTCTTCAAAAGTTGAAGGGGCATCTCTCCCGTGCTTTCTAAGTTGGGGTAGCACATATTGCTCATGCTCTACATCCTCTGCATGAACCTCAACTCCTTCTCGCAATGTCTACCTCCTTAGATCCATCACACTTGTAACCTTGTGTTTTCTAATCATCTCTCTTTCACGAGCTTCACTATACTTGATTATCTCTCCTCCCTTTCCTTCTCATTTTTAATGTTTACCATCTTCCTCCACCCTAGCTTCCTCTCCCGGTTCTTAGAGAAGTTTAGCGAGGCCATGGGAAATGCTTCTAAACTCAAATTAATGACCAAGAGCTTCATAGCCAAAGGAATTATTGATGGCGAATCATAGCACCCATGAATGTCTGCAACTCGATGGGTTGAGACTCTCAGTGTGATTGCATAACATGGAGCTTTTCCCAAGTGTGTGACCTCGCAAAATCATAAAAGCTATCTCTGGATGAAGGCCGGTTCCTATTCCTCTGTTCAGATGCACACATAAAAATGCAGAGGGTTTACTCAAAAACCTAAACTAACTTGCCAAGGAGACAGGGTAAGAAGATGCATAAAATAAAACCTAAACTACAAAGGTGATGCACCGAGGAATGAAGAACACTTGTCTTGCCAATAAACACAAACCATTAAAATGCAATGTAAGATCATGCATAGATAACCAAATTTGTAGTGAAAGATCAGGAGGATGTAAATGAATACAAAGAGCGTTGAGAATCATCCATAGGAGTGCATTATTTTCTCCAAAGATTGATACAATACACTACAAAATGCCAAGAGGCAAAGTTACATTACAGTTTTAGATGGGAGGTTTGAACTCCACAAGTTCACCTACCAAAGAGAAGAAGGGAGGGGCAAAACAAGAATGTCCAACCTTTAGAAAGAAGCCCCTCCTTAAAATTTATAGGAAGAATGAGAGAGAAAAGAGAGAGGAATTCCAAATCTACCCCAACCACCTCCAGGTTGCATTTAATTCATCTCATTATGATGGTAGGTGAGAACCCTAGCGAACCCAAAAAGTGGCGAACTGTATTTTGCATTTTTAAGAATTTTTTCTCACCCAATTAAATATATCCAGTCGTAGTTGGATAGAGGACCTCGTAAGCTTTCCAAAAATTCCAACCTTGCATGAATCCGAGCTCCCTGTCAAAAGTTATGGCCATCTAAATATCTACGCCAGGGTTTGCTTCCTGTCAGCGCTCAAAATGTTGCGCCTCCTGAAGGTGCGCCTTGGCATACATACGTGCGCCATGGCACATCCATTTTCATGTCGACACCTCTTGTTGTGCACCTCTAACCTGTGCCATGGGCGTGACTTTTGGCGTGTCGACATCTTCTTACCTGTGCCATGGGCGCATCCATTTTCATGTCGACACCTCTTGTTATGCACCTCTGAACTGCGCTATGGGTGCAACTTTTGGCATGTTAACACCTTCTAATGTGTGCCCTTGACCTACACCTTGGCACATCCATTTACATCAGGCTTTGAGTTTCTTTGATTTCCATATTCTTCTGCTTGTCTATATCTACCCCGGGGGAAAGATATATACAACAGGAATATCACACAAAAATGATCCTCTAGGCTCCCTCAGAAACTTGAACTCAGCAAGTTCTGGGTAAGAATACATAGAAATGGCATATTCAAGAGTATAATTGGTCAGCACTCCCTTCCACCAGTGATCAATAGCACGTTTCTAAGTCATATCTACATCATGTAACCTCTGATAGTCATCTTGGGTCCATATGTGTGCTCTATAGTACCAGCTCGATCTGGATGTGTATGCTAAAAGCCATTCATATAGTTCTACTGGGAAGAAACAAAATAATGTCTCATACATCTCATGGTATAGGTTCTCTTCTACCCATCTACGCACATCGAACTCAAGTCCAGTGCTTTGAATATCTCGAGAAAACTCATTCTCTATGCTCTTGAACCATGTTTTAACACTTTCTAAGGTCAAACACTTTGTCATCATGCATTTCAGGGACAAATATGCATGTCATTTCTCACAACAACTTCAAAAAGAGGTCCTGGCAATAAAACCAAGATGTGGTCAAATTTCATACCCTTAGACCAATAGTCTAATCCCATACACGTTGGCATATCACCCAACATGCGTTGGGTGCTCACCCAAGTCACACACGGGCGTCGAGTCTCTCCTTTATGTGAGTCTTATGAGAATGCATCATCTTATAACAAATATTCAAATGGAAATGAGTAGAAAATAACCATGCCACATTCTAAGAGCTTAGAACAAGTTGTTATCTTATTACATCTAGAAAAGAGGAATAACAAGCAGCATAAGGTTCATACATAAAGGAAATACATAAGTATTATACTTCGAACACATATATGATTTATAACATAGCCTTATATTCATCTTAACAGGTTCAATAATCCACATTACATCCCTTGAGGTCATAACAGATCCTCATATAACTATGTAAAGCCAAGTCATGCATCAGAGCTATATTATGCTCATCATATTACAAAAACAAAAAGAATGCAGACCAATCCCCCTAAATGTGCCATTGCTTACAAAGTTATCCTAATCCCTAACCCATAACATCCTCCATTATATTTCTACAGGGCTTCACCTCTCTTTTCTCTCCTCCACACTCTCCACACTCTATCTACTCTTCTTGCCCCTTCTTTATTTCTACTGGGCACTTGTATTTATAACCTTAGCACCCCCCACCATGCCTTTCGGAGTTCTGAGATAGGTTTCCAAGTGTTGAAGTGGTCCTCCATGGGAGCATGCCTTCTCATATCTTAGCTCTTCACTCCTTACAATGATGTCTTCTAGAACCTTCCATCGAATGCCTGGAATATTCATTTCTTGATCTCACAGTTGTCAAGCTAGCACCTTATCCACAAGGTTCATGCTTTTCTCATGTGCTTCATGGGATATCAAACGTGGCTAAGTAAAAACCTAATTTTCCTTACATGCGCACGTCGTGTGTTACGAAAAACCTTGTCACAACCCTTCCCTACGTGCCTTCAACCCACACACCATTCTTCAACTAGGTCCCACATGCCCACATGCCCTCTTGTACTTAGCTTATATTTTTGGGCCCAACAAGCTCACCTTCTGCAAGAATATTTGTAACTATAGCCAAAATTTCATCATCCACTCTAACTACTAAACCCTTGACATAACCTCTTCGTTTTGAAATGTAGCAGACAAATTCCTTCACCATAGATTCATTTAAACCCTATAACTTACTCATATATTTTTTCCTTCTGCTATTCTAAAAATAATGAAATATTTGTAGCTGGTTGCAGATTTGGGAATGATCAGTTGGCTCATGATGAATTAAATCCCCTCTCATTGTGAGCTTTGTAGATTATTACAGCTCTAGTAGGTAAACTCATACAGTTTGCAACAATGATGTAATAATTTTAGTAAAGAGAAAATTTTTGAGTACTTTGTTTTTATATCTCGACAGACTCACATGCGGCAGCAAAATGAAAATGAATTAAATTCATTTGATTTTCACGCACATGTGAGGTGAAGTAGTGTGACAAAGTAGGGTGACTTGGAGTGGCAGACTCATAGGTTTTAAAGGTAGGGGTGATAATTTTTATTTAAATAAATTTATGACATGGCATAAACATTAATTAAAAATAATCATACCATTGATACTTTATTAAAGTGAAATGAGTGTACTTATCTCGAGATATGCGTAGGATGATGATTGCATGTGTAATTGTTCCTTTTTCTACATGTTAGGTTTGTCATGATGTTGCATGTTGAGTTATCATGATGTTACGGATGTTGTTATAGTGTTGCAAGTGTATGCAGCATCATGTTGAAGGCTCCTTAGTGAAATCAAATAATTCCCAGAGAGGGAATATTGACTCATTTTTCTCGTTAGTCATCTTTATCATCACTCGCATGTAGGTTGTTCCTTAGTTTCTTCATGAAATCATAAGTTCTTCAAACATGAAAAAATGAGAGCTTTGTTGCATGTTGCTGCAAGTGGAACACTTAGTATTTGCATCATATCTCTATGTTAGATACTATACACTCCTTAAACAACTACACAAAATCTGTAAAAACAGAAATTCTAAGAAAATAAAACATGTTAGTTAAGTGTTATCTTGATCACCAAGAGAGATGATCAAATCAATTTTATTCATCCTCATAATATTCAAAAATATGAATATACCAAGGTCACTGAAACATCTCAATATTCAATAATTTCATAAGATGAACTAACAAGCTCAACTTCTTATCTTAGCTCTGATGTTTTCATCTCCATCCTTCTTTGACCACCTCTAAACTGCTACATGAAGGTGCTCCTATCAGTTGGATTTTTGTAAAATCTCAATATATGACCATTCACTAGTAGTTTGAATCTCATATGATCTATGGTGGTGATTTTTACAACTCTATTGGGAAAGATTTTCTCAATCTCATATGGACCTAGCCACCTTATCCTGAGTTTTCCCATGTGGTCCTTATATTTTGAGTCAAATAAGAGGGCCTAGTCACCTTCTTCAAATTTTATTATTTTGATGAACCTGTCATGCCATTTGATCCTTTGTTTATGTACTACCTTTGTATTATGCATAACTTTTCTCTTCATTTCATCCAACTCATTGAGTTAGAGAATCCTTTGCCTTTGAGCTTTAGGAAAATCTATGCCTAGTTCAAGTGCAGTCCTTAGTGTCTTGTTCTCAAATTCAATAGGGAGAACAACAGTCTTACCATACAAAAGTTCAAATGGTGTGAAGCCGTTTTTGTCTTCCATGTTGTTTTGATTGCCCAAAATACCTTTGGAATTATATCTTCCTAATCTCTCCTGTGGAGTGCAATAGTTTTTATCAAGATAACTTCTATTTCTCTGTTTGTTACCTCAACTTGGCCATTAGATTGGGGATGATAAGGTGTAGACTTCCTATGTCTGATTTCATATTCCTTAGCTAGATCATAAATAACTTCAATAGTAAAGTGTGTACCTTGATCAAGTAAAAATTTCTCTTGGTACTCCATACCTTGTGAAGATGTGGTCATACAATAATTTGGAAACTTTCTCACTCTTTTGATTTGGCAATGCTTTCACTTTTGTCCATTTAGTGAGGTAATATATGCACACTAAAATGTATTCCTTCTACTGAGATTTAGGATCTATATGACCAATGAATTTTAAACCCCATTTGTCAAATGGATGCAATACTAATTGAGGCTACAATAGCATCTCATATGACCAGTAGTCTTACCCATCCTTTTGCATCTATCACATCTCCTAGTATATAATGTTGTGTCCTTGTGCAATGTTGGCTAGTAATATCATGTTGTCAACACCTTTTGTGATGTTATTTTTGTAGGAAAAATGTCCTCAACATGGTTCACTATGGAATGATTTGAGGACATCATATATTTCATCATCATCTATACATCTTATCATAACATTATCCTACCCTATATGAAATAGAAATCCAGTTATCCAAGAAAAATTCACAATTTTCTCACTATGTATTTTTTTTCAGAATATAAACAAGTGTGGAGGCATCTTACCCGAGACCAAATAATTGGTCATCCTAGCATACCAAGGTGTTTAGGTGGAAATAGATAATAAGTGCTCATCCGGGAAAGATTCATCCACTACATGTTCTTCATTATTATTCTCCATTCTTAAGATAAATTCAGCTACAACATTGTCCTTACCAAACTTATCCACAATGGTGACATCAAACTCTTGCAAGAGAAGTAACCATATAATTATTCTACTTTGCTTAGAACTGGTTTTTGATCAAGTATTTAATTACAACGATGGTCAGTGTGAATAAACACTTGGTAATGTGTGATGTAGTGCTTAAACTTATTAATGGCATACACAACTATTAAAAACTCTTTTTCTATGATTGTATAGTTAAGTTCAACATGTTGCATGTTCTTACTAACATAATAGATTGCATAGTTTATAACTCCATTCTGTCTGAAAATGGCTCAAATGGCATGATTTGAGGCATCAGTATGAATGTGAAATGGAAAAATCCAATATGTTCCTCCTAACGTTGGTGCGATAGTCAACATTTGCTTCAGGTTTTGGAATGTAGTCTCACATTTTTAGTCCACTCAAAGGAAACATCCTTACATATTAATACGAACAATGGTATTGCAATCTTACTAAAATCTTGTATAAATATTCTATAATAACTGCATGGAATAGGAAGTTGTTGTCCAAAATAACTCCCCTAGTTATTTTGGTAACCTTCATCCCCATTTTAGTTCTAAAGTTCTTTATTATAGGTTATACGCACCTTGATGGTTCACTTTGGTACAATTTATTGGTTTTTTTCCTCTTACACCCATGCACACTCTTCTCTTATATGCCTTCCACTCTCCTAATTTTCCTCTATCTGTTCTATTTTCCTCACACCCACTCTCTACAATTTCTTCATCCTCCCAAAGATCTCATGCACCTCCTGCGCGTGGCTTGGACTTGCTTTCTAATATTTGGCTAAGTTCTTTTCATATTTGTGATGCCCCTTTTCCTTTCTTATTGTCACACATCATTCTTTCGATGCCCATTCCCCACTTGCATACATATCTCCTACAAGTGTGTAACCATTTTTTCCACACGCACTACTTTTACGCACCCTTCCTCTGCTTTCCTTTCGTGCCTCCTTCTTCTCAAGAAGCTTTCATCTTGCACCTTATTTTGTACCGGCTGTTGTACCACATGGCATATGTTAGTTCTTTAATTAGCTACACGTAACCAATCAAAATATGCCAGCTTGGGATCTAAATACCTACAAAGAATTGATGTGTGACAAGTGGCAAAAATGAAAAAATAGGTGTACAGTTGGCCACCCTTTAGCTATTCTACACACGCCATGTGTCACTACATGTTAGAGTGACCTATAGACATCAAAGCATCATAAATTTTGTTACATATATTAGATTGAGGTGTGGTTGGTCTTAATTGATAGTTGATGATGTGAGCTACAATGCGGGATATTTAAATTCAAATGTTGGCATGAATGGGTAGGTGAGAAGCAAGGAAATGACTGTCACCCATTAATGCAAGCTCAACCATCGATCTTGTTTCCTTCTTTCTTCCACGAGATAAATATGACATGGGAAGGTGTATTTTATAGACATATTTGCATTCATTCATTTTTGGTTGTTGTGGTTGAAATTCAAATTCAAATTTTCCCTCTTCTCCCTTCTCCTTTCTCCCTTTCCTTCTATATATTACAAATCTTTGCTCTTTGCAAGGGTTGGACTCTTTCAATTTATATAGGTATTTCCTTGTATTTTGAGTTACAGACCTTTAGATCTAGTCTTTACATGTGGATATCGGCCTCATATGCCATTGTAATAGATGTGCATTTCTAGAAGTAATAAAAGCATTGTTTTGTGGCTACTTTCTTCCTTAACTTGTTTTTATTCTTCTTTCTTTCTTTTCCCTTATGTTTTTTGCTTGTTGTGCCCTCTCACATCCCTTGAATTTCCTTTTCTAATTGTGTCCATTGAAAATTATTATGGAGCTATAATTTTATCTGTTTTATGTGTGTTTAGCCTTAATATGTGCATTCTCCTTTGTTTTCACTCAAATTTGATCATGTTCACCCCCATTTTATTTCTAGTGTTATCACCTCCCTTAGATTAGTTTTCCATTTTCACATATCCTTCTATCCTGGTCCCTTAGCATGTTTAGCTTAGGATTTCCATTTCAGCATTAGGAGTAGCATTAGTAGTAGAAATAGGTAGAGGAATTGTCCTTCTCTGAAGGTCTGTCTCAAGCACGCAAGGTCCCACAACTTAGAGATAGTCCCATTGTAGCCTCAAAATTCTTAATCCATCACAATCACATCATGGGTGCAATTTTGAGCTCCAATGCTTTTGGCATGCCCGATATAATAGGCATTGAAAGTTTAAATTTCATCATTGCTAAGTTTTGGTGTGTGACTTAGTGATTCCCATCCTTTAAAGGCTTATTTTAACACACCTGGTGACTCCCAACACGTAGATCTACTATTTCTAACGTAGTTTTATGCACCTTTCATGAGAAAAGTGCATAGCAAAAAAATTATTGCAGGTGAAGATTCCTTTGAATACCTCTAGCTATCTTCGAGAAGAACACGTAGCGGAAATACCGCACATGTATCTCCATCTCCAAAGCACGCCATGCACTTTCCACTCCTCCTCCCAATAGACCTCATGTGCAACCTATCATAAAAGTCCCACCACCTCCAAGAAACTTTGCTAAATTTACTAGCGGAAGTCCTCTTCTTCTCAATGCGCAACATGATATGCCAATGGTCATTTTCACAAGTATTCCATACTTTACTTGATGATAATCAAGTCAACCCTATTGAGAACATCCAAAATGTAGCTAATGTGTGCTCTGTCTATCTGGTCACACATGATGATGTAGCATTTAGACTACTTGCGGTGTCGCTTAAGGGCAAAGCACTTCACCGGTATAAAATCCTAAGACCTTCATCTATTTCCAACTTGGGATGAACTTGGAACAACTCTATACAACTATTTTGAAGATAAGTAAGATCACTTGTCATTGGTGGAGCAACTGAAGACAACTAAAAGAGCGCCCAATGAGAAGATGATTGATTTTAATATCGTTTCAAAATACTTGGGATAGAATCCCTCAAGTGGTAATACCTACAAACCCAAAGATGTTTTCCTATATTATCAAAGCGTTTTGAATAGTGATATCTCAATCATGATTTAGTCCATGGGAGGTAGAACCTTACCTGTTGCTTACAATATTGCAATAAGGGAAGAAAATAGTATCATTCATGTAGGAAAGCTAGCTCCCGGGCCTCGACTACGCCCCTTATTCTCGAAAATGCCTCACGCACCCCATCTTTCTATTACTCTTATTCCCAAGAATAGAACTTGACCTATTGCATCCGCATCCTATTCTCCCACATAGTAAAAGGAGGATGAATAAATGAAATCCCTGATTAGAAACTTGTCAAATAAAGTTATATCATTAGAGAATCAACAGCAGCAAAGACTTCAAAAATAATTCTAATCAGGTATATAATTAAAGACATCATCCCTTCATAAATCAATATGCAAATGAGATATATGGGCAGAACCAAAAAATGATAGATGGAATGATAGTGCACACCTTCCTTGTAAGTAGTTCCTCCTACGCAACCTCTTCCAGTGCCTAGTGCAAGCCAAGCATTAGTTCCAGCTTCGAAACAATATGGTTCAAGAGTCAGAATGGTGCTTTCCTTGCAATATGCCTCACAAATTCAAATCATTGCACCAATGTTGCACACGTGCATGCTTGGATGATTAATGTTTCTTCTAATGGTGAACCTTCCACAAGCGCAAATGAGACCAAGAATCAAGAAATGCCGGAATTTCCGAAGCCAATATTATGTTCTTTAGTACTAGAGAATTTTGTATAATTAATAAAGTTGTAGATGACACAAATGGACCATGTGCCTAGGTTTCTAATAACACAAGGTAAAGAAAAGAGTGATGGAATTTGGTGCATAAACTTTAGCTCCTATCACACATGTCAATCCTCAAAATAATAGACATGTATCATATCAAACCAACAGTCATGGCACGTAATTTCTTGCATGTGTGGCTCCACACAATACTCCTACGAAATGGCATGTGCCCCTCCTTTGTAGGTCAATCCTTTGCACCAGCTAAGGCACTGCCTCTACACCTTAACCATCAAGAAAAGATGTTTTTGTGCCTTGAATGCATAAGTTAATGGGATTTACATTCAAATTTGTAGACCAGGATGAAGAATACAAATGTAAATGTCACAATGTGGGATGCCCTGGCCATTCCATCTCAACACGAACTTTTCATGAAGCTCCAACAACCTCCCATGAGCTTATCTATTTATCCAAAACCTCGTGTTCTTGTCATATCTATCTATCAAGCAGAGGAGAAAAAATTATGGTTATCAAAACTCCACCATTTTATATGTCATTGGTCATAGGTAGACACCTTGTCCATAATTGTATGATTGACTCGAGCACTAGTACTTCAATTATGCTTAAGAAATTTTTTTATGTCCTAGGTCTTAAGTATAACCCTTTGTCCAAAGTAGTATTATAGCTTGATGTCTCAACTATTACCACTCTAGGATTCATCAAGGATCTTGAGTTAACCCTCCATGCATTTCCAAGCCTCATAATAACTCAATATGTGTCAATCATTGACCTACCTCCTTTTTTTTCCTTGTGTCTATCAAGATATTTCACTGCTAAAGTGGGTGGTTACTTGTCTTCTGATTGGTCCCATATGTTACTAAAGATAAGGTATGGTACTCGGTTTACCATACAAGTTGAACCAATATTTTCCTATCATGTTGAGTCATATGACCCATCCCCTCTCCAAGATAATTTCCTAATCCAAGAAGGTAAAAACAAGTTTCAGAAGATCATCCTATTCCTCCTCCTCTACCTGATTTATTTCTAGATGAGTGGGTAGAAAGGCATCACAAATTTGACCCATATGTTAAATAGTTTAAAGCCTTTGAAACTTGGGCTTGGTACTTATTGCATCCTTGAGTAAGAATTTATTCTCCCGCACGCGCTCAAGCAAAGTGAAGAAAATTATAGTATGTGGAAGTTATATTTTGATGGTTCTAGAAGCCAAAATGACACAAGCATAGTCGTTCTCATTTCTCCCAAGGATGAGAAATTATTCTTCATGCACAAGTTGTAGTTTGCATGCTCCAACAATGTAGTAGAGTATGAATCATTGGTGCATGGCCTCTCATTACTGAAAAGAGATAGATTAAGGCATTGTAAATATTTGGGGACACATAATTGGTCATCCACCATGTCAAAAAAATTCTCTTAAAGCTTATAAAAGAATAACCTTCTTAAGGCTTATAAACATAGAGTTTGGGACCTTCTGAACAGGGATTTGATGCTCTGAATTTTTGCCAGCTGAGGACTTTATCAAAGGAAATGTACATCATGTCAAAATGGTGATCAAGCCATCTATTCTAGACAATAATAAAAACTAGAAAGTGTTTGATAGTGATGAAAAAATTATCCAATTCATTTAAAATGAAGTTGAGTTCTCCTCAAGCATGCAAGTTGACTTGCATGATAACTATGGTGACCAAGTGATTCAACTCAAGATAAATAAGTTTCCTAAAGGATTAGTCATCTTAGAGAAAATTTTATCCCTAATGATGAGTTCAAGGGTGAAGAAAATTATATGTGCATGGCACAAGAAGATTTCTCCCAAGTCACTATTTCCGTGGAAAGGAGTTGTTGAGTAAAGATTGCACACGTGTGATGAAAAAAGAAAGATTTCATTTCTTTGTGTCAAAATAAAGTGATATCTTCTCATGGGAATATGAATACCTTAAAGGATTTGATCCAAGTGTTGCTCAACACTCCATTGACCTTGATCCTAGCATCAATCCCATCAAACAAAAATAGAGGCCAATTAATCCAAGGATAGAGCCCTCATGAAGAAATATTTATAGAAACTCATCGAGGTGAAGATAATATTCCCCATAAAGTACTCTACTTGGGTCACAAATCTTGTTCCAGTGCACAAGAACAATGATGAAATTATACTCTGCATCAATTTTAGAGATTTGAATAAGGCATCCTTGAAGGATCACTATCCTTTTCCATATATGGAATAGATTTAACAACCTTTGGTTGGTGCAAAAATATTTTCCAAGCTATATGGGTATTCTAACTCCATTCGATCATGGTCAAGGAAGAGGATCAATTCAAAAAAATTTAAAACCAAGTGGGGGACATATGCATATCATAAGATGCCCTTTTTCTATCAAATGTAGGTGCAACATTTCAGATGTCATGGACATTACCTTCAAAGGTTATATTAATGAGTTCATCTTGGTTTACCTAGATGACATAACTTTCTTCTCAAAGCAAAGTACGGATCATATGGTGCACTTGGAGAAACAAATTGAGATATGTAGAGAATTTGGGGTATCTCTCAAGCCCAAAAATTGTAAATTTTGTGTGGCATAGGGAATATTTTGGGCCATGTGGTCTCAAAGGATGGTATTTCTATTGATCCTAAGCATGTTTTAGCCATACTTTCTCTCTCCCTGTCAACGCATAAGAAATCCTTACCTTCCTAAGAAAAATCAACTTTGTTAGGCACTTCATCCCTAACTTTGTAGGACTGGTAAGGCCTATCACCCTCATGCTTAAAAAGGAGACATCCTTCAAATAGACAAAGAAGGAAAGGAGAGCTTCAAAAAGGTCAAGCAGAAATTGTTTTTCGCACCAACACTCATCAATCCAAATTACTCCAAGGATTTCATCATTTATGCTTACAGAGCTGATGCGAGTGTTGATGTTGTTGTGACGTAAGAAAATGAACAAGGACTAGAGTATATAGTGGCTTTATTTGGTAAAACATCAAGGATTATGAATTGAAATACAGTCACATGGAAAAATAGGTCTATGCCATCATATGTTCCTCAAAAATTTCAAAAGTATTCTCTCCAAAAATCATGTTAAGGTTTTACTTTCACACTCAAGTGTGAGATAATTCATTATAGGGGCAGAAATCAGTGAGAAGAGAGAAATATGGATGACCACAATCATGGAGTACGATGTGAATATAAAATCCAAAAAGTTGGTTAGAAGCATCACACTCTCTAAGAAGCTTGTTGAGGATGCACAAATCTAAACCTAAGACCTTGTTGTTTATTAATGATGAAATCATGCACACTTTGAAACTCAACAAAGGGAAAAACTTGGTGTGTGCACCTAGATGAAGGACATGATCACAATCCTTTCCACTGAAAATATCCTCTTTGTTTAAACAAAGTAAAGAGGCGACATCTGAGGCTGGAATCTATTCATATGCACTTATTTATGGTGCCCTCTTCAAAAGAAATAATGATGGAGTACTCTTGCTAAGGAATATTGATGGCGCGTAACTTGACAAAGTGTTATTAGAATTTCATGTTGGATTCCCCAGGTGGAAACTTCTTTTTCAAGGTGACAGCAATAAAGATCATCAAGGCAGATATTTTTGGGTTACCCTATTCACGACACACACATAAGTGGGTCATGAAATGTAAATAATGCACTTTCTTTGTAGGAAAAAATAAACTAGCAGTGCTTCCCCTCCGACCAATCCAAGTGGATCAGCCTTTTGCATAATGGGGTCTTGACTTCATAGGCATGATCAATCCTCCTTCAAGTGCTAGGCACAGTGGGTGCTAACAGATACAAATTACTTCACCAAATGGACAGAAGATGTCATGCTCAAGGAATCAACTGATTCAGTCATCCTTGAATTTATCGAAGGTATTGTAACAAGGTTTGGCATTCCTTAGACCATTATCTCTGATAATGCAAAATCCTTCCTTGGTACTAAAATTTCTAATTGGGTGCTAAGCCTTGGAATCTACTTGAATACTTCTTCCAACTATTACCCCCAAGGTAATGGCTTGGAAAATTCAACAAACAAGAACCTAATCAGAATCATGAAGTGGAAAATGAATATCAATCAAAATCTATGACACAAAAAGGTTTCACATGCGTGTGGGTAAATAGAATCATAGTTAAGAAGGCAATAGATGCTTCACTATATAAACTTGTTTATGGAAAGGAAGCTCAACTTCCTTTATCTCTTGAGTTGCCTTCATTAGAGATTTCCCAACAGCTAGAGTTTGAGGGCATGGATCAGAGAGAAATCATAATGGAAGAGTTGGTTAAACTTGAAGAATTAAGGAAATCTTCCATAATCAAGCTAGAACAACATCAAAAATCAACAAAGAAGTGGTTCGACAGAAAGGCTAGGCCTCAAGATTTCAAATTGGTGACTTAGTCTTAAAATGGGATGCTAACAGAGCCAAACCAGGCGTCATTCAAAGTTTGATGCACTTTGGAGTGTCCCATACATCATTAGTTTGTGTAAGGAGGCTAACTCTTTTGAGTTGTCTCATCTTGATGGAGGCGCACTATCAATCCCAGTCAATTGGATTTATCTCAAACCCTTCCATTAATTCTTCTACATCATTATATATATTACTATAGTTCTATTCCTCCAAGTGCATCGTGGGCACACTATTTTGTTTTTATATAGCTCTTTCTTCTCGTGCACTCATCACGTGTGCTCATTTGTTGCTTCCAGGATGTTAGTTATCTTTTGGAATTTTTCAATAGTTTTGCAGGATTCAAGATAGATTACAGAAAATCATTTCAAATAACTTCATGGGGTAGTTCTTCAAGTTACAGATCAAGATTTCATAATTCAAGTTGACTCCATGCCCAATGGATGCTCTAGGCTACTAATCTCCTTCATCTAGCAGGAAGATGGCCCCAAAAGTCACAAAATGTTGTCAAAAATAACTCCCCTAGTTATTTTGGCAACGTTCATCCCCATTTTTGCTCTGAAGTTCCTTATTATAGGTTGTGCACACCTTGATGGTTCACTTTGGTACAATTCCTTGGTTTTTTCTCCTCACACGCCCATGCACGCTTTTCTCTTTTATGCCTTCCATTATCCTCCTTTTCCTCTATCTCTTTATATTTTTCTTTGTGCCCACTCTTTGCACATTCGCCTTCCTCCTAGCAGCTCATGCACCCTACGCACGTACCTTGGACTTGTTTTCCAATATTTGGATAATTCCTTTACAAATTCCCACCCCCTTTTCCTTTCTTGTTGTCACACACATATTATGTTAATACTCACACCCACCTTGCATACTTGTCTCCTACAAGCGTGTATCCATTGTTTCCATGCACACTACTTTTTTGTACACCCTTCATCTACTTTCCTTCCACGCCTCCTTCTTCCATGTTCTCATTTTGTGCCTTCTTTCACGCTAGTTGTTGTGTCACATGGAATACATCATATATTGAATGATTTACATGCAACCAATCAAAATGTGTTAGTTGGGCACTTTGAATCCCTATGAAAATTGTTGTGTGACACATGGCATAAATGATAAAACACTTGTACAATTGGCTTCCCTTCAGCCATTTTATGCATGCATGCATATGTCACTACATGTCAAAGCGACTTTGTAGACGTCATAGTGTCATAACTTCTCTTGTAGATCTCGGATCAATGTGTGTTTGGTATTGATTGAGATATGATGACGTGAGCTATAGTGTGGGATATTTAAATTCAAATGTTAGTGGGACTGGGTAGGTGAGAACCAAGGAAATGGCTTTCAGCCATTGATGCAAGCTCAACTACCAAATTTTCATCATATCTTGTTTCCTTCCTTCTTCCATGAGAAGGTGTATTTTATAGAGAGATTTGTAGGCATTCATTTATGGTTGTTGGTGGTTGAAATTCAAATTGAAAATTTCCCTCTTCTCCTTTTTCCTTTCTCCCTTTCCTTTTATATATTGCAGAGCTTTGCTCTTTGTAAAGGGTTAAACTCTTTCAGTTTGTATAGGTATTTCCTTACATTTTGAGTTACATACCTTTAGATTTGGTATTTTCATGTGGATATCAGCCTCATACACCATTATAATAGACTGTGCTTTTTTTGAAGCAATAGAAGCATTGTTTTGTGGCTACTTTCAACCTTAACTTGTTTTTATTCTTCTTTCCTACCTTTCCCTTACGTTGTGTGCTTGTTGTTCCCTCTCACGTCCCTTACATTTCCTTTTCTAATGGTTTCCATTGAAAATGATTGTGGAGATATATTTTGATATGTGCTACATGTTTCTAGCCTTCCTATGTGTATTATCCTTCATTTTTGCTCAAATTTGATCGTGTCCACCCCCTTTTCTTTCATGTGCTATTGCCTCCCTTATATTAGTTTTCCATCTTTGCATATCCTTTTATCTTTGGTCCCTTGGAATTTTTAACTTAGGATTTCCATTTCACCATTAGGAATATCATTAGAAGTAGAATTAGGTAGAGCAATTGGCCTTCTCCGAAGGTCTATCTCAAGCACGCAAGGTCCCATAACTTAGAGATAGTCCCATTGTTTCCTCATAATTCTTGATCCATCACGATCACATCACAAAAGTGCAATTTTGAGCTCCAAAAGAAGCTCCTTAAATCCGTATGTTTCTTTGGTGTTTACATATTTATAATTATAACTATATTTGTTACATCTACCTCGAATTCCAATAAATGATAGGTAGTGCCCCAAGACTATTCTTCCAGCCATCATCGTGTAGCATTTTTCATTTCTTAAGGACAAATTACACTCCTTGAATCTCTAAAAAAATTCCAGATACTTCATAGCTTCATCAAAAATACTATCATGTACTATAAAATCATCCATGTGTACCTCCATGCAGTCATTTGTTAGATCTCGAAAAGATGTTTAAGACTTCCCTCGGAATGTAACATGTGCATTGCACAAACTAAAGGGAATAATAAAATATGAAAAAACTCCCCATGGGTATGTGAATGTGGTCTTGTCTTGATCCTCTGGTGTAATATGAATTAGGTTGTATCCATTGTATCCATCAAGAAAAGAAAAATATTTATTACCAGCCAGAGTTTCAAGTACCTGATCAATTAAAGGAAGCAGAAAATGATCCTTCTTTGTTGTTGCATTTAGCTCTCTATAGTATGCATAAATCCTCCATTTTCCATTCTTCTAAGGTACAATGACAAAAGGTGACACCCATTGACTGTTTGAAATTAGATATATGAATCCAACATCTAATAAAAATTTTAATTCTTCTTTCAAACTATCCCTCACTACTGGGTTCATTCTTCTTTGTGTCTTCCTTATTGCTTACTGAGTTGTCTCTCGATGTATACATTTTATGTATAGAGCTTAGGATGGATTCCATGCATGTCACCATAGTCTCATGCAAATGTTGTTTTGTGTTTCTACAGAAGAGAAATCAACAACTTCTCTTGTTGCATGCTCAACATTTTATTCACATTAAGTGGCTTTCCCAGAGTGATTTCCACTTGCTTATAGATATCAATCATGGAGAATGCATTTCTACTTACAAAATTTAGTATGCAATCATGTGGGAGAATGTAGTGAAGGATGCAATTCTTACCTGGAACATTCATAGTGCTTTTCTACGGTAGAATTTGGTTCACGAGACAACTTATACATTGTAATTTATCATCTACTTATTCACTCTTTCCATAGTTATTTTGCAGGATGTTGGAAAGAACAAATTCTTCTTCTTGTCCCTCAAGTATGCATGACTTCTCCAGCATCATGAGCTACTATACTAATCTTTGGTCTTCTTCTAGTTCCTCGAGACAAACCGTTTGATCTTCTTCATTGAACGGTTTTGTAGGCTAATAAAGCGTGATATTTTTGGTACCACTTTCATTAGAGATAAGCATATTACCATATTTGCATCCTATGAATGCATCATTAGTTGTCAACCATGGTCTTCCTAGGATGATAGGATATCCTCCCAAGCTTTCTTTTGGTTGAAGAACAATAAAATCAGCAGGGTATTCCCAAGAGTCTACCACTACCATTATATCCTCAAGGAATCCTTCGTGTTTCATTTTTAATTGTGTGCAAGCTGCAAGACTGTGGTTGTTGGTCTTAGTCCCTCTAACTTCAAATCATCCATGATTTGTTTTGTCATTACATTTATGGTTGCCCCCAAGTCAATCAAAGTATTCTTTATTTTTCCGCATTAACTAAAACGTTTGTTCATGGGTTACATGGATCTATATATTTAGGCAAGATTGAATTTCCAAGAATAATATCAGCTAGTTGTCCAACAAATTATACAATAGATGGATATTTTTTCTTCCTTCTTGGTTTATTTATGCATAGATCCTTAACTAACTTTCTATAAATTAGTACATCCTTAATGGCTTGAATCAATGGAATTTTGACACAAATATCCCTTAGCTTGTTGACAAAATCAGAATCAGATTTTGATTTGAGGTCAGTCTTCTTTTCTTATAATCTTTCAGGAAATGGTGGCTCATCACCCGCATTTAATCCTTACTTTGGAATACTACTCGTGTTACTACGCATCTTCCTACAACATCTTCTATTTTTTTGGATCATATTGCAGCGCCTATGGTTCATCAACAATCTTAGTAATGGTGGGTCCGGTTGGTGGAGGAAGTGTTCTTCCTAAGCATAGTTGGATATTGTCAACATCAACTAAATAGGTAGGGTATTGAGTTGGTTTAGTGGTGTAGGTTGGCTGAGCAACTTTATTGTTGGGGTTAGGCATTGGTTGAGATGGTAGTTGAGTGGCCTTTGGTTGATATTTTTCTTAGGGATTTAGTATTAGATATTGTTGTTGAGGGTAAGGAGGTTGATTGTAGGATTGTTAGTAATTAGGAGGTGGGTTATTCCATTTTTTCCCTCATCTCCAAGGTTGTTTCCATGACGAGGAGGTTGTTGTTAGTGGCCCTAAACCGAGGTTGTTGGCTAGATTTTATGCTCAGCTAAACATACAACCTAGGAAGTCATGGGATAAATCCCCTTCATTTAACAATGAAGCTCCCGTGTGCTTTATTTTTTTATTCTACTACCTATCTAACTATTTTTGGGTATTACTTTAATTGAATAACTCGTGAACCACAACTAAAAATTTGGCAGCAAGTAATCAATTGTACGGTAACTAGAAGAAGTAGATGTAGAGAATGGAAACTAGAAATGAATTATGTAAGGTAGGAAGTGTGTCCAATAACAAGTAGTTTTTAAAGAAAGTTACCTTCACACTAAATAAAAACATTAACTAATTCTCACAAATTTAAGAAAAATGAAAAGAAGTGTACTCATATGAAAGCTAAGATAACACAAATTTTATCATTAACATTCACAATTTGCACAATAAGACTTTAGTAGACACAAAGTTCAACCAAAATCCTTCTTTCTTATTATTCAACTATCAATTATTTATAATGTGCACATCTATTTATTTCAACACAAAGTCTAAAACAACCATGTACAACATATATAACCGTAGTTTTCCCCAAAATTCTAAGATCCTTTGACCCGTAGGTCTCTTCTTCTATTTATAGTCAACATAATGGAAATACAAAAGAGATACAGTTTGTTATACTTCCATAAATATCTAAATATAAAAATACGAGGAGTTAAGAACTTTCTTCCTCAAATTCCTCATTGCATGTCATATAACAGTTCATAATGTTCTAGTATTTAAACAAGAATAACCAATTGTCCACTATCATCAAGTAATTTTGACTTTTTCAACCAACTTAAAGTAATTTTGATTAATCAATTACTTCACCATACAATAATTTCATTACACGATTACATTGAGAAGTAGTTGAAGAAAGAGATGAGAAGAAGAAGAAGAAAAATTCGGCTAAAGAAACCTGCCCATACTACATTAAATTTGGTAAAGATCTACATGAAACTTCATCTTATCCTGGGAAAGTTTTTATAATTATTCTCCCAAATTTACCATTTCCAAAATTAGATCTTTTGGATTCCATGTTGTAGAGGATGTCGATAGATTTACGAAAATTCCAAGATCTTGAAAAACATATCATCAAAGAAAAATTTATGGCCAATCAGTTTTTGACCCCCATTACTACCTTCCAGTGTATTATGGCATTCAATAGTTGCATTACTATTTCACACTGAACTGTAGAATGTTTTACCATTTTATCCCACTTACTCCCACCAAAAACTGATTTTCATGATTCCATTGCGTAAAGGACATTGAGAGATTTTCAGAAAGTCCAAGATCTTGAAAAATGGAGCACCAAAAAAATTTTTATGGTCAATCGGGTTCTTGACCCCATATTACTACTTTCCAGGTGTATTGCAGTGTTCAACAGCGATTTGCATTATTGTTTCACACTAAACTGCAGAAGTTTTTTCTATTTTCTCCCACTTAATCCCACCAAAACTTATTTTCATGATTCCATGGTGTAGAGGATGTCAAGATCTTTCTGAAAAGTCCAAGATCTCAAAAACGCGAAGCACCAGAGCAAAAGTTATGGCCAAAATAAGTTGTCAAAATTCCCTTCTTTGCGGGAATCCGACCCCCATTACTTATTACTTGTAAAAGTAAAGCAATTTCTCTTTGTATTGTGGGATTCTACAACTGCTTTACTTAGTTACTTTATGAAGTAAAGTAACTCCATTTTTCTGCATTACTCTCTTATTTTTCCTTCTTTGCGACTTTTTGCAACTATTTTACTTAGTTACTTTATGAAGTAAAGTAACTCCATTTTTCCGCATTACTCTCTTTTTCCTTCTTTGCAGCTTTTTGCAACTGATTTACTTAGTTACTTTATAAAGTAAAGCAACTCCATTTTTTCTACATTTCTCTATGATTTTTTTTCTTTCCGATTTTCACAACTACTTTACTTTATTACTTTTTAGAGCAAGTAAAGCACTTCTAAAACACCGATTACTTAAATGACAACTTATGTGGACTTTAGGAGTTACTTTACTTGGCTTTTTTAATAAGTAATTTGGTTTTAGTGCAAAGAAGAAAATTAGTCACGTGTTAATTTAGTGCAATGAATAGCTTAGCTTTGCATTCTAGAACTACTTTACTTGCTTAATGTTAAGAAGTAGAAGCATATTGGTTTAGCATAAAGTTGAGAAGTAAAAACACTTTTATTTAGCACTAAACAAAGAAAGAAAAGCTAGTTATGTGGGGTTCTCAAACTTCTTAACTTATCAACTTTAATAAGTAGAAGCACTCCCAAACAACGTGAAGAAGAAAGCCTTATGCAAATCAGATTTTAAGGTATAGACAACTTATTACTTAGAAGTAAAGCATTATAAGAAACTTGATATCTTAGGAAAGAAATTAATTGACTTCTCAAGGATTTTTAGATATTTTGAGCACATGGGTATTTCATAAATTACCCCCAAGAAACCTTTTGCAACCTCTTTAAGAATTCTAGAGAAAATATGTAAAAAATTAAAAGGGGTATCCACGATTTCTAAGTGAAATATTTGGGGACACCAAGTTGCCACCGTTGTTGACATTGGTTAGGATGTGGAGCCCAACCTTGAAGATTAGACCAAGGTGGGGGTTGCATATATGGATTATTAGACCAATTTTGAAATGAATGCATAGGGTCTTGTAACATACCTCCTTTCCTCGATGGCCATGGTTTTATTTGAGCAACATAGAAAAATTTCCCATCCTTTATTTATATCATCTTAAATTTAGGTGAAGCCTTTTTTTTCTTCTACAATGTTGGTTAATCCTCTGCATTTGCAGTCATATTTATTTCTTCTACATGCATGGTAGAAATCTATGAGTGTTGGCTATGCATCTTTCTTTTCCTTTTGGCATGCAAAGCATCTAGTTGATTGGCCATGTCATTGACAATCTCCTACTTCATGTTCTTGAACATGCTAACAATATCTAACTTGGATATGTCCCCAATTGTTTTGGTAGCTAATCCACCTCTTGATCTTACATTTCTTACCCTCTTCATAGTAGCTCTTGATTAATTCCTACATAATTCACATATTTTTGGAAAGGTTTGTTTTTAAATGTCTCCTACTCCAAATCAGATCCAGAGCATCCATGTCCTCCTCACTAATTCCCTTCAAAAAGAGTAATTTGAGAGATTCAGGAGGTATTCTTGTGTGCCTTGTCTTCTGAGTGCAAAACAAGAATCTTTCTAGATAGTCTTCCAATGGTTCATCCTCCTTCTATGCCATTTTTTAGATTTCATCACCTCCTCTAGCTACTTAGCCTGTAATAGTCCTGATACTTATTGAGGAACTTCTCCTTCATCTATGCCCAAGTGGTTACAACATTTCTTCCTAAACCCATGAACCATCTCAAGGTTGCATCCTTGAGTGTAGTAGGAAATAGCTTCAATTTGTGTGCATCTATGGTATAATCATAGCTCCTACATAAAACATCAAACTCAAATAGAAAGGTGTTTAGGTCTTCAATTATGGATCCATGAAAGTTAGGAAAGCTGAGGGAGAAATATTCTTCATAGCAGAACTTCATCATTGTCGGTAATGGGAAACTCAAAAGTAGTTTCCCCATTTTGAGCATTTTGGTCTACTTCTTCTACCATCTCTGGCTACTCAGGAGCAACTTCAGAAATTTCACTTGGAGGATGTTCTTCTATTACCAAACCTTGTACAGAGGAAGATATACTTTCTTCATAATCTGATATGGAAACCTTTGCTACTTGTGGATTAGGTAAAAATATACCATGGGAATCTCTCGGATGGTGCATGCATCAACTACTCAAATCACTCAACTGAAATTAGAGAGGGGTTTGAAGGTGAATTTCTTAAAACCTATATATCTTATAAGAAATGAAAAATCTCTCAAAACTTTATTACTTGGCAATATCCCCTATGACGGTGCTAAAAATGAAGGTGCAAATTAAATTGTAGCAATTAATATTATGTTTATCAATCTACATTCATTTAATTATCATACCAAGGGATGTAAAATTTCAATATTGTCATTGTTGTATGCACATTCACATGAGATGCTTAGGAGGTGTAAAGCTAAATTGACATCACTAAAATTAAGAAATAACAATGCTAGAAATGAACTAGATTATGACTAAAGGTAAATACTATGGCTAATGATAAAGCATGCAAAAATAGAACACAAATAAAGGAATGAACCACTGCTAATCTAATCATACAATGAATTAAAGCAAAAACAAAATGAGAGGGTTAACAAACCACAAGTGGGTCCTTCCTTGGGTGTTAATCCCTCCTAAGGTCTATGTCTACAATGAATAAACAAACCTCAAACTTTTATTTCATCAACATGAGGATTACAGTTTGAAAATATAGAAACTTCTCTATTTATGGATCGATCCCCTCTTTAGCATTAGCATTTCCCTTTTATATCCTTCATTACAACAGAGGCATGAGGAGATAGAGTTCTACTAGGAGTTCCAATTGGATTAAGTAAAATATCTTAACCAAATAATCTGTAAACTACATGCATACAACAAAAATACTCAGTAGTTGTTTACATAACCACATAACTTAGCTAATCGATCAGTTGATTAACCAGCTTATTATTATTAAATTATGAATTAAAATCATATGGTTTTTTTAAGTTGCAAAACATAATTAGATGATGGCATTGATTCCTCTCATGGTTCTCACAATGGCTTATTCCATTAACACGTGTGAGCTTAGTGTGATGTCCACATTGTTCAATATCCTCAGAATCATGGCTTTATTTATATGTGTGGCCTCCTTTGGCTACGAGACGTTTTTTTTGTGGATGAGTTCCTTGTGATGCATGTCAGTTTTTGCATATAACAAGTTCTTTACAAACAAGGATGACATTATACAAAGCATCATTTAACATTATATTGCAATAAAAAGATAAATGCATACTCATAACCCACAAAATAAAGTAAACTAGTAATAATTATATTAACTAATATCCATGCCATGAGTTCAAGTTATAATGAAAATGTCTAGCAATATCATAGGGAAATACAAGTTTAGGGCTACAAATGACTCAACAGAATATAAAAGATGAGGTGTTTTAGAAAGGAAATAAAACAACTCATCACTAGCACTCCTACTCCATCTTCTACTTCTCCATGCATTCCATCCATTCCTACTCATACTATTAATATCCTATCACCTACCATGTCTACCCCTATGACTACTACTCCACCTATCATAGCTACTCTCGATTCTACATCTAGTTCTATCCCTACTAATATCTTTGATAATGTTATACAACAAGATAATGTTAGCACCAATGATTCTAATGATGAGGCTGATGTCATAGAACTTAACAATGACACATTGCACAATATTAACTTTACTCCTATTGAAATAGATGAATCCTACTTCCAAGATAATTTTTTTGTATTGGCCTTGGTGAATATCAATTCAAGAAGCCTCCTTCATCCACTAATGTCATGATACCTTTTCAAGGGACTGTATATACATTAGACATTGTATCACCTACTATATCTCCTCAAACTCATACTACATCACGCTCTGACCCCTTCACATGCACTCTCTTCATCCATAATTCTTATTGGCCTCATATTTCATTCAACTCTACTTACACCGAGACTATTTTCTCACATGATGGATTAGCACGCATAAGATTCACACTTGTCGATCTCCTCCCCCACCTCACTCTACTCACTTATATCATGGATGTATATTAGTTACTATTGCATGTGACCTTTACATCTTCCATTTATCAGTATTTCTTACACACACCCCTCTTTCCTCTCCACTCGCACTTGGACAAACTTGGCTTGATTACATTGGTGGCACATTGGATCCTAATCATGTTGATATCACATTTCACATGCCTTTTGGTCATATCTATATTTGTAATGATTCATTATTGGGCTATACTCAAAAATATAACTCATTGATGTGTGCACAATTTTCCTCAACCTCCCTTTATTGATGAATAAGATGCAATGGGTATGTAAAATTTACGCCACAAAGGATCTTTATATTATCAACCTCACACTATGGCTTACCAAGTATCTAATCCGATCATATTATTTACGACCCTAACTTTGATGATATTATAGATGATTTTATTTGATCCTTCTCTACATCACACACAAGGGGGCATCATGCTTTCTCCCCCTTACAATCTTCATCGCTTATTTCTAATAAATATTACTACACTTTACACTCCTTGCATCAACTCTAATATTTCTAAGCACTCTCAACCCCTTTGATACACATGTTGTATCATCATTACCTTATGACACACTCTAGTACCACAACTCATACTTGACTACTAATGGTATAAATTTGAAATGAACCTGCGCAAACTTAATTTTCACGCTCTATGCTTCATGATCTATCTTTCTAGCACACATTATCAAACCATTACCCTATGACGTACTCTAGTTCCACGGTTCATACTGACGATCATTGCTTTGAGGGTATAAATCTGAAATGAACCTCACCACACTTACTTTTTACGCTCTATGCTTCATGATCTATCTTTATAGCACATATTCTCAAGCCATTAACATATGGCATACTCTAGTTCCATGGTTCATACTTGACGGTTAAGGGTGTAAATTTTAAATGAACCTCATTGCATGCACTTATTCACGCTCTATGTTTCATGATCTATTCTTCTAGTACACATTCTCAAATCATTTCCCGATGAAACACTCTTGATCTATGATTCATTCTTGATTGTTGAGGGGTATTTTATAAATGAACCTCAACTCATACACATCTCTGTTGGGGGCATGCTAGTCTTATCACATTCAAAAATTGTATACCATTCCATCACACTCATTCACTACATTTTCATATCTTGGTTGCACTTAATTTTTCTTTCTTATACTACTTACATGATGCACTTTACTTACTATTCTAGTCAGATAATCAGTATGTTATTATCTTTATATATACTCACATGAGTGTTCACTTGTTTTTGGAAGTGAATGTAGATCGCTTGCATATTTTCAAATGCTATAATGATGCTAAAAAAATGTATCATTTTCCAGTCCCATTGAGGCTTCTAGGAGGATCTACCTTTACTACTATCACACATTACAGGTGTTATTGTTTCAACATTTATTACTTCTACCTTCCAAAGACATTACTTTTCACTAATACATACATGCTTTGACATATTATTTATCTTTTTAACATGTTAATGTTTGTTTCATGTGCAGCATTTTCCTTGTAGGACTATATTCCACCATGGTTTTCTTATACATTTTATTTTCCATTGTTTGATATTGTATGCCATTGTTTGTGGGCTATGCCCTATGTCTTGTTTGATCATTATTTTCTTACTTATGGCCAATTCATCCCTAATTGTCTTATGACATTGTGAGCGATGTCCCATATTTGAAACCTACTTTCACGGTCTATCTTGTATAAAAACTTGCTTATTACATTGTTTTTCAATGACATACTTGCTACTTTATCTACTAACACATGTTTCTAGCCACTTTGTTTGCATTTTCCTTGGTTTCTACCATGAACATCCCCTACCCTCTGGGGATATAATATAGCATGGTATTAGGTCCTCTCTTTTCGGCCACATTCTCCTACCAATATCACATGCACCCCAAATGAGGGGGAATACATTGGTGAACTATCAGTATACATTGGGTGAACTACTAGTTTTCTAGCATTTACATGATTCCTAAGCGAGAAAACTATCTTTAACCTTTTTTTTCTTTTGTCTCTTGTTTTATATTTTGTCTTACATACCCTACAACCCAGTTGAACTTTACTTATTTATATTTTATGGCTCCAGACACCATCACCTAGTCAAGATAGCAACGTCGAGGTGATCATGTCCCCTCTAGGCACCCCTGAACCTTTCTCACCTTACTCTCTCCTTTTAAATATCTTTTACCTTTTGGGTATCTTTTTCACTTATGATTCAACATTCTAGTTGTCAATTATGAAATTTAAATAAGGGAATCATATAAATACATAGTTATGTTTTCAAAATCAAGGGCCAAACACTAAGCACCACTATCATCACCTAAGAGTGCATTCAAAAGACACCTAAAGCACTATAAACTGTTCATCTAGTATCCATTCAAAGGGAAAAGTGTTGCATAATTTGCATACACATCATAAGAAAGGGAGTTCATTCTATTCCATTCACACACTTTACTACATTGCTACATTCTAGATACAACCCATTATCAAGTGCAACTTGCACAAGGTAATCCTAGGGCACAATTTCTACACACACTTAGAAAGACTACATGGATTATGAGATGTAGTACAATGCTTGTTCATAAATTCACTCTCGGGGACAAATCGGGTCAATATGACTCCCCATTCCGCATTTTCTTTTTAGGTCTGATGTGGTTTGTGGGCTTGTGTAGGTGAATTTATCTTTTACAGGTTACAAGTACCTTCAACAATCATAGTGCAAACATTATGAGATCAACAAGGAATAACTATGACACTCTTGCGACACAACCGAAACTAGATCCAAAGATTTTATGTAGTCATTGGTGCTTAGATATGGTCATTTATGCCCAGTGCCCTTGTCTTACTACGAGCACCCATGTTCATCATTTTTTAATTACATAATTGATAGGGATCAATAACGATGCTAATTTCATCTTTTTCATCACGTATCCCTACCCGATCGAGTTATGTATTGCGTGGAAATCAAATAAGTTCTTTTATCTCCCTCTCTTTCTTATGGTTTTATATTTTTCATCTTATTTTGTTTGTGTCATTTACTATATTGCATCATTTGTAAATATTTTATTTCAATAGTGACTCTACTATTAGATTTAATTTAAATTAAATTAAATTAAAAAATAGACCAAAGACTATGTAATTTTCATAATAAGAAATCCTCTCATTAATAATTTCATGATATCACTAAATAAGTACATGACTATAAGGAGATGAAAGCTCATAGTTGTACAAGTTTTATTTATTATTTTACAAACCATAAAATTTAATTAAACCCATTTATTTGAGTTAACAAGAGAATCTAGTATACACCATTTCTTAAAACCTTGCCTATATAACCTTTTCATAAATGTCGCTTATTATACAATAGTAAAGATATTACGTTATGTTGAAATCAAATCTTGAGTTCCTATCTATCCAAAGGCTTTTATCATATCAAGTATTTACTTAAACAATGTGTTTTTTACAAGTTAAACAAAAAAATTCTTTAGAAATAATAATGAGTAGAAATATTTCACAATTTCATAATATAAATGTTCTTCCCAATTAATATTCAAGGTTTAAAAACTTTGCAATGAAGTTTTTATTGAACCAATACTATTATTCAATAGAAATTAGAAAACATGGAAAAGAGCTCAAGGATCAACCAAAAAGGTTTCCTTATCATTTTTATGAAACTGGAATGAAATAAGGACTTTCCCATATAATCTTACAACCAATCATCAAGTCCCCTTCTCATTACAATCATTACAAAAATCTTCTCCTTTTCATAGCAAGGCAATAATAAGAGAAGATTATCAAGAGAAAATATCCATCACAAAGTTGGAATAGGAAGGGAAACCAAGATTTACTTTTGATTCAAATGCTTTCATCTTCTCCTTTTCTAAACAAGATTATAGAAGTATTCATGGGGTTCCATCTAATTCAACCATTCACATTTATATTTCTCTCTAACAAGTTTACAAGTAACCTTCATAAACTAAAATGCAAGTGGAAAATCCTCCCTAATTTACGGAGCAACATGCCAAATTTTTGAATAATTATTTTATTCTCCAAGAAATACTCCAAAATCATGCTCCATTTTGAATATGATGTCTTCGACACAACAACGGTGGATTAGTTTTCCATCCAACCAAATGGCATCATCACATGCCATCTCCAAAAGTGGAGGACATGCTAGCCTCCCTCCAAGCCCATGGGAGAGAGAGGTTGCATGCCTCCAATTTTTACAAAAAGGGGGAAAATGAAATTCAAGATTCAAAAACACATATATACAAAATAATGCATTGACTGAAACAAACTACAATGAAGAACCCCAAGTTTATTCATGTAGGGGAAGATGGGAAAGGATGCCCATTGTCAATATTTACAATTCCATAAGGTACATTTATCCCATAAAATAATACATACTCAAACTTCTCATAATCTCCCAAAATCCATCTCCAAACCTCCTTCTTGCCAATGTTTTTCAAACCTTGGAGGGTTTCCTTAGCAAGGAAGGGAGATGAGTTTTAAAACCATATGAGGGATAAAGTTAAAAATGACATATCCCATCATGGATTTCCCATCAAGCCATGTGGGAGAAAGAGGGGTTCCACACCCTCTTTTCCAACATTTCAATCCCATCTCAAATATGGGTGGAATCCAAGAAAAGTAACACTAATCACCAAGCACATTTGCACAAAAATAGAAGAAAACCTTTCTAATCATTTTTACACAAGCTAAAAATCAAAATCAAAATGCGTGAAAATCCTACCTCTCAACCAAGAAATGAAAATCCAATCTCTCCAAGCTCCAAATCCTTCCTCTAAGCTCTCTTCCCAAAATTCTCAAGAGTAAAACGAAAAATTGTCTATCCCTTCCAAAGTGGAGGAATAAGAAGAGGAATCTCTATGATCCTCACTCAATGAGATGGTGACATGTGTCCCCCTCTTCCTCTCAAGCCCAAGATTCCCTCCAAGTCTCCATCAAGCATAATACAAGGGTTTTAATGAGGATAATCACACAAAAAAATCACTCCAAATTTCCAAGAAGGCTCACAAAACAAGCAAGGGAGGTGAAACCCCATTTGAACCTAGAAAAGAGTTCCCCTACCCATTTGTAGGGTCCAAGGGGTATATTTTTATGTAAGTGTGGCCCCCAAAGTGAAAAACAACCCTTCCAATTTTCACTTTTATCCCAATTCGAGTTTGGGAAAAGTGACACACAATGAGAGTGGTGGGGCCCACCCAACTAATGTTTAAGTGGCTCCACACCTCTTAAAACAAGATTAACAATTTTTAATCACCACTAACACATGTAGGGACCATTAGGCCCCTAAAATAGGTTAAAACAAGGGTTAGAAAAAATAATACAAAATGGGTCTATAAGTAACAACTAAGGGTGTCTGAAATAATCATGACACATATACAAGGCCAAACAGTAATCAAGGAAAGGTGAGGTTTTGGCCCAAACATTCACTTGTGAAAATTGGAGGTGCAAACTATGAGTCTTGTGTTCTCTTGTGTGAGCCTATAAACTGCACACTCGATTTACAACTCACCATACGCATTCGATACAATAAAACTAGTGAAATTATACCACATACATCAATAACTAGATCAATTATGGATATCAATTCTAACTAAGCAACAACTAGTATCCAAATGAAGTAGCTATACATAATGACATACATCCATAGTAAATCAAAATATAGGATCCATCTAACATCAAAATCATCATAACATCCAAATCATCATAACATCATCATAACATGTAAATCATCATCACCATAACTAATAACCAAAATATACAACAAAATTAACATACATCCATCATATATTAAGTAATAACTAAGTGCGTCACATTAAGTTAGTATCCATGACCACATAAGTGCAAGAAAGCTAGTATTATAAGCCATAATACTAGATTGGTATTGCGTGCCTCAATCACCACCTATATCACAAATTAATCCAGGACAAAATCACATAATGTCCAAATAGTATTGTATCAATGTCTATAATTCAGTAGATGAGATAAGTTAGTAAAAAAATAATGCATGAAGATGGTGAGCAATACATCCACCTCTCCTAGAATTAGAATTCCTCTTGGAAGTCACTGAAAGAGATAGGGATATCAAGCCTTGAATGGTGTCACATCCTCCCATGTGGAATTTTCATCATCATATATGTCCCACTTTGCACTCTAAATTTTTCCAAGTATCGCCCCCAAAGGGCTAATATCTAGTGCTCTAGAATACACATTGGCTCTAGTTTCCACTACCCGTTGACCTCCATCTATAAGGCCAACTAATCCAAAACATGAGAAATATTTGGCATATACTTTCTCAAAATTGATACATGATAAAAATTGTGGGGGATATGAGTGGTGGCAATGTTAGGTGATAACCAACTAGCCTAATGACCTTCAATATCTTAAATGAACCCAAAAAACAAGGGGATATCATAGAGCCCTTTCCGAAATGGATCAAACTCTTATGCGGATGCACTCTCAACAATACCTTATCAGCTATAGAGAAGTGAAAATCAACCCCCTTAGTATCTACATATGAATTTTGGCATGCTTAGGCCTACTCAAGATGTCTAACAATGATAGCATGCTACTTCGTGTCTTGTATAAATGTTAGGACAAGAACTACCATGTCATTTAGTCAATCCCAACTCATAGGTGTCTTGCACGGCCTCACATATAGTACTGATACGAGGTCATGCCAATTGAACTATGATATATTTTATTATTAGAAAAGTCCACATGGTAAAGGTAATCCTCCCACTTCCTCTAGTGGTCCATGATGTACATCCTTAACATGTCCTCAAGCATCCGATTCACCCTCTCATTTTTTCCATCCATCTCGGGGTGATAAGCTAAACTGATATTAATCTGCGTACCCAAAGTTGACTGGAAAGAGGGCCAAAAGTCTTAAGTATAAAGGGAATCTTAGTCACAAATAATTTTTTTGGAATCCCATGCAATCTTACAATATCATCCATAAATACCTTGGCAATAACAACTAAATCATATATGACCTTGGTAGGTGAGAAGTGGGAAACCTTGGTCAACTTTTCCATTGTCACAATGATGGCATCATGATGATACAATGAAGTGGGGAGATAAAAAAATCCATGGAAATCACATCCCACTTCCACTTTGGAATATCACGTGGGTAAATAAGGTCCGCCGAGTGGGAGTGTTTGGCTTTAACTTTCTCGGAGCTTGAGGCAACATACCAAAAATATATAATTTCACAAAGTGCATCCTTGACAATAATATAGTTGTATCAATTTTGCATGCATCTTATTCACCCTTAGATGAGCTGCATATGGGTCTCAATGAGCCTCGAAAGAAAAATCTTATGCAAGTCTCATAACTTGGGCACATAAATGTGCCTTTGAAATCAAAGAAGACCATCTACCTCTAATATATAACATGTGTATTTTCACACTAAGGGCCTATGAGACTCAACCTCCTGCCTAGTAACCTCATAAAATATGTCACCCATAAGGTGTTGAAGTATCCTACTTCATAAATCTAAAAAGATTCAACGAAAATATCTCATGTTGTCATATACTCAAAGCATCAACAAAAAAAAATTCTTTTCCATATCCATATCATACTCACACAAGAACTCCATCCAATTTTTTGGCAAACATTAAGATTAGGCTGTGAGAAGATGTGTTGTAGACTCAAATTATTTGTCCTCAAAATAAATAGTCTACCCAAAATAAAATGTCTCCATCGAATAAGGTATGAACAACTGTTGTAAGCTCAAGGTCATGTGTAGGATAGTTAAGCTCATAATTTGTGAACTTGCATGACACAAAATCAATAACTCACCACTCTTGCATGATAATTTCCTTAAATCCCTCCAAGGAAGCATTAATAAAAACCACAAACTCACCCAATAGATCCGATAATGCTATAATGGGTGCCATAGTTAAACACTCCTTGAGAAGTTGAAAGGCCTTCTTGCACTTCTATGACAAGATGAACCTTTTCCCTTTGTGCCGAAGGGAAGTGATAGGATTCAAAATCCTATAGAAGTCCTACACAAATTTTTAATACCCTATCAATCCCATGAATCTCCTAACCTTTTCACCGAATGGGTGCCAACTAATCTAAGATGGTATGAATCTTTGAGGGATCTACTAAGATACCCTCACCTGAAATGATGTGCCCCAAAAACTTAATCTCTAATTGAAAGAAACAACACATCCAAATTCACAACAAGCTTATGCTCCCTTAGAACTCATAGAACTTGACCCAAATTCTCTTTGTGCTCCTCCTCGAATGGGAATATATCAAAATATCGTTAAGAAAAACTAAGAAAAATCAATCCAAAAAGTCTTGAAAACCCCATTCATGAGACTCATGAAAATTACATGTGCATTATTCAATCCGAAGAGAACCATGGTGAACTCCTAGTGTCCATAATGAGTTTGAAACATTGTCTTTTGGATATATGCCTCTGTAATCCATAAATGGTGATACTCGACTTAATATCAATCTTGGAGAACACTCGCCTCCCCACATCTAATCAAATAAATCAACTATCCTCAAAATAGGGTAACTTTTTTTCACTACCATCTTGTTTAGTTTTTTGAAGTCTAAACACAAGTGAAGAGATTCATCATTCTTCACAAAAATCACTAGTGCACACTAGGGTGGACATGCCCCTTCTCCAACAACTCCTCTAACTAAATTTTGAGCTCATTAATCTTAGGAGTCATCTTATATGGCACCAAAGAAACTAAAGTTGTACATAGTACCAAGTCAATTGTGAAATCCACCTCTCTCTCGCATGGTGGCAACCTAGAAGCTCACCAAGAAAAAAATCAGTGAAATATCTCAAAATAGGATGCTCATTAAGTGGTGAACTAGCTAGAACATCCTCGACTCATCAATGATCGTGATGGCATACATCTAACATCCTTTGTGTCTACTCACTTCAGTTGTATTGCGGAAATCATATACAAATAAATCACTCTATGAACTTTGAGGATCACAAATGAAATACCCAAATAACTATTACACTCAATGATCTTATTTCTGCAATCAACCTATCCTGATGAGAATCGATCCAATCCATACCCAAAACCACCTCATAGGATCCCAATAGTACGATGTAGAGCTCTAAAGTGGTGGAAAAACACCAAGATCAAGTTCACAACTATCCAAATAGGTGTATATACCGAATTTGGATCTATTAGATAACTCTACCTATAATATATCCGATCGCCTAAAAGCCACCATCCCACACCGATCCACTATAGAGGGTGAAATAAAAGAATCGTAACTAGTAGAATCAAATAGTAATGATACAAAAATACCCTTGATAATACTCGTAGTCTCAATAATTGTGGTGTGGTGCTCGGCCTAGTGGTTCCGCACCATGGTATAGACGTGATGAGTGATTCCTATGTCAAAACTAACCTCTCTCGATGTAGGTTCCTTTTTCCTATCGGTAAAAGAGTTTCTTTGAGGGCACATGTGGGCCTAATGATCCAAAGATCCACAAATGAAACATCCTACTGTGTACCTTTGATAGGATTTCTCACGTGTACTTTTATATATTAAGCATGAAGACCCAACTCGATCGACTTCCTTCGTGAGCGAGGTGGATGCGCATGTTGTCCACCTTTCCTTTGATCCCTACCAAAATATTTTCCTCCTCATCCCTTCCCTCTCTACATATCTTTAATTTCCCGTGACCATTATTACCGATAGGAACGATGCCGAGAATTTTGTTACAGTGTGTAGTGGATGCCTCAAGGATGCCTAAATGTGTCTAAAGCCTCCTCTCGAGGCGGTGCACTTCCCTATGATCTCATATCATGTAATGTGTGAATTCAATCATGAAACATGTTCTTGTTCCTATCTCAAAACTCTTGTGCCTTTCCCTGTTCTCCTCTACTAAGTAGTCCTTATCGACAACCTTCTCCAAAGTCAAAAGAGATAACATCCTAACTACTCCCGCTAAGTCTGCATTTAGGCCCCCAAATAAACATGTTTACTTGCAATTTCTCATCTTGCAAATAGTCAACATATTGCAATAAATCCAAAACCATCTCACGTATTGTGCCACCATGCTTGAACCCTATCGAGGTCATGAAACTCATCTATCTCATTGCTAAATAAAGTGCCCCAACATGTAGCGAGTTTGAAATTTTTCCTCAAACAACTCCCATGTAATTGTCTCATGTCAAATGGAGCTTTCAGTCCTCATACCTCCACCAAACGCTTGTTGCATCATGGAGGAGGTGAATGGCCAATATGGCCTTGATGTTTCTCTCATATGGGTGTAACCCAAAGTAACTATCAAGACTAAGGAGTGGTGACTCGCTCAAACCCATCTCTCGTACCTCCATAAGTAGGTGATTGTAGTCAAAGAAGATCCCTAATCACCTTGCCTACAACTTGACCATGTAGATGCAACTCCAAATTCCCCTCTTCATGAGGTTATGGTAGTTTCTTTGGTGGTAGTGTCCCCACAATGATCGTGAGAATTATTGTTTCACTACAAAGTGACCCTTTCCACCTATACTAATGGGTTGTGAGATCTCTCGTGCCAATGTGTACCATGTTGTTGTGGTGCGAATGAGAGCTCTCCTCTATGATACCATCCTCCTCATGATGTGTGACCTCATTAATTGGATTTTACTACTCTGGAAATCAGTCCTATAACACACCCATAACTTGTTTCAATGCCTCCAAAATTTGTGGCCCAAAGTCCACAATATGTGGCTTTGAAGTAGTAGAGTCTTGCCCCGTGTCCTCACCGCTCGATGACTATCTACATGCCTTGACATCCTCTTTGCATGAAAATGATCCAAAATTAGTCTTAGTGGAATAGTTGTGGTGTTGGCTTAGTAATTTAGTTTATGTCTAGTTTTCTAAAATGTTTCCCCAGAGTGCATGGTGTCAAACCCAAAGGCTTTGATACCAACTTTCATGCCCACAAATTAAGGCCCAAATTAACCATATAAAGAACCATCAAAATTAGGGATTTTTTTGTTAATATTTAGATGTTTAGACCAACATTGAGTCAACTTGCTATCCAATTTGAGATGACAAGGAAAATCCCAATTTCACTTGGGCATACCAGTTACTTCCTTTGTTTATTTTCGAGTTCTTAAAAATTCGGGATGCGGAAGAAGTAGATAGACCATGCTAAAATTCTACACAAAACAAGTCTTCCTAGATGCAATGCACTGCTTTCACCCTACTAGACAAAGTCCACCAAGGTAACTTATCTATAATAATTAGTGTCGGGTTGATCATTTCAAATGAACATTAATCCTATTATGGTTAATGTGATTTAAAAAGGTATAATTTTTTTATCAAGTATATTAGACCATCATTTATTTAATGAGGATAAAACTAATACAATATTAGACCACTTAATGATTAATTTGATCATGTGAACCTAACTCCATGTACCGGATATAATTATTTTTATGTATGTATGTATGTATATGTGTTTGTGTATATATATGTGTGTATGTGTGTGTGTGTGTGTGTGTGTGTGTATGTATGTATGTATGTATGTCTATAATATGTATGTATATATACATATATATACACACATGTATGTATGTATATGTATATACATATATGGATATATACATACATATTACACACACACACACAAAGAGAGATGTATATACATATGCATACATACATATATGTATGTATATGTACAGTGTATATGTGTTTATTCACACACGCATGCCCACACACACGCGCGTGCGCACACACACACATAGATATATGTGTGTGTGTTCACACACGCGCGCACGCACACACACGCACACGCACACGCACATGCGTGCGTGCGCACACACACACAAAGATATATATACATATGCATACATACATATATGTATGTATGTATGTATATGCATATGTATAGGTATATGTGTGTGTTCACACACACACACACACACACACACACACACACACACACACACACACACACACACACACACGCACACGCACACGCACACGCACACGCACACGCACACGCACACGCACACGCACACGCACATGCACACGCACACGCACACGCACACGCACGCAAGCACACACACACGCACGTGCACGCACACGCACACGCAAGCACACACACATGCACACACGCGCGCGCACACACACACACACACACGCGCGCACGCACGCACGCATGCACACATGCACACACACACACGCACGCACCATATTACATCCCCAAAATAAGGATTAACCATTTAACATATATATAAATACTTGTTCCTTACAAGTCTATTCCTCCCATCGGTTCAAATGTACGGTTATGTAAAAATCCCTTACAAAAATCCCACTTTAAATAATTTAGATTTAAAATATTTCAACACACACACACACACACACACACACACACACACACACACACACACACACACACACACACACACACACACACACACACACACACACGCCATATTACATCCCCAAAACAAGGATTAACCATTTAACATATATAAAACTACTTACTCCTTACTCTATTCCTCCCATTGGTTCAAATGTACGGTTAGGTAAAAATCCCTTACAAAAATCCCACTTTAAATAATTTAGATTTAAAAGATTTTAACACCCAAAAGGAATCTTTTCCAACAAAGTCAAGGGTGAATACCACTTATCATGTGGCATTTCCTTAGATTAAATTAGGACCAAGGCCAAAAAAATGATCCATATCGTAATATTTGATTTATTATCTATCCCATTTCTCTCATGGGATCCTCCATTTCAATCAGTATGCCCTCTTGGTTAGATCACATAGAGCAATTAATGAGAGAATTTGCAGCAATTTATTTGTATAATTTCTTGTTATTTCATATTCATGATTTGGTAATTATCCAAATCTAGGTATTCTCTCTAATTGTTCTATTTAGGTTTTTATTATTATATATTGTTTGCTTAATAACCAGAAATACACGCCCAAGAAAATAGCCACACTCTCCATAGGCATATATTGGACACACACACACACACACACACACACACACACACACACACACACACACACACACACACACACACACACACACACACACACACACACACACACACACGTACGTTACTTTATAGCTGGTATAAATAGCCTATTTGAGAGGATCATATGGTGGTGGAGAAAATGCAGGCTCGAGGTGAGGGGAAGGGTTCTATGGGGATCAAACCACTGTCATTTTATTTTATTTTATTAACAATTAGTTTTAACTTTTTTTTAAAACATTTTTCAAAGATACAAACATACATACATACATACATATATATATACATACATACATACATACATACATACATACATATATACATACATATATGTGTGTGTGTGTGTGTGTGTGTGTGTGTGTGTGTGTATCTACATACATATATATACATACATATATATACATACATACATACATATATATATATAAACATGTGTGTGTGTGTGTATTTGAGATATATGTATACACCACAAACTATGTAATTTTCATAATAAGAAATCCTTTTGTTAATAATTTCATGATCTCACTAAATAAGTACATGACTATAAGGATGAAATATCATAGTCGCACAAGTTTTATTTATTCCTTTACAACCCGTAAAATTGTAATTAAACACCTTTATCTGTGTTAACAAGAGCATCTAGTGTACACCTATATAACATTTTCATAAATGCCATTTATTGTACAATAGTAAAGATATTACGTTATGTTTAAATCAAATATTGAGTTCCTAACTTTCAAGTGCTTCTATGATCTCAAGGATTTACTCAAACAATGATTTTTACAAGTAAAACAAAAACTTTCTTTAGAAATAACAATGAGTAGAAATCTTTGATAATTTCATAATACACATGTTCTTCCCAACCAACATTCAAGGTTTACAAATTTCCATAATGAAGGTGTTACTCAACCAAAACGATTAATCAAAATAATTTAGAAAACATGGCAAAGAGCTCAATGATCGACCAAAACAAGATTTTCTTTTATAAATAACAAACTCATTTTTGTGAAACTGAAAAGAAATAAGGACTTTCCCATCTAATCTTACAACCAATTAAAAATTCCCCTTATCATTACAATCATTACAAAAATATTCTCCTTTTCACAAGGCAATAATAAGAGAATATTATCAAGAGAAAATATCCATCACAAAGTTGGAATAGGAAGGGAATCCAAGATCTACTTTTGAGTCAAATTCTTCCATCTTCTTCTTTTCTAAACAAGATTTATAAAAGTAGTCGCAGGGTTTCCATCTAATACAACCATTCACATTTATATTTCATTCTCACAAGTTTACAAGTAACCATCATAAACTAAAATTTAAGTGAACAAGCCTCCCTAATTTAGGGAACAACATGCCAATTTTTGAATAATTATTTTCTTCTCCAAACAATGAACACTCGAAGAAATACTCCAAAAACATGCTCCGTTTTGAATATGATGTCTTCAACACGAGAATGGTGGCTTAGTTGTCCACCCAACCAAATAACATCATTACATTCCATTTCCACAAGTGGAGGACATGTTAGCCTCCTTCCAAGCCCATGGGAGAGAGTGGTTGCATGCCTCCAATTGCACAAGGAGGGGGAAAACGAATTTCAAGGTTCAAAAACACATATACACAAAAATACATTAACCCAAAACAAACCACAATGAAGAACCCAAAGTTTATTCATGGATGGGAAGAGGGGAAATGATGCCCATTGCCAATATTTTCAAGTCCATAAGGTACATTTATCCCATAAAAATATCCATACTCAAACTTCTCACAACCTCCCAAAATCCATCGCCCCTCCTCCTCCGCCAAGGATTTTCAAACCTTGGAGTGTTTCTTTAGCCAAAAAGGAATATGATTTTTCAACCCATATGAAAACACATCTCCCTCATCATCCATATGAGGGATAAAGTTAAAAATGGAATATCCCATCATGGCTTTCCCATCAAGCCATGTGGGAGCAAGAGGGGTTTCACACCTCTTCCCCAACATTCCAATCCCATATCAAGTGAGATGAGTGAAATCCAAGTAAAGGAACAACAAACACAACACTAAGTACTAAGAACATTTACACAAACACACTAGAAAACCATTCCAATCATTTTACATAAGATAAAAATACAAAGAAAAACATGTGAGAAGCCTACCTCTCAACCAAGCAATCCAAACTCTAACTCCTTCCTTCAAACTCTCCTCCCAAAATTCCCAAGAGTAAAATTGAAGCAAAAATATCGATACCCCTTCCAAGGTGGAGGAATAAAAAGAGTAATCTATGGTGACATGTGTCCCCCTCTTCCTCTCAAGTCCAATATTTCCTTCAAGTATCCATCAAGCATAAGATAAGAGTCTTAATGAGGAGAATCACAAAAAAAAAAAAATCACTCTAAATTTCCAAGAAGGATCACAAAACAAGCAAGTTAAGAGATGTGGAAAAGTGAGGCTCAAATGTGAGGGAAAACCCCATTTGAACCTATAAAATAGCTTCCCTACCCATACGTAGGGTCCAAGGGGTCTATTTTCATGTAAATGAGACCCCGCCCTTCCAATTTCCACTTTTATCCCAATTTCGAGTTTGGGAAAAGTGGCACACAAAGAGAGGTAGTGGGGCCCACCCAACTCATGTTTAAGTGGTCCCACACCTCTTAAAACAAGATTAACAATTTTAAATCACCACTAACACATGTAGGGACCATTAGGCCCCTAAAATAACTTAAAACAAGGGTTAGAAAAATTAATACAAAATGGGTCAAGAAGGAACAACTAAGGGTGTCTGAAATAATCAAGAAACATACACAAGGCCAAATGATAATCAAGGAAAGGTGAGGTTTTTTCCTAGATGACCACTTGTGAAAATTGAAGGTGCAAACTCTGAGTCTCATGTTCTCCTATGTGAACTTGTAACCTACACACTCAATTCACACGTCATCATACCCACTTGATATAATAAAACCAAGGAAATGATACCACATACATCAATAACTAGATAAATTATGGATATCAATTCTAACTAAGTAACAACTAGTATTCGAATGAAGTAACTATACATAATGATGTACATCCATAGTAGATCAAAATATAGGATCCATCTAAGTTATTGCATGATAACATCCAAATCATCATCACCATAGCTAATAACCAAAACATATAGCGAATTAACACAAATCCATCATATATTAAGTAAAAACTAACTGCATCACATCTTGCTAGTATCCATGACCACATAAGTGTAAGAAAAATAGTAATATAAATCAAAATAATAGATTGGCACTTTGTGCCTCAATCACCACCTGTATCACAAAATTACATAATGTACGACTAGTACTTTGTATCAATGTATATAATCTAATAAATGAGATGATTCAACAATAAAATGATGCATGAAGTTATTAAGCACTACAAGTTTCAATAAAAACTCATATGGTAAGTGTGTATTCTCAAAACACTCTACCCAATTGTTGTCATTAAAATTCCCCTCTTTTGAAATCAAGTTTCAAAATTTTTGAGTCTATACCTTGGAGTATTGAATCGCTTCGAGCTTGGCATTGTTTGTGGTTTTCCTATTCATGGAGAACAATTTGAAATTTAGGCGTATGGTAAGGTTCCTTTCCTTCTTTTTATTTTCTTCCCGCAGTTGGGAATGACAGACGTATTTTCCCCGTTAATTTTTACCCCAGATTCCATGGGTAATACGTGAATGTCTTTGATTAGATGTGGTTTGGCCATATTTCAAGGTTTAGCGGAAGCCTCAACATGTCCAAATGACGCAACTCCAGGGGCAGGGTCCAAGGGACAGTCCTCAAATAAGCGCAGGCTTTCTGCATGTCCTAGGTATAAAATGAAGACAAAACAAGCTAAAATCGGCTAAGTATGGATGGCTTAGTGGATGGCACCACGTGCCTCATCGGCGTAGCTTCAAGAGTCAAAGATGGGGAAGTTCTCAAACTTACACCAGTCCTCCATGTGTCCTAGGTCCAAAAAGAGAAAGATTCGATCGTTAAAATTGACTAAGTATGGGTGGGTTGGCGGAAGTCTCCATGTGCCTTAACGATGTCATTTCAAAAGTGAAATCAAAGGGTCAGTCTCCGAGTAGCGTCAGCTCACCATGTGGTTAAAGTCAATGAGGAGAAAAAGTTGGCCATTGAAAAGTCCAAGACTGACAGAAGGAGACACACGTCAGCTCGGTGTAATTTTAAGGGCGTTTCCAAATCGAAAACTCAAATGAGCGCCAGCCCTCCACGTGTCTAGGGGTCAATATAGGTCAAGCAAGAAATAGACCTGAATCAAAAAAGTATAAAGGAACCGACAAAGCTATCCACATGTCAGCCTGACGCAGCTTTAAAGGAAAAAAATGTAGAAGGCGTCTGCAAGCCCGCTCCAATTAATTTCTCCCATGTGGGTGGCCCAAATTTGAAGTTGTAAAAGAAAATCGAATGGCCCATGTTTTAACTGGTAAAATAATGTAACGACTGTATATTTTAAAACTATTTTTCCACCATTAACATTTCTTTGCAAATCAATAATTTGAAAGGGCGTGGATGATTAGAATAAGTTGTAACTATTTTTGATTTCTCGAGGAATTTGTAACTATCTCTTGCAAGCTATATCAAGGGATTTCAAAGACATTATAAAGGGTTGGAATTTTGATTATTCTGGAACTGTAATTTCAAATTGGAAGAAATCAATACAAAGGTTTTTCCCTTTTTCTTCTATTTTCTCTTTCCTTCTGGGTTCGATCTATGAATCATCTAATCCTTTTGTGCTTGGAAACTTTGTGTTCTAGTTTGTACAATCTCCATAACTTTGATTTTGTGAATCGTGGTCTCATTATAAACGTGGATGGTTTTACTCTATACCCTATTTACACAATACATATAAGGGTTTTCTCTGCCATCTCTTTTCCCTAAATTATTGTCTTCTTCTTCTTCCCTCCTCTCTTTAAAGTCTTCTATCCTCATATATTGATAACTTTCTAGGCCTAAAACACATTACAGGATATCAGTAACCACCATTGAATGAAAGACTATGCATTTGTACATAGGTTTTGCCCCTGCTTTCAATAAGGGAACCTCTCCCATTAAAGAGGAGGGACTTTCTTGTCCCCCGACAGTGGGTTTCATTCTAAGTGCAAATCAAACCCAACATTTTTGGCAACTCTACTAGGGAATTTTTTTCAACACATTTCCTTTCTAAAAAGAACAACTAATTTTTCATTTCTTTGATTTGGCGACTCTAAGATATACTCGTGGTAGGTGGGCTCTTGGAATTGAAGATCCCCAATTTTAACTCTTGGATCAACAAGATTTTCAACTTCCTCCGACAAGAATAAATAGAATATCTCATTCCACAAGCACACCTCCCGTTAAAGACATAGCTTCGTAGCGGATTCCTCAAGCCCAACTTAGCCCTAATCTCCATGCCCTAATTCTTATTGGTGTCTCACCCATTTCAAGCAATCTTTCTAAGGATGGCAGCACCTTGGCCTTGGGTACCAAGAGTTAGGCCTCTGGATCTTCCTCAACCATTGCATGAGTTATCTAGGGGTAATAGGAAGAATTTTCCAAAATTTAGAGGTGATGGAAAAGTACACCCTGATGAACACATTACAGACTTCATTGTTGCATGTGGGGTCCTTGGAGTTGAACATGAGGATGTCTCTGTATGAGGCTATTTGTGGAAACCTTGCAAGACAATGCTGCAGATTGGTTTTACCATCTTCCTACTGGGACCATCATCGATTGGACTACTATGAGGACTGAATTTGAGTAGTGTTTCAAACTTGCTGAAGATGTGCATGCTTTTCTAGCTCATATTTCTCAAATCAAGAAGGAGCCACATGATCCTATGAGATAATTTGTGGCCAAGTTTAACAAGTTGATTAACAAGATTCCAGTAAATACTAGGCTTGTTGATCTGATTCAAAAGTGTTTCTTCTTGAATGCTCAATTTCTCGGAAGTAAGCTATGCCCTGAGGAGAGAAAATATTGCAACTTTGGATGTTGATTAGAGATTGGTTGTTAGTGTGGAAGATGACTTGATCATGTCTGGAAAGCTGAAAAGGGAGTCTTTCAAATCCAAAGTATCTTCTTTTTCCCCTTCTCCTAGAAGTAATGCAGATCAGTTGGTACAAAATATGGTTAATGACCTCATTTCCATTAAGAAACAATTGGCTCAACATGCTCCATATCAAGATGTTCCAAGGAATAACTTTTAGCCTAGGAACCGCTTGCCTTCTTCTCAAACCAAGTTGGCCATTGAAGGTCCACCCCTCAAGGTGCCTGTTAATGTTGTTTGTGAAGTTCTTGAGCCTGATGATGAGGAAGAAAATAGGCTCTATGATGAACAAAAAGAGGAAGTGATGAAGAACTCGGAGGAGCCTAGTGGTACTTGAGTTCATTTCCTCACCACTGAGGGTGTGGATGATCAAGATGACTATGATGATGTAGTGGCTGAGATGAACAGTGAATCATATGTTGTTATGACCTAGGAGCAGACCAACAAAAAGGAAAAAGTGGTGTAACTGTAAAAATATCCAAGGAGTACCCCATCACCATCCCGGTGATTACAAGAAGAGGAGATCCTATTCCTACTACTTCCACCCGAAAGGTAAGCTCATGTTACTTCCTTCTTCCTCTACTTCTACTTCTGAGGATTCTTGTCCAAAAAATGATAAAAATGATAGATCAAAAGCTCCTCATACTCCTAGTAGTGATTCCCCATCCACATCTGGATCTTTTGACATTATAGATCATCTTAAAAAGACCAAGATTCAGATTTTTGAGGCAGAGTTCTATCAAACCCATCCTAAAGCCTTTGCCAAAATGGTTAACTTTGTAAATTCTAAATTTAAAAACCCCACCTATTCTTCTAAAGGCCTTTTTCCTACTCCTATGCCTCAACTTGGCCTTGTGGCTATAGTCACTTCACCCAAAGAGAAGATCAAACCCTTTTATGTGACTCTCCTCATAGCTAGCCACAAGCTTAGCAATTGTATCATTGATTTTGGTGCATCTGATATTGTAATGCCTATAAAAGTGTCTCATGATTTTGGTCTAGCCTTAACCCACACTTATGGTTCTTGCTATTCCATGGAAAGTAGAGAAGTGCCTTTGGTTGGTAGAATCAAGGATGCACAAGTGGATTTTTTTGCTTTACCAGAGAAGAAGGTCTTGGCTACCATCTTGGTTGCTAATATCCCTCCTTCCTATAGCATTTTGCTAAGTAGGAAATTTTTCAAAGATGTTGGAGGTGAGATCCAAATGGATTGGTCACATGCCTTGATTCCTGTCAATGGAAAGATGAAGAAGTTTCTGAGAAACAAGCAAAGTATATTGTGTAAAAGACAGATGATCCTAAAGCACAAATACTGTATGAATACATTAGGCATGGGAACTACATGATTGTGTCACAAGAGGAGAAAAGTCTACCAAAGGAAGTGTTGCTTGATCCTAATGGTGTGTGGACTTTGGAGTTTGATGGAAGCTACTTTTAGCTAGTTCTAGAGCTGGTGTAGTGCTTATTTCTCCTGGGGGTAAGGTTCATCCTTTCAGGTTTGAAAATACCAAAAATACTACCGAGTATGAGGCCCTTATTCTTGATTTGAGCATGGCGAAGGAAATGGGAGTGAAGAACCTTCTTTCTTGTGGAGATGCCAAGCTAATTGTAAAACAAGTTAGAGACCTTTATGAGGTAAAGAGTAGAAGTTTGAAACACTATAGGAATTTGGTCTAGGATTCCATCAAATTCCTAGATGTTTTTTCCATTGAAGTTGTGCTAAGGGAAAGGAACACTAGGGTTGACTCTCTTGTTGTTTCGGGGTCCTTGTTGATTCCTCATCCCGATTTCCCTCAAGATAAATTCACCATTGAAATAATCCATAGACCCGCAGTGTGCACTGACAATGCAAGTAATAGGCAAGTTTTCAATGATGACTAGCATTTACTTTCTTTCTTGGAGTTCACGAGATAACTTTGATCGGATATACTTTGAAGGAAGTGACAATTTTCCTAGAGAGTGTGTCTCATCAAATAAAGAGGGTTTCAAAGAAGAGATGGATCAAGATGGATGCATCAAAGTGAAAGGCACAAAAATTCCTAAAGGATTGGTGAGTTTGGAGGATCTTTTTTATAAACATGATAGATATATGAAGTCTAAGGTTTCTCAAGGAGCCCGGCAATCTATTGAGACTGAGAAAGTGAATATTAGGAGTCTTAATGATCCCAAAATGGTCAACAATGGAAAATTTTGCACTCAAGAAGAGAAAAAGAAGGTGGTGAATCATTTGAAAAGGTATGTTGACATTTTGGATTACTCTTATGATGATCTTAAGGCTTTTCGGACTAAAGAAATGCAACACTTCATTCCTCTTAAGCTTGGGATCAAACCCTTCAAATAGAAGCAAAGACAATATAATCCAAAGATAGTTGATACAATTTTCCAAGAAATACAAAAGATTCTGAAGGCTAGGATCATCTTCCCCATCCACCATTCAATGTGTATTGATAATATAGTGCTGTCAGAAGAAGAATGGTGAGATCCGGATCTACATGGACTTCAAAAATCTAAATCAAGGTTATTTAAAGGACAACTACCCTCTCCCCATAATGGACCAAGTATTACAAGTTTATCATAGGCTCGGAAATGTTATCTATGTTAGATGGATTCTCGGGGTTCAATCAAGTAGACGTGAATATTGCAGATCAACCTAAGACTACCTTTACTACTCCTTAGGGCACCTTTGCATACAAGAGGATGCCATTTGGTCTCATCAATGTTGGTGCTACTTTCTAGAGGGCCATGGACTTGGCTTTTGGCAGTTTGAAAGGGAAATGCATCATTGTGTATTTGGATGACTTGACAATGTTTTCTAAGGCAAGAACAAATCACTTCCAACACCTTGAAACAATATTGCAAAAGTGTAGAGAGCATGGAATTTCTTTAAACCCTAAGAAGTCTATGTTTTGTGTCACGTAAGGAAGTTTGTTGGGACACTTTATTTAAAAGGAAGGGATCAACATTGATCCGGAGAGATTTCAGGCCATACATCAAATTCCTCTTCCACCAAGTAAGAAATGTGTACATTCTTTCTTTGGTAAGATTAATTTCCTAAAGAGATTCATCCCGATTTTACTGAGAACTTACTATGAGCATTTCTCGCATGATGCAAGGGAAGAAAACTTTTGGTTGGTCCTAGAAAGGGAAGAAATCATTTGAGGACATTAAACAGGTATTGCAAAGACTCCAATCTTGGCATGCCCTGAATTTAGCAAATATTTCATTATCAATTGTTATTCCACCGAAAATACCTTAGCCGTTGTGTCACCAGGAAAGAACGTTAAAGATCATGAGCTCCCAATTTCATTCATGAGTTATGTCTTGAAAACTCATGATCTCAAGTACACCATGATGGAGATACATGCTTTTGTAGTTGTCAAATATGTCAAGTAGTTTAAGTTTTACATATTTAATTCTCATTATGTGGTGTTGGTGTGTAATACAACAATCAAATCCATTCTTACTCAAAGAAGAATTTGGAACCAAGAGAGGTAATTGGGTAGCAAAGGTGCAAGAGTGTGATCTTGATATCAGGCCAGGAAAGCTAGTTCGGGGTAAGGGCCTGTGTGAACTCATTGCTGAGGGAGCTACCAAGGAGTTGTCCAAAGATGAAGTGGATGTTCCTGTTGTTTTGTTCCTTAGCTCGACAGATGTATGGTATGCTAACATTGCTCACTTTCTAACCTATGGATAGTGTCCTTCTCACTTGAGTGCCAAAGAGAATATAGCTATAAAACTGATCTCTGCACAATATGTGCTATGGGAGAATGATTTGTTTAAACAAGACATAGATGGAAGGTTTTTGAAGTGTGTAGACAAGGAGCAATAAAAGAAGTTATTCTATGCTTTTCATGACTAGGCTTGTGGAGTTCATTTCTCCTCTACTGTAATAGCTCATAAAATACTTCGTGTTGGTTATTATTGGCCCACTCTATTCAGAGATGCATCAAAATGGGTTGGAAAGTGTGAATCATGTCAAATTTTTGTTGGAATACCTAAGTTGGTTGTTTTTCCACTAAAGCTAGTAGTGATTGATGAGCCCTTTCAACAATGGGGATTAGATTTCATTAGAAATATTAACCCATCTTCCAGTGTTGGACATACCCATGTGTTGACTACCATAGATTACTTCACCAAGTGGGTGGAAGCCATCCCAATTAAGAGCACTACTTTCAAGGTAGTTTGCAACTTCATTAAGGAGAACATATTGATCAAGTTTGGGACCCCAAACAAAATTTTGACTAACAATGCTTCCAAATTTTCTTTTCTTTGAGATGATGGACTTATACTATGGGTCTGGATCTCACTTGCTCATATTCCATATTACTACTCCAAGGGAATGGATAGGTAGAATCAACAAACAAGAACTTGGTGAGAATAGTTAGAAAGCTTGTAAATGATTCTCAGAGGAATTGGCATAAGAAGCTATATGATGCACTTTGGGCTGATATAATTACACCCAAGAGAGTAATTGGAATGTCTCCTTTCCAAGTGGTGTATGGTGTGGAAGCTCAACTGCCATTCACGGTGGAATTGTTAGCCTTACATCTAATGAAAACCATTAAAGATTCAAGTTTCAGTAGTTCTTTGGACAAGAGAATTTTGTACCTTCAAAAGCTTGATGAGGATAGATTGCAAGTGGTTTACAGGATAACAACTCATCAGTTAAAAGTGAAGGCTTTATTTGACAAGAAAGCCAAACCCAGATTTTTCCAAGTGGGAGACATTGTGCTGCTTTGGGATAAGATACATGAGCTACGAGGAAGCCATGATAAGTTTGATTCTCTTTGGCTTGGTCCTTTTAGAATAAAACATTTTGCTAGAGAGAACTCTTTTATCTAGATTACATGGATGGTTCTCCTCTCCCACTTCCTTATAGTGGGTAGTATCTCGAATATGTTCAAGTCCTAGGTGACTAGGTGGTCCTTCTCGTATATTATGTACAATGTTTTGGTTTTGGGTCGTTCCTTTATTTTTCATTTTTGTTCTTCCCTTTTAATTTTTTTGTTTCTTTTCCCGTATTGTCTGTGTTTCCTTATATTGGTTTTGCCTTCGATTCCTTTTCCCAATGGATAAAGCACTTGGTCCTCTTTTCCCCGCAGTTATTTACGCTTCTTAAACTTTCCTTGTGTCTTTGTTCCAAGCCAAGTCATCCCCGAAAAAGAGCCAACTACCGCTCGACCCAAAAAAATCCCCTCTGTTGACGCTCAAGTTTCAAAAATTTGAGTTTGTACCTATTGGTTGGATATTTTTAGACCAAAAATATGAGGTTCAACCAAAGTACACGGATTAAATCCCTCCTCAAAGACAGTGAGGGCGGCATGTTTATTACTAATCTAAAACACAACAAAAATAATATATACAATATCCACACTATTCTAACCATTGGGGTTGGGATATAATCCCGAAATCCATATCAAAACGAGATGGAAATGTTACAGCTTTAGAAATAGAATGGGTTATAAAGGAAACTATTACGTATGAAATAGAGTGGGAAGGGAATGAGAGGAATGCATTTTATTTCAAGAAAACACAGATCAAGAAATACGTATATGAGTTTTAGATATGAGTGTAACATTCGAAATGATTAAAATAATCAAGAACACTAAACAAAGAATAGCTTAAGATCTTGGATGTAAGAACAATCTCTCAAGATAGACGAATCTCACAACACAAAGTTTGCAAAATAAAACATGTTTCTATTCCTCAATGATTAAAAAGAAACTACAAAGTTTTTATTCTTCTTCACAATAGCTCTTAATATTCTAAAAATTTCCTCCTCCTTTGGAATGCATAAGCATCCCTTATTTATAATAGAGAGAGCAGAGAGAAAATAAGATAAATCCTAGAAAATAGTCATTTAACAAGAATCCTATTTTGCTTGACTCTCACGTAGGAGAACAAGTCAAAAAAATTTCCTATGTGATGAAATAAAAATGAAAAAGACATGTCAATCTCCGAATGAAAATGACATGAAACATTATGCTTATTCTATTTCGTCATCCTTGTCTTCCTCTAGCAAATCCTGCTTGTCACGAAATTCTTGGAACTTCTGGACTATGTCCTGCATTTCAGCTTCATTTGGTGCACTACAATGATCACTTAGAACCTCGCAAGTTTCCTAAGTGTCACTTGCATTGCCAGGAAGCTTCTTCAATATCTTGTTGAGTTTCCTTAGTGATTCCAAAACATTCTCAATCCTTATGAACTTATCAATGCTTGTCAGATCGAAGATGGAAGTTAGTTTGTGCTGAATTGATTCTTGAATTTGTTTATAGAGATTGTCAGCAGGTAAAATATTTGAGCTTTCATCCAACACCTTGGTGAAGATCCTGGACAGCTCCTCTTCTATGTTGTTGGTGGCATCGACCAACTGATCTCTAGATTCCCTCAACTTGTTGCAAGCTTCACTGAGAATATTTATCCTAAATCTGATGGCTTTGGTTAGCTGGAAATGCTTATCCCCATGCAGAATGATTCCTTCTTCCATCAAGATATGGGATGGAACTTGTTTTAGTGCATTGAGAGCCTCAAAAGTTAACTCAAGGTTCCCGATTTCTTGTGAAAATTCATCATCCATTTTATCACCATCTTTCTTTACTTCCTCCACAGATTTATAAACCTCCACTATGTCATCAATGACCTCTCTTCCTTGTAGGAGTAGCCTCTGAATCCATTCATCAACCGTTCTCCCCTTCTCGTTGATTTTTTCAATCATAGGTACCGATGAGAAATTGAACCTAATTGGAGTAGGGGTAGAAGATGATGGTGTTGACTAAGAAGGCTTTGAGATCTTGAGAAATACCTTCACCAAAAATTCAACTTTCTCCTTTAGCTCATCTCTACTCACCTTTGTTTCCTTCAACTTCTGACACAACGTGTTCAGCATCCAATTGTGCTTCCTCTATTGTTACCTTTCCCAAATCAACCCTTGTAATCTGATAATCAGTAACCACTATATCCTCTTTAGTTTTTTTGGTCGTGGGAGTGGCAATCTCTGCAAACTTATGCCCTGAGGCATCCACTGAAACCCTTGAAACCATTTTGGGTTTCTTGGCAGATTTAGCAGGAGAGGCCTTGAGTGAACTGAAGTCGAACGCTAGTAGGGAAACTACCACCTTCCTCTTCATCTCGAGTCCCGATCAACCAACCATTGAGGTACAAAGAAGAAGTTTCTCCTATCGATGGTGTTATGGTTGTATCTGCGGGAGGAGGAAGGTTTACTTGTGGAGTAGTGATGACTGCAAGTGTGGTGACTATGGGGATAGATTCACGGAATGAAGGTGCAGAAGGAGGAGGCATATCTACACCATTTTAGGTCCAATAGAGAGAGGTGAGAGGTTGGAGAAAATGTTGGCCATGGCTGATGAAAGTGGCGTAGAAATATGAGGTGAGGAAGATTGGGAGAGAGGAGGTAAAGATTCTAGAGTCAAAGCTTGAGAAGTAAGAGAGAGACTTACTTCATGAGTGATCATCGAAAGGAGAAATAATAGGTTGACCTACCTCTTCTTCCGAAGGTAGTTTTCCTTGTTTTGGTGGAGGATGTGAATCCAAAGATTACCTCAACTATTTTTGAAGGATTGCGATGATGTGCCTCCTTACTTTTCTCCCCTTCTCACAAACTTAAATTTTATCTACGATAGAAGCTTTTTCAGCAACAAAACAATCAATGGCTAGGAATCTGAGTTGGTCTCCATATGACTATTCATACCTAGTGTCCATAACACTTTCATTGTCCATGGTGCCTTCAGGGATATCAGGAAGATCTAACATATGAATTTATTCAAGCATCATTCTAGTTGTTGTCTTTCTTCGGATGTCAACTTCATCGTGAAGATCAACCCAGATATCTTCCACATTGGGCACATGTAGATACAAGGTTTCATATGACTTGAGAACTCCTCGGATGTCGAATCCCTCCCTCAACTTCATATGTTTCTTCAATTTTTCCTGAATCTTATGCACCATGTTTTTGGGGTTAACCACGGTAGAAACATGTATACCTTCCAATGGAAATGGGGAAGGAAATAGTGGCTTTTTTCCCGCTTTGTTGGAATTTTTGAAACCAACAATTGTCTGACCAACTCCATAAGAATCAATTTTTCACCTGGGAACCTGGGAAAATGGAAAGGATTACCATGGAACCTTACCACCCGAAGATAAGTAAACTTCTTGAATTGTAAGAAAATGCAACCCCATTTTGACACTTCAGCCCATGCTTCATCAGAAACCCTTCTCTTCCTCAAATTAGGATCTAACCTGCAAATGTTTTCATAGAAGAAGGTGTCATTCACTCTTCTATATTAGTCTTCAGACCCTTTTATTATCAGCTAAGGGAAGTACCAATATATGTGTTCCATTGCTCGGTTTCCCTTTGCATCTAGCCCTAGGTAGTTCCTCATGCCTACTGCTGCATAGGTGATGTATGAAATCATATAGAACTTGCTCGGTAGACAAGACTATTTTCATTTGGGAGTCTATCTCATCACTTATTAGGCTACCCCAAACAATCCCTTGGTCATTCTTCTTTATGATGACCATCAACTCGGTACATCCACCCTTGGAATTTCTTTGACTCTAGGAACCCAAATAACTCGCTCAAAGAGGTGATGATATCGTTGACTTCAAGAATAAAATCACTTCTAGGACTAACTTAGGAAACCTAGAAATAGCCGACTTAGCCTTGATCAAGAACTTGTTTACATGCTTGATGCAGCTCTTCCTAATATTTTTCCCATGCCTTTTGTGTTGATTTAAGGTTTAAATCAACATACTCCAAAAATCGGGCAACCTTAGGATTTGATCAAAATAACCTCCGTCCACTTTCACTATAGACTCTCCTACCTGATTTCTTACTAAGTGGGAGGCCGAGTCATAGTTAGAAGCGTAGGCCAGGATTAATTAAGGGCATTGAGATGATGTTGAAAATCCCGCTGCGAGAAGGAGACCACTCCTCATCGACTTCATCCAAGAATTTTGAGAAGAATCCTCAATTCTCTTCCAGAAGTCCTCCATATCTATATTACCAAGCTCTGTGTCCCGAGTGTCATAATTGCAACTTATGTAGGAGGAATACTCCATATTCTGATACTTATACTTCATCTTTCCTGACTTATCCTTAGATTGGTCAAGGTCCAACATGAGGAGTCTCGAAGAAGAAATTCCTTGATGATTTCTAGAAGAGCAATCTGGGTTGAAAGCTTGTTGGACAAGTGCACAGACCCGCCACACTTTGTTCAGATTTTGAAACTTGCAAACCACCTTTGAAAACCCGACACAAAGGAGTGTATGTCGGAAGTCGGGACATGCTAGGCATCAATGAAAACCCGACACATTGTGGAAGCGAGGAAGTGTCGGACAAGTATGAAACCCCGACACAATGGTGGAAACTAGAGGATGTCGAGCAGGTAGAAATACCCAACCGTTGGTCTTCGATAGGACTTTACGAAGAGCAACAAATCGGGACAAGAAGTCCCTCCTCTTTAATGGGAGAGGTTCCCTTATTCAGAAATGAACCTATTTACAAATGTACAAAACATGATTTGTTGGTTAAACTTGGATATTACGAAAGTGTTTTCTATGAAGATCATCAATTACAAAAGGACTGAGGAAAAAGAGTATGGGAAAGAGCAGAAAGGCAACATGCAGAATTATAGATATCAGAGTAATTCTTTATGTATGCGAAGTCACAGTAAATTGAAACAAGATCATTTGTATTGGATAAATAAGATGGAATTCAGAGACACAAAGTTCTGTAAATAACATCTGCTAGAACACAAAGTTTCTTAACATAACATAGATTCATTAATCAAGGACACAAAGTTCCTTCTTGGTTATACAAGATCACCAGGCTTGCAAAGTTGAAGAGTATGCAATCGGTGAGACTAACAAACTTGAGACAAATGATCTTCACAAAGAAAATAAATGAAAGCTTAGGAATAACAGAGATCAGATAGACAAAGAATGGAAAGTCCTTCTGTATTGATTTCGTTATAATCTATTTACACTTTTCGGAAAATAAGCCAAGTTCTTCCTCCTTAAAAATGGCGTGGAAAGGCCATTATATTGCTTACAAATCAGTTACTCTTTGTAACTACTTCTTTTAACTAAAGATTAGTTAAGGATTGCCAATCGCAATACCTCAACTTATTACAATGAATCCGAGAAAAAGAAATAGAAAAGAAGAGAAGAATAAGGAGAAGAAGACAGGTGGTCGGTCACTGAGAGGGACCCACTGACTTCGCACTCCGCTTCTCGAATCTCTTCAATGACTCAGCTATGTCTCTGCCATGAGGGACTGATGTGTTGGCTGTAGACTGACCCCAAAAACCGAGACACTTCTCCATTTCTTTATCAAACTCGATATGAGTATGATAATCTTTGTTCGCTTCTTCAATGGCAGATTGAAGAGAGCAGACCTCCTTCATTTTCTCCTTGGAGATGGAGCTTTCCTTGAATAGATTATCTTTGACAAAAGCTCTGAACTGAGCTTTGATTTCTTGCAGGGAAAGGAGTACACTAGAAGTTTCATCTTGAAGATGGCAGTGTATATCTTTGAAAGCAGAGACCACCAGTGTCTTGAAAGCTTCACCCTTCTGCCAACTGTTCTTCAGCTCTCCCAAAGCCTCCTCCAAGACTTTGATTTTCCACTCCACACTATAAACCCAAGACTTTGATAGATTATCCTTTGCATCATCAAAAACCTTATTTGCCAGTAAGACGTTCTCATCTGTCTGTCTCATAAGGCGGAGGTCTACTATGCAACTACTCCAGAGCTTGAGCTCTTTATCCATGATCCCGATAGTAGAGGACAGCTTCTGTTGCAAATTATTCACTTTTCCATGGAGTTTGAAAGCTTCATCGATGAAGTTCAACCCTGCAACAAGCATATCATCCACCATGGCTTCCATAGCTCTGCCATAGATGGAATACTTGTGCATGTCTTTGATACTCTGTACTTCATCTTGGCTCAAAATTACAGGTGGTGGAAGAGTGGTCAATGGAGTAGGGTCTAAAACTTTGTCCTTAGACAAAAGAGACTTGATGAAACCTGTGAGAATTTGGGCCTGTTCTTCTAATTGCTCAATAGTTTGCTGCCCTTTTTCTACCCTCCCAATGACTCTTGTGACTGTTTCTTGGAGGTTATGAATCTCACCTTCAGGAGTAGACTCTCCCATTGGGATTCTCGAGAGCTCTAAGTCAGATACCTGCAAGTCCTGCTCTGATTTATCCGTTGTAGGCTTGGCAATCTCCAGGAATTGCTGACCTTGAGCATCAGACACTATTCTGGAGATAGTTCTGGCTTTCTTGGCACGAGAAGGAGTGGTGCCCAACAAGGCTGCGACAGCATCAAAATTTGACCCTGAACTCCGAGAGGAAAATTTTCTCTTCCTATTGTCAACCAAAGGTTGCACCCACGCAAAAGAGGAAGAGGAATCAGCAGGAGGAGCAAGAGGGCCGAGAGACAGAGAGCTCATGACACTCAAGGTCTGTGCAGCTGTTGACTCGAGTTGAGAGGTGAGTGGGGCACTTGGGGCAATTGCGGCAGAAGAGTCAACATCACCTGAAAGCTCAGTGCTCTGGATTTCTTTATCTTTATCAGCTGGGTCTTCAGGAGCATTTGCAGGGGTTGGCATTTCGCTTTCTTCACTTTCACTGAGAACAATGATATTCTCCGGTCCCATAGGCACTTCTACCTACTTTCTTTGAGGATCATTTTCCACAGGCTCCTTCTTAACCTCCTTGAGTTTCTTCTGGTACACTTGAGTGGATGAAGAAGGAGTGGAAGCTGCAGGTCCTTGTATTGATGAGGCAGGTGGGGTTTGCACTGGTGTTTCTGACCTGGGAACCGATGCCTCTCTCCGTGGTGTTGAAGCATCCTTGGAAGAGGATTCTCCTGAGTGCCTTCTGAGCTCTCGAACTTTTCTATCAAACCAGACCTTAGTTCTAACTAAGACTGGAGCAAGGATCTCAGCCAGATCATCTTTTTCTTTCCTGTTCCAATCCAAGTCCTCCAAGGGGGTGTGCTTAATCACACTGTCATACTCATATGAGTATAGATCAGAATTATCATCCTGGAGTCCTTCAGGGACCTGGTACAAACCGAGTTCTTGGATCAATTGCAGGGAGAACCTGCCACAATGCCTTCTCCTGGCCTCAAAATCATCTGCACAGTCAGCCCAGTAGTCTTCTGTATCTGCCCTATGATGGTAGATTATCTTGATGTTCCATTCAATGAACTTCTTCAAGTCAAAGCAGGTTCTTGGCTTGAAGAAATGGACAGTGATAGGAACCAGGGCTCTCTCTATGTTCTGAGCATCCAGGGCTGTTTTGCAAGTGTAGTTTCCCAGAGAGATGGGAAAGTGCAAACCGGAAATCTTCTTGTCCCTGCAGGTTCTGTGTAGTTTGTCTAACTGCCTGCATACTTCAATCAAAGCCATCTTATCATTGCAGAACATGGGAAGCCGCAGAGGGGTGCTCTCATAGCCAGCAAGCCTGATATAAGAAAATTTCCTGAATTGGATGAAATAAGCACCATATTGCGATATCAGGTTCATGGCTTCATCTGAAAACCTTCTAGCAGTATCACCTTCGAGCAGCCTGACCACGTACATGGTGAAAGTGTCATTGACCCTTCTGAAATTACGATTGCTGGTCTCCAGGGTGAACTATGCGGGGTAGTAGGCATATATTGGATCATCTTTGTGAGCGTCAAGGTAGGAAAAGCCAAACCATTGTCGTGACGCTGCCAGGGTATACATCAGGTACGAAGTCATGTAGAACTTCTTCGTTTGCTGCACATTGGACAGCTGCTCTGCCAAATTCATGCTGATGATCTCTGCCCAGTTAATATTTTGCGTTCCCTCGCACACCATGCTGATGAGCGGGCACATCCAGAAGTGGAATTCATTGGTAGAGGGCAAACCCATAACCCGAGCCAGCAGAATTATAAAGTCAGACAATTCTTCATTAAAATCTACCCGGAAAAGGGTTTTGGACAGGCGAGAGGCTCCCTTCCTAGGGTTTTTAAGCCAGGACTTCGCCACTCGTGCCTTGTATTTGTCGTTGTCTTGGTTGAACAGGGCCTGTGCTTGATCCCGGGAAACGACTATGGCATTATCCATCTCTGGAATCCTCAGAGCAGTGCTAATGGCGGCAACATCCAGTTTGGTGATGAGTTCCCCATGTATATTGGTCAATTCACTCGAAGCGGGGTCGAAGTGAGCTCCGCATGAAAGCACGGTATCAGCACACTGTACTGAGATTGGGAAACCTCTAGCAAAATCCAAACCGCTATCGTGAATCATTTGCACCATTGGTGTAGGGTTCAAGGCCCGCCATTCTTGCCCAAAAATCATAGAAATCAAGATGACGAGCTTTTTTGTCCCCAATATTGTGAATGGAAGACTCAAGTGGAGAAATTTGTTCCTGTCCCTGAAATTTGATCTTCATATTGATAGTCTCAGGGCCGCAACCTAAACTCGGGGAGGAATTACAGAGAAAAGGGATACACGCGCAGGGAATTAGGTTGCAAGGGCAGCATGGAAACAATGTGAAAAATGCAAAGGGGGAATACCCGTTATATAGCCATTTAGGAGAGAGAAAGGCCATGAATGCGCATTTAATATATATACCCACCAATTTGAATAAGCAGGATATTCGGGTAAAGTGGCAAAAAAATGGCATGAATGACACTTGGTTCATTAGGGACATGTGAGACGCGGATGCGCGAAACACGCGGCTCGGCCGGTTCGGGCGAGGCGGGGAAAAGACGCACAAATGTCTTTTGGGACACGCGGGACATGAGTGCGTGAAGTGCGCGATTCGGGCGAATCGGCCGAAAAGGTTCCAATGGGTCCGAAAAAGTTTGGGACATTTGAGATGAAAATGCGCGAAGTACGCGGTTCGGGAGTTTCGGCCGAAAATGGAACAACTTGCACTTTTGACTTGGGACATTTGGAACACGAAAGTGCGAAGTACGCGGTTCGGGTGTTTCGGCCGAAAATGGAACAGCTCGCACAATAAGTTTTGGGACACTTGGGACGAAAAGTTCCGACGGGCCCGAAATCGGGACAACTTCGGGGAAATCGGCCGATCGGGGAACAGAATGCACTTTTGAACTTGGGACAGTTGGGACAAAAAGTTCCGACAGGCCCGAAAATCACTCAAAATGACCCAAAAACGTAGATTTTCTCAATTTCACGACTTAGGTACTTTAGAGAAAACACTTAAACTCAAAATTTTTTTGAAAATGACTTCTTAAGAACGGGGGAATTTTGAGTGGACAACACAAACAGACTGCGGATCTTGATGGATGTCAAGAACCTATAAAAACCTAAAACAAGGCGGAAAGGGTCAGATGTTAAACACCCTGCAAAACCCGAAACAAGTATATTGGGTTTCTAACGTGTCAAAACATGAAAAATTCCCACCTCATGATCACTTAGGAATTTTTAGAATCATTATGAAATCTACAAGTTACAACTTATGGAAAATAAGTAAATAACTTAGGGGTAAATTTCAAACAAGAGCCTTCATGGAAAAAGACAAGAAATAAGGAAAACAACCCCAAAACCCTAAAATAGTAAAGAAGAAGGAAAAGAAATGAAAACCCCAAGAAAACACTTCACAAATAACCCAAAAATATTCTAAAAAGAAAGAAGAGAAGAATACCTTCAACTAGATTGAAAAATGATCAAAAATGGCTAGCGAAATCAATCGGGAAGCTCAATCGGGTTTGGAGGTAGAGGAAGCATCAACAAAAATCCAATGCAGCAAAAATGAATGGTAACAAATGACATGGAAAAGCTGACTATTTATAATAACCTAGCATTAATTACACCTCATTTGACATGTGTGCCAACTGCTAGACAACTAGACATTAATGACATGTCATCATGCTTGGAGCGTCCGAAAACCCGATACAAAGGTTTTGATTCAATTGGGTTTCGGTTTCAGAAACAAGCGACATAAAACATGCATTGGATAAAGCATGTTTTGATGCTTGAAAGTTCTGAAAACCTAACACACTACTAAGGCAATCAGGTTTCGGGTTTCGGGAACATGAGGCATAAAACATGCTTTGGGCAAAGCATGTTCCGATGCTTAGAAGTTCAAAACCCGACATAAAGGACTTAGATAATCGGGTTTCGGGTTTTGGGAAACATGAGACATATAACATGCAAGAAACATGTTTTCATGTAATGAAAACTCCGAAAACCTGAAAATATCTTTCAAAGGGAATTTTTAAGAGATTTGTCCAAAATTTTTCCTATGGTTATCTCATTTTTAGCTGGAATCACTAAAACGAGATAACAACTAGCTCCAGTTGGGGACTTTCTTTGAGACATCAAAGGAAGAGAACTCATGTATCAAAAATCTTTATCCATTGGGATACGAGTTGGGAGAAGAAAAACCAAAAACAAACAAACAAAGAAAGAAAGAAATAAAGCAAACACACAACAGAAAATAAATTATAATACAGTGCAAGAGAGCATCTTGCATTACTGATGGAACAACTTCAGATGTTGACCACTAAAAGGTAGAGGGAGTAACTCTCCATCAAGATATGATAGACAAAAGTTATTTTCATTGTTCAACTGATGGATTTTGAAAGGACCTTTCCATAAAGAATCGAACTTGCCATGCATCCCTTTCTGTTCCCTTCTCTTATCCCAGAGAAGTACTAGATCTCCAATTTGGAAATCATGTTGCTTTGATTTTTTGTCAAATATATTTTTGAATTTTCTCTAATGATCTACAATGCGATCCACCACCTTTCTATGTTCTTCTTCTATCCTGGCTAGGTACATTATCCTTTTCTCAATGGAACTTTGAAAATTTTCATCCTCAATTGCTTTAGCCAATCACAAGGATGGTAATTCTATAGAGATAGGAATCTCAACATAAATTCCATACAAAACCTGGAACAAGGACATTCCAATAGCTCACTTAGGAGTAATCCGATCAGCCCATAATGCATCATACAACACTTTGTGCCATGTCCTCTTATTCTTCATTGACCAGCTTTCTGATTATGGTCACCAGATTTTGTTGCTCGATTATACCTGACCATTGCCTTGGGGGTAATAATCGGATGAATGAGCCAATGTGATCCCAAATCCATAGAAAAATTCTGTCAACTCATGTGATGAGAAATTGGAAGCATTGTTAGCAACAATCTTGTGAGGTATGTTGAATCTAACAATTATATTCTCCTTGAGAAAGTTACACATAGCTTCGAGAGGTTGCCTATTTGATTGGCACGGCTTCCACCCACTTGGTGAAATAGTCTGTGGTGGTGAGCACATAATTATGACCGACACTGGAGGCAGGATTTAGTACTCCAATGAAGTCAATTCCCCATTGGCGAAAAGGTTCTTCAATTATCATAGGCTTCAAGGGGAGAGCTGCCAGCTTAGGACGACCAACGAAATGTTGACAAGCTTCACACTTAGCCACCCATTCTATTGAATCTCGAAAGAGAGTAGGCCAATAGTACCTGGCCCATAAGATCTTGTAAGCCATCACGGAGGAAGATAAATGTCCTCCGCATGCTAGATTGTGGAAGGATTCTAGCAACCTTATCTGCTAAGACTTATCAACACAACGCAGGAATACACCATCAATACCATTCTTATATATACCATTATCCCAAAGAATGTATCTTACGGACCTTAATTTAACTGTCCTCTTTTATTTTTGTCTTAAATGTGGGGGAAATTCACCGTAAGTTAAAAATAAAGTGATATCTACATACCATTCATCGGTTGTTCTTACAAAAATCACCATGGAAAATTCTAAAGAAGTACCTTCAATTTATTCACATTCTGTCTCAGAATTGTTTTCTGTGATCAATTAGCACAAGCCTCTTCCTCATACCAACTTGGTGGGTCTGATGTCTAAGTCATATTCTTGAAAATTGGCTATTCGGGCCATTACCCCATTGACTACCCAACTCTTGTTGAGTCAAAATGGACTTAACTGTAGTATCAGAACAAGAATGAGAGTGTGAGAACTCAACACATAATACCTGAAATGCTTCACTACTCTCACCACTGCATAAGCATGCTTTTCAATTTGTGACATCTTCAATTCATGTTCCTTTAGTGGGAAGCTCATGAAAGCAATGGGATATTTGATTCCTTCTTCGTTCTCCTACATCATGATGGTTGATACTATATGTGCGGAAGCGTAGCTGTACATGATGAAATCCTTCTTAAAGTCTGGGCATACTAAAATAAGAGCATGAGCAATTGCTCTTTTGACTTCTTCAAAAGCAAGCTTCCCTTTAGTGCTCCATTGAAATGGAGTCTTACCTTTCATCATCCCAAGGATATCCTTGGTTTTATCGGCAAAGTCAGGTACAAATCTTCTTAGGAAATTGACCTTTCCGAAAAAGGAATGCACCCCAGTTTGCTTGTAGGTAGGGTAAGGCTTTGGATGGCCTTTACCTACTCCGGGTTGATCTTGGTTCCTTCTTTAGTCACGATATGACCCAGCAACTTACCTTCTATTACTCTAAACATGGAATTTTTAGGATTCAATGAAATCCCATGACACCTGCATCTTAAGAGTACCTGCTCCAGGTGATCATAATGATCACTTTGCTTCTTAAAGAAGACTATCAAGTCATCCAAATATACAACTATGAATTTTCCCACCAAATCTCTGAAAGCTAAGTTCATAACTCTTTGAAAAGTGGCTCCGACATTAATCAAACCAAAAGGCATCCTCCTATAAGCATAGGTCCCCCATGGGGTGGTTAATTTTTTTTTATGTTGATCCTCAGTGGCTATCTCAATTTGATTAAACCCCAAAAATCTGTCAAGCATGGATAACATTTATGATCTAGTGACAATCTGTAATACTTGATCCATGATAGGAAATGGGTAATTGTCTTTCAATGAAGACTAATTAAGGTTCTGAAAATCAACACAAATCTGATCTCACCATTCTTCTTTCTGATGGGGATGATGTTAGCAACCCAGGTAGAATGATGGATTGGGAAGATAATCCTTACATCTAACATATTTTGAATTTATGCAAGAATAGTCCTTGAGATATTTGGGTTGTAATGCCTTTTCTTTTTCCTATAGGGTTTGACATCAGAATTCAAAGGGATGTTATGTTGCACATCCTTGGGCTTGAAAGACTTCAAATCTGCATAGGACCATGCCAAGACGTCCATATATCTCTTCAGGAGTGAAGTGAATCTTCCTTTCTCCTCAGGAGAACAACATTTTTTTATGTTTATCATCCATGGTTGGTCAAAAGATCCTAGATTAACTTGATCTACTTCCAACAAGGAAGCACCTTCAGCTTGCCTTTTATCCTGAATAAAACGGTCATGTTTGTCAAACAGACCTTCCAGAGAAACCAATCCCTTTGGAATCTTATTGCCTTTGAGCTGGATGAATTCACCATCAATCTCTTGATATGAATTCAAGATGGACTCACGGAAAGCTGATTCTGATCCTTCAAAATAAAGCTCGCTAAAATTATCAGCTTTCTCAAGAAAAGACAATACCTGTTGATCATCATTGAACACTTGCCAATGTGCTGAGTTATCTGGAACACTTGGACAATACACAATCTCAATGGTATACTTTTCATATTTAAACTTTGGGTGGGGAAGGAGAAGAGATGCAAACACGAATAAAGAATCATATTTATTGTTGTAATCTCTCAAAACTACCTTGATGGAAAAAGCAACTATGTTGTCCCACACCTTGTTCTTGTAATTCCTTAGGCGATCATTTTTAACCGATAGATCCCTTTTACTTGATTTACAATCAACTTGCACCTCCCTGCACTTTGAGATTTTGGATTCCCTTTTTCCTTGCCATTTCTAATCCTAATAACAAAGCTTCATATTCGCCATGTTATTAGTATTGTCAAACTGTAGCTTGAAGGCAAAGGGAAAGATCTCAAAATCTAGAGATATAAGAACTACACCAGCGCCCGACCCAGTAGTTGAACAACTCCCGTCAAACTTGAGGGTCCAAATAGCATTAGGATCTTCTTCCTTAATACCTACAGAAGGCACCTCCGATGTCATGAAATAATTTCCCAAGCCTGCATCTTCGAAGAGAATTTGAGCTTTGGGGTCATCTGATTTAGTGACCAGGTACTTCGCTTGTGCTTCAGGGTGGAGGACACGAGGAACTCCATTCACTATAATTTTAGCTTTGGTCCAGTCCATATTGATTTCCCCTCGACATCTTTGCAAAAATCTCTTCATAAGAGAATTCCATAAGCAACTAGGATATCAGCAACCAGGATCGTCATTTTTATTCTCTTTTCTAGGAATGCGACTAATGCAAACTATGCATCCTTGATTTGGCCAATCAAGGGGACTTGTTTGGTTTCCATGGAGTAACACCACCCATAAGATTTAGTTAAGGTAATTCCAAGTGCATGGGATAATTTTTCGGGCATCACGTTATCAAAGGCTCTTGAGTCAATTATGCAATTGTTGAGTTTAAACACGTTTATAAGTAAGGACAAATAAAACGGTTCAATATTTCCCGAAGAAGCAATAGAGGTCATATTATTCTGAGGTGAAGGCTGACTGGGGCTAGGAAACATGCCTTTTGAAGATGAAGGGATAGCATCCTTGCTTCTAATGAATTTGGAAAGTTTCTCAAATTGCTCGAGATTTGACTGGAGGTACTTAGCTTCTGACATTTGGATTTTAGTTTTCTTACATGATCGATAATGTCAAAAGCGGTATATGAAGGAATGATGGTGGGCTCAGTTTTGGTTATACTAGTCTAAGTTAAGGAACTGGTCTTGGGGTTAGGAGAAAGAGAGTTAGAAAAAGAAGTTACCTTTTTAGTTATCTCTTTTAGTTTGCGCTAAGATAGGAGAGCCTCTTTTAGCCATAACCACGAGAGATTCTTTACCCTTCTCCTTAGAGCCTTTAACTGGCTTTCTGGGATCCTGAGATTGAGCTCAAGTGAAGACTGCAAATGACTAACCATCATGTTTACATTGGTCTTCCTCGTATTCCAAGTATCCAATATTGGAGTTGCCAGCTGAATCGTCGAAAGACTCATCAACATATCCTAAAGCTTCAAAATCTTCATGAGAATCTTGATCTTCTAGTTCCTCATCATCCTCAACTATTTCCACTATTGTGTAGACAGGAGGAGCTTCAATGGCCAGCCTTGTTGGAGAAACATTCAATCGATTCCTATCTCTTGCGGGAGCGTAATTGGTATTGTTAAAATTCCATCTAGGAATATCCTAATAAGGAATGTTGGTGACCTGTTGAGACATCCGCTTCTTCAAAGCGATCAAGTCATTGACCATCTTTTAAATCATAGGGTCAGTAGTACTTTGAGAAGAACTCTAATTTTTAGGCTTAGATGACTCTCTTCTGATCTTCCCAGCTAGAATGAGATCATCTTCTATTCTATTGGTTGTAGCTTGAGCAGTAGCCAAATCAGGGATAACAAATCTTCTTAATAAGAAGCTCACATCAGGGGGCTAAGCGTTGATGAAGAAACACTTTTGATTCTCAAGAGTGGGAATGGCTAGCTCTGGAATCTTCCGAATCAGTTTGTTGAATTTTACCATAGAGTCCCACATGGGCTCATGAGAATCCTTCTTCATATGTGTAAGTTGTGCTAACAAGTCATGAGAATCTTCATCTGGTTTGAACTTTGCTTTGAATACAGATCTCATGGTATCCCAGTTGGTAATGCATGCATTCGGAAGATGGTAGAACCATTCTATTGCCACACCCTGCAATGTTTCAATGAAGAGTCGAATAGAGACATCTTCATGAGCCACCCCAAGGACGCCGCATGCGACAAAGAATGAAGTGATGTGTTCATCAGGGTGTTGCTTCCCATCACCGTTGAACTTAGGAATATTCTTATGAGATCCATGTGGTAGATCATGCAATGGCAGAGTTAGGGAAAGAGGACCAATAGCCGCACCCTAAGGCACATGTTGTGTTGTTATTCTTCTGAACGAAGTGTGTACAGGAACCTGAGTATCAGACAAGAATAATGCACAGCAGGTTGCAAAAGCTTCTTGTTCTTGAGGAACCCGAGTTCTTCGGATAGGCGAAGAACTTCTTTCTCGCTAGATACAACACTATTGGGGAAAGTATGAAATTGTGTTGTTGAAGCAGATCAAATAACGGATCAATTTCACCCCTGGCTTAGCTTGATCGAGTGAAGATTTTTCTAGCCATCTTGAACCGGAAAATGGATCTACCAAAAATAAGGCAAATACGGAGTCGTCAGACACCAAAAGGATAATCTTTAGTCTTATCAATCCATATTCCCCAGCAGAGTCACCAAAAGCTGTTGGTTGGATATTTTTTCAGACCAAAATATGAGGTTCAACCATAGTACATGGGATTAAATCCCTCCTCAAAGACAAGTGAGGCATCTTGTTTATTACTAATCTAAAACACAACAAAAATAATATATACAATATCCACACTATTCTAACCATTGGGGTTGGGATACAATCCTGAAATCCATATCAACACGAGATGGATATGTTACAGCTTTAGAAATAGAATGGGTTAGAAAGGAAACTATTACAGATGAAATAGAGTGGGAAAGGAATGAGAGGAATGTATTTTCTTTCAAGCAAACACAGATCAAGAAATACTTATATGAGTTTTAGATAATGAGTGTAATATTCGAAATGATTAAAATAATCAAGAACACTAAACAAATAATAGCTTAAGATCTTGGACATAAGAACAATCTCTCAAGATATATGAATCCCACAACACAAAACTTGTAAAATAACACATGTTTCTATTCCTCAATGATTAAAAAGAAAATACAAAGTTTTTCTTCTTCTTCATAATAGCTCTTAATATTCTAAAATTTTCCTCCTCCTTTGGAATACATAAGCATCCCTTATTTATAATAGAGAGAGCAGAGAGAAAATAGGATAAATCCTAGAAAAATAGTCATTTAACAAGAATCCTATTTTTCTTGACTCTCACGCAGGAGAACAAGTCAAAATTTGCTTCCTATGTGACGAAACGAAAATGAAAAATTCATGTCATCTCTATATGAAAATGACATGTCAATCTCCGATGAAAATGACATGAAACATTATGCTTATTCTATTTCATCATCCTTGTCTTCCTCTAGCGAAGCCTACTTGTCACGAAATTCTTGGAACTTTTAGATTATATCCTACATTTCAGCTTCATCTGGTGCACTAGAATAATCACTTAGAACCTCGCAGGTTTCTTGAGTTTCACTTGCATTTCTAGGAAGCTTCTTCAATCTCTTGTTGAGTTTCCTTAGTGATTCCAAAATATTCTCGATCCTTATGAACTTAGCAATGGTTATCAGATCGAAGACAGAAGTTGGTTCATGTTGAATTGATTCTTGAATTTGTTTATAGAGATCATCAACAGGTAAAATATTTGATCTTTCATCCAACACCTTGGCGAAGATCCTGGACAGCTCCTCTTTTATGTCATTGGTGGCATCGACCAACTGATCTCTAGATTCCCTCAACTTGTCAGTAAGGTTCACCGAGAGTCTTTATCCTGAATTTGATGGCTTTGGTTAGTGGAAATTCTTATCCCCATGTGGAATGATTCCTTCTTCCATCAAGATATGAGATGGAAACTATTTTAGTGCATTGAGAGCCTCAACAGTTAACTCAAGGTTCCCGATTTCCTGTGAAAATTTGTCATCCATTTTATTGCCATCTTTCTTTACTTCCTCCATAGATTTATAAACCTCCACTGTGTCATCAATGACCTCTCTTCCTTGTAGGAGTAGCCTCTAAATCCATTCATCAACCGTTCTCCCCTTCTCGTTGATTTTTTCAATCATAGGTACCAATGAGAAATCAAACCTGATTAGAGTAGGGGTAGAAGATGATGGTGTTGACTGAGAAGGCTTTGATAGCTTGAGCAATACCTCCATCAACTATTTAACTTTCTCCTGTAGATCATCTCTACTCACCTTTGTTTCCTTCAACTTCTAGCACAACATGTTCATGGCATCCTATGCATCATTTGTGCTCCCTTTGTTGTTACATTTCCCAAATAAACCCTTGTAATTTGATAATCGCTTTTTTATTAGATTAGGCAAAAATAGGATCGACTCCCGGGGCGTAACTAAAGAGAGGAACACAACCAGAAACAAAATAGAAAGAAAAACCCAGAAAGGGGTCCCAAAAAAATGAGTTAAATAGGCTTAACTCTTACATTACAGGATCTAGACCCCAAAAGGACAAAAGAGACCTAGAAACAATAGGGCACCACAGTTCACCCGTAGTCCGCACATAGTTCAAAGACCAACAAAACCTCTGCGACAAGCAAAAAAACCACCAGAGGCCCCATTCCAGCAACATCCGACAAGGAGTCAAGAACCAACCAACACCTACTCCTCCTCCGAGCTGCTAATGCGAAGGTTGAATATCCTCCTTTTCTTTTCCCCTTCGATCTCCTCCACTCTGTCAAGCAACACTTTAACTTGAATCTCTAACTCCTTCATTCATGTTTTATCTAGACCTGATCCGCGACCATCTTCTTTGAAATGTTGATGATGTTCAAAATGGACTCCCTTTGCCCCTCGTTCATGTCCTCCATAGCTTTTAGGACCCCTTCTAAATACACCATCTTCTTACTCCATTCTTTAAAAAATGGGGTCTCCCACACATTCATTCTTCCTGGAAGCACTGGCTTCCCCACCACCTCCCTCATTTTTGTCTTTATCTTTCTCATCCCCTGGGGGTACCTTTACCCTCTTTCATTTTAGTAAGACACTCCACAAGAGTAATGTCATCTTCCTCATCTTTCTCCTCCAAGGCCATAATCAAAGGATGATCCAGAACCGGCTTGCCATTCTCAACCAGAAGAAGAATCAAGCCCTCATGAAGGGGCAGCTCAACTTTCTTATTCTGGAATCCATCAGCGAATTCGAAGAGAGGTAGCCAGGAAAAAGGGAATACTGACCATAAACTTGTGACAAAACATGTTGAGGAAGGTCATGTGATGGGTATAGATTTTTCTATACTTACCCTCCAGCGTAATATATTTCATAACTTGAAGGAAAACATCCTTCCAGACTCTAGGAATACATGAACGTGCAATACCATCAGTGAAGAAGAAACAAGTCTCCTTGCCAACAAAAATCGCTCAATCTCGAGGTCTCTACAGGTTCTTTCCTTGTAGATTTTTAACCCATCCATCTTCATATCAGTCACCCTGGCAATATTGGACTCGAGACCTCAACCTCCACACCACGGATAGTAAAAACCCCCTCTTTCCAAGCTTGGCCAAAGTCCTTGGATAGAGCAGGGTCATGGCCATGTAATTTAGCAATAAAATTACTAAATCCACCAACTTTAAGCTTGTTCCACAGATCCTTGTTGCTCTCTTCCATGTTCTGACTGGTGGGTTCCACGTGAATCCTGTCACCACCCATCTGCACTTTTCCTAAGTTGTCATTCCAGCAAAAACTTTTCACAACCCACAAACTATTCTCCCTATCAGAGTTTGAACTGGAACAATGATTTTTGTATAAGCTATCTTGGTACCTGAAATACTTTCCCCGCTCATGCCGACATCATTAATCCTAGTGCCTTCTATCCTTAATGATTTCATCATTAATATTAGAGGGTAATCTCTCCCCTTTACACCAAATTTTGTACTCATTACTAAGGACTCCCATGTTGGCCATCTTGTCCGCACATTTATTTCCCTACCTCAAGGTATGATTGATAGATATCTTGTCAAAAAACTTTAGCAATTCCTTGATATCTTGAATGATGTTTTTTAACGACCAATTGATCTTACTCCTATTGAGGAGAGCATTTATAACAATTAAGGAATCACCTTCAATCTGAATGTCCTTAAGGCCTTTTTCCTTAGTGACCAAAATACCCCAAAGGAGGGCTCTAGCTTCAGCCATGTTATTAGTCTGCTTTCCCAAGGGACCAACATAGACGAACAACCAATCACCCTCACTATTCCTTAAGATACCCCCACCCCCAACTTGACCAGATTCCCCTTTGAAGCCCCATCAAAATTGATCTTGATCGTATTTCCCATAGGTCTAATCTAATTTACATTCTTACCAGGGCTTTTGTTCTTGACCTGACTATAGGTGAAATTATCCAGGACTTCCTACTCCCATTTCGAGATGGATTTTTTGTTTTACCTTTAAACAGTTTGAGATTTTCCTTAATGGCTGCAAGGATTTTCCTTTTAGCCACCACAATCAGAGGTTTCTGATCTCTAAAAACACTATCATTCCTTATTTTCCATAGACCCCATAAGAGATGAGGTAGTAATCTTCTAGGCCTATGCCAGATAAGGAAACCTAAATGGGCTCTCCCATTGAGTACAAAAATCCTCCATATTCGAAGGCATAATCCATTGCATGTTGAAAAGTTCCAAAATCAGTGAGAAGACACCTTTAGAGAAAGGGCAATGTAAAAAGATGATTCACATTCTCTTCCCCTCTCGACAAAGAGTGCACCTATTAGGGATCTACATTCCTCTTTTTATAAGATTTTCAATGTCAAGATGTTGTTGCAGACTCACAAAGCACCCCGGATGCGATCAGGCTTCTAGGTTGATTTTCGGCATCCAGTGTGATTGCACAACATGGAATCCTTTCTCCAAGTGTGGGACTTGTAAATATGAGAAAAGATTCTCCAAAGAAGGTTGGTTCCTATTCCTCTGTTCGATGCACACAAAAATGTAGAGGGATTGCTAAAACCTAATCTAACTTGCCAAGGAGATAGAGTAAGAAAATGCATAGAATAAAACCTAAACTACAAAGGTGATGCACCAAGGAATGTTAGACATTCATTTTGCAAATTTAACACAGACCACATAGATGCAATACAACCACCATGCACAGTAACCAAACCGTAATAAGAGATCAAAATGATAGCAATGAATACATGAGAGGTTTGAGAGTCAATCACAACACATATATTATTGCTCAAGATTCGATACGAGATATTACAAAGTGGCCAAGAGGCAAAAAGACTCGCATTACAACCCATATGGGAAGTTCGAAAGCTCCACAATTTCTCTTGCAAGTGAGGGAAGAAGGGAGGATGCAAACAAGAATGTCCGACTGTTAAAAGCTCCTCTTTACAATATATATCAAGAAATGAGAGGGGAGAGAGAGGAAATCCAGAATCTACGCCAACCACTTCTTGGTAGCATTTAAAATAATCTCATTATGGCGAAGTGGCGATTCTAGAAAAAGCGATGGGTCATGTTTAACAGAGCAACGAGCTATCTACCGCATTAAAGTTGGTAGTTGAAGCATTACTTCCTATCACCACATGTCGAGAGACGTTTCCTTAATTTTCTCCCTCCAAACTGCACCAAAATGCAAGATTGACCCCAGAATCATGTAGAGAATTTCAACAGCTTTCCGTTGATATAAATAACGTGCAAATCCGAGCTCTGGATCGAAAGATACGAAGGTCTGAAGATTTAGGGCACAAAACAAGCAAGAATAGGTTTTAAAATCTTTTCCGCACTCGCCACTGGATGACACGTGGCGGCCCCGATTTGCTTGAGTAATTCTCTCTCTCCACCTTTCCGCGGGTTTTCCTTTGAAATTTCCTTATGGGCCCTTAAACTTGGACACGTGGCACTGTTTCATTGGTTCGGCTTTTCCTTCAAAAATCACCCCTTTGACTTTTTGGACCTTTTTCCTTGGCGACACGTGTCATGCTGTGATTTGTCCACGGGCCTACCGGATTTTTGCATCCACCACGTCTTTTTGTCCCGGATTTCCCAGTGCTTCGCAGGACAGAATCCTCCGATCCGCCCGAAATGGGCTTCCTCGTCCCTTTTCTTCGCCAAAGTGATACATGGCATGATCTCGATTGGCTTTCGGCTCCTTCGGCTATCCACATCCCACGCGTCCCTTTGTCCCACATGTCCCGAATTTCGGGACAAATTCTTCTGTTCGCCTGATTCGGCCGGTTCGCGTACCTTTGTCCCGCATGTTCCGAATCGCTTAGTGCGAAAGTTCTCCTTTTTGGCTGATCCGGGTGGTTCGCGTCCTTTACGTCCTCTTGTCCCAAATGTCCCAATGCTGCTTGGGCCACCTGGAGGCTTTTCGGCCAATCCGCGCCTTCCGCGTATAATTGTTCCAACTGTCCCAAAGGTGGCCTCAAGCAGGACTTAGCCAATTTTACGATTTTCTCCTGAATCAATCTACTTGCTTGGAACTAAAAAACTCTAATGCATGTTATCAAATTAACTCTGGGGGGTGAAATTTGGATAACAATTTGGTGACTTTTCGGGGTCACCTGCCTGCTAGGTAGAAGATCAGTGGCCTTTTAGCAATCCATTGGGCATGGAGTCATAGGCAATAACCTGAAACCAACCTGATATCTGATCCCGAGCCCGATACCGTAACTCCTTCTCTGAGAGCACGCTGAACTGTAGAAAACCAACCCAGGAGCAACAAAACCTGTGCCAAAGCACTTAGGGAAATTGAAACCTAACTACAACAAGACAATGTGCATACGCACTTAGAGGAATTGAAATCTAGGCTAATATTTACAAGGGTAAAACTTTTTCTTTTTAGTAGCAATGTTTAAGATAGATTCCGTTGACCGGAATCGAGTTCTTCTCCGTCCAATGTAGACAATTGGAAGGCATTGCTATTCTTACATTCCATGACCATGTAGGGGCCACTCCAAATGGCATCAAACTTGGAATGCCTTCCTGGTTTTTCCCGATCTGCATCCCATTTCAGAACTAGGTCCCCTTCCTGGAAGGTCCTTGCTCTTACTTTCTTATCAAACCATCTTTTCACTAAGGCCTGATCTTTCTCAATTGTTTAAACCGCACGTTCTCTAATTTCTTCCAATTCCATCAACTCTACATACCGGCCTCCATTGGTTTGAACTCGGCCCAACTCCAATCGCTTCATGAACTCCAATACAAGCAGATTCTAATGATATAGGCACATCGCCTCTTTTCCATAGACCAACTTGTAAGGGGAATTACCTGTAGACCTCTTTGGTGTTATTCTGTCAGCCCATAATGCTGATTTTAGCTTGGTATGCCATGTTCTTTGATTTTCATCCAGAGTCCTCCTGATGATTCTTAGCAAATTTTTGTTCGTGGACTCTGCCTGTCCATTACCCTGTGGGTAATAATTGGAAGAGGTGCTCAAGTAGATTCCATTCTTGACAGCCCATTATGTAATCTTGGAACCTACGAATGCCAATGCATTGTCTGATATGATAGTGGCCGGCACACCGAACCTGGTCACTATTCCTTCATAAAATTCTAGTATATAAGACTCGTTTTCCTCTTTGAGCGCTCTTGCTTGATCCACTTGGTGAAGTAATCCGTTGCCGTGAGAATCCACTTGTGGCCTTGGATTGAGTTTGGGTTGATGACCCCGATGAAGTCCAATCCCCATTGCAGAAATGGTTGGTCAACCAAGATTGGGTGCAATGGAAGCGCTGCTAGTCTTTCTTTGCCTGTGAAGAGTGCACATTTCTTACACTTTCTTATCCATGTATAGCAGTCATTGAACACCGTGGGCCAATAATACACTGCCTTTATTATCTTGAGAGCTATTACTCATGGGGCAAAATGTCCTCCAGAAACTCCATCGTGAAAATCTCGTAACACCCTCTCAATTTGACCAGTCCCAATGCACCTCAATAGAACCCCATTGATGTCTTTCTTAAACAAAACACCATCAACAAGCACATATGGAATGGCTTGTAATCTGAAGTATCTCCTCTTTGCTTTGCTCATTTCCGGGGCATAGTCCTGTCTCAGAGAAAGTGTATCATATTCTGAGTCCAACAAGGAGTAGGCACATCATCATTTTCATGTTCTTGGCCATCCTGTAGTACCAAGACAGTCTCTTTTTCATCACCTGCTTCAACCTATTGACTCAAGGCTAGCTGTTCACATAGTCCCTTTCCACGTACTAGTTTGGTGACCTTGATCTCGATGTCATATTCCATGACACGAGTTATCCACCCTACACGCTTCTCATTCAGATCCTTGTTTAGAAGGAAGTCCTTGACTCCTGCATGAGAGACCAATAATTGGATCTTGTTGTTTGAGACTAGGTGCTTGAATTTCTTTAAACTCCTTATCACTGCAAGTACATGCTTTTCAATGAAATAGTATCTAGTTTCGTATTCCTCCAAGCCTTAATCGATGAAAGCAATCGGTTGTTCTAATACTTCTTTGTTTTGTTGTTCCAGGATTTCAGAAATTGTGTCTCCACCACCGAAGGCATATAACACGAAGTCCTTGGAGAAGTCTAGATTGACGAGAGTTGGGGCTTGAGATATAGCCTCTTTTATTGCCTCAAAACTTGCCTTGCCTTCAGATGTCCACTTAAATGCCATGCTCTTCTTTAACATCAGCGTTATTGGCTTTACGAGAGCTGCAAAGTTTGGAACAAACCTGTGGACAAAATTGATCCTTCCCAAGAAGCTTTGAAGAGCCTTCTTGTGACTTGGCAATGGCAATGCTTGAATTGCTTCAACCCGTTCTGGGTCAATCGTCAACCCTTCCTTTGAAACAATATGGCCTAGAAGTTTTCCCTCGTGAGCCAAGAATATGCACTTTTTGGGATTCAATGATACCCCAAATCTTCTACATCTCTGAAATACTTGCCTCAAATGACAGAGGTGATCTGCTGCATTTTTTGAGAATACAGTGATGTCGTCAAGATATATCAGAACTATTTTGTTGATCAACCCCTTAAATGCCATATCCATTGCCCTTTGGAAGGTGGCTCCAGCATTTGATAGTCCAAATGGCATCTTCTTGTAGGCATAGGTCCCCCATTTGGTGGTGAAAGCCATCTTGAATTGGTCATATTCTTTCACCATCACCTAATTATACCCTGAGTAGCCATCTAGGAGAGAGAATCTCTCTGAACCGGATACTACTTGCAATATTTGTTCCATTGAAGGAAGTGGGTAATGGTCTTTGAGAGATGCCCTATTGAGGTCCCGAAAATCTACACACAACCTGATTTCTCCGCTCTTCTTCCTGACCGGAACCAAGTTTGCAACCCAACTTGAGTGCTTGATCGGAATATAATGCTTTCCTCTATTAGCTTGTTAAGCTCTTTCTTCATTAGAGGCTCAATGTGAGGGTTGACTGGTCTTTGCTTTTGCCTGATGGGTTTAGCATCTGGATCCAATTCTATGGTATGTTGTGCCAACTTTGGATTGAATCCTCTCAAGTCTTCATAGCTCCAAGCGAAGACATCTGGAAATTCTTGGCAAAGTTGTATGAAATCTGATTTCTCTTGCTCAGTGGCCACTTTACCAATTTGAAGTATTTTGCCTTCCCCAACTAGAATTGGCTCTGAATCTTCTCTCTTGACCTGTATGTTAGCCTTTTCCTTACGGAACTGGTCGTTAGGGTTGAAGATAGACTCCAATGTTACTAAACCCTTAGGAAGCTTGTTTGTCCGCAGCTGCACTACTTGATCCCCATACTGCTGCTCTAATCATCCCTATTTCTAGCTGAGAATTCAGCCTCTTCCTGTAGAAAATTGACGATCTGTTGATCGTTCTCAAACACCTGCCAGCTTGTGTTATTATCTGGAACTGCTGGCCTCACAATCACATGGATATGTGGTTGTGTTTTTTCCCTTTTGATGTTGTCAACCACATCAAACGTTGCTCCAACTGCTGCGAGCCTATCCGCGGCTTCATTTTTCTTCCTGGGTATGGACACAATGTTGAAAGCTTCAAAATCTTCAATGAGGTCCCATACCCTATTCTTGTAGCTCCTCAGCAAGTCGTTCTTCGTAGCATGTTGTCCTCTAACTTGGTTGACGATTAGCTCGCTATCCCCGAACACCTGCAAGTTATTTATCCCCTTTTTCCTAGCCCAATGAAGTCCATGAATCAAGGCCTCATATTCAGCTGTGTTGTTTGAACAAGAAAACTGGAAACGAAAAGATGAATAATATTTGATGCCTTGAGGTGAAACAAGCATGGCTCCACCTCCTGCACCTTGCCTACTCCTTGATCCGTCAAAAAACAATTGCCATACCTCATTGTCATCATTATGGCTTGGCTTGGTGATGTTAGGAACAGGTTGATTTTCTTCATGTATACAATAGACTCCCAGCTTAGATTCTTCTACTTCTTGATAGGGATCAAAAGCATGTATCTTGTTTGCCCATTCATCGAGAGTTAGGTCCGGGATACTTCCAACCTTGGTGTCAGCCTCATCAGTATTAGGGTGATCTTCTTGATCAAATGCTGAGCAATTGGCATTAATCTGACTAGGAGTGTAAGGCTCAATATGGAAGTTTGCAATAGGTTCGAGACCTAATTGTATCCTTAGTTCCATACCTTGTTCTAAACGGCATGTGAGACCAATCAATGACAAATACCCCCAATCTTGGTCAGTGAAGTCCTTGACAAGCAAAAGAGCAAAGAGTGGTGGAAGGTCTATGATTGATATATCTTGTAAAGACAACAACATTTGGACATGCATGCAAGGTAAGACTCAATTTTTAATCACTCCAACTATTGCTATTGCTGTCCCATCCAATTGCACTACCCCTTTAGATATTACTTCATATTGGAGATCCAACTGATCAGCTATTTTCTTGGGCATCACTGAGCTACTTACCCCGGAATCAATCATGCAATTGTGTACTAGTTTATCCCAATGATTAATGAAACATAGAAAGGAGGGGGCTTCAACATTTTACCTTGTTGCCCTCCATGGCTTCCTTCAAGCTAGGCAACATTTGTAAGCACTTTGTCTTGCATCTGAACCTACTGATTCAAGTTGTCCAATCCTTCATGGCGACTTGCAGGCAGATCTCTTTCTCCGGGATGGATAGGGATTCCCACATTGATATATTGATGTTAGTCTTCTTCATCTATTCAATGATACTCTTGAACGGGATGAAGTATCCTTTGTTGTCCCTTGGTTTGTACACTTACTCCTTGTACATGGGTAGAACACCGTGGCATTTGAGTTGCCTAGGGGCTGTTCTTGGTTGCCCTTGTATATTTGAAAACTGACTCGCTTGAAAATCATTTTTGGACCCATGGAAGGTGGTGGATTGGTGGGGCTAATGGTTGTTCTTCACCCAAATTTCTCCTCTTTGACCTTGTGTTGGCTGCGACACCTTGAGAAATCGCTTGATTCATGCCACGAAATCTTCTTGCTGCTTCCACCAACGTGGTGTCATTTGGGGTTGATTGCTTTTGGAATGTTTCTTGTTGTTGATTGTTTCCTTGACTTCCTCGCCCTCACACCGGTAGTTGTTGCCATCGTTGCTTGATTGAGAGCACCATTGAAACACATGGATTGGTTATGAGGCTCATTGCATGGAAAGCACCACCATATTCCCGAGTAATGTTGTTCGTGTTGGCACTAATGCCTTAGAGGTAGATATAGCATTTGGATTATAGGGCTGGAATGGTCTATTAGAGGGAGGCCTTGTTTGATTCACATTTACAACTGGATTAGGTGGTCTTTGTGGTTGGTATGGCTACCTATTAGGCTGAGCTTGAGGTTGATAGGAAGGTCTGAAACCTTGGGCTTGTTGCCTCTTAATAGTAACCAGCTCATTTCCCAAATTTTGCAACTGTTTCATGACCTCTTGGAGTTCATTCGAAGCACTTGGAGATGAAGTGGAAGCTTCACTTGAACTCTGATTTCTAGGAGTGGGAACAGGAGCCAAAGTGGGTGCTTGACTAGTGCTTGGATTTTCTAAGTTTGGATACAAGGGCATGGGAGGCCTAGGAGCCAGTTTACCAGCTTGAATAAGACAGTTTTCGGCTCTAATGGCAATGCTATAAGCCATAGGGATTGTTGTGCCTCCCATGGAATGAATTAATATAGAAATATCGAATTCAAAGCTTAAAAGTAATATAGAAAAGCACCTTCTACTATTGGGTGATCGCCACTAGAATCCTATCCCAAGACCTTTGAAATCTGAAGTTGAAGTCGGTCAATTTTGCTCGTTGGGGCTCTCTTGATAGTTGTCACTGCTCTCAAAAAGAGACAAGTTGTCTCCCTTCTCTCCAAATTGCTTGTGAAGTGCAATACACAAACTGATTCCGGTTTGTGATAGAACCACTCCAAGGCTCCTAAACCATTGTAATGCTTTACCCTTGAAGGAAGATGCCGATAACTTGATGACCACTTGCATTTCATTGATTTCATGGATTATGAAAGAGTTAGCAATATCTTTAACATGATCACCGAGTAATTTGATTTTCTCTCGGTGAAGTAGGGAATGTTCTTCAAGGCAGTAATAGAACTGGATGCTTTGTGCATTGAGAGCAAGTGGGCTACTTGCTGTGAAGTTGACGTAGGGATTGTTCTCGAGCCATTCTAATCGGTCTTAAAACCCTTGTATACTTGAATGAAAGGCCTATCAATTGGAGGAGTTGAGAGAGTATTGTTTGGTGGAGATGGAGACCTTTGAATCCTTCTTCCTCTTTGCCTTCTTCTTGGGGATAACTACGGTATTCAAACAAAGACTTCTTCTTCTCCGAATCTTGACCTTGTGGTGATTCTTCTCATGAGTTTTCAGCCCGCACTCATCAAAACCAGTTGATTCTTCCCCTTGGAGTTGCTGATATGCAAAAATAGTTCTTATAAGCAAGAAAACTACAGCGAGATGCATATCAACTTTGCTGCAATAAAAATGAGACCTCTGGGTCCCACCGGCGTGCCAAAACTATTGTTGCAGACTCACAAAGCACCCCCGGATGCGATCGAGGCTTTTAGGTTGATGTTTAGGCATCCAGTGATTGCACAACATGGAATCCTTTCTCCAAGCATGGGACTTGTAAAGATGAGAAAAGATTCTCCAAAGAAGGTCGGTTCCTATTCCTCTGTTCGAGATGCACACAAAAATGCAGAGGGTTTGCTAAAACCTAATCTAACTTGCGAAGGAGACAGGTAAGAAAATGCATAGAATAAAACCTAAACTACAAAGGTGATGCACCAAGGAATGTTAGACATTCGTTTTGCAAATTTAACACAGACCACATAGATGCAATACAACCACCATGCACAGTAACCAAACCGCAATAAGAGATCAAAATGACAAAGAATGAATACATGAGAGGGTTGAGAGTCAATCACAACACATATATTATTGCTCAAGATTCGATACAGTACATTGCAGTGGCCAAGAGGCAAAAAGACTGGCATTACAACCCATATGGGAAGTTCGAAAGCTCCACAATTTCTCTTGCAAGCGAGGGAAGAAGGGAGGATGCAAAACAAGAATGTCTGACCTATTAAAAAGCTCCTCTTTACAATATATATCAAGAAATGAGAGGGGAGAGAGAGGAAATCCAGAATCTACCCCAACCACTTCTTGGTAGCATTTAAAATCATCTCATTATGGTAGAAGCGGCGGATTCTGGAAAAATGGCGGGTTGTCTAATAGGAGCGGCGAGCTGTCTGCTGCATTAAAGTTGGTAGTTGAAGCATTACTTCTGCGGCGAGATGTTTTCTTAATTTTCTCCCTCCAAACTGCACCAAAATGCAAGATTGACCCCAAAATCATGTAGAGAATTTCAACAGCTTTCCGTTGATATAAAGAACATGTAAATCCGAGCTCTGGATCGAAAGATACGAAGGTCTGAAGATTTAGGGCACAAAACAGGCAAGAACAGGTTTTAAAATCTTTTCCCGCGCTCTGCCATCTAGACGACACGTGGCAGGCCCTGATTCGCTGAGTAATTCTCTCTCTCCACCTTTCCGCGGGCTTTCCTTTGAAATTTCCTTGTGGGCCCTTAAACTTGGACACGTGGCACTGTTTCATTGGTTCGGGCTTTTCCTTCAAAAATCACCCCTTTGACTTTTTGGACCTTTTTCCTTGGCGACACGTGTCATGCTGTGATTTGTCCACAGGCCTGCCGGATTTTCACGTCCACCGCGTCTTTTTGTCCCGGATGTCCCAGTGCTTCGTGGGACAGAATCCTCCGATCCGCCCAAAATGGGCTTCCTCGTCCCTTTTCTGCCGGTGACACGTGGCGTGATTTGATTGGCTTTCGGCTCCTTCGGCTATCCGTGTCCCATGCGTCCCTTTGTCCCACATGTCCCGGACTATCTGGGACAAATTCTTCCAGTTCGCCCGATTCGGCCGGTTCGCGTACCTTTGTCCCGCATGTCCCGAATCGCTTTAGTGCGAAAGTTCTCCTTTTCGGCCGATCTGGGCGGTTCGCGTCCTTCGCATCTTCTTGTCCCAAATGTCCCAAAGGCTTGGGCCACCCGGGAGGCTTTCGGCTGATCCACGCCTTCCGCGTATAATTTTTCCAAGCTGTCCCAAAGGTGGCCTCGAGCAGGACTTAGCCAATTTCACGATTTTCTCCTGAATCAATCTACTTGCTTGGAACTAAAAAAAAACTCTGATGCATGTTATCAAATTAACTCTGGGGGGTGAAATTTGGATAACACAAGATTCTATTTTGAGCAGCCAGCCAATAAAAAATATTGATCTTAGGGATCAAGTCCTTGATCCATAACTTACCCCAATACTCTTTTTGAAAATCTTTCTTGAAATGTAAGCTATAGGCTGATTTAACAGAATAATTTCCTGAGTCTTCCTCTTTCCAAATGATGGAATCCTCCTTGGTTTGGAATATGGGGATGTGGAATTCCCTGAGTTTCTTATTGAGATCTTGAAAGGGTTTGATATCACCATCATAACTAGGGGGAACTATGGTTTCCCATTGGACCTCATCATCATGACTCTCAAATCTCTTATCCAGATTTTACCATTCTCCTCATAGAATTGAGCAACCTCCTTCCAAATTTCCTGATCTGCTAAAGGGGAATCTTCTATCCAACTATCCCACCAAAATCTGATCATGTTCCCCTTACCAATCTCCCATAGGGATCCCTTTGAGAGGATATATTTTGAATCCAACAGAGAATTCCAGAAGAAGGATCCTCTAGGGAGATTTTCATGAGAGAAGAATGAGTCAATTCTGCCTAAATTCTACAGATATTTATTTTTTATTATATCAATCCATAATCCTTCCTCTCTAGCAATTCTCCAGCTAGCTTTAGCAACCAAAGCTTTGTTCATGATAGGTATACTTTTCAGACCCAGACCGCCACACATCTTTGGCCTAGTGACCTTCTCCCAGGCCACCAGAGGGAATTTAAACTTTTCGAGGCCCCAGCCTAGAGAAATCTCTTCTGAATTTTTTCTAAAGCATCAATTATTTTGGCCGGGAGCTTGAAGAGAGACATAATGAAAATGGGGACTCCTTGAAGAGAGCTCATAAGGAGTTGGATCTTACCCACCTGAGAGAGGAGGAGGCCTTTCCAGAAGAAATTTTCTTGTTAACTCTTTCCAACAGGGCATTCCAAACAGAGATGTCAGGCCTTTTGTGGATAAGAGGCATTCCTAAGTAAGAGTCTAGAAAACACTTGATTTTGCAACCCAGAATGCGAGTGAGCCTTAATTGGACTTGTTTATCCACATTAATAAAGAAAACAACACTTTTGAGAAAATTAACCATCTACCCCGAGACCGACTCATAGTCCTTGAGAGTAGATTTGAAGTTGGTGGCTTCTTGTATAGAGGCCTTTCCCATCAGGAAGTTATCATCAACAAATTGATTGAGGTAGATCGGAGGGAGACCATTAGAAATCTTGATTCCCTGAATACTCCTAGAAAGTAAATCTTGTTTACAGATTCTACTCAAAGATTCAACCATTATAACATAGAGGAAAGGAGATAGGGGATCACCTTGTCTCAAGCCTCTACCAGCTTTGAAGAAGCCCTCTGGACTACCATTGACCAAGACTAAATAACTAGCAGTAGATATATAGGTCATAATCATTCTAACCAGAGTATTATCAAAGCCCACTTTATTTAGGATGACTCCAAGGAAAGACCATGTAATTTTATCATAGGCCTTGTGCATATCTAACTTAAGGAACATAGCAGATCTGTTAGAATTAACAATGGAATGGATGGCTTCTTGAATCACCACAATATTGTCAGTAATCTGCCTTCCCGGGACAAAGGCACCTTGATTTTCAGAGATAAAATGGTCGAGAACCAATCTGATTCTGCCAGCTAAGATTTTAGTCAAGATTTTATAACTCGTGTTACAGAGACTGATCGGTCTAAAATCTTTAACTTCATTGGCCCCTGCAATTTTCGAATAAGGACCAAGAAAGTATTATTAAGCTAGCTGAGGAGCTTCCCATTATTGAAGAAATCTTGGACCATTTCAATGACTTCTTTCTTAATCACCTTCCGAATTTTTAGTAAAAGAAAGCCTGAAAACCATCAGGCCCAAGTGACTTGTCAGGTTCCATATCAAAGACCAAAAATCTAATTTCCTCCTCAGAAGGGATCCTTAAGAGCTCATGATTTTCTTCTCGGGGAGATGACTTTCTGGAACAGGTTCAAGATATTGTTTTGATTCTAGCTCTTCAATCCCCTGACCTTGCTGAAAAATATCCTTGAAGTAGTTTATGATGACTTGATTTATTTCCTTGCTCTCCAAGAGGATCTCACCATTCTCATTCTTAATTTCATTTATCTTGAGGAGGTTTGTCCAGGAGGTGGCTGAGAAGTGGAAGAATTTGGTATTCCTGTCCCCCTCCTTAAGCCATTTCACTCTCAACTTTATTGCTTCCAATAGACTTCTTCCTTTGCCAGAATATCATGATACTCAACCAGAAGATTTTGTTCCTGCTCCTTGAGCACCGGGTTGAGACCATCAAGATCGATAAGTTCCTCAATATTCCTTAAATCTTCAGCCAGTCTACTTTTTTCCTAGAAGATGTTACCAAAGACCTCTTTGTTCCACTTTTTGAGGCAACCTTTGAGATACTTTAATTTGTAACTGAGTCTGTAACTGGCCACCCCAAAGACCCTGATATTCCACCACTCTTGGATTTTATTGAAAAGGTCAGGGTGGTCTAACCAAATCTTTTCAAATCTGAAGGGTCTAGCTTTCTTGACCGGATTTAAACCAAGATTAAGGAGGATAGGGTTATGATCAGAGCCAATTCAGGGAGAGACTTCAGGAATAGATTTGATTGATCATACAGAGATGACTTACAACAAACCTATCAAGTCTGATTTGGATGAGCTCTATCCCAACTCTCCTATTAGCCCAGGTGTACTTTGAACCTTCCAAATCCAAATCCACCAAACCATTATTGTTAAGGAAATCAGCAAGGTCCTCCATACTCTCAGTATAGGAAGTGATGCCCCCATTTTTTCCCTAGAGAAAGGGGGAGTTGAAGTCTCCTCCAATAATCCAGTCTTTATCTTTGAATAAATTCCTAAAATTAGAGAGATCTTGCCACAATTTTCTTCTCTCACTTACTAGGTTAGGAGCATAAATGTTGGATACATACCAGGATTTCTTAGAGGTCAGATTCGTAAAACACATTGCCACATGCCCCTGGAGCCGAGAGTATAGGAATACCATGCACAATGTTGGGATCCCATAGCGACAACCCCTCTAGAAGCGCCTAATGAATTGCACCCTTCCCAACAACTATCTTTCCAAATAGACCTTCCCACTTCTCTAAATATTTCCATACTCATTTTAGTTTCTTGAATCATGAAAATATCGGTTTATTTTTCACTCTAAGATCCTTCTTATTCGTTATTACAGGTTTCTCAAGGGGTTATTCAACCCCCTAATGTTCCAGGAGAGAAGAATCATTTAACACTTCTTATTACGGGGAACAAATTCCCCAGAGTTTTCTGAATACCTGCATCCACTTCCTTTCTTGAACTTGTCTCCCTTACTTCCTTATTACTTTTCCTGCCCTTTTGGCTGGAATCTTTACCGAAGTCATCTCTTGAGCTACTACGAGTGACAGGTTTGGATTTACTCACAGGTGTCTTTGGTGATCCTATCACCTCATAGGTGTCAGCTACAAAATCTGTTAGGATCCCGAACCCATTTGACATTGTTAAATCTTCTTCTTTTCTTTGTGTAAAAGAGCTCTGCCCTATAGATGATACTTCATCCAGCGATAGTCCATCGAAACTAGCAGAGCCAGTTTGTTGTCTTCCATATCTTTGCTTTCCCTATCCTCTAAATCTTGGATTTCTTCTTCCAACACCTGATGAATAGGCTCATCTTCCTTTTCTTTAGTTTCTTTATTGGTACTTCTTTGTTGTTGAGTACTAGTTCCCACTCCTTCCTCTCTAGGTTTTGATAAGTAGATTCAATGGCTCTACTTCAGAGATGACTAAAGAACCTCTTGTTCCTTGATTTCAACAACCCTTCCATTCTTCCCAATCCTTTTCCATTCCTTCACCTCTTTTTTATTCACCATCTTTTGAGGCATGAATTTTACTTCAAGCTTCTTCTTTTTGAGATCTGGACAAGAGCGTTGATCATGACCCACCAACTTGTAATTTTTACATGCAAAGGGGGTAGGATCATAATCAAAATGCTACACCCAATCCCCTCAGGGGTCATAAGCTTAATATTACTTTCCAAACATGACTCTTGGTGCATATTCACACAGAATCTGGCATGAGTGAGTCTAGTTTTTGCTTTAGTTACCGGATCTAGGCAATAGGTTTGCCTAGACTTTTGCTATACCAAAAAGGACCTCTAGTTCCCAGAATTCCAATGGTAAGCCCTAAGGTTGACCCATATCAGGAACTCCATAACAGATTCCCATAAGGATTGAAAGTGACTCCCATTTCTGAACAGTTATATGAGATTTTCCAATGAACCATGGTCCTTCTGCCAAAATTTTCACCACATGATCCTTACTAGGAAGGATAGCTAAGAAGTACCCATTAGCGTAAGCTGAGATTTCAATGGAGCCATTAGCCGCCCAACGTCTCTTTGCCCAACCTCTAAAATAATCTATATTTGGTCTAGAGCCCATACATTTTGCAAAGAGTGCCCCTTCCATGGAAACTTTAGTTCTAGCCAACAAAGAGTCAGGAATTTTGAGGGAAAGATTACCTTTTTCTTTAACCGGTTCCAGATTCTTTGAGACACCTAGATCCCGATTTTTCCCCCAAAATTTCCACCCACATGCTTGGTCTCCCATCCTTTTCCCTGTTTCCAATGGGCTCCATGATCACGTGCTCCTTCGCTAGGTTTTGCTCCCGTTCTCCCTGCAGATTCGGCTCTGCAGACATTCCCGCTCGCTTTCAAATTTTGAAAAATCCCACTCCCACTCCCACTCCATTAAATGAATCATCATCCCAATAATTTTTACTCATGAATCTCCATGAGTCATTAATTTGATAATCAAGAACCGCTATATCCTCTTTATTTTTGTTGGCATGGGAGTGGGAATCTCTCAGAAACTTATGCCCCGAGGCGTCCATCAAACCCTTGAAACCATTTTGGGTTTCTTGGTAGATTTGGCAAGAGAGGCATTGAGTGAACTGAAGTCGAAGGCTAGTAGGGGAACTACCACCTTCCTCTTCCTTAGATTCTGATCAACCAACCATTGAGGTACAATGGAAGAAGTTGCTCCTATTGGAGGTGTTATGGTTGTATCTGCAGGTGGAGGAAGGTTTACTTGTGGAGTAGTGATGAGTGCAAGTGTGGTGACTATGGGGATAGATTTAGGGAATGAAGGTGCAGAAGGAGGAGGCATATCTATGGCCATCTTAGGTCCAACAGAGAGAGGTGAGAGGTTGGAGAAGATGCTAGCCATGACTGATGAAAGTGGTGTAGAAATATGAGGTGAGGAAGATTGGGAGAGAGGAGGCATGCATTCTAGAGTCAAAGCTTGAGAAGCAAGAGAGAGACTTACTTCTGATGAGCAATCGTTGAAAGGACAAACAAGAGGTTGACCTACCTCTTCTTCTCAAGGGAGTTTTCCTTGTTCTGGTGGAGGAGGAAAATCCAGTACCTCAACTATTTGTGAAGGAGTGGCAGATGATGTGCCTCCTTTCTTTTCTCCCCTTCTCACAAACTTATAACTCATTCCCCAAGAAATGAGCCATGCCTTGGTATGGACAAGAGTCTGAGCAGCTCTTTCAGCGATAGAATCTTTTTCAGCAATAGACCAATCAATGGTTGGGAATCTGAGTTGGTCTCCATCTGACTATTCATACCTAGTGTCCAGAACACTTTCATTGTCTGTGGTGCCTTCAAGGATATCATCCAGATCTAACATCTAAATTTATTCAAGCGTCAGTCTGTTGTTGTCTTTTCTTCGGATGGCAACTTCATCCTGAAGATCAACCCAAATATCTTCCACATTGGGCACATGCAGATACAAGGTTCCATATGACTTGAGAACTCCTTGGATGTCGAATCCCTCCCTCAGCTTCATATGTTTCTTCAATTTTTCCTGAAGCTTGTGCACCACGTTCTTGGCCTTAACCATGGTAGAACATGTATACCTTCCAATGGAAATGGGGAAGGAGATGATGGCTTTGTGCTTGCTTTGTTGGAATTTGTGAAAATCCAACAATTTTCTAACCAACTCCATAAGGATCATTTTTTCACCTGGGAACCTAGGAAAATGGAAAGGATTACCATGGAACCTTACCACCCGAAGATAAGTAAACTTCTTGAATTGCAAGAAAATGCAACCCCATTTTGACACTTCGGCCCATGCTTCATCGAAACCCTTCTCTTCCTCAGATCAGATCCAACCTGCAAATTTTTTCATAGAAGAAGGTGTCATTCACTCTTCTATATTGGTCTTCAGACCCTTTTATTGTCAGCTAAGGGAAGTACCAATATATGTGTTCCGTTGCTTGGTTTCCCTTTGCATCTAGCCCTAGGTAGTTCCTCATGCCTGTTGCTGCATAGGTGACGTATGACATCATATAGAACTTACCGGTAGACAAGATTATTTTCATTTGGGAGTCTATCTCATCACTTATTAGGCTACCCCAATCAATCCCTTGGTCATTCTTCTTTATGACGACCATGAACTGGTACATCCACCCTTGGAATTACTTTGACTCTGGGATCTAAAATAACCGGCTCAACAAGGTGATGATATCACTGACTTCAAGAATAAAATCACTTCTAGGGACCAACTTAGGAAACCTAGAAATAGTTGGCTTAGCCTTGATCAAGAACTTCTTGTTTACGTGCTTGATGCAATCTTCCTAATCTTTGTCCCAGGCCTTTTGTGCTAATTTAAGGTCTAAATCAACATACTCCACAAAGTAGGGCAACCTTAGGATTTGATCGAAATAACCTCCATCCAATTTCACTATAGACTCTCCTGCTTGATTTCTTACTGAGTGGGAGGTCGATTCATAGTTGGAAGTGTGGGCCAGGATGAATTCAGGGCATTGAGCTGATGTTGGAAATCCTGCTGCGAGAGGGAGACCACTACCTGTTATCGACTTCATCCAAGAATTATGAGAAGAATCCTCAAATCTCTTCCAGAAGTCCTCCATATCTATATTACTGAGATATGTGTCCCAAATGTCATAATTGCAGCTAATGTAGGAGGACTCCATCTTCTGATACTTATACTTCATCTTTCCTGATTTATCCTTAGATTGGCCAGGTCTGACATGAGGAGTCTCGAAGAAGAAATTCCTTGATGATTTCTGGAAGAGCAATCAGGCTTGAAATCTTTTTGGGCAAGTGCATAGACCCGCCCACCGTTCGGATTTTGAAACTTGCAAACCACCTTCAAAAATCGACACAAAGGAGTGTATGTCGAAGTCGGGACATGTTGGGCATTAGTGAAAACATGACACATTGCGGAAGTGAGGAAGTGTCAGACAAGTATAAAACCCCGACACAATGGCGGAAACTAGAGGATGTCGAAAGCGGTAGAAATACCCAATAGACTATGGATCTTGATGGATGTTGAGCACTTGGAAAAACCCAAAACAAGGAAGAAAGGCCAAGATGTTAAACACCCTGCAAAACCTGAAACAAGTATATCGGAGTTTCGACATGTCGAAACATGAAAAATTCCCTGATATGAACCTTGCATATAATAAATCAATAAATTGCTGAAGATAACACAACACAAGAGATATGGGTTGGCCAAGATGCCCAAATATGCGAGATAATACCCTTAAGGTAGGGCAACACCATACAATGCTCCTTAAGGAAGGAGTAACTCCACAATCTCCCAAGATGTGAATCCACTTCCAGAGGGACACCTCCAATATACCTCTACCAAGTAGAAGACTCAACTCATACATACATGACCTGCTCATAATGATACTCACATCCTTTAAATAGGATGGGTAACACCTAATCCCAATGTAGGCCGACCCATTACCCAATTCCTATGTGAGCTCATATAACTAACTAAGGGGATGTGTGCCACATGTCGGCATCTCCATCCACCCATATATATTATAATATTATATCCCATGTGAACCCATACATATAACTACCGGGATGTGTGCCACATGTCAGCATCTCCATCAACCCATATATATTATATTATCATACCCCAAGGTACATAGCATTCCCGCCTCATGATCACTTAGGAATTTTTAGAATCATTATGAAATCTACAAGTTACAACTTATGGAAAATAAGTAAATAACTTAGGGGTACATTTCAAACAAGATCCTTCATGGAAAAATAAAAGAAATAAGAAAAACAACCCCAAAAACCTAAAATAGTAAAGAAGAAGGAAAAGAAATGAAAATCCCAAGAAAATGCTTCAAAAATAACCCAAAAAGCTTCTAAAAAGAAAGAAGAGAAGAATACCTTCAACTAGATTGAAAAATGATCAAAAATGGTTGGCGAAATCAATTGGGAAGCTCGATCGGGTTTGGAGGTAGAGGAAGCATCAACGAAAATCCAACACAACAAAAATGAATGGTAACAAATGACGTGGAAAAGCTGACTATTTATAATAACCTAGCATTAATTACACCTCATTTGACATGTGTGCCAACTGCCAGACAACTAGACATTAATGACATGTCATCATGCTTGGAGCATCCGAAAACCCGATACAAAGGTTTTGATTCAATTCGGGTTTCAGGTTTCGGGAAATAAGCGACATAAAACATGCATTGGATAAAGCATGTTCCGATGCTTGAAAGTTTCAAAAACCCGACACATTGCTAAGGAAACCAGGTTTCGGGTTTTGGGAACATGAGGCATAAAACATGCTTTGGGCAAAGCATGTTCCGATGCTTAAAAGTTCTGAAAACCCAACATAAAGGACTTAGATAATCGGGTTTCGGGAAACATGAGACATATAACATGCAAGAAACATGTTTTCATGTAATGAAAACCCAAAAACCCAAAAATCTCTTTCAAAGGGAATTTTTAAGAGTTCTGTCCAAAATTTTCCTATGGTTATCTAATTTTTAGCTGGAATCGCTAAAATGAGATAACCGTACCTTGAGTATTGAATCATGTCAAGCCTAACATTGTTTGTGGTTTTCCTATTCATGGAGAACAATTTGAAATTTGGGTGTATGGTAAGGTTCATTTCCTTCTTTTTTTTTTTCCCACAATCGGGAATGACAGGAGTATTTTCCCCGTTAATTTTTTCCCCATAGTCCATGGGTAATATGTGAATGTCTTTGATTGGATGCGGTTTAGCCATATTTCAAGGTTCAACGGAAGCCTCCATGTGTCCAAACGACGCAACTCCAAGGGCAGGGTCCAAGGGACAATCCTCAAATAAGCACAGGCTTTCCGCATGTCCCAGGTACAAAATGAAGACAGAAACAAGCTAAAATCGGCTAAGTATGGAAGGCTCAGTGAACGACACCACGTGCCTCATCGGCGCAGCTTCAAGAGTCAAAGATGGGGAAGTTCTCAAACTTACGCTAGTCCTCCACGTGTCCTTGGTCCAAAAAGAGAAAGAGTCGATCATTAAAATTGACTAAGTATGGGCGGGTTGGTGGAAGTCTCCACGTGCCTTAATGGTGCCATTTTGGAAGTGAAATCAAAGGGTCGGTCTCCAAGTAGTGCCACTTACCACATGGTTAAAGTCGATGAGGAGACAAAGTTGGCCGTTGAAAAGTCCAAGATCGGTAGAAGGAGACACACGTCATCTCGGTGTAATTTTAAGGGGCGCTTCCAAAGCGGAAACTCAATGAGCGTCATCCCTCCACGTCTCTAGGGGTCAATATAGGTCAAGAAAGAAATAGACCCGAATCAACAAAGTATAAAGGAACCAGCAGAGCTCTCCACATGTCATCCTAGCACAACTTCAAAGGTGAAAAATGTAGAACGCGTTCGTAGGCCCGCTCCAATTAATTTCTCCCATGTGGGTGGCCCAAATTTGAAGTTGTAAAAGAAAATTGAATGGCCCATGTTTTAACTAGTAAAATAATATAACGGTCGTATATTTAAAAAGTATTTTTTCCACCATTAACGTTTCTTTGGAAATCAAGAATTTGAAAGGGCGTGGATGATTGGAATAAGTTGTAACTATTTTTTGCTTGCTTGAGGAAGTTGTAACCGTCTCTTGCGAGCTATATCAAGGGATTTCAAAGCCATTGTAAAGGGTTGGAATTTTGATTATTTTGGAACAAGAATTTCGAATTGGAAGAAATCAATACAAACGCTATTCCCTTTTTCTTATTCTTTCTCTTTCCTTCTGGTCCAGATCTGTGAATCATCTAATCCTTGCGTGCTTAGAAACTTTGTGTTCTAGTTTGTACAATCTACAGAAATTTGAGTCTGCGAATTATGTTTGTTATAAATGTGGATGGTTCTACTCGATACCTTATTTGCACAATGCATATAAGGGTTTTCTCTGCCATCTCTTTTCCCTAAAATTATTGTCTTCTTCTGCCTCCCTACTCTCTTCAAAGTCTTCTATCCTCATGTGTTGATAACTTTCTAGGCCTAAAACACATTGCGGGATATCGAAACCACCATTGAATGAAAGAATGTGCATTTGTGCATAGTTTTTGCCCTTGCTTTCAATAAGGGAACCTCTCCCACTAAAGAGGAGGGACTTGCTTGTCCCTGACTGTGGTTTCATCCTAAGTGCAAATCTGAAACCCAACACCAATCAACCGAGAAAAGAAGTAAACAAACAATATCTTCACTATCACAACAAGTTTAAAGCTGGAAATGGGAAGAAACCATCTAGGGGTAGTCCTCATTAAGATGCAAAATGATTCGGAGTGTTTCATATCTGCAGAGATATATATGTAATATAGTTTTGTAAGGAGTAGGTCAAATCCTCCTAAAGCCTAATTAGGACTAGTAAAATATGAACTAGGTAAAACCTGCATTGAGCTAGGATTTGAAACTTTACGGTCCTCTCAAACACAAAAATGTGTGCTTAGAAAACTTATCAAAGTTAGAAAAGGTCAAGGTTAGATAAAATTACACCTATAATTGTTCAAAATCAGACCTAGCATGTTTACAAGGAAAACATAGCATTATTTACTCGCCAAAGGAAACCATTCTAGAAGTAATTTTTACTACTATTTTGATGTCAAAGGAAACCATTTTGTCATTTGTGGAGAATACACTAATTATAATAAAACATGTAGGTCATTTTAGGAGCAAGTGTAAATAGATTGATTTCTTACCTTTCGTTGAGATTTGTCATTTGATTCAAAAGGAAATTGAGAACCATCCAGAACTCAAACAACAATCAAGAAGAAAGGAAAGACTATCCAACATTATAAAGAAGTTTGGGTAAATAGGTGATAAGAAATATTGATTTTCTTACTAATTTGATATTGTTGCCATCTTACAAAGATAACGCAGTTTGGTTAAATAGGTGATAAGAAAGATTGATTTTCATACTAATTTGATATTGTTTCCATCTTATAGAAAGCAAAATCAGGTGCGAAGGAGATAATAATCCATGTTATTGGTTGGAAACATCAACCAAATTTCTTTCGGATGAAATTCAAGAATTCAATGAAGAAAACTTGGTTTCACGGATGATGAATGAATCTTGATAGGTGACATTTCAAAATTGTTATAAGCGAATTAGAAGACAAGGCATAGGGACAAAGTCTAGAAAATTATAGATTATTAATTTCCATTAAAATCATTATTACAAGTTGATGTAAATATCATTGAAAAGATTTGATAATCATAAGGTACTTCAATTTGGTATGAAAGTGGTTTGCAGGATAATAAAGTTATGGAAGTGAGGTGTATTTAAATTACCAATGCAAACTGGCTCCTCACTCCTCTCCTCGCACTTTCCCATGCCCCTGTCCACATCCTCCCTCCTCTCCTCACCACCCTTGCCCATGCCCCTCTCCTCGGTCCTCTCCTTGTCATCCTCTCCCTCCTCGGCTTGCAAAAAGATGCATATTTGTCACTCTTATACTTGGCCTCTCCTACCTCTCGTGCAGATATCTCTTCGATAAGATCGAGATATGTGGCAAAAGAAGGGAAATTATTGTCATTAAGGTTGACTGCGACAATCGATACAACATTTCAAATGAATTAGCAACTAAATCAAACCAAATACTATTGTGAAACTAATGCCAACTGTTTGTTATCTTATCCCAAGCTTGACCCTCCTTTTTCCTTTTACCAAGTGACTACCTGTGTCTCTCTAAAAGCAGACTCAAGGGAATATCACCGTCCTACACACACCGTCAAAGTGGAGAGTTAATATACACACATTTAAACACAAAAAAATTAACTATACAAATTTGAGTCCAATGAATATGTACAAGCTCCTTCATGGGGATGTCATGTTGCCATTAGCTACACCACCTCCTTCTCTCTCTTCATGTTCATGAAATATTTTTAAGTTAGTGACTTCCAACCATACATAATACAAAAATAACATACTAGATTCTACTAATCAAAATTACCTCATCACCGGTTTTAACCGGTCCTTTCTTTCCTTTTCTCTCAACCACCTCTCCTTTCTCACCTCTCTCCTCCCCTTCAAATCATATGCGAGAAGTTCCTTTTCCACCTCTCTTCCCACTCTGGCTCAGCTCCTCATATTGAGTTTTTCCTTCCCTTTGGCAATCTTGATCAACAACCCACCTCTGTTGCAATATGTAGTGTTGTCTCATGACATACTCCATGTTATTCTCTCCTCTCCATGCATTTTCTTATTCTATCAAGATAAAGAGGTGCTCATTTACCCACATGTTTATGGTTGCGCTTATGTGGTTGAAAAAATGGAAGATTGTGTGACACCATGCGATGGGCGTTAAATTTTTAGAGATCCCAAAACTTAATGCCCCCACTCATACCACATATGCTCACAAAAATATTGAATGTGAGCACCCACCCGTTCCATTTTTAGTCAAGAGGTGGATGTTTCAAAGAGATAATTAGATAAACATAACCACTCTCAAGAAATTGAATATCAGTAATCACTAAGAAATAACACAATAAAATTTTAAAATTTCTCACCTTTGTCGTAGGCTTAGCGAGAATCTAAGGTAACATGCTCGGAAGGATCGCCAAATAGATCAACATGAGGAGCATCACTCCATAGAGAAGTAGGAACATCTCCCCGTGACATCAAATTATAACATGTTAATTGATGCTTGTTTATAATAACTATTGTAACACCCTGATTTTGTAAGTTATCTTGGTGATTATTTTTCATACTGTTGTATCTATTGAAATGAAGGCAAACATGTTAAGATATATTTTGATCTTAAGGGAATGTGTTGCAAATCGGGATCCTTGCATGCTGTAATTTAGTTGCATGGGACAGCAGTTATTGTTGCTTGTATGTTACTGATGTGACGACAAATTGTCGTATGCTTGCTGAATTCTATATGATGTGGCCTTTTTGTAATCGCTTTGTCGATTTACTCTTGATCAATTGCAGGTTGATATAAATGTGCAAAGACTCGATTTGGTATGAGCAAATGCACGTAGATGCCAACGACAAAGGTTCGATTCTCGAACCATGCACTATCATACTTAAGACCTCGTGAGGCAGGAAATGTCTGGACACAGGTGGCTCTGGCATGTGAAGCAAAGGACGAAACGTCCTGCACAACATTGACATGAATGTCAGTTGGAAGACTGGATTGGAGGTTGATTAGTGTTAGATGTTAGTGGGAATTAGATCCTAAGCTAATCCTAAGTTCTACCTTACATCCTAAACTACTATCCTAAGTGGATTTTTAAATTCTAAAATGACTAACATAGACCTAAGTCCTATTAACCTAAAGACTAGGCTATGACCTAGGTCGAACACTAAAATGAATCCTAAACTAATCCTAACCTAAAGGGGATGCGCAGACCCTTGGGGGAAGAGGATAAGGATGAAAGGGAATTAATGGCAGTTAATGCGAGACCTTATGTGGACAGCGCCAGTTTGGCGGGACAGGGGAGAAAGATGGAGGTAGTTAGTTGGTTATGAGGCTAAATTTGGTTTTGCATGCAAAATTTGAACTTGGGAGTTCGCCAACCCAAGTCGGCGGTGGCATGGGAAAATAGGAAAAGGCTGAGTCTTTAATGCATTTAATTTTTTTGGTCTTCATGACCAGTCCGCCTTGGAAAGTGTATGGAGGAAATGTTGATTGTTTATTGTGTTGATTCAGATTTTGAGAAGTTGCTCTGCATTTGGTTTTTGCTTGGTTCTGTCGAACCAGTTTCATTTGGATTTTATCACTGTTCTTTGGAAATTTAGAGGTTGTTGCTGAGCCTGAAGAGGAAAGGATTGTTGGACAGCTCGTGTTGTCGCCGTGGAAGGAAATACCTTCGGTAGCCATGGTTTTCTTCGAGTTTTGGAAAAGAAATTGCAGGCATGTTAAGCCCTTCTCTTTAAAACACTTGCTTTGTTTAAGCGTCTCATTAAAACAACCCTGCTCTTGGGTTTTTGATTTATCTGATTGTTGTCATGTTGAGACGATTTGGGCTAGTCGATTCTTGCTGTCATTGTTTGAAATGATATGGGTGAAATCGTTTTCTTGCTATTGTGATTTGATCCGTCTTTGCATGAATTGAGTTGGAATAAGAACTTGTTGTGTTGGTTGTTGATGGTATTTGGGAATTCGAAATGGGTTTTTCTCTGATTAAATGCTATATAAGAATGGTGCAGGCAGTGTGGGTTGTTTTCATTGCTGTGCGATTGTTCTTTTGTTATATGAACTTTTGTGATAAAATTTCACATGATGTACGAGTTGCTTGATGTCGTTTCTATACTGAAATTTTTCTTAAAGGAAATAAGACTTTTCCTTTCCTTCTTTGCTTTTGGATTAAAAGGAAATAGCATTTTTGGATTTTAAAGGAATTGGCATTAGAGTTTTATCTGAGCATTACGAGCTCGGTTAGAGGGAAATGATAGTAATGTAATTATTGTTGTGCTTCTTCTTTTATATAAATGGACGAATACAATTTGGGTATTTGTGGGAGCTAGAAAAGAATTTGTTTTCTTCTAAACTTATAAATGAATACATTCTTTCTTGCTTTGGAATGAAAGGTTGATTTTGTTGTGTTTTATGGAAATGACTTGATCTTACAGCTCGGACAGTAGTCGTGAAAACGAGCTTGGCTTGTATTTCTGTGCATTAAATGAATTATGTTGATTCTTGTTGTGGGGGTTGGATGATTTGTTGTGTTTTATTGATACTGTTCGATCTTCTAGTTCGGGCTGTAGTTGTGAACAAGAACTCAGCTTTTTATTTATGTATAATATGGAAAATTTTGGAAATAAGTAGGCGGTTTGGATCTGTCTTGACTGTACCTTGTTGTGCATCTGATATCCTATGCGGGTTTTTATTAATAAGGGTATTATTATATGAAAATCGCATTTTGGGTTCTGTACATCATTGTGAATAGAAAAATGGATTCGGTAGAAACATTTATTGGTAAGGAATTCTTCTTCTTTCTACCGTTTTGAATTGATAAAATCAGTAGTCGGGTGGTTTATTGAACTTTATAAGTTCAGTCTGTAGAGAGGACAGTGGCATTTAAATTATTTTCTGAGTGCTGTGCTTTCTGTACAAATGAAATATTTAATTGTTTCGTGTGGTCTTCTGATCTTGGCACTGTCATTTAGAAGAAATGAAATCGGCCTGAACAATTCTTGTTGAGTCTGAAGAAAATGGTTGTTTTCTTAGCAAAAGATTAAAGGAATGAAATTTTCTCTTTTTGCTGTTGAGTTTTGGAATAGCATTGGAAGCCTTATTGTGCATTATGATTAAGTCTTGCTGTAGGTAACAACAATGTGTAAATTGTATTTTGAACTGTACGCGATCATGGATATAGAAGGTCACGTGATTAATTGATTGCATGATTGTATAACTGTTTATTTGGTTAAAAATACAGTGAAAGAAGCATGGGGTCTTCTAGTTCAATAAATATATAGTATGCATCCTTATACTATTTGATCTATGATAAATACGATGTTGTACTAACCTGTTTTTGGGTATTCATATGAGCCTGATTTAAATGAAGTATTGATAAGGACGATAAATTCTTCCTTGTTTTCATTTAAAGTTGATTATGAATGAAATTATTCTTCTTTGCTCTTTGAAAAGTGAATTTCGAATGGATTTTGTAAGTTTCACTCGAATCGTTATCTTGATTTGTGTCTCATTTGGATCCATTTTTAGGGCAAGGTCATGAGGAAAGAGATAGGAATGTGGTTGGATAACTTGGAAAAATGATCTTTTCTTCTTTCATTCAGTTGGAAATCTATAATCGTTAATAACGAATCTTGTAGTGCTTAGATATGAGCAACTATATGCATTGTTGTTTGCTTTCTCGTCTGTGCTTGATTGCTTGGAATCTAATGTGATGCATGAGCTGAAAGGAAAGTAATTGGTTTACGTTTCAGTTAGTTTTACCCTTTTGCATTTATTATTAATGAAAGGGTGGAAAGGATAACAGTTATGTTATATCAGCAGTATGCTACTTGTATTCCTAAACTTTACAAATATTGTAATTTGGAACTAGAACGTTATGTGGAAAATAGGACAGCAGCTTCTTTGGCTGATTGGGATGGTATTTGATGGTTCAGTTGTTATGTTGTCCATTCTTTGATGCTTGATTTTTGATTGATGTTCTTACTGTCGTTTCATAAAAGTAGGGTTCTTTTATTGAGACAGTTAATTAAAGCACCTCATTTTAATGACAAGTGCTTAATATGCTCAGTTCATTGAACTGACCCGTGCAAGTAATTTTGCAGATGGAAATTGATTAGAACGGAGACATGGCTGTTTTCTGATGCTTCTTTGATTGTCTGAAGATGAATTGTATTTGTTTACTATCATTCCTCTTCGAGGAATTGTGAAAAGAAGAAAGTACATTCTTCTATCTATGAGTTGTAATGATGTTTTATATAAACAAAGTCCAGTCAGTTGGATTGGCAGATGTACGGATTATGAGATGGATAATGAATACAAATACAAGTGTGATATTCTAAATACTATATCAGTTTGATATTGTTGATTAATTTGGAAATATAATGTTATTCCTTGATTTGGGTTTATTTAATTGTCCTTGGATGGATGCTAAATAGGAATTGATATATATTCTTACCTTAATACAACTTTTAAGTTGAAATGTGCAATTAGTTCATACTTGGGTAAAGATGAATTTTTAATTGACATTAAAAAGGATTAGGAAGAATAGGATTCCATAACTGATAGGTATTCAGGATTAGCTTGGAAGCTAAGGAATATCAATTAACTTAGGAGTAATCGAACTTCACTTTCGAACTCCATTAATGACCTCGTATGTTGAATTCAGAAAGAAAGGATATGGGATAAGTATATCCATAACTAATGGACCTTAACTATGTAATGTTAAGGAGAATAAATGAATACATTTATTGGGAATTAGACCTCGTTTAAATGACGTCTAGTAAGCTAGAATTCTGAATTTAGTTACAGTTGTAAAAATCTTGGTTAAGTTTAATAGGTTAAACTTATCACGTCCGTCGGTAACGGGCTGCTTAATCCGAAGATTAAGAAGAAAACCAAGTAGAGAAATGCAGCCCTTCGGTACGAAGGAGAAGATGCATAGCAAGCTAAAGGACGGATTTAGTCTCTCTTAGCTTCGTGCTGTTGTAACAGAACGAGGATAAAGGATCAGCATGGTTCTTTGAAAGTTGATCTTAAATATTAAGATCATATCCAAATCACTTGAGCGGGATGTGCACTCTCGATGAGAGGATTCCGTAGGACATTGACATACGCCAGGCTTCTGACAAGGTGTCTTCATGAAGACGGGGTCTTCATGACGACACAATGTTATAGCTAACATATTACAATGCCCTCCCGAATTAAAACATCAAGAATACATAGGTTTGAATGTGAAGTTCTTGATCGGGGATGGGAGTATGATCACGTATGTGGAGTGACTCAGGAGGACTAAAGATAACTAGACACACGGAATCGTGGGGAACGACACCGTATGTCTCGTGTATCTTTAGTTACCAGAGTGCCTTCCTATATTCGCTTCATATTGCTAGTTGGAAAGTGGAAGTTCAAATCGACCTTAATTTGAAAAACTGGTAGGAACCAGAAAGACCATTCTAGATAACGGTGAAGTGAAGTGAAGGACGTATTCCATTGATGTGTATCACATCCAGGAATATGATCATGCAAAGCATGTGAAAATCTTTGGCCAAAGTATCGCAAGTGCTGGTTGCGTTGTCCTAATCACTTAATTTAAGATGCAGGATGTCAGATGAATATCAGTAATAGATATTCAGATAGGCTTCTTAAATGGATCACTTCGATAACCGGAAACGGTTAAGAGAACTGGTATATATAATATACTATGCATGAACGAACATGAAGGATCGGTTGTTGCCGAGTCATGAAATGAAGGATCGTTGAAACTCCGAGCCATGAAAATGGAAGATCGGCAGTTCTTCGAGTCATTTACAGCAGCATATAGAATCTGTTATAAGATTGAATGGCATTGAATGTGTGTTCCATATTGTAAATATGCGAACAGGGAACATTAGTTTTAAAAGGAAATTGTGTGTTCCAAACTGTGTTGTTTGGGTAGAGAACAATTATTAAAACTTGAACGTGTGTTTGAATTATATAATTCATAACAGAGAACGTTGTATATATAAAAAAAAAAAAATTCCCTTGTTCTAGTATCTTAAAATGGGGATGTTACAACTATGAAGAAACATTAAAAATTGCACAATACAAACTACTTACCGACAACATGGTTGCCTCCACTGTGGTTTTTTTCAACCCCTATGTGTCTTGGGATGTGAAGTGCCCTGTTTGAAAAGACAATAAATAAAAACTATTATCCAAACAAAAAACAATACATGTGATGATATGAATTCCAATAAATATTCACAAATTAATATCTTATTGTCTCAATATTTTTGCTCTCTCTCAAGGCATAAGACAAATATTGACCATGGGTGGGAAATCATCCAACTTCCCTATCTCATGTCTAATCAAGTTTCGCCATAACTACGCATACTACGACAAGAAAAATGGAAAATATCTTACACATAGACTCTTTTATTTGTTTTGCATTCAAAATGAGAGAATTATGTGCTATACATTAGCTAGTTACATGTTTTTCACTTTGTGTTGGTTTGTTAAGAAAACTCACTTTTCTCAAAAAAGCTGGTTTACCATGAACAACTCTCTCTAAAATTGGTTTCAACTTATGATTAAAAAATAAAAATTGTATAAAATATTTGTTTGGCTCTAAAAAAATATAAAATCATTCCTTGAACCTTATTTTAAGGCACAAAAGAATAAGTGAATATATGCTAACCTATAGCCATGTGGCCTTGTTTTGTTTTCTCTTTGTATTTGCATATGCTTAACTACCACATCCCAATGTTTAATTTATTGCCTGTTGAAAAACACACTGTGTTTTTCAACACTTGCACATAAACATTTTTTTTGCAAATATCTTAATATGCCTTTTGTTTTACGAAAGGTAAAGGTTAAAATATTTGTTTCTAAGGTTATTATTTATGTCTTGAGACTACCCTCTACACTTCTAATAATGCAGTCATAAAGAGAGACATAAATATTCGATATCTTTTAAAGGCCAAATGTTACGGGAAATTTCCATGTTGTGTGTTTTGCAAGTGTTGAAAAACACACTGTGTTTTTCAATACGTGGAAAAATACGTTGTTTTTCAACATGTTGAAAAACACAATAACACTTGCAAATACACAATATTTTTTCAATATCTTAAGATGTCTTTAGTTTTGCAACAAATTTATATAATATATTAAGAATTTGAAAAGAAAAGAAAACCACCTAATGTTGAAAGGTTTTGATCAACCCAAATTACAAAAAAACTAAAAAAGTAGAGAAATTTTTAATTTGATTTTATTATAAATAGATAATAAATAGAAAAACACTATTAGTTGTAAGTCTTAATATAATCCCTTATAAAATAATTAATGTGCATGTGTGTGTGTGTGTGTGTGTGTGTGTGTGTGTGTGTGTGTGTGTGTGTGTGTGTGTGTGTGTGTGTGTGTGTGTGTGTGTGTGTGTGTGTGTGTGTGCAGCGCGCGTGCGTGCGTGCGCTTGCGCGTGCGTGCGTGCGTGCGTGCGTAATACATTTTATCTAATTTAATATTCTAAATTCTCAATCTAAAATATGGGTGGAAATGAACCACACCCTGAACAATAATATGACTAAAGATAAACAAGACTTGTAAGCAATTTGGACTGGTTATAATAATTTTTTGGTTTAGTTTCTAAATGAATATGTGATTAACTTGAACCACTCTTCCTCCTTTTCCACTTTGTGTTGGTTTGCCAAGAAATACCACTTTTCTCAAAAATTGGTTTACCACGAACAACTCTCTCTAAAACTGTTTTTAACTTATGACTAAAAATAAAAATAACATAAAATACTTGCTTAACAAAATATGAAATCATTCCTTGAACCTTATTTCAAGGCATGAAAGAATAAGAGAATATATGCTACCTTGTAGCCATGTGGGTTTGTTTTGTTTTCTCTCTGTACTTGCATATAATTAACTATCACATCACAACGTTTTATTTTTTCCCGTTGAAAAACACGTGTTCCAAACTATTATTATATTATTCACGTATATAAATGATATGAATTCAAATAGGACTATTTGCCACATAATAACACCTTATTCCAAAGGTTTTCTTTTATTACGAGATAAACATGTAAATATTCTTGAGGGGCTAGGAGCCAAAAGATATTTGCTTTATAGATCACCGAATCCCAAATAAAATTTTCGGGTATTGAGTACAAGAATGACTAAGTATTTTGTTTAAGCTTTTCTTTCTTCCACCTTGCAACTTGGACTAAGAGCCCATGAAATAGACAGCAACAAAGTTGTGGCAGAAGATAAAACAAAATAAAAATGTGATAGGAATGCTCAGAATTCATTGTTTCAAATAAAGAGGAGAAAAGAAATAGGCCCTCCTTATTTAAAAAAATAATGTAACTTCATTCAAGTCATTACATGATTGGATTCATTAACCAAAATGATTGAAAAAATGACATGATGTGTGTATGATAAGCTACACTCACCCCATTCTCATGTGTGATTGCCTCAATACAATCCAACAACTTAACTATCAGATGTTACCTTTTGGCTGTAATTATTGTTTGGAAAGTTTGTAATGATGGCCAACTTGATTGTCACATTTGATCAAACTATTTTTTTCTCCATCTTTTGGATAAAAATCCAAAAGTATGTAGACATGATTTTGGGTTTTATTAGATCTATAACTTAAAAAAATATCCCACCTCTTTATGAAAAGAAATATAGTGAAAGATGGTGTGGAAAAAAATGCATGTCAAGACAAGTTATAGGCTGTAAAACAAAATCTTTGAATCATTCTAAATTAATTATCTATACCTAGTTATTTAAATAATGTTAACTATAACACAATAACATCAAAAGTTCAAAACAAATTGAAGTGCGGCAAAAACTTAATTCAGTAATATTACCAAGTATATATTGGATTAGAAGACAAAATTAGTGCATGTGATCATGTATATTTCTTACCAATAATAAATGCGTGGCACAATATTGTGAAGTTCCATAATAATACATAATATATAGCTCGAAGTCCCTTTATATTCCGGAGGAACAAGGGGACAATGATTATACTTAATTAGTACTTATTGGTGCATTTTTAAAATAAATAATGGCAAAAGGGTATGGATCATAACATAGCAAAAAAAATCTATTTGGAATAAAAATAAGTAATATTATATGATCCAATAAGTTCGAATTATAAACTTAGTGCTTATATTATAAGATTTATAGTGTATTAATATTTTTCTTTCTATCTTGTCCATTTATTTTACATGATAGAGGAGATTCTTATCTTTTCTACTTTCTCTTTTGTGATTGATAATAAGTTAACCTATAATGTTTTCGTGGCCAATATACAATTTGATAAATAAAAGAGAATATAAATTTTTGAAATATATGGTATTTTATAACAATTAGCCCGACCCTCCCCCTCTACCTCATCCCTAAATTGTATGTCCTTTGTAATTGGAAAGAATAATATTCTAGTATGCTCTTTGTAAGTCAAGCAACTTCATTGATAGATCATCAACCTTTTTACATAATGTAAAATTTTGATAATGAAGAGTGTAGAAACAAATTATTAAATCAAAGAATTCAAATATAGTTAACATATACTTTTGTTTATGTGAAGCGTAATTTTTTTCTCACTAAAATGGAGAGTAAAAGAGTAGTTAAAGTCTTCAGTATACAAGAATCATGAAGAGTTTGTGTATCTTTCCTATGATAACTATGGAATTGTGCTATGGGTACATGGATTACATCCAAGCTGCAATACAAGTACCTATATACATTTATTTAGGTCTAATATAGATAAAACAATAAACTTGACCTAATTAATCTATTCCAAATCCTATGAAAAAGGAAGTGGAAGAAAAGATTTAGAAGTCTATCTTGAATATCATGAGACTTGGTGATAGTTGTCAAGTTATGACATGCAAAATGTGCATCTCTATGTAGGACATAACTAGCCTAGAAATTTTAGAAGAATGCTCAGTGGTGCACAATGTTGTGAATTTGGAAAGGTTGAAAAACATAGTGTGTTTTTCAACACTTGCAAATGAGATATTAAATGTATCATGTCTATTGAATAAATTAGTATCATGTGCAAGAAAGATTTGTATCCCAGGACTGTATCATGTCTATTGAATAAAGCAGTGGTGTTTTCCCTAGAGGGGGATATTTCAAAATTTTATGGGTTTTTTTTTTTGCCAACTGGTAGCCCAGGGTTGTATTTTGTGCATTGAATAAAGTAGTAGTTTTTTCCATAATTAGGGAAATATTTTATGGGATATTTTCGCCAATGCGGTGAATTTTCACTATTTTCTTGGTTTAATTTCTTTATCTTGGCTGGTTTTGACTTGTGTTTTCATTTAAAATACACTAGGAGAAAATGACATTAGGATACTGACTACTCATGGAGGTCAAACTTCGACATTCAAAACCCACAAGACTAAAATCCCACAAAAGTTAATAATCTAGTTCTAAACTATTTATTATTTTTGTGTTTTGTTTTTTTAAACTCAGTCATAGTCACTTTTCTGTTTGTAATGATCTTTTTAACCCTAGTACTATTCTATTTGAATTTTATTTGAATTTAAAAAATTGTCCACTAGTAACCATATGAGGTTAATGGGACTGTAATAAAATTACGTTTTAAATAAAATCTTGCAAGAGGAAATAATATATTTGGGGAAATCCATGATAATGTTATGTTTATGTTCCTATGCTTGGTATCCCTGTGCTTTGTATCCAAGGTTTTAACACCTAGGTCAAATCCATGATCTGTCTGAGTTATAGCTCATTATATGAATAATATATCTAGGGAAATCTTAACAATATGGCTCTTTTTTTGTAGTAGCAGGTAACAACGAAAATGTTAAGGGATAGAAAGGTTTTTGCAAGCACAAAAGGGTTGGATAATGAAAATGACAATCAAAACCATACATGAACTTACTGTAGCGCTAGCAAGAGAGTCCCTTGCCTGCATCCCTTACCTCCTCGTAGTTGGCCATGTTTTATTTTAGTTTTGGTACAACATAATCAAATTCGCCCCCAAATCGTAGCAAAGAGAAGCTCAATTTGTGCGCCTCCAAATGGTAGCTCGCCATCCCAATTCCAATGCATTTATATGTCTGTTATGTTGAGAGGGAGAATCATGAAATTTGGAGCGACATTATTTTCAAATGTGGTGCTCCTTTCAATGATGGCATGCTAGGTCAAATGACATTATTTTCAAATGTGACACTCCTTTCAATGATGTTAATGGGGCTACCTTTTCCGGCTTACACCACATCAACTCTCCGACTAGGGCATGGGGGCATGTGTTTATGTCTATCGCATGGGGGATGAATGTAGGGACGGTGCATTCTATAGGGAGAATAGCCTTTGTCGATTGGGAGGACCCTTGTTAGGTAACAAATCATGGCGCAGACCATGAGACCACATCATTTTTAGGCATTTAATAAAACAATTCTCGTGCCTTCTCTCTTGTTGCATTTTGCATACATGTCTACCGGCACACCTACAACTATGTTAGACAAAACCATAACTTTTCATTATGTTTTGCTAGTTTTCCACAACATGTTCAAAGCTCTTATTACGACATGGATGGGACTTTTGGCGTAGGTCTAGGGGCCAAAGGAAACCACATTCATTTTACTACAAGTGAGCTCCTCCATAGTGGTCGCCTTCTTCATCCTCCTAAATAACAACACTTCACCAAAACCACAAAACAAACCCTAATAGACCCCCTTTCTTTTGTTCATCAAACATTTTAAATATATCCATTTATATGTATATTTTAAAATCTCAAATTTGTCATTTAGTTCATATATATATATGATTACTAGAGTTGAAGATTTTCCTTTTATGCATCTAAAAGTCACCTCGTTAACTCGAAAATCCTCCTTAATTTGATGAAATTCTTATATACATTATGTTTATTATTATTATTATTATTATTATTAGATACTAAATGTGATCACAATTCTAAAACAAGTAAATGTAAGCTCATACCTACACATTGGCTTGATGGAGCACTTATAAAACTCATTTGTGAAGCCTCACACGAGCTATGGTTAAACTAGCTCATTTAGACATGCCATCTGTCGATGGAATTTGGTTTGTGAGACAAATAATTTACACTATAAGTCTACCACTAAACACTAATCAATACTCAACAAGAACACTTGCCTTCTTGGCTAGACATAGGCTCTCAAAAACAAAGGTTTAAGCTTGCTAGAAAAAGGCTTGTCATTCCTTTCGAGTTCAAACTCAAGTCAAAAATATGCCAAATATAAAATTAGGATTTAATCACGGGTTCATTAGGTTTCTTTTTAATCTCCTTCAACATTTTCTTCAATGTCAAAATACTACAAATCTTAAGCTTCCAAATGGCATAATTTTTCCATTACGTTTTTTGGCATCGAAAGGTTGTACCCAACAATATAGATACTTGACATGTTTAAAAGAAATACACTCGCTTATAACTAAAAATAAGATTATTTATTTTCATAATCTAAAAAATATAAGCTTTACAACTAAAATTCAAAAGAAAGATAGCCTCAAAAAAGATACACCTCTTTAACCAAAAATGATATTTGCTGGGAAATTAAAAAAAAAACTCCAAATTTTCTAACAAAGAAAGACCTTATACAATACGAAGTATACTACATATTTCGGCAACAGTTTGTGAATTCAAAAATGGAGTTAAAAAGAAACGAAAGAGAAATTTTCACCAAGTGTTTTTTTCTTCCTTACTTTCCTTGCACTTCCTCCGTGAAAATACGAACAAGATGCCACATGTCTGAAATTGAGAGGAAATTTTGAAAAAAATATGACAAAGTATTCTCCTAAGAAGATATCGCCCCACTAAAATTTCATTTTAATTAATGAAAATATTTGGACAAACACTAATCCCTCATTAAAAAAGGATGACTCCAAAAAACAATAAGCCTAAAGACTCGCCAATCTACCATTGATGGAGCGGAACCCATCTATTTATAAGAGTTGATGGAATCAGCTGTTATATGAAATGACACCTGATATGTGGGAGATACAAAAAGAGTAATATAAAATTAGGTTAATTCCTATAACATACTGTGGCAAGTGGAATTTGAGTCAGAGGAAGGAAGAAATATTTCTAAAGTACGCACGCCCTCGTAACGCACATTCAAAAATTATGATCCACAAGTACACAAGAAATAGTAAATTCCTATAATTAACAATTAAACATTATTTCAAACACATTTAGCATCAAATGACTTTTTTTCCAAAGATAATTTTGAAACAATATTTACATTCATGTTAAGAATTTATATATGAATTTTATAATAAGAATATAAATTGTATAATAAGAAGTTTTTTTGTAATCAGGGAATCAGCAAATATCCAGTGATCTGGAGTTTAATAAGAAGCTATTAATGACTAATATTTGTTGAATAAATGTTCAACTATTTATGTGGGATGTAATTAACATTATAAGAAGTAAAGTATCATGATTGAAATCCACAATATATACCATGACATGGTTATGTAGATTATAATGTAAAATTCAACCTCCGGACACCTTAATCCATTAATTGGGTTCTGGTTGTCTACAGACAAATACATCACTTCACGAGATCATGTTATGGTTGCAATTCCTATCTTCACAAAATAATCATTTTCCTGCCATAAAGATGATAACATATCAATTAAGGCATTGACAATTCAAATACAAATCTGACATTACAAATCTTGCATGTTACAACATAACATTTCCTAGATGAAGTCCATCTACAAAAAGGTCTCTTACCAACATTCTTTTGTAGGTTTCTAACATAGTCGAAGGGTCTGCCTTTGTCTTTGCATATGCATCAATTCCATCCACTGCCTACATTGTCCATGAATAGTTGTAACAAGCGCAACACATCTTGTAAATAAAATAACTAAAAATTCAGATTCATTAATTTTGTCAATTCACACACATGCGACTTTTAACATTTTTATACAAAATGGTACGTGTAGACACCCTAAAAATACCCATTGCGCATTATAATGTCTAAAAATAATATTTGTTTCATTATTCACCCATTTTCCACTTCTAGAATTAATTTAATTAATTCTATTATACTCACTATACACTATACACCCCTTTGGATAATTTAATTAGTTATTTAAATAAATAAAAATCAATTATCTACTCACCTTCCACTCATCTCCACTTCACTAGCCAACTCACTCAAGTTGACTAGTCACTCCACTCAAGTTTTAGAATCCTACAAACATGGAAGCAAATATGCACGTACAATTTGGAATAATTCAAGAGCCAACTAATTTGAAATAAAGCCTCTTTATTTCTCATTCAAAGAGCCAACTGCACAGAATAAATCAACCATGCTAAATAAGGAAAATGAAATCAATAGCCTGCAACTCATTCAATTCCACCTTCCTCAATCCATGACTTCTTCGCATCTATAAATAAGAAGTTTCATTCCTCTCAAATCATCATTAGAAGCTTGAGGAATTTGTAGTGTTACTCTGTCAAATTGCCATTTGAAATCACTCTTGCATACCGTTATGTTGTCCAATTGATCACTCAATCACTAATCCATTCATTCATCTAATCAATCAATCATCAATCAATCCACATTGTTCGTAGCTCGGCTTTACTTCCACTCGGAAAATCTTGGACCATTCACAAATCAAAAGTAATCAATTGTTCGTTCGGATCCAATAAGAGTGTCATTTGACCCCACTCTTCAGCTGGTCCAATCCGAGGTTGCAAATAAACTTGTTTGAGAAAGGTTTGTATTTTATTTATTGTTTCTTTCTTTCTCTTGTTTGCATTTTCTCTTGTATACATTCTCGCATGCACGGTGGGACACCCACATTTTTCATCATATTTTGCAAATCTAACAATTTTTTCATGTTCTTTGTGTTGTTTAAAGGTCACTGACCAATTTTCAAGTTATTCCATAAGCATGTTCAAGGGTAGTTTACAAAAATCGAGGTTTTTGGCCCCGTATTCAAATTTTTTTTACAAGTACAGGTGATTTGTGTTTCTATAGCCTTCTTTGAACTAGCGTAGCTTGTGATCTATGTGAGCGTGCCTTTTCCGACATTTTTACAGATTTGTGTTTCCACTTCAATCACCGTGTTAGTGTGTTATTCCCTGCATTAGTGTACTAGTCCCCGCACTAGCGTGTTAGTCCTTGCGTTAGCATTTTAGTCCCCTGCACTAGCGTTCTAGTCCTAGGCTAGTGCGTGCTAGTACCTACGTTGTGTAGCTGCGTTAGCGTGGATGTCCTTGTGTTAGCGTGTTAGTCTCTACGCTAGCGTTCATTCAAGGAGTGTTTGTGTATGATTTAAAGTGCATTTGCATAGCCTACATTAGCATGCTAGTCTCTGTGCTAGCGTTCTGTGTAAAAGTTATGATTTTTTTTTGTAAATTTCCAAAATATTTGTATTTGCTTCCATGTTGCTTTCTTTACATTTCTGACACTGTTTTGCAAATTAGTTCACAAAAAAACAAAATCTAACATGTCTTGTGACCATTTTTTCCAAATCTTGTATGCTTTTCTCTCACACCTTTTTTGGGCGAACTCGAGAATCAAAAGCGATTAGGGTTGTGGTATTGCTTCAGTAACACTTGTTTCATTTCTAATCTAATGTATTTTATTTTCTAGACATTTCATTTATATGACCTAAACCATGTATGCTATTTTCTTGCACCCTTTGGGTGAACTTGAGAGTCATAAACGGTTGAAGTTATCTTCTATCAATATTGTACTTGGTTAACCTTGTTTTGCAGGATCGCTAAGTCAAAGATTGCCAAACTAGGAAAAGATCAAACAAAAATACAAATCAAACTACTAATCATTTTCATGAAAAACTGTTTTTGCTTGGAAAATCTTGCTAAAAAGTCATATAAATTTGGTTTACGCTTGTCATTTTCACGCTCATTTTTTGTCAAATTTGGAAATAATTTGCATCTTAATCACTCATTATTGTATTAGCACGTAGCGAGATAGATTTTATCACCACTTAGCTACACCAATGATGTGGACTTCACTACCATGCACCCACCACTCATTGCATTGCACTTGAGACCTAGTCTCAAATAGCATTCGACGCTTTCCTCGCCTCTGTCCCTCGCTTACAGGTAAAGCTATCGTGATGGGTAACTATGAAGCATATGCTTAAAATAGTTGTAACATATAAGTTTGTGGCATCGTCTTTGTAAATTCTTTGGGAGAAATAAGGATACCATACACATATCATTCCCTCATTACCCTACCACCTAATCATAAAACCCATCATTAGAGTGGTGATTCACTCCTCTAAGAGGGCTACTAATGATTAGGTGAGTCTCTTTCAATATTCCAAGGGTTCCCATGTACCACTTTTGTCCCCATACAAATTTGGTATATCAGGTTTGGGATATATCAAAAGATGCATCTATTAGAGTTATAAGATCCTTTGCATTCATCCATTCCATGACATTCTACTTGATTGCACTATCACAAAATAACTTCACACTTTCAAACGGATTTTTCCTTTTAAGCCAAAACAAATCAAAATCATATCATACTTGTTGCTTGTTTTTGTTAACAAGAAAAGTTAAGTCAAATCACTAGGTCAAAAATTTGTGTTCCACATCCTATATCAAAATCCAATCAAATCAACCAATCCAAAACAAGTTCTACCCTTTGGGTACATACTCTTTGATCAACAAATCCAACCAATCCTATCAAACAAATCCTACCATTTGGTATACAAAACTTGAACATTTAGTCCAATTTGACTATCTTAAACACTATTACAATGCAAACCTATCCAAAATCCAATACTTATCCATTTTCCTAGTTTACTAAGACTATTCATACAAACTTCCTTTTAGACTCCTACCTTTAGCAAAATGGTGATTACTCATAATAAAATCCATAATATCTATGATAATTTTGATAGAACCAATCCCCTTGGAAAAGATAGTTTTGATGAAGAAGACAATGATGAAGACAACCCAAAATCACTAGAAGAAGAAAAAGAGCAAATAGACAAACTATTAAGACAACAAAAACCAATATCTTTTGCGCATCCTAGAAATGGGAGCGAAACTACCCTCAGATTTCGGTGATGAGAACTTGAAACATCTTCTAAACAAACCCGAATCTAGCAACAAAATAAAAAAATCTAGCAATTCAACAAAAACATCCAATGAAGCCTTGTTAGCAAAAATCCATGAGATGACACAACTTTCTCATATAGCTTCTAAGGTTGTCGAAAACGCAAACGATGAAGAAAAAGAACAACCTAGTCAAGAAACACATGACGTTATGGACACCCCTCAACCAAACTCTCCATTCGCACAAGAGTGGAAGAGCATGAAAGAAATGCTAATGGGAATGCAAAAACAAACCAAACAATTCAACTTCAAGAGATTTGTCCTTATCCATTTGATAAAGACATGTTGCACATACCATTTCCTCCATTTGAAACTCCTAAGTTTGACAAATATAAAGGAAAGAATGACCCAAGAGAACACGTAAAAGAGTTCTTCATGGCATGCCAAGAAGTAGCTTATAATGATATGTATTGATGCAAGAGCATCACTCCCTAGCATGTATATAGGGCTGATCTCACCAATTTTGGCTTTTTAGTATGTTTATAGATCCTAGAGGTTGTTTAAGGTCTTCTTATAGTTTTTGTTTAGTATAAGTCCTTCATGAGTTGAACTAAGCACTTACCCTCCAAAAAAAGTGCAAATTTGAATTTAGAGGACAATTTTGGTTTGTATTGATATACTAATGTAATCTTGGAGCCTTTAAAAGGTATGATAAGCTTATAACTAATCTTGTTGAGGCCTATAAGTCTTAGGGTGGTCATGGTGCTAACCTTGGTCCTAGACTCTTAGGAACTAGACAAGGTTAGGCTTTCAATAATTCAATAAAAGACAAAATCTTTAAAATGTGAAGGGTCTTAAAGGGCCAAGGTTTAATTGTAAGGCTTGTGGAAACATATAAAAGCCTCCATTGTAACTAATTGGATCATCATTTGAATGATCAAGAATAAGGAATGAGAGAGAAGCTTCAAGATTTCAAACAGCTTACAAACTGACTGTGCAATAGGAAAAAAATCTGTGTTTGATGCTTTGAAGGTATTGCATTGCTTGAGATCATATCTGTAGGATTGAACTTGAGATGGTTAGGGAGCCTGATGCATGCAGTGGAAAGATGCTCATGTGTGGTGAATGGTGGTGAGTTATGCTTTATTGATTCTTGAACTATACGGAGTGATTTCATTGTTGTTATTGAAAGTCTGTCTCAGAATTGTTGTACACAGTCAAGATAAACAGTCCTTGTAAAAGAAGGAATCCTCACCAAAAGATAAGAAGATTTGTTCGAGGAGAGACTATTGAGGATGCATGGATTCTTCAAGAGACCCTGCATGAAGGAGAAGGAATCTATAATTTTGTTGAAACCCTCAAATATGAACTGAGACAATGAAACTGTATGGTGGTTTAGTTGCCTGTAGCATGAAATTTTGGGTGTAAACATCATTTTCAGAGCAAGGAAAAGTTCTTGCATGTGTGCTTACTGAATGTGATATCAATGATATGTTCCTTTGTGTAGTTCATTTAACTTGGCAATGATATTTTGTGGTCTTGTTGCATTCTAATTGGATCATGTGGTTTTTCAAAATATATTGGGTTTACATAACTGTTTACAGTTTGGGGTTGTCTTGTATAAGAACCCTCTGAGTAAAGTCCACTTTTGGATTAGTATGAAAATTGATCTTGGAGGTTTGATTATTGTTGAAAATTCTAATTCCACCTTCTTGGTCGATCAAGAAAGCAAAACGTTCAATGAAGCTTGGAACAGGTTATGTGGAGTAATAAAATCCTGCAACTCGAGCTGAGGGTACTTAGTGGAGGGTGTTCATAGAAAACCAAGTGTTTGAAAGGCTTCTTCATAGTTTGATTGCTCTCACAAACCTTGTAGATTCGAAAAAGACTCCAAAATCCAGCAAGTAACATTCGTTTTTATCTCTCGGGTTTTGTACAGTCGTTTCAACCCTGCATCTAGGGTTTCAAGACAAAGAAAAGAGCAATCTTTCGTTTTAACCAATCAAAAATCCTGAAACTTTCAGAAAAACTCTGTAATGGAGTCATGAATGGATTGCAAAAAGAAGTAAATCATTTCCTTTTACCTAGAGAGAGAATTTGATGACAGAATTTTTGACACTCGTGGGAGTTTGTAAAGGAACCGGTGTTTAAAAAGAAGAGTCAGTTTTCACTTTTGTTGAAGCCCTGGGATCTTAAATACAGTTCAAAGAGGCGAGTTTAGTTAGGAAGGATTTCCATAAAGTCTTGATACTGATTTCATGACAAGCAATCTCTGACAGTATACATACAGAGGGCGTAGTTACAGTAAGGCAGAGTTGCAAAAGGGAGAAGACTAATTGTGCTAATTGAGTGTTGATCTAAAAGCCTCCTTTTTCTGTTATCAAAATATCTTCAGGGGATTGTTAGGACAGTAACCAAAACTACTGGATCCTTTTGAAATTATAGAACTCGTAGAATCTAGGAGTTAGTGTTAAAAACTTCTTGAAGCATAGCTTGAAGTTGTGAATTGGCTATTGGAGTCCAAATACCTTGAGCAAGTCAAACTAAAGGACAAACCTCAACTGCACCATTTGTGGTATCAGAGCAAGACTTTTGATTCTTGAAAAAAAGAGATATTGATTTGAGGGTGACAGTAGGAAAGAGAAACAAAATGGTATAGGTTAGAAAAGAAAGGAAGTCAAATTGGGAAGAAAAGATGGAGAGGATGATGGAAGCTATGTTGTGCAGGTTAGAGAGCATGGAAGAAAGTCAGAGATGAGCTATATGCAAAGGAATGAAGCAAATAGGAAGGTGCAATTTGCAGGAAGATGCTACAAGTGTCATAGGTATGCAGGACACAAAGCATATGAGTGCAATGAGATGAATGCAAAGATGAGAAAGTATGACAGAGCTGCTGATCAGATGGTACAAGACAAAGGTAAGTCATTTTTGTGTAGAAGAGTGCTTTTGAAACCAAGTAAAACAGTGAATGAAGTAACCCAAATAAGGTGCTTGTTTAGAACTACATGTAAAGCTAAAGGAAAAGTTTGTAAAGTGGTTATTGATAGTGGAAGCACTGAAAATCTTGTTTCATTTGATATGGTAGAGAAGCTAGGACTAAAAACTACTATGCACCCTAACCCATATCAGGTATCATGGATGCATAAGGGACATCATATTTTGGTTAGGGAATAGTGTCAGGTTAAGTTTCAAATTGGCAGGTGTAAGGAAAAAGTTTTGTGTGAACAGTGATTTGGTTCCTATGGATGTTTGTCATGTGTTGTTGGGCAGACCATGGCAGTATGATAGACAAACAGTACATAATGGCAAGAAAAACACCTACACTATTGTAGCACATGGACAGAGTCATACACTCTTACCTATCAAAGGTGAGCAAGAAGCACAAACATGGGTAGTGATGATGATGGCAGCCAAGAAATTTTTTGGTGGAGACTACAAAAGCATGCAAAAATACATTGTGTAGAGTTGTTAAACCCTATGAGATTGATTTGAACAAAGGTTTTGAGAGAGAAATAGAGATGGTTTCAGTACAAGAAGTGAATAAAGAAGATGAGGAAGAGAAACATGAGAGTGATGATAGAGAGAGAAGAGAAGGACAAGTTAAGGTGCTTAAAGACCAACAAGATGGTCTAGAGAACAGAGAATCAATTGAAGAAATGGATAGAAGTCATAAGAAAAGAGAGATAAAGAAAGATAAAGTGAAAGGATTGAGTGAAGAAGTCAAGAGAGAAGATAAAGCAAAACAGGTCATGAAGAGGAAAGATGGGGCATGCAAGCCTCTTGATTTGGAATCTAATGTTGTTTTGAGATTTGGTTTTGCAGGTACAGGTGAAGGGAATGCAAGTGCAGATCATTTAATGAGAAGCATGATGAAGTTAGTGAGAACTTTGCAAGAACAAGTGGACAATGTAAGTGAAAGAAATAAATATTGTACAGATCTCATGGGAGATAGAGACCAAAAAAGGCTTATAGGAGCATCTGAGATGAATGAACAAATAGAAGTGTCAGTGTATGACAAGGACATGAAGCAACCAGACCTTACAAGAGCAGCAAACAGTCTAAAAAGAGGAAGTATAACAGATCAAGAAATCAAGAGAGAGGAAGAACCTGATGAAGGCAAACATGAGATGGATAAAAGGACCAATTTAGCTAATAGGAATCAGTTTTCTCAGTTTCATTTCGTCCTAAGTAAAATAAATACAGGTTCAGCAATAGGATTGATGAAGGAGCAGTCCAAGGAAAATGAGTATTCCAAGCACAAGTTAGCATATTGCTATTTTGAAGAGGAGATGATTCCTGAAAAACAACAAGAAGAAGAAAGATATGGTTTTACATCCTTGATTGATGGAGTTACATTAAGTATAATCAAGAATCAGATCTATATATCCAACCCTAATGTGCAGGAGGCTATGAATAGTCCTAAAAGCAACATATTGATCAAGAATTTAGGCAATTCAAAGAAGAACCAGTTGAGGCAAGACAAAGGACAGCAGAGAAGGCTAAAGCAAGGATGGTGTACAGTCAAGGGACCTTTTCAAAGACTCATCTTCAATTGGAAACAGAGGAAGAAGAAGAAGAAGAAGAAGGAGAGCTAGCACAAGTATGGTGAAGTTTCTTTTCTTCTCTTGGGAGTATGATGCAGGAGCATCACTCCCCTAGCATGTATATAGGGTTGACCTCACCAATTTTGGCTTTTTAGGATGTTTATAGATCCTAGAGGTTGTCTAATGTCTTCTTATAGTGTTTGTTTAGTATAATTCCTTAATGAGTTGAACTAAGCACTTTCCCTCCAAAAGTGCCAATTTGAATTTAGAGGACAGTTTTGGTTGTATTGATATACTGATGTAATCTTGGAGCCTTTAAAAGGCATGATAAGCTTATAACTAATCTTGTTGAGGCCTATAAGTCTTAGGGTGGTCATGGTGCTAACCTAGGTTCTAGACTCGTAGGAACTAGAATACATTAGGCTTTCAATAATTCAATAAAAGACAAATCTTGAAAATGTGAAGGGTCTTAAGGGGCCAAGGACTAGTTGTAAGGCTTGTGGAAACATATAAAAGTCTCCTTTGTAACTGATTGGATCATCATTCGAATGATCAAGAATAAGGAATGAGAGAGAAGCTTCAAGATTTCAAACAGTTTACAAACTGACTGTGCAATAAGCAAAAACCTGTGTTTGATGCTTTGAAGGTATTGCATTGCTTGAGATCATATCTGTAGGATTGAACTTGAGATGATTAGAGAACCTGATGCATGCATTGGAAAGATGCTCATGTGTGGTGAATGGTGGTGAGTTATGCTTTATTGATTCTTGAACTATATGGAGTGATTTCATTGTTGTTATTGAAAGTCTGTCTCAGAATTGTTGTACACAGTCAAGGTAAACAGTCCTTGTAAAAGAAGGAATCCTCACCAAAAGATAAGAAGATTTGTTCGAGGAGAGACTATTGAGGATGCATGGATTCTTCAGGAGACCCTGCATGGAGGAGAAAGAATCTATAATTTTGTTGAAACCCTCAAATCTGAACTGAGACAATGAAACTGTATGGTGGTGTAGCTGCCTGTAGAAAGAAATTTTGGGTGTAAACATCATTTTCAGAGAGGAAAAGTGTTTGCATGTGTGCTTATTGAATGTGATATCAATGATACGTTCCTTTTGTAGTTCCTTTAACTTGGCAATGATATTTTGTGGTCTTGTTGCATTCTAATTGGATCAAGTGGTTTTTCAAAATATATTGGGTTTACATATCCGTTTACAGTTTGGGGTTGTCTTGTATAAGAACCCTCTGAGTAAAGTAGACTTTTGGATTAGTATGAAAATTGATCTTGGAGGTTTGATTATTGTTGGAAAATTCTAATTCCACCTTCTTGGTCGATCAAGAAAGCACAATGTTCAATGAAGCTTGAAACAGGTTATGTGGAGTAACAAAATCCTGCAACGTGAGCTGAGGGTGCCTGGTGGAGGTTGTTCGTAGAAAACGAAGTGTTTGAAAGGCTTCTTCATAGTTTGATTGCTCTCACAAACCTTGTAGATTCCAAAACGACTTCAAAATCGAGAAAGTAACATTCGTTTTTATCTCTCGGATTTTGTACAGTCATTTCAACCCTGCATCTAGGGTTTTGAGACAAAGAAAAGAGCAATCTTTCGTTTTAACCAATCAAAAATCCTGAAACTTTCAGAAAAACTCTGCAATGGCGTGAATGGATTGCAAAAAGAAGTAAATCATTTCCTTTTACCTAGAGAGAGAATTTGATGACAGAATTTTTGACACTCGTGGGAGTTTGTAAAGGAACCGGTGTTAAAAAGAAGAGTCAGTTTTCTCTTTTTGAAGCCCTGGGATCTTAAATACAGTTCAAAGAGGTGAGTTTAGTTAGGAAGGATTTCCATTAAGTCTTGATAGCGATTTCATGACAAGCAATCTCTAACAGTATACGTACAGAGGGCGTAGTTACAGTAAGGCAGAGTTGCAAAAGGTAGAAGACTAATTGTGCTAATTGAGTGTTGATCCAAAAACCTCCTTTTTTCGGCTATCAAAATACCTTCAGGGGATTGTTAGGACAGTAACTAAAACTACTGGAGCCTTGTGAAATTATAGAACTCATAGAATGTAGTAGTTAGTGTTAAAAACTTCTTGAAGAGTTTTGAAGTTGTGAATTGGCTATTGGAGTCCAAATACCTTGAGCAAGTTAAAGTTTAAACTAAAGGACAAACCTCAACTGCACCATATACCTCTTGCATCTTTTCCCTAAGAGTTTAGGAGGACAAGCTTTAGATTGGTTTTTACACCTTCTTAAAGGATCCATTACTACTTTCGTAACTTATCAAAAAAAATTGTCAAACACTTTTCCTTTAACTTAGATTCTAAATTCACTATGATGGACCTTTGCAATACAAAGCAAAGAAATAATGAAACATTTGCATCATTCCTCCAAAGATTGTGAGGGATCGCAAACCGATTCCCTTGTTCAATTCCTGAGAAACAATTAGTAAGCATTTTCATACCTAATCTCAATCCTAAATTATCATTTCAAATGCAAATGCATTGCTTAACCAACTTTGAAGAAGTAATTGAGAAAGGAACACAAATCAAGAGAGACCTCATTGCTAAAGGCCTAATCAAAACTCCTTTTAGGGATCAACCTAACAAGGATACTTTTCAAAATCATGATCAAGTATTGGCTAGATTTTCTGCACAGCTGAAAACCTAGGCAGTCATGAGATAAATCTCCCTCATTTACCGGTGAGGCTCCCATGTAAGATTTTGTTAGTTATATGTCCTAATATCTATTTGTTGGTATTACTTTAACTATATAGCTCATGAACCATAGCTAGACAGTTACTGCCCAAGTAAAGCGGCTCAAAGAGAAAGGAAATATCTGTAGAAGAGGAAAACAATAAAAAACAGGAAGAAAGGAGGGAAGATGTGCAACCCAATCAATAGTTCACAGAGTTGATCACATGCACATAGATAAAACAAATAGATCTTTAAATACATAATTTAAAGCAAAGGATAGTTTCATATCAGATCTATAATAACACAAAGTTTATGAATAGATCTATAAAGAAATAAGAAGCAAAATGCACCGTTGACACAAAGTTCTCCGGAAATCTCTTCTCTATTCCTCTTTGCTTGCAAAATTAGGGGTTTCAGCTCAAAGTCTGGAACACAAGAATGCTGATTACAAATTCCGATCCTTTAACCCGTAGGTTCTTCCTCTATTTATAGTGTATAAAGGGCAATTACAAATAGGAAGCTTTAAATGAATTCCCGCATGCGGAAGCTATGAAAAGGGAAACAACTGGCAATCTTCCTCCTGGAATTCCTCTTTGCATGACATGCATGATTTATAACTAAAAATAGAACCTTCTATTTTGCATGTTTACCACCTATTTCCAAGTAATTGACTTCTTCAAGTAACGGCTTTTAAACCAATCACTTAAGTTTTATAATTTAATTGATTGCTCAATTACTTTGTTGGAGAAAATAAAAGAAAGAATAAGAAAGAGGAAAATAAATTAGAAGAAAGTTGTAACACTTCTAGTCTTGTTCTTTTTCCATATTCTGCATGCAGTTGACTCTTTTGCCTTCGATTCTCACCAAGCTGGATCTGGAAGTAGTTGACTGTGATTTGCTTGCGGGTATTGCCTTTGACTTGTCTTCCCTTCTATCCTTGAAGATTTTGTAATTCTTCTTGATACATGCACCCGGTCAATGTTTTCCGTAAATAATTCAGACCTTCTATTTTAAATTCTGGAAAGCACTTTGGGTGAATGCAAACACAAGTAAATTCAATGAAGGCTTCAACTGGAAGATTGGGAGCACATGCACAAGTTTCTGAAAGGAATTCTCCATGCACTGACTTCTACACGGGCTGCGTTAGAAAGAAGAGGATGAATTTTGCTTAAGCCTTTGCGATTATGAGACTGGATCTGTCAATTAAATCGGTGATAGGTTCAGGGCCTATGTCTCAGATCATTGACTTCAGCAAATCTGGAAGCTATGCATGATTTTGCTAATCTTTCTCTTTCATCATGCTTCAACATGCCGAACAATTTTAAATCCGAGCTCTTTTTCCTTTAATTTTGCCGAAATCCCTTGCAATTGGATCCATTTGTGCAAATCTGACAACTTCTTTAGATTCAAAAGATATATTCAATGTACCTGACATTGATTTGAGCACCTGTGATGAATACCTGCAATTTATTTAGACAAAGATGGAGTCCAGGGCATGAATACTTGATTTTTATCACCAAAATCTGCATATAAAGCTTGCTGCCCTAAAATTTGAGGCTTTGCTTGCATGCAAAGCAAGCAAAAATATTATTTAATTCACCAGAGCACTTATACCAACATGCAGATGCTCAAAATGACCAAAATTAGGCTATTCCAACCCTAGGCGCCAAAACTGGAAGCTTCCCAACAGTGGAAAATAAACTTTAATGCAAAATCCTCCTTCTTTTGGTGCCAAAACCTGTCTGGGCTGCAATCCTCATCAAAAAGAATTAATTGCTTCTTTATTATGGCAACCCATGCTTATATAATCCTCAGCATACTATTTTTAATAATTGCCCTTCCTATTTCTGGCAATTTAATTAATAAACAATCATGTTTATTCACCCAAATTGGGTGCCCAATTATGCATGTTGCCGGTTGCTTTTAAATAAATTATTTTATTTATTTTTAGCATGCATCCTTGACTTCTCCTTAGCTTTTCCACTTGCATTGACTTTCCTTCTATTTATGGCACCAAAATTGGGTGAATAAACCATTAATAAATATTATTAATTGCATTATTATTCACCCAAGGTGGGTCGCATTTTTAACAAGGGTAATTTCCAAAAATAGGAAGTCAACTTTGATGGGAATTTCTACCCTGCACTGCAGCTCCAAAATCCCCCTTTCACTTAAGTTGTTTGACTTTTATAATGGAAATTTTTACCCTACAAGGCAGGTAAGAAATTCCCACCTGCCTGCCACCTCTAATATTCCCATTGCAACTTAAGTGACTTTGACTTCATGGGAAAAAGTACCTTGCAAGGCAAGTAAAAATTCTCGCCTGCCTGCCTCTCTAATTTTCCCATTGTAGCTTAAGTGACTTTGACTTCATGGGAAAAAGTACCTGCAAGGCAGGTAAAAATTCCCGCTTGCCTGCCACTACCAAAAATCCCATTGCAGAACTTAAGTGACTTTGACTTCATGGGAAAAAGTACCCTGCAAGGCAGGTAAGAAATTCCCGCCTGCCTGCTGCCTCTAATTTTCCCATTGCATAGCTTAAGTGACTTTGACTTCATGGGAAAAAGTACCCTGCAAGGCAGGTAAGAAATTCTCGCCTACTTACCACTACCAAAAATCCCATTGCAGCTTACACTCATTAATTCCAAAAAATGCGACTTGCCTGGGAGAGGCTTTTTGTGCATGACTTCATCTTTTTTGGTCAGAAGTTTGCATTTTGAGGCTGATTCCTTCTGGTGCTGCGTTAGTAGATGATCTCTAGATGCTTCAGGCAATTAAACAGACTATACTGGACAAAGAACAAACCTAGGGGAATTTCACAGAGAAACTGCGGAGAAAACGCAAAAAAGAAATAAATAAAAGCAAAAAACGTTGCCAGAAGTTGCAGACAATGCCTTGAAATCATTCCCGGTGAAAACCCTATTGAGATGAGTGAATACTGGCATGCAAAACTTCAACAAGATTTAACCGAACACAATTTACTTCAAACGGGGCATTATTTATTCAATAAATAATTAAATAAAAATTTCCCATGAGACAAAACTTGGCGAAGGGATAAAATGAGTTTGGGCATCTGGGTATTTGTCGAAATTGGCTCATATGATTCACTGGGAATATCCTAACATAATACAGACATCTTTTGTCAATAAAACAAAAAGAGACCCATTATTTTACAAGAACGATTTTTTTAAAAATGGGTAGTCTTAGATTTCAGGGTGAAATCTAGGGACACCAATGACAAATCAAAATTCATCAATCAAAATCACAACGTTGTGAATGATGGGATAACTGATTCTCGCAATGTTCAAACACCACAATCAAAACCAATCAAATCCTCTAATCAACCAATCATCATTCCTAGTAAAGACACTACTTGTGAATTCAAACGAAGACAATTCACACTTGGAGAAATCCTTTCTAGCGTATTCCGTCACTTAGCAAGTGCGGATATGATCAATTATCCAATCTCAAGACCCTTTAAAGAGGGGAAACCAAAACCAACATGGTACAAAGAAAACAAATATTGTGAGTACCATCGTATCAATGGACACCATACGGATCATTGTATGAAACTCTAACACTATATTCAAGATTTAATTGACCACGGAGATATAGAAGTTGAAAACACCTCAAATAATAAAACTCCTAATGAGAAGTTAAAGGTTTTCCAAGACCCTTTTTCTGAAACACGATGAAAACAAAAGAGCTCAAAAGGATAAGGGCCAAACATCAAACAACGTTGAATATGACTCAATCATATCACTTGTCGATCATGAACCCAACGTTGTTGGTATCATCAAAATCAACACTCCTGACTATGCAATAGCAACGCAACAAGAAAAGGTTTCGTATCTCTACAAAGAAAGCAACCTTCCACATCCATAGTACCGCAAACATCTAATCCTAAGTCTACTCCTGATCCAAAACAAACATCCAATGCTAAATCTTCCTCTGATTCTTATGATATTATCAAACAATTGAGAAGACGTCCGCACAAATATCCCTCATGGAGTTGCTTAAGACATCACTGTGCTTCAAGACATCCTTACTCGTGCACTACATGATGCATGTGTTCCTAAGGATATCAACACCCAACAATTCCAAGCCTTGATTGCAAATCTATCGCCTAATAGTCCTATCCTATCATTTGGTCCTCGTGACCTTTTGAATCCAAATATCAAAAATAATGATTCCTTATATATTGAAGCATTCATAACTCATCATAAAATCAAAAGAGTGCTTATAGACAATGGAGCAATGTTGAATATTTTCTCTATGAAGCTGTTAAGATGCGTTGGTTATAATGAGGAAAGTTTAGGAACTAACGTCATCACTATATGTGGTTATGATAACAGTGAAAGACAGTCCTCTGGAACAATCACATTATCCTTAAAAGTTGACCACAAACATTGGAAACCTTTTGTCATGTTGTGGACGTTGAAACCTCTTATAACATTCTCCTTGGTCGCCCATGGATCCATGCCATGCGGTTGTTCCTTCCACCTTCCACCTTCCACTAATGTATTGAATTCCTTCACAACAACAAAGAATTCACCTTACATGCTGATAACAAACCTTTTGAATACTGCAAACTTCTAGAGAGGAGATATAAGTAGGCAAATTATTGCCCATCCGTAGACAAATCTGCTCCACCGCATATCATCCAATTTTTTGAAACCACGCGTATTGATCCAAATACACTTTTCAAACTTCTTCCAAAAACTAGCACAAACAATCTTGATAGTGACTTTGTACCTTTTATATCCAATCACCCACCTTCTACATTTGTTACTCCACCTTCTACATCAGCTAATCCACCTTCTACATCTACTAATCCACCTTCTACATCATCTAATACATCTACTAATTCATTTGAGCACATATCCATGTTCAAAATCATTGATAAAGGATGCGGTGAATACCAATTTCAAACTGTTAAAAATTCCTTTCACATTGGAAACCTACCTTTATCACCACACAACTATGGAAAATCAAATGCTTCCCATATAAAAATAGCTCCCATCTACAAACTTGGAAAAACATTTTTGACTATTCGGATATCTAGAACATGAAAACATTCGGGGTTAAGAGCTCCTAGTTGTATGATGATCGGTTGGCTACATGTTATAAATCTCCTTAATATGGTAAAGTTAATAAAATGATGAAGAACATGCAGCTCAGCAAAAATGAACAAAGTTGTCTTGATCTTATCATGTATGTAGAAAAATTTCATCATTATGGTCTAGGTTTCAGCTCATTTGAAACCATGTTGGTATTGATCGATGTCTCGACTAGTGATGAGGATACTTGACTCGGACGTTGAGACAAGTTCCACACATAGCCTCTTCGATGACCTAGCCAACACAAATCTATTCACCGAAAACCATTCCATCTGCACCATTGACTTTAACCTCATACATCCTAGTCTCATAAATCACGACCAATCAAATCACATATCCATGGATCTCTTCCAAAACAACGAGGCCATTGAAGAGTTTCTCGGGACTTGGGACCCTATACCCTTTCTAATCATAGGAAGGGATTCAATATCAACCTAGATGCAACAACCTATTTTGGCGAAGAACTCGATTACCCCAGTCCGCAAAAAACAAGAAAATCAAAATAAAAAAATGAAAAATAATATCTCCCATAGTGAAAACCTCGTTGAGGTGCTATTCGAGAAACAAAAAATGGAAAAAAAAAGAAAAACAATGAAAAGAAAAAGGACACATCTCCTAGTGAAAACCTTTATGAGGCACTAGAGAGGGGAATCTCCTTCACATCAAACAAATGATCTACATCATCCTACATCTTTTCCGAAAAAGACACATCAAAAATGCTAGTAGAAGAGACCATTGACATAAATATTGGCACAAATGAGCACCCTAAACTCTTACAATTTGGTGCTAGTCTAATAGAAGTATTTACAATACTTCTTATTGAGTTCCAAGATATCTTTGCATGGACATACAAGGATATGCCAAGGTTGATCCCTCCCTTGTGGTACACCACCTTGTGGTTCGTCCAGATGCAAAACTAGTCAAACAAAAACTAAGAAAAATGCACCCCAAAGTTACATTACTAGTCAAAGATGAACTTCGAAATTCTTAGAAGTAGATTTTATCAAACCAATTGATTATTCATAATGGATATCAAACATTGTACCAATTTCTAACAAAACCCCGGGAATTAGAATCATACGAGTGCACTCGTGATATAAACAAGGCATGTCCGAAAGACGACTTTCCATTACCAAATATTGATATGATTGTTGACTCTATGGTAGGCCATGAAATGCTCTCCTAATGGATGTCTTTTCTAGCTATAATCAAATACAAATTGCTGAAGAAGATCAACACAAGACAACATTTACCACACCGTGGGGCACGTTTTGTTATAAGGTCATGCCTTTTGACCTTAAAAACGCAAGTGTCACCTATCGAGAGAATGCCGGTTATTTTTCATGACATTATGGAAGATTATGTAGATGATATCCTTGCAAAATCACAAACAAGAGTTGATCATCCAGCAGTTTTAAGGCACATCTTTGAAAGGTTGCATGAATACAAGGTCAGACTCAATCCAAAGAAATGTGTGTTTGGTGTAACTTTGGGAAAACTCTTGGGGTTAATTGTCTCATGAATATGTATCAAAGTTGACCATGCACGAGTCAAGACTATCATGGAAATGCATCCTCCACACAATCTCAGACAGTTAAGAGGTCTTTAAGGAAAAATCCAATCCATCAAATGTTTCATCTCACAACTGGCAAACAAGTGGCACCACTTCAATCAATTCTGAAAAAGGATGTATAGTTTAGATGGAATCAAGAATGTCAATACTCTTTCTCCAAATTGAAAGAATATCTATCAAGTCTTCCGATACTCATGCCACCTATTCCAAAAAAGCCAATACTTCTTCATACATCTGCCATAGAATATGCAAAAGGAACATTACTAGCACAACATAATGACCAGGGGACAAGGTTTTCTACTATCTCAATAGGATTCTAATTGATCACAAACTCAAATACTCCCAAGTTGAGTTGGTATGCTTAGCAAGATAGCTTTCTCATTTTACAAGTTACGTAATGATTTTCCCAATCATACAACCAAACTTATCGCAAAAGTAGATCCACTCAAGTATCTACTATCCAGACCTATCCTAACGGAAAAATGTCCAGTGGGTTTTACTCAATGAATTTGATCTAGAGTTCGTCAATCAAAAAGTTATCAAAAGACAAGCCCTTGCGATCAACTTCTGCATGTTGGCTAGATTTTCTGCATAGCACAAAACCTAGGCAGTCATGAGATAAATCTCCCTCATTTACCGGTGAGGCTCCCGTGTCAGATTTGTCAATTAAAGTATGCTAATATCTAAATGGGGTTTTACTTTAACTACTCAGTTCATGAACCATAACTGAACAGTTCTGCAGCAAGTAAGCAGTTGTTTAAAGAAAGGAAATATTTATAGAAGAAGGGAAAGGGAATTATATAAACACAGAGAAGAAATGGGGAAGATGTGCATCCCAATCAATAGATAGCAGAGTTGATTGCATGCACATAGAAGAAACCAATAGATATAAACACAAAATTCTAAGCAAAGGTAGCTCTAGATCTAGATCTGAAATAACACAAAGTCTATTAAAAGATCTAAGATAAAAAACAAGAAACACAATACACCGTGACACAAAGTTCTCCAAAAATCTGCTCTTGTATATTTCTTTACTTCAAGTGACTCTCGAGGGTTTCAAAGCACAAAGTTTGGAACACAAGGTTCTTTTTACAAATTCGATTATTAACCCGAAAGTTCTTCCTCTACTTATAGAATGTAGAGGGACAATTACAAGTCGGAAATTTTTAGTTGAATTGGCACATGTGGAAGTCGGAAAAGAAACAACTGGCAATCTCCCTCCTGGAATTCCTCTTTGCATGACATGTATGATTTGCAACTAAAAATAGAACCTTCTATTTTGCACATCCGCCACCTATCTCCAAGTAGTTGACTTCGTCAAGTAATGGCTTTTAAACCAATCACTTAAGTTGTATAATTTAATTGATTGCTCAATTACTTTGTCGAAGGAAAGAAGAAGGAAGAGGAAAGCTGAAGTCTTGTCCTTTTTCATGTCTGCATGCAGCTGATTCTTTTGCCTTTGATTCTCACCAAACTAGATCTAGGAGTAGCTGGATCTGGAAGCGAGCTGGATCTGGAAGCGGCTGGAATTTTTCCTTCGCCTTGTCTTCTCTTTTATCCTTGAAACTTTTGCAGTTCTTCTCTTGTACATGCATCAAAGTCTGATGTTTGTAAGTAAATAACTCATCATTTTTATTTTTAATTGCATATGAGCAATTAAAAATTCAAAGCACTGCGGTGAATGCGACTTCAATGAAGGCTTGAACTAGAAGATTAGAAGAACATGCACAAGACCACGGAAGAAATTTTCCACGCATTTGACTTCTACATGAGCTGCATCGAAACAAGAGGATGAAGCCTTTGTGCTTAGGAAGCTTTTGCGATTATGAGATCTGGATCTGGATTTGGGCCATTGACTTCAGAAAATCTAAAAGATACACATGATTCTCTTGAGCTTTCTCTTTCATCCCACTTTGCCATGGCCGGAGCAATCTTTATGCGAACAATTTTTTTCTTCTTACTCGTAGAATTCTTCAACTGTCAGTGCAGATCTGGATAATTCTTGATTCGGAGGATATATTCAATGTATTGGACATTGATTTAAACTCCTTTTCTTTTGTAAAGCACCTGTAATGAATTCCTGCAATTAATTCCAACAAAGATGGCAACCGGACCAAGAACAATAGATTTTAATCATAAAAATCTGCATAATTCAAGCCTGCTGCCCCAAAAATTGATGTTTTATTTGCATGCAAAGCAAACATGAATTTTACCAACTTCACCTGAGCACCTGTATCACTTATGCAAACAATTATCCAGACACAAATCAACCTCCTTGACACTTTGTGTGCCAATTCTAGAAGCTTTCAGCATTAATTTCACCTTCTTCTGAGCAAAAATCCTCTTCAAATGGGGCGCACTTTTCCTCTGGGCTGCACTTCTCTGCTTGTGAATTAATTAATTCATCCTTATGGCAGCCCCTGCATATATAATCTTCACCATTCTATAATTAATTAATGCCTTTCCTATTCCTAGCAATTAATTAATTAATTAATAAGCTTCACTCTTCAAATGGGGCGCCTATTTTGTGCATGCTCATGGCTGCCATTAAATAAATTAAATTTATTTAATTTTAGACTTTTGCTTCCAGTTAACTCAAGCCTCACAGTATGCTTTGACCTTAGCCACTGAAAATAGGAATTAATTTAATCATTTAATACTTTAAAAAGTATTATTTCTCTCCCAAATGGGGCTGCATTAAATAAATTAAATTTATTTAATTTTGGAATTCTATTTTTAAATTCCTTTTGTCCACTTCCCTTTGTTGACTTTTCCACAAGCCTAGGCGCAAAAATGGGTGAATAAATATTAACAAATATTTATTTAATGCATTATTATTCACCCAAGGTGGGTTGCACTTTTTGGAATAAGGAATTTCTATTTTTAAAAGTCACATGACAATGGGATTATTTACCCTGCAAGGCAGCCCTGAAAATCCCATGATTCACTTAAGTCGTTTGACTTTCATAATGGGATTATTTACCCTGCCAGGCAGGCAATAAAATCCCATGATTCACTTAAGTTGTTTTTCTTTTATTCCTGATGGGAATTTTTACCTGCCCAGCGCAACGCAGTAAGAAATTCCCGCCTGCCTGCTACCTCTAATTTTCCCATCATAACTTAAGTGACTTTGCCTTCATGGGAAAAAGTACCCTACAAGGCAGGTACAAAAATCCCACCTGCCTGTTGCGACCAAAAATCCCATGATCCACTTAAGCTGTTTGACTTTCATAATGGGATTATTTACCCTGCAAGGCAGGTAAGAAAATCCCATCAATGCCTTAAGTGATTTTTCTTTTATTTCACAATGGGAATTTTTACCCATTTTTACCCTGCAAGACAGGTAAAAAATTCCCACCTGCCTGTTGCCTCCAATTTTCCCATTGTGACTTAAGTGGCGTTGCTTCCACAGGAAAAATACCTGTGGCGGTACAAAATTTCCACCTACCTGCTGCTTCCAAAAATCCCATGATTCACTTCAAACCCTCTTTTTCCAAAAATGCGGCCAACCCAGAAGAGGCTTTTTGGTGCACGACTTCGTCTTTTCCCAGAGAACCAGACCTCCGATGGCGAATTCCTTCTGGCACAACATGCGTATGTGATCTCCAGATACTCCAGGCCAAGAATCAAGCCAAACCGGCAAAGGAATTGATCCAGAGAAATTTCACAGAAAATGAAACGGGAAAAACACAAAAACACAAAATGTTGCCAGAAGTTACAAATAAAGCCCAGGATTCATTCCTGGTTAAAACCCTACTGGTATACTAGAATAACGATATATACGATCACAACAGGGTTAAACCGGAGCGCAAATTGCCTCAAACGGGGCTCAAAATAATTAAATACAAATTTCCATGAGGCAAATCCCGACGACAGAATATAACAATTTTAGGCATCTGGGTATTTGGCGAAAATGGATAATATGGCTCCTTGGGAATATCTCGACACATTACAGGAACTTTCTACGCAATAAAACACAAAGCGACCCATTATTTTAAAAGTCTGAAATTTTTTTGGATAGGGTAGTCTCAAATTTCGGGATGAAATGCAGGGACACCACCGCAACACCTCTACCAGGATTAGAACCTCTTCACTTTGAATTTTTAGATGAGGAACTCTTGTATATTGATGCAATTCCCTCTTGGACTCTATTTTTCAATGGATCTTATAATATCCACTTTGCTCATGAGCCGGTATTCTACTATTCACGCCAAATGGCGATGTCATTCCTAAATCTTTCTGCATAGGATTCCCCTACACCAACAATATGTTGAGTACGAAACCCTCATAGTTGGGTTGAAATTCGCTATTTCATGACATCTCAAGGAGTTGACAGTTTATGGTGATTCCCTATTGATCATCAAACAAGTCATCGGTAAATATCAAGTCAAGGATGACAAGTTAGTCCCCTAAAAGCTCATGGTTGATAGTCTTAAAGGTTATTTTCAGCTTATCACTTTTGAACAAGTTCCTCACACACAAAACAAGTTAGCGAGATGTAATGGCGACTATCGGATCCCTTGTTGAGCTCGATCCCAATCAAACACACAAGTTTCTTGTAGAACACCTTCTGGTTCTGGCCTATGATTTACCTAAGTCAACCATGATATGTGAAATAGTTGGTCCTAAAAACCCTTGGTATCATGATATCTACACCTTCATCCATGATCAAACTTTCCTTGAAACTATGAATTCCCAACACAAACAAGCCCTAACACAATGTGCTTCGCGCTACACCATTCTTACGAGACACCTTATATCGAAGAGGCTATGATGGGACTCTCCTAAGATGTCTCAACTAAGATGAAGCACACCAAACTCTAGTCAAGGTACATGTTGGTATTTGTGGTGCACACATAAGTGGCATGGTTTTAGCAAAAATGATTTTACGTATGGGTTATTATTGGCCCACTATGGAGTTTGATGCATATAATTTTGTCAAGAAGTTTTGACTTGCCAACAATACGACAATCTCATTCACGCACCTTCATAAGCTCTTCACCAATCACCAAACCTTGTCCTTTCTCCCAATGGGGCTCGACCTTATAGGAAAAATCAATCCCACATCCTCGATGGTCATACATTCATTATCACCACAACCGAATATTTTACCAAATGGGTAGAGGCCATGCCTCTCACTTATGTCACTGGTACTAATATTTCCAAGTTCATATTTAACCATCTCATATGCCATTTCAGAATCCTTTCCTCCATTTTTACTGATAACGGTATGTCATTTAAAAATAAAACCATTAAAGAGCTAGCCAAATGCTTCCATATCTACCTTTGTTGGTCCACTCCATATTATCCACAATGTAATGGCCAAGCTGAAGCATCTAATAAGACACTCAAATCCATCTTGGAAAAGATTGTTGATAAACATGGTTGCAATTGACATACATAAATCTATCCTTCCCTCTAAGCCTATTGCACATTTTACCATACTCCAACAGGAGCCACTCCCTTTTCACTCGTATATGGATCTGAAGTTGTATTACCCATAAAGGTCAAGCTCTCATCACTCTGTATATCCCTCAAAGATTTGATCAATGGAGACGAAAATACAAACAAGCTCGTTTTGTTGAACTTGAACTCCTGGATGAAAATAGGCTTAATGCCTTAGATCATTTAAAAGTGTATCGAAATCGACTTCGTCACAGCTACAACAAAAGGATAAAACCCAGACAGTTTGAGATCGACACCCTTATACTAAAATAAAATCAGAAAAACACAACCAAGGAGCAAGAAAAGAAAGGAAAATTTGAACCTAATTGGTTGGGTCCTTATGTTATCACTACAAAATTCGGATATGGAGCATACAAGCTATCCACTAAAGATGGCCAAGAGCTTAAAGAGCCTGCAATGCGAGTTAATCTGAAAATATTTTATTCTTGAATCATCCATGGGTATCCCTTGTGTTGGGGGCATTTTGGCACATCCACTTATATAGTTTATCCATCCTATTCCTCTTACCATATCATCCCAAATCATTTTCTCATCGCTTGTTCCTTGTATTTAGGACATTTTCCATCTATTATACTCTCCATATCTACTCATAGCCATCCCTTAATAAGCTTTTACATTTTTATGTATGCTTAAGTGGGTCTTAGATCACCTAATAAAATCTCATTGGCTATTACTGTTAGATCAAACGTCCACCTACATGTTATGAAAATCCTTTAAAATCAAAATAATCAAAAAAATCTAAAACATACTGCAATATTTTTCCAAAACTGCCAGAAACATATAAAGCCGATCAGAAATATACAAAAAAAAAGAAAAAAATCATCCAAAAGTCCTAAACATTTGCAAAAAGACCAAAACCCCAAAAACCAACACATTGGCTCCTATCCTGGTGTCCGTTCCAAATATCCTACAAACATCAAAACCAACCTAATCCAAATCCCTTGTGTGTATCCTCACTTGGGAAATCTCAGCTCTCATTTTCTCCCTTGCATGTATCCTTGCTTAGGGGAAATGACCCAATCAATCTCGAATCATCTTACCCCTTGCATGCATCCTTGCTTAGGGGAAAAACAAATCAATCAATCATCATTGTGGAACACATTAGGGACAAAGTTAAATGTCTTTATGTAAAGTTGTGTTGCATTGTTACTTTTCTTAGTTAGTTGTTGACCAATTACAAGTTTATTGTTTGTCATCTTGGTTCATTTGTAGCCATGGTGCATACATTTACTATGTATATTGGGTTTGTTTTTACCTTTTTGTTTGTTGTGTGTGTGTGTGTGTTTTTTACGCACATAATGAGTTACTCATCATGGTTCTTTAATAATAAAGGTGCAAACCATATTGTGCAAAAACAAAATAGGTTTCTCGAAATTACAACATCTGAATGGAAGCTCAAGCTATGAGTAAGGTTAGTCCTATCATGATCGTCATCAAATCAAAACACAAAATCTCATCATATGTCTATCCTACATCATTTGCCATAATAAAATAATAATAAATGTCTATCATACACAATTATCCATGGCTCTCGCATACCCTTGGACTGTTTGGTCCTCCATCTCGCCTCGATGGCTACATCTGGACTGATCTTAGAGATCTATATTTTTTGTGTGATCTCACTGACCTCCCTGATCTAGTGCTCGACCTCTCGACTATAACTTGGAGCTCTCTGGCTCTCCGAGAGTGCAGCCTCATACAAACCTTTGTAGTATCCAACATCACAGTCGCTTTAGTAGCTTCAGCAAATCCCCATCCTGCTAGCACTTGGAGCACATGACAGGACACATCCCTCTCTGTCGTAACCTATTGCAGCTCTAACACCAACCCATCTCTCTCTACATTCCTCTGTTATAGTTTAACCCTCATCAAGTCGGTTGTGTCTACAAGGTTTGTGCCACAATCAAAGAGGCATCTTTCTACTGCATTGCTCTGTCCCTCTCTGCTCACACTGTATGAACCTCTGATCTGATGGTCTGGCGATAGTAATAATAGTCTCTAGTTCCGGACATTCACCTCTCCCTACCCATCCATCTCTCCTATCCCCATCCATAATCCCCATCTCCATTTCCATCTCCAACTCCCCTACTACTCCCTAACTTGGTGACCTCTATGGTGGCAGACTAGGTGCTCTATGGGCAACCTGTACCTACACCTCCGCTTGTCCCTATACTTGTCTCTATACTGGGGTACTTGTGCCTATCTATGTCCATATCCTCCTCCACGGATCACATGCGGCCTCTCCCTCTCCTCCTATCCGTCGTTGCGTTATCCTCAATGTTGCGCCATCCCCCTACCATCGGTGCACATGTGGAATAGTCAATCGTAATAATATTATCATAGTGTACCATAAAACATGCTCCATCGACACTCCTAGACCCGCGATCCACCGCACGTGCATCCCATGCCCAGTGGTAACACCGCTCCAAAACTAGCTCTCGCCATACTAGGTCTAATCTCGAGCCCCAAAGTTGTCTCTCGCTACCCTGGCATACCACCGCTCGTCCCCGAATCTTGTGTCTCCTCCCTAACTATCTCATGACCACCTGTCTGCAGTCTATACCACTCAATGATATAAGACCGGATCCCCACAATGTAATGCTCAATCTCCAATGTGCCCAACTCCATTGCATCTGTCCCTAAGCATAGGCCATATATGGCCTCCATGTTATGTGTCTCAGTAGATCATCTATCGCTTCCCTATAATAGGCCATCTCTCCCAAGTGTCCTCTCTCGACCCTCTCTCTACTACATAGCATCCAAATAATGACACTTCTCGGGTTGTTTGTCCCTCTCGTACTCCCACTAGTTTTCCAACTACTATATAGTCTCATGCCTAAATCTGTAAAAGGGTTGTCAAACCCAAACTCCTCTGGCTCTTGTATACCACAATGTGTAGATTCCTATCAAATGGGCTAATAGACATGGTGCACCCATCGGGTCCACCACCCCACCAGATCAACCCCAACTAAAAGTGTCTCTCGGTCTTATCGGGCGTGAAATGCCACTAATAACAAAGATCAAATAGATTGGTACTCACTCTATCTCATCATCCTACATGCACTTTTCCAATGCAGCGGCCATCCCCTCTCCATGGATCTCCATCCCTCCAAACTATGTCTCCATATGTGCTTGAATATGCACTTCGGTCTCATCCCATCAGTATCATCTACTCTGCATCGACACTCTCAAAATACGATAGACATGCTCCATGTCACTAATATCTCTCTAGCCGACAGATCTGCGCAAGTTTGCGCCTGCAACCGTGCCATCACTCGACAAAGTTGTCAATAGCACGCATGGTCTAGTCTAATCTCCGGCATCCTGCTACGTATGTCATCCATATCACCTCCAACACCACCCACAAGGCTCTCCGCTCTGTACGTGTCATCCTCCTCTCAAACGATCTCAATCGTGTGTCTCTCTCTCTCTCACGTCTAGTGCACCCAATCTCTCTTACACACATTACAAAACACTCGTTAGTTCTATTTTCAAACATTACAACATTCCTTAACAAAATAAACACTTCTATTTTTCCTCTATCCACGCTAGCGCACTTCATGTCATGCTATCGCACTCATCATAATGCTATGTCATCTCCCTTTTCGGAGACAAGTGGAAATGGAAAACCTTATCCCATTCCTTTCCTCGTGAGACTAAGGGTTTCGAGCTAGAGGAAAGTTGTCTAAAGATATTTGGATTAGTTTTACGAAATATTGCACTTTTTTATGTTGTATTGCCATTGGATGCCTAGCACCCCTATAAATGAAATAAATTACTTAATTAATTAGTTGTTTGGTGAGCATATATGCTCAAATTAGAAATAGACTTTGATATTATAAGGTCGTCCATAAGTTATGATGTAGCACCCCTTATGTTAAAAAGGGAGGATGCTTGGCCATTATGTCATATGTTGAATCTTATTATTTCTTTTGTGTAAAGGTTGTACTTTTCCTCTCTCTCATCAAGGGCGAAAACCCTTTTTGAAACCACTTCAAGGACGAAAATACTTTATAGTGGAACTTGTCTTGAGGACAAAAACCCTTAAGCGAGGATATTTGAAATTATTGAATATCTCAAGGAATTTGGATATGATTTCTTTCTATCAAGCCACTCAGGCGACTTGTATCATGAGCATATTGGATATGTTTTGATGGATGTATGTTATTATTTCTTATATGGATAGACTTATACTTATTATTAAAGGTCATTTGTTCAAGAGGGTGAATTGCTTGTAGGTCAGATTTGGCATGTTTGAGTGGATGTTTGGGCAAGTTGAGTTGATATTTGCATTCTTCATATTTTTAAACCCCAAGATCCCAAGTTTCATGAATTTTGGAGCTTCCTAGGTAAAGTTATGAATTTTTAAAGTAACTCTGCAGACAAGGGTTTATAGAAATTCATATCTTCAATTCTAGGGCACTAAAAATCAGTTTTCCTTCATATTTTGATTGCTGGTAATTAATCAGAATTTTTGAGCTTGATTGGGCATATTTTCAGTGAGTTTAGGGCATCCAAAAGTGAGTGGGAGTTCCCAAAACAGGTCGCTGCCCTAGGAAGGGAAAAATTGCAGGTTTCCGTGTGCATTTTCAGTCATATCCAGCCCTCGGAAGTCTGATTACAGCCATCTAAAAATTAATTTCATTCATTTCTCATTCCCTAACTATTGCTGGAAGTCCCCCAAAAAAGCGGTGGTATCGAGCATCATCCTCCCATCTTGTGAAGCATGGAAGACAAGTTAGGAAGGATCGTGAAGGCACTACAAGATCTTTCCCTAGCCATGCAGAGTGGTGGTCCGTTCAAGGAGAAAAGGGTTTCAAGGATTGACAAATTGACAGAAGAATATCAAGCTCTTCCGGAAGAGATGTGTGATGCCCTTTCCTTTGAGGATTTCGTGGAAATAGAAAATTATAGAGTGGGAATTGGCACAAGGCATAATGCCCGAACCTCATCAAAGGACCATGGCAGAAAGGTCTCAGCCATAGAGGGAAGAAAACCCTCCATTGTGAAGAAGCAAGTCAAAGAGCATGTAGCGGATCAGCTACAAGGTGGAGAAGTCACGATGAAGTTCAAAGATACAACTTTCCTTTATAGCAACCCTTCTGAGGTGACAAAAGAGGAAGATATCCACCTTGCTAAAGAGGAAGAACCATTGCAGCAGCAGCTTATGGTGATGGATTGGTCTTTGGGAGCCCTAGAAGCACCCACCACCATTGTCAAAGGTGATCCCTTGACTGATTTTCCTTACAACCCTATGAAAGCACAAGAGGATGGAGAAATTGCTAAGCAAGAACCAAGAAAATGGAAGGTAAAGAAATTTTTATTGTTAATGATATTCCCTTGATTTCTAATGGTTGCATGTGGAAAAATACTAAGGGAACTTGGGAGCATGAGAAAAAGGATGAAGGGAAGCATGAGGAGCAAGATGATGAAGTGAATGTTGGAGATAGCCCAAGCAATTCTCATATGACAATAGGAGTTAAGCATATTGGGGATGGCCAAAGGTATGGAGGTGTTTTAAAATCATTGCTTTCTTCTACACCAATTCAGTTTTGTTGTCTTGAGCCATTTGATGAAAAGAATGACAATATGTCATGGTTGAGGCTCCATTGTAAACCATGGCAAGCAGTTGTACATCATGATCATCAAGCTAAAATGGGAAAAATCTGAATATTGGAGGATCTATGAAGTGGAGTTTCCAAGTGAAGTTGTTATGAGGTACACTCATGGAAAAAGGGCATTTCTGGGTGCCCATGACCACTTTATCCCATTTTAATTTTCAAACCAACAACTAATGGTAAGCCCTCTGATATTTTGTTTGATCATGACAAGAGTCTATTGCATCATTATTTGTCATTGCCATGCTTTAGTGATCATAACTATGCTAAGGAGGTAGAGGAACAAGGTTGGGAGGAGAATCTTGGCCAAGGATTCATTATACATCTCCCAAGCAATGCCTATGAGGTTTTTTTCATGACAGCCCAAGGTGCAAACATATTTCAGATTCTTTGTTTCCTATTTCATCATCATGTTGGGTTGGTCATCACAAACTCTTGGTCACAAGTTTGGGCTTCAAGATAGAGGTTGCTTTGCACATGTTGATTGAGAGAAGAAGAGGTATGGTGAAGAGTTACATAGATTGCTTACATCCTTGGGATCCGGGTAAACCCTTGAAGCTCAAAGAAGGTGAAGGTAAAAATTTCAGTTTTGATTTTTCCTCTTTGCTTATGGAAGGAAAGAAAATTGATGAGTTTGTATGAAGTTGGGAAGAATTCTAGCATGGCATGTTTGAGGCATCATAAGTATGATAAGAATTCTGATTTTCTTTCCCATATGTTGCTAACCTATGGTTCCATGGAAGGACTAAAGAATAGGAGAGAAAAGAATAACAATCATGATGACTATGATGCATGGCTCCATTCCATGATACTACTGTATTTTTATCTTCATGATCAGCTTGCACCAAGTAAAGAGAAGGCCGAAATGAATGGTGTAGCAAAAGGTGTGTAGATGCTTTGGTGCAATGTCAAACTTGTTTTTGTGCACATGAAGTGGGTATCATTGTGGGCTGCAAAAGGGGAAGGAGATCTGATTTTGAGATCAACATGATGGATGACATTTTTGTGCATTGCAAAAGGAACAAAGTACAGCTGTCATACCTCATAGAAAAATACAAGGTATGTGATGTTCTCTTGAAAATTAACCCAGCTGAAGTTATTCTTGTTTGTGGGTACTTTGGTCTCAATTTTTGGAAAAACTCAGCCTCAAATATTATGGTGAAGGACTGAATTTCTAGGTTGAAATAAAAAAAAATCAGATTTCATGGCACAATGAATAAAGGGAGCACGGTGGCAAGGAAAGATGAGAACCATGGTCCCATACATACAACTGAGTTTAGAGAGGGGCCTGATTTTATTTATTTACCAGCTGATCATTATTTTTCCAGCTCCTTTCTTGCTCTATGGACTGCTGTAAATAAAAATTCAGCAGTGTTTTGGATAACTTCATTGACAAAAACCCTTGATAGTGGAACTTGTCCTAGGGACGAAAACCCTCAAGCAAGGATATTTGGAATTATTGCATATCTCAAGGAATTTGGAGATGATTTATTTCTATCTAGCCCTAGGCGACTTCTATCATGAGCATGTTGGATATGTTTTGATGGATGTATGGTATGATTTCTTGCATTGATGGACTTATACTAATTATTAAAGGTGAAAGCAATCATTTCCTTGCATGTTTGAGCCACTAATTCATTATTTCCAAGAGGGGCGAATTGCTTGTAGGTCAGATTTGGCATGTTTGAGTGGATATTTGGGAAAGTTGAGTTGATATTTGCATTCTTCATATTTTTAAACCCCAAGATCCCAAGTTTCATGAATTTTGGAGCTTCCTAGGTAAAGTTATGAATTTTTAAAGTAACTCTACAAACAGGGTTTATAAAAATTCATATCTTCAATTCTAGGTCACTAAAAATCAGTTTTCCTTCATATTTTGATTGCTGGTAATTAATCAAAAAAATTGATCTTGATTGGACATATTTTCAACGAGTTTAGGGTATCCAAAAGTGAGTGGGAGTTCCCAAAATAGGTCACTGCCGTAATAAGAGTTGCAGGTTTCCTGTGTGCATTTTCAGTCATATCCAGCCCTTGGAAGTCTGATTATAGCCATCCAAAAATTAATTTCAGTCATTTCTCATTCAGCCCTAGCTATTTTCCAAAAGTCCCCCAAAAAGGGACATTACACGCTAGCTCACTCATAATAATGCCACTGCAAGTGATGCTAACACATCATTCGCACACTAGTGCATCCAACCTAACGCTAGAGCACCCTTCGCACTAGTGCACCCCATGTTGCACTAGCGCATTCCAACATGCACTAGCACATTCAATCACACGCTAGTGCAAAGAGACCTACGCTAACGCATGTCATGGACTACGCTAGCGTAGGCAATTCCTCTTGCGCTAGCGTCACTTTCCTATTTTCCTCTAACTTACTACGGTAATAAATGCATCCAAAACTATAAGTTTTTGTGTACTCACCGAATGTCACCGTCGAACCCTACCCATATTCCCAAACTCGGTTGGCCACGCGATGAATACGTGCACGGTATTTAGCCATTTGTCTCGCATCTCATAGCAAAAAAATCAACTCTATTGCAAGAAAACTCTAATAGCAAAAATTACCAATGATTTTTGCTACTACCCCATCCCTCTATTTAATCCTTCTTCTAGCCCTCTTTACCATCCCAAAACCCTAATTTTAGCCTTTAACCCTTCGTTTCTCTTTATGCTGCATTTGTTTTGTCCATCACTCACACTACAGTCTTATCAATCGATTGTCCACCGCTTTATCGCGTCACCCATCAGCTCGAGGGGGCACTCCTTTCACACAATCTAGAGCCGTTAGGGAATCCAAATGCTCCACCAGGGAAAATGAGGCGGTCAGAACACTTCTTTATCATCCACTTATTGATTTACACGCGTTTACTATCTTTAAAATGTTATTGCTTCGTAATAACACTTTAAATAGGGCAAATGTAAACACCCTAAAAATACCCATTACGCATTATAATGTCCAAAATAATATTTGGTTCATTATTCACCCATATCCCACTTCTAGAATTAATTTAATTAATTCTATTACACTCACTATACACTATACACCCCTTTGGCTAATTTAATTAGCTATTTAAATAAATAAAAATCAATTATCTACTCACCTTCCACTCATCTCCACTTCACTAGCCAACTCACTCAAGTTGACTAGTCACTCCACTCAAGTTCTAGAATCCTACAAACATGGAAGCAAATATGCACGTACAATTTGGAATAATTCAAGAGCCAACTAATTTGAAATAAAACCTCTTTATTTCTCATTCAAAGAGCCAACTGCACAGAATAAATCAACCATGCTAAATAAGGAAAATGAAATCAATAGCTTGCGAACTCGGTCCAAATCCCCTCTCTCCAATCCATGGCTTCTTCTTCATCTATAAATAAGAAGCTCCATTCCTCTCAAATCATCATTGGAAGCTTGAGGAATTTTTCGTTGTTACTCTGTCAAATTTCCATTTGAAATCACTCTTGCATACCGTTGTGTTGTCCAATGATCACTCAATCACTAATCCATTCATTCATCCAATCAATCAATCATCAATCAATCCACATTGTTCATAGCTTGGCTTCACTTCCATTCGGAATATCTTGGACCATCCATAAATCAAAAGAAATCAATCTCTCATCCGGATCCAACAAGAGTGTCGCTCGACCCCACTCTTCAGCTGGTCCAATCCGAGGTTGCAAGGAACTTGTTTGAGAAAGGTTTGCATTTTGTTTATTGTTTGTTTCTTTCTCTTGTTTGCATTTTCTTGTGTATACGGTATACATGTGTAAACACCTTATTTGGTACAAACCTATCGATTAATGTCATTATAGTGATTTTTCGCATATCAATCATCATTTCGAAAGGCTTTTATTTGCACGTTTTCTTGTGTTCTTGTCTCTTTTCTTCTTATCTTTATAACCATGTATTCTTCTATTTCTTCTATTTTCTCTTTCCTTTGTGTTTTCTATGGGATCGCTATCCTTTCGTCTTTGACCATTATTAGCATCCACTCCTGGTCTTTGACCATTATCATACTATGCCCATAATGCACAAGGATTTCAGTTTTCTAGTTTCCTTGCATTTTGAAAATTTAATTATTATTGGGCATTTGTGTCGGGTTTTCATCTTATTTTTGGGTTAACTTTCTGCGAATTGGTTCGAAATTTAAATTTAAAAAGTCTATATATACAAAATCCATCTATATGTGGGCTAAGATGCTCAATATGATTATCTTCTTTGTCTACTCAATAATATAGATTACCATATAAGTAGAAGACCATACTAGGGCTAACACACATGCCAAGATAGAATATGAAGAGGTGTAAGAGTCATGGATCTAGAAGACGATAATCCACAATTTATCAACAACATAGGGTTTCAAAGCCTTTATCTAGGATAGGAGATGGGATCTTACTAGAATCTTAAGTTACAAGAGTAGAAAATGGTAATAAGCAAGTGCTTTATAGGATATCTAAGCCGGGGTTGTAGAGACATGTGGTAGTAACAAACAAGGGCCAATAATAAGAATAATGCAATAGACAAGAATATGCTAGTCATCCTATTCTAGAAATGATATAACAAACATAATCAATCATACCAAACATAAAGGAAAAGGAAGGGCTAGAGATACCTACCTTTGTGATGACAACATTGTTGGCACATATAAATCCTAGGATTAGTAGCACCTTGTGTGAGAATTGTGGTTGGGATCACAAGAGGGATAGGAAGAAGACCTACATACACCAAAGTTGGGGACTCCAAAGACATGGGAAACTTCATTGGTGCAACTCTTATTCTTGTGACTCATAGTAACCCAATGCTCCAAAGTAGACCTCTAAGTAAGAGTCTCACTAAACCTTTATAGAGAATTACTTGAATTCATAAAATCCCTTAGCCAACAACATCGATTGTGATCGATGCCATCATCCACAACTAGTCCAGCATAAAAGTAAGGAGACAAAAGAGCATGGAGGCAAATAAAAACTTGAGGAGGTGTGAAGGTGATTAGAAGGTGTTATTAGTAGGAGTGAAGGTGATAATGTTGAGGAGGTAATAAGGTGGTTGTAAGATGGTTATAAGAGGGTAGTAAGGGTAGGAAGGCATACTAAGGCAAGCTAGGGTGATGCCACACATGACTCTCTCACCAAAAATTGCTAACCAGCCCAACCTCACTCACAGTGATGCCCCTTAAGGCACACACTTAGGGAGATTAATATGCCAACAGAAATCATTAGTAAGAGAGAAACATAAGGTGTATACATATGCCCCAACCGAAGATCATTGTGTGTCACAATAGTGTAACAGGAGATGGCCTTCACGAAAGAAACATGAAAAACCGAAATAAAAAGGAAATGGTTGTAAATGAAGTTATAATAAATATGATTACAAAATAAATCAACCAAATAAAATATCCTTCCCTAATACTTACCTTCCCACAAATTGGGATGTATAGTGAGTTGTGTCTCGATAGTGGAGAGCACAAAGCTATTGAGTGAGCCCAAATGACACAAGGTTGAAGAAACAACACCTGAAGATAAATTAGTAAAGTAAGAAAATCCAAAGTAAAGGAGCTAACTAGAGGGTGCTAGGATGGGGCCAAAGAAGAAGGCTAAGTGATAAGGGAGTCGTAAAAATGACTAGGTCATCTAGAATGATAGATAAGGTGCCTTGATGGGAAATAACCAATCTAGAAGACCTATAGAAAGGGAAAATAAGGGTATAATGTGTGAAGACATATAACATAGTTAATTTCTTAGGCCTAGAAAATAGTAATTTTTTTCTTCGTAAAAATAGGAGTAATATACCGTAAAATTCTTTTACGACATCACATTTGTGATGGTTCCTTCATATTGTCTCTAAGAGTTATGGTTCCAAATATATGGTGATTTTATGGAATTTGGGCGTGAATATTTGAAATTTCCAATATGGATTCAAAATCTATAAATAGGACGTCAAACCTCTCATTTTTCACTTTTCTAATAGATATTTTAAGTTTTGAGCTCGAGTTAACCATTTCCAAATCGAAGGCTATGTCTAGAGTATGTGGAGGTGATCTAGATGAAAGGGTAGATGTTGATGAGGACACCAAGTGATTCAACCATTAGGTTTTGTTTTTGAATTGGGAAAGGAAAGAAAGGTGAAAAATGATAAAGCAAGTCCTGTGGCAAATCCATGAAGGCATAATTTGTCCCAAACTACGCAAAACGTAGGTCTTGGCGAACTCTAGATGGGTTTGAGAACATTTTGCGTTTTGTGATGGCTTAATGATCCAAGAGGGCAGTTCCGTGAGAGCAACAGGAAAAATTGCTCAAATCCTAATAACGAACGTTTTGTAAGGGGACTAGAGCAGGCTAAAACAAACGAAATTTATTACTTTTTTTTAAGTAAATTTCGAACTATTACATAAATATGTCTAAGGTTCAATATTGAATTCATTTAATAAGTTTTTCCTTATAATGAATATTTTATTCATAATACTATATCCGAATTTTTTTGAATATTTAGCAAATTTGTTGTCATTAGGTTAGAAAAAGTGCATTTATTGCTAGGAGCAGCAGTTGTGTGGCTGTCTGCGCATAATGCCATTGGCCATGTTGGGCCAAAAACATAGGAAGGCCGATGTAGAATAGAAAACCCAACACAGATGATACAATTATGCATCCATGGCGATGGCATAGGAATAAGGTAAGTTTTTGCGGGGCGATGCCATTATTTTGTAAAAGGCTAATCGAATAGGATATTTATCGGATGGTTGATGTGTAGTAGGTAAGAAGAGATTTTTATAATTTATTACATGTCTAACGCATTCTATTATGCATGGATGATGCGATAGAAAATGTTGTTTTTACTTAGTTTTTCATACTTAGATTATTTGATCATGTTTTTCTCTACCGAGACTTATTGGATAAATGTTGTTTGATGTTTTGTAAGTCTAGAGATGAGTTCATTTGTGGTAGAATCTAGATGCCTCATGGTTACTTGACTTGCTTAAAGGTTTATCTTCCTAGGATAGGGCACAATTGCACACCCTTGGTTTTGGAGGCATCATAGAGATGTGTCGGATCCCTTTGGATGTAGATAAAATACGGTGTTTATTAGGGCTTGGAAGTATCATTCGACACATTTAGATGGACGGCAGGTGGAGATGTCATTAAAATGACCTTTACTCTACAAGATGTTCATGCCATCCTTGCGTACTTAAATAGGGAGCTAAAATGTTTTGTGACGTGTCGAGAGATAGATGTTGAACATAGGGCACTTGTATAGTGGGCGAATGAGGCAAATTGGTACCATCCGCATGATCATTGATTGTCAAGTTGAGTACAGTTTATAGTGCCTCAATTTTGGAGATCAAAAGGTGATCATAGGCATGGTTGTGGCATGTATTTTGTGCCAAATAATCTGAGAAAAGACAATCTGAGTAGATTTTTATCATAGTAGCATGTTGGGTTTTCTTAACAAGGCACACTCTTTAGCTTGGGGATAGGGCTATGGGTACAATTGGCCTACGACTTGTCTTGGATTAGGGTCAAGCAACAATTTGTAGTAGGGCTAGTTATATTATTGGTAGCATAGATTTATAAGATATTTCCTATGTTCCAACTAGTAGCTACACCTCTATAGGTTACAACATATGCACCATGAGTGTGGCCATGGGAGAGAAGGCATGTGGTCATGTCCGAGTTGGATATCCTAGGCCATAGACAATGCAAAGAGAATAAATGATATAGACCCCTATGTAGGCACAATCAACACATGGTTGTCTTAGCCATAGTTGGAAAACTCGCCGATTACTCGCCGAGTTGGCGAGTACTCACCAAAAGTTTGAAGAAATGAATAAATCGCCAAAATAAACGCGCCATAATAAACTCGCCGAGTTAACTCGGCGAGTTTGTGCATTAACTCGCCCACGTTGGTAAAACGCATATACACGGCTTTTACGCTAAAAAAACGCTGCAAATACACGGTTTTGGCTCTTTTTAAGGCCCTCCACTCCCTCATTTTCACTCACACAACCATTTGAGCTTGCATTACTTGTGTTGAGTGGATTTTGGAGCGAATTCAAAGAGAGAATTTGGAGAATTGCATTTGGAGGTAGGTTTTTTTTTAATTCTTTGAAGTTTTTTCAAATTTTGTGTATATTATTTAGGTTTTATAGATTCATATTGTGATTCTAAATACATGTAATGTAAAATCAAATGCTTGTAATTTTTTATACTCATTTGCAGCCAGAGGTATGTAATTTATTTTTATGCAAATTCATTGTAAACTAGTTAAATTTTATGTATGTGTATTGTAATTGATTCGTTTTGTAATTCTAAATACATGTAATGTAAAATCGAATGCTTGTAATTTTTTTATACTCATTTGCAGCTAGAGGTATGTATTTTTTATGTAAATTTGTTATTCAGGCACGTTTTTTAAAAATTAAATTAAGCTTATGTTTTTCTAATTTTTTAAATGTGCATTGTGTTGCAGATTAGAGCTTAACAATGGCATCAAGCTCGGCATCAAGTTCGGCATCTGGGTCAGCATCACTAGCAGGGACTGTTCCTCCGAATGCCCGTTCCAAAGCATGGAAGTATGGTGTACGTGGAGCTACTAAAAATGAAGTTATTTGCAATTTCTGTGGCAGAAAAATGAATCGCGGCATCAATCGTTTGAAATATCACCTTTCATGTATTGTTTGTCGAGATGTTACGGTTTGCCCCAACGTGTCGAAAGAGGCAAAGCGAGAGATGAGAGCAAAGTTGGCAGAGCTAGAGGAGAAGAAACTAGAGAAGGCAAGGGTGCAAGTAGCCATAGCACAAGCTATTAGACCTAGGGCTACAATGGCAAAAGATTTAGAGGATGATGCGGCAACAATTGTGGGCTCTACTCGTGGTCCACACATACGAAGCGGAAGAGCCGAAAGAGGCCCATCTTCATTGAGTCCGAGCAAAGGCATATAGAGATTTTTTGTGGTAAGGAACACACCTAGAGCACAACCTTCATTAGAAGGTACAGATGGAAACAAGGATATGCACGAGAAATCGATAAAGCTTGTGTAAGTTTCTAGTACTACAACAACCTGTCGTTCTATGTGGCAAAGAGCCAAAACTGGGAGTACTTTGTGACATGGCGTTGACAGTTGCAGGGAAAGGGTACAAGGAATCCTCTCCAAAAGATTTGATCCGGAAATTGTTTGAGGGTGCATTTGCAGATGCCACTACCATTCTAGAAGAGCAAAAGAAACAATGGAAAAAATTCGGATGCACCATTCTTTGAGATGAGTTGACGGATGGAAGGAACTGCACCTCGTTATTTTTTAAAGAGCTTTCAAACAAAGTGAGATGGTGTTTTTGAAGTCTATTGATGCCTCTAACATAATAATAAATGCAAAGAATTTGAGTGTTATGTTAGAGACGCAGTTTATTCAAGGTTGGTGTACAAATGTTTTGCAAGTTGTCACGAGATAATGTAGCAAGCATATGTGGTAGCCGGAAGACTATGCAGGAGAAACATCCATCACTCTTTTAGACTCCTTGTGCAGCTCATTGTCTTGGCCTTCTTTTGGAGGACATAGAAAAAATTGATTGGGTGAGGCCGATTGTAGACGATGCAAGAAACATAAAGAAGTACATATATAATCACCCTTGGGTTCTGAGCTTGATGAGAGAACACACAAAGGGGAAAGAGCTTGTTTGAGCCGGTGTCACAAGGTTTGCAACTAACTTCTTGACGTTGTAAAGTATTTCTAGTTTGTTGACACCTTTGAAACAAATGTTTGTGAGTCAAGCATGGCTAGACTCACAATATTCAAAGAAAGTGATGGAGAGAGGGTTGCAAAGATAGTTTTTGATGATATCTTTGCAAAGAGAGCTATAGAGATCATCAAGGTAATTTCAAACTTTGATTTATATTTCATTCCTTTATTTTAATTTGTTAAATTATAAATATATTGTTTTACTTTTCACTTTTTTACTTTATTTGTAATATGTATTGTAAGTTTGCAACCTTACATTTTAATTTGTGTGTAGGTGTTAGAGCTGTTGGTGAGGGTTTTGCGTTTGGTTGATGGGGAGCAAAACCCCATGGGGTTTATATATGAGGCCATGGATAGGGCCAAAGAGTTTATCCAAAACTATTATAGGGGGATATCGTTAGATATGGTCCCTTTTAGGGACATTCTGACCTTACATTTTTATTTCGTGTAGGTGTTAGAGCCATTGGTGAGGGTTTTGCGTTTGGTTGATGGGGAGCAAAACCCCATGGGGTTTATATATGAGGCCATGGATAGGGCCAAAGAGTCTATCCAAAACTATTACAGGGGGATATCGTCAGATATGGTCCCTTTTGGGACATTATTGATCGGAGGTGGAACAATCAACTCCACCAACCTATTCATGCAGCGGGGTACTACCTCAACCCCAAGTATTTCTACTCCGACAACTTCACAGATGTGAACGAAGAGGTTAGAGAGCTTTTCAACATGTATTGAGAGGATGATACAAGATTTTGAGACGAGGGACTTTGTCATTTTAGACTGTGGAGTCACAAACATGCTAGGGGAGGCTCTTTTCTTTGGTGCTAGCTATTGTAGGGTAGAACCATGCAGTCACCAGTAATAAAAATTAGAATGTTTACCAAGTTACTTATTAATTGCAGATTTGATTTTATTAATTACTTATAAATTTTTTATTATCTTGTTTGTAGGTTCTTGGTGGGAGGATTGGGAGGAAATACCCTGCATCTACAAAAAGTAGCCCTCAAAATTCTATCTCAACCTTGTAGCGCTTCGAATGTGAACGCAATCAAGTTTTTTTTAGGCCATTCACACGAAGAAGTGCACAAGTTGATTCAAAAACGACTCAATGACTTGGTTTTGTGCAATACAATCTCCGGCCGCAAAGAAAAGTGGAAGCCACATCAAAGGAGTTCATTAATTTGGATGAGATAGATCTGTTGGCTAGAGATTTTCTGCATAGCATAAAACCTAGGCGATCATGAAATAAATCTTCCTCATTTACCGGTGAGGCTCCCGTGTCGATTTGTCAATTAAAGTATGCTAATATCTAAATGGGGTTTTACTTTAACTACTCAGGTTCATGAACCATAATCGAACAGCTTCTACAAGTAAGCAAGCAAATTGTTTAAAGAAAAAAATTTATAGACGAAGGTAATTACATAAACACATAGAAGAAATGGGGAAGATGTGCTTCCCATACGGTAGATGGTAGAGTTGATTGCATACACATAGAAGAATCCAATAGATATAAACACGGGATTCTAAAACAAAGGCAGCTCTAGATCTAAATCTAAAATAACACAAAGTTTATTAAGAGATCTAAGATTAAAAGTAAGAAACACAGTACACCATGACACAAAGTTCTCCGGAAACCTGCTCCTTTGTATTACTTTGCTCCAAGTGGCTCTCGAGGTTCAAAGACAAAGTCTAGAACACAAGATTGCTTGCTTACAAATTCGATTCTTAATCCGAAGGTTCTTCCTCTACTTATAGAATGTAGAGGGGCAATTACAAGTCGAATCTTTTAGTTGAACTGGCACATGTGGAAGTCGGAAAAGAAACAACTGGCAATCTCCCTCTTGGAATTCCTCTTTGCATGACATGTATGATTTGCAACTGAAAATAGAACCTTCTATTTTACACGTGCCACCTATCTCCAAGTAGTTGACTTCTTCAAGTAATGGCTTTTAAACCAATCACTTAAGTTGTATAATTTAATTGATCGCTCAATTACTTTGTCGGAGGAAAGAAGAAGGAAGAGGAAAGTTGCAGTCTTGTCCTTTTTCATGTCTGCATGCAGCTGATTCTTTTGCCTTTGATTCTCACCAAATTGGATCTAGGAGTAGCTAGATTTGGAAACAAGTTGGAATTGGAAACAAATGGATTTTGCCTTCGCCTTGTCTTCTCTTTTATCCTTGAAGCTTTTGCAGTTCTTCTCTAGTACATGCATCAATGCAATGTTTGCCGTAGATAACTCATCATCTTTATTTTTAATTGCATATGAGCAATTAAAAATTCTGGAAAGCACTCCTGGATGAATGAAAATTCAATGAAGGCTTCAACTGGAAGATGAGAGCATTTGCACAAGATCTTGGAAGGAATTTTCCACGCACTGACTTCTTCACGGGCTGCATTCAAAACAAGAGGATGAAGCCTTTGTGCCGGAAGCTTTTGCAACTATGAGATCTGATCTGGATCTCGTATATGGATTTCGTAGCATCTACATCTGGATATGGATCCGCACTGCATAACAAACTCGCAATCGGGCCGGGTGAAAAATTGCGAAGCTCAATAATTCCACTTTGCTTTTAATCACTGACGCATGAGTGAAGTTTTCCCGCACGCATGAGTGAAGTCTTTCTGCTCTGGATCTTTCTATCAATTCAGCAAGAGGTTCTGAGCCTAGATCTGTGTCTCCAATATCTGCAAATTTAGAAGTGATGCATGACTTCGTTGTGCTTTCTTTTTCATCTTTCTTCGCCATAGCTTTGTCTATCTTTGTCTGAACAATTCTTTTTCTTCTTATTTGACTGGAATTCTTCAAAACTGGTGCAGATCTGGATAATCCTTCAAATTCGGAGGAAATATTCAATGTATTGGACATTGATATAAGTTCATTTTCTTTATAAAAGCACCTGTATCTAACTCCTGCAATTAATTTAGACAAAGATGGCAACTGGAGCATGCACAGTTAATTTTAATCACAAAAGTCTACATAATTCAAGCCTGCTGCCCCAAAATTTGACGTTTTATTTGCATGCAAAGCAAGCATAAATTTTACCAACATCACCTAAGCACCTGTATCACCTATGCAAACAATTATTCAAACACAAATAAACCTCCTTCAATGTATGCGCCAAAATTGGAAGCTTTTAGCCTTGATTTGATCTTCTTTTAAGCAAAATCCTCTTCAATATGGGGCGCACTTTTCCTCTAGGCTGCACTTCTTCACCTGTGAATTAACTAATTCATCCTTATGGCAGCCCATGCTTATATAACCCTCATAATTATTTAATTAATAATTGCCCCTTCCATTCCTGACAATTAATTAATTAAAAATCATGTTTTTCTCTTTAACTGATGTGATAAAATTGCATGATTAAGGACAGCCATCCATTAAATTAAATTTAATCAATTTAATCATCCACTCTTCATTTCACTTAAGCTTCACAATGTGCTTTGACCATAGCCACTGAAAATAGAATTTAATTTAATCAATTAATACTTTAAAAGTATTATTTCCTTCTCAAAGGGGCTGCATTAAATAAACTAAATTTATTTAATTTTGGAATTCTCTTTTAAATTCCTTTTGTCCACTTCCTTTGTTGACTTTTCCACAAGCCTCAGGTGCCAAAATTGGGTGAATAAATATTAACAAATATTTATTTAATGCATTATTATTCACCCAAGGTGAGTCGCACTTTTTTCGCATAATAGAATTCTATTTTTAAAAACACATGGCAATGGGAATTTTTACCTGCAGGCAGCCCCGAAAATCCCATGATCCACTAAATGATTTGACTTTGACAATGGGATTATTTACCCTGCATGGCAAACAATAAAATCCCATGATTTCACTTAAGTCACTTTTCTTTTATTTCACCATGGAAATTTTTACCTGCGCAAGGCGAATGTAATAAATTCCCGCCTTCCGCTCTCTAATTTTCCCACTACTGAACTTAAGTGACTTTTCCATCATGAGAAAATTACCTGCGAGGCGAGGTAATAAAATCCCACCTGCCTGTTGCTTCTATTTTTCCCATGATCCACTTAAATCCTTTGTTTTCAAAAAATGCGCCCAACCGCGCAGTGGCTTTTTAGTGCACGACTTCGCCTTTTCCCAATGAACCAGACCTCCGATGGTGACTTCCTTCTGGCACAATGTGCGTATGTGATCTTCGAATACTCCAGGCCAAGAATCGGGCTAACCCGGCAAAGGAATTGATCTAGAGAAATTTCACAGAAAACGAAACGAGAAAACACAAAAACACGAAAAATTGCAAAAGTCAAAAATAAAGCCCAAAACTTATTTTTAGTTAAAACCCTTCTGGTATATAGGAATAATGATATGTTCGATCACAATAGTGTTAAAACGGAGCGCAAATTGCCTCAAACGGGGATCAAAATAATTAAATACAAATTTTCCACAGACAATTCCCGACGACATAATATAACAATTTTGGGCATCTGAGTATTTGGCGAAAATGGCTAATATGGCTCTTTGGGAATATCTTGACACAATACAAGAACTTTCAAGCAATAAAAACACAAAACGACCCATTATTTTAAAAGTACGAATTTTTTCGGATAGGGTAGTCACAGATTTCAAGATGAAATCTGGGGACACCAGTTGGCTCCATCTGTGGACATCTTTTTCTTTGTCAGAATGACAAGGGAAAAGATGAGATCCCAACATCTCTGGTTTTGTGTCTTGTCTTTTGGGCATGGGGTCAGGAAAACAAAAAAAACAAAACAAGGAAAAACAAAGTTTTATTTATATACATACAGGTTTTAACCTGCTTTTTCAGTTCCTGAACAACTTCAGATGCTGCCCGTTGAAAGGCAATGGTAACTCAATTCCATCCCGGTAGGCAAGGAAGAAGGTATCCATTCCTTCAACTCTTTTGATCACGAAGGGCCCTTTCCAGAGTGAATCAAATTCGTCGTGCATGCCCTTCGGTTCATATCTCTTGTCCCACCAGAGTACCCAATCTCCAATCTCGAACTTTATTTCTCTGGTCTTCTTGTCAAGTACTCTGGGCAAGTCCTTATCAACTTCATCTAGTGGTGGCTCATCCTTTCTTCTCTCCGTGGCGGGTAAGTCTGCATCAACTTGCTCTGTTCCCAGATTTATTTGCTGCATTTTTGAGGAAGAACTATCACCATATTCTTTGTTCTTCTTCAGATACTGATCATGCTTGTTGAAAGTCTCCACTAAGGAAACCAAACCCTTGGGGATTTTGTTACCTTTTGGTTGGATTGCTCCACTATTGTCATCATAACATGGATCAGCTTTTCCTGTGACTGTTTGTCATGGTGGTGATTCACTCCCTTCAACATGCAGACATGCAGATGTTTGTTCAGGGACTCTGGGGTGGTAGACCATCTCCACTTTATAGTTTCCTTGTCTGAATATGGACGGTGGTCTATCCGGATTCAATAGTGCAGCTGTGACTGCCAAAGAATCTGCCTTGGAGTTTTGATTTATTGGAATGAAGTCAATAGAGAAGGCTGCAAAATCAAATGTGGCGAAAGCACTTTATCTCTGCAATGCCTCCAGCTTATCTCTTTTGACTTGACCTTGCCCTCGAACCTGCTTTACTAGAAGTTCAGCATCTCCTTGGGCTTTGAGGAGTTTTACTCCTTTCTTTTTAGCTTGCTCCATTCTTAGCAGCAAGGCTACATACTCCGCAATATTATTGGTGTTCTCGAACATCAACTTGTGCGAGTATGGAAATACCTCATGATCTGGAGATATTAGTAGAGCGCCGGCTCCTGATCCAAAAGAACAAGTGCCTTTAAACTACAGAGTCCAAATATTTCTTCTTCTTTTGCATGGGCTCGGCTCTAGTCGAAGTTCTAGCTCTGGAATGTCTTTATCCATTTCCAAGAAATAGACCCCACGGTCAGATTCCTGAAAAAGAATCTGAGATTTAGGATCCTCAGATTTTGTGACCGTGTACCTGGATTTCTTTTCCGGCTCCAGTTTATGGTTAAGCCCTTTGATAGGAGTATGTGCACAGACCAATCCATCTTTACTTCTCCTCCCAAATCTTTCAGAGAAGTTTCTACTCAAGACATCCCGTAGGAGACAGGAATATCTGCAACTAGAATTGTCATCTTTAATCTTTTATCAGGAAAAGCTGCCAGAACAACTTGTGCATCTTTGATTTGTCAGATTAAAGGGACTTGTCTCGCCATTGTCAACTTTATGGTCTTTGTCGCAGGCATGCCATTTCGAAGCACTGAATCTAAAATGCAATTGCTTAACTTGAAACCATTAAGCAATAGGGAGACATAGAAAGGTTCCACCCTTTCGAAGATGGTGAGCGTTTAACAAGGCCGTAGTGAGTCTGTTTTGTGGAGGAGTATCTTTGCGCTTAGGCAAAAGGCCTTTTGATGTATTGGATTATCCTAGTGATTGTACATATTTGACTAGCATATTTAATCAAGCTTCAAGAAAGGCTCTCAAGTATTCACTTCCGACATTTGAACTCTAGTTTTCTTGGCATGATCAATAATGTCAAAAGAAGAAATACATTCAGATATTTGAGCCGCTCTGTGGTTGAGATGAAGAACTTGCATTCTTATCTCGTAGGAGCTAAAGAAGAAGGTAAAGGGTTGCCCCTTTTGTTTGTTCGTTAGCTAATGCCTCACTTACAGTTTTGTGATCTTGTAAGTACTGCATATGCATGACCATGATCATCTTCATGAAGTTTCTCATTGTCATGTTCAAATTTGTAGTTTAGGTAATTAATGTTGGAGTCGCCAGCAGGACCTATAAAATCATCATCCTCGAGCTGATCAGTGTCAGCTTCCTGGTCTTCTTCATTCATCTCCACGTTGTTTCTGGGAGCAGCTTCAATTGCTAATCTTTGGGAACCAAAGAAAGCGGTTTCGGTTGTTGAAATTCAAGCGGGGGTAGTATTGTTGCCCTGAGCCATTTGAGCCATTTGTTTCTTCATCTGCATCATCTCATTTGCTAGCTTTTGCAGTAGTGAATCGGAAGTAGTAGCAGAGGATGAACTTTCAACTCTAGAAGTGTTGCTCTTTATCTTTCCAGCCATGATGAGATCATCTTCAATTTCAACCGCCATGTCTTGGGCTGCTAACAAATCAGCAGGATGTGCTCTTCACAGTTGATAGCTTACTTCAAGAAGCAAAGCATTGATGAAGAATACTTTTTGATTCTCATCATCAGAGAAGCAGAAGCCAGAATTTTGTAACAGTAATCTTTGGAATTTTGCAATAAAATCCCGCATGTGCTCATGTGGCTCCTTCTTTAACTGAGTCAGTTGAGTTATCAATGTACTGGAATCTTCAGCTGCCTTGAATCTTTTCAGGAACGCATCCTGCATAGTATCCCAGTTGGTTATGGTGCCAGGAGCTAGCCGGTAGAACCATTCTCCAGCCAAGTCATGCAGAGTCTCTATGAAGAGTCTAACAGATACATCTTCATGTTCGACTGCAAGCACTCCACAGATATATGAAAAATGCAGCCAAGTGATCATCCAGGTTTTGCTTTCCATCTCCAAAGAATTTTGGAAAATTCTTTCTGGATCCTTTTGGCAGATCGTGCATAGGTGGAGTCAAGTTCAGAGGTCCAAAAGCTGCTCCCCATGGAACAGGTACTAACTGATTCTGCATGTTGACTGGGGCACATCTTCTCCTTGTGTAGACTTGATGGATAATTCCAGCAGCCGGAATGTGCCGAAGGGGATCCGGGTCTAGATGCATTTGCACTCATCTTCCTGGTGAAAGATTGGATCTGCAGCTTCTAACTTGAGGAGGGTCATTAAAATTGAATTGCTCCCGCAACTGTGAGAAATGATCAATCCTTGCGTCTTCACAAATCGGTGAATCGACGTTCAACTAGGTTGAGAGTAAAATGGGAAAACACTCGATCTTGCAATGATAAGCTTTGATCTGCGCAAAAAGTTGTTCCCAACGAGTCGCCACAAACTATTGGCCAGATTTTTTTTCATAGCACAAAACCTCGGCGATCATGAGATAAATCTCCCTCATTTACCGGTGAGGCTCCCGTGTCAGATTTGTCAATTAAAGTATGCTAATATCTAAATGGGGTTTTACTTTAACTACTCAGTTCATGAACCATAACTGAACAGTTCTACAGCAAGTAAGCAACTGTTTAAAGAAAGGAAAAGTTATAGAAGAAGGTAATTACATAAACACATAGAAGAAATGGGGAAGATGTGCATCCCAATCAGTAGATGGAAAAGTTGATTGCATACACATAGAAGAATCCAATAGATATAAACACAGAATTCTAAAACAAAGGCAACTCTAGATCCAGATCTAAAATAACACAAAGTTTATTAAGAGATCTAAGATTAAAAGCAAGAAACACAATACACCGTGACACAAAGTTCTTCGAAAACTGCTCCTTTGTATTCCTTTGCTCCAAGTGGCTCTCAGGGGTTCAACACAAAGTCTAGAACACAAGATTGCTTCTTACAAATTCTGATTCTTAACCCGAAGGTTCTTCCTCTACTTATAGAATGTAGAGGGGCAATTACAAGTCGGAAGCTTTTAGTTGAACTGGCACATGTGGAAGTTGGAAAAGAAACAACTGGCAATCTCCCTCCTGGAATTCCTCTTTGCATGACATGTATGATTTGCAACTGAAAATAGAACCTTCTATTTTGCACGTGCCACCTATCTCCAAGTAGTTGACTTCTTCAAGTAATGGCTTTTAAACCAATCACTTAAGTTGTATAATTTAATTGATCGCTCAATTACTTTGTCGGAGGAAAGAAGGAAGAGGAAAGTTGTAGTCTTGTCCTTTTTCATGTCTGCATGCAGCTGATTCTTTTGCCTTTGATTCTCACCAAACTGGATCTGGGAGTAGCTGGATCGGAAGCAAGCTGGAATTGGAAACGACTGGAATTGGAAAACTGGATCTCGAAGCAAGGGAAAAGCAACTGAAACAACAAGTTGGAATTGGAAACAGCTGGATTTTGCCTTCGCCTTGTCTTCTCTTTTATCCTTGAAGCTTTTGCAGTTCTTCTCCAGTACATGCATCAATGCAATGTTTGCCGTAGATAACTCATCATCCTTATTTTTAATTGCATATGAGCAATTAAAAATTCTGGAAAGCACTCCGGATGAATGAAAATTCAATGAAGGCTTCAATTGGAAGATGGGAGCATTTGCACAAGATCTTGGAAGGAATTTTCCATGCACTGACTTCTTCACGGGCTGCATTCGAAACAAGAGGATGAAGCCTTTGTGCCGGAAGCTTTTGCAACTATGAGATCTGGATCTGGATCTGCATATGGATTTGCATCTGCATCTACATCTGCATCTGGATATGGATCTGCACCTACATAACAAACTCTGGCAATTGGGCTGTGGATGGAAAAGCTGCAGCTCAATAATTCCACTGCTTTTAATCTGCACGCATGAGTGAAGTTTTCCTACACGCATGAGTGAAGTCTTTCCTGCTCTGGATCTGTCTATCAATTCAGCAAGAGGTTCCGAGCCTAGATCCGTGTCTCCAATATCTGCAAATTTAGAAGTGATGCATGACTCCGTTGTGCTTTCTTTTTCATCTTTCTTCGCCATAGCTTTGTCTATCTTTGTCTGAACAATTCTTTTTCTTCTTATTTGACTGGAATTCTTCAAAACTGGTGCAGATCTGGATAATCCTTCAGATTCGGAGGAAATATTCAATGTATTGGACATTGATATAAGTTCCTTTTCTTTATAAAAGCACCTGTATCTAACTCCTGCAATTAATTCAGACAAAGATGGCAACCGGAGCATGCACAGTGAATTTTAATCACAAAAATCTGCATAATTCAAGCCTGCTGCCCCAAAATTTGACGTTTTATTTGCATGCAAAGCAAGCATGAATTTTACCAACATCACTTGAGCACCTGTATCACTTCTACAAACAATTATGCAAACACAAATCAACCTCCTTCAAAGCATGCGCCAAAATTGGAAGCTTTTAGCCTTGATTTGATCTTCTTTTAAGCAAAATCCTCTTCAATATGGGGCGCACTTTTCCTCTGGGCTGCACTTCTTCACCTGTGAATTAATTAATTCATCCTTATGGCAGCCCATGCTTATATAACCCTCATAATTCTATAATTAATAATTGCCCTTCCTATTCCTGACAATTAATTAATTAAAAATCATGCTTTTCTCTTTAACTGATGTGCTAAAATTGCATGATTAAGGACAGCCATCCATTAAATTAAATTTAATCAATTTAATCATCCACTCTTCACTTCACTTAAGCTTCACAATGTGCTTTGACCATAGCCACTGAAAATAGAATTTAATTTAATCAATTAATACTTTAAAAAGTATTATTTCCTTCTCAAAAGGGGCTGCATTAAATAAATTAAATTTATTTAATTTTGGAATTCTATTTTTAAATTCCTTTTGTCCACTTCCCTTTGTTGACTTTTCCACAAGCCTGGGTGCCAAAATTGGGTGAATAAATATTAACAAATATTTATTTAATGCATTATTATTCACCCAAGGTGGGTCGCACTTTTTAGCATAATAGAATTCTATTTTTAAAAACACATGGCAATGGGAATTTTTACCCTGCAAGGCAGCCCCGAAAATCCCATGATCCACTTAAGTGATTTGACTTTGACAATGGGATTATTTACCTGCATGGCAGGCAATAAAATCCCATGATTTCACTTAAGTCACTTTTCTTTTATTTCACCATGGAAATTTTTACCTGCAAGCAGAATAAAAAATTCCCGCTGCCTTGCCTCTAATTTTCCCACTTTGCACTTAAGTGACTTTTCCATCATGGAAAAAAGTACCTGTGAGTGCAATAAAAAATCCCACCGCCTGTTGCTTTCTATTTTTCCCATGATCCACTTAAATCCTTTGTTTTCAAAAATGCGCCCAACCCCACAGGGGCTTTTTAGTGCACGACTTCGCCTTTTCCCAATGAACCGGACCTCCGATGGCGACTTCCTTCCGCATAATGTGCGTATGTGATCTCCGAATACTCCGGCCAAGAATCGGGGCTAACCCGGAAAGGAATTGATCTAGAGAAATTTCACGAAAACGAAACGAGAAAACACAAAAACATGAAAAATTGCAAAAGTCAAAAATAAAGCCCAAAACTTATTTTTAGTTAAAACCCTTCAGTATATAGGAATAATGATATGTTCGATCACAACAGAGTTAAAACGGAGCGCAAATTGCCTCAAACGGGGCTCAAAATAATTAAATACAAATTTCCCGCAGACAAATCCCGACGACATAATATAACAATTTTGGGCATCTGGGTATTTGGCGAAAAAGGCTAATATGGCTCTTTGGGAATATCTTGACACAATACAAGAACTTTCAGGCAATAAAAACACAAAACGACCCATTATTTTAAAAGTACGAATTTTTTTGGATAGGGTAGTCACAGATTTCAGGATGAAATCTGGGGACACCAGTTGGCTCCATCTGTGGACATCTTTTTCTCTGTCAGAATGACAAGGGAAAAGATGAGATCCCAACATCTCTGGTTTCGTGTCTTGTCTTTTGGGCATCAGGCAAACAAAAACAAAAAAAAACAAAACAAGGAAAAACAAAGTTTTATTTATATACATACAGGTTATAACTCGCTTTTCAGCTCTCGAACAACAGCTTGATGCTACCCATTGAAAGGAAATGGTAACTCAATTCCATCCCGATAGGCAAGGAAGAAGGTATCCATTCCTTCAACTCTTTTGATCATGAAGGGCCCTTTCCAGAGTGAATCAAATTCGCAGCGGCATGCCCTTCTCGGTTCATATCTCTTGTCCCACCAGAGTACCCAATCTCCGATCTCGAACTTTATTTCTCTCGGCTTCTTGTCAAGTACTGGGCAAGTCCTTATCAACTTCATCTTGTGGTGGCTCATCCTTTCTTCTCTCCGTGGTGGGTAAGTCTCGCATCAACTTGCTGCTCCCGCTCCTTAATTTATTTGCATTTTTTTGAGGAAGAACTATCACCATATTCTTTGTTCTTCTTCGTATACTAATCATGCATGTTGAAAGTCTCCACTAAGGAAACCAAACCCTCGGATTTTGTTACCTTTTGGTTGGATTGCTCCACTATTGTCATCATAACATTGATAAGGCTTTTTCTTGTGATCGTTTGTCATGGTGGTGATTCATGAAAGATCCCAAACCCGTTTCTCGAAATTTTTTTTTTTTTAATAAAATGCTCGGGCTCAGATCTGAACTGATAATATCAAAGGAATTCATGAAACATCACACTGAAACTGCATAGATAATTTAAATACAACAAACCCCGCAAACCAGGCGAATATAGAATAGGCGCCTAGGGTTTAACTGGCAGATTTCTTTATAAATATTTCAGCTGTGTATTTAATAATGATTTATGAGGCTAAATTTTACTGAAGTTACGATATATAAAATTGCTGAAAGATTTAATAACAGAGATTGTCCAAAAACCCACAGTAAATGAATCAAAACCCTAGCCGATTTGATATATTTGCTGCTGGGAATTACAATAAATATCTAGCAAGACAAATACCTCTGATACAGCAATAAATAACTGTAGAAGAAGCCGCCCCACTCAGATATATGTGCAAAATGCTCACTGCTGCAATTTATTCTTTTCTCTGAAACTGCTGAAATGCTGAATAACTGTGTAAACAATGAAGATTCCTGGATGGAAGCTTCTCTCACTGCTCCTGGGGTTTCCGTCCGCAAGAGGAATAATGTTCTGAATCCAATGAAGACCCTGTGTGAATCTTCCTCCTTCGAATTGGGTTTCCGTCCAATCCGTAATCTCCAAGGGTTTCCGTCCTTTGAGAGTAATTAGCAAGAGCTGCTCTGAATTTGTTTTTTTGTTCAAAATGATAAGTGTGTAGCAAATGGGCCAAACCCTCCTTTTATAACCTTTTCCGAGAATTTTCATTAAAAGGAAATATAATTAATAAATCACTTTATTAATTAATTACACCTTATAACTCCGGAAAGTGATTTATTTAATTAATTAATCATTCTTGGCGCCCAAGGTCACTGAATTAGCATCTCATCATTTAGAACTTCACATTCTCTTTCCGACGAGCTATAATCATCGGTGCTCGCCACCTGTAATTTCTACTCGAAATATAAGCAACTTGGGTAAAATAATTAAAATAAGCCATTAATGCTCCCAAAGTGCGGAAATCGTCAGAAAGCACCGGAATCGGAAACTTTTTTAAGCGGTGCTTTGACGAATAATGAGAAATGAAGTCGATTGGGTGACTTTTTACTATAAATGGAAACTCTCTCCAAATCTTGGAGAACACACCGAAAAGACGGAAATAACCTCGTAAAGTGCAAGTGAGTCCTTAAGACCAATTTTCATTTCATAACATCAAATAATCCACCGGATATCGAATAAAACCCTTACTTTATGCACATCGTCTCCTAACAACGGGACTAGCTTATGAACATGACAAATAAGCTACCCACCAAGTGCCCAAGGGTCATGATTTGGAAAGAGGGACATTACATTCACTCCCTTCAACATGCGAGACATGCGGATGTTTGTTCAGGTGACTCGGGGTGGTAGACCATCTCCACTTTATAGTTTCCTCATTCAAATATGGACGGTGATATATCCGGATTCAATAGTGCAAAAGACGTGATTGCCAAAGAATCTGCCTTGGAGTTTTGATTTATTGGAATGAAGTCAATAGAGAAGGCTGCAAAATCAAATGTGGCGAAAGCACTTTATCTCTGTTTGCTCCACTTATCTCTTTTGACTTTGTCTTGCCCTCGAACACTTTTTCAGTACTAGAAGTTCAGATCTCCTTGGGCTTTGAGGAGTTTTACTCCTTTCTTTTTAGCTTGCTCCATTCTTAGCAGAAAAGGCTACATACTCCGCGATTCATATTATTGGTGTTCTCGAACATCAACTTGTGCAGTATGGAAATACCTCATGATCTGGAGATATTAGTAGAGCGCGGCTCCCGATCCAAAAGAACAAGTGCCTTTAAACTCTTGTCCAAATATTTCTTCTTCTTTTGCTGGCTCGGGCTCTGGTCGAAGTTCTAGCTCTGGAATGTCTTTATCCATTTCCAAGAAATAGACCCCACAGTAAATTCAAAAAAAGAATCAGATTTAGGATCCTCGAATTTTGTGACCGTGTCATTTCTTTTCCGGCTCCAGCTTATGGTTAATCCCTTTGATAGGAATATGTGCACAGAACCAATCCATCTTTACTTCTCCTCCCAGCTCTTTGCAGAAGTTTCTACTCAGCAACATCCCGTAGGAGACAGGAATATCTGCAACTAGAATTGTCATCTTTAATCTTTTATCAGGAAAAGTCTGCCAAAACAACTTGTGCATCTTTGATTTGTCCAATTAAAGGGACTTGTCTCTCCATTGAGTAAGCAACTTTTTATGGTCTTTGTCATGATAAGCCCAAGAGCATGCCATTTTAGCGAATGACATTGTTAAAAGCACTGAATCTAAAATGCAATTGCTTAACTTGAAACCATTAAGCAATAGGAGACATAGAAAGGTTCCACCCTTTGAAAGATGGTGAGCGTTTAACAACTTGTGTGTTGTTTTGTGGAGGAGTATCTTTGGGCTTAGGCAAAAGGCCTTTTGATGTATTGGATTGTCCTGGTGATTGTACATATTTGACTAGCCTATTTAATTGCTCAAGAAAGGCTCTCAAGTATTCAGCTTCTGACATTTGAACTCTAGTTTTCTTGGCATGATCAATAATGTCAAAAGAAGAAATAGATTCAGATACCTGAGCCGCTTTCTGTGGTTGAGATGAAGAACTTGCATTCTTATCTCTAGGAGCTAAAGAAGAAGGTAAAGGGTTGCCCCTTCTTTGTTCGTCAGCTAATGCCTCAGCTTGGCGAGTTTGTGATCTTGTAAGTACTGCATATGCATGACCATGATCATCTTCATGAAGTTTCTCATCGTCATGTTCAAATTTGTAGTTTAGGTAATTAATGTTGGAGTCGCCAGCAGGACCTATAAAATCATCATCCTCGAGCTGATCAGCGTCAGCTTCTTGGTCTTCTTCATTCATCTCCACGTTGTTTCTGGGAGCAACTTCAATTGCTAATCTTTGGGAACCAACAATGCGGTTTCGGTTGTTGAAATTCCAGCAGGGCGTGTTGTTGCCTTGAGCCATTTGAGCCATTTGTTTCTTCATCTGCATCATCTCATTTGCTAAATTTTGCAATAGTGAATCGGAAGTAGTAGCAGAGGATGAACTTTCAGCTCTAGAAGTGTTGCTCTTTATCTTTCCAGCCATGATGAGGTCATCTTCAATTTCAACCGCCATGTTTTGAGCTGCTAACAAATCAGCAGGATGTGCTCTTCACAATTGATAGCTTACTTCAGGAAGCAAAGCATTGATGAAGAATACTTTTTGATTCTCATCATTCAGAGAAGCAAAAGCCGAAATTTTGTATAGTAATCTTTGGAATTTTGCAATAAAATCCCGCATGTGCTCATGTGGCTCCTTCTTCAACTGAGTTAGTTGAGTTATCAATGTACTGGAATCTTTAGCTGCCTTGAATCTTTTTAGGAACGCATCCCATAGTAGCCCAGTTGGTTATAGTGCCAAGAGCTAGCTAGTAGAACCATTCTCCAGCCAAGTCATGCAGAGTCTCTATGAAGAGTCGGACAGATACATCTTCATGTTCGACTGCAAGCACTCCACAGGATATGAAAAAAGCAGCCAAGTGATCATCCGGGTTTTGCTTTCCATCTCCAAAGAATTTTGGAAAATTCTTTCTCATCCTTTAGGTAGATCGTGCATAGGTGGAGTCAAGTTCAGAGGTCCAAAAGCTGCTCCCCATAGAACAGGTACTAACTGATTCTGCATGTTGACTGGGGCACATCTTCTCCTTGTGTAGACTTGATGGATAATTCCAGCTTCGGAATGTCTTGAAGGGGATCCGGTCTAGATGCATTTGCACTCGTCTTCCCGGTGAAAGACTGGATCTGCGGCTTCTAACTTGAGGAGGGTGATTAAAATTGAATTGCTCCTGCAATCTGTAGAAATGATCAATCCTTCCTTGCGCCTTCACAAATCGGGTGAATGGACGTTCAACCAGGTTGAGAGTAAAATGGGAAAACACTCAGATCTGCAACAGATAAGCTTTGATCTGCAAAAAGAGTTGTTCCCCAGTGGAGTCGCCAAAAACTGTTGGCTAGATTTTCTGCATAGCACAAAACGTAGGCAGTCATGAGATAAATCTCCCTCATTTACCGTGAGGCTCCCATGTCAGATTTGTCAATTAAAGTATGTTAATATCTAAATGGGGTTTTACTTTAACTACTTAGTTCATGAACCATAATCGAACAGCTTCAAGCAAATAAACAGTTGTTTAAAGAAAAGAAAAGTTATAGAAGAAGGTAATTACATATACACATAGAATAAATGGGGAAGATGTGCATCCCAATCAATAGATGGCAGAGTTGATTGCATGCACATAGAAGAATCCAATAGATATAAACACAAAATTCTAAAACAAAGGCAACTCTAGATCCAAATCTAAAATAACACAAAGTTTATTAAGAGTTCTAAGATTAAAAGCAAGAAACACAGTACACCGTGACACAAAGTTCTCCGGAAACCTGCTCCTTTGTATTCCTTTTCTCCAAGTGGCTCTCAGGGGTTCAACACAAATTCTAGAACACAAGATTGCTGCTTACAAATTTTGATTCTTAACCCAAAGGTTCTTCTTCTACTTATAGAATGTAGATGGGCAATTACAAGTCAGAATCTTTTAGTTGAACTGGCACATGTGGAAGTTGGAAAAGAAACAACTGACAATCTCCCTCCTGGAATTCCTCTTTGCATGACATGTATGATTTGCAACTGAAAATAGAACTTTCTATTTTGCACGTGCCACCTATCTCCAAGTAGTTGAATTCTTCAAGTAATGGCTTTTAAACCAATCACTTAAGTTGTATAATTTAATTGATCGCTCAATTACTTTGTCGGAGGAAAGAAGAAGGAAGAGGAAAGCTGCAGTCTTGTCCTTTTTCATGTCTACATGCAGCTGATTCTTTTGCCTTTGATTCTCACCAAATCTGGGAGTAGTGGATCTGAGAAGGAATTGGAACGATGGATCTGAAACAAGCCGATCTGGAATTGGAAAAACAAATTGGATTTTTCCTTCGCCTTGTCTTCTCTTTTATCTTTGAAGCTTTTGCAGCTTCTTCTCCAATACATGCATCAATGCAATGTTTGCCGTTGATAACTCGTCATCCTTATTTTTAATTGCATATGAGCAATTAAAAATACTTTAAAGCACTCCGGATGAATGAAAATTCAATGAAGGCTTCAACTGGAAGATGAGATCATTTGCACAAGATCTTGGAAGGAATTTTCCACGCACCGACTTCTTCACGGGCTGCATTCAAACAAGAGGATGAAACCTTTGTCTTAAGCTTTTGCAACTATGAGATCCGGATCTGGATCTGCGTATGGATTTGCATCTCAGATTGCATCTAGATATGGATCTGCACCTACATAACAAACTCTAGCAACTGGGTTGTGGATGGAAAAGCTGTAGCTCGAATAATTCCACTGCTTTTAATCTGCACGCATGAGTGAAGTTTTTCCTGCACACATGAGTGAAGTCTTTCCCACGAGTGAAGCTCTGATCTTCTATCGATTCGATCATTTCAAGAAGAGGTTCCGAGCCTAGATCCGTCTCTCCAATATCTGCAAATTTAGAAGTGATGCATGACTCCATTGTGCTTTCTTTTTCATCTTTCTTCGCCATAGCTTTGTCTTTGTCTGAACAATTCTTTTTCTTCTTATTTGACTGGAATTCTTCAAAACTGGTGCAGATCTGGATAATCCTTCAGATTCGGAGGAAATATTCAATGTATTGGACATTGATATAAGTTCATTTTCTTTATAAAAGCACCTGTATCTAACTCCTGCAATTAATTCAGACAAAGATGGCAACCGGAGCATGCACAGTGAATTTTAATCACAAAAATCTGCATAATTCAAGCCTACTGCCCCAAAATTTGACGTTTTATTTGCATGCAAAGCAAGCATGAATTTTACCAACATCACCTGAGCACCTGTATCACCTATGCAAACAATTATGCAAACACAAATCAACATCCTTCAATGTATGCGCCAAAATTGGAAGCTTTTAGCCTTGATTTGATCTTCTTTTAAGCAAAATCCCTCTTGATATGGGGCGTACTTTTCCTCTCGGGCTGCACTTCTTCACGTGCTAATTAATTAATTCATCCTTATGGCAGCCCATGCTTATATAGCCCTCATAATTATTTAATTAATAATTGCCCTTCCATTCTGGCAATTAATTAATTAAAAATCATACTTTTCTTTAACGATGTGCTAAAATTGCATGATTAAGGACAGCCATCCATTAAATTAAATTTAATCATTTAATCATCCACTCTTCACTTCACTTAAGCTTCACAAAGTGTGCTTTGACCATAGCCACTGAAAATAGAATTTAATTTAATCAATTAATACTTTAAAAAGTATTATTTCCTTCTCAAAAGGGGCTGCGTTAAATAAATTAAATTTATTTTAATTTTGGAATTGTCTTTTTAAATTCCTTTTGTCCACTTCCCTTTGTTGACTTTTCCACAAGCCTAGGTGCCAAAATTGGGTGAATAAATATTAACAAATATTTATTTAATGCGTTATTATTCACCCAAGGTGGGTCGCACTTTTTAGCATAATAGAATTCTATTTTTAAAAACACATGGCAATGTGAATTTTTACCCTACAAGGCAGCCCCGAAAATCCCATGATCCACTTAAATGATTTGACTTTGACAATGGATTATTTACCTGCGCATGGCAAGCAATAAAATCCCATGATTTCACTTAAGTCACTTTTCTTTTATTTCACCATGGGAATTTTTACCCTGGGGAATTTTTACCCTACAATGCATGCAATAAATTCCCCTTTACTGTTGCCTCTTATTTTCCCGCTAGAACTTAAGTGACTTTTTATCATGGGAAAAAGTACCCTGCAAGGCAGGCAATAAAATCCCACCTGCCTGTTGCTTCTATTTTTCCCATGATCCACTTAAATCCTTTGTTTTCCAAAATGCGCCCAACCCCGCAGGGCTTTTTCTGCACGACTTCGCCTTTTCCCAAAGGAACCGGACCTCCGATGGTGAATCCTTACGCACAATGTGCGTATGTGATCTTCGAATACTCTGTGGCCAAGAATCGGGCTAACCCGCAAAGGAATTGATCTAGAGAAATTTCACGAGAAAATGCGAAACGAAAACACAAAAACACGAAAAATTGCCAAAAGTCAAAAATAAAGCCCAAAACTTATTTTAGTTAAAACCCTTATGGTATATAGAAATAATGATATGTTCGATCACAACAGGGTTAAACCGGAGCACAAATTGCCTCAAACGGGGCTCAAAATAATTAAATACAAATTTTCCACAGACAAATCCCGACGACAGAATATAACAATTTTGGGCATCTGGGTATTTGGCGAAAATGGCTAATATGGCTCTTTGGAAATATCTTGACACAATACAAGAACTTTCTGGCAATAAAAACACAAAACGACCCATTATTTTAAAAGTACGAATTTTTTCTGATAAGGTAGTCACAGATTTCAGGATGAAATCTGGGGACACTGAAGATCCATACAACGAGTGGACTGGGCAAGAAGAGGAAAACCTGCGTTCACGAGAGGGCGAGATTGCTTCTTTTGAGAGGGAGGCTATGGAGGGAGAAGAACTAGCGGGACTTTGAGGAGATCCTGGATTGGATGACATCATTGGAGGTGATCTCCAACATGCAACAAAGGAGCCACTAGCACCACCATCTAGTTCCAAGATCGAGCCAAAGTCGCAACCTTCTAGGAGGAGCGAGGCAACGCAGCAGAGTGTGGGGACTAGTAGAGGCACTAGACCCTCTCCCCAATATTTCTCTAGATTGGGGAAGAGAAAAATGTAATTTATTGTATATTGTAAATTGCATAGATATGAAATTTATGATGATATTTTTCAATGTCAATCATCATAACTTCATATTACTTATTAGTCGGCTATTGTATTCGCATGATGATGCAATTTTGTATTGTATTTGTATTCAAATCTAATAGAAAACACTTCTCCAACATTTATGGGCTCATTTGATACATTTTGTATTGTGTTGCTTAAAATTTATGTGTTTTAAAGAATTTTGAGTATTTTTAAGTTACCGAGTATTCCCAGTATTGGCCGAATATTGCCGAGTTTTTTTGGGGTTTGCGAGTATTTCCGAGTGCAGTATGCAAACTATGGTCTTGACCATCTATTGTGGTAAGTCTGAGGATAAGCGAGATTATGAGCATTACCTATGGTGGATAGAGCCACATGCAATAAACATGAGACCCAAACAATTTGGATTGTTGCATCTAATGGTGGCACCTACCTCTTCCTCCATACATGCCTCGATAGGCATGAGACTCAAGGGGTAGAGCATTTGAGGATATGGAATCCATGATCCCATCATTCAGACCTTTGCAAGAGTGGTGGATGCCTCAATGGGATGGAAAACAATAGAGATGTAGAATGGAGGTGGAGGCACCTTTAGGACAAGCACCGACTATACGAGGAAATAGGCTGGTCTTGCATGCCCCTGCAGAGGAGGATCCTCTAGAGGTAGGGAAGCCAATTGTACAAATACCTTGACATTGGGACTGAGAGTGGAGATTGATGCAATCAGGCAGAGGCTACTTGAGATTCATAAGAGTCTATATCGTGCATATTTTTGCTAGAAATTTATAGATAGCGGCATAACAAGAACAAAGGAGGCCTCGATAATAGTTATCCAAAGGGAGAGAGCAGCAGTAAGTAGCTGCAAGAGATTTGAACAATGATAGTGACATCATATTAGGCGGCCATGTGGACAAGGCGATTGTTGAGAACCATCCAAGGCATCCAAGTAAGAATTTTTATAACTTGTGTTATTAAGTTATTTCCTTTCCTATAGTAGAGATACATATGTTAGGAAGTAGGTCTATTAAGATTGGTATGATAGCTAATTGTGTTAAAATGAGTTGGTTTTTGTAGAGGCCTATCGAGGATTGACACTCTCTTATAATACATTGGATGGTGTACTCAATCAATAAGACATTGGATGATCTACTCGAATCCTATGGCACCCTTGGTTGATGATCATTTAGACTCGTAAAAGAGGTGGCCCGAGGGATATGGAGATGTAGAGCGGTGGTTTGTTCATCTACTTGTGCAGTTGTGGCCAAAGTAGATATGGGTGATCTTTTGCAAAAGATTTTGCGTGCACATGATGCCTTGGAAAAAGTGCAAGCAGGTAGATTGGTCAATACTCAATAAACGTAGCTAGACAAGTGGATTGGATGTAGATTATGCTACACAACTCTACAAATTCAACTAGCCGAGGACTCGAGGGAGGCTTGGGGGTGTGTTATAAGGAATCCTCTTTAGCTTGATCACTACGATCTCCCGCAGACAAGAATGTTCCTCTCAAAGTATTTCTTGTCCTTGTCCTATTAGTGAAGGAGATATCTGAGATGGGGGCATTATGAGTAATGTCCCTTTTTGGGACAAAAAACCGAAGATATGGGTTTGGCCACAAACCCCATGGATTAGATCTCAAAATACAGCACCACAAATGAAATATAATCTGAATTTTATGAAAACAGTTCCCACAATAATATAAACCCTAGCAGTGAACTAAAAGGGGTTTAAATGCACCATAAAACCATGCACAATAGTTGAAAACACTTGTAAATTATTTCATGTACGACAATATTTATCCATTCAATTTGCAACACATAAATGGAGAAAACCAAAGATAACACACTGTTGTAATTAAATTTGGAACAACAGCAGGGCAGCCACATGCAAGGGCTGAAAACCCTAGATGAACTCCACCAAAAATCACAAAACTATGGATTCCAGCCTTATAAATTAGATCAAATCTGAATATGGAAGAAAATAGAAGTTATGTGCCCTAGAAGGCACCAAATCACACCCTAATACAAGTCGCTCCAACTAGGAGAGGCTTATCTTTGCATGTAAATGATTGTAGATAACTTCCTTTTCTCTTCAATGCCCACATCTACAAGATGAATTCACTTCAAACTAAGGATGGAGGATTTCCATCCCCTAACCAGCCACAAGAAGGGTTTTTTTCCTTGGAAAGAGCCACACAATTGGATTTTCGCCCAAACGTGGAGTGAACTAAAGAGCAATGAGCCTAAAGAACAAGTGTAGATACAATTTACCAAAATAGATGCATGCAAATGAAGCCATAACACTCCTTAAATACCCCAACCTTGGCACCAAAGGTCAATTAGGCAAGGCCGACCTCCTTTTGGACTTATTTAATCTTTAATTTGGCCTTTAAAAACCTCCAAGCCAGCCAACCTGCTAAAATGAAGAAAACACTAAAAAGAAACATTAAAAATTAGAAAAGAAAGATGCCATGAGAACCCAATTCCTTTCCTAGTTCAACCAACTTCGTTGCCACGAAAAGGGAATGGCAAGAAGTCCATAATTAGGCTCTCATATCGAAAAAGGGGACATTAAATTATGTATATTATGATGCATTTTGAGGAATTATATCTGTATACGGAAATGTTTGAATCATTTGTACATGCCTTATCTTTATATATTAGATGGTTGTATTTATGTTGCATGTTGATCTATGTTTTCATTTATATTTGCACAAATGCGATGACATTTATGGCTAAAAATGAAAAAGCAAATGGTAAAATAAGTAGGTAAGGATAAAACATATAATGAAAAATAGAGAGGAGAATCTAATAAATGAAAAGATGTGTTAGAAGTGGGTAGTAATGATATCTTAATAAAATATAAGAGAAATCAAATAAACTAAAATATATGACAAGGAATTAATAGGTAATAAGACATCTAATAAAATCTAAGAGAGATCAAAGAAATTAAAAGATGCAACAAAGATAATGTAATCTCCCCATTTTCGAAGACTCTTAGCCTATTTTTCCCGTGGGGCTTTGGAATGTTGCAAGGGGAAAATTATATTAAATAATTAAATATTATTGCCTAGAGAGTGATTTTTATCATTTGACATTATAAAACAATAATTATTTAATTATGTAATTTATTTAATTTAATTCCCACAATGCAAAATTAAAAGGGGAATTAATTAAATAACTTTTGGGTGGCTTTTAATATTAAAATCACCCTTAGAAAGGGACGCCACACCTAGGGAGGATAAACTATTTTTATTTAATGATTTCCCTCTCCTAGGGATTTTGAATTTTGTGCCTCCTTGTTTATAAAAGGAGAGCTAGGATCATTATGAGACTTATGTTATGATGAAATTAATTTGATACTCCATGCTTGGAGTTGGGATGCATGCCCATTGATGTTTTCTCTCTCTCTCTCTTTCTCTCTCTCTTGCGTGGAAGGTTTAGTGAGCTGGTTATGTTATTCAATTAAAGCATTTGTCATGAGATTTGCAAATCGACTTGTTGATGGTTCTCTTTCTAGCTTTGGGGACTTGTCATTGATGTTTGCGAACTATTTTGTATGCCAAATCTAATGTATCTATGCACATTTAGTTCATTCCAGTTTCAGCGATTCCTTTCATGATATTTGTAAGTTGTTTTGTATGCATTTCTGGGTGTGGTGCGATCAGCCTTTTGCATGCTTTCATGTCCTATATTGTAGTGACTTGCTTTCATAATGTTGTGATCTGATTCAGTGCATTGTTTGTGTGGAACGACTAAGCTAGTGTCATGATTTTAAGTCCCTTTGCAGCGAATTCATCTAAGGCTGGTTTACAATGGTAATTGATGGTTATGGGACTGAATTTTAATTGATATAAGTCTGCCATTTTATCTCTAACCCAGCGACTTCATTGGGTTGAGTGTCAAAGGTTTTTCTTGCATTTTTAATGCCATATATGATCAGCATATTGTGTGTTATTATGCATTAAATAACAGCGACTCCTTGAGGGCAATGGTTAAGTGTTTGTGGTGTGTTTTGGGCCACCCTGGATCAGCGGCTTTAGTGGAATTGAATACAGCTGTTATAACTCAGTTTTGCTACTCTATTTGGATGAATGAAATCTGCCATTTAACCTCTAAAACAGCGACTCTATTGGGAAGCATATTTAGTTGTTTATTGTATGTTTAGAGCTCCCTTTTGATCAGCGATTTATACTCCATTGATTCTGAGTATGGCGACTTGGGTAAGTGCATGATTTAATGATAATTAAAGCCCTGTAGGCAGTGGTTGTATTGTTTGAATATTCTCCATGGTGGCTGAGTTCAGCAATCTGATTCAATGTATGTTTCAGCGGTATTAATGGTAATAGGTAACAATGGCATCCACTAAATTTGAATAGAGATCGAAGACATTAAAAGATGTGGCAAGGATAGTAAATAGGTAATAAAGGACCTCTGATGTAATAAACAAAGAATGTGGCCAAGGTGATAATAACATATAATGAAATCTAAGAAAGGTCAACGAAAAACAAAATTTATGATAAAAAGAGTGATGATATGGAAGTAATGACATGAGTGAACTAAAATCAATGCTTGTGCCATATTTTCTCAAGAGGTAGAACACTGCCATCTAAAGCCATGACTAGGGTGAATGGAGATGGTATGGATGCAAAATAATTATTTGTGAGGAAGGTCCAAAGGTCTTACAATCTGAACTCACAAATCTTTGGCTGATGCCAACACCAAGGGATGTAAAAATTTGTCAGAAAATAGAGATTGTGATGTCAAAAGAGGAGGGTAGTGGTCGAATACTGAAAATATTTATCAAGAGGAATAAAGGGAGTGATCATGGAAAAAGGAAGGCATCTCAAAGGTGATACAAGATCCTCAATAGAGTTTGAGACACTCTAATCAATAGGATATGACTAAAGGTTTTCATCATTAAGGTATGAAGGAACCCAAGTATGCTATATCCCATTTCATTATATGAGATGCAATAAAAAGTAAAGGTTCTGACCTTCCCATGAGGTTTTCCCTATTCTTCATGACCTCACTTAAGCGTCCATTTGCCTACTATGAGGATTAGGTAGTAGACTAAAAGGCAAGGGCACTAAATTATATATATGTAGCCTCTTATCCTAGTTAGAAAAACCTACCACACCACAAAGGACCTTAGGCCTTATAATAAGGCTGACTATGAAGTTTGAGATTTCAACTAAGATAGAGAATGTGCCAAATGATATCACATCTTTTCAGGTTGTGATTGAGTTGTATGATTGTAATAATTGTTTTGCTTGACTTTTCTTATCATAACATGGCCTTTGATTATTTTGGCTTTCATTGTTCCTCATCCATGGGGATTCCAAAGGTTGATCGAATGGGTATAAAAGATGAAAACACTAGAGAGCTTACACTTAACCACTATAGAGGAGAACCTACAAACTAGGATGCTTAGGTACCTCTAGACCTACCCTGAGGAAAGAGTTTGATCTCATCTCCAACCCAAGTGTGCCTCGAGTGAGAGAGTGGTGTCCCCAAATTTCACTCTGAAATATGGGACTACCCATTTGAAAAAAATTCGTTCTTTTTAAAAAATAACGGGTCTTTTTGTGTTTTTATTGCCAGAAGATGTTTGTAATATGTTAGGATATTCCCAGTGTATCATATGAGCCAATTTCGACAAATACCTAGATGCCCAAACTCGTTTTATCCCTCCGCCAAGTTTTGTCTGCGGGAAATTTTTATTTAATTATTTATTAAATAAATAGTGCCCCGTTTGAAGTAAATTGTGCTCCAGTTGAACCTTGTTGAAGTTTCGCATGCCAGTATTCACATATATCAATAGGGTTTTCATCAAAAATGAATCTTGAGCTTTGTCTGCAACTTCTGGCAACGTTTTTCGCTTTTATTTATTTCTTTTGCGTTTTTCTTCGGTTTTCTCCTCGATTTCTCTGTGAAATTCCCCTAGGTCAATTATTTCGCCAGTATAGTTTGTTTAATTGCCCAAAGCATCTGGAGATCATATACCAACACAGTGCCAGGAGGAATCAGCCTCAAAATGCAAGCTTCTAACAAAAAATGACGAAGTCATGCACAAAAAGCCTCTCCCAGGCAAGTCGTACTTTTTGGGAATGAATGGGTTTAAGCTGCAGTGGGATTTTTGGTAGCAGCATGCAGGTGGGAATTTATTACCTGCCTTGCAGGGTGAAAATTTCCCATGAAGTCAAAGTCAATTAAGCTGCGATGGGAAAATTAGAGGTGGCAAGCAGGCAAGAATTTCTTACCTGCCTTGCAGGGTAAAAATTCCCATGATGAAAGTCAAATCACTTAAGTGGAAGAAGGGATTTTTAGAGCTGCGGTGCAGGGTGAAAATTCCCATCAGAAGTTGACTTCTTAAATTTAGAATTCACCCATGCCAAAAAGTGTGACCCATTTGGTGATTAAACAATGATATTAATGATATTTATTAATAGCTTTTCACCTAATTTTGGCGCCATGAATGAATAGAAAGTCAATGCATGAAGGCTAGTCAAAGAGAACTTAAGGTAGCATGCTAAAAATAAATAAATTAAATTTATTTAATGGCAGCTAATAGCATGCAAAAATAGGCGCCCAATTTGGGTGAATAAACATTATTGTTTATTAATTAATTGCCAAGAATAGGGTGGAAAATTATTAGAAATAGAATGTTGAGGGTTATATAAGCATGGGCTGCCATAATGAAGATGTACTTAATTTTTTCAAAAGGATTGCAGCCCGGACAATTTTGGCGCCCAAGCGAGACTTTTGCATTAAAGAGTGTTTTTCATTGCCAGGGAGCTTCAAGGTTTGGCGCCTAAGGTTGGAATGACTTGATTCTTGCTATGATAATTATCTGCATGTTGGTATAAGTGCACGGGTGAATTAAATAATATTTTTGCTTGCTTTGCATGCAAGTGCGAAACTCAAATTTTAGGGCAGCAGACTTTATATGCAAATTTTAGTAATAAAAATCAAGTATTCATGCCCTCGACTCCATCTTTGTCTGAATAAATTGTAGGTATTCATCACAGGTGCTCAAATCAATGTCAGGTACATTGAATATATCTTCTGAATCTAAAGAAGTTGTTAGATTTGCACAAGGAGATCTAATTGCGAGGATTCCGGTAAAAATTAAAAGAAAAAGAGCTCACACATTGTTCCAGCCATGTTGAAGCATGATGAAAGAGAAAGATCAACAGAATCATGCATAGCTTCCAAATTTGCTGAAGTCAATGATACAGACATAGGCCCTGAACCTATCACCGATTTAATTGACAGATCCAGATCTCATAATTGCAAAGGCTTCCAACAAAAATTCATCCTCTTGTTTCTAACGCAGCCCATGTAGAAGTCAGTGCATGGAAAATTCCTTCCAGGATCTTGTGCATGTGCTCTCAATCTTCTAGTTGAAGCCTTCATTGAATTTACTTGTATTTGCATTCACCCAGAGTGCTTTCCAGAATTTAAAATTGCTCATATGCAATTAAAAATAAAAATGATGAGTTTTGTCCGAATTATTTACGGAAAACATTGCACTGGTGCATGTACTGGAGAAGAACTGTAAAAGCTTCAAGGATAGAAGGAAGACAATTCAAAGGCAATACCCATAAGCAAATCACAATCATGCATAGCTTCAGATCCGGTTTGGTGATAATCAAGGGAAAAGGAGTCAACCACATGCGAGAATATGGAAAAAGAACAAGACTTGCAGCTTTCTTCGATTTCTTTTCCTCTTTCTTCTTCTTTCTCTTATTTTCTCCGACAAAGTAATTGAGTGATCAATTAAATTATAAAACTTAAGTGATTGGTTTAAAAGTTGTTACTTGAAGAAGTCAATTACTTGGAAATAGAGTGTGCAGATAAGTAAAATAGAAGGTTCTATTTTTCAGTTATAAATCATGCATGTCATGCGAAAGAGGAATTCCATTAGGAAGGTTGCACACTGTTTCCTTTTCATAGCTTCCGCATGCGGGAATTCATTTAAATCTTCCTATTTGTAATTGCCCTTTATACACTTTGTAAATAGAGGAAAAACCTATGGGTTAAAGGATTGGAATTTGTAATCAACATTCTTGTGTTCCAGGACTTTGAGTTTGAAACCCTAATTTCTGCAAGCAGAGGAATATAGAAGAGATTTTCGGAGAACTTTGTGTCAACGGTGCATTTTCCTTCTTACTTTCTTTCTATATCTGTTCATAAACTTTGTGTTATTTTAGATCTAGATCTAAAAATTTCCTTTGGTTTGAATTTTGTGCTTAATGATCTATTTATTTTAATCTATGTTCATGCAATCAACTCTGTAAACTATTGCTTGGGTTGCACATCCTCTCTACTTTCTTCCGTTTCCTATTATTTTCTTCTTCTGTAGATTTTTCCTTTCTTTTACAGTTGCTTACTTGCTACAGAACCGTATAGCTATGGTTCATGAGCTACACAGTTAAAGTAATACCCACAAATAGATATTAGGATATATAACTGACAAAATCTTACATGGGAGCCTCACCAGTAAATGAGGGAGATTTATCTCATGACTGCCTAGGTTTTCAACTATGCAGAAAATTTAGCCAACAGAGAGTGAGCGAAAAAAGTGAATGTGCAAGGATAAGATGATATAGTGAAGGATTAAGCCGGTAGCTAACCAACAAAAGGGGTTTGGTTCATAGTGAGTGCGGGTTGAAAAATGTGAGCTAGATAGTGTAGTAACTATAGATCCTAGAAATGTTATGAGAGAGGAGTGTAAATCTGCGATGGGTCCCGCCTGAGCATGCAAAGTGGTAAAACCCAAATGGAAAATAGTTTCACTGTAATGTCCCCAATGGGATAATTTCTAACCCCAAATGGAACAACTACAAATCCGATCTATAACAACAATTTATAGAAGGTACACTTGACAACAATAATGCAGATCTAAATTTCTACAAGGAAATGCAACTTGCATTGGAGATGAATGATACTCAAAAATGATTGAAAATCATCCAAATCTTTAACCCAACAATTCAAAATTTATTATAGATGCAAGAACACCAAAAATAGATTTTTTCAAATCATGAAGAAAAGTTGGAAAATTTTATAAGTCTGCAGAAAATCAGCTTACAGACAAGGCTAGAAAAAATGTTTCCAAAGCCCAAATCAGATGCATACAAGCTGGAAATGACCTCTAAAAATATGGCAATGAAGATGGAGATGAGATCCGGATCAGTTGTGCCCTATAATGTGTCAAACTCCACTCACAAGGGTGTAGATAACCCTAGATCTAGCTGGAAATGCATGCCAAAAATCAGCTACACTCTTCTTCTTCAAACCCTAGTTGGATGTAACAGAAATCTACAAATTAGGACCTTCAACACTGCTAGAACTTCATAATTATCCTTGAAACTCAATGGAAACCCCTGAATAGAGCTCCCTCTCATAAAGGATGAAGAGTTTTTGTTCTTCAATCCTTGGCAATAGAGGGTTTTCATCCTCTAATGCAACACTTCAAAGGGTTTTCGTCCTTTGAGGTAAAAATGGAAAGCAATTAGCTCAACCAAATTTTAGATATGAAAATATGATAAAAAGTGATGCCTTCTCCATGCATGGCGACTTGCTTTTATAACTTTCCCTTGGCCCTTTAGCCACACAAAGGACCAATCAGCTCTCTTCACTTTATTTAATATTTTCCATCACTTTATTTAATATTTTCCCTTTGCTTTCTATCCCCATATGGGTCGCCTTTTTCAACTAGGGAGAAATAAAATAAAGTGACTTTTATTTTCCTAATTTTATTTTTTCACTAATAAATTAATTTAAGCTCTTATAATAAAATTTTATTTTTGCACTTTAAAATTAATTTATTATGACTGAATTAACTAGCTTTTGTGTGAAAAACATGAGGGCAAGGAAGTGGAAAAATTCACCCTTCCAGGCAAGCCCCAAAATTCTCACTTTTCACTTAAGTGATTTAACTTGCTTTTGTGTGAAAAACATGAGGGCAAGGAAGTGGAAAAATTCACCCTTCCAGGAAGCCCCAAAATTCCCACTTTTCACTTAAGTGATTTAACTTGCTTTTGTGTGAAAAACATGAGGGCAAGGAAGTGTGAATTTTCAGCCTTCCAGGCAGCCCCAAAATTCCCACTTTTCATTTAAGTAGTTTGTGTTAATTTCTAACCTTCCCGGCAGCTCCAAAAAGTGTGACTTGCTTTGGAATTGATTTTCTTTTGTGTGAAAAACATGAGGGCAAGGAAGTGTAAATTTTCAGCCTTCCAAGAAGCCCCAAAATTCCCACTTTTCACTTAAATGACTTGTGTTAATTTCTCACCTTCCAGAAGCCCCAAAATTCCCACTTTTCACTTAAATGACTTGTGTGAATTTCTAACCTTCTGGTAGCTTCAAAAGTGTGACTTGCATGGGTGAATAAAATCTCTTTTGTGTGAAAATCATGAGGGCAAGGAAGTGTGAAAATTCACCCTTCTAGGAAGCCCCAAAATTCCCACTTTTCACTTAAGTGATTCGACTTTCATTGTGGGAAAAAACAACCTACCAGGAAGCCTCCAAATTTCCACCTTCCAGGCAGCTCCAAAATTCCCACTTTTCACTTAAATGACTTGTGTGAATTTCTAACCTTCCCGAAAGCTTCAAAAAATGCGACTAGCATGAAAAGATCACTCTTCCCAAAAATGCGACTTGCTTCCTTCCTTCTTTGTCGAAACCGGCACTCCATGATTAACTTTTACCTTTGTCTGAGGCCATGGATGACTTCCAAAACTCCAGGCAATTGAATTGGTTATGCGAGAATGACAAAAGATCAAGGCAAATTGTCAAATAGATCACAGAGAAAAACCAAAACCAAACACAAGAAATAAATAAATTAAAAAACACGCTAGAAATTGCAAACAATTGCTCAATAATAACTTGTCAATTAACTAGTGTGTAAAACCCTTCCCGCGTGAATACTCCACTTAGAGGTGAAAGCAATACTGGCGTGGAAATCCATGATAGGGTTTAATTTCAACACAATTTATTTTAAAAGAGCTATATTTATTTAATAAATAAAACACTTTCAGACAAAACCTGACGAAGGGATAGAGTGATTTTTAGCATGTGGGTATTTGTCGAATTTGGCTTTCATGAATCTTTGGAGATACCTTAAAGCAATGGGGACATCTACAAGCAAAACAAACACAAAACAGACCCGTTACTTTGAAAAGAACAATTTTTTTAAAAGGGTAGTCCTAGATTTCAGGGTGAAATCTTGGGGACATCAAGGAAGAAATGAAACTACCAAATTCATTAGCAAAGAGGTTGATGGCCATATCTACCCAAGGTGGAAGGTTTCTAAGGAAAGTTGTAAACATAAGGTAGCAATAAATTACCAAAGTATCTCGTAAAGAGAACAATGACTACATGTACCCAAGGGAGAAGGCGTCAAAGGCAGGTTGTAAACATAAAAGTAGGATTAAATAACCAAAGTAGCTCGAAAAGATGACAATGGCCGTATTAACCCAAGAGGGAAGGTTTCAAAGGAATGTTGTAAAATAAATTTAAGTAAAACTACCAAAGTGGTCAATAAAGAGGTCAATGGCTGCATGTACCCAAGAGGGAAGGTGAAAAACACGTTTTGTAAAAATTGTTTGTAAAACAACATATTCAAGCATAAGAAGTGTTTAAGTAATAAAGTAAAGTAAGATAAAAAGGTAGTAGTAAATGTCATTGTGAATACGAACAAGTAGATAGTGAAATCATAGAAGTCATGCAACGGGATTACAAACATCCCATATCACATCATAAAATTGTCACTTTGAATTTTATATCGTGTGGATCATAGTGTCCTCAATGTCTTCAGAACCCATGATATTTTCTCGCATATCTCATTATGTGTTGTTACTATAGTCTCTTCCACCCTCATGGAGATCTCGAGAGAGGACATCACGTGAATGTTGTCCATAAAAGGATGGAGGGTAGGGATGAAGGGAGAATTCACCTTTGACTCAAAATGATAATGGAATGAGGAGGTTGTTCCTCAGCTGGTAATGAGTGTGCGGTCCATGTGATTGGGGACTAGGATGGAAGAAAAGGCTAAACCAAATCCTTAGCTCGAGGTGGAGGAGAAGGTAACCACCGTTGTCGGAATATTGGACATGTGGCATTAGATGGGAAAAAATACCATGATGTTAGAAAAAAATTTATGGAGTAGGATGTGTTTGTCACTAACTTTGTTTTTCATGTAATTTTGCTTGAGTTGATTCATGTGTTTTTCATAGGTTTGACCTTCCTTAACATCGAGACTCGGTGCCTCATGTCACTGTAGAATGGTACATACTCGTCGGGGAGAATCATCTTGGTCATGACAATAGGTGGGAGAAAAGATGTCATGGGAGGAAGACTCAATTCTACGGTTGGAAAGCAAACTAGTGAAGCTGACATGGTTGGTGGCTCACGATTTGGGTCACAAGGAAAATCAAGGATGGGAAAGCTAACCGAGAGGAGGCGGTGAGGGTTGTGGTTCGGTCAGGTTGCTCGAAGGTCTAGGAGTAGGAAACTTAGGCCGAGGAACTATATTGAATTTTGTACCAGCATCCACCGTGCATAAGGAAGTAACATGCTCCTTGTGGTCAATCAAGTCATCATCCTCGAGTTCAAAGCCTTAGCTCTTGGAATCAAAATGATGTTTAACGTGGATGACATTGATGTTGCAGCTAAAGGAAGATTGGAAGGGTTTTGGGAAGACAAACTAATCCACTCATCAAAATCATTAGGCGTCGAAGGAGGAATATAATGATTTTTGGTATTGTAGGATATTTCTACTCTTAGCTTGGGTGTAGTCAATCAAGAAAAGATCATCTAGTGCAAAACTATTGTCATAATAATAGGTTGAGGTTGATATTTAAGGTTTCGATGAAAATTTCATTAGGAAATGATGGGAGAACATCCTTGTGAGAAGGTTTAATAGAGGAAATGGTGATGGTAATTGTGTCCATTGCCTTCCTACGAAACGAGGGTTGCGAAAGGGGACAACTATGTAATGATGGAGTCGGGAAGTTCATAGGCTTTAATTTTAAGGTTGATTTCATCAAACTTGTCATCATATGAATCTAGAAGAATTCTCGAAAGCCCTCCCAACAAGTTTGGGATGTTTACTATATCCTCGAGGGGAATCGATGGGAGAGTTAATGCATTCATACACTCGAACGGAAATACAAGGTAGTTCTTCAAGAGCGGTGATTTTAAAGACACTAAATTGTTTAAATTCTTCACATTTCCACAAGTTTGTGTCGCCTTGAATTTAATTTAAAGAACCTAGATGAGATTTAGCATTGACATGCAAATGAAGTGACAACATGCATCTAATGTGTCCATGGTCGGCCTAGAAAAATGTTATAAGATAGATGAAAGTTGAAGATCATAACTTTCACTATAGCTATGTGAGGAGGCATAATGATGGGTAACGAAATGCAACCGAATGGGGGCATTCTCCTTCGATTGTATGCTTGACACATATTGTGTGTGGGTTTATTATAGCTTATCGGTTAAATTCCCTAAAGATTCAATGAATTCTAAAGAAGTGAGACATGTGTCCCAACCCTCATCTATGAGAGCTCTTTTGACTTGCCCATTGCCAATCTTCACGGAGATGAAAAGATAAAGGTCACTACCACCAAACAAGATTTCGTCCCAAGATCGTGGAATTAAGAGGAAAGCGAAGGGATAAAGCTTGATCATTTGTTATATCAGTTTGAATAGAATTCTCTTTGCATTGTTGATGTATACTCTCATCGGAGCCATGCAAGAGAGACTCTTTCCCAAAAGCTAGTGGATAAGGGATATTCATGTCAAAGAGGGTTGGCCATAAACAATTATAGTGCTTAGGTGAGGTTCATATGAGTTTGAATAAAGGAATTTAACTTGGAAGATTAGATAGTTTCGTGATAAGATCCCAATTGTCCAAGTTGCACTATGGAAATGCTTGTTTGATCCCAAGGAGTCTAAGTCATGATAATTTTTGGAGGCTGAGAATTTAGGTTAATCTGATATTTTATGTTTTTGCTCAGACTATACGACATCACCTATAGTGGATATCCAAGGTAAGTTAGACAACTGCATCAACTATGTAGAAACAGGATGATTGATGCAATTATGGGAAACAAGGTATGTACAAAATGGCATTGGCCCTGTTGTTTCATGATGGTCAATGGCATTTATTTGAACAAGATTTCATATGTTGATATTTTCATATGTAGGTCTAGGAAAGTATGAGTTATAGGATAAGCTTGAATAGTCCTATAAGTTAGAGGTTGAGAAGTAGGAAACGTGAAATTGGTGGAAGCAATTATTCTTTTCATACCTTGCATGTTAACCGTGTTTTCAAAGTTACTAAGTTTGGGGTTGTAGGTGGTCACTGATATTGGTTGAAGAAGTGAAATTCTGCTCATCATTGGTGGGTTGATGAGACCTATTAGCCTTGAAATAATTAGGAAAAGGATTCTTGTAGATACCCAAGTGGGCGTTGGGCTTAGAAATGGCATCATGACAGTCATGTTGTGTTTTATCTTGTGCTTTCACAATCTCATTGTGTCTTTCTCAAACCATGGAATTGTGATCGAATTCACTTCTAAGAAAGAAAGCATAGGAAAGGGCTCTAAACGCTCGAAAGTTTTCATGAGAATGCCCCTAATTAGCATGCCACCCACAACTTTTTCTCGTTGTACTAATGGGGAATGGGTCAGGGGAATCTGGGAACAGCCTAGGTAGACGTTGCCTTAATTCTTCCCTTTTGCATGGCCGGTGGCAGTCCCCTCTGTGGGATGGGTGAGGTAAGGAGCCTCCCATAGGTTAAGGACAGGCTGAAACAATGTTAAGAATGGTTCTATTGGAAGCATTTCCATGATTGTGAGTGTATATGATCCCATCATCAGTCGTATTGTGGTTCCAAGGTCACATAAGGACTTGAAAAGTTTATTGTCGTTGTTTAAGTTGAGGTTTTTGAACTCACGCATAAGGTAGTCTTGTCTTTTGGCTTGTTCGGAGGCTTTGTCCAAAGTGGACGGAGAGAACGACCTAACCTTGAGTTGAAGGTGAGGCTCGAAAGCCGTGAGAAAAATTTGAAAAAGGTTGTAATTAGGCATGATGTGCTTACCTTTGTTTGCCAAGGTTTTCCATTGCTTGATAAAGGCTTGAACCCTTTCATGTTTGGTTTTTTCACAATTGACAAAAGCATTAATGTTGTCCTTAGGTATGCCATCAAAGTGCAAACCTTCGACTAAGGCGTCTTCTAAAACCTCAAGTTCAACAATGGAGTTAGTCGAAGGGAATGATTCGAGCTAAATAATTTCTTGTAAGGGTCTTAGCTAAGAGCTTGGTAGCCACATAAGAGTTATTTTCGATCCAGTCTTTTTAGACATTGCCAAAAGGCTTAATGTGAAGAGAAGGATTAGTGGATCCGCCAGAGGTGATGGAATGATTCCTCCAATGTCCACCGCAGCAATATAATGAGCCAAAGGTTCTCTTTAGATTGATTGAAGAACCTTATTAGTAAAGCATGATTTTAGGATTGGATTCCCATTAGGACCAAGAAAGGAGGGTGAGGAGAGACATTGATTTGGTGCACCCCACTGAATATGTTGCAGCCTATTATTCATTTGAGCCAAGTTGGATTGCAATTGCAGTAATTGGATATTATTAGTGGTTGGTTGATGACTCATTCAGTCTATAAGTTGTAGGACGAGTTGAGTTGAATCCACCATGGGAGTATTTTGAGTAGCTTTGTTAGGTTAGGAAGGTGCATTGTCAAGAGTAGAATTTTCCATGGTTGAAGAAGAAGGATGAGAGTGTAATGGAAAGAGAGGAAAAGACATGCTTTGGCTTTCCCCAATAATTGAAAACATGTTGCTATTAGGATTGTATTGATTGAGTTACTCATACATATGTTGTTGGATAGATTTGGGAGAATCTCCAGAAAATTCAAGAAAGATTTGGACAAACTTTTGCACCGCTAGCATGTAGGAAGAATAGATATTATTCTTTTTACCATCCTACTCTAATTCTTCCTCAGTATACATTTGCTTAAGTGAGATCTAATAATTAGTAGATATATTAGGCAAGGTCTTCTTAAAGTTAGTACTAGTCATGTTACGATCTGCATAAAAGGATTCTAACAGGGGAAAACAGGCCCTATCAATACTTTGAGCACTAGAAAGGTGCTCCAGCAAAGGAGACTAAAGAAAAAAATTGGCAAATTAGAAAGAAGCTAAGAAGCTAGGATGAAAAAACATGTAGATAAGTTGACAAAAATGAATGGGAATATGACTCGTCTAACAATGGAGTAAGATTCACATCAAGTTCCCAGAATGTAATGATGGTGTAGCCGATGTGATGAGAAATTAAATAGAGACGTGAAGATGACTTACTTAGCAATGGACTAAGATTCACATCGGGTTCACCAAAATGTAATGATGGTGAAGCCAATGTGATGAGAAATAAAAAGGACATGTGACAATGACTTAGGTGGAGTAAGAGTCATGTCATGTTCACCAGAACGTATGTGGGCTAAAATGGTCAATATGATTATCCAATTTCTCTTCTCAATAATATTAAGTAGGATATAAGTAGAAGACTATATTAGGGCCAACACACAAGACAAGATAATATACCAAGAGGTGTAAGAGTTGTGGATTTGGAAGATGGTCATACACACTCTATCAAAGACGTAGGGTTCCGAAGCCTATGTCTAGAATAGAGGATTCGGTGTTGGTATGATATAGAATCATCCAAGGTGTAGGGAAATCTGTACAATTTTGGTGAAGCATGGGTGTACGCAAGGTAGTAGAAATGCGTAGGAAAGAAAAGGAAGCGTTGCAGAATCAAGTGGCGATCACGCGGAAGTGCCGTACTTTATGCAACAATTATCGATAGAGGAGCGTAATGTGTTAAGTGTGCAAATGAAGTGGGTGCGCAATAATGTGTGGAAGGTTTTCTCGGTAGCATAGACTAGAGTAGGCATGGAAGAATAATGTGTGGTGGGGCGCATAGGTGTTTTGGTAGCTCGGGAGAGTTTTGGCTTCAGCGCGCGGAGATTGTAGGAAGATTTATGCACAATAAAAGGTAGTGCGTGGAAGAAGGTAAAGGTGAAACTCAAGTAAATGAGTGTGTGATAAAAGAAGACAAAGGGTATGGTAGAGCGGTGTGAGAAAAGAGTGTGTGAAAGAGTTGGTGGTTGGCAAAAATGACAAAAAGGTCAAAACTGTCTAATCAAGGTAGCTAACGCGACTTAACGGTCGAGTCCAATGACCACATCGACGTGGCACAAGAAGATACATCTAGAGGCACGAAAAAATAGGGCATTTAATGAGATCAAATTCAAATTTTGAGTCTAAGCGGGAAGATCTGGAAACGTCTAGGAGGCAACGAGGAGAGAAGCAAGAATGTGCGACTATAAACCAAGGGGAGAGTTCAGCCTTTGGGGTTAGCATGACCAATCAAAAAGGTATAACAGAGGCGAGGAGAGGTTGTTGAATGTGCATGTGATAGTGCGAAGCTAGCTAAGAGAGGCAAAGTCATTGTAGGCCATTAGAGTCAAGTAGTGTAACTAGTCAAGGTTTAGGTCCATAGAGAACACCATAGAAATCTGTATAAGCTCCACGGGAGCAATTTTTTGCAGATGTCGTAAAGGCCATTGTAAATACAATGAACCTTTGCATTTCATTTCGTTGTGTTGGACTTTGCAAACGACACCAGATCGTCTCGGTCCACAGGTAGCCGTCAAGTGGTATCAAAGCAAGCTACTTTCCGTGAGTGAAAGAGGAGAGAGTTGGTAGAATGCCAAACATGAGGCAGCTAGCAAGAACGTTTGTGTTCTCCACTATGAGAAAATGTGGATAGAGAATGCAGAGGAGATCTCGAGTGCAATGGTGAAAGAGTTGGAGGAAATAAGACGTCACCCAAAAGAGGTGAAGTAGATCCAACAATGATGAGGATGTTGGGGGAAATAATGAGGGAGCTCAAAGGTGTGAGGACCAAATTAGAGGAGGAAGACCGTCGAAGGGGTCTTGAAACTTGCAGCAATGGAAAGAAAGGAGAGATGGCGCACAATGAAAATGCACAGAGAAGCCATGAAAGACTTAGAGAAGAGTCAACAGCATGAGAATGTGAGGCGCGCACAGAAATCACAAGTGATATGCGAAAAGAGAGAAGACTCGATGGAAATTTGGCGGCACAACAAGATTGATTACGCGGACATTGCGTGAGTAGTGCACAAGAGAAGAGAGAAAGATAAAGGAGAAGTCATTTGGTGAGAAGAGATCGGTGCATAGTATTCGATGGAAGTTGTTGTGTGTGTGGAGAGAGAGGGCATCGCGCAGTTGAATGTCCCACAGCACGGCGAGGATATGGCTAACACAGTAGAAGCAAGTTTATAGAGAACACACAAAAGGAGAAGGGCCAGGAGCAAAGTTTTGAAGAGCGTGCAAGAAATGGCCAAGTGCTGAAAATAGACAAGGTGGAGTCACAGAAGGAGAGGCAGCAGATATTCCAAAAAAGGTGTATGACCAAGGGTGGTCGATAATGGGAGCACTGACAATCTCGTTGAGGAAGAGATGGTGCAGAAGTTGGGATTGGTGTGTAGAAGGCATCCCAACCCTTACAGACTATGTTACCAAGGTTCGTCTTCCATCCTCTCGTACCCCGTGGATACCTACCTAGTACGGATATGTCCCGGATAGGGTAATGATACGTCCTGTGTACATCTAGGTACATACCGAGTATGTCTCAGGTACATTTTGATGTACAGGACATACCAACAGGTTGGGCGGTGGGGGCTCTAACTTTTTTTTTTACTTTAACTCGAACAAACTTCGAGTTTATTGAGGAATAGACTAGGAGGGCATGGCAACTACAAGGAAACCTAGAGATTGTTTAAAATCCCTCTAGTTTATTAAAGAAAAAATATTCAAAGGATAACAAGAATGTTTGAGCTAATTATTTGGGATCATCACAATTGACCAAAGAAAGAAGCTATTCATAGAAATTTGGACATATATTTGAGTCTCCGTCAAGTCATTTACGAGATCAAATCTCAAATGATCTTCAATACTAATAGAAAAATTTGGAACCACAAATTACATAGCTTAAAGTTTCAAAGAGCGTCCTTTCCTAAAACTACCACAGCACAACATTGACTCCTTCCTACATCCTTAAGGAGGATTAGAGGGTGATTTTGGATAATATGAATGCAAGAACCAACCATTAGACTGACCTCTTTAGTTATCATTGGCAGGTTAGATTCAATCTCATTAAATAGGTCCTTTAATAGCTCCTATATGCATCTTTTATGGCCACCATCACAACACAAATTAATCTCAAAAGAAATGGATGAAACACAAAGGAATACAATATTCGTATAACATAGAAAATGTAAAATATTAAGTATATTGAATGTTTTGAACATTAATCGTACTATATTTTTCAAGTTTCGTATTTCTTAAGGACTAAAAATGAGTGTGTATATATATATACGGACATATCTAAGACGTATTGTACCCAGGGTTTTTAAAATCGATGTATCCGCGTATCAAACCCGTACCATTACCCATATCCTGCAACATAGTTTATTTTTGAAGTACATTGCTTGGATAAATATCTTCATGGTTGGATAAATTTGTTGGAAGCATTCTTTGTCATTTTTAGCTTGTTATTGCATGGGAATTGATGCCATTAAGTGTTGTTACAGTTTGCTTCCATAGAGGGGTTTATTCACTAATTTCCAGCTGGTTTTGAAGGGAGTTTGATGCCCTAAAAGTGTGATTTTCAGTTCGCCGTTAGGGTTTGATAGCTGCTGTTCCAAAAATCTGATTTCTCTCGTTTGGGTCTGAGCCTAAACCCTTATTTTCAGTTTCAGCCCTAAAAAGGGAGATTACATATTTTGACTATCAAATATGTGTTTTTGAATATGATACAAATGCATTACCAAGATGTTTCATTTCATAAATGCATGCTATGAATGATGCCTCAAACATTATTATTAAATGGATTGTTCAATGTATAATTAATTATTTTAAGTATTTTTATTATTTTAAAATACTACTTGTGTACTTGATTTGATAATGACTTCTAAGCTATTCGTGCTTCTAGAGTACTTTTAGATTAATAGATGCTCTTATCTAGATGAGTCAATGCCCTAGGCATATTTGAGGCCTTGGGGGTGAATACATTGAATGAAGAAAATACCACTATGGCAATTAATGATGCGAGATAAGTGATCCCCCTTTTGTATTTGGTTGGGAGAGAATGTCAAAAGTGTGATCTACACATCAAGATCGTTCAATAAAATCAATTTTACGCGGGATCGTCTCCCCGTGTTGACACGTCCGGGCGTCCGGGCGTCTGGACGCAGGACGTGGAAACGTTTCCCCCATGTTTCCTTTTGTGCGAGGGCAAGAAACGCCTCGGGAGGCTGGCGGCGAGAGGAAACGTCCCGGGGGCGTGGGGACATGTGGGGGCGGCGGGGCGTCTAAACGTCCCGCGACTTCCCGTGGGCGTCCAGGCGTCCCCGCCGTCCCCCATGCATTTTGGCATGTTTTTTTAAAAAAACATACTTTTACACTCTAAAAACAAATTTTTTTTAATTGCATAACACTTAAAGCATAAAAATAACATTCCTAACCTAAACCTAACCCTAAAAGTGTTATTTTATGTTAAATTTACATTATGGGTTCATTTCATATTCACACCAAGCAAGAGCAAGAGCAAGAGCAAGAGCAAGAGCAAGAGCAAGAGCAAGAGGAGAGCAAGAGCAAGAGGGAGCATTAGCGAGGTATTTATAATTTTATAATTTTATTTGCTTACAATACTTGTTAAAGTTTTTTTTTATTTATTTAGATTATATTTGCATTTGTTAGGGGCTATTTTTTAGCATTTGCATCTACATTCACAATGTAATCATGCATATTGTTTGTAGGATTTAAAAATGCATATTGCATAGGGTTTGGTTGTACAAACTACAATGTAAATGGTTATATTTTTTTAATTACATTTTTATTTCTAGTTTAAAATTTATATTATATTTGCATTTTTTAGGGGTTATTTTTTAGCATTTGCATCTACATTCATAATGCAATCATGCATATAGTTTGTGGGATTTTAAAAAATGCATCTTGCATAGGGTTTGGTTGTAAAATTTAAAATTTAAATAGTTACGTTTTTTTTAATTACATTTTATTTCTAAATTCTAGTTTAAAATTTATAGTATATTTTGCATTTTTTAGGGGTTTTACTTTTTTCATTTGCATGTTATACATTCACAATATAAAATCATGCATATAGTTTATGCGATTTACAAAATGCATATTGGCTACTTTTTTAAAAATAATTCATGAATCATTACATAATCAAATTTCAATCAATCATATAGTTATGGTTGTTTTTAATTCATCATTACAAATCATCACCATGAGTTATTCTTTTGAACCGAGTATGAGTAAGAATCAGAGCAAGAGAGGGTTGAACGGAAAGTTGAGATGGGTGGCCATGGAAGAGTTGGTGATGCCACAATGGGGAAAGTGAAGAAGGGACACAAAATGTAGTGGCAGCGACAACTGGTAGTTCAATTGGTAGTGCTACCAATTGCCCCTCTCAAATGTTGTCCAAATTTGCCATTGGACCATTTGATAAGAAGAAGCCATTGCAACAATTTTCTCAAATAATTGATAACCCCAAGTCTGGAGGGGGGAGCAAAGTATGGAAGTGCAACATATGTCCACTAACTTGGCATGGCATCACCAAGGACCAATGCACACTTGTTGCATCTTACGGAAGGGGGTTGGCGTTTTAAGGGCCTTTCACTAGAGTGAGAAGCTAGATGGTGAGAATCTTCAATGGAAATACCACAGAAAAAGTGCGAGAAGTTCGTGGTTCTATGGCTAATACTCCATTGAGCACTCATAGGACTGGCAAACATGGTAATACTCTGGCTGGTTCTAGTTTTGGAGTGTCAGAAGTGGAAAGAAGAGGGAAGAGAAAGGCCGTGGGGGCAGCCCCAAATTCAATTATGAAATGTTTGATTCAAAGGCAAGGGAAGAGGCAGATGATGTTATTGGGAAATTTTCTATGCTGCTGGGATTTCATTTAATGCCACTCACTCTCCTTATTACAAGGATGCTATGGCTAAAGTTGCAAAAGCAGGTACAAGTTATGTGCCTCCTGGAGACACAAAACTCGGGGACAACACTCTTGGATAGAAATTATTCCAAGGTTAATCTATTGATGGAGGAGATGAAGGTCACATGGGTGTCACATGGATGTAGCATTATCATGGATGGGTGGATGGATATTAGACACCGTCCACTCATCAATATCATTGTCTCTTGCAAAGATGGACCATACTTCTTGAGAGCAATTGATTGTTACGAAAGCGGAAAGATGCTGAGTTTCTAGTATCAAATTTTGAAGGATGCCATTGAGGAGGTTGGACCTTCAAATGTTGTACAGGTTGTCATGGATGCAACTTATGTGTGCAAGCAGCAGCAAGCTAGTGGAGCGGGAATATAGGCATATTTATTGGACTCCATGTTGTGTGCATGCCATGAACAATGCACTGAAAGACATAGGGAAGATTCAATGGGTTAATCAGATAGTGAATGAGGCGAGATGTGTAGAAGTTCATATGTAATCACCACACATCATTGGCACTTTTTCAAAATTTTTCGAAGAAGGAATTTTTGAAACCAGTTACACTCGTTTTACATCATATTTTATTTTGTTGGAGAGGATGTTTGAGTTGCAGGAGCCCCTGCAAATTATGATTATGACACAAGATTGGACTAGGTGGCGTGAGTCCAAGATAGATCAAGGGAAAAGAGTGAAGGAAGTGGTGTTGTGGGAAACATTTTGGGTTGATATGAAATACATCATATCAATCATAGCTCCAGTTTTTAGTGTCATCAAATATGGGGATTCTAACAGCCCCAATCTTGGTGAGATCTATGAGTGCATTGACAACATGCTTGGGCAAATGAAGGCAACTATTCGGGTGAGGACCCCACTTTGGAGTTCTATAATGAACATATACAACCCATTATTCAACGGAGATGGGAGAAGTTGAACACTCCTCTTCATATGGTTGCATATGCACTGAATCCCAAATGGTATGTGGAGAGGCCAGCCAGAGTTATCCCATTGGATGATAATGAGGTGAAGAGGGCCTTATGAAGGCCTTTAAAAAAATGTACACTCCACAAGAGGATTCACAGATCAGAATGGAGTGGCTCGACTTCACTAAATTTGATGGGTATAAAACATCAACAAAGGTGGACAGGTAGTAATAGCACGACAGAGAAGCCAATGAGTTGGTGGCGACTATATGGGCTTCTAGGACTGCTGCGACCACTTGCCATTCGCCTCCTTTCCCAGTTTCTAGCTCCTCTTCCTCTGAGAGGAACTGGTCTACGTATGGTTGGATACACTCTGTTAAGAGGAATAGGCTTACCTCTGCGAGAGCGGAGAAGCTTGTAGTTGTACACAGTGCTTTGCGTCTTATGATCGCAAAACACCTAAGTACAAACAGACCCCAACATTACGGTGGGATGTAGATCCCAAGGAGCCGAGGCGAGTTAAGAGGACAATACATGCGGCGGGGGATTGATTGGGCTTACCTTTGAGGACGAGGATGCTAGTACCGGCGAGGATGAGTTCATGGATATTGCTTTAGATGTTGATTCTGATTTTTAGGTTTGATACTTGTAGTTGTCCTCTTTTTTGTAATATTGAAATAGACAATTGTTGGTGTATTTGGCTATGAGATTAATGATATGAATATCAACTATTGTCACTTGATCAATCGTAATTTAGAATGGTTTTATTTTCTATTTTATAATATACTTGAAGTTGTCTCAAATTCAAAAATTCAAATATGTATTATAATGTAACTTACATTAACATATTGATATTATGAAGGAATGTATTTGATGTTTATGAGTTCAAGTTTCACCTTATTTAAATCTCAAATGGTTTTATTTCAGCTTATTTATATAATTTAGTCACTATATCTTTATATTTTAAATATTTATATATTTTTTAATTAGCCATCCCCCGCCCCCCCGCCGTCCCCAAAATTTAGAAATTTTTTGCCGTCCCGCCTTCCCCGTCCCCCATTCCGGAGTCTTAGGTAACTATGTTATGCACAATTGGTTCTCTCAAGATATAGAAAATATTTTCAAAACTTATGCATGGTTCATTTAGCTCAAATTCATGCAATTATGTTTATGACATTATTGAGAAGTTAATCACTTTATAACTAATTAAGTTCCTGCAGTTTAGTGGGAAGTCCAATTATAATGAATTCAATCTGATTTTGATCAAAAATTAATATTGCATAATCATTTAGGTCACCACTAAAACTCGGAGATGGAACTTGATCTCAGGCTATGTTTATGTTTTTATTTAGAATTCTTTCCCTAGATTTATAGATATCAAATAATCAAATTAGAACTATTTAGCTTTTGTCAATCCATCTAATAGCATAGGTCTCCCATGTGTGATGTCATAATTCTTGATATGAGAAAAGGCAAAGTTGAAACCGTTCTTAGATAAACGGTACATAAAATATGTTTTCTCTCAAATCAAAAGGAATGGGTTCATATTAATATTTCACCTGAAAACTGGCATTCGCAGTAAATCAAACTAGTATGGAACCACATTAACTTCCCCATGACTATGGGTACCTATGCAAATGTATTGTGGTTGATCAAAAAAGATACCTTGAAAATTCATCATTGGACTCGAAATTGTAACATTAGAAAATTTCTGAATTGATGTCTCCAACTGGTCAAGAGCAGGACCTGCATTCAAACAAAAAACCAGCTCAAGTAATGTATTCACCTTCTTGCTAACTATTTCCATTAAATTACCCCATGTTTGAATGACATATCCTTAACCATATGTAAATGTGAAACTCAAGGCCAAGGTTAGTATGTGGGGAAGTGAAGCACCTTAAATAGTCAAAAGGAAGAGATAAAAAATTATTGTATTAAAAATATCTTCATTGGATTGACATTGAGTATTATGATCCGGCAAGGAGGAAATTACATGGGAGACTAGATTTTGGGTGAGAATTCAAATACATCATGATATTTGATTCTCACAGTTCATGAAAACAAAAAAGGCGACTTAGAATGCTGATGTAAATATCAATTGAAATTTAAATGACATGATAAAGAATGATTCAGCTTAGTATAAATACCAAATTCAGTTGTATCAAGTGGTTTGTATGAACTATTACTGGTATGATATAAACTTGCTTAACAGGCCCCATTTCATAGAGAAAGTGCATGGAATTTCAAAGGAAGGAGAAATGCTGGAAGGAGGGAGATTTATTTCTGCAGCAAAGGGTGATTTTGTCATTTTCATTTATCATCAAATGAGGAGAAATTGCTTATTTAATACAAATTCCAAGGGATCACTAGATTTATTTTCACTATTGGTGTTTAGGTTTACTGGTGGTGACTCCTTTTTGAAGATAAAAATAAATAAAATCAATGAGCATATAGTGGAAAACATAAGGTCATTCATATCCCATGAAAAAATTAGAACCTCCCGAATAGAATTTGGAGTCCACAATGCAAGTAGAAAGAACAAATGTGAAACAAGGAAAACTTTGAGAAGCATATTTTGAATTGTATATATGGGTTGAATGTATACTTTAATTTTGTTTCTCTATCTGACAGTATGGAATATCAAACACAGAAACCAATCATATTGATTACTTTGGAATCTTACTATATATTTTACAACTTGCCCAAAAATAAAAAATTACTAAAGTAGTTCAGAGTGCTTTGCATCGTCTTGTCTAGGTTTGACATTACTTTAAATTGTATTAAGAAAATATACTAAATTCCTACCCATGTATAGATACAACATGCAAAGGTGCTATCTGTGCGTGAAAATTGTTAAGAAATGTCTAACTAGATGTAATTTTCATCAAGTCCTACCAAAATGAATATAGGGTTACCATGTCAATGTAGATTTGCACCTGCATCGGGCAATAATGAGTTCAGAATAAATATACTACCAACAATCCATTGTGAGCGCTACTGTTAGGAGCTGCAGTTTTTGTTACATCGGTGCAAACAAGCTGGTGAATGGGTAGCTTAATATTTAGAGATCGAGACAAAAGAGTTAATTGACCCAATCCCATACAAGTCTCTGGTGATCCCAAAAAGCACAGAGATTTAAGTCTCTTCTAGACTCGTGAGTTATCCGAGTCAACGCAGAGAGACACATCACTCCTGGCTCAGTTTGAAACTCTGTGAGTCTAGTAGAGACCCACAAAGTCTTAATACAATGCTACAAACACTGAAAAAGTCGGAATACAGAATAGACACTATTACCAATTAAAAAGGCCAATAAGATCCTTTAAATTTGGTGGAATCCCTTTATAGTTTCATTTGATTGAAGAAGGTTCTAGAATAAGCTCTCACATGGCATGCTTCTCTCCAAGTGAAACCAGAAAATACATTCCCCTCATGGGCTGATGATTATTGGATGTTTCGTCTTAAAAGACTATTGACATTTGTAAACTACTAATTGATCAACAAAACTTTTCATTGAATATGATCCCAAATATCTGAAAGCAAAGTGAATGCAAGGTTAAAATTTGGAAGAATATATTTGTATGTTAGCTCAGATGGTCAGTATAATCGATTATCTCTCTCTCTCTCTCTCTCTCTCTCTCTCTCTCTCTAATAACAATGATTGTAGAAGACCATATTGGGTCCAAGACAGAAGCCAAAGATAGAGCTTAAAGACTAATAGTCATTGATCTAGAAGAGAGTAATCCACAGCATCCAAAGTGTAAACCAACATCCTAAATAAGATACAGGGATGGGGTCTTACTAGATCATTGTAAAAGTTGAGATAATAAACAAGAAATAATCCTAAACTTATGGTTATAATGCCATTAGATGGTAAGCATGTGTTGTAAAGGATCCTTAAATTAATAATGTAATAGATAGAGATATGCTATACCATAATAGTTTAATATATTCCCTAGTTATCAGCAATTCAATTGATGAGCTGTACTTTCAACATAACCATTCATCATTCAACATAAAGGAAAGAGATAGGGTTAGGGATACTTACCTTTGTGAAGAAACTATCGACATTTAAACCAGCTTTTAGCACATAGATTCGCCATCGTTGGAATACAAAAGGGATAGGTAGAGACCTAAATAGACAAAGTTGGTGACTTGAAAGGACTAAGGTGTGGCATTGTTGGTGCAGCACCCCTATTCTTGATGCTTCTAGTAACTCAATGCTCTGGGGGACCTCCACATAAATTCTCCGTTGAGATCCTAAACATCTTAAACTTTTTCATGTGTGTGCAGATTCATTTGTTTGCTTAAGGAAGAGCAAAGTATGTGATCATAATTTGAGAAATGATAACAATTACGTCTAGTTATGGATAATATAATCAAGTCATAACTCAACTTAGCAACATCGACATGATGGAAGTGTATTTCGGATAGGAATGCCTATGAGACGACGTGGACCATGGTCAATTCCATTACTACATAAATCTCTCAAGCACTCATCCATAAAAGGAATAAGGGGAGAGAGAATGGAGGTAGAGAAAACACTTAGAAAGTGTAATGTCCCAGCATTAAAGGGGTTCCGGAAAATAGCAATGAATGAGAGTGAGGCATGAAATGTAATTTGTTAGATGGTTGTGATCAGACTAAGCCTGGATATGACAAAAATGCACACTGCCAAGATATGGGATTTTACAAGTTCTTGGGTTGATGACAGTGTTTTGAAACTCCCAGGTACACTTTTGGACCCTAAACTTGTTGATATTTTTAAAAATCAAGCTCAAAATATAAATTACCAGCATATCCAAATATGAAGGATGATTTTAGTGCCCCGTAAAAGATATAATTTTCATAAATCATATGGATTCATTAATTTAAAAATTCATTCATTTACCCAAGAAAAAGATTTCATGTATACTTGGGATCTTGGGGTTTAAAAATATGAAGAATGCAAATATCAAATTAGTTTCATGCCCAAACATGTTTTTCACCATACTTACAATCAATTCCATAGTTACGCGGGGACACGTCCCCCATTTTTGACACGTCTGGGACATCCCGGATGTCCTGGGGACGTGGGGACATGGGGGAAACATTTCCCCATGTTTCCCACAGTTGCTTGGTGAAAACGCCCTGGGGGCGTCTGGAGAGGAGGGAAATGCCCCGGGGATGTGGGTGGGGGGCGTGGGGGCCGTGGGGGCGTCACGTCCCCACGTGGTCTACCGCATTTTTAAATAAAAAAACATAAAAACAACACTCTAAACTATATTTTTTTAATTGTAAATCACTTATAATATAAAAACAACATTACTAACCTAACCCTAACCCTAAAAGTGCAATTTTATGTTATAAATTTACATTATGGGCTCATTTCATATTCACACCAAGCAAGAGCAAGAGCAAGAGCAAAAACAAGAGCAAGAGTGAGAGCAAGAGCAAGAGCAGAGCAGAGAGCAAGAGGAGAGGAAGAGAAAGAGCAAGAGAGAGAAGAGCAAGCAAGAGGTATTTATATTTATAATTTTATTTGCTTACAATACCCGTAAAAGTTTTTTTTTTTTTTTAAATTTAGATTATATTTGCATTTTTAGGGGCTTTTTTTTAGCATTTGCATCTACATTCACAATGTAATCATGCATATAGTTTGTAGGATTTTAAAAATGCATATTGCATAGGGTTTGGTTGTAAATGGTTACGTTTTTTTTTTTAATTACATTTTTATTTCTATTTTAAAATTTATATTATATTTGCATTTTTTAGGGGATGTTTTTTAGCATTTGCATCTACATTCACAATGTAATCATGCATATAGTTTGTAGGATTTTAAAAATGCATATTGCATAGGGTTTGGTTGTAAATGGTTACGTTTTTTTTAAATTACATTTTTATTTCTATTTTAAAATTTATATTATATTTGCATTTTTTAGGGGTTGTTTTTTAGCATTTGCATCTACATTCATAATGCAATCATGCATATAGTTTGTGGGATTTTAAAAAATGCATCTTGCATAGGGTTTGGTTATTTAAATGGTTACGTTTTTTTTTTTAATTACATTTTATTTCTAGTTTAAAATTTATATTATATTTGCATTTTTAGGGGTTGTTTTTTAGCATTTGCATCTACATTCACAATATAATCACGCATATAGTTTGTAGGATTTTAAAAAATGCATATTGGTTACGTTTTTTTTTTAAAATTAATTCATTACATAATCAATCAATCATATAGTTATGGTTGTTTTTAATTCATTGCAGCAATCATCACCATGAGTTCTTCTTCTGAGTATGAGTATGAATCAGAGCATGAATCAGAGCAGGAGAGGGTTGAACGGGAAGTTGAGATAGGTGGCCGTGGAAGAGTTGGTGATGCCACAATGGGGGAGAGTGGAGAAGGGACACAAAATGTAGTGGCAGCGGCAACTGGTAGTTCAGTTGGTAGTGCTACCAATTGCCCCTCTCAAATGTTGTCCAAATTTGCCATTGGACCATTTGATAAGAAGAAGCCATTGCAACAATTTGCCCAAATAATTGATAACCCCATCTCCAAGTCTCGAGGGGGGAGCAAAGTATGGAAGTGCAACATATGTGCACTGACTTGGCATGGCAGTATCACTAGGACCAATGCACACTTGTTGCACCTTACAAGAAGGGGGTTGGCACTTGTAAGGGCCTTTCACTAGAGCAGAGAGTGAGATGGTGAGAATCTTCAATGGAAATACTACGAACAATGTGCCAGAAGTTCGTGGTTCTACTCACTCCATTTGGAAAACATAGTAATACTCTGGCTGGTTCTAGTTTTGGAGTGTCAGAAGTGGAAAGCAGAGGGAAGAGAAAGGCGTGGGGGCAGCCCCAAATTCAGTTGTTGACATGTTTGATTCAAAGGCAAGGGAAGAGGCAGATGATGCTATTGGGAAATTTTTCTATGTTGTTGGGATTCCATTTAATGCCGCTCGCTCTCCTTATTACAAGGAGGCTATGGCTAAGGTTGCAAAAGCAGGTACAAGTTATGTGCCTCCTGGAGACACAAAACTAAGGACAACAATCTTGGATAGAAACTATTCCAAGGTTAATTTGTTGATGGAGGAGATGAAGGTGACATGGGTGTCACATGGATGTAGCATTATCATGGATGGGTGGACGGATATTAGACACCGTCCTCTCATCAATATCATTGTCTCTTGCAAAGATGGACCGTACTTCTTGAGAGCAATTGATTGTTCTGGGAAGCGGAAAGATGTTGAGTTTCAATATCAGATTTTGAAGAATGCCATTGAGGAGGTTGGACCTTCAAACGTTGTACAGGTTGTCACAGATGCAACTTATGTGTGCAGAGCAGCAGGCAAGCTAGTGGAGCGGGAATATAGGCATATTTATTGGACTCCATGTTGTGTGCATGCCATGAACAATGCACTGAAAGACATAGGAAGATTCGATGGTCGACCAAATAGTGATAGTAAGGCCCGAGGCCAGGACATGTGCAAAAGTTCATATGTAATCACCACACATCATTGGCACTTTTTCAAAAAAATCGAAGAAGGAATTTTTGAAACTAGTTGACACCCGCTTTGCATCCTATTTTATTTTGTTGGAGAGGATGTCTGAGTTGCAGGAGCCCCTACAAATTATGATTATGACACAGGATTGGACTAGGTGGCATGAGTCCAAGATAGATCAAGGGAAAAGAGTGAAGGAAGTGGTGTTGCGGGAAACATTTTGGGTTGATATGAAATACATCATATCAATCATAGCTCCGATTTTAGTGTCATCAAATATGGGGATTCTAACAGCCCCAATCTTGGTGAGATCTACAAGTGCATTGACAACATGCTTGGGCAAATGAAGGCAGCTATTTGGGTGAGGGACCCCACTTTGGAGTTCTATAATGAACATATACAACCCATTATTCAAGCGGAGATGGGAGAAGTTGAACACTCCTCTTCATATGGTTGTGTATGCACTGAATCCCAAATGGTATGTGGAGAGGCCAAGTAGAGTTATCCCATTGGATGATGATGAGGTGAAGAAGGGCCTTATGAAGGCCTTTAAAAAAATGTACACTCCACAGAGAGGCTTCACAGATCAGATTGGAGTGGCTCGACTTCACTAAACTTGATGGGTACAAAACATCAACAAAGGCAAACATGGTAACAATAGCATAAGAGAAGCCAGTGAGTTGGTGGCGATTGTATGGGCTTCCAGGACTGCTGCGACCACTTGCCATTCGCCTCCTTTCCCAGGTTTCTAGCTCCTCTGCCTCTGAGAGGAACTGGTCTACATATGGTTGGATACACTTTGTTAAGAGGAATAGGCTTACCTCTGCGAGAGCGGAGAAGCTTGTAGTTGTACACAGTGCTTTGCGTCTTATGGATCGCAAGACACTGAGTACAAACAAACCCCAACATTACGGTGGGATGTAGATCCCAGGAGCCGAGGCAAGTTGAAGAGGACAATACTACGTGCGGGGGGATTGATTGGGCTTACCTTTGAGGATTGCTAGTACCAAAAGGGAGGAGTTCATGGATATTGCTTCAGATGTTGATTTGATTTTTAGGTTGATACTTGTAGTTGTCCTCTTTTTTTGTAATATTGACAATAGACAATTGTTGGTGTATTTGGCTATGAGATTAATGATATGAATATCAACTATTGTCACTTGATCAATCATAATTTAGAATGGTTTTACTTTTATATTTTATAATATATTTGAAATTTCAGCTTGTCTCAAATTCAAAATTCAAATATGTATTATGAATTTTCAATTTATGACATTAACATATTGATATTATAGTATTAAGGAATGTATTTGATGTTTATGAGTTCAAGTTTCACCTTATTTAAATCTCAAATGGTTTTATTTCAGCTTATTTATATAATTTAGTCACTATATCTTTATATTTTAAATATTTATATATTTTTTAATTAGCCGTCCCCAAAATTTAGAAATTTTTTGCCATCCCCTCATCTCGTAACTATGAATTCGCGCCTCTTGGAAATAATGAATTAGTGGCTCAAACATAGGAAATGATGGCTTTCGCCATTAATAATTAGTACAAATCCATCCATGCAAGAATCATACCATACATCACATCTAAAATACTCTGATTTATCAAGTCACCTGGGCAAGATAGAAGATACGAGCTCAAAATTCCTTGAGATATTCAATAGTTCCAAATATCCTTGTTTGAGGGTTTTCATCCCAAGACAAGTTCCACTATCAAGGTTTGTCCTTGAAGTGGTCTCAAACAAGGGTTTTGTCCTTGATGAGAAAGGAAAGGTAGAACCTTTACCCGGAAGGACTAATAAGATTCAACATATCACATAATGGCCAAGCATTCTTCTTTTATAATATAAGGAGCACACATCATAACTTATATCCAAGACCTTATAATAAGTACATTATCCAAAATTCACCCCCAAAAAATTTTGATAACATCATCGAAATATTCAAGTCCAATGCACATTGATTGATTGAGCAAACGTCATGTTTCATAAGGTTCTCTCGGATATTTTCTAACTCTCCGTCCATATATATGAAAAGGAACAAGCTCGAGAAAATGCGGAAAAAGGGTTCATAGCGCAGAAGGCAAGTAGGTTGATCCACAAAAATTGTGAAAATCGGCTAAGTCCTAGTCCTAGGAGCAATCATTTGGGACAAAATGCGCCATGATCGGCATGAAAAGCCTCCAGAGCGGCCCAAATAGCATTTGGGACATAATGGGACAAAAACTACTGCTGGCGCGCGCAAATGCCGGTTCAATCGAGAGAAAATCGACTTTAAAGCTAATCGGGATATTACAAATGGGACACAATTCGCGAACTGCCGGATTCGCGCGAAATGAGCATAAATGGATAAAAAGCAAAGTGGGACAAGTGGGGATAGTAATGCTAATGAACCGGCCTTCGCGCAAAAAAATCAGACAAGGGGCACTAAACATTTGGGACATCCGGGACGAAATGCGATGCGAAGGCGAAAGAAAGAGGTGAGGGCGATGAATCCATGTTGAGATCACGCCACGTGTCTCAAGGAGGAAAGTCAAAAGGGTCAAAGGCGGCGAGTTTTGAGGGGTCGACCGAGCTAATCAAAAGAGGACACGGGTCTATCATGGGAAGCAAGGAATGCGGAGCTCTGGGAGAAGTTAGAAAATTTGGCCAAGTCTAAGCCAAAAAGGCTAAAAGTAAAGGTCCACCCCGCGCCTGTCCTCCAACTTGCCTGCAGATCATGCCACGTATCAACAAGTGGCGGGGAGCGGGAAAAAGTGGAAAATGTTTGTGTTTAATCATCAAAAAGGTCAAAATTCAAGGAAAAACCCGCGGTGTGAGCAGAGGAGAAGACTGCTCGTCGGTCGGTGCGTGCCACGTGTCATCCAAGTGGCCAAAGAGGAAAGATTTCAAAACACGCTCTTCCTGCTTTTGTGCCCTAATTCTTCAACGCCATAAAATTTCGATCCAAGCTCTCGGATTTGCACGTTCTTTATATCAACGGAAAGTGGTGAAATTCTCTACAGCGATTAGGGGTCAATCTTGCGTTTTGGAGCTGCTGGAGGAAGAAAATCGAGAAACGGTGTGGACGAGTTCATGGCCGAAAATGACATTCGATCTTTTGCCAAAGCGACTGATTTAATGCGTAATGGGTCGCATTCTCCAAAATCCGGTCAAAGTGACAGGTATGGGTTTGAAAGGTCCCCATGCCGTTTTAATGCACTATCAAGAAGAATGGGCTCCCATGCCTTTGACGTCGTTTTGTCTCTATTCGACCCATGCAATGTTAAAAGCCGATTTGGCTCATTTTCAAAGGGGGAACATTTTTTTGGGCATAGTAGACTTCTTCTTTCACCTCCAAAGACAAATGATGGATGCTTAGGATCGAGACCTCTCCAAGGATCATGGGATTTCTTTTAGACCTCTCTTTAGTAATGCGTGTTTTGACATTGAAATGATAATGCAAGCTCTGGAATGGGTTTCCCAATCTCATTTGTATTATTTTGCTTGATTTGGATAATAAATTATACATTATCAAGTCCAAGTGTATGTCTTATGTTATGAACTTTGGTCAGAATCATTTGCATGACAAATATGTTTCACCACTCCTTTGGTGCATCACCATCTTTAGTTAGTTTCAATTTTTGCACTTCTACCCCTCTCCAAGTTAGAATAGGATCAATCTAAACCTCTGTAGTTTTAAAATATAGATCTAAATCGAGAGGAGTTTGAGGAACCATAATCCATCTAATCAAGATTCCTCTCTCGGTTTGACAAGTCCCCACACTTGGAGAGAGGTTTCCATGTCAGTGTCTCACACTGACGGGCCTTTGAACATCAACCTAGAAGTTGATGTGTTGGCGTCCAGTAGTGCTTTAATTTTTGCACTTACAGATTCTTTTAATTATCTAATTTTTTTAGCCTAAATGCTCAAAATACTTTATATTCTAATTAAATAAGTTCTAGTCTATTAGAGTGCTTGGCTTAAATAGGAATACATGATAATAATGAAGATATCTACTTAGAAAATGTCATCCAAGTCTTCCTTTAAATTTCCTTCCTTAAACCCACGGGGAGGAAAAATGGGTTAAGGTCTTCAAATCCGCTAGTCTCCAAAAAGGGCATGACAGAAAGAGTATAAAGAAGAAGGGCGTAATCAAGGTGATCTAAAGGTCTTTTAAGAAGATGATGTGAAGGTGGTAATACTAAGGGTATCAAGTGGTTATACAATGGTAGCAAATTTTGGTAGTAGGAAGATAATAGGAAAGCACACTAGGAAAAGCTAGGGTTAATGCCATCACGACTCTCACCAGTTACTAACTAGTAGTTCCTCTACTCCAACCCAATGCTCATTACGCCCATTAAGGCATGCATTTAAGGAGGTTAATGTATTGACCTATAAAGAGAAATAAGTAATATTTGTGAAAAATGAGGTGTATATATATGCCCCAACCAAATATCATCATGGATCCTGATAGTGTAACGCTAGATGTTATTCATGAAAGAAACATAATACACCAAAATCAAAGGAAAATATAGTAAATGAAGTAATAAATGAGAAATCAACTAAATGAAATATACCTACCTCGACATACCTTTCCACAAAAATGGACGCATGTTACTTGTTGTCTCAATTGTTAAGGGGCATAAATTTGCCTCAGAATTTGGAATCCTAATGATACAGAACTAAAAAGGAGAGGATATCAATGCGGCATATGATAAGGGTCTATGTGTAGGTATACACAAGATATGGGAACATAGCCTAGATGGGGGTGTTAGAATAGGTTTTTGATAAGAAGGCTAAGACAAGTCTAGATAGCCTATGGAAGATTGTAAATATGGGTGCTTAAGACAAGTCCAAAGAAGAAGGCTAGGTCAGGTCCGGATAGCTTATGGAAGATTTTAAAATATGGGTCTTATGATAGGTCTATGGAAGGCTGTAAAATAGGACTAGGTCAGGTCCAGATAGCTTATAAGGGAAGACTAAATTAGGTTTGGGAAACCTAGAAAAATGTCATAGGTGCATAGGCGTGAAATTAATCAACCAATCTAAAACGGGTCTAAAAAAGAGTAGAGTAACAAGATAAAAAGGACTAAATCGGGTCCATATAGCCTTCAAGGAAAGACTAAATTAGGTAGACAAAAACTAGAAATCATTATAAGATGCATAAACGGGAAATAATTAATTGGTCTAACTAGGCACCGAAAAGTATGAAAAGGGGTAGTTAAGAGGAATAGGTCAAGTCAAGATAACCTATATGAATAGACTAAATTAGGTGCAAATGAACCTAGTAAATTTTCATATGGTGCATAGAAGGGACATGATCGATCGATCTTGCAATCCCATAAATAATGAATCGCATGAATGTAACACTTAGAATCCCTAAACCTAACTAAGAGAAATCCAAGAAATGATACAACAATGGTTGAGAGAGAGCATCCTAAAAGCTAAAAGACACAAAAGATACTCGGTAGGGATGGTTTAAGGGAATATCCTTAAACCCTAATGCCTGTAATGGCCCACAAACTTAGTGTCTTCGAAATACAACACAATATTGTACAATGATCCATGGAGTCTCACAACTTCCTTCAAGTTAGTTATGTGTATCATCACTAGTCTTCCTATAAGCAATAAAATTATCCATCTTAAAAATATATATCAACAACAATAGTCGAAGAAAGATGACCCTTCTACGTTCCAAGAAATCCCAAAACAAAATCCATGAGGAATGATGACCCTTCTACCTTTTAGGAAAGCCTAGAACAAAATTCATACCCGGTTGCTCCCATGGCTTCTCGTGTACTAGTAGTGGTTCATATAACCCTACATTATGACTCTTTGTTGGGTCATTTGATCATAGTGGTTTTATCTTGTTAGTTGTTAGTATGTTAATATTAATAAAATATGTATGAGGCATGCATCTCAAGAGAGACGCCCGTTAATAAATGCCATGTTAGTATGTTAGTAAATTAATGTTTCGCATTAATTTACCAATGTTAGTATTTATTTGGGTATATAGTTAGTTGGTCCATAAGTTGGTTTGGGTCCCATAGGTAAACCACCCATGAAAGAATATATAAGCTTGGGAGCATTGTAACAAAATTTAATGGGAGATGTTTACATTGTAAAAGCTTTGATACTAAATATTATATAGTTCTTCCATTAACCTATGCAAATATTATTATCAGCAATATCAAAGCGCAATGGTTACAATGGATCCTTGAGGAATCCAACCATGGAAGAGCCATGAGGAGCATGTGGAAAGCTTGAGTTGAAATTTTTCTTTATCTGGTGAAGTTTTTAATTTTTGATTTTATTTTTCTTTAGAGTATACAAAAAAATTTGATTTTATATTTTAATTATAAGAAGAATTTATTCGAACTTTGTCTTTTCCTACAAGTGGGAAACAAAAATCACTTCAAATCTAATAAGGAATAATTATCAAGCAAAAAGATTTTTTTAATGGATGTTTGAATTGGAATAGTGCTCGAAAATATTTTCAAAGCCTATTAAATTTCATTGAAGAAAAAACAAAAAGTAAGCTTATGGGTTCCATCCTCTATGGTAAAAGATTGTTGGAAAGTTTATCACCATCTAATTAAAAATTGCTTGCGAAAAAGTCAATTGACAAGGGCATGATAAATGAAGTGTTGGCGCATGATCAATTATTGGTGAGGAATGATTATTATCGTTTATGAATATATGTTGGGCATGATTGGTGAAAAGAAAAGCTAGATGTGATGTTTGATGAGTGGGATATCCTTTAAAACATTTTTGTTAAATTTTTGGCAGTTTGTGTCAAAGTCATATTAAAAGTCTTACAAGTCGAAGGTGTCATTTTGCAAATTTGATGGCCGATGGAATTGTGGTTTTTTCCTCATCATGTCTTGGTCATCTAGCGACATGGCTTCCATCTTGGTCATCTAGCAACATGGCTCCCAACCATGACCGAAACCCTTCTACTCGAGCCTCCTCAAATAGTCCCCTTCCCACTTGAGCGTGACTTCGACCAAAGGAAGATCGAAACTTGATGATGGCGGAAGGGTCTATTCCAAGAGAAGTCAATCCAAAGTTCATTCCCATAAATTTTTCCTTCCTCTTGACTATGGAAACCTGAATATTCTTGCTCCTGCCTCAACCAAGCCCTTTGCAGTTGCTATTGACCCCACTCTCCATCAAATCAATGCCAATAGGGCTCAAGCTCTTTGAATGGCATCTCCCCCTCCTACTTGAGTGCGACTTTGACCAAAGGAAGATCGAAACTTGATGATGGCGGAAGGGTCTATTCCAAGAGAAGTTGATCCACAAATCATTCCCTGCAAGTTTTCCTTCCTCTTGACTATGGAGACCTAAATATTCTTTCTCCCGCCTCAACCATGCCCTTTGTAGTTGTTATCGTCCCCACTCTCAACCAAATTAATGCCAATAGGGGTCGAAGATCTTTGAATGGAATCTCCCACTGCTGTTGGAAATGATTCCTTGGTTGATGACTTGTGTGCTAGAAGCAACCCCTTGTTAGAAGCAAATCAAACTGCCCTTACTTTAGTCACAACAGACTCGTGGATAGGTCCGAGACGTAATGTTATGCAGTTAGTTGATAACCCCAAAATTAAGGAAAACAACTCGCCCCCTCTACTGCGTTTTAGTGGCGCCGATGATGCCTTCAATTAGTCGGTGAAAGAAATGGTTGATGATTGGATGCTAAATAAGGAATTGTTGTATGAGTCTACTATTTCAAATGAGGATTCGCTTAATGTGATACCAAAGAAAGGCTTTTGTTGGAGCAGGGTTTTCTTTCTAGAGATGTGGTTGGTTCTTGTAATGTCCCAACTCCGGGATCAATGGAAAATATGCAAATCAACAACCCTTCAATACACCAATCAACTGTAAATAGCTAAACTCAGTCAAACTACTTGTACCAGTTGAGTAGATGACTCAATAAACCCAAAAATAGGGGTTTAATGGCCTCTATCGACAACCCGTACAGCTACTTCCTCAACTGAACTTTAAAAATCAGATCTAAGCTTCACTGAATTGAGCATCTAACAAGCAATGGCACTGCTGAAATGACTACTGAAATTACTCACAACATTCAACATACTTCAACTCAGATTACTTCTGCTGTTATAGAACTCCAAGATACCATTAAACTCAGCCTTGTTCAACCAGCTACAAACAGTCACCCAAATCTCCTTATAAGGAATTATTATTGAGCATGCAATAATCCTGATCGCTGCATTCAGAGATATGTAATCATGCATAGAAATAGTCGATCCACTTTAGAAGATCATAAACCAATTATCAAAATACTTAGGCAATCACTGGATATTTTAGGCACCCACTATGCATTCCAGACATCCCAAAACAAATCACTGTTGCCCAGGAAATGGCAGCATATTTAATTGAATGGAAATCATATGAGGTATTTACCAAACTTGCTCTATTCTAGTTGCTGCCAAGAGGGACTGTAAAAACATCATACAAACATGCAAACAACTAGTCGATCCACTCCAAATAGCACTCCAAATCAGTCTACATGCAACATAGAAGAAGTCGCTGCCATATAGAAGCTATAATCTTACCATACCATGCACATATCAAGTCGTACCACCACAACAATGCATTAGATATTCATGAGGAATTTTGCTGGGCAATAGAGATCACATAACACAGATCTAATTGCTAAGAATGCTCCAAAAATAGTCACCAAATATGCCCAGGCTGGTCGCTGCACATTAGAGCAATTAAAACATGCTTTTAGACACCCAAATGGTTACACCATGAAATCACTGGCCAAGGGTAAATAGCAGTCTTAATTTATATTAAAATCAGATCCATATAACACCAACAATTAGCATCAATATGCCCTAGATGACTCGCTGCGACCAAGAGCTCCAAACCATGCCACTAACTCAATCGATTCACAACAACAATGCACTAAACCTGATCACAATCATCATTAAAGCAAGTCGCTGTAAAATAGGGCATGAAAGCATGCAAAAGGCTGACTGTACCACACTCAGAAATGCATACAAACAGCTCACAAATATTATGAAAGGGATCACTGATATTAGAAACCAATACACCAAAGTCGACTTGCCAAAAGTACTCCAAAAACACTTATTTTTGATCACAAATCAGATGCTACAGTGATCCGCTACAGTGAAAACATGCAGATTTGAATTGAATGGAAATCATATGAGGTATTTACCAAACTTGTTCTATTCTAATTGCTGCCAAGAGGGACTGTAAAAACATCATACAAACATGCAAACAACTAGTCGATCCACTCCAAATAGCACTCCAAATCAGTCTACATGAAACATAGAAGAAGTCGCTGCCATATAGAAGCTATAATCTTACCATACCATGCACATATCAAGTCGTACCACCACAACAATGCATTAGATATTCATGAAGAATTTTGCTGGGCAATAGCGATCACATAACACAGATCTAATTGCTAAGAATGATCCAAAAATAATCACCAAATATGTCCAGGCTAGTCTTCATCTAAAAATTCACTAAAGCCAAAGACATGGATCTCACTTGAGATTGCACAAATAACTTCTTCAAATTGATTCTCAATAACCAGCTACAAAGATCTCCCAAGCATGAGAGAGAGAAAGAAAACATCAATGGGCATGCATCCCAACTCCAAGCATGGAGTATCAAAATAATCTCATCATAACATAAGTCTCATAATGATCCTAGCACTCCTTTTATAACCAAGGAGGCACAAAATTTGAAATCCCTAGGAGAGGGAAATTATTAAATAAAAGCAGTTTATCTTTCCTAGGTGTGGCGTCCCCTTTTCTAAGGGTGATTTTATCAATAAAAGCCACCTAAATATTTATTTAATTAATTCCCCATTTAATTTTATATTTTGGGAATTAAATTAAATAATCTACATAATTAAATAATTATTGCTTTCTAATGTCAAATGATAAAAATCACTCTCAAGGAAATAATATTTAATTATTTAATATAATTTTCCCCTTGCAACACCCCAAAGCCCATGGGGAAAAGTAGGCTAAGGGTCTTCAGAAAATGGGGACATTACAGTTCTCCTCGGCTAACGCAGATAGAGGGATCTGAAGTACCTCCTTCCCTCGATCATTCTGGCCCCAATCTAGAGCCAACGAAGGAATATTTCAACTTTTTTCTCATTGATAATAAGGTACTTTGAGATTCGTGTGCTTCTGGAATCCCAGGGAGTGATTTTTTATTTCCTACAAAAGATGTTGTATGAAGAGGCTTTCAATTGTTGGTGTGTTACAATCGGGAAGCTAAAGGAATTTCACTAAATTCTTATAGGGTTCTTGGTTCAAAGTATGTGTTTATTGATTAATTTGGAGTCTGGGTGCTCATCATGTTCTCCAATACGAACTTGGAACATTGTTGGCATCCTTGCTTATGTTCAGTCATGGAGGGTATATTTCAATCTTGAAGATTATGATTAGGAACACTACCCTCTTTGGCTTGAATTCCCATCCTTTCCTGCTGCTTGGGCCCTTTTGTTGACCTTTTTCTTGTCGGTTCAGAAATTACTTATTCTAGATGGTCACCAAAATTCTTATAGGTCCAACCCATGGAAGTGTGTGTGGAGGTTGATCGGAATAAGAAGCTAACACCGTTCATCTCTGTTGCACTATAGATGGTATCCGCCATGAGAAAGTTAGCTATCTGAATATCCCAAATGCATGCTTCGCCTGTCAAGTGTAGGACCATCTAATCAGAGATTTCCCCCTACACACCCACATATGAAGTGGTTGTGAACGAGAATGGTAAGACATCCCCTCTTCTACGAATAAGAGTGGAAAGACACCCCCCTCTGCTGCCAAAGCGAACAAGTTTGGAAGCAACTCTTTGCCTCCAATTCAGGCTTGGGAAGAAACGCTTCACATTCTCATAAAGAGCTTGTCCTAGGTTCTAATTTTTCAGGTTTTGCTCGCAAAAGTAACACTGGTGTGTTTGGTAGTTAGGGTAATTGTTTGGAAGGGTTTGTTGCTCTAGGAGCTAGAGCAATGAAACCTCGTGATGGGGTTCGTGGTACTTGTCATGCTTTTCAACCCTAAGTCATTGGTGCCATAGGTTCAAAACTATATGATATGGAGATTGAGTTTGAATGGCAACCGAAAAGAAACAAACATAAAGTGCCCTCCTCGCCATCTGCATGGAAGGTGTGACGCATCTTAGCCCTAAGCCACAAGAATAGACTTATAAGGACACAATGATCTAGTGCCCTAACATCATGCCCTTAGCTTTGAGATGGATAATCGGTTTAGTAGCCTTGGACTTCTTCCTCTTTTGGAATGAAGCTCTCCATTTTGTCATGGAATGTGCATGGGATAACAATTCCCATTCAAAAGCAATTTGTGTGTGGTATTTTGCAGCAAATTAGTCCAAACATTGTCTTCCTCCAAGAAGTCAAATCTTACGGTTTGAGCTTAGAAACAAGATGAACTATTGTTGAAATGGCCCCTCCAGGCTTCCCAACACTAAGAGGGAAGTGGAGGGGTGGTTATTGCCTTTTCTTCACATCTCCATAATTTTGCAGTTGCTCATGGCTCTGACCCTAATGATCCTTGTGTATGAATCACTCTTCCGGGTTCAAGATAGGGTGATTGGGTTGTGTGTTGTTTATGCACCCAACCTTTCTTCTCGAGCGGCGTAGGTTGTGGGGTTGGATGGCTTCTTCCCTTCCAATTGATGAGTGGATTATTGGTGGGGATTTTAACATGGTGAAGTGGGAGCGTGATAGACATGGTGGTTTGGGCTCTGTGGTCAACAACACGAAAAGCTAACCTAAGGCCGATGCAAATTCTCTCCATCACTTCGATCCCATCTAAAAGGAAAAAGAGATAGATCATGGCAACTTGTTTACTTGGTCCAACTATCGGCGAAGTTCAAAGAGTTCAAGCCTGTGTTGACCATTTTTATGGCCCTCGTGAGGGCATGAATTTTTCTCGCCGAAGACGACCCGTTGAAGTTTTTATGGACGCTACAGCTTGGATGATCTTCCAATTCGGACTTTGGCCTTTTTGGGTCTTGTGATCGATTCTTCGCCCTCTACCTTATTCAAATTGAATGTTTCTGTTGGCTAGATTTTCTCGCATAGCATCAAACCTAGGCGGTCATGAGATAAATCTCCCTCATTTAACCGGTGAGGCTCTCCGTGTCGATTTGTCAATTTAAGTATGCTAATATCTAAATGGGGTTTTATTTTAACTACTCGGTTCATGAACCATAATCAATAATTCTCGGCAGTAAGTAAGTAGTTGTTTAAAGAAAGGAAAAGTTATAGAAGAAGGTAATGAAATAAACATATAGAAGAAATGGGAAGATGTGCATCCCAATCAAGATGGCAGAGTTGATTGCATGCACATAGAAGAAACCAATAGATATAAACACGAAATTCTAAAACAAAGGTAGCTCTAGATCCGATCTAAAATAACACAAAGTTTATTAAGAGATCTAAAATTAAAAGTAAGAAACACAAAGTACACCGTGACACAAAGTTCTCCTAAACTGCTCCTTTGTATTCCTTTGCTCCAAGTGGCTCTCAGGGGTTCAAGCACAAAGTCTAGAACACAAGATTGCTGCTTACAAATTCTCGATCATTAACCGGAGGTTCTTCTCCTACTTATAGAATGTAGGAGGGAAAGTACAAATGAGAAATCTAACTGAACTGAAACATAAACAACAAGTAAAGATGACATTTGGCAATCATCCTCAACTAACTTCTCCTTAAGTGACACATGTATCACTTAACTAATAGAATTGTTCCACATGACTTTTAAGTAATGGTTGCAAAACCAATAACTTAAAGTTTTACAATTTCATCCGGGAACATAGAAAATAGAAGAAGAAAGAATAGAAGAAGTCATGCCAGCTGTAACATTTATGTCTTCTTTTTGTTCTGATATCGGATATACTTGTCGAACATGTGATTCAACATCTTCCCATCTGTTTTAGCCACTGCTTCCTTCTCTGTCCTGAACTGCAGCAATCCTTCATTCAACACTTTGATGCACGCTTCCACATCTTCCAAGCTCGGCCCAAACCTCGCAATATCCACTGCAGCGCCACCAGTCTGCTAATAGAATTCATCGTGAAAGGCTTAGTAGCTTTATCAATTCTCTTTTGTACCATCAGAAGAGACCCTTCTAGGGAATTAGGCACCTTGCTAGGAATGATCCGCACGTATGAAGTAACACCTCCGACCACGTCCTCCTCAGTGAAAGAAATGATACTGTCTGGTAAGGATGATGTCCTACTCTCAAGTGCCTACATCCTCTTCAGCAAAACTCTGCAGATCTCCAAACGGAAAGATACACAAACTCTAAACTCTAAATGCTTCCCTTCTCAACCGATCCATCCGTCTGATTTGTTCTCGCAACCAATACATCTCCCGGCAGCTTGTTGATCTCCCCAAAGTACTCGGTGTTACTCTCGGCCAAGAATCGCTTTCATGTCCACAATGCTCGTTACCGATTTAGTGGTGATTTCTTTGCATCATCCATAACCTTCAGGCGGGCGGCACTTCTCCAAGTTGTATAGAAGCTTGACGCATAATCAAATCCTTCCATTCGTCAATAGCTTTTACTTGATTGCTTGCATCCTCCATTTCCTGCATAAGATGATCACTCACCGCTCTGAAATGGGTGAATGGAAGGCTTAGCAACCTTGGCTATGATCTCGCACAATTGAGATACTTGCTTCAAGTTCTTCTCTTTCTCCGTCTTTTCACTGTCAAGCCTAAGGAAAGAGCATCTATCAATGTCTTGCGTGTCCTGCTTCAATCCTTCAAAGGGTGGCTTGACCGAGGGGTACTCTGGTTACTGTAACATCTTCTTCGTGAGCTCCTCCTCCTTTCCTTCTGCCGGAATTGATATCTCAGCAAACTTCTGCCCTGATTCCTCGATGATCAACCTAGAAGTTGCTTTAGCAACTTTAGGCCTTCTATCTCTTCCACCCAGATTCTGGAGTGGCTACAAGTCATGCTCTTCTAATTTCATCTCCATTCTCGCTTCTGGAACCAACTGCGAAGCCAACCATTCCGAGAAGTTACTTCTCGGAGAATGAGAAGTCGCTGAGTGCACTACCATCTCCCGCTCTGCCTCCTCTCCATCAGAAAGTGCTACGGTGTTATGGCTGCCATCCTCTGAATCATCCAAGGACAAAGCTCTTTCGAGCTCCGCTATCTGCAGCTTCAACATCTCCTCTAGAACAGGGGCTGAATGGAGCAGCTAAGGAGAGAAGATGAATGTCCCCAGATTCAGTGGAGGCATGGAAGTGTCCTGCTGAGGTGCAACAATTGGTGAAGTATCTTGGGTCTTTGAAGCTGGAACCAAAGTCATGTCTGTGGAAGTGATCTTCTCCTTAGATTGAGATCTTCTATGAACTTTCAACTTCTCGACTTTCTCTGCTTTCTCCTCGTGCTTCGCTGAGGGAATCTCCTACGCCGAAGTTGCCTATGACTTGATTCATCAATACTTCATCAAGGCAATATCCCTTCGTCAGCAACCAGTTTGAAGTATTCACCAAAACAACTCCAGATCTTTCTTCAAGTGTATGGCAGCCTCCTACGTTATCCTGAAGTATGGCTTTATCTCCTCCCATTTGATGGTAAGTGTCAAGTACCACATTCCCATCATCTTTAAGATCCGCAGTATCCATGCTAGTCCAAAGTCAACACTTGCTTTGGCTTTGAGCTGCTGCTGAAATCTCTCTTTCTAACCTCGTACTCACTTTTGCACTTCATCCAGAAATCTTCTAATGAAGGCACATGTGCGTACTCCTGGGAGATCATCTTCCTGGCTACTCCAAATGGATCGAAGTTCAGCCGTGCAGGGAAGAACTCTTGCTCATACTCGGATAACATCTGCGTCTCCATCCCTCGAGCTCTATGAATGCTAATGCAGCTGTAATGTCCCACAGTGATTGGGAAGAAGCCCGTAGACTTGTGCCGCTTTGACTGAAGGTCGTGTAACTCCACAAGTTATCTGCTCAGCTCCATGGCGATCCATCTATCATTCGGATACCTGGGCATCTTTATTGGTACTCCGTAAAAAACCCGTAACCCTGAGGTATGTGAAATCTGCAAACTGAATGAATAGACTGCCAATCTTGGACACAGCTTCCCACGCTTCCTTGCTTACCCTGTTGGCCTTTAAGTCTTTGTCTAGCCTGCAAATGAAATCATAGAAGAATTCATCGTTGACCACTTTGAAATCTTTCTCGCATGCAGGTACAGTAAGCTATGGGTAGCATTCGAAAATGGGGTCCTTAGAAAGAACACCACATCTATCCAGCTTGGAAAAGACGCCTTGTGAAGCTGCAACATACACCAAGTAGGAAGTCATTTTGAAGCTGAAAGTACGCTTCACGTTCCGGAGTTGCTCACCAATGTTGTCGCTAATAATTTCCGACCAATTGATTATGGAATCAATTTTGTTGACTTCAATGGTCCTGATGAAAGCATACATCCATGTACGGAAAGTGTAAGCATTTGCCTCGCCATTCATCCTGCATAGCAATTTGACGACATCATCTGCCTCCTGCACCAAATTGGACCGTGGAAGAGTTCTCGGGAACTTTGAAGGGGATCTAGGCTTCTTCATGAACCGGCTATTCATGATGCTCACACAATCAGCTCTATGCTTTTCCCACCTACTGTCAGCATCCTGAATGCTAATAGAAGTCACCACCTTTCGTACTGGAATCTTCAAACAATAATTGATGAACTCTGCGTCCAAACGAATTATTGTCTTTCCCGAAGCATCACGCACTGATCTGGATGAAGGATGATAAGATCTAGCACACTCCATCACGAACTCTGGCAATTGGGCTGTACATGGAAAAGCTGCAGCTCGGATAATTCCACTACTTTTGACCGCACGCATGAGTGAAGTCTTTCCCTCTCTGGATCTATCAATCAAATCAGCAAGAGGTTCCGGGCCTAGATCTGTGTCTCCTATGTCTGCAAGTTTGGAAGCAATGCATGACTCCATCGTGCTTTCTTTTTCATCTCCCTTCGCCATGGCTTTGTCTATCTTCGTCTGAATAATTCTTTTTCTTCTAACTTGGCCGGATTTCTTCAATACTGGTGCAGATCTGGACAATTCTTCAGATTCGAGAGGATATTTGCAATGTATTGGACATTGATAAAAACTCCTTTTCTTTTGTAAAGCACCATAATGAATTCCTGCAATTTATTTAGACAAAAATGGCCACCGGAGCATGAATAGTGAATTTTAATTGTAAAAATCTGCACTTTTCAAGCCTGCTGCCCCAAAAATTGATGTTTAATTTGCACATAAAGAGAGCATGAATCCTTTCAACAACACCTGAGCACCTGTAACACCTATGCAAACAATTATGCAGACAAAGATCAACCTCCTTCAAAGCATGCGCCAAATTTGGAAGCTTTTAGCCTTGTTTCCACCTTGCCTGAGCAAAATCCTTCTTCAAATGGGGCGCACTTTTCCTCTTGGCTGCAATTTTTTACCTATGAATTAAATAATTCACCCATATGGCTGCCCATGCTTATATAACCCTCACAATTCTATAATTAATAATTGCCCTTCCTATTCCTGGCAATTAATTAATTAAAAATCATGCTTCTCTCTTTAAAAATAGCATGTTTAAGGACAGCCATCCAATAAATTAAATTAATCCAATTTAATCCTTCACACTTCACTTCACTTAAGCTTCACAATGTGCCTTGACCATAGCCACTGAAAATAGAATTTAATCTAATAATTTAATGCCTCAAAAATCATTAAATATATCCTAAATGGGGCGCACTTTTAAATAAATTAAATTTAATCAATTTAATCCATTTAATTCTATTTCTTTTATTCCCCTTTGACTTCTTGACTTTCTTCCATGCTTGGGCACCTATTTTAGAAGGAGAAATAATTAATTAAATCCACTTAAAGGCTGCCATCATCTCACCAAAGGGGGCACTTTTTTGCACAATATAATTCTATTTTTAAGAATTTTTCACAATGGGATTCTTTACCCTGCAAGGCAGCCCCGGAAATCCCATGATCCACTTAAGTGATTTGACTTTGACAATGGGATTATTTACCCTGCAAGGCAGGCAATAAAATCCCATGATTTCACTTAAGTCACTTTCCTTTTATTTCATCATGAGAATTTTTACCCCGCCAGGCAGGTGCAATAAATTCCAACTGCTCGCAACCTCTAACTTTCCCATTGCAGCTTAAGTGAATTTTATATCACGGGAAAAAGTACCCTAGCCAGGTACAAAATTCCCACCTTGCCTGTTGCTTCCATTTTTCCCATTGCAGCTTGAATCCTTTGTTTTCCAAAAATGCGCCCAACCCCGCAGGGGCTTTTCCGTGCACGACTTCGCTTTTTCCCAGTGATCCAGACCTCCGATGGCGACTTCCTCCGGGCATAACACACGTATATGTTTTCCAGCTGCTCTAGGCCAAAAATCAGGGCAAAGGATTGTTCTAGAGAAATTTCACAGAAAACGAAACAGGACGACACAAAAACACCAAAAATTGTCAAAAGTTACAAATAAAGCCCAAAACTTATTCCAAGTTAAAACCCTTTTGGTACATAGGAATAATGACATGTTCGATCATAATAGAGTTAAAACGAGCACAAATAGCCTTATACGAGGCTCAAAATAATTAAATACAAATTTCCTGCGCAGACAAATCCCGACGACATAATATAACAATTTTGGGCATCTAGGTATTTTGCGAAAAAACGCTAATATGGCTCTTTGGGAATATTTTGACGCTACAAGAACTTTCAGCAATAAAAACACAAAACGACCCATTATTTTAAAAGTACGAAAAATTTTCTGGATAGGGTAATCATGATTTCAAAATGAAATCTGGGTGACACCATTTCCCATTTGGATTCAAAGGACTTTCGTGCCCTTTTCTATAAAGTGTGGAACCTTTCCTTGCATCTAGTTGGTGATTTAGGATGATTTTTTTGGTGGGAAGCAACAATCTGCCAAACAATCAAGTTTATGAGAGGCAAAGGTAGGATGGCTACGTGGAAGCGAAGGGGGATATGAAAGATTCTCATCAACTTGAAGATTCTCACATTGCCCTTGAAGCTAATCTACATAATGCATCCTTTCAAGAGGAGGTTGAGAAGTTGGAGTCGCTTGTTCATCGTGGCGAGGAGGAGTATGGTGCCCATATTCATTCTCGTCTTCAATGGATCCAAGAGGGTGATGAGGGCTACAAGTTCTTTTTTGACTTCCTTTAGAGGAAGGTGGTGGTTGAGAAGGCACTGGCTTCATCGACCTCATACCTCGATAGAATGAGAATCCCGCTGAAATCAAAAATCTGTTTAGCCTCTATTTTCAGAATATTTTTGCTCCTTATTCTCTAACAACTAGGGTTGTGGCTACCAAAGATTCCTCTTTGAGTTGCAGAGTTGTTCCCGTAAAGTGTTAGTCGAGATAAGGATAGACTGGATAGAGACCTCTCAAAGGAGTAGCTACATGTTGCCTTATTTTCAAAACAAAATGGCAAGTCCTCTGGTATGGATGGCCTTCCTTGTGAATTCTTCAAGGCCATGTGGGATTCTATTAATTGGGCAACGATTTCTTTTCTCTCTAGTTTCGAGGGTCTCTTTTCCGGCATCTTTTAAGTCTCTCAATCAAAGGTAGATCAAATTGATTCCTAAAAATTCTCCCAAGGAAACTTTTGGGAGGTGGCGGCCTATCACATTTCTCACTATTGCTTATAAAATCATTGCTAAGGCTTTGGCTCTGAGGATTTACTCGGTTGCTAAATATGTGGTTCATCGAGAGCAGGCCAGGTTTGTTCAAGGAAGGTTTATGCTTGACACTATGGTCTCGACTTTTGAAGCTTTGTATTGGGCTAGGGATATTGGGCAGCAGTCCCTATTTCTAGCAATTGACTTTGACAAAGTTTCATGTCCCTTTTAAAGGCTGATCTTTCTTGAATACCTTAAACCATTTTTCTCCCTATGGGCCTAAGGAAGCCGGGGAAGACTTGGATGTCATTTTGTTGTTATTTCGATAGTTATTTTTAATATTATCATGTATTGATATTGGAAAGCCTAGCGCTCCAATAGAAGAATTTATTTAATTAGAAAATAAAGTATTTCGAGAATGTAGGATCCAAATACAAATTAGATCATTAAAAGTTACTTTTTAAAAGGGTCAGCCATCATTTCATTGGAGCACCCCTTATTGTTATGAAAGGAGGTCATTTGGCCATTTGAGGATTATGTTTTGGTGAATTTGCATATCTTGGTAAGGGTTTTCTTGTGAAGCACCTTTCCTACCTCTCTCAAGGACGAAAACCCTTGATTGAGGGCTTCGGAGTTTGAAAACCCTCTCACAAGGATTTATGTATGCGGGATGGTTTGAGAGCAATAAATTATGTAATGTCCCCAAATGGATATATTTTACCCCAAAAGGAATAACAACAATTCCCACTACAAATAGTAGATTATAGAAGATAGATAAAAAAATTTAAATGCAGATCTGAATTTATATGGGAAAATATGACTTGCCTAGGGTATGCAAATCAATCAAAACTAAAGCAAAATCACTCTTTTTATCATCAAAATAAATCATCTGATTTTATTATTGAAAGGACACATGAAAAGTGCCACATTGGAACCTAATTGAAAGCTGAAATATTTATTAAAATTCTGTAGTTGTACCCTTCACAGACACAACTAAAAGCACAAATTCTTTGGCCCAAAAATTGCACAAAGTGGCTGATTTATTATCCAAAAATCTGATTAATAAACTGTAACTTAGATTTTATAATAAACGGCTCTAAAACACTCCAATCACCTCTCTATATAGGTCGCTCCACCATGAACAAGCAGGAAATTAAAGGGGGATCACAACAACAATTATCCTCCTTCAAACCATAGCCCAAATTTGCAAATCTTGTCTTCAAATACTGCTGGAAAACACTGCTGAAATATATCTTTGAACACCAATGGAAGCTCCTGAATAGAACTCCCTCTCAAAAGAAAGAAGAGTTTTCATTCTTCTCTCTAAGCTTAAAGAGGGTTTTCGTCCTCTAAAGCTAACTTCAAAGGGTTTTCGTCCTTTGGAGTTGTTATGCAAAGCTTACAAGCTCACACCAAAATTCAGAATTTGTCAAAATGCAAAAGATATCTTTCCCTTGCAAGTCAACTTGCTTTTATAACAATTTTTGGCCTTTTTGCCACCCACAACCACCAATCAAATTTCTTTGGCTGCATTTAATAATTTCTTTTACCTTTTTTCCTCCCCAACATGGGTCACATTTTCCTTGGGGAAAATAAAATAAAATAAAGTGACTTTCTTTTTCTAATTTTATTTTATCACTTTATCTTTTCTTTTCTTTTCTTTTTTCACTTTGTCATTAATAAATTAATAAAGTGCTTATAATAATATTTTAAGATGCACTTTATGATTAATTTACTACAATTTAGTATCCCTTTTTCTCATCTCGTAGCCGTCGGAAACAATGTGTTGGCTAGATTTTCTGCACAGCTGAAAACCTAGGCAGTCATGAGATAAATCTCCCTCATTTACCGGTGAGGCTCCCATGTATGATTTTTATCAATTATGGATCTGAGTAACTATTTGTGGGTTTTACTTTAATTGCAAAGCTCATGAGCCATAGCTAGGCAATTCTACAGCAAGTAAGCAACTGTAAAGAAATATTTGCAAAAGGGGGAAATAATTGAATCCGGGAAGAAAGCAAAGAAGATGTGCAATCCAACCAATAGTTCGCAGAGTTGGTCTCATGCACATAGATGAAACAAACAGATCTCACAATACAAAATTTAAAGAAAATGAAAGTTTCAAATCTAGATCTGAGATAACACAGGTTTATGCAAAGATCTACACAAAAGTAAGAAACAAATGCACCGTTGACACAAAGTTCTCCAGAAATCTGCCTCCTTTTAACTCCTTAGCTTTCAGAAAGATATCAAGGGTTTTAGCTCAAAGTCTGGAACACAAGAATGTTGATTATAAATTTTGATTATCGAACCCATAGGCTCTTCCTCTATTTATAGTGTATAGAGGGAAATTACAAATAGGAAATTTTTTAATGAATTACCACATGTTGAAGCTATGAAAAAGGGAAGAAACTGGCAATCTTCCTCCTAGAATTCCTCTTTGCATGACATGCATGATTTATAACTGAAAATAGAACCTTCTATTTTGCATGTCTGCCACCTATTTCCAAGTAATTGACTTCTTCCAGTAACTTGAAGTAACGACTTTTAAACCAATCACTTAAGTTTTACAATTTAATTGATTACTCAATTACTTTGTCAAAGAAAATAAGAGAAAGAAAGAGGAGAAACTAGAAATAAGTTGCTACCCTCTCACTCTTGTTTTTCAATACTCTGCATGTTGATCCAACCTGTACTACACCTCTTCCTCATGAATGATCTGAATGATATCTCTACCTTGAATCCAATTTTCTTTTTCATATGTTGTTGAATCATTTCCTTTGATTCTCACCAAACTAGATCCGAAAGCGGTGATTGTGATTTTCTTGCGGGCGTTGCCTCTGACTGTTTTCCCTCTTATCCTTGAAGCTTTTGCAGTTCTTCTCCAGTACGTGCACCAATAAAATGCTTGCCATAAACAATTCAAACAAAACTCATCATCTTTTATTTTTAATTGCATATGAGCAATTTTAAATTCTGGACAACACTCCGGGTGAAGGAAAATACAAGTAAATTCAATGAAGGCTTCAACTGAAAAATTGGGAGCATATGCACAAGCTCTTGAAAGGAATTTTCCATGCAATGAATTCCACATGGGCTGCATTAGAAACAAGAGAATGAATTTTTGCTAGAAGCCTTTGCAATTATGAGATCTGGATCTATTTCTTCCTCTAATTTTGAAGATATATTCAATGTATTAGAAATTGACTTCTTTTTTCACCAATATGCGCATAAATGAAGTATTCCTGCAAATAATTCAGACAAGTATGCAGTCCATTGCATGAATATTTAATTTCTTCACCGAGATCAAATTATAAAGTCTATTGCCTTCTATTTTCAAACTTCATTTGCATGTCAAGCAAGCTAAAAATATTATTTTATTCACTCATGCACTCACATCAACATGCAGATGCTTTGAATAATAAAAAGAAAGCTTCTCTACCCAACCCTAGGCACCAAAATTGGATGCTTCCCAGAAATTAATAAAAAAAGTCCGCTTTTAAGCATTTAGCTATGCCAGAATGGGTCGCACTTTTTGGCTAGAAGTCATGTTAAAAATAAGAAGTCAAAGCAATGAGAATTTTTACCCTGCAAGGCAACTAAGAAATTCCCGCTTTTCACTTAAGTGACTTGTCTTTCATAATGGGAATTTTTACCTGCAAGCGTGCAAGAAATTCTGCTTTTCACTAAAGTGACTTGTCTTTCATAATGAGAATGTTTACCTGCGCAAGGCGAGGCAAGAAATTCGTCACTTTTCACTTAAGTGACTTGTCTTTCATAGTGAGAATTTTTACCTGCAAGGCGGACAAAAATTTCTGCTTTTCACTTAAGTGACTTGACTTGATGAGGAAAAGTAACCTGCACAGTGCAGCAAGAAATTCCTGCCTACCTGCCACTACCAAAATTCTCATTGGCAGCTTAAGTGATTCCTTCCAAAAAAATGCGACTTGCATGAAAGATAGCTCTTTTCCAAAAGTGCAACTTGCATTATGACTTCTGCCTTTAAAATTGCGTGAAAATTCGTCACTTAAGGCAACGTGGAAATTGGACGCAGAAGGCAACCTTGAAAATTGCGACTGGCATGAAGACTGCATTTCTTTCCTTTTTTGGATTTTTGGTGAAGAAAACACAAGCATAGAATAAAATTTTCCTTTTTGGAAAGGGTCCGGAAGATGTAGCAGCAAAACTTGCATGTGCCATAACTTTCATTCCGTGGCTCCATTTTAGGTGTCGTTTTCTCTAAAAGTGCATATTTTCTCGAGCTCTACACATTGATGGCAATATTTTTCTTATTTTCATAAAATCCATTTTTGCACCTTTTTGGACCAAGCGACTTCTTGCAATCTTCTGAAAGAATCCTGAGCTCTGATCGCCTTTAGACAAATTAGTAATTAAAAATACTAGATAGCTTTTCAAAACCCTAGGCCTGGGGAAAGATTTGGCAAGAAGAATGAATAGGCTACGGAATTGCCGGAGAAAACAAACCAAAACACGAAAAAAGAAATAAAACAACAAAAACAACTGCGGCAATTGCTAGAAAAATTTCTCCATTTAGCTGATCTGCAAAAAATTCTTCCCCGGGTGAATGTTCTGTGGTAATAATGATGGGGTGAAGTGCTTTATATAACCTAAATCCTCCAATTTTAGCTCAATCTATTTTTAAAAGAACTTTATTTATTTAATAAATAAATAAATAAAATTCTCTCAGACAAAACCTGGCGAAGGGATAGAGTGAGTTTTAACATGTGGGTACTTGGGGAATTTGGCTTTTATGACTCTCTGGGATACCTTAGAACAATGCAAACAATTGCAGAAAAAACAAACACAAAACAACCCATTACTTTGAAAAGAACAAAAAAATTTAAAAGGGGTAGTCCCAGATTTTAGGGTGAAATCTCGGGGACACCACAATGAATGGGCCGAGGTCTTCGACCGAGAAGGGGATATTACAAATTATCATTTTCTTGGATGATTTATCTCTTTTGGATCAATAATCTATTTATTTGAAGTGGAGCGACCCACTTGGGAGAACTATTTAGTATGTGTTGATGATAAGTTGATCAATCTGAATTTATTATCTTATTCTCCATATTTTTAAAAGCCAAGATCTCAAGTTTTGTGAATTTTGGAGGTGATTTACTATTTTTCCAAGCTTGTTGAAGTTCATTGGTTAAGGGTTTCCAAAATTAATTATTTCCAAGCTCAATTCTGATTTCTAACAGCTGATTGTGTTTGTTAAGGATTTTTAATATTTTTGGCATAAGAATCGAAGTGTGTTAACAAGGTTTAACCCACCTTTGAAGAGTTTAATTTTTCAAGGAGATCGCTGCCCTAGGAAGGGCATAATTTGCAAGTTGTAGAGTTGATATCAGTCATCTACAGCAGCTCACTAATCTGATTTTTAAGTTTTACATCTCAGCTCCTTGGTCATTTCTTGAGTCCCCCTAAAAAGGGACATTACACAAAGCATATGATCAGATTGATTGGCCCTTTATGTAATGTCCCAACTCCGGGGTCAATGGGAAATATACAAATCAACAACTCTTCAACACTCCAATCAAATGCAAATAGCAAAACTCAATCAAAACTATTTGAACCAATCACATAGATGACTCAATAAACCCAATTAAAGGGGTTTAATGGCCTCTAACGAGTGGCTCACTCACAGCTGAAACTATACTCCTTAGAAATCAGACTTCTTTGACCAATGAGCTCATGCAAACATACTCTAAAATCAGCCCTTCAATACCATAGAGACATACAACTACCAGCTTGCCAATGTGAGGATGCTTCAGTCATGCAATCAACTATGAATCACTGTCAAAGTGATGACGAAATCATACTTCAAACTCAGCTCAAATTACTTATACAATTTGCTGCTGAAAGGAGGTTCAAAATACATCACTAACCCCTAACAATTGCTCTCAAAGAGTTGCTGGTATTTAGTGAATTAAAACACACAGTATGCTGATCATATATGACTTAAATATGCAAGAAAACCCTTGATACTCCAACCCAATGAAGTCGCTGGTAATAAGACTGTAAATGCTCATTGATTTGCTCCTAAAATGCCCCAAAACAAGTCGTTGTTGCCCAGGAAATGACAGCGGATTTAGTTGAATAAAAATCATATGAAGTGATCACCAAACTTGCTCTACTTAGGTCGCTGTCAAGAGGGACTGCAAAAACCTTATACAAACATGCAAGCACCTAGTCGATCTATTCCATATAATACTCCCAATCAATCAACATTCATCATAAAGGAAGTTGCTGCCATATAGAAGTTATATCTTCACAAAACCACACACACACCCAAGTCATACCACCATAACCATGCATTAAACATTCATGGGAAAATTTGCTGGGCAGTAGAGATCACATAACATCAAGCATAATGCAAGTCGCTGGCCAAGAGAGACATCAATCATGCAAATAAATAATTAGCACTCACTCCAACTGAGTCGCTGCCAGGAGGGAGAAAACAGCAGTTTATTACAGCCCAAATTCAAACCATGCACATCCACAGTAGTCGCTGGAGTTATAAAAATAAAAGCAATTAATTTGCAGGATATATATAGCTCCACCCTTGCATCAAACATTCAATATGCCCTCCAGATGAATTCGCAGATTTTAGACCAACATACAGCAGTTTAAAATCATCCACAACCAATCAAAAACACACACAGGGTTTGCGCCAAACTTGTCTAACATAAATTCACTTAGCAAGAGCACAAAATACTCTAAAAACCAGCACTAGATATTGTATTCAAACAGCCCATAAACATTAATGACAAGTTGCCAAAGCTAGGAAGGAAATTACCAACAAATCGATTTGCCAAGGATAATAATAAGTTCTTCAATTGATGCCAAAAGAAACCAGCTCACTAACTTCCCATGCAAGAGAGAGAGAGAGAGCATTAATGGGCATGCATCCCAACTCCAAGCATGGAGTATCAAAATAATCTCATCATAATATGTCTCATAATAATCCTAGCTCTCCTTTTATAAACAAGGAGGCACAAGATTCGAAATCCCTAGGAGAGGGAAATCATTAAATAAAAACAGTTTATCCTCCCTAGGTGTGATGTCCTCTTTTCGAAGGGTGATTTTAATATTAAAAGCCACCTAAATATTATTTAATTAATTCCCCTTTTTAATATGCATTTTGGGAATTTAATTAAATACATTACTTGCTCCATAAATATTAAATAAGAAAATAAATATTGCTTTATAATGTCAAATGATTAAAATCACTCCCGTGCAATATTATCTAATTATTTAATATAATTTTCCCCTTGCAACATCCCAAAAGCCCATGGGGAATGATATTTTAAGGGTCTTAAAAAATGGGGACATTACACTTTATTTTTGAGATGTTACCTGTTTGAGTTTTGGCCCCGCTACATTACTATGGTGTCCACCATTTTCACCAATGTCTCATCCTTTGTTTCTGTCAACAATTCCTTGTCCCCGCCGATCCTCCTCCACCAATCCATCTGCTAAGGGTGCCCCTTTGGCCCCTTATTTGTATGTTCTGATGGCAGATGTTCTTGGTTATTTTATTGAGGCTACTCGAATGGCTGGTTAGATTCATGGCACCTGGCTTCCGAATGGTTCAAAGATGATTAATAATCACTTTGTTGATGACTCCTTTCGGTGAAGGCGAACACATGTCAATTGATGGGGCGCTTTCTTGTCTGCGAGCACTTTTGCACTTTGCATCGAGAGCTGTTGTCAATGACCATAAAATGGACTTCGCCTTGTTGGTTTGGACATTCACCCCCATTGGATTCTTATTGCTTGGTCCTTCATTCGTCTTGGGGTCATTGTTTGTTATCTAGGTATTCCCTTTGGCGTCGAACTATTTCTTGTCTCCATGTGGGATTGGTGTCTCCAAATGCTTCAAAGAAAACTTCACTTTTGGCATTATAAGGACTTATCTTTTACTCGTGGTGAGTTGAATTCTTTAGGCTTCTCACATTTACTATGTATCTCCTTGGTTCCCAAGTATGATGCAATTTCGGCATCTTAAAAAGATTCTGAGGGCCTATTTGTGGTCCAAGTTTGGAGGGGAGAGGGGTCTCCCTTTAGTTCCTTGGAGTATGTACACCATCCCCAAAGATGAGGGGGATTAGGCCTTGTTGATGTTGTCACCCAAGGGAACATTCTCTCTACCAAATGGGTGGTGCAGTTGCTCGAGGTATCCACGCCTTCGAAAATCTTGTTTCAGCATCATATGTCTCATGCTCAGCATGTCAGCAAATTTTGGGGAGTTTTTGGTATGTGTGACATTCTTTACACACCTCGTCTCTTCAAGATGTTTGGTTTGCTCATCTTCAAAAGTATTTGGTCTGCAGGGAGATCAGTTTCTTTTTTGGTTCATTGGCAATGGGAAGGTAATAGAGCTTGTTAGGACCTTGCTTCTAGCCCAATTTGGAGTTGGAGGAAGCAAGATTTGTACTTTCATGCCCACAGATTGAGAAAGAAGGGCATCTTTGCTTGGGGGGATTTAAGCGACCTTGCTACTCATTCTTGGAAGGAGTGGCATGCTCTTTCTCAGAAGTATGATCTTCTAGCTTCTGACCATCCTACAATCATGGAGCTGATAGGTCTTATTCCCGAGCCAGAGCTTTTTAAAATGAACATTGGAATGGCTGGTCCAATTTGGAGGGACTAGACGTGTAATGTACCCTTTTTCGAAATAATATAAATTGAAGGCTTCTTGTGTTGGCATGTGTGTCCAGCGCTCCCGTGAGTTTCGTGACATGGACTAACCGCCTCTCATAGATCCTAACTCTGGCGATTGTAGCGGAGACTAACACCTATGGGTTTTGGTCTAACGACAATCGTGGTCCAACAAATGGTATCAGAGCGACAGTCTCGAGTTTGAAACTCACTTGGGTAACGCTAAGGGGGAGATTGTTGGCATGTGTGTCCAGCGCTCCCGTGAGTTTCGTGACATGGACTAACCGCCTCTCGTAGATCCTAACTCTAGCGATTGTAGCGAGACTAACACCTATGGGTTTTGATCTAACAGCAATCGTGATCCAACATCTTGCTCAATGTCCTTTCTATGGGCAAGAAGAAGTTGAACAAGGGATGAACTTGAGTTATATTTCGTTTCTTTATTCATATTTATGCTCTTTTTTTTTTTTTTTCCATTCAAGGAAGATCGTTTGAGTTCTAGTGCTCCCAACATGAAATTAAAAGATAAAGCTTCTTATGAGGTCAGCAAGGTTAGAGAGTTTCAAACGTGGAAATAGAAGACAAGCTTAAGAGGTCGGTCATTACCCCTTATGATCCTTGGCACCAACTAAAGGGTATAAGAGGACTCCAATGGCATTTGCACATCGCTTTTTGGCATATATACTTATCAATTTGGACTCTAGGGCTGATTGCTCTATTTCCAACTCCACTAAGGGCGAAAATCCATAGTGTGGCATCCAAGGAGGATGGCAACCTTCTTTATGGCATATTGAGAACAAAAAACTCTCCAAATTTGGTGGTGTGAAGGAAAATAATGAAGATCCTCTTGTTGGTTTATATCTAGGGCATCAAGGAGAAGACCTATCAAGAGATTTTACATGGTTTGGAGTCCCTCTCCTAGGGAGCGACTAGGGTTGGAGTCATTTTTAAGTGCCTTCTAGGGCATGGAATTAATTTATTATTTGATATTCAGATTTGGCATAATTTATAAGTCTAAAGACAACCATATTTGGCCATTGTTGGGGTTTGGAAACCTCCATTTTTATTATTTCTCTTAGTTGTTCTTCTAATTATAAATTAATTACCAACTGTGTTTGAGATTGGTTTTCATGGTGAAAATTGTCCTAAAGTGTTTCTAAAAGGTTTATAAATATTGTGGATGAGTTTTAGGGTGATATTTGAGTGAAATCTCGTTGTTTACAAGTTGTTTCAAAATCATCTTGTTGAACCGTCTTGATCTAAATTTTCAATTTGCTGGTCTAAAATCAGATTTAAATCAGTTTGGGGTTTCATTTATTTCCTTGTTTTTAGTTTCAGCCTAAAAAGGACATTACAAAGTGGTATCGAGCATTATCTTCCCACCACGAGGGTATTCATGAAAGATGGTGACAAAGAATACAAACATGGATTGGTGACCTAGGTTTTTACCAAAAAAAGAATTCATTCCGGATGTAGAAACACGACATTCAATGCATCACAACACTGTGTGGCTAGCTATGAAGAATATAGGGTTCTTCCAAATGATATCCGTGATGTTATTTCACTTGCCGAATTCATAGGGGTAAGCGAAGGAAGGTCAAGGTCGAGCCTAGACCTCATGCGTCCAAAAAGAAATTTTCAAAATGCTTTGGGAAGGTGGCACTCTCCACATTAGATGGCTCCAACAAGGCGACAACTAGAACATGGATGAAGATGCTAGGTTAAACCCTAGAACACAAGAATATATCAAGGAGCCAAACCCAAAGGGGTTTCTCTTGAAAGAAGAAAAAGGAAAATCAGATCTGCAAGAGGGTTTTGAGATGGACTCCCGAAAGACCACATTGAAGGACATGGAAAGGCGCCTGCTAGATGAAGAACCAAAGAAGGTTTTGATGCAACAAAATCTCCAAAGAAAGACGAAGAAGTCATGGAGCATGAGCTAAGGAAAAAAAAAAAAATTCAATTTGCGAAATTGTGGAGAGAATTTGGTGGTTGAAGCCAAATTTTTGGCTGATAATGATGATAATCAACTTGCTGGAATTTTCCGAATGGCAATAAATAAGAGGCAAATTGACGGTGTTCTTGACCTCGCGGGAACCATGATGATATTCCATGTGTCAAGAAAATATGGAACGAGTCAAGGCCGAAAGATCTTCAGTTGTTGAAGGAGAAAAGGCAAACGAGGGGTGAGGTCCTTGTGGGCAGCTCATGGTATGACCATGATGACCATATTTCTGACTTGTTGCTTCCTATCATACCATTTCATATTTACAATCATAGGCAAATTATTGGAAAAAGAGGACCTTGGGGAAAATTTAATGTTCCATAGCAAATCACGGCAAATGTGTAGTCTACATGATACTATTGTTGGCTAGATTTTCTGCACAACTGAAAACCTAGGCAGTCATGGGATAAATCTCCCTCATTTACCGGTGAGGCTCTATGTAAGATTTTGTCAATTATATTTTCTAATATCTATCTGTTGGTTTTACTTTAACCGTGTAGCTCATGGACCATAGCTAGGCAATTTTGCAGCAAGTAAGCAACTGTAAGAAATGTATATATGCAAAACAGGAAATAAGCAATGCGAGTAGAGAAAAGAAAAAGATGTGCAACCTAACCAATAGTTGTGTTGGTTAGATTTTCTACATAGCTGAAAACCTAAGCGGTCATCGAGATAAAACTCCATCATTTACCGGTGAGGCTCCCGTATAAGATTTTGTCGATTATGTTTTCTAGTATCTATCTCATTAGTATTACTTTAACTATGTAGCTCATGAACCATAGCTAGACAGCAGGTTTTGCAGCAAGTAAGTAAGCAGCTATAAAAGAAAGGAAAAATCTGTAGAAGAGGAAAATAATAGGAAACAAGAAGAAAGGAGAGAAGATGTGCAACCCAATCAATAGTTCACGAGTTGATCGTATACACAAAGAGATCATGAAATACAAAATTCAAAGCAAAGGAAACTTTCGAGATCTAGATCTAGAATAACATTTTTGGAAAGGGTCCTAAAGATGTAGCGAAGAACAACTTGCATGTGCCATAACTTTCTTTACGTGGCTCCGTTTCGGGTGTTGTTTTCTCTAAAAGTGCATATTTTTTTGAGCTCTATGCATTGATGGCAATAATTTTCTTATTTTCATAAAATCCATTTTTGCACCTTTTTGAACCAAGCAACTTCTTAATCTTCTCAAAGAATCCCAGCTCGATCACTGTAGATAGATTAGTAATTAAAAATACTTGGATAACTTTTTAAAACCCTAGGCACGGGAAGGATCTCGAAAGAAGGATGAATAGGCTACGGGAATTGTCAGAGAAAACAAACCAAAACACAGACAAAAAGAAATAAAACAAAAAAAAAAAGCTAGGGCAATTGCTCGAAAAATTTCTCCAATTAGTTGATCTGCAAAAATTCTTCCCCCTGGATGAATGTTTTGTGGTAATAATGATGGGGTGAAGTGCTTTATATAACCTAAATCCTCCAATTTTAGCTCAATATATTTTTAAAAGAAATTTATTTATTTAATAAATAAATAAATAAAATTCTCTCAAACAAAACCTGGCGAAGGGATAGAGTGAGTTTTAGCATGTGGGTATTTGGCGAATTTGGCTTTTATGACTCTTTGGGGATATCTTAGAGCAATGCAAACAACTGCAAGTAAAACAAACACAAAACAACCCGTTACTTTGAAAAGAACAAAAAAATTCAAAAGGGGTGGTCCCAAATTTCAGGGCGAAATCTCGGGGACACAAGCGAATAATGGAGACAAATCGAAATTGCATAGGGTCATGGGCCAAGATTTTCGGGTGACCTTGTTGGAGGCCATATATGAAGAGAGTGCTTTTCCGAGTGCCTATAATCACTTTCAATTGGCTGGAAATTTCAGGACAGCAATCTATGGTAAGCAATTTCATCACCTTCTTAAGGAATTGCTCCATCACCTTCATGTTATGTCTTTGCAATATTTTGGTCATCATAACGAATATTATAACCGCATTATAAAGATGAAGGGTGCAAGTGGGAAGAGAGAGAGCTTAGGTTACAAAAATTGGAAGTTGTTGATAATTTTCAGCTGGCTGGAATTTTCCAAACAGCAGTCAAAAGGAGGTCAATGAATGGAATTCCCAACCTTAATAAGAAGCCTAAGTTGACCCAAGACAAGCACCAACAAATTTGGGAAGAATGCAAGAAGGGAAGGATTCCACTTGGTGAATAAATCATGCAAATGAAGAGCAAACTCAGAGATTATGAAGCATAAAGACATCACGAGCAGCCCATGGTATGTGAAAATTCCATTTCTCTTGCTACTCAATTGGTCATTTCAAGAATATTGTCATCACGCACCACCGGTTAGGAAGGGTGACCATGTCTCATGCTTATTGTATCTTCCTATGGCACCACTAGTGAGATATCACCATGATAGAGGTATGGGTGTTGTTATAAGGCTTGAGAAAGGGAGAATCATCCACTTCAAAATCAGTACACAGGAAAATTTGTCTTGGTATGTACCGGTGTAAGGAAAATGTCAAAACCACTCTTGGGAAAGGTAAGCCTAGTGGTTCTAATCCCAATAGATACTACTTCCAGCCCTCTTTTGCTAAGTATTTGTTACATTGGGATCATCTAAAGAAATACCACAATTCTGATTTTCTTATTGATGAGGGGCTGACCCATAGTTCCGTGTTTGAGAAAAAGGTTAGGAGAATAAGGGGAAAGGGAAGCATATTTGTTTGGGTGCATGACATACATGCTTATCAACCATTCCGGGAGAAGGGTCTTCTTCATAACCAAGGGATCACTTTGCTTGTTAGGAGTGGCACCCTCATACCATGTGCAAGAAAAATAGTACAGTCGTCACTTTTCTTGGGAGATTATGAGGTATGTGGTGAATTTTTGGTTATTGAGCTAGCAAATGTTGAAATTGTTGTGGGGTTCGGTGGTTGCAAACATTGGGGAAGTCCACCCTCAACATGCATAATGAAGAACTAAGATCTTGTGACAAAGCTGAAGAAATCAGAATTCATGGCAAGAAGAAACAACATAGGACAACTTTTTGGGGCGGGAAGTTAGGCACTTGCAATTCAAAAATTTTCCACAACGAAGGTTTCTCACACTTGATAACAATATTTATTATTATAAAGTGAATTTTGAAGAGCCTAATGGGATGAAAATGTAGTGTCCCCTTTTCTAAATTAAAAATAATTAATAATATTTTAAGTTGGGCCCGGTCAATTCTTCATTTTGGGACAACTTAATAATATTATTATTAAAATAAAAGGTATTTTTAAATACTAAAGTAGAAAAAAGACCCTTAGCCTATTTTCATTATTTTCAGATCACTAAAAGGGAGAGGTCGTCTCTCTTTAAGAGGGAAAAGCAAATGTTAAAAAATAAAATAAAGAGGCCTACATGGAGTGCTCCACAAAGAAAAGAAAGAAAAGGCTATAAAAACAAATGTTGGGGCTCATTGTAATCATCATCTTGTGAATTATATACTTCTCTTTTGGAAATTGGAGCATTGAGCTCTCATTTTCACCCTTTGAGGACGAATAACCTCATTGGATCCTATTGGGGACGAAAACCCCCATTTGTTGTATTGGCGACTTCATATGGGAGCCACATTGGAGCTTCCAAATTCAAAATTTCAGAAAAAGGGTTTTTATCAGTGCTAGGGCACACATTCCAGCTAGGGCATAGTTTTGGGGCTGCCACATTCATTTCCAGCTTGATCTACCCATTTGGAGATTTCGGGATCACTTTTCAGTGGGTTTTCATGGTTGGAAAAATCTTATTCTAATTTTTTTGGATAGCTGATATTTTGTGGTCAATTTGAGCTATCATTTGCATTTTATCTCCAAGTATTTATGAAGATATGGAATTTTGAAGTTTCAGTTATTTTTGAGCAATAATTAATTCCAGCAGTCTGTAATTTATTGTTGAAGCATTTATTTTGCATGAATTCATCAAGTGTTTCATGTTGTTGATGTATTTTTGAAGATTTGTGTGTGGGAAAGGCTAAAATCTGAATTCTACCTAGGTCACTTAGGGTTTTGTGGACCTAAAACAGGTCGCTGCCCTAATTTTTGCATAAAATCAGTTTGTTGTCATAAAAATCAGGTTTTCTACATGTGGTTGGCATCATTTTCAGCAATGTTCCATTAGGGTTTTGGGGAAAATCCAAATTCCTCAAATTTGAGCCCAAAAGGACATTACAGTGGTATCAGAGCTTCGGTCTTCCCAACCTGAGGGTTTTCATGCAAGAAGATAAAATGGTAGATAGAATTTTTGGTGATGTTAGATTTGAAAGGCTTGCCCTAGGGAAAGAAAGATTGGCCAATAAAATGGCTCAGCTGATCCATACCCTTCAAGATCTAAATGGTGGAAGGAGCTCTTCAAAGGAAGTCAATAATACTCAGCCATCCAAAGTGGACAACATTGCTACATGGTATGAGGAGTATAGGGCTCTTCCGAAGAAGATTTGTGATGCCATGTCATTTTTGAGTTCATGGGAGTAAGCAAGGGAAGATCAAGGCCCAAGCCTAGGTCACGAGCTACACAAGAAGAAAAAGAAAAATCAGATCTGCAAGAGGGCTTTGAGGTGGAGTCCCAAGAAGACCATGTTGAAGGACATGGAGAGGTGTTGCTAAATGAAGAACCAAAAAGGGTTTTTGATGCAGCAGTATCTCCAAAGAAAGAGGCAAAAGTACCTATCATTTTCCCTAAGGATGAGCCCTTGACTGATTTTTAGAACAGCAGTATGGAGGGCCAAGGGTTTGATGAAATCTTGAAGCACGAGCCTAGGGAAGAGAAGGAAGCCATGAAGCACGAGTTGGAAGGTAAAAATCCTTTGATATTTAATGATGATTCATTGATTTCTAATGATGGCATGTTGTAGAAAAATGGAGAAGAAAAATCAGATTTGCATGAAGTATATGAGGATGACATTATGGAAGGGTATGTCCATGAAGGAAGGGCACTTCCGGTTCTTCATAATTACTTTCAATTCGCTGGAATTTCCCAAACAACAGTCAATGAGGGGCAGATTGAGGGAGTTTATAACCTTGGAGAGAGTTTTGAAGATGTTCCAAACAAGTACCAACAAAATAAGGGTGAGCTCCTTGTTGGCAGCCCAAGGTATGATAGAAATGATCACATTTTATCTCCTCCTATGTCGCTGCCATACTTGTGCCATTATGGGCAACTTGTTGAAAAGAATGATCATATGTCATGTTTGATGCCTCATAATATAATTGGTAATAATGTGAAGAACTCATTGAGTAACATAGGGCACATAGATCTTTTCTTGCAAGTTCAAGATTATGTGAACATAAAAGTTTGGGTTCGGTTGATCCTTTGAATTATAAGAAAGAGGAAGTCCTTGTTGAATTCAATATTGCTACTCCATGCATATGGTTAGAAAGAAATTTTATGAAGGATTGTTTTGAACTTGTTATAGTTGTAAAGGATTTACTCCTAGAGTGTTCCTTGAAGCCAAGTTCTACACTCCAAGGCAAGGATATCAAGATAATTAGAGTTGTTACAGCCAAGAAAAGGGGGAACTTACAAAACAAGGCAAGGTATATTGGCAACACATGGAAAGGTAAAATCTACAATTTTATTTTCAAAACAACAGTCAAGACATAAGGGTTTTGAGTTCCCAAGTGATAAGCATGCTCAAGTAAATGTTGAATTAGTAATTGTTGTGTATGAAGATGAGCAAGATGGATGCTATCTTGCTGCCCAAAGCATCGTCACCCAACTGGACATGAAAGGTATGGTTGTGAGTTGTAAACATGTTGATTTTCAGATTTCCGAGCATGCTATCATAGGATTTTGTACAACTGTCTTAGACATTTCCAGCTTGTTTTTAATTTTTTTGTTGTCATACAAAAGAGGACAGCCATGAGAGGGGATGGTTTCCATGATTTTGAGGTATTGTCACTCATCAACAAAGTGTTTCCAGCCCCCACTATGTTGTTTTTGCAAGATTTCATGAGGGATATTCAGTATGACAGCAGTTGTACTTGTTTTTCACTTACTGTCCATGCAATTTCTAGCCTCTTTCCGTTGTTAATAACTGTAGAAGAATTTCCAACCATTTGGGTAAAGGGTGCTAACAATAGTAACATGCTTACAATTATCATAGGAGGTTTTCTATCTACTTTCATTCTGATTTTTGAGGGAAAAATGCATGATTACAGTTGTGTTTGGGGCAACATGACTGAGTTTTTGGACAGCCATCACTTGTATGAAGTTTGTGAGAAGTTTGCAAGCAAAAAGGAGTTGGCCACAAATCATCATTTTTGGACAGCAAAAGAGTTCTCTACAGCAAGGTGACTTTCTTGTGTGGTACACATTGGGACAACCTTGCACAATGCTTCCTAGTTCGTCTTGGAGAGTAGAGCACCATTGGAGATTGGTGAATGGTGAGTTTCAAAGGGCAACCCACTTGAAAATCAGAGCAACACAACAAAGACAAGGTATGATGACTCATAATTTGGTTATTTTTGCAAAAAGGCTCCAGCCAAGCATAGGAGAAATAAGGGGTGATGTTTGGTTACTCTCAAGTGTTAGAAGAAGCATCCTTATGACAGCTATGAGCCCATTTGTACTCAATAGCATTGTTGACATCATTTTTGGCAGCTCTCATTCTTTTTCAGTTGCATTCATGCATGTGATTAGAGGGTGTTCTTCCACCATAGTTGACAAGGGTGAGATGGAAGGTGAAGATGCCCCATTGGGAAATGCTTTTGTTGGTCAAGTTGCTGAGCATTTTTCAGTTTTTTGCCCTTTGTTTGAGCTTGCAACTGGCTGGAAAGTGTTTTGTACAGCTAAGTGTACAAGGGAAGAAATTGTTGTTAGGATTTATAAGGAATGTATAATAAACTAATTATAAATCCACAATATGATTGCCGAAGATTATAGATTATGAAGTGCAGTGATTAAACATAGATTAAGATGTTTATATTTCAATTACGAATGTAATAACATTAACATAAAGTAAATAAACACAGAACAAATGAACACCAGATTTATAGTGGGGAAACCCGAAGGAAAAAACCCACTCTGAAATAAAGCATTGCTGTATTAAGAATTTCACCAATACTTTTACCCAACACTTCCACTTCACTCCTCGGTCTCACAGAATGATTGCATAACAGTTTCTCGCAATTGTACAATACAATGATAACCAACAATATAATCTCTCATGTATCACTATGGTACTAATGTATACGTTTATTCATTACCAATCCCGAGAGGAATCACCCTATTTATATAGGGTGGGTGAATTGGTCGCATGCTTGTTTCACTCTTAAATGTGGAAGACCGACATAATAAAGTTTAGTAAATAAACTTTAAAATAATATGGGGTGTAAAGTGGTGGTCCACCCAAAGAGATATCCCCACTTGACATTATTATCCCAACACTCCCCCTTAATGTTAAGCGGGGAAGAACATGCCAAATTGTCTTTTTCCACAAAAGGATTTACAGATCCATAAATCATCAACACTACAAACGAACAAGGGAAATCATACAGATCTTCCCATACAAAAATAAACAAGGAAAATCATACAGATATTCCCATAAAGAAATTCTTAGGACAAGTGCTTTATATATGAAGACTTATATCAAATTATGGAGCCTTTTATAAAACAAGGCATTCTCATAACTAATGTTTCGCTGAGATTTATAGGTAAACTCACATAATGTGATTATTTACTTATTACAAAATGGAGGAAGTATTGGAAGTTTACAACAGGCCATTAAGAGGTGGCATTGTCATGCACACTCCCCCTCAATGACAACTCTGAAAGGCCCAACAAGGCATGAAATTTACAAAACACAGCGGCTTTGTGAAAATATCTGCAACTTGATCTTCAATGGAACAAAACTTGAGATCAATATCACCATTCAAGACTTTCTCTCGAATAAAGTGCATATGAACCTCGATATGCTTTGTCCTTTGATGCTGAATTGGATTGTTTGCAAAGAGAAATGCAACTTTGGCTATCACATAGAAGAGTAGTGCTTCCTTTGACGCCCATATGTAGTTCATCCAACAGTCTTTTCAGCCACATAGCTTCCTTTGCTACTTCCATAACACTTTTATACTCTACTTTAGAAGAGAGAAATTGTTGGTTGCTTCTTGCTACTCCAAGTGATGGCACCTGCACCCAACTAAAAACATATCCAGTAGATTTTCTATCTATAGCATCACCAGCATGGTCAGAATCACAATATCCAAATAATTTTGCATCATCACAAGAAGAATAATACAAACTATAATTAACTATTCCTTTAACATATTTCAAATTTTTTTGCCATTTTCCAATGATCCTCATAAGGATCCTGCATGAATCTAGAAACAACTCCTAATACATATGAAATATCAAGCCTAGTACTAGTTAAATAAATTAAGCTACCAACTAGCTCTCTATACAGAGTAGGATAAAATTTAGCACATGCAGGTTTAGAATCTAGTTTCATACCAATTTCAATAGGAATGGCAACATTTTTACAGTCAATCATGTTAAATCTTTTAAGTAAATTAATAGCGTCTTTGAGATTGAGATGCAACAATAGATTTATGATCCTGAAATATAACCATGCCTAAAAAATGATTTAGCAGACCTAAATCAGTCATTTCAAAACGTTGTTTTAATCTTTCTTTGATTCTAACAATTAAATTTTTATTACTGCTAGTAATCAAAAGATCGTCAACATATAAAACAACAATGATAATATGATTATTTTCAAACTTAAAAAATAAATCATTATCAAAACAACAGATTAGAGAAACCAAGATCCTGAAAGAAATTATTAATCTTAGCATACCAAGCTCTAGGAGCTTGTTTAAGACCATATAAGGATTTTTTCAATTTACATACATATAGTTCCTTACCAAGTTATTCAAATCCTTTAGGTTGACGCATGTAGATCTCTTCTTTCAGGTCACCATTTAGAAATGCATTTTTAACATTCATTTGGTGAATCTCCCAACCGTATTGGGAAACCAAAGCAAGAAGAATCCTTACAATGCTCATGTTAGCTACAGGAGCAAAAGTTTCAACATAATCAAGACCATGTTTTTGACTAAAACCACAAGCTACAAACCTTACCTTGAATTCATCTATTTCACCTGCAGAGTTATACTTAATTTTATACAACCACCTGGATCCTACAATGTTTCGTTTAATAGGAGAAGGGACTAATTCCCAAGTGTTATTTTCAATCAAATCATTGTATTCATCTTTCGTAGCCTTGATCCATCTTTCATCTTGACAGGCTTCTTTGAAAGATTGTGGTTCAACCTCATATAGGGTCATTAAGGCATGATAAGTATGTTGACTATGGGTAACCTTTCTTAGGCTAACAGGATGAGAGTCTTTAACAAGATTTTTAGCCCATTTAGGAATTTTGGGATGCAACACACTTTGAGATGAATCCCCCTCAATCTCCATCATATCTAGATTAGGATAATCATCCTCTTAAACTTTTGTTTCCATATTGTTAGGAGAAGGATTATCAAGCTCTATTTCAGGAGAAACAGAGGAGGGTTCATAAGAAGCATCATAGAATGTCTTTTCTAAGACATGAACATTCTTGTTTTCAACTATGTCATGCTTGAAGGGATCATAAACTCTTAAACCTTTTGTTCTACAACCATAACCAACAAAAATACAGGAATAAGAGGTTGGATCTAGTTTTTCTTTTAACTTTAGGAATAAAAATAGAAGTAGGACTACCGAATATTCTTAAGTGAGAAATATCTAGTTTTTGTTTTGTCCATACTTCATGAGGTGTAGTTTGATGAAGAGCTTTAGAAGGAACTCTATTTAGGATATAGACAACAATATTCATTGTTTCGCCCATAAAAATTTAGGCACATTTGATGCATGAATCATAGTCCTAGCCATTTCTAAGACAGTCCTATTTTTCCTTTCTACAATGCCATTTTTTTGTGGAGAATAGGGAGTTGTCAACTCTCTTTGAATCCCACATGACACACAGAACTCATCAAACTTTTTGCTAACATATTCACCTCCATTATCAATTCTAATTCTTTTTATTTTCAGATTAGAAGCATTTTCAACAAAGGCTTTAAATTCTTGAAATTTAGACAAGACATCGACTTTTTCTTAATAAAATAAGACCAGGTCATCCTAGAGAAATCATCAATAAAGCATATAGCATACAAGGCACCACTAAGAGAAGGAACTTCAAGTGGACCTCTCACATCACTGTGAATCAACTCTAATAGATGAGAGGAATTTGGATCATGATGTTTGTGAAATGGTACAACATGTTGCTTACCACGTAGGCAACTTTCACATGTTTCATGATCATATTTCAATTTAGGGAGACCTGTTACAAGATTTAGGCAAGACATTTCATACAAACTTCTAAAATTTACATGTCCAAACCTTTCATGCCAAAGTTGAATATCATTTCTAGATGAAGAAGAAAAGCAAGATTCAAAAACAAATCCATCAAAAATATATAAACCATTTTTTTGTATACCAGATGTAATAACATTACTAAGTTCATCTTTTACATACCATTTATCTTGCAGCAATACAACTTTATAGTTTTCTTTAGTTAACTGAGAGTAAGATAAAAGGTTCTTTTTCAACTGAGGAATATATATGACATTCCTAATTATTCCATTTGTCAATTTAACATTTCCACAACCTACAGAAGTAATGATAGAATTATCCCCTAAATATATATTTTCCTCACATTTAAGATCTGAGAGGTTACCATGAATACAAGTCATGTGCCTAGAAGCACCACTATCTAGGATCCATTCATTGTCATTTGAATTTGAAAGAGCAATATACGGGCAATAAAATGCTCAACATTATTTACATGGTTTTTATTTTGATTTTGATTTTGATCTTTCTTCTGATTGTTAAATTTACTATTTTTAGTATTTTTAACAAATTTAATTGATTTCACACAACAGTCAAACTCTTTATGACCAAACTTGCCACATTTGTTACATGTTCCATTGAATTTTACTTTAAAATTCTGACTGTTTCTAACGGAATTAGATTTAGGATTAGGTTTAAATTTTGATCTGATATTAAATTTCTGATTAGGATTGATATTATTTCTCTTATGAGAGGGTTTATGATTATGAGAAAATAATGCCTGAGTAGCAGTCTCTTTTGAATCAAAATTCTCCATTACACTCTTCTTGAATTAAAAGAGAAGACGGAGTATCCAAATCAGTCAAATCATTTTCATTTTGGTATTTAGAATTAAGGATGGAGATATAATTTCTGAACTTTTCATGTATATTGATCTGAATGATAAAATATAGAAATTTATCTTGAAATAGTTCACAGTTACATCCATCTAACTGAGATTTAATGTTTTTAATTTTAGCCAGATAATTAACAATTTTCTCATCCCCCTTCATGGGAGTTGTAAACAATTCCATAATTAGCTTAATTATTTTTTACAGGTGACTGCCTTCATGCATGGTTTCTAATTGTTTCCATGCATCTGCAGGAGAATCCATATGACCTATATGCAGTAGAAATTCATCCTTTATGCTCTGTAATAGGATTGATAGGGCTTCCTGAGATCTTTGGGAGAAGGAGATAAGGTTTTCAAGAGTTGCTTGTCTTCCAATGGGGTCGTTTTTTCCACACCAATCACAAGATCCCATAATTTTTTGGCCATAAAACAAGCTTTTAACCTAACTCTCCAAATATTGTAATTCGTTTCATTTAATAACTGAGATTTATCCTTTGACAAACTAGTATTTCCAGTCATTTTTAATGATAATAGTAGACACACAAAACAACTATGAAACGAGAGATTTGACTAGAAAGAAAAAACTCCTTGTGGGAGAGCAAAACAAAGTTAAGACGGAGCTATCTTATCACGAGCTATAAACCCAACTCTACACACAAGACGCACATGACTCGGTAGAAATTACCTATAACTCACGAGCAAGTCAATCGAGGTCGGATGAGTGGAGCTACACTACCAAAAAACAAAGACAATTAAAAAAAATCAAAGGACGCGTAGCTGAAGCGGAAGGCGACACGCGGCACAAATTGCAATAATCTATTGATCTGCTTTCATATTTTGGAGTTTGGACACAACCCATAGAATATAAATATGTCCCTCAAGCTTTCTCTATCTGCAAAAGCATCGGCCACAGAGCCCCAACTTGCCCTATTAAGCCACAAGCTAAGTCAAAAAATCCTAAAATCTCCCCTAAGAAGAAAGGAAAATTCATACCTAAGGTCATCCCAGAGGCAGCTCCTAAGGTTAACACCTCTAACCCCTTCACTCTTCTGGAGGATGGTGAAATCCCTCTCACTGAACCCTCTGTTGGCACTCAAACATCTCCTCTACCCGATTCAGGTTGTCGAGGTTTCTACCCTCTGCTTCCGCTGTCCCTTCCAAGGTTCCTTTACCTACTTCTGTTGTCCCAACCGTTGATGCCCCTTCTTCATTCCCCTACCTTTTTCCATCCCCATTCTCGGAACTCCCAACACCCATTTCCCCTTCTTCATTAGCCTCTCATGACAAAGAATCAACACCGTATGACCAGAAGCATTAGCAAGAAAGCTGATATAGGTGTGGAGAAAAATAAAGGTAGAACTCCCAACAATATTAAGCTCCAACAAGAGTCATCACTTAATGTGGCGCAAGGAACTTAAGAGTACCATCCCCATGGTTGTGGGGAACAAAACCAAATCTAAAAGATGAAAATAATCTCATGGAATATAAGGGGTCTCAATTCTTTGCAAAATAAAAGAGTCCTAAAAGACATTATATTTAATCACTCTCCAGATATCATCATGCTTCAGGAAACTAAACTTAAAAATGACGACAGCCTTCCAAGGTTGTGGCCAAATGCCTCCTTTGCTTCCCAAAGCTCTTCCGGGAACTCGGGGTTTGTGCACTATTTGGAACCCAAAATTTTTGTATGGTGACTACCTCATCAAAAATCCAAACTTCTTGGGTATGTTCTTCCAAGAAGTTGGCTCGAGATATAGGTTGGATTGCTATCAACATCTACGCCCCAAATCTAGACTCCGAACGTGAAAAATTTTGGCAGGACATTTTGGAGTTTAAAAGGAGTTGCGCGCAAATTCCCTGCTTGATCATGGGAGATTTCAATAGCACTCTCTACCCTTCGAAAAACAAGGTGGCGCCCTGCTGAACCCAGTAGTATGGAAGCCTTAGCTGAATTTATAAGACAGGGGGAACTTTTTGATATGGATCTACATGGTGCTTCTTTCACTTGGACCAACCACGGGCTAGGAAGCAATCACATTCAAAGTCGTCTTGACAGAGCTTTGGGATCTATGGACTGGATTTATACACTTCTCGGACTTCTATCTCAGTGTTATCTCTAGAGCTGCTTCAAATCACACGATCTGTTGCTTCTTTGTGTTGACCAACCACAAGACTAAAAATCCGCCTTTTAGATTTGAGTTGGCCTAGTTGGAGAATAACAAGCTGGATAACCTTATCAAGAGCTGGTGGGAAATGGACTTCCAGGGATCAGCAATGTTCAAATTTGCTAAAAAACTAAAAGAAATTAAAAGCAATTCAAGATTTGGAAGGTTAAAGTGTTTGGTAACATTAAGTTACGTAAGAAACAACTAACACAGAAAATTATGGGCATCTCAGCGGAAATTGAAAGGGAAGGCAGAACTGATCAGCTCCACAAGCAAGAAATTTCCCTGATTAGCGACTATCACAACACCCTGATTGAGGAGGAAACCTATTGGAGACAAAGATCGAGGGCACTTTGGCTTCAACAGGGAGATAGGAACACAAAATTCTTCCATGTCACTGCCTCTAAACACAAGAGCAGGGATAAAATCAAGGAGCTTCTCTCGTCTAAAGGTAATCTTCTATCCTCTGAAATTGATATTTCTAATGAACTTATCTCCTTTTATTCTAGACTCCTGCAGAAAGAAGCCCCCTTGCTGAAAAATGACATGCTTAAGATGTTACAACACATTCCTAAGTTTGTCACTGACGAAATGAATGAAAGCCTGACGAAGCCCTTCTCTATGGATGAGATTCATAAAGTTGTATTCACAATGAAGGGAGATAAAGCACCAAGACCTGATGGTTTCCTGCAACCTTCTTCCAAATCTACTGGGAGATTATCAAGAATGACCTCTTTAATGTTGTGAATGAATTCTAGAAAAGTAACTCTCTATTAAAAGAATGGAATGCTACTTTCATTGCGTTGGCTCCAAAATCCCTGGAATCTAAATCAGTAGCCAATTTCAGACCAATAAGTCTTTGCAACACTACCTACAAGATAATTACGAAAATTATGGCAGCAAGACTAAAGAAGACCCTGCTGAAAAATGACATGCTTAAGATGTTATGAACACATTCCTAAGTTTGTCACCTGCGAATGAATGAAAGCCTAACGAACCCCTTCTCTATGGATGAGATTCATAAAGTTGTATTCACAATGAAGGGGGATAAAGCACCAAGACCTGATGGTTTCCCTGCAACCTTCTTCCAAATCTACTGGGAGATTATCAAGAATGACCTCTTTAATGTTGTGAATGAATTCCATAAAAGTAACTCTCTATTAAAAGAATGGAATGCTACTTTCATTGTGTTGGCTCCAAAATCCCTTGGATCTAAATCAGTCGCTAATTTCAGACCGATAAGTCTTTGCAATACTACCTACAAGATAATTACGAAAATGATGGCAGCAAGACTAAAGTTGTTGATGAACACATTAATTTCTTAACAACAAAATGGCTTTATAAGTGGTCGTCTTATACAAGGTGGTATTATCATGGTTCATGAGGCGATTCTTTCATCTCAGCACGTTAAGACAACAGGACGATTCTTAAGTTGGATATGCAAAAGGCCTTTGATAGAGTCAACTGGACTTTTCTTCTGCGAGTTCTAAAAGCTTTGGTTTTGGCAACAAATGGTGCATCTGGATTTTAACTTGCATTTCTTCGCCTGTTTCTTGATCCTCATTAATGGCATCCCGGCTGGTTTCTTTAAGAACAGCAGGGGGGATTAGACAAGGTGACCCTCTCTTGCCTTTCCTATTTCTCTTAATGGCGAACACGCTGAGCGAGAGCTTTAGAAGCTGTTAAACAAGTTGCTATAATTTCTGGCATTAAAATCACCACCCGCTCTCCCGCTGCTACTCACAGCCAATTTGCAGATGACACCCTTCTCTTGAGTGCAGCTTCATTGTGGAGGCTAAGGCTCTTAAAGAAATCTTGGAATGTTATCAAGCAGCCTCTCAACAGCTTATAAACTTCTCCAAAAGTGGTATTGCTTTTATAAACACCCCGCCAAGTAGACAAAGGAAGATTGTTGACATCTTTGGCTGCAATATTGTGGACCTTCCTTCCTCATATCTTGGTCTACCCTCTTCAAAGGTAGACAAATTAATAGCCTTTGGACTCCTGTCATTGAACGTTATCAAAAGAAATTGGCTGGATGGAAAGGGGCTCTCCTATGGTCACAAAATGACCCTTCAAAGTCTTCCTATTTACTTTATGTCATTGCTCAAAATGTCGTCAACGGTGATTAATGTTATTGAGCAAATTCAAAAAGATTTCTCTGGTCTGGTTCTGAGGAAAGGAAAAGAATCCACTTGGTGTCTTGGAATGTTGTGTGTCAGCCGACCCGCTTGGGAGGTCTGGGACTTAGAAGAATTGCTGATATGAATGAGGCTTTGCTTGCTAAGATTGGGTGGGAGGTTGCATCTGAGAACTCGGCTTCTTGGGTTCATCTCCTACGTTCTAAATATCTTTTACATTCTCCCCCTAGAGGATCGGCCATATGGAATTCGGTGGTGAGCTCTCTCCCCTTGCTGCGTGCAGGTATCAAATGGCATCTGGGAAATGGCCACCAAATTGACTTTTGGTCAAATTGGTGGATTGGAGAAAAGCCCCTATGTCAGGACCCTTTCTGGGATCTGATCAAAAGATCTTTAAGTAATGTCCCAACTCTGGGATCAATAGAAAATATGTAAATCAACAACCCTTCAATACACCAATCAACTACAAATAGCTAAACTCAGTCAAAACTACTTGTACCAGTTGAGTAGATGACTCAATAAACCCAAAAATAGGGGTTTAATGGCCTCTATCAACAACTCGTACAGCTACTTCCTCAGCTGAACTTCAAAAATCAGATCTAAGCTTCACTGATTTGAGCATCAAACAAGCAATGGCACTGCTGAACTACTGAAATTACTCACAACATTCAACCAATCATGACCATTAGGGAATACAGATTTGGAGTTAATCTTTTGATTCAAATCACTGGAGTATTGATCTAATATTCATATATAGATCAATATAAAGAACATCAGACCCAATCAATTCCACTGTCAAAATGACGATGAAACATACTTCAACTCAGATTACTTCTACTCCCTTAGCTCGCTGTTATAGAACTCCAAGATACCATTAAACTCAGCCTTGTTCAACCAGCAACAAACAGTCACCCAAATCTCCTTAAAAGGAATTCAAAATTATTATTAAGCATGCAATAATCCTGATCACTGCATTCAGAGATATATAATCATGCATAGAAATAGTCGATCCACTTTAGAAGAGCACTCCAAATCAGTCTACATGCAACATGGAAGAAGTCGCTGCCATATAGAAGCTATAATCTTACCATACCATGCATATATCAAGTCGTACCACCATAACAATGTATTAGATATTCATGAGGAATTTTGGTTGGGCAATAGAGATCACATAACACAGATCTAATTGCTAATAATGTGGTGTCCCCGCCACCTTGAAATCTAGGACAATCCCTTATTAAAATTTTCGTTCTTTTCAAAGTAACGGGTCGTTTGTGTTTTTATTTCCTACGATTGTTTCCATTGCCTTAAGGTATTCCCAGGATAATCATATGAGCCAATTTCGACGAATACCCAGATGCTAAAACCCATTTTATCCCTCCACCAGGGTTTGTCTGCAAGAATTTTATTTAATTATTTATTAAATAAATAAGGTTTTGTTTAAAATAAATTGTGCTGCAATTGAACCCTGATGAAGATTTTCATGCCAGTATTCCCACCTCTCAGTTGGGTATTCACCAAGGAAGAGTTTTTACTAACCAATTATTCAGCAAAGCAATTATGTCTGCAACTTACGCAATGTTTTTTTTTTGTTTTTTTTAATTTCTTTTGTATTTGTTTTTGTTTTCTCCGGATATATCTCATTAAAATTCCCTTGATCCATTCTTCGTTACTGTAGCCTTTGTTTATTTCCTGGTGGTTCTCGAAGTCATCCATGGCCTCGAGGCAATGGAAGAAATTAATCATGGAGTGCTAACTTCGACAAAAAGAAGAATTTAGCAAAATAAGCTTCTCCCACACAAGTCGCACTTTTTTGAATGATAGCTTTAAGATGCCAATGGGAATTTTGGTAGTAGCGAGGCGGTGGGAATTTTATGACTGCCTAGCAGAGTTGTTTTTTCCCATCACTAAAGACAAATCACTTAAGCTGCCAATGGGAATTTTGGAGGTAGCAGGTAGGTGGGAATTTTGTGCCTTCTGGCAGGTAAAAATTCCCATCAAGGAATTTTATTCACCCATGCAAGTCGCATTTTGAGAAAGAAGCTCTATTTCATGCAAGTCGCACTTTTTGGAAGGGAGGATTTAAGTGCCAAAGAGAATTTTGGTAGTGGCGGGCGGTGGGAATTATATGTCCTTTAGTAGGTTGTTTTTTTCGCATCACTAAGGACGAATCACTTAAGTGAAGGATGGGATTTTTGGAGCTGCTTAGAAGGGTAAAAATTCCCATAACTTTGACTTTTTATTTTTAGCACACCCTCTAGCCAAAAGTGCGACCCACCTTGGCATAATTACATGCATTAAATGATATTTATTATTGTTATTCTGCGGGATTTTGGTGCCATAAATAGAAAGAAAGTCAAAGCAAATTGATGAGCTAAAGAGAAGAGAAAGATGCATGCTAAAAATAAATAAAAGAATTTCATAAAAAAGCAAGCAAAAGCATGCAAACTTGGGCGCCCAAATTGAGAGAAAGAACATGGCTTATTATTAATAATTGCCAAAATAAGAGGAACCAATTATTAAAAATAGCATGCAGTTAGCTATATAAGCATGGGACGCCATAAGGAAGAAATAATTAATTCTTTTTTATGGAGCTTGCAGCCCTAGAGGATTTTGGTGCCAAAAGGAGTGTTTTGCATTAAAAAATATTTTCCATTCTTTGGGAAGCTTTCAGTTTTGGCGCCTAGGGTTAGAGAAACTTTATTTTTATTATTCCAAGCATCTCGCATGTTGGTATAATTGGCCAGTGAATTAAATAATATTTTAGCTTGCCTAACATGCAGGAAAGTCTCAACTTTTAGGGCAGCAGGCTTTATAAGCTGATTTTGGTGATAAAAATTGAGTTTTCATGCCATGGACTCCATATTTGTCTGAATCAATTGCAGGTATTCATCACAGGTGTTCATATTGGTGAAAAGAAGTCAAAATCAATGTCAGATACATTGAATATATCTTCTAAATCAGTAGAAATTGCAGGATCTGCACAAATTAATCCAATTGCAAGGGATTCTGGCAAAAATAAAAGAAAAAGAGCTCAAACAAAGATTATTCCAGGCATGATGAAGCATGATGAAAGAGAAGGGTCAACAAAATCATGCATGACTTCTAGGCTTACCAAAATCAATGATACAGACATGGGCCCTGAACCTATCACTAATTTGATTGATAAATCCAAGGCCATTGGTAGATCATCTCTTATGCGGGCAATAAAAAGCAGCGGGATTATTCAAGCTTCAGCGTTTCCAGTCACAGCTCAATTGCCTGAGTTTGTTTTGGAGTGTGCAAGGTCTTATCATCCTCTTTCTAGGACAATCCGAGATGTTGCAGGGAAGACAATAATCAGGTTGGATGCACAATTTATTAATTATTGCCTTAAGCTTCCGGCACGGCCAGTGGTGATTGCAATTAACATGCAGGATGTTGGTAACAGATGGGAAAAGCATAAAGCGATTGCGTGGGTATAATGAACAGATACATGAAGAAGCCCAGATCACCATCAAAATTCCCGAGGACTCTTCCACGATCCAATCTTGTGCAGGAAGTTGATGATATCACCAAATTGCTTTGCAGATAAATGGGGAAGCCAATACCAATAACTTCCGCTCATGGATGTATGCCTTTATGAGAACCATTGAGATCAACAGAGCTGATTTGATGATTAATTGGGCGAGAGATCATTAGTGACCACATCAGCCGGAAACTCTGAAGTGTGAGGCGGACATTCAACTTCAAGATGACTTCATACCTTGTATATGCGGCGCAGCTTGTCGGGATATTTTCCAAAGCTGTATAGGCAGGGGCATATTGTCAAAAGATCCTATTTATGAGTGCTTCTTGCAGTTGACGGCTCCTGAATGCTACAAAGATTTCAGGGTGGTTAACGATGGATTTTTCTACGGATTCATTTGCAAGTTAAATAGTGATCTGAAGACTAGCAGAGTGAGCAAAGAGGCCTGACAAGCTATCTCCCAACATGGTTGTATCTTCATCCAGTTTGCGAACTTCACATATCTCAAGGTGAGTGGTTTCTCAGGAGAACCAGTTAAGTTGCCAAGATACCCAAGTGATAAGTGAGTCATCATGGAGTTGTGCAGGCAACTCATAGAGTTGCATGACTTATAGTCAAAAACGGCACAAGTCTACAAGTAGCTTTCCAGTCACAGTGGGTCATTATAGTTGCCAGAGCATCCACAAAGCCAGAGGAATTGAAGCAAAAGTGTTTGTTGGTATGAGCATGAGTTCTTCCTAGCACGGATGAACTTTGACCCATATGGGATAGCAAAGAGGACAGTCTCCCAAGAATACTCACATGTTCCTTCACTTGAAGACTTTTGGATGAAGTGCGGAGAGAATATGAAGTCAGAAAGGGAGATTTCAGCAGGTTATCAGCGCAGCAAGTTTCCGACTATGGTCTAGCACAGATACCTGCAAATCTCGCAGATGATGGGCATGTGGTACTTGACACATACCATCAAATGGGAGGAGATAGAGATGTTCTTTAGGAGAGTGTAGGCGGTTGTCAGACAATTGAAGAAAGGTCTTCCGCAGTTCTGGTTAATACCTCAAATTGGTTGTTAACCAAAGGTTACCGCATGGATGAGAATTTGATGAACAAAATCACGGGAATTTTGTTGCGGGGATTCCAAAGAAGAGAAAACACGAAGGAGAGAGTAGCAGAAGGCCAGAGAATCTCAAAGTGTACAAGAAGTCTCAGGTAGCGGAAAAAGGCAAGCCTACATTCATTATACCAGTGCCACTTTCAGATGAAGCTTCTCCAGCGTCAACTCACAACACTTCCGCATCTCCGTGGATCTCAAATGGAGGTTATTAATCCACCGTTGAACCCAGCATTGTTCGTATTTGTTCCTCAACTACCCAGATCTTCACCTCCCTCTGCAGAGAAGTTGAAAGCACAAATGGCGGAGTTCAAGAGAGCATTGTCTTTGGACAATTCAGAAGAGGGCAGCCATAACACTGTGGTGAATTCAGATGCATGCAGAGAGTTGGAGCAGGAGATGTGGTACATTTTGTGACTTCTCATTCCCCAAAAGCAACTTCTAATCTTGGTTGGCTCTACATCGATTCGAGAGGCTAGAGAAGAAATCAACTTGGAAGAGGAAGACTTGCAGTTGTTTATGAGCTTGGAAGGTAGAGGTAAAAGGTCTAAAGCTGCTAAAATAACTTCAAGGTTGATTATTGAAGAATCAGGGCAAAAGTTTGTTGAATTATCAATTCCAGCTGAAGGGAAACAGAAGGGAGAGCTAACTGCTGCAGACATATTGGTGACTAAAGTACCATTGGGGAAAATCACCAAAGAAGGATTTGACTAAAGTACCATTGGGGAAAATCACCACAGAAGGATTAAAGCAAGATACACGGACACTGATAGATGCTTTATTCCTTAAGCTTGACAAGGAGAAGGCAGAAAAAGATAAGCTTTAGATGCAGATCTCCCAGTTATGTGAGATCATCACTAAGGTTGCTAAACCTTCTTCTCAGCCCGTGTTAGTGCAGGAACAGTATGCAGCCGTTTGGTTGAAGAGATTGAAGATGCAGAGAACCAGTCAAAGCTATTTCTCAATGGAAAGAGAAAATTATTCACCAAGCTTCAAAGCAGTTCGAAGGAATACCAAGCTGGCTTGGAGAATATGTACAGGGCATTATCTCAACTAAAGGAATTAATGACAAGGATAGAAGATGAGAACATAGTTGCTGAAAGTCATTTGGATACCTTAGTTAAGATACATTCATTGCCAGAGGATGTGCTAATTGCAGAGAAAATTGTACCTGATGGATTGATAGAAAAGGGAAAGTAGTTAGAAATAGCAGTTTCCTTCCGCATGGAGATCCCCAAGCTTATGCTAAAGAGGATGCATTCTTTAAAAACGAGATGGGGAAGTACCGAGAGAACATTCCGGATGAATTGTTTGTTTCCGTGTAGAATTTATTCTAGTTGTGCGAAGAGGATTGATGAAGCCATCATGCCTTTCACGTTAGATTCATTGGCGAGGACGCGTACTCATAAAGCTTCATGCGAGATATTCGAGGTATGGGTTTGGTTTAGAAAAGGAAAGGCTAAGACTGCTGCTTTGTCTAGAGGATTGCTGCGGTTTAAGATTGAGAAAGAAGCGGTGCCTAAAGCAGATGGGAAGTTACTGAGTCACATGTTTGACAAGTATATTCAATTTCAGAACAAAGAAAAAGCGTAGAGTATGATGGCCGGCATATTGTCTTTCTTCTTCACTTCTTTCTCTTATTCTTATTTTCTCGAGACAAAATTGTAAAACTAGAGTAATTGGTTAAAAGCCATTACTTTTAGTTATCTGAAAAGGTCCTTAATTGGGAATAGGTGACAGACATGCAAAGCTTTGATTTAGTCTTCAAATGGATGTCATGTAGAGAGAAATTTCAGGGGAAAGATTGCCAGTTGTTTTCTTTATAACTTTCGCATGTGTCAGTTCAATTATTTCTTTCCTATTTGTAATTTCCTTCTATACACTATAAATAGAAGAACCTACGGGTTAAAAGATTAGAAACTATAATCAGCATTCTTGAGTTCAGGACTTTGTACTGCAGCCCTTGATGTCATTTTTGTGAAAGTCGAGGAATTGAACAAAGACATATTTACGAGAACTTTGTGTCCACGGTGCATTTGCTTCTTATTTCGTGTGGATCTTTGGATAAACTTTGTGTTATCTGCTATGTTGCCGAAGCAGAAGCGAAACGGAAGCGAATCACGAAAACACCAATTTTCAAAAAACCTTGGATACGAAACGTTACCGGAAACGTCCGTACAATATATATATATATATGCATAGTACTCATTTTATAATTGTAGACCATAAGAGATAATTGATAAAGCACTCAAAATATTTTGTATTCATTGAAATTTGAACTTCTAAAGAGTCATGACTCATCATTCAACATGGTTACAATTTCAATGATTCACATATACATGATAATAATCTAGATTCTAGAATATATCATCCAGATTTTCCTCATAATCATCTCCACGAAAACTGAATTTAACAAGAGAAAAATGAGAGTGTGATTTAGAATAGACCCAAGATGTCATTATATAGCTTTTAGGAAGTGTCTTTAGCAAGTCTAGGTAGGTAGATTAGGTTTAGGTTCATTAAATGCAGTTATTTTTATTTTTTTAAAAATTGATGCTTTAAAATTTTAAAAAAGTTCGAAACGTTTCCGGAAACGCCTGCCACGTTTCCCCACCGTTTCCCCACATTTCCGTTTCCAAAATGTTTCTGGGGTGAAACGCCACCCTCCTAGGCATTTCCTGGCATCACAGTTATCTAAGATTTAGATTAGAAACTTTACTTTTTCTTTGCTTCTAAATATTGTGAGATCTACTTGTTTATTTAATCTATATGTATGAGACCAACTCTGTAAACTATTGGTTGAATTAAATATTTTCCTTTCTTCTTTCCTAAATTCCATTATTTCCCCATCCACAAATACTTTATAAATAGCTTCTTACTTGCTGCAGAATTGCTTAGCTATGGTTCATGAGCTTTGTGATTAAAGTAAAACCCCCGCAAATAGTTATTAAAGTTTCATACTTACCAAATTGATAAACATCTTACACGGGAGTCACGATGAAAAAGTGACAAGCGAGCGTGGGAATCTACAAGTAACTCTTCCTCGCACCCGACCTCCCGAGGTCGTGCCGAGACATTGGTGGGGGATGGAATACACGTGGGATGCGAGACAAACTAGTTAGGCAATCGATGTCTTCGACGCGCACTAGTGGAAACTCAATCTAAGGCAAAGAAGGCCCTCCTAACCTGATCTCGGTGTGATAGATCGATTGCGAGGCATGGATGACCGTCGAAGGCTCCAATCAATATCGAGCTCGGCGTGATTCGGTCTATGGGTTGTGGGATACGAGGAAAATGACACAGGATAGTTTCGTGTATATCTCAGCATGGGGGTCATAGGGTGGATGATGGGTATAGCGGACTCTACGGGCGATTATCTGGTCTAGTCCAGAATTCCTTAGCTTTATTAGCTGCTACGTCTAACAAGGATAACTGTTCGATGATGATAGGTGGAAGTGGAGTAGATCTGAATACTAATGTGCGTAGGCCAGCATCTATGTCTGATTCACCTGTGGATTCATTGGGTTGTGGGATTTGTGGGTCACAACCGTAGATTCGTGTTTGTTGTGGTCTGCTTATGGTCATGTGCGGAATCAGTCCCTAATCCCTAGTATCCAATAGTCGTATGCTTTCTCAACCTCTATATTCGAGTGCGGTTGTGCGATCTTCTCAGAGTATCTCACAGGCATTCATGCAACTTGAATTCTTAAGCTGGTATCTATGTCTGTGAGAGTGTCTCCTGCGTCTGGTTGTGGGACCAAAGGATCACAACCGAACGTTTGCTCTCTTTCAAGCCCTTCTACAGTCATGCGGATATATATCTAGGGTAATCTGTAGTTTGGTTGATTTGACCAAAACGTGTGTGCTTGGTTGTCTTCTATGTTTAACCCGCTTAACTGGAAGCTGATCTGTTGTAAGTTTGTCGTTGTTCGGAAGACTTGGATCCTAAGATTCGATCTATATCGGTTATTCTTTGTGACGAGATTGGGTTGGGGCACGATTGGCTCGAATACGTATTCTCTGGGCTCTCTAGGTCCCGTGATTGTCATACAAAAGCAACAATGTAAATCTAATTGTAGCAAAGTAAAATTAACTATGTGAAGTATATCTATAACTTCTCTATTTTTGTATTTTTCTGATGAACTATTCGAACGAAATTGAAAGAGCAACTTTTTAAAATATCTAGCAATTGACAACTAAACTAATCACGAAATTTAAAACAAACAAGGCAGCCGAGTATAGCTACTTGCCTGTGCAGTTGTAAGTCTATTCTAAATAATGAAATAACTAGATCTAATCTATTTGAAAGACTCTCGATCCTACCTCAGAAGTGAGGAATGAATCATAGTTTCTCAGAAACTATCAATCCCCACAGCTTCCCTGGCAATATCGAAAGTAAAATTGACTGAAATAAGATGATTGGCTACTCTATTTGATATGCTTCTAACTAGAACTTTGAAAGCTAGAACCTAGATTTTGCGAAAAGTGGTGAATCCGATGGTGTGTGTGGTTTTGTCCCCTCAGTGTGATCTCCTCGTTCCTTCGTGCTCACGTGGATCCAGAAAAGCATGTAATTCTAGCATCAACGGAAGTAGATATTGGAACAAAGGCAAAGTTAGGACACGGCCCGAATACAATGCGAGTAGGAGAGGGATAGTGCAAGAGTACAGAGCTTAGCTTATGCAATTCCTAGCGGGATTTATTGCGAGTCATGCAACATAAAACGTCCAGAACCTGAAACTATCCTGTTTGACGAACAAAACCTGCAACTTTAATGGCTTCCTACTGAGAATTAAATTGTTCTACTTCAATGGACTGCATGAAGTAATGACAGCACTTGCACAAGATGGATATGTGGCTTTCTAATAGCAAAATAACATTAACTAAGCATGCAATGAACAAAACTATGAATCCTAAGAAAAATGAAAGACTGAACTACTGAAATGAGAAATTGAGAGGCAAATTTGAGGGGCCATTTTCTTGAGCACAAGCCAACTATTTATAGCATTTGCATTTACCCAAAGGTAAAAACCAAATTGATCTCTTAAACCATAAACAATGCCAAAACACTATTCCAGGGAACTAGAATCATTAATGCAAGCCAAAGGCGGTGAAAAAAGCTGGTAAACGTTGAAATTTACGTGAGTCGCGTTAAAAAGAACATTCTAGAAAACACGTGAAGGACCGCCGCCTTGAGCAGGGCGGCGGTTTCGTAACTGAAGAGCAAAACGCAAAGAAAAGAGGGGAAAAGAGAACAACAAAGCATGCAGGGGCTAAGCGAGGCATGCGGGATGTTAACGCACACTTGGGGAGCTTTTTCGGATCCCGAACACCTTGCGAGGAGACCTGTATCATCATTGGGGCACGTGTTACGTTGTTTCGGCAGTGAAGTACCTTACAATTTTGGGTACATACATATTGCCCCCTCGGAGAAGCGTTTTAGCCATGAAGAGGCGTAAAACGGTGGGTCCGAGTATGGCGGTCCCGAAATGGGAAGTTGGAAGTTATACCTAATACGTCCGTGTGTCGAAATGATGCCATCCAAAATTCCCGCCACCTGCAAAATGAAAAGAGGAATCAAGTGCAGATAGACAAAATAGATCGGAAAATAAATACTAAAATAATATGAAATGAGGACATACCATTTGTGCGGGGATAAGAACTTACCTCGTCAGGCGCTCCAAACCTGTGAAAAGGGGATTCAAAACGAGTCAGGTTGCTATATATATGAAAGTGGGCCCATTTTCCTATTCATTTACGCGTGTTGATTTGGTCGATTTTGAGCTCTGGGACCCACGGTGACGGTTTCTTACGAGAGTAGAGTCAAAACGTTCATGACGAGATAGCGATCATGCCTCCGCGAAGAACATCGACCCGCGAGATCACAGGTTAGTTTTTCTCAATTTACCGTTTTTACCCCCAAAATTTTAAAATGTTAAAATCTTTGTCGTGGGGGACTATTTTTGAAAATGTTAGGTTTAAAAGGTCTATCTAGGGGGCGCCTACTGGGTAGGCTTTGTTTTAGTTAAAATAGTCCCTTTTTTGTGTTTTAGGCCTTTTTAAGGTACAAAACCCGCGTGGGTTTTCGGGACATGACCGCCGCTCAACAGGCGGCGGTCACATGACCGCCACTTTATTCAGTATGGCGGCGGTTCAAGACCGCCCTCTTTAAGGCGCGGTTCTGAAACCGCCCGCCACAAACCTGCTCAGGGCGGCGGTTCTTCACAGAATGCCAAAGGAACACTTGTTTGAAATTGTTTTTGCATTTTTAGCATTTTTATGTGTTTTCATGATTTTTCTAATGTCATTCGGATGCTAACTTGCTCTGTTTTGTGTGTTTTGGGTGTATGCAGGCGAGGAGTACATTCAATGGAGCCGAGAGAGAGTGTGACTGGCTCCCAGCAGTATTAGATGCCCTTTCACAGGATGAGGTGGACACTCTTCAGAGGGCCGGTATACTGCGTATATCACGGGTTCCACATGTTGCACCGTCCAGTCACATACTTTGTGACTTATTTTCATATTGGGATGCTGATCGAACACCTTCCGATTACTAGGGGTCCGAGGTGAGTGGACCATTACTTTGGAGGATGTTTACCGTATCCTGGGGTCCCGATCATCGAGAGACGACTTAACCTTGAGACAAAAGTTCACGGGCTCAGATAGCGCAGTGGGCCTCTTACATGGGAGATGCAGTTATCTCCACTGGTTCGAAGAAGGGGGTGAGGGTCCGATCTATTCCTAGCCTGCCCATCCCCTTGATTCGTCAGGCCATTATGGGGATCCTTGCCTCGAGATTGATCGGGGACAAGGGAGGAGACACACTATTATATTGCTGGTCCCCCATCATTGCACAGATCGAGGGACATGGCCGGATTTACGCCTGGGGAGCTGATATACTTGGGACTACCTACCATGATTTAGACAGGTGGTCCGTTTACACGGCGATCTTTGAGCCATCCAACCACTGGTTATGAGTTTGGTCTATGAGCGCTTCATCCCCTATGGCGAGAGGTGTAGAAAATGGCATAACCACCTTCATGGAAAGAATATCAAGTTACTCGGCCAAAGTTTCCCTCTTGTGTGTTGGCTTCAATGCAAGCGGGGTAAGGTTCAGGTGGGCAAAACTCAATTCACAATTTCGATAACGCCATTGCCGCAACGAATGGTCTTATTGCGTCAGGAGCGGTCTATTTTAAGTGGTCCCACGGCGAAATGGCAGATTTTCTTGACCAGTGAAGCGCATACTAAATACATTTATGGATATGAAACAGAACCTCAATATCCACCTTGGGACGAGAGTTGCGAAGTGGTCATGCGTTATTTCACCATTGACGGTGCTACTGGCTGGTGTACGACCCTCATTTTTTCATTCTCTTACACCTACGTCGCGGTAAGACTATTAATCTTTCTGCATTCTTGTTTCAATCTCTTGATCTTTCAATCAACCTTGCCCGTGAAGGAGAAGGTCCTATATATTGGCCAACCACTCTTCTTTCTTACAAGAACTATATTGGCCAACCACTCTTCTTTCTTACAGGAACTATATTGGCCAACCACTCAAAATGATGTATAGGGTAAATTATCTTTGCATCCAATAGTTTCTAAATCTCTGCAAAGATAGTACCTAAAATGGTTGGATTATGCCGCCACAATTTCTTCTTGAAGGGTTTGTGCTCTTGCTTCAATGGGATATAATGTTGAACTTCAACAGGTTGATATGTCTTCAGATCCTGATAAGACCAAGCAAAGACATCTATATATTTTCTAAAAAGCTTTGTGAAAGCTTCTTGTTACCTTTTAGAACAACATTTACCCAGGTTTACTAACTTGGGGTCATCATCAGCTCCTAGATTCAACGACTGCACATCGGAAGAAGATATTTCTCCACACTCTTTATTCTTTTTTAGTGTTTGATCATGCTTATCGAACATCTCTTCAAGAGACATAAAGCCTTTAGGAATTTTTTTCCTTTAAGCTGAATGATTTCTTGACCACCTTCAATCTTTGTATCAGCATCACCCACTGTGGTCTTCCTTGGAAGTGAAGTGCTTCTTTCATAGTATATCTCTTCAAAGTTGTCTTATTGCTAGAGAAAAGCAGCAATTTGCTTATCATCATTGAAGACCTGCCATTGTTGAACATTATCAGGCACCTTTGGATGAAAACCATTTCCACTTTGTAATCACCTTATCTGAAGAGTGCAGGTGGCTGATTTGGATTCAATAGGGCTGCAGTAACTGCCAGTGAATCAGCTCTAGAGTTTTGATCTCTAGGGATATAAGAAACTGAGAAAGCTGCAAAATCCAAAGTAGCTGAATAGACCCGGTCTCTATAATGCCGTAGTTTATCTTTTTTAACCTGATAGAGACCATGTATCTGCTTGACAATTAACTCAGCATCTCCTCTTGCATGTAGCAATTTAATTCCCATTGTTCTGGCTTGCTCCATTCCTAATAGCAGTGCTTCATATTCTGCTGTGTTGTTAGTATTCTCAAACATTAATTTAAAGGAATGTGCATGTACCTTTCCTTCAAGATAAATAAGCACAACACCTGCACCAAATCCAAGCGAACAACAGCTACCATCAAACTCTAGAGTCCAAACTTTGTTGTCCAATTGATGTGGCTCCTGAGTTATGGGTTGGGCTTCTTCTTTATCCAACTCTAGGTAGTAGACCCATGATCTGATTCTTGGAAAAGGATCTGAGATCTAGGGTCTTTAGATTTTGAGACTATATACTTGGATTTCTTCTCAGGTTCTAACTTTTGATTAACTCCTTTAATTGGAATATGTGTGCAAGACCAATCCATCTTAACCTCTCCTCCTAATTCCTTACAGAAGTTTCTACTTAATAACATGCCATAAGATACTGGAATATCTGCCACCAGAATTGTCATCTTCAATATTTTATCTGAAAGGAAGCAAGCAAGCGCTTGTGAATCTTTTCTCATCGATGAGAGGTACTTATCTTTCCATTGAGTAACATCTTCCAATGGTCTTCGTCAGTGTGAGACCCAGAGCATCAACAACTTTGGATGGCATAACATTATCGGAAGCTCCAGAATCTAGAATGCAATTACTCAATTTGTAACCATTGATAAGTAATGAAACATAGAATGGTTCAATCCTTTCAGAAGTAGCAGGAGAAGAAGTTGCAACATTATTCAAAGGATTTTTGGGTTAGATAAGATGCCCCGTGAAGCATTGTTCGGTGAATTATTAGGACCATTACTCTGTACATATTTCACCAATCTGCTCAATTGATCGAAAAGCCCTCAAGTACTCAACTTCTGACATCTGAATCTTGGTCTTCTTTATATGATCAATAATATCAAAAGATTGACTTACTTCAGTTGTTTGTCCAGTTGTCCTTTGTTGTTGATTAGAGGAACTTACCTGCTTGTCTCTTGGAGCTAATGAAGAAGGAAGTGGGCTGCCTCTTTTCAGAATGGTAACATCTGGTCCAGGATCTTCCCTCTCTCCTCTGTCCACTTGAGGAAGCTTCCGCATTTTGACGTGTTTGAGACCTTGTGAACACCGCAAATGTATGACCATCACTATCTTCAAAAGATTCATAATAGCCTTCATCAGATTCATAGTCTAGGTAGCCAATGTTGGAGTCGCCAACGGATCAACAAAGTCTTCTTCGTCAAGTGATTCATCAACAACATGATCTTCTTCATTTGTTTCCAAGTTGTTCCTTGGAGCAGCTTCAATTGCCAACCTCTGTGGTGTAGTAGTAAGTCTGTTTCAATTTTGATTTTGACCATTAAAAGTCCGAGCAAGAACCGTTCTTGAAGGAGTTGCATTTCCTCCTTGAGTTATTGCTTCTTGATTTGTAGCATATCATTGGCTAACCTCTATAGCAGAGGATCAGAAGTATTTGTTGAAGAAGTTCCGTCAGCTTAATGGGTTGATTGTTTGATCTTTCCAACCATAATCAATTCATCTTCAATTTCAACTGCAGCGTTTTGTGTCTCGAGAAGATTCATTGGTCTTGCCCTCTGTAGCTGATATCGACTTCGAGAAGCAAAGCGTTTATGAAAACGTCTTTTGATTTTCGTCACTAAGTGCAGCAGAAGTGGGGATTTTATATAAAATCCTTTGGAACTTAGCAATAAAGTCCCTCATGTTCTTGTGTGGTTCTTTTTTCAACTACGTCAGTTGGGTGATCAGTGTACTAGAGTCTTCTGCAGGTTTGAACCTTTTTAGAAATTGCTCTCGCATGGACACCCAATTTGTTATAGTTCCAGGAGCTAATCGTTAGAACCATTCTCAGGCCAACTCGTGTAAAGTCTCAATGAAAAGTTTGACCAAAACATCCTCATGCTCCACTGCAAGCACTCCACAAGATATGAAGAATGCCGCCAAGTGATCATCCGGATTTTGCTTGCCGTCTCCAAAGAATTTTGGGAAATTCTTTCTCGATCCTTTAGGCAACTCATGCATGGGAGGAGTTAGATTCAGAGGCCCAAAAGTTGCTCCCATGGAATAGGTGCTAAAGGAGCAAGTGGCTGATTCTGATTCTGCATGATGAATGGAGCACGTCTTCTCCGAGAGTAGACTTGATAGATAATTCCAACTGCTGGATTATGCTGAAGATGATCCAGTTTGGAGGAGTTTGCACTCTTCTTCCTAGTGAAAGACTGGATCTGCGGCTCCTGACTTGAGGAGGATGATTGAAATTAAACTGCTCCTGCAATCTATAAAAACGGTCAATCCTTCCTTGAGCCTTGTTGGATTGGGTGAATGGGCATTCATCCAAGTTGATATTTCAATATGGATGGGAACTAGCAAGATAAGCTCGGTCTGCTAAAGGTTGTTTTCCCAAATGAATCGCTTAAAAACTGTTGGCTAATTTTCTGCAAAGCTAAAAACTTAGCGTCATGAGATAAATCTCCCTCATTTACCGATGAGGATCCGTGTAAAATGTTTATCAATCGGTAAGTATGAAACTTCAATAACTATTTGCAAGGGTTTTACTTTAATCACAAAACTCATGAACCATAGCTAAGCGATTCTGCAGCAAGTAAGTGGTTGTTTATGAAGTATTTGCGGATGGGGGAAATAATGGAATTTAGGAAAGAAGAAAGGACGATATGTAATATAACCAATAGTTTACGAGTTGGTCTCATCCATATAGATTAAATAAACAAGTAGATCTCACAATATTCGAGATCAAAGGAAAAGAAAAACTTCTAATCTAAATCTCAGATAACACAAAGTTTATCCAAAGATCCACAAAGAAGTAAGAAGCGAATGCACCGTGGACACAAATTTCTCCGGAAATCTGCCTTTATTCAATTCCTCGGCTTTAACAAAAATGACATCAAGGGTTGCAGCACAAAGTCTGGAACTCAAGAATGCTGATTATAATTTCTAATCTTTTAATCCGTAGGTTCTTATTCTATTTATAGTGTATGGAAGGAAATTACAAATAGGAAAGCAATAATGAACTGACACATGCAGAAGCTATAAATAAAACTACTGGTAAACTTTCCCGTAAAATTTCTCTCTACATGACATGCATCTGAAGACTAAATCAAAGTTTTGCATGTCTGCCACCTATTCCCAATTAAGGACCTTTTCGATAACTAAAAGTAATGGCTTTTAACCAATTACTTTACTTTTACAATTTTGTCCAAGAACATAAGAATAAGAGAAAGAAGTGAAGAAGAAAGACAATATGTCGTTCGTCATACTCTACGCTTTTTCTTTGTTCTAAAACTGAATATACTTGTCAAACATGTGACTCAGTAACTTCCCATCTGCTTTAGCAACCGCTTCTTTCTCAGTCTTAAACCGCAGCAATCCTCTGGACAAAGCAGCAGTGTTAGCCTTTACCTTCTCTAAACTAGGCCCATACCCCTCAATATCTGCATGAAGCTTTATGAGTCTGCCAATTGAATCTAACGTGAAAGGCATGACGACTTCATCAATCTTCTTCTGCACAACCAAAATAAATTCCTCACGGGAAGCAGGCAATTCATCTGGAATGTTCTCTGGTACTTCCCCCATCTCGTTTTCCAGCAACTGCATCCTCTTCAACATAAGCTTGAGGATCTCCATGTGGAAGGAAACTGCTATCTCTAACTGCTTCCCCTTTTCTATCAATCCATCAGGTACAATTTGCTCTGCAATTAGCACATCCTCTGCAATGAATGTATCTTAGCTAAGGTATCCAAATGACTTTCAAAGAACTATGTTCTCATCTTCTATCCTTGTCATTAGTTCCTTTAGCTGAGATAATGTCATGTGCATATTCTCCAACAGTTGGTATTCCCTCGAACTGCTCTGAAGCTTGGTGAATAATTTGCTCTTTCCATTGAGCAATAGCTTTGACCTAGTTCCTGCATCTTGATCTCTTGACCAAATGGTTGCATACATTCTGCACTAACACAGTGAGAAGAAGGTTTAGCACCTTAGTGATGATCTCGGATAAGCGGGAGATCTGCATCTGAAGCTTATCTTTTACTGCCTTCTCCTTGTCAAGCTTAAGGAATAAAGAGTCTATCAGTGTCCGTATATCTTGCTTTAATCCTTCTATGGTGATTTTTCCCAATGGTATTTTAGTCACCAATATGTCTGCAGCAGTTAGCTCTCCCTTCTATTTCCCTTAAGCTGGAACTGATAATTTAGCGAACTTCTACCCTGATTCTTCAATAATCAACCTTGAAGTTATTTTAGCAGCTTTAGACCTTTTGCCTCTACCTCCCAAGATCATAAGCAGTTACAAGTCTTCCTCTTCCAAGTTGATTTCTTCTCTAGCCTCTGAAATTACTGCAGAGCCAACCAAGATGAGAAATTGCTCTTTGGGAATGAGAAGTCACCGAATGTACCACCATCTCATGCTCCGACTCTCTGCATCCGAATTCACCATAGTGTTATGGCTTCCCTCTTCTGAATTGTCCAAAGACAATGCTCCCTCAAACTCCGTCATTTGTGCTTTCAACTTCTCCGTAGGGGAGGTGAAGATCTGATTAGCCGAGGAACAAATACGAACGATGTTGGGTTCAACGGTGGAATAATAACCTCCATTTGAAGTCCTGGAGCTGCGAAGTGTTGTGAGTTGACGTTGGAGAACCTTCATCTAAAAGTGGCACTGGTATAATGGATGTAGGCTTGCCTTTTTCCGCTACCTGAGACTTCTTGTACACTTTGAGCTTCTCGGTACTCGCAACTCTCTCCTTCATGTTTTCTCTTGTTGGAATCCCTACAACAAAATTCCTTGTGATTTGGTTCATCAAAGCCTGCGTCCCATGCAATACCCTTCGGTTGCAACCAATTTGAGGTGTTAATCGGAACTACGAAAGATCTTTACTCAATTGTCGACAACCGCCTACACTCTCTAAAGAACAACTCTATCTCCTCCCTTTTGATGGTATGTGTCAAGTACCACATGCCCATCATCTGCAAGATTTGCGGTATCCATGCTTAGAACATAGTCGAAATCAGTTGCACTAATAACTTTGCTGAAATCTCCCTTTCGACTTCGTATTTGCTCTCCGCACTTCATCCAAAAGTCTTCAAGTGAAGGAACATGTGAGTATTCTTGGGAGATCGTCCTCTTTGTTATCCCATATGGGTCAAAGTTCATCCGTGCTAGGAAGAACTCATGCTCATACCCAGCAAACATTTATGCTTCAATTCCTTTGGCTTTGTGGATGCTCTGACAACTATAATGACCCACTGTGACTGGAAAGCTACCTGTAGACTTGTGTCGTTTTGACTGTAAGTCATGCAACTCTACGAGCTGCCTGCACAACTCCATGATGACCCACTTATCACTTGGGTATCTTGGAAACTTAACTGGTTCTCCTGAGAAACCACTCACCCTGAGATATGTGAAGTCCACAAATTGGATGAAGATACAGCCATGTTGGGAGACAGCTTGCCAGGCCTCTTTGCTCACTCTGTTAGTCTTCATATCACTATTTAACTTGCAAATGAATCCGTAGAAGAATCCATCGTTAACCACCGTGAAATCTTTGTAGCATTTAGGAACTTTCAACTGTGGAAAGCACTCATAAATAGGATCTTTTGACAATCTGCCTTTTTGTCCGGTTTGGAAAATATCCCCGAAATGCTTCGCATATACAAGGTATGAAGTCATCTTGAAGTTGAATGTTCGCCTAACACTTGGAGTTGCTCGTTGATGTTGTCGGTAATGATCTCCACCCAATTAATCCTCGAATCAGCTCTATTGATCTCAATGGTTCTCACAAAGGCATACATCCATGAGCGGAAGTTATTGATATTGGCTTCCCCATTTATCCCCGCAAAGCAATTTGGTGATATCATCAACTTCTGCGAAGATTAGATCGTGGAAGAGTCCTCGGGAATTTCGATGGTGATCTGGGCTTCTTCATGTATGTCATTGTTCATTATACCCACGCATCGCTTTATGCTTTTCCCATTGGTTACCAAAGATCATCGCATGCTAATTGCAATCACCATCGGCCGTGTCAGAATCTTAAGGAAATAATTAATAAATTGTGCATCCAACTTGATTATTGTCTTCCTACAACATCTCAAATTGTCCTAGAAAGAGGATGATAAGACCTTGCAGACTCCAAAACAAACTCGTGCAATTGAGTTTGTAGCGAAACATTGAAACTTGAATAATCCCGCTGCTTTTTATTGCCCGCATAAGAGATAATCCACCAATGGCCTTGGATCTTCATCAATCAAATTAGTGATAGGTTCAGGGCCCATGTCTGTATCATTGATTTCGGAAAGCCTAAAAGTCATCCATGATTCTGCTAACCCTTCTTTTTCATCATGCCTAGAATAAGCTTTGTCTAAGCTCTTTTTCTTTTATTCTTGCCAGAATCCTTGTAATTGGATCAATTTGTGCAGATCCTGCAATTTCTTCTGATTCAGAAGATATATTCAATGTATCTGACATTGATTTTGACTTCTTTTCACCAATATGAGCACCTGTGATGAATACCTGCAATTGATTCAGACAAATATGGAGTCCATGGCATGAATACTCAATTTTTATCACCAAAATCTGCTTATAAAGTCTGCTGCCCTAAAATTTGAGACTTTGCTTGCATGCTAAGCAAGCTAAAATATTATTTAATTCACTTGGGCACTTATACCAACATGCAAATGCTTGGAATAATAAAAATAAAGCTTCTCCAACCCTAGGCGCCAAAACTGAAGCTTCCCGGCAATGGAAAATATTTTTTAATGCAAAACACTCCTTTTGGCACCAAAATCCTCCCAGGGCAGCAAGCTCCATAAAAAAGAATTAATTATTTCTTCCTTATGGCGTCCCATGCTTATATAGCTAACTGCATGCTATTTTTAATAATTGCTTCCTCCTATTTTTGGCAATTATTAATAATAAACCATGTTCTTTCTCTCAATTTGGGTGCCCAAGTTTGCATGCTTCTGCTTGTTTTTTTATGAAATTCTTTTATTTATTTTTAGCATGCATCTTTCTCTTCTCTTTATCTCATCATGTTGTTTTGAGTTTCCTTCTATTTATGGCACCAAAATCCTCTAGGAATAACAATAATAAATATCATTTAATGCATGTAATTATGCCAAGGTGGGTTGCACTTTTTGGCTAGAGGGTGTGCTAAAAATAAGAAGTCAAATTAATGGGAATTTTTACCTGCTAGGCAGCTCCAAAAATCCCATCCTTCACTTAAGTGATTTGTCTTTAGTGATGGGAAAAAACAACCTACTAGGCAGGCATAAAATTCTCACCTGCCTGCCACTACCAAAATTCCCACTGGCAACTTAAATCCTCCCTTCCAAAAAGTGTGACTTGCATGAAATAGAGCTTCTTTCTCAAAAGACTTGCATGGGTGAATAAACTTCCTTGATGGGAATTCTTACCCTGTCAGGCAGCTCTAAAATTCTCATTGGTACTTTAAGTGATTTATCCTTCATAATGGGAAAAAACAACATATCAAGCAGGCACAAAATTCCCACTTGCCTACCACCTCCAAAATTCCCATTGGCAGCTTAAGTGATTTGTCTTTAGTGATGGAAAAAGAACCTCTTGGCGAGGCATAAAAATCCCACCTGCCTGCCACTACCAAAATTCCCATTGGCAACTTAAAGCCATCATTCCAAAAAGTGTGACTTGCATGGGAGAAGCTTATTTTTCTTAAATTCTTCTTTTTGTCATGTTGGCTAGATTTTATGCATAGCATCAAACCTAGGCGATCATGAGATAAATCTCCCTCATTTAACCGGTGAGGCTCCCGTGTCGATTTGTCAATAAAAGCGTGTTATTATCTATCGGGGGTTTGTTATTATCTGTCCGATTTCGATTTTGATTTTGATTTTGACCATTAAAGGTCCGGGTAGAGCTATTCTTGAGGGTTGCGTTCCTGCTTGAGAGATCTGCTTCTTGATCTGCAGCATGTCATTAGCCAATTTCGCAACAAAGGATCTGAAGTACTTAGAAGAAGCACCATCACCTTTGTGAGATGGTTGTTTGAGTTTTCCACCATGATCAAGTCGTCCTCAACCTCCACAAAGCATTTTTGTGCTTCAAGCAGATTTACCGGTCTTGCCTTCTTAGGCCGATATCCAACTTGAGCGATAGGCGTTTATAAAAACGTCTTTTGATTTTCATCGCTCATCGCTCAATCGGCGAAGTGGGGATTTTATACAAAATCCTTTGGAACCTTGCGATAAAGTCCGCATGTTCTCGTTTGGCTCTTTCTTCAACTGTGTCGATTGGGTGATTAACGTCTTTAGCTTCCTCTGCGAGCTTGAATCTTTTCGAAATTGCTCACGCATAGTCGCCCGATTGGTTATGGTGCTTTGGAGCGGCCGATAGAACCATTCTCCAGCCAAGTCGTGTAGAGTCTCAATGAAGAGCCTGACTGAGACATCTTCATGCTCTACTGCAAGCACACCACAAGATATGAAGAAGGCCACCAAATGATCATCCGGGTTTTGCTTTCCATCTCCAAAGAATTTTGGAAAATTCTTTCTGGATCCCTTTGGCAGCTCGTGCATAGGTGGAGCCAAGTTCAGAGGTCCAAAAGCTGCTCCCCATGGAACAGGTACAATTTGGTGCGCCATGTTAACTTGAGCACGTCTCCTCCTTGTGTAGACTTGATAGACTTGATGGATAATTCTAGCCGCCGGATTATGCTGAATACGATCCGGATCTGGATGGGTGTGTACTCTCCTTCTGTGAGAGACTAGATCTGCGGCTTCTAACTTGGGACGATGATTGAAATTGAATTGCTCCTGCGATCGGAAGAAATGATCGAGTCCTTCCTTGCGCCTTCACGGATCGGGTGAATGGACGTTCGGCCCGAGTTGAGATTTGTATGGAAAACACTCGATCTTGATAAAAGCTTTGATCTGCAAAGATAGTTGTTTCCCAGTAAGCAGTCGCTTAAAACTATTGGCTAGATTTTACTGCATAGCATCAAAACCTAGGCAATCATGAGATAAATCTCTCTCATTTAACCGGTGAGGCTCCATGTCGATTTGTCAATAAAAATGTGTTATTATCTATCGGGGTTTTACTTTAACCACTTAGTTCATGAACCATAACTAAGAAGTTCTACAGTAAGTAAGTAAGCGGTTGTTTAAGAAAGGAAAATTATAGAAGAAAGAAGTAAAGGAAATACGAGAGAAGAAATGGGAAGATGTGCATCCCGATTAGTAGATAGCAGAGCTAATTACATGCATAGCATAGAAGAAACTTAATAGATACGAACACACGAGAATTATAAAACAAAGGCAGCTCTAGATCTAGATCTAAAATAACACAAAGTTTATCAAGAGATCTAAGATTGGCGAGCGAAACACAAGATACACCATGACACAAAGTTCTCCGAAAACTGCTCCTTGTATTCCTTTGCTCCAAGTTGCTCTCGGGAGTTCGGCACAAAGTCTAGAACTCGGGATTGCTGCTACAAATTCCGATCGAATCTTAACCGGAGGTTCTTCTCCTACTTATAGAATGTAGGAGGAAAGTCCAAATAGAAAACTCAAACTGAACTAAAGCATGAACAACAAGTAAAGATGACATTTGGCAATCATCCTCAACTAGCTTCTTAAGTGACACATGTATCACTTAACTAATAGAATGGTTCCACATGACTTGAAGTAATGGTTGTAAAACCAATAACTTAGAAGTTTTACAATTTCATCAGGGAACATAGAAAATAGAAGAAGAATAGTCAAGTCATGCATTGTATCATTTATGTCTTCTTGTTACGATATCGGATATACTTGTCGAACATGTAATTCACATCTTTCCATCTATTTTAGCCACTACTTCCTTCTCTCTCACTGAATTGCGTGCACCCTTCATTCAACACTTTCTTTGCGCTTCCACCTCTTCCAAATCTCGGCCAAACCTCGCATGATATGCACTGCGGTGCCACCGATCCACCGATAGAATTCATCGTGAAAGGCTTGGTAGCTTTATCAATTCTCTTTTGTACCATCAGAAGAGAACCTTCCAGGGAACTAGGCACCTCGTTAGAAACAATCCGCACGTATGAAGTAACACCTCCGTCCACTCTTTCCTCAGTGAAAGAAATGATACTGTCTGGTAAATCTGATGTTCTACTCTCAAGTGCCTACATCCTCTTCACAAAACTCTGCAGATTTCCAAGCGGAAAGATATTGCAAAATCTAGCACTTCCCCTTCTCGATCGATCCGTCGCAGTGCAATCTGTCCTTGATCAATACATCTCTCGGCAGCTTGTTGATCTCGGCCAAAATACTCAAGTTACTCTCTGCAACTGTATTCATGCCTTCTATGCTTTCCATCAGTTGCTTTAGTTGATTTGTTGCATCGTTCATAACCTTTAGGCGGGTTGGCACTTCCCAAGTTGTACAGAAGCTTGACGAATAATCAGATCCTTCCATTCGTCAATAGCCTTTACTTGATTGCTTGCGTCCTCCATTTCCTGCATAAGATGATCACTCACCTTCTCTGAAATGGGCTGAATGGAAGGTTTAGCAACCTTGGCTATGATCTCACATAATTGAGATGCTTCTACAGCTCTTTTTCTCCGCCTTTTCACTTTATCGAGCCTAAGGAATAAAGCGTCTATCATATCTGCGTGTCTGCTTGATCCTTCGGTGGTGGCTTGGCGAGGTGGTACTTTGGTCACTTTGTCACATCTTCCGCCGTGAGCTCCTCCTCTATCTTTCCTTCTGCCGGAATTGATATCTCAGCAAACTTCTCTCCCGAATTCTCAATGATCAACCTAGAAGTTGCTTTAGCAACTTTAGGCCTTCTGTCTCTTCTGCTCAGATCCTGGAGTAGCTGCAAGTCGTGCTCCTCTAAGTTCATCTCCATTCTCGCTTCTGGAACCAACTGCAAAGCCAACCATTCCGAGAAATTACTTCTCGGAGAGTGAGAAGTCGCTGAGTGCACTACCATCTCCCGCTCTGCATCCTCTCCGTCAGAAAGTGCCACAGTGTCATGGCTGCCATCCTCTGAATCATCCAAGGACAAAGCTCTTTCAAACTCTGCCATCTGCAGCTTCAACATCTCCTCTGGAACGGGTGATGAACGAAGTGGCTGAGGAGAGAAGACGAACGTCGCCGGATTCAATGAAGGCATGGAAACGTCCTGCTGCTGCGGTGCAATAGTTGGTGAAGTACTGGGTACTGGAGAAGCCGGAGTCAAAGCTATGGTCGTAGAAGTGATCTTCTCTTTCTCTTGAGATCTTCTGTGTACTTTCAACTTCTCGGACCTTCTGCTGCTTTCTCCTTCATGCTTTCGCTTGAGGGAATCTCTGTCTTTGAAGTTGCCGTGATTTGATTCATCGATGCTTCATCGAGGCAATATCCCTTCATCAATGACTAGTTTGAAGTATTCACCAACACGGCTCTCGATCTTTCTTCAATTGTGTTGCAGCCTCCCATGTTATTCTGCAGTATGGCTTTATCTCCTCCCATTTGATGGTAAGTGTCAAGTACCACATTCCCATCATCTTTAAGATCCGCAAGTATCCGCGCTAGTCCAAAGTCGAACACTTGCTTTCTTTGACTGACTGCTGAAATCTCTCTTTCGACCTCGTACTCACTTCCGCACTTCATCCAGAAATCTTCTAACGAAGGCACATGTGCGTCTTCTTTGGGAGATTGTCTTCCTGGCTACTCCAAATGGATCGAAGTTCAGCCGTGCAGGGAAGAACTCTTGCTCATACTCGGATAACATTTGTGCTTCCATCCCTCGAGCTCTGTGAATGCTAATGCAGCTGTAATATCCCACAGTGATTGGGAAGAAGCCCGTAGACTTGTGCCGCTTTGACTGAAGGTCGTGTAACTCCACAAGTTGCCTGCTCAGCTCCATGGCGATCAATCTATCATTCGGATACAGGCATCTTTATTGGTTCTCCAGAAAAGCCCGTAACCACGAGGGTATGTGAAATCTGCAAATTGAATGAATAGGCGCCATCTTGGACCACGGCTTCCCACGCTTCCTTGCTTACCTGTTGCCTTGAGTCTTTGTCTAGCTGCCGAGATGAAATCGTAGAAGAAGTCATCGTTGATCACTTTGAAGTCTTTCTACTTTGTAGGTGCGATAAGTTGCGGGTAGCACTCGAAAATGGGGTCCTTGGAAAGAACACCACATCTATCCGACTTGGAAAAGACACCTTGTGAAGGCTGACATACACCAAGTATGAAGTCATCTTGAAGGTGAAAGTACGCTTCACGTTTGAAATTGCTCACCGATGTTGCTGCTTTAATAATTTCCGACCAATTGATTATAGAATCGACCTTGTTGATTTGATGGTCTGATGAAAGCATACATCCATGTACGGAAAGTGTAGGCATTCGCTTCGCCATTCATCTGCATAGATTTGACGACATCATTTGCCTCCTGCGCAAATTGGACCGTGGAAGAGTTCTCGGGAACTTTGAAGGGGATCTAGGCTTCTTCATGAACAATTATTCATGATGCTCACACAATCATCGCTCTATGCTTTTCGCACCTCATCGGCATCACGAATGCTAATAGAAGTCACCACCTTTCGTACTGGAATCTTCAAACAATAATTGATGAACTCTGCGTCCAAACGAATTATTGTCTTTCCCGAAGCATCACGCATTGATCTGGATGAAGGATGATAAGATCTAGCACACTCCATCACGAACTCTGGCAATTGGGCTGTACATGGAAAAGCTGCAGCTCGGATAATTCCACTGCTTTTGACCGCACGCATGAGTGAAGTCTTTCCCGCTCTGGATCTATCAATCAAATCAGCAAGAGGTTCCGGGCCTAGATCTGTGTCTCCTATGTCTGCAAGTTTGGAAGCAATGCATGACTCCATCGTGCTTTCTTTTTCATCTCCCTTCGCCATGGCTTTGTCTATCTTCGTCTGAATAATTCTTTTTCTTCTAACTTGGCGGATTTCTTCAATACAGGTGCGATCTGGACAATTCTTCAGATTCGGAGGATATTTGCAATGTATTGGACATTGATAAAAACTCCTTTTCTTTTGTAAAGCACCTGTAATGAATTCCTGCAATTTATTTAGACAAAAATGGCCACCGAAGCATGAATAGTGAATTTAAATTATAAAAATCTGCACTTTTCAAACTGCTGCCCCAAAAATTGGTGTTTAATTTGCACATAAAGAGAGCATAAATCCTTTGATCAACACAGAGCTCTGTAACACTGTGAAAACAATTATGCAGACAAAGATCAACCTCCTCCAAAGAATGCGCCAAATCTGGAGCTTTTAGCCTTGTTAGCACTTTATCTGAACAAAATCCTTCCTTTAATGGGGTGCACTTTTCCTCTTGGCTGCAATTCTTTACTTGTGAATTAAATAATTCACTCATATGGCTTCCCATGCTTATATAACCTTCACAATTCTATAATTAATAATTGCCCTAACAATTAAAGGCAATTAATTAATTAAAAATCATGTTTTTCTCTTTTAAAAATAGCATGTTTAAGGACAGCCATCCAATAAATTAAATTAATCCAATTTAATCCTTCACACAGCACTTCACTTAAGCTTCACAGTGTGCTTTGACCATAGCCACTGAAAATAGAAATTAATTTAATGTTTTAATGCTTTAAAAAACATTAAATAATACCCAAATGGGGCGCACTTTTTGAGAGGAAGAGGGCAGCCACTAAATAAATTAAATTTAATAAATTTAATTCCTTTCTTTTATTCCATCTTTGACTTGTTGACCTCCTCCAAGCTTGGGCGCACTTTTTGAGAGGAAAGATTAATTAAAATAATCAATTTAATCCTTTTATTCTCTCACCAAAGGGGGCGCACTTTTTTGCACATGTAATTCTATTTTTAAGAATTTTTTCATAATGGGATTCTTTACCTGCAAGGCAGGCACCAAAATCCCGTGATCCACTTAAGTGATTTGACTTTGACAATGGGATTATTTACCCTGCAAGGCAGGCACTAAAATCCCATGATTTCACTTAAGTCACTTTCCTTTTATTATATCATGGGAATTTTTACCCTGCAAGGCAGGCAATAAATTCCCACCTACCTGCAGCCTCTATTTTTCCCACTGCAGCTTAAGTGACTTTTATAACACGGGAAAAAGTACCCTGCCAGGCAGGTATAAAATTCCCACCCTGCGGCTTATATTTTTCCCATCGCAGCTTAAATCCTTTGTTTTCCAAAAATGCGCCCATCCCCGCAGGGGCTTTTCTGTGCACGACTTCGCTTTTTCCCAGTGATCCAGACCTCCGATGGCGACTTCCTCTGGGCATAATGTGCGTATATGTTTTCCAGCTGCTCCAGGCCAAAAATCGGGCTTACCCGGCAAAGGAATTGTTCCAGAGAAATTTCACAGAAAACGAAACGGGACACCACAAAAACACGAAAAATTGCCAAAAGTTACAAATAAAGCCCAAAACTTAAAATAAGTTAAAACCCTTCTGGCACATAGGAATAATAACATATTCGCTCATAATAGAGTTAAAACAGAGCGCAAATAGCCTCATACGGGGCTCAAAATAATTAAATACAAATTTCCCGCAGACAAATCCCGACGACAGAATAAAACAATTTTGGGCATCTGGGTATTTGGCGAAAAAGGCTAATATGGCTCTTTAGGATTATCTTGACGCAATACAAGAACTTTCAGGCAATAAAAACACAAAACGACCCATTATTTTAAAAGTACGAAAAAATTTCGAATAGGGTAGTCACAGATTTCAGGGTGAAATCTGAGTGACACCATGTCGGGAAGTTAGTACTCCATGATTAATTTCTTTCATTGTCTAAGGCCATGGATGACTTCCAAAACTTCCAGGCAAATAAACAAGCTACAGTAACGAAGAGAACGGATCAGGGAATTTGAGCAGACCATGCGGAGAAAACCAAAAACAAACACAAGAAATAAATAAAAACAAAAAAACATTGCGAAGTTGCGAGACGATTGCTTTTCCGTATAACTGGTTAGTAAAAACTCTTCCCTAGTGAATACCCTATTGAGAGGCGAGAATACTGGCATGAAAACCTTCAACAGGGTTCAATTGCAGCACAATTTATTTTAAACAAAACTTTATTTATTTAATAAATAATTAAATAAAATTCTCACAAACAAAACTTGGCAGAGGGATAAAATGAGTTTTAGCATTTGGGTATTCATCGAAATTGGCTCATATGATTCTCTGGGAATACCTTAAGGCAATGGAAACAACTGCAGGCAATAAAAACACAAAACGACCCGTTACTTTGAAAAGAACGAAAATTTTAAAAGGGGTTGTCCCAGCATTTGAGGTGGCGGGGACACCAAAGAAAAATCCTCTTTTGCAGTCTTCTTCCATTTTAGTCATTTTGTTCTGCATTGTCCTCAACATCTCTACATATCATCAAGCCTTCTAGCTATATTATTAGCTAACATACCTCCTCACCCTACTCTTATTGACAAAATCTTGTTTTCTTGGAGCTAGATCTACTATTATACTCTCTTGAAAACCTACGTGGATCACGCACTTGCTTTCCTATGTCCTCTCTACTAACCTCGAAAAGATGGAGAACCTTCAAATCTTCACTTCCCAGAGTTGAACTGGCTCGGATACTAATTGATTCAGTCACGGTTAGGGGTCGTATTGAAAGGATGCCTTAGACAATGCAGCCTTACAGAATTAAGCAACAAACTCAATTGACAACAATATCTTTATTTAGTCATAAGAAAATCATACAAAAAGAGACTGATTGCCAACAATGCAATTGAACACAAACACAAATGCAACCACGAATCCCGTGAGGCTTACTCAAACATCGCAATGTTTTCTATAATGACTCAATCCAAATAGCCTTCCATCAAACCAATGCATGGACCACAAATGCAATACTTTGCATACTCAGATTATATTCTTTTTTTGGAGTTGGATACCTTCTTCAAGGGTGAATGTGTTTATACAGTCACATGACTGCCTCGAAGTAACATGCTACCCATCGCATATTGAATGTATCGCAATATTATATACAAGATAGGGCCGAAGTGATCATAAAACAATTGATGCAGACAAGTCAACTCAACAGTCACAATGATGAAATTAGGTGAGATCCATGTCGGCTTCTTCAAATTGGAAGCTTGGAGAGTTATGCGCCACAAATGCACCATTGTGCATAAGATTGTGTACAGACCTTCGTTTGATCCTTGCGCACTTGTATAATACAACTCTATGACCTCGTAGCTTTAAGGGTAGATACACACCATTGAGTAGTTACATGTTGTTAACACAATCCTTAGAAAATCTTGGTGCATTACCACACATAAAAGTAGTGATTCTCTGCCTATAGTCCTAAAGTCTCCAACTCTTGCACTACCGATCTGAAGCTATTTGTTATCTTATGAATGGTGTTCTCAGCTCAAGAAGATACCAAACTTGATGAAACCATCTAGAAATTCCGCAACCACTCTTGACCAATGACTAACAACACTTGCGTGCATCAACTAACGATGTAGAACACTAAAGACACTCGTGCTGTAGGAACCAGGCATAAAACACAACATAGAACTTTGTGCACATGCCGGTGGCATCAAACATTACAAAGACACTTTGCGCAAAACATACCAATAAGGACTAAACGGAAACAGAATCTTGCGCAATGCTAGACTTAGCTTATTTTACTTTGAATACTTTTGGTTGATGCAGGATTACAAGTGAACCCAGATGCTCCTGCATTAAATTGTCATCATTTGAAATTATTAAACATTGTAAAAGCTACAGATTCCATCTAGCACATTCTTTAGTTTTTATTGTAATTTTTCATTTATAGATTTTTATTACACATGAAGATAAGTAAGCACTCTATCTCTATATATGTTTACTAGTTCAGTTATTATTATTGTCTTTAGGAAGTATAGTATGCCTTACACGGTACCTTGACAATATGGAAATGTATGTGGCTTCTCTATATCTCCTTCCTTTCTCTCAAACACTAAATTCATGTTCTCCAACAGCTGAATAAATCCCTTACTGCTGATTTTTCTTTTTTACCTTAATAATAGGAATGAAATGACAAATTCCTATTATGTTCTCAGAACTTCTAGATCTATATTTAGCTCTCGTAGAACATAGCATTGACAAATCAAATACAAACAGAAAAAAGTAGTAACATTTTGTAAGGATGATTCACGAAATCAGAAAAATAACGTGTACCAAAATTCTGTTCAATTTGGGTAGGTTTGGCATCTTTCGTGCTTAATGCTGAAAATCCTGCCTTGACAAAAGTATCTGTATGCTTCAAAAGATCTGACGCAATCTTTTTGTTCTCAGGTTCCTGTCAAATATCTCAATAAGATGCTGCTTTATTTGAGATTAAGGAAAAAAATTAATGAAGAAAGATTTTTGGCCAAAAAGTACATAGTGAAGGAAACATGAATGTCAAAATATGCCCAAACTATGCATCTAAAGATTATAATAGAATACTTACCACAGGACAAATTTTAGGCCCTCCAAATTCTAAATCAAGGTATTCGAGTATATCCAAGCTTTCGCCTATGACTTTTCCATTGTGTTCAAGAGCAGGAACCTGTGTAAGAAAGTCTATTGAAAACTTAAAGGAACAAAAATTGTTAATATTTTGACACATATGAGTTGAGTCAAATGTTTCGTGTTAAGATCAGAATACATTTGGATTGAAGACAACTTTCTTTCTTGTTAATTTTCATGAAAAAAAGATGGAATCCTTGACACCAAATGTCATAAACATTCTAACCATGCCGAATTCCATGAAAAAGGCATTTTACATGACCGTGAATATTAGGATAAAATTAGAAGCGGACAACCATGAATGTCTTGAAGCCAGTTGTATATGATTCAGTATGGGTTTGCATCAATAATGATTAATCCCAACTGCTATTTTTATTAAAATTGATTGTTGACGAAGTTGACTAGCTGATCTAGATTTCTATGCTTAAAAAGGCATTGGAAGCATACAAAGTTGCAAAAGTGGGATATTTAAAATGGGAATAGATGTTAAGATGCATTGTGATGAACATAAGGTTGCTCAAATTAAAAAATCTCCAGGCATGCAAAATTGGAGTCTAACTTCTTCGTAATACGCCGCCAACCAAAACAGCTCACAAAGAGAAAATAAATAATCCCATCTTATAGAAGATATATACTCATTAAGAATTACAGAGTTTTATTTTAACTACTGTAGAAATACCAGAATGAAGCCTCTTAAAGTCCAAGTGTTTCATGAGTTTTTATCTAGAATTAGTACTGCAGTTTTGAAGGTGCTAGCTACTGGTTCTCAGTTTTGGTTCTTGATCTGAACTAATCTTCACCTTCATTTTGGGAATCATAATTAAAATAAAATTGCACTACAAGAAGCCTACTTAATAAAACTCCTCTTTCAGGTGTATCTATGTTGAGTTTTGAATATTTCCTGTATTTCTATTTGTTAATGTTTTCTCGTATGTGTGTGCATGAGCCGTGGCTGCATGGTAATTGAATGATGAACAAATCTATTTTAGTAGTATCCCCATGCTCTAGAACTTGTTAATATAGAGAAAAATTTGCTAACACGGACATTTTTATGAGCTCTACCATTGAAGTCATTTAATTCCATGTGAGAAAAATTTTAGTAGGATATTTTCTCCCTCATTTCCCTTATAGCTTGATTAGGATTGCATCACACGATAACAATCTGTATAAAATTCTCTTGATTTCATGTAAGTGTGCAGATATAATAAAAATAGTCCATAACACCATCCAAGTTGGAGTTTAAGAGTTTATACTATGTTTTGATCATGATATATCTCAAAACAAACCAATTACAATGAAAGCAACAACAAGGAAAATTTAAACTTCAATGTCTGAAAATGTGCATTACTTGGAGTGATGAAAAGTTACCAAGTAAGAGCATATGTTAGTCAAAATAAAGAGATTATAATCTGTAATGAGGATGGCATCCAGATAAGTCTACCAAAGATATATAAATCTCTAAGTTCTCATTGCTTATCTACACAGGTGCATTACTCAGATAAAGAGCAATTAGCTTGTCATCAATAATTTAACAGATATAAAGATTGTGATTTTGCTAGGACTTGTTACAGTTGTAGTTTAAGGAATCAATGGAAACTTATAAATTGAGCAAGGCATCTAATCTCAAGAAATTAAAGATACAATAAACCTAGCTTCTGCAAGGAATACAAGAAAATAGCAAACGCTAACCTTTTGAAAATGTCAATATTTGCTATTTTTAAACAGGAGGTTGAACTCGAACATGCTATATTGAACCAACTAAAAGTGATAGCTTGATTATAGGAGGTTCAAGGAAATGACTTATAGAAGTAATATAACGTTTAGAAACCATACTACCCCAGTACATAGACACGTAACTAACCTTTCCAGTAGGATATACCTTCTCCTTATACCAAAGTGGCTTATCTGTAAGACTGATTTCAATTACATGTATATCATCAAGTCCCTGCCCATCAAAGAGTACTCTTGTAGCATAAAAGGAACCAGAAATTTTATACATATCATGGTGATTGAACAAAATCATGAAAGAAAATTAAATAGATGTCACCTACTTTTTAGAATGTACAAAATTACAAACCCACTATGGTTTATAGATGGGTGAAAAAGCACCTTATAGTTTCTAGCAATCCATACTCGTTGTGCGTAAGGACACAATTGACTTATGTATAACCTGCAAAAAAATTGTAGTTGCTCATATTTTTCACTATTACAAAACACAGAAACAATCAATGTTTTTACAAATGGCAAACAAAAACCAGATCAAATTCCTAACACCAAGTATGACTATGATAAACAAGTGTTGGCTAGATTTCCTGCATAGCTGAAAACCTAGGCAGTCATGAAATAAATCTCCCTCATTTACCGTGAGGCTCCCATGTAAGATTTGTCAATAAAGTATGCTAGTATCTATATGGGGGTTTTACTTTAACCATGCAGCTCATGAACCATAGTTGTATAGTTTTGCAGCAAGTAAGCAACTGTTAAATATCTAAAGAAGAAGGAAATAATAAAAAACACAGGGAAGAAATAGGGAAGATGTGCAACCCAATCAATAGATTACAGAGTTGATTGCATGCACATAGACAAACCAATAGATATTAACACACAAAATTATAAGCAAAGGCAACTTTTAGATCTAGATCTAAAATAACCCAAAGTTTATAAGTAGATCTGAGATAAAAAGTTAGAAACAAAATGCACCGTGACACAAAGTTCTCCGGAAATCTGCTCCTTTCTATTCCTTTGCTTCAAATAGCTATCAGGGATTTCAGCACAAAGTCTGGAATACAAGAATGTTGCTTACAAATTCTGATCCTTAACCCGAAGGTTCTTCTTCTACTTATAGAATGTAGAAGGGAAAATACAAATGGGAAACTCAACTGAACTGGAACATAAACAAGAAGTAAAGATAACATCTGGCAATCATCCTCCTCTAATTCCTCTTCAAGTGACATGCATCCGATCCATACTCAAACTTATACACATCTATCACTTAACTAATAGAATCATTCCACATAACTTAAAGTAATGGTTTCAAAACCAATAACTTTAAAGTTTTACAATTATATCCGGGAACGTGAAAATAGAAGAAGAAAGAGTAGAAGAAGAAAGACACATCAACTGTAACATCTACATCTTCTTTTTGTTTTGATACTGAATATACTTGTCGAACATGTAATTCAGCATCTTCCCATCTGTCTTAGCCACAGACTTCCTTTTCTGTCCTGAATTGCAGCAAGCCTTCGTTCAATACCCTGATACACGCTTCCACATCCTCGAGCTAGGCCCGAACTTCTCAATATCATTCGAGTGCCACCGGTTTCTAATGGAATTCATCGTGAAAGGCCTAACTCCATCAATTCTCCTTACACCATCGAAAGAGATCCTTCCAGGGGAATTAGGCACTTTCTTAGGAATGGTCCTTGTGTATGAAGTAACGCGTTCCGACCACTTCCTCATTAGTGAAAGCAATGACATTGTCTGGTAAAGATGATGCCATACTCTCGAGTGCCTGCATCCTTTTCAGCATAATTCTGCAGATCTCCAAACGGAAAGATACTGCAAACTCAAGTTGCTTCCCCTTCTCAACTGATCCGTCGGGCACAATCCGTTCCACAATCAACACCTCTCTCGGCAACTTATTTATTTCGGCCAAAGTACTCAGGTTACTCTCAGCAACTGTGTTCATATCTATCGTGCTTGTCACCAGTTGCTTTAGCTGATCTGATGCATCTTTCATAACCTTTAGGCGGGTTGGCACCTCTCCGAGTTGTACAGAAGCTTGGCGAATGATTAGACTTTTCCATTCGTCGATAGCTTTAACCTGGTTACTTGCATCTTCCACTTCCTGCATCAGATGATCACTCACCTTTTTTGTCTTTGAAATTGGCTGAATGGAAGATTTAGCGACCTTGCGATGATCTCGCACAACCCCGAGATACACTTTACGAAGTTCACTTTCTCGCCTTTTCTTTGTCGAGCCTAAGGAATAGAGCATCTATCGATGTCTGTGTCTGCTTGATCCTTTTGTGGTGGCTTGACCTATGGGTACTCTAGTCACTGTTATGTCTTCTTACGTGAACTCATCCTTCTTTCCTTCTGCTTGGGGCCCGACACCTCGGCGAAACTTACGCCCGACTCTCGATGATCAACCTTGAAGTTACCTTAGCAACTTTAGGTTTTCTCTTTTCCGCCTAGATTCAGGAGAGCAGTTGCAAGTCGTGTTCCTCCAAGTTGATTTCCTCTCTAGCCTCTGGAACCAACTACGAAGCCAACCATTATGAGAAATTGCTTCTCGGAGAATGAGAAGTTGCCGAGTGTACCACTCTCGCGCTTTGATTCCTCTCCATCTGAAACCGCTACAGTGTTGTGGCTGCCATCCTCTGAATTATCCAAAGACAAAGCTCTTTCAAATTCTGCCATCTGCAGCTTCAATGTTTCTTCAGGAAGAGGTGTTGAATGGAGTGGTTGAGGAGAAAAGATGAATGTTGCCGGATTCAACGGAGGAATGGCAGTATCTGTTGAGGTGCGACAGTCGGTGAAGTACTTGATGCTGGAGAAGTCGGAACTAACACCATAGCAGTAGAAGTGATCTTCTCCTTCGAATGAGACCTTCTATGCACTTTAATCTTTTCAGGCCTTCTACTTGCTTTCTCCTTCGTGCTTCCTCTTGAGGGAATCTCTATGCCGAAGTTGCCCATGATTTGATTCATCAATGCTTCATCAAGGCAATATCCCTTCGTCAGCAACCAGTTTGAAGTATTGACCAGAACGGCGGCAGACCTTTCCTCGATCGTATGGCAACCACCTACGCTCTCTTGAAGTACAGACTCTATCTCCTCCCATCCGATGGTATGTGTCAAGTAACACAGGCCCATCATCTTTAAGATCCGCGAGTATCATGCTAATCCAAAGTCAAACACTTGCTCGTTGATAACTTTGCTGAAATCTTTCTTTCTAACCTCGTACTCGCTTTTGCACTTCATCCAGAAATCTTCCAATGAAGGCACATGCGCGTACTCTTGGGAGATTGTCTTCCTTGCCACTCCAAATGGATCGAAGTTCAGCCGTGCTGGGAAGAACTCTTGCTCGTACTCAGAGAACATTTCCGCTTCAATTCCTCGGGCTTTATGAATACTCTAGCAGTTGTAATAGCCCACAGTGATCGGGAAGAAGCCTGTAGACTTGTGCCGTTTCGACTATAGGTCATGCATCTCCACGAGTTGTCTGCTCAACTCCATGATGACCAATCTATCACTCGGATATCTAGGCAACTTAATTGGTTCTCTGAAAAGCCGGTGACCCTGAGGTATGTAAAATCCACAAACTAGATGAAGATATTGCCAATCCTGGACACAACTTCCCACGCTTCCTTGCTCACCCTGTTGGCCTTTAGATCGCGTCCAGCCTGCAAATGAATCCGTAGAAGAATCCATCGTTGACCACCTTGTAATCTTTATTGCATGCGGGTATAGTAAGTTGTGGATAGCACTCGAAAATAGGGTCCTTGGAAAGAACACCACATCTATCCAGCTTGGAGAAGACACCTGTGAAGCTGCTGCATATACCAAATACAAAGTCATTTTGAAGCTGTAAGTACGCCTCACATTCCGGAGTTGCTCACCAATGTTGTCACTAATGATTTCCGACCAATTGATTATTGAATCTACTTTGTTGATTTCAATGGTCCTGATGAAAGCATACATCCATGTGCGGAAGTTGTGAGCGTTAGCTTCGCCATTTATCCTGCATAACAATTTGGCAATATCATCCACCTCTTGTACCAGATTGGATCGTGGAAGAGTTCTCGGGAACTTGGAAGGAGATCTGGGCTTCTTCATGTATCTGTTGTTCATTATGCCCACACAGTCAACTTTATGTTTTTCCCATCTGTTGCGGCATCCTGTATGCTAATAGTAGTCACCACCTGTCGTGCTGGAATCTTCAGACAATAATTGATGAACTGTGCGTCCAGCCGGATTATTGTCTTCCCCGCAGCATCTCAAACTGATCTAGATAATGGATGGTAAGACCTAGCACACTCCATGACAAATTCTGGCAACTAGGCTGTGAATGGAAATGTTGCAGCTCGAATAATTCCACTGCTTTTGACTACACACATGAGAGAAGTCTTTCCAGCTCTGGATCTGTCAATCAGTTCGAAAAGAGGTTATGGACCTAGATTTGTATCTCCAATGTCAGCAAACTTAGAAGTGATGCATGACTCTGCTGAGCTTTCTTTTTCATCCCTCTTTGCCATGGCGTATTTGTCTTTGTCTGAGCAATTCTTTTTCTCTTTATTCGGCCGGAATTCTTTACAACCGGTGCAGATCTGGAGATTTCTTCAGATTCGGAGGATATGTTCAATGTATTGGACATTGATTTAAGCTCCCTTTCTCTTATAAAAGCACCTGTAATGAATTCCTACAATTAATTCAGACAAAGATGGCAACTGGAACATGAACACTTGATTTTAATTATAAAAATCTGCATATATCAAGTCTGCTGCCCCAAAATTTGATGTTTTGTTTGCATGCAAAGCAAGCATGAATTTTATCAACTTCACCTGAGCACCTGTACCACTATGCAAACAATTAATCAGACTTAATTCAAGCTCCTTCAAACCTAGGCGCCAAACTTTGAAGCTTCCAGCAAAAAACACCTTATGTGCAAAATTCCTCTACAATTGGGTGCCAAAATTGCCAGGCTGCACTTCTTTGCTAAAGAATTAATTAATTCATCATTATGGCAGCCCTTTCTTATATAACATTCACCATTCTATAATTAATAATTGTCTCTCCTATTCCTGACTAATTAATTAATTAACATGTTTTTCTCTTCATTTGGGAGCATATTTTGTGCATGCTCATGGCTGCCATTAAATAAATTAAATTTATTTAATTTTAGCTCTCTACTTCTAGTTCACTTAAGCTTCACAGTGTGCTTTGACCTCATCCACTAAAAATAGGAATTAATTACATCAATTAATACTTTAAAAAGTATTATTCCTCTTCAATATGGGTCGCACTTTTTGACATGAAGGGGGCTGCATTAAATAAATTATATTTATTTAATTTTAGAATTCTATTTCTAAATTCCTTATCCTCTTCTTCTTTGTTGACTTTTCTCCATGCTTGGGCGCCAAATTTGGAAAAGAATTTAATTAATTAATACCATTAAAGTTGCCCCTCTATTCCAAAAGGGGTCGCACTTTTTGACATGGCCCATTTCTATTTTTAAAAGCCAATTTTCAATGGGATTATTCACCTTGCACTACAGCTCCAAAAATCCCATGATCCACTTAAGTTGTTTGACTTTCATAATGGGATTATTTACCTTACAAGGCAGGTAAGAAAATCCCATCAATGCCTTAAGTGATTTTCTTTTATTTCACAATGGGAATTTTCACCCTGCAAGGCAGGTAAGAAATTCCCGCTGCCTGCTTGCCTCTAATTTTCCCATTGTGACTTAAGTGGCGTTGCTTCCATGGGAAAAAGTACCCTGCTAGGCAGGTACAAAATTCCCACCTGCCTGCTACTACCAAAAATCCCATTGTAGCTTAAAATCTTCTTTTCCCAAAAATGCGACCTGCCCAGAAGAAGCTTTTTCATGCATGACTTCATCTTTTCAGAGAGAACCAGACCTCTGTGACAAATTCCTTCTGGCATAACGTCCATAGGTGATCTCCAGATACTCCAGGCAAGAAATCAGACTAAACCAACAAAGGAATTGACCTAGAGAAATTTCACAAAAAATAAAATGGGAAAACACCAAAAACAAAAAACGTTGTCAGAAGTCACAGATAAAGCCCAGATTCATTCCTGGTTAAAACCCTACTGGAATATGGGAATATTGACATGTAAGACCACAACAGGGTTAAACCGGAGCACAATTTGCCTCAAACGGGGCTCAGAATAATTAAATACAAATTTCCCGCAGGCAAACCCCAATGACAAAATATAACGATTTTGGGCATCTGGGTATTTGGCGAAATTGGCTAATATGACTCTCTGGGAATATCTTGACACAATACAGACACTTTCTGGCAATAAAAACACAAAACGACCCATTATTTTAAAAGTACGAAAATTTTTACATAGGGTAGTCTCAGATTTCAGGGTGAAATCTGGGACACCAAACAAGCTCAAACAAATGGCCAATTCTTCGGTCAATTTCTTCAAGGACCCTTCTCAAGAATTCAAATTCTCTATTAATTTATTAATTTTTTCTAACATGACGTGGATCAAATCTTGTTGGTATGTTAGGGCTTCTACATTACTAGAACTTGAAGTATTCACATGGACAAACTCCTTCCATATGATATTGTAATTGATGCACTAGATGTATCTAAAAGGGAGGTAAATAGGGATATTAGAGAAGAGATATGTGAGCCTACCTTTGGTCCAAATGTCTAGAGCCTTGTTAGAATTTTGAATCAAAGATTCAACATAACTATAGTACACATCTTCACTTTCAAGACAGGTTCATCCAACCTCCAAGGTACACACTACACCAATTATGTTGTAGTTTCGAGTTACTTTGGCACAATTCGAGTTTATTCACATTACCTCCGCATAAAGACCAATCACCATATTCCTCGGGAACATCATATTTGTCGATTTGTTCTTTGGATCCTAAAATCGAGGATCGTTTTGTATTTAGATGTTCTCCTTACCATGAGATCAAGGGCCGACTATGTAATGTCCCCGACTACTTAGTTAGCTCAAATTCACCAAATTTTAACAATCAACACAAAATATCAATGCAAACTGATAACATCAATGATTACAAACATGAAACCAAATGTTGATCACAATCTCAAGTATTGAATCAAACCCTCATATACTGATATAAACCCTCAAATGCATCAAAAGATCTAGCATGTAGATGATCAATTCCAACCAATGTGCTTGTTGATTTGTGCATGAACAGCAGTATCAAACCCTAGAGAAACAATAGATCTCAAGTATGCTTGCTGATTTGTGAATGAACAGCAGTAGTAAACCTCGTAACAGAAATAGATCTCAAATGAACTTGTTGATTAATGATTATACAACAATGTAAACCTTCAAAAAACAATAAAACATGGATGTATTTGTTGATTTAAATGAATGATATCAAACACATATCAGATCTGAAAACTCACAAAACCCTCTAACAAAGATGATATGGCAGCAGATATGGGCAGCGGCAACGATGTACAGCAACGGTGACACTAGGAGGAACGGTGGCGGTGTGTGGTGGCAATGTACAGCAGTAGCAAACCCTGAATAAAGTCTGATTTTTATGGTAACAGCAGAAAATAATGACTATCCTCAATTTAGCGCTCCAAACAATCAATATTGATGATGAACAACAACATATGATGATAAATTCTAAAAATCAGCAATAACAATGATTTGCTTGCAAGTAAAATTCGATCCAATCCTCTACAAGCTGAAATCTTCCATAATTTACTGTAGCAAGCTGAAAATGACTTCAATTCTTTGAGCACAAATGTGATCCCAGGTGGAATCACTCTCATGGAAAAGAGGGTTTTCGTCCTCAAATCCAACCTTGTCAATCAAGAGAGTTTTCATCCTCCAAGATCTCCGAATAGCCAAGGGTTTTCATCCTTGGGTGCCAAATCAAGCCAAAGCTCTCACAATGAAGAAATGTCATATAAAATCATGATCCCCAAATGAGCCCAATCGCCCCACTTTTATAATTTCACTTTCATGCTTTTCAAGGAAAAGCACTCATAAAGCAATGTCCCCTCCTTTTATTTTAATTTTGAGTTGCTTTAATAATAATCACCTTTTTAATAATAAAACATAAGTTGCCTTTTTATGAATATAACTTAAAGTTACATTTTGGACAACTTAAATTATTTCCCCTGCACCATCACTTTAGCCTATGGGGAATAGAGAATAGGCTAAGGGTCTTCTAACAAGATTAGATTCGAGAAAGGAACATGACAGATTCTTTTTCCTTTTGAGAGACTCGTATAACTCTCCAAAACTTCATGGCTTATGAGGAATAGAGATGTTTGGCTCTTTTCTTTTGAGAGATGTTTGATCTTCACAATCATTTGGCTATAGACTTTACTTCTATAGTGATTTGCACCCAGAAATCTGCTTCTTTTATTCACTTTGTTTCTTCTTCAAAATTGAGCATGAAGTGACCTCCTGACAAGGTTGTACATATGATGAGATTCGTGAGGCATCAAAGGACATGATTTATTTTCACATATTTTCTTGGTTGCATGTTCCTTGGTTTTGGGTTTGGAGTTTCTTTAGCACTCACTATAATGTACTTCACAGTATATTTTTTTTCAGTCCCATAGGTCATTTTTGGCCTTTTGTGGACATTAATATTATTATCTTACCTCATCTTATCAAGAGAGGCCTTGTCTAAACTATAGACATATGATTACATATTTTAAGGTAACTTAATTTGATCTCCTATAAATAGATCCTAAGGATATAAACATCGTAGAGTGAAGATAGTGATTCCAAAGGAGTAAACTTTTCATATGTGAGTTGATTCCATTTGAGAAAATTTAGCATAGGTTGGGATAATTCTTTTTCCAAATCCCTCCCCCTAAATCTCTTTGTCCCATCTTTTACCCCTATTTGTCCCATGTGACCCCTTTGAGATAGGATAATTGTTTTGGAACCACACCTCCTCTACCCTACCCTCTCTCCCTTAAGTCCACGGGCAAGTTTTCTAGCCTAAATTAAGGCTATTTTCAGCCAAGAGTACAATAGCATATGCTCCAATGGGTGTGTTTTCTCACATGGATTGAATCACCATGGCTATTTCAGTTTCAAAAATCTTAAGTAAAATAAGAAATCCATATCGAATAGAGGAATAACTCTAGTATTGGTATCCTTTCACATGTCTTCATAAAGCTAATATTAAAGTATAATATAAAATCCATTAGGGCTCGCTTGATAGTACTAAGTTGTTCTACTAGCGATAGAGTATCCCCTTTTCTTTGAACTCCTTATGCAATGCGTGTCCTAGTTCACCCCAAGTAGAAATTGATAATGTGCCAAACTTTTGAGCCAATATAGGGACTTGTAGAAGTGAAAGATGTTGGAAAGTTGTATGAGTGCTATATGGGGTTTGGTGTCCCTAGATTTCATCCTGAAATCTGAGACTACCCTATCCGAAAAAATTGTACTTTTAAAATAATGGGTCATTTTGTGTTTTTATTGCCAGAAAGTTCTTATATTGTGTCAAGATATTCCCAAAGAGCCATATTAGCCATTTTCGCCAAATACCCAGATGCCCAAAATTGTTATATTCTATCGTCGGGATTTGCTGCGGGAAATTTGTATTTAATTATTTTAAGCCCCGTTTGAGGCAATTTGTGCTCCGGTTTAACTCTGTTGTGATCGTACATATCGTTATTCCCATATACCAGTAGGGTTTTAACCAGGAATGCATTCTGGACTTTATTTGTGACTTCTGGCAACGTTTTGTGTTTTTGTGTTTTTCCCGTTTCGTTTTCTGTGAAATTTCTCTGGATCAATTCCTTTGCCGGTTTGGCCTGATTCTTGGCCTGGAGTATTTGGAGATCACATACGCACGTTGTGCCAGAAGGAATTCGCCATCGAGGTCTGGTTCTCTAGGAAAAGACGAAGTTGTGCACCAAAAAGCCTCTTCTGGGCTGGCCGCATTTTTGGAAAAAGAGGGTTTGAAGTGGATCATGGGAAAATTAGAAGCAGCAGGCAGGTGGGAATTTTGTACCTGCTGGCAGGTATTTTTCCCATGGAAACAATGCCACTTAAGTGACAATGGGAAAATTAGAAGCGGCGAGGCATTTAAGGGAATTTTTACCGCCTTGTGAGGGTAAAAATTCCCATTGTGGAATAAAAGAAAAATCACTTAAGTGAATCATGGGATTTTATTGCCTCTGCCTTGTAGGGTAAATAATCCCATTATGAAAGTCAAACGACTTAAGTGAATCATGAGATTTTCAGGGCTGCCTTGCAGGTAAATAATCTCATTGTCATGTGTTTTTAAAATAGAATTCTTTATGCCAAAAGTGCAACTCCTTTTGGGGAAGGAAAGGCAGCCTTTAAATTAATTATTTACCCAATTTTGGCGCCTGTGCTTGTGAAATGTCAACAAAGGGTAAATGACAAAAGGTGGTTGAAAATAGATCGCTCTAAAATTAAATAAATAATATTTATTTAATGCAGCCCCTTTATGTCAAAAAGTGCGCCCCTTTTGGGAGAGAAATAATACTTTTTAAAGTATTGAATGATTAAATTAATTCCTATTTTCAGTGGCTAAGGTCAAAGCATACTGTGAAGCTTGAGTTAACTGGAAGCAAAGTCTAAAATTATATAAATTTAATTTATTTAATGGCAGCCATAAGCATGCACAAAATAGGCACCCCATTTGAAAAGTGAAGCTTATTAATTAATTAATTAATTGTCGAAGAATAGAAAGGCATTAATTAATTATAGAATCACAAGGATTATATAAGCAGGGGCTGCCATAAGGATGAATTAATTAATTCACAGGTAAAGAAGTGCAGCCTAGAGGAAAAGTGCACCCCATTTGAAGAGGATTTTTGCTCAAAAGAAGGTGAAATTAATGCTAAAAGCTTCCAATTTTGGCGCACAGGTTGAAGGAAGTTGATTTGTGTCTGGATAATTGTTTGCATAAGTGATACAGGTGCTCAGGTGAAGTTGGTAAAATTCATGCTTGCTTTGCATGCAAATAAAACATCAATTTTTGGGGCAGCAGGCTTGAATTATGTAGATTTTTATGATTAAAATTCACTGTTCATGTTTTGGTTGCCATCTTTGTCTGAATTAATTGCAGGAATTCGTTACAGGTGCTTTACAAAAGAAAATGAGCTTTAATCAATGTCCAATACATTGAATATATCCTCCGAATCTGAAGAATTATCCAGATCTGCACCAGTTTTGAAGAATTCTGGCCGAATAAGAAGAAAAAGAATTGTTCAAACAAAGATAGACAAAGCCATGGCAAAGAGGGATGAAAAGGAAAGCACAACGGAGTCATGCATCACTTCCAAATTTGCAGACATAGGAGACACAGATCTAGGTCCGGAACCTCTTTCCGAATTGATTGATAGATCCAGAGTAGAAAAGACTTCACTCATGCATGTAGTTAAAAGCAGTGGAATTATTCCAGCTGCAGTCTTTCCATACACAAAATTGACCCTAGTTGGCGAGTTCGTTATGGAGTGTGCTAGGTCTTACCATCCTTCATCTAGATCGGTGCGAAATGCTACGGGGGAAAACAATAATTCGGTTGGACACGAGTTCATCAATTATTGTTTGAAGATTCCGCTCGAAAGGTGGTGACTTCCATTAACATTCCGGATGCCGGCAGCAGGTGAGAGAAGCATAGAGTTGACTGCGTGAACATAATGAACAACGAGATACATGAAAAAGCCCGAGATCTCCTTCCAAGTTCCCAAGAACTCTTCCGCGGTCCAATCTGTACAGGAGGTAGACAATATTGCCAAATTGTTATGCAGAATAAATGGCGAGGCGAACACTCACACTTTCCGTACATGGATGTATGCTTTCATCAGGACCATTGAAGTCAACAAGGTTGATTCCATAATCAATTGGTCGGAAATCATTAGCGACAACATTGGTGAGCAACTCCGGAATGTGAAGCGTACTTTCAGCTTCAAAATGACTTCCTATTTGGTATATGTAGCAGCTTCACAAGGCATCTTCTCCAAGTTGGATAGATGTGGCGTTCTTTCTAAGGACCCCATTTTTGAGTGCTACCCATAGCTTACTGTACCTGCGTGCAAGAAAGATTTCAAAGTGGTCAACGATGGATTCTTCTACAAATTCATTTGCAGGTTGGACAAGGACCTAAAGGCCAACAGGTGAGAAGGAAGCATGGGAATCCGTATCCGAATGGCGCGTCTATTCATTCGGTTTGCGATTTCACATACGTCGGGTTACTGGCTTTTCGGAGAACCGGTTAAAGCTGCGCTAGATATCCGAATGATAGATTGGTCACCATGGAGCTGAGTAGACAACTTGTGGAGATACACGACCTTCAGTCGAAACGGCACAAGTCTACGGGCTTCTTCCCGATCACTATGGGACATTATAGCTGCCAGAGCATTCATAAGGCCGAGGATTGGAAGCGAAATGTTATCCGAGTATGAGCAAGAGTTCTTCCGGCACGACTGAACTTCGATCCATTTGGAGTAGCCAGGAAGATGATCTCCCAAGAGTACGCACATGTGCCTTCATTAGAGGATTTCTGGATGAAGTGCAAAAGTGAGTACGAGGTTAGAAAGAAGGATTTCAACAGGCTATCAGCACGGCAAGTGTTCGACTTTGGACTAGCATGGATACCTACGGATCTTAGAGATGATGGGAATGTGTTACTTGACACTTACCATCAAATGGGAGGAGATAGAGCCATACTTTAGGATAACGTAGGGGGCTGCCATATGATTGAGGAAAAGTCTGGCGCAGTTCTGGTGAACACTTCAAACTGGTTGTTGACGAAGGGATACTACCTCGATGAAGCATTGATGAATCAAGTCACGGGCAACTTCGGCACAGGAGATTCCCTCAAGCGAAGCATGGAGGAGAAAGCAACAGAAGGCCCGAGAAGATGAAAGTGCACAAAAGATCTCAATCAAAGGAGAAGATCACTTCCACGACTATGACTTTAGTTCCGGCTTCTCCGGATCCAAGACTTCACCGATCATGCTGCACTCAACAGAGGACACTTCCATGCCTCCACCGAATCCGCAACATTCATCTTCTCTCCTCAACCACTCCATTCAAAGACTGTTCCAAGAGATGTTGAAGCTGCAGATGGCAGAGTTTGAAAGAGCTTTGTCTTTGGATGATTCAGAAGATGGCAGCCATAACACTGTAGCATTTTCTGATGGAGAGGAAATAGAGCGGAGATAGTAGTACACTCAAAGAATTCTCATTCTCCGAGAAGTAACTTCTCGTAATGGTTAGCTTCATGATTGGTTCCAAAAGCTAGAGTGGAAATGAACTTGGAGGAACACGACTTGCAGCTACTCCGGAGTCTAGGCGGAAAAGACAGAAAACCTAAAGTTGCTAAGGTAACTTCAAGGTTGATCATCGAGGAGTCGGGCAGAAGTTTGCTGAGATGTCAGTTCCGGCGGAAGGAAAGGAGGAGGATGAGCTCACGGCAGAAGATGTAACAGTAACCAGAGTACCCATCGGTCAAGCCACCACAGAAGGATTGAAGCAGGACACGCAGACATTGATAGATGCTCTATTCCTTAGGCTTGACAAAGAAAAGGCGGAGAAAGACGAACTTCAGAAGCAGGTATCTCAGTTGTGCGAGATCATAGCCAAGGTTGCTAAATCTTCCACTCAACCCATTTCAGAGCAGGTGAGTGATCATCTTATGCAGGAGATGGAGGATGCAAGCAATCAAGTGAAAACTATTGACGAATGGAAGAATCTGATTATTCATCAAGCTTCTGTACAACTCGGAGATGTGCCATCCCACCTAAAGGTTATGAATGATGCAGCAGATCAGCTGAAGCAACTGGTGATGAGCATAGTAGATATGAACATAGTTGCTGAGAGTAACTTTGAGTACTTTGGCCAAAATCAATAAGTCACGGAGAAGTATTAGTTACAAAGCAGATTGTACCTGGACGGATCAGTTGAGAAGGGGAAGCAGCTGGAGTTTGCAGTATCTTTCCGTTTGGAGATCTGCAGAGTTTTGCTGAAGAGGATGCAGGCACTTGAGAGTAAGACATCGTCTTTACCAGACAGTATCATTGCTTTCACTGAGGAGGAAGTGGTCGGAAATGTTACTTCATATGTACGGATCATTCCTAGCAGAGTGCCTAATTCCCTGGAAGGGTCTCTTCTGATGGTACAAGGAAGAATTGATGGAGCTACTAAGCCTTTCACGATGAATTCCATTAGCAGACTGGTGGCACTGCAGGCGGATATTGCGAGGTTCGGGCCGAGCTTGGAGGATGTGGAAGCATGTATCAAGGTGTTGAACGAAGGATTGTTGCAGTTCAGGACAGAAAAGGAAGCGGTGGCTAAAATAGATGGGAAGATGCTGAATTACATGTTCGACAAGTATATCCAATATCAGAACAAAAAGAAGATATAAATGTTACAGCTGGCTTGACTTCTTCTATTTTCCACGTTCCCGGATGAAATTGTAAAACTTTAAAGTTATTGGTTTTGAAACCATTACTTAAAGTTATGTGGAACAATTCTATTAGTTAAGTGATACATGTGTCACTTAAGGAGAAGTTAGTGGAGGATGATTGCCAAATGTCATCTTTACTTGTTTATGTTTCAGTTCAGTTGAGTTTCCCATTTGTACTTTCCCTTCTACATTCTATAAGTAGAAGAAGAACCTCTAGGTTAATGATCAGAATTTGTAAGCAACATTCTTGTGTTCCAAACTTTGTCTTGAAACCCTTGAGAGCCACTTGAAGCAAAGGAATATACAGGAGCAGATTTCCCGAGAACTTTGTGTCACGGTGTATTTTGTTTCTAGCTTTCCTGTCTTAGATCTTTGAATAAACTTTGTGTTATTTTAGATCTAGATCTAGAGCTAACTTTGCTTATAATTTTGTGTTGATATCTATTGGTTTCTTCTATGTGCATGCAATCAACTCTGTTATCTATTGATTTGGATGCACATCTTCCCCATTTCTTCTCTGTGTTTTTATAATTCCCTTTTTCTATAAATATTTCCTTTCTTAAACATTTAACTTACTTGCTGCAGACCGTATGGTATGGTTCATGAGTTTGAAGCAGTTAAAGTAAAACCCCATATAGATACTAGCATACTTTAATTGACAAATCGACACGGAGCCTCACCGGTAAATGAGGGAGATTAATCTCATGACGCCTAGGTTTTGTGCTATGCGAAAATCTAGCCAACAGGGTGTACTACCCAAATTTGGTCCTATTTACTTGTGCAATATCACTTTGGCATTTATTTCGACATTATTCTATTTACCTATTTATTGACCAACTTAAAGCCTCCTACCCCGTCGTCTATCCCGAGTCCACTAGTTCACGAGTTGTTCTTTAGTTTAGCACTAAAGGAATCACTCTACACTTTGTAAAAACACATCTACGAGACTATCACCTATCTCGGATTTGATTCTAGCTTTAGCTTAGGCTAGTTAATGGGCCCAAGACATGTTTGGCCAACTAACCTGTCCCACACGCTACAAATACGCCCCTTGTACTTGCAATGGTCATATTTTCAAATGCACAATTTAGCTTAGTTGACCTAGGTGGTACTTTTGGGTCCGTTGAGCGAGAAAATCATTTGAATGGTCGCCTATATAAACACATCCACCCCGACTTGTTAGGGGATCTAGAATCTCATATCAAAGGATCAATCTAAGACGGACATGAGAAAGCATTGAAGCACCCATTCCTATCGCACCCTTATGTAAAGCTACTCAAATTCTAAATACATCTCTATTTCTTTCCTAGATCACGAATTCATGAGCTACAACTAAGTCACAAGTTTTTATTTCAAGTGTGAGGACCGATTCGAGGCTTCATCTTCTTTACATTTTTATTACTCTCTATCTCATCATAGGATTGGGAGAACTACATGTGTGTAATATCCCTAAATGGGCATTTGTAAATAATTCAAGATTCACCGAAACCCCGGGCGGGATTAATAAAAACTGATTTTTATTGCAAAACTCTTGCAGAGAAATTACAAATTCTAGAAATAATTTCTAAACCCTAGGAAAAACCAAATTTGTTACATATACTAACAGCGTAACATAAACACTTTGAAATGGGATTTTTATTTATTTTTCAACATTGAAAATCAGAAAAATACCAATTGGATGTGTTCATCAATTTTCTAAGCAATAGCATCCCAGATAGATGGAAATAGACCAAATGATGGCCCTGCAGACTGAAAGAAGTGACAACAACCAACTATGGGTGACATCAACCCTGAATATTGCCCTAAATGTGACGTCAGACCTTGGAATGATGCCCTAGCTGCTGTAGGTGATGCCCAATGCGGGAATCCAAACAATTACACCTAAACCATTTCTTATTGCGAAAGAATGAATGAAAACGTGCCCTAGCTGTGGAAAGTGACTGATGATGCAGATCTGAAAATGTGCCCTAGCTGATAAAACTAAACTGAAAACTACAAATCTCTGACTGGATGCACAAATGCAACTCCTGGATGGAGTCACCACTAAAGATTGGAGGGTTTTGTGCCCAAATCTGATTGCAATGGAGGGTTTTCATCCTCAAAAGCAAAAGTTGAAGCAACAACTCAAACTCTCAATGTAAAAATAGATAATGGCCAAAAGATGCTTCCAAATGACCCCCCAACGCCTTTTTATAAGTTCACTTGACACTTTTCCAAGGGAAAGCCCCAATACTAACTTTCCATCTTCTAATTTGATATTGACTTACTTAATTTGGAAATTCGCCTTTGGTTTTTATTAATAATAATAAGGTAATATTAAGTTGTCACTTTTTAATACAAAGTGAGTTACTTGACAACTTAAAAATATTAACTTTATTATTTTTACTTTATTTGAAAAAGGGATCATGACAGTCCGCCCTTCCCAAAAATTGTTTGTCCCAAGCAATTGCAAGCCCAATTGCTCAGACTTTCCCCAAATGCCCATCTTCGTAATGCTTGGATCCCAGTTCATCTTTGGACACTCGATTCCCTGTTTTGAATAAACTCTGCGTCACCAAGTTGTTTGACTTTGAATTATCATGAAATCGTTCACCGTGATGTCCATAAACATGTGCAACATCATATATTGATCTATTTAGCGAACTATCTTCTTGACTTTTGACCACAAACAACGGATCATGAGGATGCAAACATAACAAGTTATCATTCCCTTTTTGTGATGTAGTTGGTTTCTGCTGCACTAATCTGACATACTTATGAACTAAAAATTCTAGATCCTTGGATTATGAAACAAGATGGCAATAGGAAAGATTGTTTCCAGCCGATCTCATGGTTGAAATCCTTCACAAATAGCATAGTGTAAGGAAAGTTCCTCAATTTCTGCGAACCTGAAGCTGTATTTGGCTGCTAACAGCAGCCCAAAGTCTGAAATTTCACAAATCAGCAGTGTGAAAATGATAACAGCAGCAATGCTGAAAATCATTTGCATAAATCATCGCTATCAACAATTCAGAGGCTGGAAATAGACAATCAATGACTGGAAATCTTCTCACAGCAGTAATAATCAGCATATCTCTGTTGAGACCCTGAAAAATCAGTAACCCTGTGACTGAAAACACTTGTACGGCTGTAATTGGTATAGTGCAGCAATTGGAATCTGTGATGACAGTAGCCCGAAGGCTGGAAAGTCTGATAATGACAGCCCTTGGTTTGTTTCCTTTGCCATATAACCGTAATTGGCTATTACTACCCTTGATAGATCTCGAGATATCACCTGAATCCCATACTCTTATGTGTAGACAACCTTGAGTGAAAGGATATACTTCTTCCATATGATGTGCTTTGAATTCTAGATAAATGGAAAAGAAGTATGAATACTCATTTAGCCTATCCACAACAACATAAATGCAGTCTCTACCATGTACCTTGGGAAGGCTTGTGATGAAGTCCATGAACATACTTTTCCAATCTTGATGGGAATAAGCAATGGCTGCAACCAACTTACTAGGAAGACATGCTCTACTTCATTCTGCTGGTAGGTGATGTACTCCTGATGTGTTTGAGATCCTCCTCAAAGCTCCACCATGAGAATCTCTTTCTTATATATCTACAAATATTGTAGGATCTAGAGTGTCCCACAATTGGTATATCATGCAAAGCTTTCAAAATATTCTGTTTTATCTCGGATTCAAGTATTGGAACGATTCTATCCTTGTTCAAAATGAGACCATTTGCTAGCACATATTTTTCATCCTTCACATTTCCATCTAAAATGTTAGCAGCAAATGTATTCTTGGCATAATCTACCATGATTGAAATCTTCCAATCACCATAAATGACAGAAATACAACAAAGAACAACCATTCTAGAAAAGACATCAGAAACTACATGCTTTTTCCCTTTTATATCAACATCATAACCTTGGATTTCCCCTCCCACCTTTGTGGTTCATCATTCAAATCATGTTGATCCAAGAAGGAATTCAAGCCATTGCAATCTGTCTCAACCACACATCTACCATAAACCAAGTGATGTATGAATTTTACCAAAACATGTTTGATGGCAAGAATCTCCTTGTCATAAATAGAGAAACTATTTCAAGAATCTTTCAACTTCATGCTCTCCATCTTAATGGATTCCCCTTTTAGATTAATATGGTCCCAATACCTTCTCCTAAAACACCACATTCTACCACAAATGGTTGTGAGATATCTGAAATGGAAAATACAAAACATGTGATGATTACCTTCTTAAGCTTATCAAAACTTTTTGTATTCTATCCATCCATTCAAAAGTTCCTTTTGAGGGTGCTGCTATATGTGAAGATCCTTTAACAAACCTTCTATCATGGCTGGATAAACTTGAGAATCTCCTCGATATAGTTAGTGTGGTGGGGAGTGCCCAAACTAGAAAATTTTGAATCCTCTTTTGATCCACCTACCTGCCTTGAGCAATAATGACATGGCCCAAGTATAATATATTTGTGACCCCAAACTTATACTTAAATTCTTTTACAAATAGAGCTTGTTTCTCTAGAATCCCAAGGATCAAATCTAGGTGTCTCATATGATCCTTCCATCCTTTGCTGCACATCATAATATCATAAATATTTATCAAAATAAATTGTCTCAGCTGACCACTGAATACTTGACTCAACATGAATTGGATCGTATCAGGAGCATAAGTCAAATTGAAAGGCATGACCAAAAACTCAATGTGTCCAATAAGGTATTTGGAAGTTGTCTCATGCACACCTCCCTTACAAACAAAGATCTGATGGTGGCTTGATCTCAAATCAGTCTTTGAGAAATGAGGAGTAATAATGGCATGCTTACAGCCAATTTTCAACTCTATGGCATGTTGGAAACCTCTATCTGATAGTGATCCTGGGGACATATTATTGAACACCATACCATGTTGTTTTGGAAGCATTTGAATATCAACATAAAGACTATGTTGCTTACCAAAAGATGAAATAGTTTGCATGCTCTCCACCACCAAGCAACTTGCTGCCCAAGCAACTTGTCCTTTCTAAGAAGTCCCTTTAGCTATGACTACTCTTAATGATTCCTCAAAGATACTTCCAAGCACCATATCTTTTCCTTTAGATGTAAACTTTAGCTCCTTAGATTTGTGATTTTGTACTAACTCGCCAATGGAATGCAACCCTTCTATCTCCATAACCATGTTAGTTCTTATAACATGGAATTCATTCCATACCTTATTCTCACCCATGGTTATATTAAGTTGTCTACTTGTCTAGGTGCATGGAATGGGGAATTTATCCACAACTGTGATATTAAAACCATCAAACATTTCAGCCTTCATGTGTTTCTCACTATCTTCTTTTCCTAGCTCTTTGTTTATAACACCAGGATCCCACACGATCTTGGATTTGAGAGAAATATCCTCTTTCCATTTTGTACCCTTCATCTTTTCACCAATCTCTTGGTACTTCCCATGATGACAAGAGTCTTGCCACAAACTTCCACTAAAATCAACACTTTCATGCTTCTTGCTATAATCATGAAGATAATCAAATTGCTTACCATTAGTCGCTGATCTGAAAATTCCAGCAAGTTGAAAACCAACATTAGTATCTAGTGAGGCCCTTTTCTCATGTGCATGCCTCTCAACAAGGTCTTCTTGGAACTCCACCTCATAAACTTCTTGATTTGAAACATTCCTTCCATATTCTGAGCTGTCATAAGAATGATCTAAAAGCTTTTATTCTTTTAATGCCTTAGGAAAGTTGCATCAACTCTACTATATTGAAGACTCGGAAATTTGGCATTAACCAAAAAATCCTCTCCAAATTCTTGCAAATCTGATTTTCCTTCATGCTCCACCATTACAATTGGAGAATTCTTTCCCTTAATTTTCTGTAGGTGTTATTTTCCTTGATTGGCTACCAACTTAGCTTCCTTAGCTTTTCTTAGCCAATCATCACACCTTTTCTAGGTCCTCATAACATCCTCTGCACTTGTCTGCAATGTGATTAGTTTCTTTTCAACCACATTCTCCTGCTCCTTTTCAAATAAGATCTCTTTACCTTTGACTTGCATGCTGAATTCCTTTTGCTCCTTTGTAGATTTTTGAGGCTTAGATTTTGACCGTTCTTCATGCTTCCTGATTTCTTCCTGATGCCTCTTAGCTCAGCAACTCATTGTGATAGAAATCAATCATGCTAGGTTTCCCTATTTTAACCCACAGCCCTTATTGAGTGTCTTGAGCCTAATGACAATGATCCTATTGAAAAAAATCACTTGCATGCATTATAGGCTTTGAAGAGTTTCAAGTCAAGCTTCTTGAGTGGTTCTATATGACCCAACCTTCCATGTGACAATATGCTCATGTATTCTGATTTGATAGTGCATTAGGACAAATATCTCTCAGGTTTTAAGGAGTTCCAAGAAGTTCTCAGGATTGTTTTAGGCCTGATCTATACTTTCCACCTTCTTCATACTAACAATTGTGAACTATGATCCATACCTTATATATAGATATATATAAGGTATGGATTGGGAACTATGATCCATACCTTATATATAGATATATCTGTTCTAGAAGCCCCTTTCATGACTGTCCTCTTCAAGAGGTATGGTCATGAACTTTTTATAGATGAAGATCACCCTATCTTAGGTCCACCTTGCCCTTGAGCTTTTGTATCTCTACCATCTACACTTGATCATCCTCCAAAATTCATTCTACATCATTCCCGTAATGTCCCTCTTTCTCGATTAGTTCGGTCGAAGACCTTTTGGCCTGTTTTGTCTACCCGACGGCCAAAAGGGTGTTTTCAAGGGTGACTTCGGTTTATTATTTTATTATATGGTGCTCGAATTAAAGTAAAATATCATTAAAGCACATATAATGAATTAATAGACTGTTTGAGTGATTTTGACTTAGGAAAGTGCATTTAAATAAATTAATAAATTATTTAAATTGCCTTCCTAGCCAAAAATGCGACTTGTTTGGGTAATGGCCAAATATACCCAAAAGTGCGACTTGATTAGTGAAGCAAAAATAATTAATTAAATATTAATTATATGGTGTTAGCCAAAAAGTGCGATTTGGCCTTTGGAGGGTTTTTGGCTATATGAGGAAAAATGCGGCTTGGGTAAAGCATTCAGATTATTATTATTATTTTCACAGAGCAGTTAGCACAGAGCTTTTGCAGACAAAATCCAAGGACGGAAACCCTCTGGATTATTACTCTTGCGGACGGAAACCCCAGGAGCAGTGAGAGAAGCTTCCACCCAGGAATCTTCATTGTTTACACAGGTTATTATCATTTCAGCAGCTTCAGACAGAGAAATAAATTGCAGCAGTGGGCATTCAGGCAACTTCTAGAGTGGGGCGACTTGTTCTACAGTTGTTGTATGCATTATCAGAGGTATTTTTCATGATAGTTTATTGTTATACATTTCAGCCTCATATATATACCAAATCGATTTGATTTGGATCCTTTCTGGCTGAGTTTTTGGGCAGTATCTGTATTATTCCATCTGCAGATTTCTATTTGTGTTTGCCCTAATTATTTATCATTAGAAATCAATGTTGAATGTATGGCTGCGTTATTAATGAAGAAATCTATCATTTAAACCCTAGGCGCCATTTCTATATATACCCGGTTTGCGGGAGTTTGCAGTATTTTAATTGTTATGCAGTGTGAGAATGTTGTTTCATGGATTTATTTGATATTACCAGTTCAGCTCCATCATTATATAAAAATATATATATATATATATATATATATATATATATTCAGAAAAACGGGTTTGGGATCTTTCAGTGGTATCAAAGCAGTATCCTCCCAGCCTGTGTGGGAAGAAACAGATAGGGTATTACAACAGAAATCAGCTTTGAATGCATCACAGAGAGGACGGTCCACACAGATACTACACCCGCAGACGAGCACGACTCGAGGCTGGTATTGCAGGAGGTGACAGAATGGAATATTTGGGCGAGAGGCCTGAGAGTCCTCGAGAGGAACATGCAGATCCAGATAGGAATTTTATTCGGGATATGGCAGCCACGCAGAGGCAGTTATTACAGACCATGGAGCACATGGGAACTACTTTGGACAGGTTGGCACTGGATAGGCCGCGGGACAGGCATGGCAGAGGGATAGATCCGTATCAGTTGCCAGTAGCTACAGGGGTCATAGCAGATCACCTTCAGAGCTTGGGAGTGTTAGGGGATCGCCACACCGTGAGCGGAGGCATACCCATACAGACGAGAGGAGACCTACACGGACTGCAGATAGTCCCATGCAGCCTAACTTCTTGCCTAGAGGTGACCCACCGGAGATTGAGGGACGAGCGGAAGAAGCAACTTTCCCGGATACTATCATGGCAGTCAATGATGAGTGGAGGAGTTTGCCACAAAGATGTGAGGGACGCATTTCCCCTCCCACAGTATTGTGCTCAGAGGAGAGACAACATGAGGGTTGGACAAGATAGGAGACCTAGAGCACAGCAGAACAAAGATTTGCAGCAGGTTACCAATAAGGTAACCCTTTCCACTTTTGATGGTAGTGGAAAGATCGGTGTGGCTTGATTCACAAGCTGGACACCTACCTTACCCTCAAGCCCATGAGGGAGCAGGAGGCCATACAGTTCGCTACATTGCACCTTGAGGGGGTGGCTTATGATTGGTGGCACCATGGGTTAGTTACGCAGGGTCATGAGCTTCTACGTTCGTACAGGGATTTCAGTGATAGATTGATTGCGAGATTTGATCGCAAGGATGTGGAGTTATATTACAGGGATTTGGCACAGCTCAAACAGAGTGGACATGTTGATTCTTACATCAACGAATTTCAGCGGATAGCCGTTATGGTTCCAGAGATGCCTGAGAAGAGGGTGGTGATGTTATTTATAGAGGGCCTCCATGACAGGATGAGAGGATTGGTCAAGGCTCTTAAGCCTAGGACATTGCATGATGCCATTCAAACGGCATTGGACTTGGACACATCCCCCACTTCCTATCAGCCCACTTCTTATCAGCCCAATAAGAAGTTTCCCACGAGCTCCAAGCCATTTCAGCGCTCTACCGCCCCGCAGAAGAGTGCACCACCTCCTAAGGTGGATCAGGAGACTCATAACGAGTTAAGGAGGAGGAAGCTTTGCTTTCATTGCAAAGACCATTGGGAGCCTGGACATCGTTGCCTTGGTAAAGGCAAGGTGCATCTCATTGAGGTGATTTCAGATGGAGAGGATGATCACTCGCCAGATACAGAGGTAGAGGATGAGGGCGGTGACCATGATGCACAGGGGGAGCAGCCCCAAATAGAGCTTGGTGAGGGTGAGGCATTGGATTCATCCGATGTTACTATTGCCACACTTTCAGGTGTTCCTAGGTACCATCCCTTTCGGCTGAAGGGAGTGCTTAAGGGACAGCGGATTGTTTGTCTGGTTGACAGTGGAGCTACGCACAACTTCATTGATGAGGGGTTGGCTGCGAAGCGAGGATTACAGGTTGAGGAATTTGATGGGTTTAGTGTACGGGTGGCAGATGGATTTGCTATCAGTTGCACTAAGAGGATTCCACGACTTAGTATTCAGATGGGGGACTATACATTGACCGATGACTTCTATGTTATTGGACTTGGTGAGATTGATACAGTATTGGGTATTCAGTGGTTACAGTCCCTTGACAGATATGTGCAGGATTTCCGCAGGATGGAGTTGGAGTTTATGGTGGATAAGAAGAAGATTGTGCTTCGGGCTCTTTCTGACAGTGGGCCTAGAGTTGTTTCAGCACGCAGGATGGAGTCTATAGTGAGACATGGAGAGGTTGCATGGGCAGCCCAGTGTTTCATTTCGTCCAAATCTTCTTCAGACGATGAGCAACCTTATCATATTGACATCCAGTCCATACTGGATAAGCACGGCCCAGTGTTTGGTGACATTCCTCCGGTAGACCACCGAGATAGAGGTTTGAGCATGTTATAGAGCTTGAGGAGGGTGTTAAACCCATGATGACTACGCCTTATCACCATCCTAAGACATACAAGGATGAGATAGAGAAGGCCATTAGAGAGCTCTTGGAGATGGGACACATCCATCCTAGTTCTAGTCCCTTTGCTTCTTCAGTAGTTTTGGTGAAGAAGAAGGATGGGACCATGAGGATGTGCATTGACTATCGTGCACTGAACAAGAAAACCATCAAAACAGGTATCCCATTCCCCGCATTGATGAGTTGTTAGATGAGCTGCATGGATCTATCTACTTCTCGAAGATTGATCTTCGATCAGGCTACCACCAGATTAGAGTTCGGGATGAGGATATCCACAAGACAGCCTTCGGTGTCACTATGGGCACTATGAGTTCTTGGTGATGCCATTCGGACTCACTAATGCACCTGCTACATTTCAGTCATGTATGAACCATCTCTTCAACAGGCAGTTGAGGCAGTTTGTGTTGGTGTTTTTTGATGATATTCTGATTTATAGCAGGACATGGGATGATCATTTGAGGCATCTTGATGAGGTACTTAGCATAATGGAGACTCAGTCTTTGTTTGCTAAGATGTCCAAGTGTGAATTTGGACTTACGGAGATATTGTATCTTGGGCATGTCATTGGGGCCAATGGGGTCAAGGTCCATCAGGAGAAGATACAGGCAATGCAGGATTGGCCACCACCCAGGAATATCTCTGACTTGCGAGGATTCTTAGGGTTATGCGGTTACTACAGGAGGTTTGTGAAGGGTTATTCTCAGCTGGTAGCTCCATTGACAGATCTTACACGGAAAGGTGCATTCAGTTGGTCAGATGAGGCACAGGTGGTATTTGAGAGGCTAAAGGTAATTATGAGCACCTGTCCAGTTTTGGCTCTTCCAGATTTCTCACGGCCCTTCATTTTAGAGTGTGATGCTTTGGGATTGGGGATTGGTGCAGTTCTTATGCAGGATCGCCATCCTATTGCCTTCGAGAGCCAGAAGCTGAGAGATAATGAGAGACTGTATTCCACCTATGATAAGGAGATGCTTGCCATTATGCATGCCTTGGAAAAGTTCAGACAGTATTTGGTGGGTGGAAAATTTGTGGTGAGAACCGACCACAACAGTTTGAAATATTTCCTGGAACAAAAAGAACTCAATGAGAGGCAACAAAAATGGGTCAGCAGGATCCAAGGCATATGATTTTGACATTGAGTATGTCAAGGGGACGAAGAATGTAGTGGCTGATGCACTTTCCAGGAAACCCCATCTCGCTGCCCTATGTTCTTTGAGCGAGATTTCAGCAGATTGGAAATCTCAACTGTCAGTTGAATATTCCAAAAACACTTGGGCATGTGACATTATGGATGGAAGAATTCAGGATGATCGGTATAAGGTAATGACTGATTTGATTTTGTATAAGGGCAGAATTTACCTAGTCCCTGAATCTGAACTTAAGAAGAAGATTATGCATGCTTTCCATGATGCACCACTTGCAGGACATCCAGGGTATTTTAAAACATACAGGCAGATTAGAGAGAGATTCTCCTGGAAGGGTCTCAAGGATGATGTCTTGCGCCATGTCCGTGAGTGTATGACTTGTCAGCAGAACAAGTCAGAGCATACTTTCCCAGCAGGTTTGCTACAACCATTGCCTATTCCAGAGCAGAAGTGGGAAAGTATTTCGATGGATTTCATTACAGGTCTTCCCATGGTGCAAGGGAATGATCGCATTTATGCGGTAGTGGATCGGTTGACAAAATATGCACACTTTTTCGCTGTTCCTACCAGCTTCAAGGCACCTCACGTGGCTGATTTGTTCTTTCGTCAGATATTCAGGTTGCATGGGCTTCCGAAGAACATAGTTAGTGACCGGGATAGTAGGTTTATGAGCATATTTTGGCAGGAGCTTTTCCGTCTGGTTTACACTGAGCTGACTCCTAGCACTAGTTATCACCCTCAGACGGATGGGCAGACAGAGATTGTGAACAAATGGATAGAGGGTTATCTTCGCAACTACGTTGCAGGACAGCAGAAGGCATGGGTTAAGTTGTATTTATGTGAGTATTGCTATAGCACCACTTACCATATGTCTATTGGTATGAACCCGTTTTGTCTCGATTTTTTTTTTTTTTTTTTATATATTGCTCAGGTATAGAGCTGAACTGGTAATATCAAATAAACCCATGAAATAATATTCTCACACTGCCTAACAATTAAAATACTGCAAATTCCCGCAAACCGGGTACATATAGAAATGGCGCCTAGGGTTTAAATGCTTGATTTCTTCATTAATAACGCAGCCATACATTCAACACTGATTTCTAATGATAAATAATTAGGGCAAACACATATAGAAATCTGCAGATGGAAGAATACAGAAACTACCCAAAAACTCAACCAGAATGAATCCCAGTCAAATCGATTTGGCATATATATATGGCTGAAATGTATAACAATTAACTATCATGGAAAATACCTCTAATAATGCATACATCAACTGTAGAACAAGTCGCCCCACTCCTGATGTTGCCTGAATGCCCACTGCTGCAATTTATTTCTCTATCTGACACTGCTGAAATGAAAATAACCTGTGTAAACAATGAAGATCCCTGGGTGGAATCTTCTCTCACTGCTCCTGGGGTTTCCGTCCGCAAGAGTAATAATCCAGAGGGTTTCCGTCCTTGGATTTTGTCTGCAAAAGCTCTGTGCTCACTGCTCTGTAAAAATGATAATAAACTGAATGCCCTTTCCCCCAAGTCGCATTTTCTTCATATAGCCAAAAAACCCTCCAAGTCTCCAAGTCGCACTTTTTGGCCAAACCCAATAATTAATAATTAATTAATTATTTTCCTTTTCTAAGTGGGTCGCATTTTTGGGTTTAATCAAACATACCCAAGCAAGTCGCACTTTAGGCTAGGAATTGCATTTAAATAATTTATTACTTTTATTTAAATACATTCTCCTAAGCCAAAGTTACCCAAACAGTTTATTAATTCATTATATGTGCTTTAATGATATTTTATTTTAATTCGAGCACCATATAAAAGAATAATAAACCGAAGTCACCCTTGAAAACACCCTTTTGGCCGTCGGGTAGACAAAACAGGCCAAAAGGTCTTCGACCGAACTAATCGAGAAAGAGGGACATTACAGTCCTCCCTTCCCGAGATTGCTTGTCCCCAAGCAACTGTAGAGCTGGATGCTGTAATATAATCTCACCTTCCCATGTAGCATCCTCCTCTGGCAATTCCTTCCACCTCACCAAGAACTCCCGAATGACCCTGTTCCTCAGTCTCCTCTCTCGGCTGTCCAAGATCTCCTCTGGCACTAGGTCTAACCTCCCTTCCTCATCCAAGGGTGGCAAATCTGTAGAAGAAATAATGTTCTGCCCCAAGGCCTTTTTCAAGCAAGACACATGAAAAACATTATGTATCTTACTCTCAGAAGGTAACTCCAGCTCATATGCCACTTCACCAACTCTCCTCAACACCCTGTATGGCCCATAAAATCTCGGTTTGAGCTTTTCAGCCCCACTCTTCTTGAGAGTACTTTGCCTGTAAGGCTGAAGTCGTAGAAAAACCATGTCCCCTATCTCAAATGATCTCTCCACTCGGTGCCTATCTGCATATATTTTCTGCTGATTCTGGGCCCGCTGCATGTTTTCCTTAAGCACCTTAAGGATTTCCTGAATATCCTGTAAACTCTCCTGAGCTTTGGGAGCTCTACTATCCCCAAATGCCATATCAACAAAGGATCTCGCATCATACCCATACAGAGCTCGGAATGGAGTCATACCAATAGACATATGGTAAGTGGTGTTATAGCAATACTCGCATAAATACAACAACTTAACCCATGCCTTCTGCTGTCCTGCAACGTAGTTGCGAAGATAACCCTCTATCCATTTGTTCACAATCTCTGTCTGTCCATCCGTCTGAGGGTGATAACTGGTGCTAGGAGTCAGCTCGGTGTAAACCAGACGGAAAAGCTCCTACCAAAATATGCTCATAAACCTGCTATCCCGGTCACTAACTATGTTCTTCGGAAGTCCATGCAACCTGAATATCTGACGGAAGAACAAATCAGCCACATGAGGTGCCTTAAAGCTGGTAGGGACAGCGAAAAAGTGTGCATATTTTGTCAACCGATCCACTACTGCGTAAATGCGATCATTCCCTTGCACCACGGGAAGACCTGTAATGAAATCCATCGAAATACTCTCCCATTTCTGTTCCGGAACTGGCAATGGCTGTAGCAAACCTGCTGGGAAAGTATGCTCTGACTTGTTCTGCTGACAAGTCATACACTCACGGACATGGCGCAGGACATCATCCTTGAGACCCTTCCAGGAGAATCTCTCTCTAATCTACCTGTATGTTTTAAAATACCCTGGATGTCCTGCCAGTGGTGTATCATGGAAAGCATGCATAATCTTCTCTTTAAGTTTAGATTCAGGAACTAGGTAAATTCTGCCCTTATACAAAATCAAATCAGTCATTACCTTATACCGATCATCCTGAATTTTTTCATCCATAATATCACATGCCCACGTGTTTTTGGAATATTCAACTGACAGTTGAGATTTCCAATCTGCTGAAATCTCGCTTAACGAACATAGGACAGCGAGATGGGGTTTCCTGGAAAGTGCATCAGCCACTACATTCTTCGTCCCCTTGACATACTCAATGTCAAAATCATATGCCTGGATCCTGCTGACCCATTTTTGTTGCCTCTCATTGAGTTCTTTTTGTTCCAGGAAATATTTCAAACTCATTGTGTGGTTTCTCACCACAAATTTTCCACCCACCAAATATTGTCTAAACTTTGCCAAGGCATGCATAATGGCAAGCATCTCCTTATCATAAGTGGAATACAGTCTCTCATTATCTCTCAGCTTCCGGCTCTCAAAGGCAATAGGATGACGATCCTGCATAAGAACTACACCAATTCCCAATCCCGAAGCATCACACTCTAAAATGAAGGGCCGTGAGAAATCTGGAAGAGCCAAAACTGGACAGGTGCTCATAATTACCTTAAGCTTCTCAAATACCACCTGTGCCTCATCTGACCAACTGAATGCACCCTTCCGTGTAAGATCTGTCAACGGAGCTACCAACTGGGAATAGCCCTTCACGAACCTCCTGTAATAACCACATAACCCTAAGAATCCTCGCAAGTCAGAGATATTCTTGGGTGGTGGCCAATCCTGCATTGCCTGTATCTTCTCCTGATGAACCTTGACCCCATTGGCCCCAATGACATGCCCAAGATACAATATCTCTGTAAGCCCAAATTCACATTTGGACATCTTAGCAAACAAAGACTGAGTCTCCATTATGCTAAGTACCTCATCAAGATGCCTCAAATGATCACCCCATGTCCTGCTATAAATCAGAATATCATCAAAAAACACCAATACAAACTGCCTCAACTGTTTGTTGAAGAGATGGTTCATACATGACTGAAATGTAGCAGGCGCATTAGTGAGTCCGAATGGCATCACCAAGAACTCATAGTGCCCATAGTGACATCTGAAGGCTGTCTTATGGATATCCTCATCCCGTACTCTAATCTGGTGGTAGCCTGATCGAAGATCAATCTTCGAGAAGTAGATAGATCCATGCAGTTCATCCAACAACTCATCAATGCGGGAATGGGATACCTGTTTTTTGATGGTTTTCTTGTTCAAAGGCACGATAGTCAATGCACATCCTCATGGTCCCGTCCTTCTTCTTTACCAAAGACCACCTAAAGAAGCGAAAGGGACTAGAGCTAGGACGGATGTGTCCCATCTCCAAGAGCTCTCTAATGGCCTTCTCTATCTCATCCTTGTATGTCTTAGGATGGCGATAAGGCGTAGTCATCACGGGCTTAGCACCCTCCTCAAGCTCTATAACATGCTCAAACCCTCTATCTGGTGGTCTACCTGGAGGAATGTCACCAAACACTGAACCGTGCTTATCCAGTATGGACTGGATGTCAATATGATAAGGCTGCTCATCGTCTGAAGAAGATTTGGACGAAATGAAACACTGGGCTGCCCATGCAATCTCTCCATGTCTCGCTATAGACTCCATCCTGCGTGCTGAAACAACTCTAGGCCCACCGTCAGAAAGAGCCCGAAGCACAATCTTCTTCTTATCCACCATAAACTCCAACTCCATCCTGCGGAAATCCTGCACATATCTGCCAAGGGACTGTAACCACTGAATACCCAATACTGTATCAATCTCACCAAGTCCAATAACATAGAAGTCATCGGTCAATGTATAGTCCCCCATCTGAATACTAAGTCGTGGAATCCTCTTAGTGCAACTGATAGCAAATCCATCTGCCACCCGTACACTAAACCCATCAAATTCCTCAACCTGTAATCCTCGCTTCGCCGCCAACCCCTCATCAATGAAGTTGTGCGTAGCTCCACTGTCAACCAGACAAACAATCCGCTGCCCCTTAAGCACTCCCTTCAGACGAAAGGGATGGTACCTAGGAACGCCTGAAAGTGTGGCAATAGTAACATCGGATGAATCCAATGCCTCGCCCTCGCCAAGCTCTATTTGGGGCTGCTCCCCCTGTGCATCATGGTCACCGCCCTCATCCTCTACATCTGTACCTGGCGAGTGATCATCCTCTCCATCTGAAATCACCTCAATGAGATGCACCTTGCCTTTACCAAGGCAACGATGTCCAGGCTCCCAATGGTCTTTGCAATGAAAGCAAAGCTTCTTCCTCCTTAACTCGTTACGAGTCTCCTGATCCACCTTAGGAGGTGGTGCACTCTTCTGTGGGACGGTAGAGCGCTGAAATGGCCTGGAGCTCGTGGGAAACTTCTTATTGGGCTGATAAGAAGTGGGCTGATAGGAAGTGGGGGATGTGTCCAAGTCCAATGCCGTCTGAATGGCATCATGCAATGTCCTAGGCTTAAGAGCCTTGACCAATCCTCTCATCCTGTCATGGAGGCCCTCGATGAATAACATCACTACCCTCTTCTCAGGCATCTCTGGAACCATAACGGCTATCCGCTGAAATTCGTTGATGTAAGAATCAACATGTCCACTCTGTCTGAGCTGTGCTAAATCCCTGTAATATAACTCCACATCCTTGCGATCAAATCTCGCAATCAATCTATCACTGAAATCCCTGTATGAATGTAGAAGCTCATGACCCCGTAACTAACCCATGGTGCCACCAATCATAAGCCACCCCCTCAAGGTGCAATGTAGCAAACTGTATGGCCTCCTGCTCCCTCATGGGCTTGAGGGTAAGGTAGGTGTCGAGCTTGTGAATCCAAGCCCTGGCACTGATCTTTCCACTACCATCAAAAGTGGAAAGGGTTACCTTATTGGTAACCTGCTGCAAATCTCTGTTCTGCTTTGTGCTCTAGGTCTCCTATCCTGTCCAAGCCCTCATGTTGTCTCTCCTCTGAGCACAATACTGTGGGAGGGGAAATGCATCCCTCACATGCTGTGGCAAACTCCTCCACTCATCACTGACTGCCATGATAGTATCCGGGAAAGCTGCTTCTTCCGGCCGTCCCTCAATCTCTGGTGGGTCACCTCTAGGCAAGAAGTTAGGCTGCATGGGCCTATCTGCCGTCCGTGTAGGTCTCCTCTCGTCTGTATGGGTATGCCTCCGCTCACGGCGTGGCGATCCCCTAACACTCCCAAGCTCTGAAGGTGATCTGCTATGACCCCTGTAGCTACTAGCAACGGATACGGATCTATCCCTCCTGCCATGCCTGTCCCGCGGCCTATCCAGTGCCAACCTGTCCAAAGTAGTACCCATGCGCTCCATGGTCTGTAATAACTGCCTCTGTGTAGCTGCCATATCCCGAATAAAATCCCTATCTGGATCTGCATGCTCCTCTCGAGGACTCTCAGGTCTCTCGCCCAAATGTTCCATTCTGTCACCACCTGCAATACCAGCTTCGAGCCGTGCTCGTCTGCGGGTGTAGTATCTATGTGTACCGTCCTCTCTGTGATGCATTCAAGGCTGATTTCTGTTTTAATGCCCTGGCTGTTCCTTCCCACACAGGCTGGGAGGATACACTGCTCTGATACCACTGAAAGATCCCAAACCCGTTTTGTCTGATTTTTTTTTTTTTTTTTTATATATTGCTCAGGTATAGAGCTGAACTGGTAATATCAAATAAACCCATGAAATAATATTCTCACACTGCCTAACAATTAAAATACTGCAAATTCCATGCAAACCGGTACATATAGAAATGGCGCCTAGGGTTTAAATGCTTGATTTCTTCATTAATAACGCAGCCATACATTCAACATTGATTTCTAATGATAAATAATTAGGGCAAACACATATAGAAATCTGCAGATGGAAGAATACAGATACTACCCAAAAACTCAGCCAGAATGAATCCCAGTCAAATCGATTTGGCATATATATATGGCTGAAATGTATAACAATTAACTATCATGAAAAATACCTCTGATAATGCATACATCAACTGTAGAACAAGTCGCCCCACTCCTGATGTTGCCTGAATGCCCACTGCTGCAATTTATTTCTCTATCTGACACTGCTGAAATGAAAATAACCTGTGTAAACAATGAAGATCCCTGGGTGGAATCTTCTCTCACTGCTCCTGGGGTTTCCGTCCGCAAGAGTAATAATCCAGAGGGTTTCCGTCCTTGGATTTTGTCTGCAAAAGCTCTGTGCTCACCGCTTCTGTAAAAATGATAATAAATCAATGCCCTTTCCCCCAAGTCGCATTTTCTTCATATAGCCAAAAACCCTCCAAATCTCCAAGTCGCACTTTTTGGCCAAACCCAATAATTAATAATTAATTAATTATTTTCCTTTTCTAAGTGGGTCGCATTTTTGGGTTTAATCAAACATACCCAAGCAAGTCGCACTTTAGGCTAGGAATTGCATTTAAATAATTTATTACTTTTATTTAAATACATTCTCCTAAGCCAAAGTTACCCAAACAGCTTTATTAATTCATTATATGTGCTTTAATGATATTTTATTTTAATTCGAGCACCATATAAAAAATAATAAACCGAAGTCACCCTTGAAAACACCCTTTTGGCCGTCGGGTAGACAAAACAGCCAAAAGGTCTTCGACCGAACTAAGGGAGATTAGACCTAGTGCCAGAGGAGATCTTGGACAGCCGAGAGAGGAGACTGAGGAACAGGGTCATTCGGGAGTTCCTAGTGAGGTGGAAAGAATTTCCAAAGGAGGATGCTACATGGGAAGGCGAGATTATATTACAGCATCCAGCTCTACAGTTGCTTGGGGACAAGCAATCTCGGGAAGGGAGGACTGTAATGTCCCTCTTTCTCGATTAGTTCGGTCGAAGACCTTTTGGCCTGTTTTGTCTACCCGACGGCCAAAAGGGTGTTTTCAAGGGTGACTTCGGTTTATTATTTTATTATATGGTGCTCGAATTAAAGTAAAATATCATTAAAGCACATATAATAAACTAATAGACTGTTTGAGTGATTTTGACTTAGGAAAGTGCATTTAAATAAATTAATAAATTATTTAAATTGCCTTCCAGCTGCAAAAAAATGTGACTTGTTTGGGTAATGGCCAAATATACCCAAACGTGCGACTTGTTTAGTGAAGCAAAAATAATTAATTAAATATTAATTATGTGGTGTTAGCCAAAAAATGTGATTTGGCCTTTGGAGGGTTTTTGGCTATATGTGGAAAAATGCAGCCTGGGTAAAGCATACAGATTATTATTATTATTTTCACAGAGCAGTTAGCACAGATCTTTTGTAAACAAAATCCAAGGACGGAAACCCTCTGGATTATTACTCTTGCGGACGGAAACCCCAGGAGCAGTGAGAGAAGCTTCCACCCAGGAATCTTCATTGTTTACACAGGTTATTATCATTTCAGCAGCTTCAGACAGAGAAATAAATTGCAGCAGTGGGCATTCAGGCAACTTCTAGAGTGGGGCGACTTGTTCTACAATTGTTGTATGCATTATCAGAGGTATTTTTCATGACAGTTTATTGTTATACATTTCAGCTTCATATATATACCAAATCGATTTGATTTGGATCCTTTCTTTGAGTTTTTGGGCAGTATCTGTATTATTCCATCTGCAGATTTCTATTTGTGTTTGCCCTAATTATTTATCATTAGAAATCAATGTTGAATGTATGGCTGCGTTATTAATGAAGAAATCTATCATTTAAACCCTAGGCGCCATTTCTATATATACCGGGTTTGCGGGAGTTTGCAGTATTTTAATTGTTATGCAGTGTGAGAATGTTGTTTCATGGATTTATTTGATATTACCAGTTCAGCTCCATACCTGAGCATTATATAAATATATATATATATATTCAGACAAAAACGGGTTTGGGATCTTTCAGCCCCTTTCATGACTGTCCTCTTCAAGAGGTATGGTCATGAACTTTTTATAGATGAAGATCACCCTATCTTAGGTCCACCTTGCCCTTGAGCTTTTGTATCTCTGCCATCTACACTTGATCATCCTCCAAAAGTCATTCTACATCATTCTCCAATCATTCTTTGTATCCACTATTCATACTAAACAAGGATTTATATAGATCATGAACCTCTTAGACTACCATAGGACAAGTTACTTCCTATATCACTGTTCAATTCTTAGTAAGATGTGTTCACACTCAGAATAGGGAAGTATTAACATGTTTCACACCTGTATATAATGTTTTCATCATTATCTAGCTTTGTAGAAGTCCTTCTCTATGTATTCTTTAAGACTGCCCTCAAGTTCTCCTTGTTGCTCCTAGGATTTGTAGGTCCAATCTTAGGTTTTGGATCTTTGTATTTCCTAGGACGGTGATCAAAAAGGCAATTCTCCTTATTATAATATTCTTATAAGAGTTATAGAGCATAGATACATATCCACTTAAGTCCCCTTTCACCCAAAACATGGATAAAACCAGGTTGAACAGTCTTATGCAGTATAAATGAGGATCACAGTCTTAAGTTATATCATTTGATGTATCTTTTCTTCTTCTATCTTTTGCCCCTTAGTTTTCTTCTTAGTTCAGTTACTTTTACAACTTTTACTCCTCTAAAAATGACAACACAAATATAAATTGTCGATTACATTGTTACATATCATGTTTATCTACCTATTGATAAATGTTTGTATATACATTGTTACACATATGGTTCTCATTGTATTCTTCGAGTTAGAGGTAGGACATACATGTTACATATGATCATGGATTTACAGTTGCTTCATAACTTTATCATGCCTATCCCAGGGGAAACCTTCCATTTAGGGGCATGCATATAGTAGGGTCAATTTTAAATGTGCTTTAGGCTCTACCTTTGCTATTCTCCATGATTATATTGAGTGTTAGATTGCTTATACAGATCTTAATCTAGTTTACATCATGCATGCTTTATCTTGTTTTAAACGATTGATGCATTACATATTCTCTTGAGTGCCTTATGATTCATCCATGATTGTTCGATTGTTTGTTTATGTGTACTTGTGTTTGTGTGTTGTTTGTTGCGTCTTATTGTAATGTCCTCTTTTCCACGTTAAGGCCTTGGGCCCATTCCACCTTCTCGTGGGCTTCAAGGAAGGAAAGCAAGGGAGGTGAACATTGCCATAATTGTAAAGTAATTTCCTTATTTATTTAATTACTAATTATGGCTTGGAGTGATTCAATTAGGTGAATGGCAAAACGAAAAAGGAACTTCTATCTTCACCTTCATTAAGGTTAGTCTTCTTGAGAGCTACAAGGGAGATAAAGAAATATTCTTTTATGAGGTCGGTTTTCTTAAGTGAAGTGAAGATTAAAAAGTACATTTCCCCCTTCATTAAGAGGTCAGCCATGATTGGGCTTCTAATTCACCCTTGGCACCAAGAAAGGATACTTAAGGAGGTTCGAATGGAGGAGGACATCATCATCATTCATCTATTTTGACATTTACTTGGAGTAGAGCTAGTGTAGCTTTTCTTCTTGCCATTGAAGGACGAAAACCCTTCTTTGGTCACCCTTTGAGGACAAAAAAGCCTCATTGGATTCTATTGGGGATGAAAACCCTCAATAGTCAAAACATTTGGGGGACGAAAAACCTCATTTGTTGCATTGGTGGCTTCATACGGGAGTCATAAGTGGACTTAATTGGCAGATTTGTGGAACAGCAAGGCATTTATCTGTGCATAGGGCAAATCTACTTCTCTGCTAGGGAATTTTCTAGGGTGTTGGCACCCTCCCTTATTTGGAGCGACCCATTTGGGAGGTTCGGGATCATTTTTGAGAGGGTCCATAAATGGAGAATTGTGATTTCACTTTCATTAGATAGCTAGTCTCTTGAAGATCATTTTGAGCATCGGTTTGTGTTGAAACTCCGAGTATAGATGGAGTTATGAATTTTAGAAGTATCGATTGTATTTGCACTTGAAATGAATTTATAAAATACATATTTGCTCCAGATTTTATCTTCCTAGATTTATTGAGTATTTGGGATATTTCCATGTTAATTTCTAGCCTATATTACATGAAAAAAGGGCCATCAAGTGCTGTTACAATTCACCGCATTAAGAGGACTTACTTTCAGCTGTTTTTAATGATGTATGATGCCCTAAAAGTGTGCTTTCCAGTTTCTTTACTAGGGTTTCTAATATTGTTGGATCTGTTATTATAAATATCATATTATTTTCAGCTGGGGTTTGTGTGAATTCTTTGTTGGTGTGGTTTTTCCCTAAAACGGGACATTACAAAGTGTTATCGGAGCGTCGTTCTTCCCAGCCTGAGGGTTTCTTGCAAGAAGATAAATGGTGGATAGAATTTTTGGTGATGCTAGATTCAAAAGGCTTGCCCTAGGGATAGAATTTTTGTAAACCAAGTTCTTTCTCTTCCCACTTGGTACCCTTCATCTTCACAAAGTGGTTAGGGTATTCTTTATGATGACCAAAACATTGTAAAGACATAGAATCGAGGTGATGTAGCAAATCCTTGCTAAGAAGATGATGAAATGGCTTACCATAGGTGGCTGTCCTGAAATTTCCAGCGAGCTGAAGATTAACATGAGCATCAAAAGAGGCCCTCATTACATGGGCATGTCTCCCAACAAGGTCACCTAGAATGCTAGCTTCATTAACCCCATGCGATCCTGATTTTCCTCCATTCTTAGCACCATGAGGATTGCCCATTTGCCATGATTTACTATGGAGCATCAAACTTGCCCCAAGGTCATCTTTTCCAACAAATTGCCTATGAGCGTAAATCTGAAATGGCATGATAGAAAGCAACAAATCTGAATTATCCTCATACCTTTGGTGGTCTTCATGAGAAATTGTTGTAGCCTTCTCCTTATCTTTTGGCAATTGAGCTTCTTCAACACCTTGTAAATCTGATTTTTCTTCAAACCCTTGTGTCTTCGTGGTGTTGTTTGAAGAATCTATCAAGAGTTCCACTTGGGCAAGAGTGTTGGGGGTTTCTAGGACTCCCAAGGGCTGCTCCATCTTGGTAACCAACCATCTGTGATATATCTTCTTCCTTCTTTGCCTTAGAAGGATGGCCATCCTCTCCATCATGTAGCTGATCTGCCACATGCTCTTTGACTTGTTTCTTTATGAGGGAAGGCTTTTTCCCTTCTAGGATTAAGTCTTTTTTGTCGTGGATCTTTGGTATGGTTCGATTCTTAGCCCTTGTGCCAATGCCCACTCTCTTGTTCTCTAATTCCACGAATTCCTCAAAGGAAAGGGCATCACACATCCCTTTAGGAAGGGCTTGGTATTCTTTTGTCAATTTGTCAACCCTTGAAACCCTTTTCTTCTTGAGTGAACCACCACCCTGCATATTTTGGATGGCTAGGGTAAGCCTCTCCAGTGCCTCAGCTATCCCTTCTTGTGTTCTCACGATCCTTTCTAACTTATTTCTATGTTTCACATGCTGGGAGGATAATGCTCTGATACCACTGTAATGTCCCTTTTTGGGGAATTCCGGAAAATAGCTAGGGCTGAATGAGAGATGACTGAAATTAATTTTTAGATGGATGTAATCAGACTTCCGAGGGCTGGATATAACTGAAAATGCACACTAAAACCTGTAATTTTTCCCTTTCTAGGGCAGCAACCTGTTTTGAGAACTCCCACTCACTTTTGGATGCCCTAAACTCACTAAAAATGTGCCCAATCAAGCTCAAAAATTCTAATTAATTACCAACAATCAAAATATGAAGGAAAACAGATTTATAGTACCCTAGAAATGAGGATATGAATTATCTATAAACCCTCTGTCTACGTAACTTATAACTGACTTCAAAAATTCTCACATCCACCTCCTCATGTCTCAACAAGCTAGATCTAGCCAAGTGTGTCACCAAAGGAGCTACAACTGAAAACATAGAGCTATAATCAGATTGCTCTATCAAACATAAACAACTCACTACCTCTTCAAGAGTGTGGAGCAATACACTCTTCTCAAATGAAGGCTTCTTGAGCCTTTTCCCAAGCTTATAGAGTTTGGTCCTCAAACCTCCGTCACTAGCAAGCTCCATGATTTATTCTGCAAACAAACCCACAAGGATGGAAGAAAGTTGTTCTGATACCACTGTAATATCCCCTTTTGGGATATTATGCAAATCTGCAAAAATTATTTATCCGGATCACCCTAGGAAGATTAGATCTTCTTAGTTTGACCTCAAATAACCCAATGTCGGCAATAATACAACCCAAAATGGGGTTGGAGTATGCCAAAGTGGTGGGTTAGATGGGAAAACTAATTAGAATGCTAATATCACCCAGATCTGATTTTTAACAGCAGTTAATTAAATAAATACCCAAACTGCTGCAATCTTCCAAAATTATTTCCCACTTAACCATCCAAGCAAAAATTCTCAAACTTTGGATTTTGGGCCACAAAATATGAAGAACAATGTCCCAAAATCAATTTTTGCACAGCCAACATAAAACCCTAATTTTGCCCTAAAAATTAGGTCGCCCAGCACATTTAGGGTATCAAATTCACTCCAAAAATTATGAAATCACTTCCTCCTTATTCCTCCTAATTTCTACAACCAAATCCAATATTAAATTGACCCCAAAATTGCATAATTGAAATAAATATTAATTAATAATGTCCAAATAGCTTGCAGACAACTGAAATATTTAAAAATTCATAACTCATCAAATACTCAGTGTTTTTCCGTGAAATAAAGTGCAAACTAATCTATAATTCAAGGGCTTTCTGAAGAGATAAAAATCTGAATTTTTAAACCACCGAAAACTCTCCAAAACAGCCCCAAAATTCCCAAACCAATCGCTAGGGTTAGAGGGAATGGCATAAATTATTTTCAGCTCTTTCTATGCTTCAAAAACCCTCCAAATAACAGTCCTACACTTGGAAAATTATGCCAACATAGATCAGATTATATTTTAACTTGTTCACCCTCAAAACATGCCAAAACATGACCCAACACAAGTCGCCATAACTGGAATTAATTGCAACATTAAAAATCAGATCATAGAACACTCTAAAACTCTTCAACATTCATCCACAACATGCATATTTCACTCTAAATAAATGTGTCAATCTTCTAATGGAGAAATAATGCACAAAACACACATCAACACTAGAGAACTCAATGAATGGAACAAGAGAGTCTTCAATATCTTCAATAATGGCTTCCAAATGAAGCTTACAATGAAAGAGAGAGAGCTAGGGCATACATCCCAATACTCCAAGCATGGAGTGAAATCAAATGATCAATCCAACATAAGTCTCACAATGATCCCAAGCTCTCCTTTTATAAACAAGGAGGCACAAAATTCGAAATCCCTAGGAGAGGGAAATCATTAAATAAAAATAGTTTATCCTCCCTAGGTGTGGCGTCCCCTTTCTAAGGATGATTTTAATATTAAAAGCCACCCAAAAGTTATTTAATTAATTCCCCTTTTAATTTTGCATTGTGGGAATTAAATTACATAATTAAATAATTAAATAATTATTGTTTTATAATGTCAAATGATAAAAATCACTCTCCAGGCAATAATATTTAATTATTTAATATAATTTTTCCCCTTACTGAACATCCCAAAGGCCGCGGGGAAAGTTAGGCTAAGGGTCTTCAAAAGTGGTGACATTACACCTAGCAAAGACTTGAAAACAGCCCAAAATCTCTGATAATACTGATTGAAGCACGATTGCAACCTCTATATGAAGTCTCCACTGAAGATCTTGAGGGGCTACGTCCTCAAATCTGATAACTATTGAGGGTTTTCGTCCCCAATAGCCTACCAAGGAGGGTTTTTGTCCTCTATGGCTGAAAGTGAAAGCAATGCATCCAACTCTCCAATAAAAGTGATTTCATATCATAATAGATGATCCTCAAATGAATCCCCAAACCTCCTTTTATAACCTTTCATTGCCTTTTTCCAAGTTGGGTGCTCCATGTGGGACTAAAAGTGACTTTTAATTTATAAAGTGACTTCCTTATTTCTATTTTATCGTTATGAATGCACTTTATCATAAAGTCACTTTAATAATAGAATATAAGTGCCTTTATATCATAAGTTACTTTTTAGCACTTAGGTTAAATTATTAATTTTATTTAGAAAAGGGGACATTACAAAATAGTAGAGGAAGATGGTGGGGTGGAGACAATGACAAAGTGGGTATGCTCTAGGATGTCATTGAGAAAGCTAGCATAGAAACCCATGCACTGGGGATCGATGTTTTAAGAGTGAACCTTCTTTGGGAAGAGAGTGCACCAAAAGGTTTTAGGGGTATGATAGAGGGTAAGAAGCATAGAAAACCGCCTGCCTAGACATAAGAGACTCATGTTTCTTTCATCGAAGAAGAGAACTATAACCTCACGAGTGGCGAGATATGGAGCGAGTCTCATGGGCTAGCAAAAATCAAAGTCTTTGATGTAGGGATTTGCACTCATCTTCATACCATCGGTTCATATGACAAGACCCATAGGCATGAGGTGATCTAGAATAGTGCACGGTGTGGGGGCAGGAGTCGAGGGTCGCATTCTAGGAGTGACGTTAAAACTCCTACATGGACTCTACAGTGGAGAAAGGAAGGGAATAATACCCAAAAATAAGTTGGGAGAGTCGGGTAGCTTAGTCGATGGTATAATCATCATCAAAGTGGATTGTGGTGTGGCAAGTGTTGGGGTCGCAATGGGATGCAGTGGCGGGTAGGAGTGAGAAGCAACATCAAGGATGAAAATCAGGGAAGCATGGTCAAAAAGTGGGAATTGTTGGGAATTAAGGAAATCCTAGATGTGAGGGATGAGGGATCTACAAGTGAGGACATAATCCATTGTGCTCGCATTCCCCCCATGGGGGGAACAAGTGAATCAACTAGACTTGGGGAAACATGGAAGCCCATTAAGGATGTCGAGACTCTGTGATTTCCCTATCTAGACAAGGCACATCCCATAAGTTGTGACCAAAGTATTTCCATTTGTCAATTCTCTTTGTAAACCCAATTTCTCAAGATCCAACTCCTAACAAAGATAGCTCATCCTATGCAAGATCATGAATAGGTGTCTAGTGGGTCCCTATATGGGCATTGAAGTCGCCCGAAGAACATCGCCCACTAAGGAATACTTGGGATATATCCAAATAAAGGTCAAAGTACAAGTCCCCATCAACGTGCACCGTGAAGAGCAATGAGGCGGGAAAAATAACATAATGCAATGAAGATATCACAGATGGAGGTGGTCCCCTCTAAACCTACAACCACATGTATCTAGAATGGATGTCAGAAGCTACCAATGATACTCTAGCTCTAAGGTTGTCATGAATGAGGCAAGCCATTCCCCTTGTAACATGCACACCAAATGTATGGGTCTCCCTCCGATAGGCCGAGACCTAAGCATAACATGTGATTGGGGGGAGAGCCCACTCAAAGCTCTAGTGGGTCTCAATATGAAGATATCTTGCGAAGCAACCACATCTTGGAAAGTACATGGAGAAGACCATAACATACCGCTGCAATTCTAACAAGCAATGGAGATGCCACTATCATCTATTGAGACACAAAGTTGCCATCATGTAGATGCTCTAGAGCGTGACCACCCAAAAAAGGGAGAGTCAAAAATGACATCCCTACAATAGCCAATAACCGCCCACTTGATTTTTTTTTTTCATGCCAACTCTGAACTGAATATGAGCTTTCCGAAGCTCTTCTTCATTGAAATGAATCCCAACAACCTGAAATTAATGCTTGTCCCGTAAAACCCCCAATTTTAATTCTGATTTGCAAGATCCATGAAAACTATGATGCCTAAATTTTAAATTGCACATTTGTTGGTTAGATTTTTTAGCTGAAAACCTAGGCAGTCATGAGATAAAACTCCCTCATTTACCGGTGAGGCTCCCGTATAAGATTTTGTCAATTATGTTTTCTAGTATCTATCTGTTGGTATTACTTTAACTATGTAGCTCATGAACCATAGCTAGACAGTTTTGCAACAAGTAAGCAGCTGTAAAAGAAAGGAAAAATCTGCAGAAGAGGAAAATAATAGGAAACAAGAAGAAAGGAGAGAAGATGTGCAACCCAATCAATAGTTCACAGAGTTGATCGGATACACATAAATAGATCATGAAATACAAAATTCAAAGCAAACGAAACTTTCAGATCTAGATCTAGAATAACAAAAAGTTTATGAATAGATCTAGAAATAAATACGAGATGAATGCACCGTTGACACAAAGTTCTCCGGAAATCTCTTTTTTGTTCCTCTGCTTACAGAAAGCTATCAAGGGTCTCAGCTCAAAGTCTAGAACACAAGAATGTTGATTACAAATTCCAATCCTTTAACCCGTAAGTTCTTCCTCTACTTATAATGTGTAGAGGGGAAATTACAAATGGGAAACTACAACTGAACTAGAACATGAAGAAGTAGTAAAGGGAACATTTGGCAGTCATCTTCCTAGAATTCCTCTCTTAGTGACATGCATCAGGAGTTTGAGCAAAAATTGTGCACATCTGCCACCTATCTTAAAGAATCTTTCCAAATAACTTAAAGTAATGGTTTTTCAACCAATAACTTTAATTTACATTTTCATTCGGGAATATAAGAAATAAGAGAAGAAAGAAGAGAAGAATGAAGATCTGCCAGCTGTAACACCTATACTTTCTTTTTGTTTTGATATTGAATATACTTGTCAAACATGTAATTCAACATCTTCCCATCTGTTTTAACAATAGCATCTCTCTTTCTACTGAACTGTAACAACCCTCTAGATAAAGCAGCAGCGTTAGCTTTCACTTTCTCTAAACCAGGCCCATATCCCTCAACATCTTCCTGAAGCTTTATGAGTCTACCAATTGAATCCATCGTGAAAGGTAGGTGGCTTCATCAACTTCTTTCCACACAACCAACGATAAATTCCTCATGGGAAGCAGGTAATTCATTTGGGATGCTCACCGGCACTTCTCCCATCTTACTCTCTAAAGAATCGCATCCTCTTCAACGCATGAGTTTGAGGATCTCTACGCGGAAGGAAACTAAAATTTCTAACTACTTCCCCTTTTCTACCAATCCGCCAGGCACGATCTGCTCTGCAATCAACACATCCTTCGGCAACGAGTGTATCTTAGCCAAAGTATCCAGATGACTTTCAGCAACTATGTTCTCATCTTCTATCTGTGTCATCAGTTCCTTTAGTTGAGATACTGCCCTGTGCATGTTCTCCAATTCAGCCGGTATTGGTTCGAATTGCTCTGAAGCTTGGTGAATGATTTGTTCCTTCCAGTGGGCAATAGCTTTGACCTGGTCCCCTGCATCTTCTACCTCCTGCATCAGATGATCACTCACCTGCTCATGTGCTAGAATGGGCTGAGAGGAAGGTTTGGCAACCTTAGCAATGATCTCGCACAACTGGAACACCTGCTTTTGAAGCTTGGATCTCTCAGCCTTCTCTTTGTCAAGCTTAAGGAATAAAGCATTCATTAGTGTCTGCGTATCTGCTTTTAATCCTTCTGTGGTAGTTTGACCTATTGGCACTTTGGTCACTGCTATATCAGCTGTCGTGAGCTCTCCCTTGTGCTTTCCTTCTGCTGGAACAGATAACTCAGAACTTTTGTCCCGATTCCTCAATAATCAACCTAGAAGTCATTTTGGCAACTTTAGGTCTTCTATCTCTTCCACCCAAACTCAGGTAGTAAAAAGTCGTGTTCTTCCAGGTTGATCTCCTCTCTGGCTTCAGGATCGTCTGCAAAGCTAACCATGATGAAAAGTTGCTTCTTGGGGAATGAGAAGTCACCGAGTGCACCACCATCTCATGCTCTGACTCCGCTCTATCAGAATTTGCCACCGTGTTATGACTGCCACCCTCTGAATTGTCCAAAGATAATGCTTTTTCAAACTCCGCCATCTGTGCTTTCAACTTCTCCGCATGGATAGGTGAAGACCTGAGTGGTCGAGGAGAAAATACAAATGACGTTGGATTCAAAGGAGGAACAACAAGATCTCTCTGGGGTTTCGGGGCTGCTAAAGTGCTATGAGTTGATGTTGGAGAAGTTGGAACTGGAACAATAGCCGTAGATTTGGCCTTCTCCTGTATGTGAGACTTCTTGTGAACTTTAAGCTTTTCCGAACCTTCTGTTGCTTTCACCTTCGTGCTTCCTCTTGTTTGCTGGAGTCTCCTGCGGTAAAGTTTCCTGTGATCTGATTCATCAAAGCTTCATCCAGGCAATACCCCTTTGTCAACAACTAGTTCGAAGTGTTAACCAAAACTGCGGAAGATCTTTCTTCAATCATCTGGTAGCCACCAATGTTTTCTTGAAGAGCAGCTCTATCTCCTCCCATCTGATGATACGAGTCAAGTATCACATGCCCATCATCTGCGAGATCTGCAGGTATCCATGCCAAACCATAATCGAAACTTGTTGCGCCGATAACCTGCTTGAAGTCTTTCTTTCTGACTTCATACTCGTTCCTGCACTTCATCTAGAAGTCCTCCAACAAAGGCACATGTGAGTATTCCTGGGAGATTGTCTTCCTCGCTACTCCATATGGGTCAAAGTTCAACTATCTTTGGGAAGAACCCAAGCTCATACTCAGAAAACATTTCAGCTTTGACTCCTCTAGCTTTGTGGATGCTCTGGCAACTGTAGTAACCCACTGTAACTAGAAAGAAACCTAGTAGACTTGTGCCGCTTTGATTATAAGTCATGCATCTCCACGAGTTGTCTTCACAACTCCATGATGACCCACTTGTCGTTTGGATACCTCGCAACTTTAGTAACCCACTTGTAACTTCAGAAAGAAACCTGTAGACTTGTGCCGCTTTGATTGTAAGTCATGCATCTCCACGAGTTGTCTGCACAACTCCATGATGACCCACTTGTCGTTTGGATACCTCGGCAACTTTACTGGTTCTCCCGAAAACCAGTTACCCTGAGATAGGTGAAGTCTACAAACTGGATGAAAATGTAGCCATGCTGAGATACAGCTTCCCAAGCTTCTTTACTCACCTTGTTGGTCTTTAGATCACTATTTAGTTTGCAAATGAATTCATAGAAGAACCCATCGTTGACCGCTTTGTAATCTTTGTGGCATTCAGGAACTGTCAACTGTGGATAGCACTCAAAGATAGGATCTTTTGCCAGTACGCCCCGTCTATCCAGCTTGGAAAATATACCCTACTGAGCTGCTGCATATACCAAGTATGAAGTCATTTTGAAGTTGTAAGTCCACCTCACACTCCGAAGTTGCTCATTGATGTTGTCACTGATGATCTCGCCCAATTGATTATCAAATCAGCTCTGTTGATCTCGATAGTCCTCACGAAAGCATACATCCATGAGCGAAAGTTGTGAGTATTGGCTTCTCCATTTATCCTGTAAAGCAATTTAGTGATATCATCCACCTCCTACACCAAGTTGGATCGCGGAAGGGTCCTCGAGAACTTTGATGGGGACCTGGGCTTCTTCATATATCTGTTGTTCATTATGCCCACGCAATCCGCTTTATGTTTCTCCCATTTGTTTCCTACATCCAGCATGTTGATTGCAATCACCACCGTTCGTGTCGGAATCTTCAGACAATAATTGATAAACTATGCATCCAGCCTAATAATTGTCTTTCCTGCAAAGATCCCAAATTGTTCTCGAAACAAGATGATAAGATCTCACACACTTCATGACAAATTCAGTAACAAGCGAGTTGTGATTGGGAATGTTGATGCTTGAATAATTCCATTGCTTTTCATTGCATGCATGAGAAATGTCTTTCCAGCCCTAGATCTGTCAATTATTTCGAGAGATGGGTTCTGGGCCTATGTCTGTGTCATTGATATCAGCAAATCTGGAAGCTATGCATGATTCTGCTAACCCTTCTCTTTCATCTCGCTTCATCATGGCTGGAGCAATCTTTGTCTGGCAATCTTTGTTTATGTTCTTTTTCTTTTAATCCTGCCGAATTCTTTATAACTGGATCAATTCGTGCAGATCTAGCAATTTCTTTAGATTCGGAAGATATATTCAATGTACCTGACATTGATTTGAACTCCCTTTCACCTGTATGAACACCTGTAATGAATACCTGCAATTATTTCAGACAAAGATGAAGTTCGAGCATGAATACTTGATTTTTGTCACCAAAAATCTGCATATGAAGCTCTGCTGCCCTAAAATTTGAGGCTTTGCTTGCATGCAAAGCAAGCATAAATATTTTTAAATTCACTTGGGCACTTATAGCAACATGCAAATAATTATCATAGCAAAATCAATCTATTCCAACCCTAGGCTCCAAACCTCAAGCTTCCCAAAGAATGAAAAACACCTTCAGATGCACAAATCCTCCTTTCCTTGGCGCCAAAACTGTCTGAGGCTGCAATCCTTAGCAAAAAGAATTAATTGTTTCTTCATTATGGCAGCCCATGCTTATATAACCCTCAACATTCTATTTCTAATAATTGTCCATCCTATTCCTAGCAATTAATTAATAAACAAACATGTTTATTCACCCAAATTGGGTGCCCAATTTTGCATGCTGCTGGCTGCCATTAAATAAATTTATTTTATTTATTTTTAGCATGCATCCTTCAGTTGTCTTTGGCTTGACTTCTTGCTTTGATTTTCATTCATCCATGGCGCCAAAATTAGGCAGAAAAAGCTATTAATAAATACCATTAAAAGCATTGTTTAATGCCCAAATGGGTCGCACTTTTGCAGGGCTGATTTCTAAATATAAGAAGTCAACTTTGATGGGATTATTTACCCTGCACTGCAGCTCCAAAAATCCCTTCTTTCACTTAAGCTGTTTGACTTCCATAATGGGGATTTTTACCCTGCAAGGCAGGTAAGAAATTCCCGCCTGCCTGCCACTGCCAAAATTCCCATTATTAAATTAAAATATCTCCCAAAAAGTGCGACTTGCATTAAAATTACCCCCTTTGATAAAGTGCGACTTGCATGGGTGAATAAACCTCTTTGGTGGGAAATGTTAGCCTGCCAAGCAAGCAGAAAATTCCCATCGGTGCTTTAAGTGATTTTTCTTTATTTTATAATGAGAATTTTAATCTGCAAGCGGTAAGAAATTCCCGCCCGCTGTCACCTCTAATTTTCCCATCACAGCTTAAGTGACTTTGACTATATGGGAAAAAGTACCCTGCAAGGCAAGAAAGAAATTCTCGTTTGCCTGCCACTACTAAAAATTCCATTGCAGCTTACACTCATTAATTCCAGAAAATGCGACTTGCTTGGGAGAGGCTTTTTGTGCATGACTTCATCTTTTTTGGTCAGAAGCTTGCATTTTGAGGCTGATTCCTTTTGGTGTTGTGTCGGTAGATGATCTCCAGATGCTTCAGGCAATTAAACAGACTATACTGGACAAGGAATAGACCTAGGGGAATTTCACAGAGAAACTGCAGAGAAAACCGGAGAAAAACGCAAAAGAAATAAATAAAAGCGAAAAACATTGCCAAAAGTTGCAGACAATGCCCTGAATTCATTCTGGTGAAAACCCTAATGAGATGAGTGAATATTGGCATGCAAAATTTCAACAGGATTCAACCGAGCACAATTTACTTCAAATGGGGCATTATTTATTCAATAAATAATTAAATAAAAATTTCCCGCAGACAAAACTTGGCGGAGGGATAAAATGAGTTTGGGCATCTGGGTATTTGTCGAAATTGGCTCATATGATTCACTGGGAATATCCTAACATAATACAGACATCTTCTGGCAATAAAAACACAAAAAGACCCGCTATTTTAAAAGAACAAATTTTTTTCCAAATGGGTAGTCCTAGATTTCAGGGTGAAACTGGGACACCAACATTAAATGTTGATTGCACTTTGGTGGTTGGTCTTTTGGGTGAAGACAAAAATAGATGGAAAAAGGATACCCCCAGATTTTTGAGTTTTGTGAGAGCAACTAAACAAAAAATAGAACTGCAGTTCTAAGAGAGGTGTGTGGAAGCAAGAAAAGAGGAGAAAACTCTGCCAAAATAGAACCAGCAGCAGTCAGGAGTAGTAGATCAATTAGAGGAGTCAAGAGGATTTAGGAGGAAGAAGAAACAGCAGTTGTGGAGAAAAAGCACTGTTGAAACTAGATAAGTAGAAATAGAAAGAGAAAACACAACTGCAGCTGTTATCATGAAAGTTTTGCATAAGTTTTTGTAATCTGTTGATGTCATAAATAGAAATATTTGATGTATACAGTTGTGCACAGAGCAGCAGCTATGTTTTATTGTTTTTGTGATCATTTTGTCTTTCATAGCATCCTCCCTCTCTGCATATTTTCCAACAAACCGGTATCAAAGCTAGGTTATTAGATTTCTCTTGCTTTTAAAAACATTTTTCTACATTTTGTAATGGCTGGAAATGACAGAAAGACATGGCAGCAGCCTCCAACCTTTGATGGCAAAAATAAAGATGGGTGGTCAAAGAAAATTAAGACCGTTTTGATTGCTCATGATTTGTGGGAGCTTCTTTTGAGTGGATTTTCAGATGTAACTAACCAAGCAACGTATGCAGCCCTATCAAATGCTCAGAAAACTCAATTGAAGGAGACTAGAAGGAAAGATGCAAAGCCATTGAGCATCATTGAATTTGCAATGGCAAAACCCATTTTTCAAGAATAGCAGCAGCTAACCACTCCAAGGAAGCTTGGGATATTCTACAAAACTCCTATAAAGGGACTGACAAGGTGAAGTTAGTAAAACTCCAGTTATTTAGTAGAGAGTTTGAAACTTTACAAATGAAGAAGGCTGAATCTATCTCTGATTTTTACACTAGAATTTTTGGGTTAGCAGATCATTTCAAAATTAATGGAGGGTTTATTGAAGATGAAAGGATTGTTGAGAAAATCCTTAGAAGTTTTCTTGTTAGATATGACTCGATTGTTATAGCAATTGAGCAGTCCAAAGACCTGTCCCAAATGAAAATGGATCAGTTGATGGGTTCACTTCAAAGTCATGAGCAGAGGCTAAATAGATCAGCCCCTTCTTCTGTTGAATAAGCTTTTAAAGCGCGGACCAATGTAAGAGGCGGGGGAGAGGAAGAGACAGCAGAGGAAGAAATCCCAGAGGTAGAGGAAGAGGAAGAATCTACTCTATAGGAGGAAGCTCAAATAGCCAAGAGGGAGAAAGTAGCTCACAATCAAACTCCCAAGATAAGAAAAGGAGGAGCAGCTCAAATCCAAGGTATGACAAGAGCAATGTCCATTGCTATTACTGGCATAAGTGTGGAAATTTTGCAAGTGAATGCAGAAAAAGATAGCATGATCAGTCAAGGCAGACTGCAAATGTAGCCAATGAAAAGGTGTCTAAATCTAAACAAAAGCCGAACTTATTTGTTATGTGTAATATTGTCGAGCAGAGCAGCGATGACATTTGGTACTTGGACAGCGGTTGTAGCAACCACATGAGTGGTAATGAAAAATTGTTTGCATTCATTGATAAGAATATTCAATCTAAGATTAAGATGGGGAACAATGAAAAGGTTCTAGTTGTGGGCAAAGGAATTGTAAGCGTCCGCACAAAGCATGGTGATAAGAGAACAATCTAGGACATTTAGCATGCCCCAGGCATAAAATATAATCTATTGAGCATTAGACAACAGGTCTACGAAGGATATAAAGTCATAATGGAAAATGGAGAGCACATAATTTTTTATAAAAATGGGAGAAAAAATAAGATTGTAGTTGTGCAAATGACAAAAAATTGGATGTTTCCTCTTAGGATGCAATCTGATTTCTCTACACAATCCGGAGTTGCACATCCCAAGCACATGGATCAGTATGGAGCTACATCCCAGCAGGAAGCATTCAAGACTATCATCAAAGATCCCTCCAGACTATGGAATTTGAGGTATGGACATTTAAGTTTCTCTGGACCAAGTCTTTTGTCCAAAAAAGGTATGGTTAAGAGGCTACCAACTATTGTGGATCCTGAAAATAAATGTGAGGCTTGTATGTTAGGAAAATAACACAAGCAACCCTTTCAATCAGGTAAGTCTAGGAGGGCAAGAGAACCATTAGAGCTGGTGCATTCAGATTTGTGCGGCCCAATGCAAATCCCCACTTTATCCAAAAGTGTATATTTTATGACTTTCATAGATGACTACAGCAAAAAGGCTTGGGTCTACTTCTTGAAGCAAAAAAGTTGAACCTGAAATGGAGGAGTTTCTAGCAATACAGTTGAACCTGTCATAGGAGAACAAGGTGAAAGTTCAGCAACACTTCCTTCTCCTTCAATATCTAAGAATCATCCACAACCAAGCAGCTCCAACAGTACGAGGTATCACTCTAAAGAGAGTTCAGATCCAACACTGGCCTCTCTAATACCAAGGAAGACGGAGCTTGAGGGAAATTTATGAAAACTCAAGGTATGCTGATTTTGATGAAAATCTGAATTTTGCATTATTTTCTCATAGTGATCCTGCTCATTTTGAAGAAGCAGTAAAAGAAGAGAAATGGTGTAAGGCCATGGATGAGGAAATAGATGCCATAGAAAGAAATAAAACATGGGAGCTAGCTGATTTACCTACGGGTAAACAAGTTATTGGAGTTAAGTGGGTCTATAAGACCAAGAGTACAACTAAAGGCAAAATAGAAAGTCATAAAGTAAGGTTGGTTCTTAAAGGTCCAAAGGATATAAACAGCAGCCTGGAAGAGACTGTGATGAAACATGTGCTCCAGTTGCAAGAGTGGAAACGGTGTGAGCTTTCTTAGCAATAACAGCCCAGTACAAGTGAAAAGTATTCCAAATGGACATGAAGTATGCATTTTTGAATGGGGTGCTGAAAGTAGAAGTTTATATTAAACAGCCACCTGGGTATGAGGTTCCTAGACAAGAAGACAAAGTGTATAGGCTGAAGAAAGCACTCTATGGACTCAAGCAAACACCAAGGGCGTGGTACAGCAATATAGACATGTATTTGATAAGCAATGGCTTTAGCAAAAGCAGCAGTAATCCCAAACTTTACATCAAGGCAGTTAATGTTAAGATTTTGATTGTTGTTTTGTATGTAGATGATCTGATTTTCACAGGAAACAATGACCTATTGATTGTTGATTTTAAAGAAGTAATGAAAAGTGAGTTTGAGATGACAGACTTGTCTGTTAAAAAAAAATCTTGGTACTGAGCTAAAACAAATGGATCATGGCATATTCATTTCTCAAACCAAGTATGTCTCAAAAATTTTAAAGAGGTTTAGAATGTTGAATAGTAAACCTGCACCAACACCAACAACTACAAGTCTAAAATTAATCAAGGAAGATTGTAGCAATGAGGTGAATCCAACCTTATACAAGAGCATGGTTGCAAGTCTAACGTATTTGACGGCAACTAGGCCTGATTTGATGCATGCAGTAAGCTTGAATTCCATATTTATGGAAACACCTAAGGAGACACACTGGCAAGCAAGAACGAGAATCATGAGATATGTCAATGGCACAATAGACCATGGCATCTTGTATACTGCAGGAAGTGATTTTAAATTGGTTGGTTATACGGATTGTGATTGGGAAGGTAGTGTAAATGACATAAAGAGCACATCTAGATGTGTTCCACATAGGGTTAGGGACCATTTCATGGGCATCAAAAAGTAGCCCATAGTTTCTTTCTCCGCAACAGAAACTGAGTATATTGCAGCAAATGCAATGGCATGTCAGGCTATTTGGATTAGAAGAATCCTAACAGACTTGAACAAGGAACAAGGAGATGCCATGACAATATTTTGTGACAATGTATCCTCAATAGCCTTGACAAAGAATCCAGTCTTCCACAGTCAAAGCAAGCATATTGAGATCCGCTATCATTTTATCAAGGAGTTGGTAGAGTATGGAGAGATAGAACTTCAGTATTGCAGATCCGAGCAAGATGCTTGAGTGGATATTTTCACTAAGCCATTGTCAAAAGATAGTTTGGAGAACATAAGAGAAAGATTAGTTGTCATAAATGTTGTAGAAGCAAGCTCCGGACTTGGTGTCCCCAGATTTCACCCTGAAATCTAGGACTACCCTATCCGAAAAAATTCGTACTTTTAAAATAATGGGTCGTTTTGTGTTTTTATTGCCAGAAAGTTTATGTATTGTGTCAAGATATTCCCAAGAGCCATATAAGCCAATTTCGACAAATACCCAGATGCCCAAAATTGTTTTATTCTGTCGCTGGGGTTTGCCTGTGGGAAATTTGTATTTAATTATTTTGAGCCCCGTTTGAGGCAATTTGTGCTCCGGTTTAACTCTGTTGTGATCGTACATATCATTATTCCCATATACCAATAGGGTTTTAACCAGAATGAATCCCGGCTTTATTTGTGACTTCTGGCAACGTTTTGTGTTTTTTGTGTTTCCCGTTTTGTTTTCTATGAAATTTCTCTAGATCAATTCCTTTGCCGATTTGGCCTGATTCTTGGCCTGGAATATCTGGAGACCACCTATGCACGTTGTGCCAGAAGGAATTCACCATCGGAGATCTGGTTCTCTTGGAAAAGACGAAGTCATGCACCAAAACGCTTCTTCTAGGCTGGCTGCATTTTTGGAAAAAGGGGGTTTGAAGTGGATCATGGGATTTTGGAAGCAACAGACGGTGGGAATTTAATACCGCTGGCGGGGTGCTTTTTCCCATGGAAGCAACGTCACTTAAGTCACAATGGGAAAATTAGAGGCAGCAGGCAGGCGGGAATTTCTTACCTGCCTTGCAGGGTAAAAATTCCCATTGTGAAATAAAAGAAAAATCACTTAAGGCATGAATGGGGTTTTATTACCTACCTTGCAGGGTAAATAATCCCATTATGAAAGTCAAACAGACTTAAGTGAATCATGGGATTTTCAGAGCTGCCTTGCAGGGTAAATAATCCCATTGCCAATTGACTTTTAAAAATAGAAATTCCTTATTCCAAAAAGTGCGACCCACCTTGGGTGAATAATAATGCATTAAATAAATATTTGTTAATATTTATTCACCCAATTTGCGCCTGAGCTTGTGGAAAAGTCAACAAAGGAAGTGGACAAAGGAAGTTGAAATAGACAGGTTCTAAAATTAAATAAATATTATTTATTTAATGCAGCCCCTTCATGTCAAAAAGCGCCCCAATTGGGAGAGAAATAATACTTTTTTAAGTATTAAATGAATTAATTAATTCCTATTTTCGTGGTTAAGGTCAAAGCATACCGTGAGGCTTGCGTTAATCGAAGCAGTCTAAAATTAAATAAATTTAATTTATTTAATGGCAGCCATGAGCATGCACAAAATAGGCGCCCCATTTGAAGAGTAAAGCTTATTTAATAATTAATTAATTGCCAGATTAGGAAAGGCATTAATTAATTATAGAATTATGAGGATTATATAAGCGGGGGGTTGCTACATAAGGATGAATTAATTAATTCCAAAGCGTAGAAGTGCAGCCTGCAGGACAAAAGTGCGCCCCATTTGAAGAGGATTTTTGCTCAAAAGAAGGTGTAATTAATGCTTAAAGCTTCCAAATTTGGCACTTAGGTTTGAAGGAACTTGATTTTATCGAATAATTATCTGCATAAGTGATACACAGTGCTCAGGAATTCATCACAAGTGCTTTTATAAGAGAAAGGGAGCTTAAATCAATGTTCAATACATTGAACATATCCTCCAAATCTGAAGAATTATCCAGATCTGCATCGGTTTTGAAGAATTCCGGCCGAATAAGGAGAAAAAGAATTGTTCAGACAAAGATTGTTCCAACCATGGCAAAGCGGGATAAACGAGAAAGCTCAGCGAATCATGCATTACTTCCAGATTTGTTGACATCGGAAACAAATCCAGGCCCGCATCCGCAACTGCATTGATTGAGATCCATAATTGCAAAGGCTTCATCCTCTTGTTTCGATGCAGCCCGTGTAGAAGTCAGTGCGTGGAAAATTTCTTCCAGGATCTTGTGCATGTGCTCCCAATCTTCCAGTTGAAGCCTTCATTGAATTTGCATTCACCCGAGTGCTTTCCAGAATTTTTAATTGAAACATTGCACTGATGCATGTACTGGAGAAGAACTACAAAAGCTTCAAGGATAAGAGGGAAGACAAGGCAAAGGCAACACCCGTAAGCAAAATTCCAGATCCAGCCGCTTCCAAATCCAACCGCTGCCAGATCCAGCTTGCTCCCAGGTCCAGTTTGGTGAGAATCAAAGGCAAAAGAATCAATTGCATGCAGAATATGAAAAAGAACAAGACTGCAGCTTTCCTCTTCCTTCTTCTTTCCTCCAACAAAGTAATTGAGCGATCAATTAAATTATACAACTTAAGTGATTGGTTTAAAAGCCATTACTTGAAAAAGTCAACTACTTGGAGATAGGTGGCAGACATGCAAAATAAAAGGTTTTATTTTCAATTCTGCAAATCATGCATGTCATGCGAAGAGGAATTCCAGGAGGGAGATTGCCAGTTGTTTCCTTTACGACTTCCACATGTGCCAGTTCAACTAAAAGCTTCCGACTTTTAATTGCCCCTCTACATTCTATAAGTAGAGGAAGAACCTTCGGGTTAAAGATCAAAATTTGTAAGCAGCATTCTTATGTTCCAGACTTGTTGAAACCCCTGATAGCCACTTGAAGCAAAGGAATATAAAGGAGCAGATTTCCAGAGAACTTTGTGTCACGGTGTATTTTGTTTCTAGCTTTCTATCTTAGATTTTCTAATAAATTTTGTGTTATTTTAGATCTAGATCTGGAGTTGCCTTTGCTTATAATTTTGTGTCTTGATATCTATTGGTTTCTTCTATGTACATACAATCAACTCTGTTATCTATTGATTGGGTTGCACATCTTCCCCATTTCTTCCCTGTGTTTTCTTATTTCCTTCTTATAAATATTTCCTTTCTTAAACAATTTTACTTACTTTGAGCTATACAAATATGGTTCATGAGTTGAATAGTTAAAGTAAAAACCCAAATAGATACTAGCATATTTTAATTGGCAAATCGACACGGGAGCCTCACGGTAAATGAGGGAGATTTATCTCATGACTGTCTAGGTTTTCAGCTATGCAAAAATCTAGCCAACAGGACTCTTTACACAGAAACTCCGGACTCGTACAAAAATCTTCAAATGGTCTCGCAAAAACTTTGGACTCATACAACCAGCTCCGAATTTCTCCCACTAAAGCACGAAATCTTCAAACTGTTTGAAGAAAATTCCAAACTATGAGCAATGAACTTCGGACTATCAGCAACAAATGCCGTACTAGTATTTCACATTTGAAAATGCTTGAAGGTGGTAGTTGCGATTAAGGGGGAGTGTTGGAAAATTAATCCCAACAAACTGAAATTAATGTTGTCCTATGCAGCACCCAATTTTAATTTTGATTTGCAAGATCCAAGAAAACTCGGATGCCCATATTTTAAACTACACATTAAATGTTTATTGCACTTTGGCAGCTGGATTTTTGGTGAAGACAAAAATACATGGAAAAAGGATACACCTAGATTTTTAGTTTTGTGAGAGAAGCTAAAACAAAAAATAGAAACAGCTTCTAAGAGAGGAGTGTGGAAGCAAGAAAAGAGGAGAAAACTCTGCCAAAATAGAACCAGCAACAGTCTGGAGCAGCAGATCCATTGGAAGAGTCCAGAGCATTTAGGAAGAAGAAGAAAACAGTAGTTGTGGAGAACAAAGCACCGCTGAAACTAGATAAGTAGAAATAGAAAGAGAAAAACAAAGTTGTAGTTGTTTTCATGAGAGTTTGGCATAAGTTTTTGTAATCTTTTGCTATCATAAATAGAAGCTTTTGGTGTATACAGTTGTGCACAGAGCAGCAACTTTGTTTTATTGTTTTTGTGGTCATTTTGTCCTGCATAGCATTGTTGGCTAGATTTTCTGCATAGCACAAAACCTAGGCAGTCATGAGATAAATCTCCCTCATTTACCGGTGAAGCTCCCGTGTCAGATTTGTCAATTAAAGTATGCTAATATCTAAATGGGGTTTTACTTTAACTGCTCAAATTTCACTCATGAACCATAATCTAACAGCTTTGCGGTAAAATAAGCAGCTATTTAAGAAAGGAAATATTTATAGAAGAAGGAAGTTATGTAATCACAAAGAAGAAATGGGGAAGATGTGCATCCCAATCAATAGATAGCAGAGTTGATTGTATGCACATAGAAGAAACCAATAGATATAAACACAGAATTATAAGCAAAGGTAGCTCTAGATCTAGATCTGAAATAACACAAAGTCTATTAAGAGATCTAAGATAAAAAGCAAGAAACACAATACACCGTGACACAAAGTTCTCCGGAAATCTGCTCCTGTATATTCCTTTGCTTCAAGTGGCTCTCAAAGGTTTCAACACAAAGTCTGGAACACAAGGTTGTTGCTTACAAATTCGCCTCTTTAACCCGAAGGTTCTTCCTTTACTTATAGAATTTAGAGGGGCAATTACAAGTAGGAAGCTTTGAGTGAACTAGCACATGTGGAAGTCGGAAAAGAAACAACTGGCAATCTTCCTCCTGGAATTCCTCTTTGCATGACATATATGATTTGCAACTGAAAATAGAACCTTCTATTTTGCACGTGCCACTTATCTCCAAGTAGTTGACTTCTTCAAGTAATGGCTTTTAAACCAATCACTTAAGTTGTATAATTTAATTGATCGCTCAATTACTTTGTCGGAGGAAAGAAGAAGGAAGAGGAAAGCTGCAATCTTGTCATTTTTCATGTCTCAGCTAATTCTTTTGCCTTTGATTCTCACCAAACTGAATCTGGGAGTAGCTGGATCTGGAAGCAAGCTGGAATTGGAAACGACTGGATCTGGAAACAAGCTGGATCTGGAAGCGACTAGAATTGGAAACAACTGAATTTTGCCTTCGCCTTGTCTTCTCTTTTATCCTTGAAGCTTTTGCAGTTCTTCTTCAGTACATGCATCAATGCAATGTTTGTTGTAGATAACTCATCATCCTTATTTTTAATTGCATATGAGCAATTAAAAATTCTGGAAAGCACTCCGGATGAATGAAAATTCAATGAAGGCTTCAACTGGAAGATGGGAGCATTTGCACAAGATCTTGGAAGGAATTTTCCATGCACTGACTTCTTCACGGGCTGCATTCAAAAAAAGAGGATGAAGCCTTTGTCTTAGGAAGCTTTTGCAACTATGAAATTTGGATGCTGGATCTGCATATGGATTTGCATCTCGCATCTCGCATTCGCATCTAGGTCTCCGCACTGCATAACAAACTCGCAATTGGGCCGTGGATGGAGAAGTTGCAGCTCGAATAATTCCACTGCTTTTAATCTGCACGCATGAGTGAAGTTTTCCCGCACGCATGAGTGAAGTCTTTCCTGCTCTAGATCTGTCTATCAATTCAGCAAGAGGTTCCGAGCCTAGATCCGTGTCTCCAATATCTATAAATTTAGAAGTGATGCATGACTCCATTGTGCTTTCTTTTTCATCTTTCTTCGCCATAGCTTTGTCTATCTTTGTCTGAACAATTCTTTTTCTTCTTATTTGACTGGAATTCTTCAAAACTGGTGCAGATCTGGATAATCCTTCAGATTCGGAGGAAATATTCAATGTATTGGACATTGATATAAGTTCATTTTCTTTATAAAAGCACCTGTATCTAACTCCTGCAATTAATTTAGACAAAGATGGCAACCGGAGCATGCACAATGAATTTTAATCACAAAAATCTGCATAATTCAAGCCTGCTGCCCCAAAATTTGACATTTTATTTGCATGCAAAGCAAGCATGAATTTTACCAACATCATCTCGAGCACTGTATCACATCTACGAACAATTATGCAAACACAAATCAGCCTTCTTCAAAACATGCGCCAAAACTAGAAGCTTTTAGCATCAAATCCACCTTCTTCTTGAGCAAAATCCTTCTCTGAGCAAAATCCTTCTCCAAATGGGGCGCACTTTTCCTCTGGGCTGCACTTCTTCACCTGTGAATTAATTAATTCATCCTTATGGCAGCCCATGCTTATATAACCCTCATAATTCTATAATTAATAATTGCCCTTCCTATTCCTGGCAATTAATTAATTAAAAATCATGCTCTTCTCTTTAACTGGTGTGCTAAAATTGCAAGATTAAGGACAGCCATCCATTAAATTAAATTTAATTAATTTAATCATCCACTCTTCACTTCACTTAAGCTTCACAGTGTGCTTTGACCATAGCCACTGAAAATAGAATTTAATTTAATCATTTAATACTTTAAAAAGTATTATTTCTCTCCCAAATGGGGCTGCATTAAATAAATTAAATTTATTTAATTTTGGAATTCTATTTTTAAATTCCTTTTGTCCACTTCCCTTTGTTGACTTTTCCACAAGCCTGGGCGCCAAAATTGGGTGAATAAATATTAACAAATATTTATTTAATACATTATTATTCACCTAAGGAGGGTCGCACTTCTTGGAATAAGGAATTTCTATTTTTAAAAGTCACATGACAATGGGATTATTTACCCTGCAAGGCAGCCTTGAAAATCCCATGATTCACTTAAGTCGTTTGACTTTTATAATGGGATTATTTACCCTGCATGGCAGGCAATAAAATCTCATGATTTCACTTAAGTCACTTTTCTTTTATTTCACCAAGGGAATTTTTACCCTGCAAGGCAGGCAACAAATTCCCGCCTCTTGCCTCTAATTTTCCCACTGCAACTTAAGTGACTTTTCCATCATGGGAAAAAATACCCTGCAAGGCAGGCAATAAAATTCCACCTGCCTGTTGCTTCTATTTTTCCCATGATCCATTTAAATCCTTTGTTTTCCAAAAATGCGCCCAACCCCGCAGGGGCTTTTTAGTGCACGACTTCGCCTTTCCCAGTGAACCGGACCTCCGATGGTGACTTCCTTCTGGCACAATGTGCGTATGTGATCTCCGAATACTCTAGGCCAAGAATCGGGCTAACCCGGCAAAGGAATTGATCTAGAGAAATTTCACAGAAAATGAAACGGAAAACACAAAAACACGAAAAATTGTCAAAAGTCAAAAATAAAGCCCAAAACTTATTTTTAGTTAAAACCCTTATGGTATATAGGAATAATGATATGTTCGATCACAACAGGGTTAAAACGGAGCGCAAATTGCCTCAAACGGGGCTCAAAATAATTAAATACAAATTTCCCGCAGACAAATCCCGACGACAGAATATAACAATTTTGGGCATCTGGGTATTTGGCGAAAAAGGCTAATATGGCTCTTTGGGAATATCTTGACGCAATACAAGAACTTTCAGGCAATAAAAACACAAAACGACCCATTATTTTAAAAGTATGAAATTTTTTTAGATAGGGTAGTCACAGATTTCAGGATGAAATCTGGGGACACCAAGCATCCTCCCTCTCTGCATATTTTCCAACATCTTCCACCTTGAGTTGTGTGAGATCTACATTTACATTTCTTTTTGTAGGAGGGAAAAGAGTTTTTTTTCCTTTTGTTTTAAGAGCTTGCAAACACTCTTCAACAAGAAGGCACGCTTTCCTGTAAGGGATCAGGCTACTCTAGGGAGGCCACAAACATGAAGGTTGGGTGCCTAGTTTTTTGTGTCTTTTCTTCTTCAAACTTCGCTTGGACAACTATTTCAACAACTAGAGGTGCTTTCTTCCCTTTGACCACTTGCACCACAATTTTTTTCCTCGACCTATTTTTGGATAGATTGTTGTTGGGCTATGGTTTCCTTTTCAATATGTTTGTGTTGAATGATTATATTTGATTTCGTGTTCTTAATTTCTAAAACCACTTCATTAAGTGTTGAAGGAATGGGGAATCAGTGGGGGTGGCTTGGGTCTGCCTTTGCCGAGCTTGGTGATTCTTGCCTACAAATCGGTAATAATACCATATTTTTCTTGCAGTTGTTTCTGGAACAGCGATAAAAGGTCTCGGAGTTCATAAGCTTTTTTCTCATTTCAATATATCTGGCTACAAATAGTAGTGTATTTGTTATTGGGTGACAACACCTTGTGATGGTGAGGAGTTTTGAACTCCTGAGATAGAGGGAGCTCCATTTTGTTCGTTGTACAAGCCTGTAGGCCTGGAATACAAAACTAAAAGTCTGAAAAACTTAGCGGACAACTAGGGACAAGCACTCACATCCCTAAGGTACACAATCCCATCTAAAAATACTTGCAGCAACATCCCAAGTAAGGAGATGTAGGTCAGCCCAAGTTGGCTCAAGTCAAAAGAAAATCAAAAAACCCCCAAATCACGAAGTAGAAAACAATGGTGGAAAGTTGTGCATATTTCTTATTCTTCCAACCTACGGGCACCCTTGAACCAAGACAGTTGTCCCCTCAAATTAGGTAGAAATGAGATGAAATGAAATATTTGGTTTTAATTATGTCCATGAGACTGAAAGGTATATGGGACCACTGAAAACTCCAACTACTTAAAGATTTGTGGGCTTAGTGGTATCTTTTAGAAGGCTTCTCCTCTTGTTGATTTGAGTTAACATCTCCCCCAAACCTTTTATTTTTCTTTCCTCAAATAGCTCTACCATGGAACCAACTCTTAAAATTTCCTCATACTTGGCTCTGATGTCCATGTACCTTGGACATTCAAGAATGAAATGCTCCTCCATTTCGACTACCCTTGTATTGCATAAAACACAAGTCCTCTCTTCCCACAGCTTCCTTAGGTGTTGTCCATCTTCTTGTCTTGCATCTAAGCCTATGAGAGCTAGTCCTTAAGTGAGCAATGATGATTGTTTTCCTCCATCTAATTGCATTCCCTATATATGCTTTTTCACAATGTTCATATGTCGAGATTGAACTTTATAATATAGTGATAACACTTCTTACTTGTTTTCTTCCTCCACATCACTATTCTAAACTTTTCATTCACATAGTTTTTATGTCTTTGTTAAGATTTGGGCATTCATCTAGGTTGATATCCCATTTTCTCATCCATTTGTGGTTTTGCTTCATCCACATGTTCTTTCATCTATGCAACTCTTTGTTTCATGCATCCCTAGGCCACCTTTCAATCTTCGTGTTTTATAATTTTTCAAGTAACATATAAGTCTGGTCATAGCGGTTGCCTATAGAGGGAAAGTACTTGTGTCAGCAAGGAAATTTTCATAGGGAATTGTAGTCTTGATTCTAAAATTGTTTTTATTAGCTTTGTTTGGATCCTTTCTATTTGTCTCCATTTCAAACTTACCATTCCACTAGCCCATACCTCACAACCATACAACACCACCGGCGTGACAAGTAACCCAAATAGGACCCTGGTGGTTTTCCAATCCCATAGCTCAGCATTCCTGCACCTATTTTGGAGCGCATAAAGAGCACCTCGTCCTTCTTGTATTCTCTTCATCCTAAAAGTATCCCAATTGAGCTTGCTATGAAAATCGAGGCCAATATACTTGTATTATGACACCACTTCAAGAGACTCTCCTCTGAAACTAAAAGTTGAGATGTTGCTTCTTCCTTTTCATTAAGAAAATCATAATTTTGTTTTTCTAATGTTTACCTCCATCCCCACTTCTTTACAAAAGAACTCTAAAGAATGAAGGTGATCTCTTAAATCTTGGATTGTCTCTACCATTAGAACTAATTCTACATATAATAGGAGTTTCACCACATATTTGGCCAAGTAGATCCCTTCCCCATATTTGTTAAGCCACTCCTCTAGCTTGTTAATGTATAACCTTGTTTGACGCCTATATCACTCTCGAAACACTTGGACAACCCTACCTATGTTTCAATTTTAGCCTTGACTTGCTCATATAGTCTGTGAACTGTTGTTGCCTTGTACCACGCTAGAACCCCTAGTTCCTCGATTTTGCTCCATGATTTACTCTTTGGCACTGTTATGCTAAATGTCTTTTGAAGTCTACAAAGAAACAATATGTATCCTTTTTATCCCAAACCTTTTCAACTAGGTGTCTAAGTGTGACACAATGATTGATGGTTGAATGTTTGGGTCTAAAACCTATTTGCCCGTTTTCCCTCTTTCTTTTTTTCTACCTTGTTGCTAATTGTGTGCTCTATCATACTCTCAAACAACTTTGCAAAAAAAGGATTGACCATGATAGTTCGATAATTGGAGGGATTATTTACATCTCCACTTAAAACCTATAGATTTGATGAATAAGATCTTATATTATATTGACAAGTAAAATGACACAAGATAATTCACAAAAAAACGGGCGGTATGGAAACACGCCCCAAAACCTGCAGATTTGAATACCCAAAATTCTGCCTGTACTGCAAACTGTTTACACGTACTATTCACGACAACTTTTCACACTTCAAATAGCATATTTAAATCACCCAAAACTCTACCATAACTACAAAACAAAAGGGAAGGAAAAGGACCACAAAAATTGCAAAAAAGGACCCACAAAAATGGCTTGAAAAAGATCACAGAAATGGCTGGAAAAGACCCACAAAAAGCCCCCTCTCCACAACGCATCAGTAGAAAAGCCTGACAAACCAACCAAAAAAGAGCTTCCAGGGATAGCTCTGAATATTTCCCATTTTCTTGAATCATTTCACCCATTCAAACTCCCTTTCATTATAGGTGTTGAAAGCATGAGTTCCAAAGGTGAAAACATTGCCAGAGTCTTAGCAAAATTTTAGGGAGGACACGTGCGAGGTTGCAAAAGACACCGCCAACATGGGCCTAGATTTCATGAACGACATGAAAACATGGGTTGAAAGGGGTGAAGCTCTTGCAAGTGTGTAATGTCCCCTTTTTGGGACATTAATTAATTAAAAATATTGGAGACCTTTAATCCACTCTTCCCATGGATTAAAGGATAAAAATGGGGAAAATGTCATTACTCCTATTTTTAAATTAAATAATTAATTCTCCTCTTATGTTTTATTTTTAAATATTAAAAGGGGGAATTAATATTCTATTTGGAGTTTGACTTTTCAGGAGAGAAGACTATTTTTAAAAGAGACCCTTCTACATGAGGAAATGCGCCATAGAAAGGAGGGAAACTTGGAGATTTGAAATGCCAAAAGCTATATAAGGAGATGTGGCGACCCCTTGGGGGCATGTTGAGATTTTTATTAAAATATCTTCATGCTTGAAGAGGGATGTATGCCCATGTGATCACATTATAAAGGTGTTCTTCAACACCACCATTATTGTGGAGAGTGTGAGACCTTCTAAGCTTTCATTGAGTGAATGTTGCATGATATATTCATTCTATGTTTGGCACATTTATTTGAGAAGGAAATTTGCATGTTATTGATTATTGTTGAAGGGTTTAATAGTGCTTTATGATCTGTTGTTATTGCTGCAATTATTAGAGCCATAACGACTTGCATGAGAGGTTGTTTTGGCATGTTTGGGTGTCTTTTGAGCTAGATCTGCAATCTGATTTGTATTGGCATATTTTTCCAAGTGTGGGGCAGCTATTTTGGGGGTTTTGGAAGCATAGAAAGAGCTGATAATAATTTATGCAATTTATTCTAACCCTAGCGACTTGATATCAATTTTCTGGGGCTGTTTTGAGGTGGTTTCAGTGATCAGAAAATTCAGATTCATAGTTCATTGGAAAGGCCTTGATTTCTAGTTTATTGTGCATTTTATTTGGTGGAAAAATATGGAATATTGAGTGAGATATTAATTTTTGAAGTTTCAGTTGTTCTTGGTGCATTTTTAATTAATTAACTGCTGTTAAAAAATCAGATCTGGAAAAGATTAATTATCTAATTGGTTCTCCCATCTAACCCACTACTTTGGCTTACTCCAACCCCATTTGGGTTGTATTAAAGCTAACATTGGGTTATTTGAGGTCAAACTAAGAGGATTTAATCCTTCTAAGTCAATTTGAGTTAATTAATTTGCAAATTTAAATAATATCCCAAAAGGGGATATTACAAAGTGGAGCCCAACCCAATATATATATTATATCTCTAGCACAAGTGAGGGATGCTTCAGGTTTCATGGTATCACCATATGAATCCATCTTGAAACAATCCACCCCACCCCATTCCCCAATTCTCATTACCCAATTTAATTCACCTCCAACATATGTTCCCCCACCATGTGTACCTAATCCATGGGAGCCTCACACAATTTTAGGACTCCCACATGTATTTTTGGCCCAACAAGACCAAATGGAAGTGCAAGAATTAAAATTACCCAATAATGAAGTGAAAGAGCCAAGAGTTACACCAAAGGAGACACAACCAAACCAAGTTCTGTTTCCCGGTGATATAGAAGAACATAGTGATGCCTCCAAGCTTACAACACAAAAATTTATTAAAGATATGAAAGGGGCAACAACAATTATTTCTAGTACTACCAATAAATCCATGCATCAAGAAAGAATGAACATGGGAAAGGTTAACCAAACCAACTAGATGCAAAAGAAGACACTACGCATGCAACAGGAGATAGAGAAAATAAAGAAATGGAAGCTAGGAGAAAGGGGAGAGAAAGAAAACAAAGAAGATGGAGGCACCTTGAAAGAAGTAAGACAGCCTGGAGAGACTTAAAGAAAGAGTGGGTTGCAAGATTTGTTTGATGAAGATCCATGGTCACTTCATGACCAGTGTTAAGCATACAATAATGTTGTTTTTGGTACCCTCACATCAAGTCCTGCTAGCAACTGGCAAGCATCTGTACACCCAGACCCATCGATTGGTATGGCAATTCTTCTAGAGAATCTTGCACTGGATCCATTTAGATTACCTATGGCAGCACATTTATCAGGTGTATAGAGCTTCAAAAATGAACTAAATAATACTTACCGGAATGCCTTGCAAAGAAACCAAATGGTAGAGGCAACGATGAATAAACTACAGGCCATTATTGCAGAGAAAAGGAAGTAGTTGGTGACCAGTTAATGTCTAAACAGTTATAAATCACTTCTTTTATAAGTTAACAGAGGCCTACCCTACACAAGTGAAGTTGCAAGAACAGAGGCAAAAGACGAAGAAATTGAGAGATGAATTAGATACTATCATTTTGGTTCTAGAAGATTATATGAAGTTTTTGGCAAAAGCGGCAAAAACACAAGACTTGGGAGAAATTTTGTTTAATTGGCCAAAATATCAGAAGTCTAAGCGAAATGAGTTGGAAGATGAGCTAGATGTTGTGGATCGGGCCAAATCAATGGTCTGGAAGAATTCTGATGATGCAGCATGCCAACAAGGCTTGCAACAATCAATTGATGACCAACGAGACAATATTTGGTGTGAAACTAATTTGCGCATGCCCAAGCAAGAATACATGGAAAGCAACTACATAGTGTAAATGATCACATTGGTAATGCAGTAGAGTGTGCAAGACCAAAGCAAACAAAGTTAACTGAGGATGATCTCGATGTAATGATTTGGTTACTCTCACAATTGTATGCATATTTCACAATTGTTTTAGATGTCATGGAGTAGGGAGTGTATAAGAGAGACCTAGTACAATTGGATCCTTATTTTCCAAAGTAGGTAGACAAACCAGTAGTTCCACATCCCTAGAAGCAAATATTGTAAATCCGAGCACCTTCAATGCAAGCACCACAACAATAGCAATTGGTGCAAGGGAAACAATTGACACCCACATAAAAAACTCCATTGCAGCCCAAACTGCAATCAAAATCCTCTCAACTACCTTTATAAAAGTTAAGGTAAGTCTTGCAAAGGATAAAATTTTGAATTTTTAAGAAGAGTTGAAAGAGCATTGAAGATCAAAGTCTCTGTGAGCGGTGTTAGGAAGGTTGAAAATCCATAAAGGGCATCCTCCTAGGTATGTCAGCCTATTGAGAACCTGTAAAGGGGGTAGATTGGTATGCTACTTATTCGAAAACCCGCAGGGCAGATAAGTAGTGCATAAAAAGCGTGAAAAATGGTGAAAGGCATCCCTTGGAAAACTACGACTAGAGCTCTACACAAAATTAGAGACTAGTTGCTTAAAGACTAAAGGAGAGTAATATTCCCATAAAAGTGTTCGAATTAGAAAACAAGAATGAAAATTTTTGCTGAACAAAGATACAGGATAGCTGTGAGGATATTTCCATGCCCAAGTTTCGACAATTTTTCTGCAAAGACTTGTCTCGGGATGAGACAATTGTATAAGTCCAGGATATTATTAAGGGATATGGTATAGATGTTAAATGCAATTCTTCCAAGGGTTGATGTAACCATTTCATATGTATAAATTCAAATGTGTAATTTCCATGTAAAAGGAAAACAGAAATGTATAAGTGTCGGTTATAGTCAGAGGAGAAGTTAGAAAGAATTGTAGTAGTAATATGAATTGAGCTGACCCGTAACAGTTGTGAAGTCATGTCTTTTTGTACAGGAATAGGAGTAGTCAAAGGAAAGTTGGGAGAGTCGTGAAAGAGAGTAAAACTCCACCTTGTATAAAGTAATTTGCAAGATTTTGTAACAACTCTCAGTAACTTTCCCTGCCGTTATGTGAATGAATAAGATCTGATTTAGTTCTCTTCATTTTTTTGGTATAAAATGGAGATTGTTATCATGTATGTATGTCCTTTTTATTTTTTTAATTCATGTATTTGCAATTGTATATAAAGAAATGTATGGAATTATGTTCAGTTTATCTATGTTCTGTATATGGAGAATATTGTGTAAGCTTGTGTGATTTTAATATTCCCTCTTAGAATACGATGTTAGTATGTCCTTTGGGTGTTCCACCAAGGTATTACCTAACAATCCCTAGGAACAAATAAGATCGCCTATCACCTTGATAAGTAGACTTCTAATTTTTGGCTATGACTATGGTTATCGACATGCAATTAACTTCATTGCTTTCAAGCAATCTTTCTCATTATTACCATTTTTGTTTATTCTACTAAAAAAATTGTTTACTTGATTAATTTTTTTCGTTCTCTGGTAATTAGAGAGAAGAAAGTCATTGCCAAATTTTTACTGGGATAGGCGGCTTATTTTTGGAGCTTTGTGTTGTTCGGTCTTCCATTCTTGTTACACTAGCATGAGAATCTTCATTGGGCAAAAGATAGAGGAATGGAGAGTATTAATATCAGACTTGGGAGGGGTGGTAGAAAGTCTTGTTTGACAAAATCCAGCTTGAGGAGATAAAGAAGATAGAACAACATGGCAAGGAGGTGGCAAAATTGGATAGTGACCTAACATTGTGATCCGTAAACAAGGCCAAAAAATTTAACTGGCCTCGGACCCCTATAGGCACTCATCAAAAAAATCCACAAAATTACCAACTTAAAAGAAATTGCAATGCAAAAATGAACACACACAGACTGCAAACAAGTTGGTAACGGAGTTCGGCAAATGCCTACGTCTTTGGGTTCAAATGTTGAACCGATTCATTACACTTCCGATTTGCAAACAGATACAATTTACAAATGAAGTTATGAATGTGCAACCTGAACCAGATAATATACCAATTGATTTGAACAAATCTGAACTGGTCTCCGGAATAATAAAACCCAATTGATTCTAATAAATGTGAATTGATCCTCCAAGTACAAAGTCTTCCCCATGAGAAACTACCACTCACATGTGCACGGCCTCAAGAAGCTTCCATGCGAGCAAAGATACGAGTTGAACAATGTGCGAAAAAACAAGTGCCCCAATTGATCCGCAATGGATCCAAACTGGAACACAAAGGTGATCACATACCCAGTTGATTCAAATGAATCTAAACCAAATAACAAGATGACCACATATCCAGTTGATTCTCAAGGAATCCGAACCGGAAAAGATGAAGACAATATCTCCTCCAAGTCCACCGAGTAGAAGAAACACGCTTCAATGACCATTGTAGAATATCGGGTCTCTAGAAGTCTTTGCAAAGGCTCCAATGGACTCCAAGCGCTCGAATGACTTCCGCAAGGAAAAACAACATCACAAAACCTCTGAATTAGGAAAAAAAATACACCATCGGGAGCGTATCGGAATTTTGAGCATATCTCCAGTTTACACCGAAGGCTAATTCTTCCTCTAAGTGCTCCTAAAATGATGATTTCCACAGGCTGCCCCTTAAGCACATGGCTTATACACAGAATAGTGATCGGACCTCTCTCCATAACTCCCAGCTGGAAAGCTAAAATGGAAAAACAAGAGGTCTACTAGGAGCGACTTCGGAGTTCTAGACATTTTTTCAATTCACCCCGAGTTACAAACAAAAAGCTCCTAAGTGCCCCAAAAATGGGCTTTTAAAAATAGCCTATAATAGGCCTAGATCACCATGGCAAACTCGTGTAATATCACCCCCAAGCTCGTTTATATACATGGCGAGCTATAATGGTATAAGCGGTGGGTATTAATTTTAATATGATGGTGGTTGGGGTTCGATCCTCCCAACCCCATCCATGCCTCATTCTTGTAATGTCCCCTTTTGGGACATTAATTAATTAAAAATATGGGAAACCTTTAATCCACTCTTCCCATGGATTAAAGGATAAAAATTGGGAAAGTATCATTACTCCTTTTATTTTAAAATTAAATAATTCATTCTCCTCTTATGTTTTATTTTTTAAAATATTAAAAGAGGGAATTAATATTCTATTTGGAGTTTGACTTTTTAGGAAAAGAGACTCATATTAAAAGTGACCCTTTTTACATGAAGAAATGTGCCATAAAGAGGAGGAAACTTGGAGATTTGAAATGCCAAAGCTAAATAAGGAGATATGGCGACCCCTTGGGGCGTGTTGAGATTTTATTAAAATATCTTCATGCTTGAAGAGGGATGTATGCCCATGTGATCACATTATAAAAGTGTTCTTCCACACCACCATTATTGTGGAGTGTGAGACCTTTTAAGCTTTCATTGAGTGAATGTTGTATGATATAGCGCATTTATTTGAAAAGGAAATCTGCATGTTATTGAGTATTGTTGAAGGGTTTAATAGTGCTTTATAGTTTGTTGTTATTGCTACAATTAATAGAGTTGTAAAGCAACTTGCATGAGAGGTTGTTTTAGCATGTTTGGGTGTCTTTTGAGATAGATTTGCAATCTAATCTGTATTGGCATATTTTTCCAAGTGTGGGGCAGCTATTTGGGGGTTTTGGAAGCACAGAAAGAGATGATAATAATTTATGCAATTTGTTATAACCCTAAATGACTTGATATCAATTTTCTAGGGCTGTTTTGAGGTAGTTTCAATGATCAGAAAATTCAGATTCATAGTTCATTGGAAAGGCCTTGATTTCTAGTTTATTGTGCATTTTATTTGGTGGCAAAATATGGAATATTGAGTGAGATATTAAATTTTGAAGTTTCAGTTGTTCTGGGTGCATTTTTAATTAATTAACTGCTGTTATAAAATCAGATCTGGAAAAGATTAATTATCTAATTGGTTCTCCCATCTAACCCACTACTTTGGCTTACTCCAACCCCATTTGGGTTGTATTAAAGCTGACATTGGGTTATTTGAGGTCAAACTAAGAGGATTTAATCCTTCTAAGTCGATTTGAGTTAATTAATTTGCAAATTTAAATAATATCCCAAAAGGGGATATTACAGTGGTATCAGAGCATCTTTCCTCTACTCTTGTGGGGAGATGCAAGGAGGAGATAAGGAGCCATTATACTACAAAAGGAGAAATAAGGATTCAATGGAGGACGGGGCTTTCACTTCGGATCAAGTGAAATTCCTTCAAGAGTTGATGCAAAATTGTGGCATGGAGCTTCAAAAGACTATGAGTGAACAAATGTCTAAGCTCATTAAGGATGCTTTGGGTAAGGGCAAGTCCCCAAATTCCAATGGAGAAGAGAGCTCACATAGTGGGAAAGAAACTCTACACCACCCCCTCCCAAGTTCTTCAAAGGTATCTTCTTGCCTAAAGAAAACAATAATGGAGAAGAAGAAGAACCCACAATGGTTGAGTTAATTGATGCTCAAAGGCTTGAGTATGGTTCTTTGAGTCAAGCTACAAGGGATATGTTGGGATTTGATGAATTTTGTGCTCTCAAGTTGGGGAACAAGCACAAGAGGGCAAATAAGCAACCCCCTAAGGACCTTCAACAAAGGTTGGGAAAGGTTTCACTCCCAAGTTTTGATGGAACTAGCAAGATATCGGTGAGAGCATGGTTGCAAAAGATGGAGACCTACTTCTCCCTTAACCCCATGCATGAGGAAGAGGCCCTTAAGTTTGTTACTCTTCACTTGGAGGGTATGGCACATGAATGGTGGTTCCATGGCATGCACACACAAGGGCATGATTTGATCCACACAATGGAGGAGTTTAGCAAGAGGATCATGGAGAGGTTTGACCGGAAAGATCCGGAGATACACTTCCGGAACTTGCACAACTCAAGCAAGTTCATGATGTTGAAGAGTATGTGGCAGATTTCCAAAGGATTGCAGTCATGGTAACGGATGTTAGTGAGAAAAGATTGGTTGTCCTTTTCACGGAAGGCTTGGTTGAGCCTTTGAAGGGTTTGGTAAGAGCATTTAATCCTCTTTCTTTACAAGAAGCTATTACTAAGGCTTTAGATTTGGAATGTGCAACTTATAGAGGTGATTTTGGGCCAAAGGGCAGCATACTAATGCCACTCATCCGCTGTCCAAAAGTGGAATTCAAGGGCAGCAAAGGTCTGATTTGCAGAAGCCCACGCAAGCACAAGGGGGACAGCCCCTTGGGTCATCAAAAGAGGCCCCAAAAAGGCCAAATCAGCCCTATGTACCGCCACATAGGAATCAGCCCCAAAACAATGTGCAAAAGGATATAAGGGATGAGTTGAGAAGGAAAGGTTTGTGTTTTGATTGCAAGACTCCTTGGACAAGGGGTCATAATTGTAAAGGTAAAGGTCAAATTCATTTTATTGAAGTTATTGATTCAGATTTTGAATTTAATTCTGATTTGGATGATGCTAACAATGGGACTAATGAGGTTGTGGATGAGCATGTGCAAGAGAAGGAAGAGGAAGGAATGGAAAGCACACTTGCCACTCTTTCCGGCATACCCAAATATCATGCTTTTCAAGTAAAGGGCACCATCCAAGGGCAAAGGGTCATTACTTTGGTTGATAGTGGGGCCACACATAATTTCATTGATGGAAGCTTGGTAAGAAAGATGGGGTTGGAAACTACAAATTGTAAAGCTTTCAAAGTTACTATTGCGGATGGATCCTCCATTCCATGTTCCACCAAGATTTCACAACTTCCCCTCACTCTTGGGAAGCATAAGGTAATTGATGATTTTTATGTTGTTGACATTGGTGATATTGATCTTGTTTTGGGTGTTCAATGGTTGCATTCCTTAGGTGATTTCACTCAAAACTACAAGACTATGGAGCTGAAATACACAAAAGATGGCAAAGAAATTATCCTAAAGGGCTTGGCAAATGGTGCTCCACAAGAAGTATCAATGAAGAGGATGGAAAGGGCATTTAGAAGAGGGCAGATTGCATGGGCAGCCAGCTGTTTTATCACAGAAAAATCAGAAAATTCAGAGCAGCAGTCTATTCAAGGTGAGTTACAAGGTATTTTGGACAAGCACTCTCATGTTTTTAATGATTTGCCTCATGGGTTACCTCCTAATAGGGGTTTTGAGCACATTATTGAGTTAGAAGAAGGTACTAAGCCCATTATGATTACCCCCTACCGCCACCCAAGAGTCTACAAGGAAGAAATAGAAAAGACCATTAAGGAGTTACTTGATATGGGACATATAAGGCCTAGTTCTAGTCCATTTGCATCTTCTGTGGTTTTGGTTAAGAAAAAGATGGAACTATGAGAATGTGTATTGATTACCGCATGTTGAACAAGAAGACCATCAAAAATAGATACCCAATACCTAGGATTGATGAGTTGCATGGTGCTACATATTTTTCAAAGATAGATCTTAAATCCGGGTATCATCAAATCAAGGTAAGGGAAGAAGATGTGCACAAGACAACCTTTAGATGTCATTTTGGGCATTTTGAGTTCTTGGTTATGCCCTTTGGATTAACTAATGCTCCTGCTACTTTCCAATCATGCATGAATCATGTGTTTAGCAAGTATTTAAGAAAGTTTGTGCTAGTGTTCTTTGATGACATTCTTGTGTATAGCAAAACATGGGAAGAGCATTTGATGCATTTGGATTTGGTTTTGACTACTTTGGGGCAGCATTCTTTCTTTGCCAAAAGGTCTAAATGTGAATTTGGTCTTAAGGAGATTTGGTATTTGGGACATGTTATTAGTGCTAATGGTGTGCAAGTGGATAAACAAAAAATTGCAGCTATCATGGATTGGCCTACTCCCACTTCTCTCACACAATTGAGAGGATTTTGTGGTCTTTGTAGTTATTATAGAAGATTTGTGAAGGGTTTCTCATGATTTGCTGCTCCTTTGACAGATTTGACTAAGAAAGGGGCCTTCAAATGGTCTAAAACAGCCCAAGATGCCTTTGAAAAAATGAAAGAGGTAATGTGTTCTTGTCCGGTACTTGCAGTTCCAGATTTTTCTATGCCATTTGTGGTTGAATGTGATGCTTCCGGAGAAGGTATAGGGGCTGTCCTAATGCAAAATAAACACCCCATTGCTTTTGAAAGTAGAAAATTGAAAGATCATGAGAAAGGGTATAGTGTGTATGACAAGGAAATGTTAGCAATCATGCATGCTTTGAGTAAATTTAGGCAATATTTGGTATGTGGCAAATTCATTGTCAAATCTGATCATAACAGTTTGAAATTCTTTCTTAATCAAAGGGAATTGAATGACAGGCAACAGAAATGGGTAAGCAAGGTTCAAGCTTTTGATTTTGACATTGAATATGTGAAGGGAAAGAACAATATGGCAGCAGATGCACTCTCTAGAAGGCCATACGAATTGGAAAAAGAAATGGATCAGCCATGTGTTCAATTGCTTGAGGACAAGCAATCTTGGGAAGGAGGACTGTAATGTCCCCTTTTTGGAACATTAATTAATTAAAAATATGGGAAACCTTTAATCCACTCTTCCCATGGATTAAAGGATAAAAATTGGGAAAATGTCATTACTCCTTTTATTTTAAAATTAAATAATTAATTCTCCTCTTATGTAATGTCCCAACTCCGAGATCAATGGGAAATATGCAAATCAACAACCCTTCAATACTCCAATCAACTGAAAATTGCAAAATATAATCACAACCACATGAACCAGATGAGTAGATGACTAAATAAACCCAATGATAGGGGTTTAATGGCCTCTATCAAGTAGCTCACACAATTAATTAAAAATCAGATCTAGGCTTCTTTTCCCAATCAAAACAAACCACTGCTATGTAGCATCAAACAAAACAATAACATTGTTGCAATGAACACTTGATATTATTCTCAAAGACCCTTATATAAACCTCAGCCAGACATGTTCATTTGGAGTGTACAAGCCCAAGTTTACTCCTCTAATACCAGTCGCTGCAATAAGTAAATATTCTTTTACATACTATGAATCATATCACAATTCGAATGCAAACCAGTATAGATCACTGCCAACATATGCAAGAATGAGATCACTGAGATGGGACTTGTAAAGCAACATACCGTTAGATAAAATCGCTGCTCATAATCACTCAGAAATATACATGAAAAAGATCAACCTGGGCCTTCTTACTATAGATCATTGTAACAGATCTTAACCTCTATTTGTTGGAGCATAGAAAATGTTGCAAAGACTCTCAATATTTTACCGAACTTCCACAAGCCAGTCGCTGCCAAATAAGAGGTTTAATTATACCTTGGAATACCCAAAAGATTACCCAATGAGGTCGTTGATTCTGGGAGGAACAAAACAGGCATTAAACATTCACATTCATCCCTGAATGGAGTCGCAGATTTTTAGAGGAAGAAACAGCAGTATACTCAACCATAGACAACCATCACACACCAAGTATTAGCGCCAGTTTTGTCTAAAAGGTGGTCGCTTTAGCAAGGGCACAAAGAAGGAGTATAAATCAGGTCAATTCTTATCAGAGAATACTCTAAAAACCAGCACTAGATATTGCATACAAACAGCCCATAAACATGAATAATAAATCACTGTAGCTTAGTACTGAAATCAGCCAATTCACATACAAAATATGTATTAGAATATTCACGGATCTAGCCAAAGGAGTCGCTGCACACTAGAGTATTTAAGCATGCATTAAAATGCTCAAATGATCAACCAATGTAGTCGTTGCAATCAAGTGATAAGAGCACACAGCAAACTAATCGATTCACCTGAAAAGTGCATTCAAATCAGTCCAAAACACACCCTAAATAAGTCGCCAAAGCTGGAGTGAACACACACCACACCAAGTCGATTTGCAAAGGAACCAAACTCTTCAATTAATTATCAATAATCAGCTCAATAAAACCTCCCACGCAAGAGAGAGAGAGAATAACATCAATGGGCATGCATCCCAACTCCAAGCATTGAATATCAATTTAATCTCATCATAACATAAGTCTCATAATGATCCTAGCTCTCCTTTTATAAACAAGGAGGCACAAAATTTAAAATCCCTAGGAGAGGAAAATCATTAAATAAAAATAATTTATCCTCCCTAGGTGTGGCGTCCCCTTTCCAAGGGTGTTTTTAACATTAAAAGCCACCCAAATGATATTTAATTAATTCCTCTTTTAAATTTGCATTTTGGGAATTTAATTAAATAATTGAATACATCAATTGCTAAATTTTAAATAATTAAATAAAGATTTCTTTATAATGTCAAATGATTAAAATCACTCTCAAGGCAATATTATCTAATTATTTAATATAATTTTCCCCTTACAACATTCTAAAGCCCACGGGGAAAGATAGACTAAGGGTCTTTGAAAATGGGGACATTACATCTTATGTTTTATTTTTTTGAATATTAAACGAGGGAATTAATATTCAATTTGGAGTTTGACTTTTCAGGAAAGGAGACCCATATTAAAAGTGACCCTTTTACATGAAGAAATGCGCCATAAAGAGGAGGGAAACTTGGAGATTTGAAATGCCAAAGCTATATAAGGAGATATGGCGACCCCTTGGGGCATGTTGAGATTTTTATTAAAATATCTTCATGCTTAAAGAGGGATGTATACCCATGTGATCACATTATAAAGGTGTTCTTCAACACCACCATTATTGTGGAGAGTGTGAGACCTTCTAAGCTTTCATTGAGTGAATGTTGCATGATATATTCATTCTATGTTTGGCACATTTATTTGAGAAGGAAATCTGCATGTTATTGAGTATTGTTGAAGGGTTTAATAGTGCTTTATGATCTGTTGTTATTGTTGTAATTAATAGCGCCATAGCAGCTTGCATGAGAGGTTGTTTTGGCATGTTTGGGTGTCTTTTGAGCTAGATCTGCAATCTTATCTGTATTGGCATATTTTTCCAAGTGTGGGGCAGCTATTTTGAGGATTTTGGAAGCATAAAAAGAGATAATAATTTATGCAATTTATTCTAACCCTAGCGACTTGATATCAATTTTTTGGGGCTATTTTGAGGTAGTTTCAGTGATCAGAAAATTCAGATTCATAGTTCATTGGAACGGCCTTGATTTCTAGTTTATTATGCATTTTATTTGGTGGAAAAATATGGAATATTGAGTGAGATATTAATTTTTGAAGTTTCAGTTGTTCTAGGTGCATTTTTAATTAATTAACTCTTTGTTAAAAAATCAGATTTGGAAAAGATTAATTATCGATTGGTTCTCCCATCTAGCCCACTACTTTAGCTTACTCCAACCCCATTTGGGTTGTATTAAAGCTGACATTGGGTTATTTGAGGTCAAACTATGAGGATTTAATCATTCTAAGTCAATTTGAGTTAATTAATTTGTAGATTTAAATAATATCCCAAAAGGGGATATTACATTTACTTACATGGGTATTAATCCCACATGCCCCGTATAGTGGATGGCGGAGGCATTTAAATGTGGTCGGTTGGCCACATTAATCACTTGGGCCACTTACTCTACCTTTTACATTGTGCCGAGCTATTCGGTGGAGCCGCCAAGTAGGTGGCTGCTTAAGTTGTATAAAGCCACATGGGTGGCTTGGGTGGTGTGCTAGACCATTGAATGGTTGGTGCATTGTATAACCGCCGAGTTGGTAATAAAGGTGGGCGGTGAAGGATATAAGCCCGACCCATGTAGGGAGCTCACCCAATGTAGATAATAGCTCACCGAACCAAGCTAACCAATGAGCTCGCCCTGCACCATGTGAACTCGCCTTGCCCAGAGCATGGTCAATGACCAATCCAAGTTGGCTCAGTTCAATGCAATGTGGTAGTGGTGGTAGGCCACGTGACGAAATGACGATACGGCGGCCAAGGCACCCCTCCGTGAAAAGAGTGTGTCGAACTGGCCGAGGGCCCCACATATAAATAGTTGGGTCCACCCGTCCGAATATGAGTGTCGAAGACCGGCATCACAAGACTAAATTTTGTCTCTTCCGCTTCCGCCACATGTCGTCGCCTTGCCGTGTTGGCGATTGACTCTACCAAGTCGAACTACAACCAAACTTTGACCAGCGATAACTTGAGCACACGAAGTTCGTTTTCTGCATTCCAGTACTTGACGGAAATCTCATTGAATGTTCTACCACTCTAGCATGGTTTAGGGAGATTTAGGAACCCCAACGTCCCAAAATCCCTCCGGATCACATTGGGATGGAATGACTTGTGGTGGCAGATGCCAAGACCACTAGAGGTGGAAACATTGGTTTTTCCTAGACTACCATGGTGAATGAGGCTGCAAAGTACTTTTTTCATTGGGACAAACCACCATTTGGGAGGCAACCTTGAGGACCAACAGTTTCAAAAGTGGAAATCTGGGAGACCATCAAAGCTTTCTTTGCTGCCTAGAGTAAGAAGACAGTAGTTTCTCTACAAGGATTCATTAAGGTAGATACTCAAGCAAGAGTTTTCCAAATCTGGCAGTTACCAGATTTGGAATCCCATATCTACTCGTTTTGGGTTCTTTTCTAAAGGTGAGCATCCCCCTGCTCAATTTGTTCGGTGTCTTTGCTGGTCCTCATGAGAGTGTACCGATAGGTATGCCTGCTAATCTAGAGATAAATAATCTGAAAGAGTAACGGAGAAAGGTAGTCTTTCTCTGACAGTGAAAATAGATAAATTGAAACCCCACTAGGAGGACCTTAGCATCTTGAGACACCAGGTGAACGATTTGATAGAAGCTAGGGAGGCCGATGAGAAACTGTTAATGGAAGTGAGTGATTCAATGAGGAAAAAGAAGGCCATTATTCAGGGTTTGGAAGTTGTCTAGCAGGGGTGGAGAAGGATAAGGCCGATGTTGGTTCTTTGTTCTCTTAGTAGAAGAATTTTGGGCTCTGAATTCTCGGGTCCATCAATCCATTCTAGACATTTTTAATATTATTGAGAAAATGAGGGAATGGGAAGTGTGGATAAGGAGGGGCTCGGTGTGAAGAGAGCAAACTGCATGGCTCTTACAGTTGGGCATCCCTAATTGATTATGTTTTCTGCTGAATGCTAATTTTATTTGGAAGGGAGTTGATTTCTACCAGAATCTTCCTTGCTGATGGTGTTTTGGAAAATGGTGATGTTATGCATGCGGGAATTATTTTTTTGATACTGGTTTGGATCTGCTTGACTACGGCTGACTGGAATTTTGCTGAGGTAGAGCTGAGTAAACTCAGGCATGCTAGCCTGAGCACTTTTATTTTGAATATTGTTATTTTTAATAATTTTAGCAGTTTTAGTGGTAATTTTTATGATAATTCTATTATCATTTACAGAAAAACTACTTTATATGATTTGATGGTTAATGATGGGCTTAACCTTTCACAGCCTATCTGGGTATATGAAATCATTAAAACTGGGGCTGCTTCTGTTTCTGAAAATCTTCCGGATCTAGAAGCTTGAACTATTGTGTATGGCTATATTATTATTAATGGAATGAAAATAGTCTCTAGCTTTGAAAAAAATTAAATTATATCTAGACAGCCTGGAAATGCCCTAGAGGGTCCCGTACCAGCCTGGAAACGTACCAGGTACTGGTATGGGGTACGGTACGCTGTGGGTACGTTTCCAGCCGTACCCGTCCAAAAAAACTTTCCTTTTTGGCAATTCTTTCCTTTTTTGGATTTTTGGTGGAAAAATCACAAGGATAGAAAAAAATTGCCATTTTTGGAAAGGGTCCGGGAAGATGTAGCAGCAAAAACTTGCATGTGCCATAACTTTCATTCTGTGACTCCGTTTCAAGTGTCGTTTTCTCTAAAAGTGTATATTTTCTCGAGCTCTACACATTGATGGCAATATTTTTCTTATTTTCATAAAATCCATTTTTGCACCTTTTTGGACCAAGCAACTTCTTGCAATCTTCTGAAAGAATCATGAGCTTTGATCGCCTGTAGACAGATTAGTAATTAAAAATACTGGATAGCTTTCCAAAACTCGGCGAGTATTCTCTCGTGCTCGGACTAATCGTCCCACCTACCAGCTTGGATCCATATTTTTCCTGCTTAGTTATGATGTTTTGGGAAATATGTCAGACAATACTATCGTGCTGAGTGGATCAAGGAAGGTCACCATGAACAATCAAAACTCCTTGAATCTTATCACAGTCACTAAGATAAATAACTGTGATAGAGAAATAATAAATTTCAATAAGTATGCAATGTATGAGAATTAAATTTCAATAAGTATGCAAATGCTTCTTTAAATTTATAATTTATATACATATTTATATATTTATATACATGTATATATATATATATATATATATATATATATATAAAATGTACCCAAAAGCATACCGTACCCAAGATTTTTAAAAATTTGCCGTATCGGCATACCATACCCGTACCCGTATCCAGGCTGTCTAGAATTATATGATTCATGACGGCCTTAACTTTTACGGCTTATGTTCACTAAAATGCATTTATTTCTTTTTGTTCCTGTATATAGAACCAGAATAATTGTCATTGTAACCTACGATTCATCTGTGTTTTTCTACTCCTATTCCTTCTCCATTGTTCTGAACAAGGAAGGATGACAGGTCCATCTAAAATTGGAACAATAGAACATTGTGTATCCCATGCAAGCTCCCTCTAATTATAAGTGATTATAATCCAATATGTAGGGGACATATTCTTGTAGGGTAGAGCAGAGACTTATATCAAGCTTATATGCATAGAGACCCGAGCATAAGCATCATAGTGACCACTCATGGAGGTGATTTGAGTAATGACTAAAAACCACACGAGTAAAAATCCCGCAAAAATAAAATAATCTAATTAAATTGCTTGTGGAGACCATCAACTTAAAATTAAATATATGATATCCTAGCTGATTGGGGTAATCCCACATTGGTAATGTGATTTATTAGACAGTACACTCACCAAAAGCTTTGCCAATGGGGAAAGAGGCTACAGGTTGAGAAGCTCAGTGGTGAATTATATTCACCATTCCTCCCTCCTACTAACAAATGCTTGCAGTGTTTATGTGCTAAAGCGAGTCCCTTGCCTTGTAATTGTTACCAAAAATACATGAGGAAAAATGTCATTAGAGTAATGACTACTCATGGAGGTCATTTGAATAATGAATAAAACTACGAGTAAAAATTCCACAAAAAATTAAATAATTTAATTTTATAACATGTCAATGATGTGATTCTCTGAAGAATAACGAGATACTCTAAGATATAAACAGTATGTAAAAGAAGTAGGTACTAAAATGTCAAAATTCAATGGGCTAGAAGCCATTTAAACTCCAGAGAGGCTTATCTACTAAACCCTGAAGTTTTTGTGTGTAAGCACATCTTTTTCTACATGCTACTTGATATAATCAAAAATTTGTCCTGAAAGCTTCATGTGATATTTAAGAAGAACGTATCATTCTAGACATCTCTATTTGACAGAAAAGTATTTTAATTGCAGAGAGAATCTGATTTGTCCTTTGCAAATATTCTAATAATTTTGCCACGTTTCTACAATTTATAAAACCTAAAAGAAAGCATCCATTACTGACCTAGTGGTTCCATCAAATATTGTCGGAGGCTCTGATTTGGAGTCAAAAATCTTCCCTTTTTCTTCTACACTGACACCAAATACAAATAGTGTGAGAAAAGAATCTCCCTAACAATCATATCAAAGGAATAAGTGAATCGAAGAGAATCTTACTGTATGAGCAAGCCCTCATAACCATTGTCACCAGGAGACAAGGAGTGGAGAGGGATTAGGATATCACTTTGAAATAGAATAGGAAGTATGGGAATAAGGATATGGCTATATTACATTTAAATATAGTCACCAGGAGATGTGGGTTGGAGGAGCTCAAACTCCCCGTGAAATGGGGCTATAAAGCACTTTTTAAGTGCAAACAAGTGTTAAACCCTGGCTGTTAAACGTTGGTCGACATGAACGGATGGAGAGTTCACTTTGAGCGATGTGGGCATGAGTTTGGGGATGGGTTTCTGTCATGGAATCTGAAGTTTCCCGATGACTATGCAAGTTGTAACAATCCTCTGAGAATGACTTCAATTTATATGCATTAAGATATGCATGGAAAAAGAGGACGATGAAAGCATTCATTTTCCATCAACGAGACGTACTAAGCACTCACCTGGTTGCCATATATGTAGAATGAAATTTAATTGGGGAGATTCTTGATAATTTAAGAGAACGATGTCCTTGCTGTCTCTTATTTCCAAATGATGTCAGTTGAGAAAACTCCCCGTGTTTTATTTTTATGGTTTCCCTGCCATTAATCCAAAGGTTAGTTTAGCCAAAAGAATGGTAAATGAAGTGGTTTATAAAGAATTCTGTATGCAAACTGAAAAGAAAGGCGATTGCTTGTGCGTTAAAATTTATACCGCCATTGAAATATAAGAGATGTCCTAAATTTGCTTAATTTGCACAATGGAAATATGGTAATCATTGGCACTGAGGTTTTGAAGTAGAATCTAAGCCTGCATTTATTTGATTGAAAAAGAAATTTTAATCACTCTGTTTTGATTATTTTTAGATTTAACTGTCATCTTTTCGATGTTATTTATAGTCTGCGATTCTGCTGCAATGTAAGGATACAAATTGAAAAGAATCATAATCATTGATTTAAGGCTTCTTCTAGATTTTATTGATAGATAGCTAGATTCTCGCAGAATAGGCAAATGCATCTAATAACGGGATCTAAATATCCATTGAAGGTAAGATAAGAGACACTCACAGAGGTGTGAAAGAGGAAGAGGGATTCTTCATCAGTATGGCCATGGTTACCGCTCGACGTCTGGTGTATGTGTGGTAAAGGTGGCATCTGCAATCGGGTGGGATTAAAAATCCCATTATTTTATTTTTCAAATTGAAGATTAAATCTCTTTATGCTCGATTTCGTGTATGTGTTTCAAGACTTTTATTTCTTAATCCCAATAAAAAAAAAGAGACAAGGAGTACGAATGAATGAAAGATTTTAATGACGCGTCTACGAGACTGAAGAGTCTATGGGACCAAACGAAACCGTAAGTAGTATTCAAACTCTTTGCCATATCAACTCTCCTATTGTGAATCTTGAGCACTAAACCAACGATCTTTTGAAGTTTTGTTTCTGCAAATAACTCATTTAAGTTGTCCACTTTTAATTCGCTTTCATATTGGATACGGATATCATCATATGTTGAACACTCCATAATGAAATGTCATTCGTTTCAACAACCCCTTTGCTACAAAAAAGACAAATTCTCCTTTCCCAATCCTCTTTGGGAATAGTCCATCTACCGGTTTCACAACGAAGATGATGTGATCCGGTCCTCAACTGGGCCACTAAAATCCTTGCCTTACCTTTGATAACTGCTCCCAAGTAAGCTTTTTCATCATGCTCCCAAGTGGGGTTGAAATCTTTGATATATTGAGCTTTCTTACGACCCATCTGTATGTCCACATGGCAGTCCTAAACTTCTCCATCACATAAGTTTTTATTTCCCTGTTGCTATTAGGACATTCCCGAAAATTGATGCCCCATTTGTACATCCATTTTTGTTATGTTTCATCCAGTTTTCTTTCTGCGCTCTAGATTATCCTTTGTATAATACCTTCGGATTAATATAGTATACCTCCATAATGATACCGTATGGTAATTCAAGTAGATATTCAATATCTCTACGTCATGTCATGTATGAAAGTAGCTATGGAGAAATTATGTTTTTTAAAAAAAAAATTAATTTTTTGTTTTGAAATAGTGGCTATATTACAAAAAATAAAAATATTATAATTATTCATAAAAATAAAATTGGTGGCATGGGAGTGCTACAAGTGTCGACCTAGTCGGTAGACACGGGAATAGACAACGCGTAAATTCGGTGAAGTAAAGGGTTGTTGGGTCTCGGAAGTTTAAGAAGGCACGTGGGCACGCAAGACCTATATGAAGAAGGGCGCGCAGGGTGAAGGCACGTAGGACAGGGTTTTTGAAGGGTTTAGCAAAACCCAAGGCATGTACGCAAGGCAAAGGAAGGGGTTTCATGACTTAGCCATATTCGGTGTCCTAGGAGGCACACGAGAAAAGCGTGACCCAACTAAGCATGCGGAGTGGATAAGGTGCCAACCTGGCACCTCGATGGTCAAGGAAAGAGTATTTCGTGCAATGGAAGGATCCAGAAAGACATCATTACAGAAAGTGGAGAGCTTGGATGAGAAGAAGCATGCTCCATTGAAGGACCACATGGACACTTGGCAACCGATCTACTACTTCAGGAAGGCATGGCGGTGGATCAAAAGCTATATATAGAGATGCTCGGGTTGAAGGAAGGGATGGCTCTTTGGGAAGAGGGTGTCAAGAGAGATATCAAGAGAGGCAGAAGAAGAAGAAGAGGAGAGGCGAAGCTCTGCAAAAATAGTGATGGGTTCTAGGGATTCTCATTAGGGAGGTTATAGGAGAGATGACTTATCTAGAGGGATGGGTCTATGAACATCTTTGTAATCTAGAAAGCATAGTTTAGGATTCTGATGTATAAGTCTTATCTGCATTAAGACATTTGGTCTGTAATGGCCTTGAGGAATGTAATGTGGTTACTGAGAGTAATATGAATATATGGCTTTCTTTTAAAATATATGCATTGTTCACGGTATAAACCCTAGTGTCTTTTCTCTGTAGTATCCAGATCTGTTATTTGTTTGATATTTCCTTGTTATCTAAATAGATGCATTTATATAGTAACTCATCCTAAGACCCTAAGAATAAATGCATGGTTCTTTCCCTTCTTGCATCTAAGCTTATGTCAATAGGGGATGTATTCTCACAAAACTCACATAAAAGGTGGGGCTCGATGCCCACGCATGCCTCGGGTGAGCGCCCAACGCCCGCTGGGTGATAGGTCGGTGCACATGGGATTAGACTGTTGTTCTAAGGGCATAAAAATGACTACATCTTGGTTCCGTTGCCGGGACCTCTTTTCGAAGTTGTGAGAAATGGCATACATCTTGGTCCCTATGATGCATGAGGACCAAAATTTTGACATTGGAAAGTGTTGAAGCATGGTTCAAGAGCTTGGAGGACGAGTTTGCTCAAAGATTTAACAATGGACCTAAGTTCGATGCACATGGATGGGTAGAAGTGAACCTGTACCATGAGTTGTATGAGACATTCTTTGAATGGATTTCAGCATATGCATCTAGATCGAGTTGGTACTGTAGATCGTGTGTATGGACCCAAGATGATTATTAGAGGTTGCATGATAGAAATCGGCTTGGACGCGTGCTCTTGATCACCGGGTGGAAAGGAGTCCTGACCAGTTATACTCTAGAATACACCATTTCTATGTATTCTTGCCCAGAGGTTGTTGAGTTTGAGTTTTGAGGGAGCCCAGAGGATCATTTTTACGTGTTATCCCTTTGGCTATGAAGATCTTGATCATTACCCTAAGTTTAGAGGCATTTCCTATGGTGGCTAAGCTTCTCTGAGCATTAGGTGAGGAAGCTAGGGTGGAGGAAGATGGCGGACATTGCGGATGAAAGGGAAAGAGAAGAGAGATGACTCAAATATAGTGAAGCTCGTGAAAGGGAGATGGCTAGACAACGTGAGGTTGTATGTGTGATGGATCTATGGAGGCAGACGTTACGGGAAGGAGTTGAGGTTCACGCAGAGGACATGGAACACAGCAATCTGTGCTACCCCATCTTAGCAAGTGTGGGAGAGAAGCCCCTTCAGCTTCTGATGAGAGTTCGTCACATGGAGAAAGGAGAGTCGTCGGCGCACATCTAAACCCACATAGTGACCAACCCCTAGCGTTTGGTTTTCCAGATCAAGGAAGAAGTATTGCTAATCTAGTTGGTATCGGTGGAAGTAACCGATCTACGCCTAGGAGATATAATTTCTCATTTGGGACATCCATGGTTGCACAAACCATTCCCGTATTTGGAGGAATTTTTGGACAAGGTGCAAATACACAAGGTTTGGGTATCACATCTGGAAGTGGTGCGGACACACAATGGGCGACAAAACAATATCACAAACCATTGGCGCATAATTCAGTGGGATGTTGGGGACACTAGGTGTGACCACTTCAGGCCATTTTTGGCTATAGGAGGTGGATCTGGTGGTATAGGAGTTGGAGGACCTGGTGGACCTAGCGGATTTGGAGGATCTGGTGGGTCAGGAGGAATAGGACTTGGTGGGTCTAGTGGATCTGGTGGCGGAGGAAACATAGGAGGAAACCAAGGTTCCAGGTCAGGTGGACAAGGGCCTCAACCACCTCCACAATTATTCTTTGAGATGTCTTTGCACTACTGAGAGGTATTGAAGATCTTGCGAGATCATGTACACAAGTGTGAATTGATATGGCATGCGAAGGGGATCACTACCCTAGAGTGAAAAGTAATTCGATTTGCAACAACGTTTCTGAGGACGCGTGCGTTCTTTGATCGCAAGTATGACCCCCACCAAACGGTTGTGGATTACAACTGCGTTGAAGAACGCCTTCCTATCGAGTTTCATATCCCTGAGTTCAAGCAAAAGAGCATCAACGCTCTGAAGGAGATCCATTAAGGAATGAAAGAGAGTGTGCGGGAGTATAACACATGATTCAAAACTCTCTTGTCAAAGCTATCTTATGGCATTCACCCTTCTTAGCATGCTCAATGGTATGTTGGGGGATTGATAACGTCGTTTAAAAGGGCACTTTGTCACACAAGACTTTCATAGACCAACATGAGGTCATGGGAAGATGCCCTACGCGTTGAAATTTGTTGGGATCGTTGAATCTTGGTGTTAGCCCTTTTACGGAGGCTTGAATTGTTGCAATGGCTAAGTAGTTGGAGAAGTTGTTTGCAAATTCAGCGCATGAGGTTCATAGTGGTCTTTGGTGCACAAACTGTGAAGTGGAAGGGCATGCAAAGGATAGTTTCCCTCGGAAGTCGGTATGTGCCATGTGCGGTCATTGTGAGATTTTCCATAGGGATCATGGTGCGAAATAGGTGTTCTCTACTATAGTGTGTAATCCATGAGAATGTTTCTTGTTATTGCAAGATTTGTACCTCTATGACCCATGATACCAAGGATTGTAGGATGATTGACCATATTCATGATGTTATTGATCTTGGTGTGCACCAAACTAGCCTTGCAAGTAGTTCCAAGGATGATGATCGCTCTTTATGAAGGGCGCGTAGATGGAGGAGCGTGCGTAAGAGGCTTTCACGGAGGATTTCGTGGTTGCAGATGGTTGCGGTGGAGGAAGAGGTGAGTTCCCACGAGGAACTTGTTATAATTGTGGGTCTACAGAGCATTATAAGTGTGAGTGTCCTAATTTATTGCAGTGCTCATGGTGTGGAAAGAAACATAAGTATGAGGAGTGCCCTGAGTTGTTTGAGCACATGAGCCAATAACACTGGAAAGACAAAGGTGTTGGGATGGTGAGTATAAAGAAGGCCAACCCTTAGTGGATGCCAAGAGTGGCACGTGAGTCAGGATTAGAACTGTACTAGTGACAACGCGAGAAGAGGTCAGTATGTGCAAAGGAGATTCCAAGACAGAAACTGGTTGTTAGGGAAGAAGTGGTACATGTGAAGTATTCAGACCCTACTCATCAGAAGGAAGTGTATCAAGAGACTATGGATGTGATTCGGAGTTTGCAAGGGGAAATCCAATGTCTAAAGGAGAAGTCAAGGCAGTTGGAGAAAGGAAGAATGTCGAGGCTCCACAAAAGGATCTAGATGAGGTCGGGGAAGTGTGCAAAATTTTAAAGTAGGAGAATATCATTCCTTGCTTTAGGAGAATGGTTAAGGAGAAGGTACCATGTGTAGGGAGAGAGCACGAAAGCGGGTTTACTACATGCCAATCTTCCTCCTCATAGCCTTGAATAAGATAAAGAGATTACATTGAATGCAATTATTGATGGGTGGCTTTTGAGCAATATCCTCATCGACACAGGAGCAAAGTTCAATGTTCTCACCTTGGATGCATGGCATCAAATGGGAAGGCCCGCATTACAACCATCTTCGAATGTGTTGTATATTACGAACAAGACAAAGGTAATGCCCGTTAGAGTCTTGAAAGATGTTGTTATCACTATTGAAGGGGCCAAGTTCACTAGGGACTTTGAAGTCTTTGCACTTGCTTTAAGGTAGATAATTTCCAAGCATTACTAGGGCACCCTTAGTGTTATAAGAACAATTTCGACCTATGGTTTAACAAGGGGTATATCAATTTCGAGAACAAGGAAGAAAGGGTGATCATCCCCTTAACAAATGGGAAGTCAGTGCCCTATACCGATCCCTTAGGAGAGGAATTCCTCGATAGAATCTATGTGCGCTCCATCAAAGACCTTGAAAATAATTCATCCTACATAAGGGGTTATCCAATTTGAAGATTCTTAGTCGATGAGTGATACAACTAGCATAGCATGTGACAATTGGGCGCACGGGACTTATGAATTGATTAGGTGACAATTGAGAGGATTTGTAACAAGGGTGATGAAGGCACGCTCAGTCAAGCACCTAGGAAGAAAGAAGCTACCAAGTTACTTCAGAGGAGCAAGCTCTAATGATTTCTTACGATAAATGGAGGCTCAGTGGAAAAATGAGGATGAAAGGAGAAGTATGCTCAATTATAAATTTCTTGGGACTGTAGCACAATGGTGGGCAACACACATCGTGAGAGTCTCCTACATTGGCACGAGGTAAGAGTCACATTCTCTGTAAGATTCTACAGAAGCAATGCGCCCATTGTTATCTAAGACTACCATGGCAAGGAACTCGCCTCGTTCCATATCCAAGCTTGTGAGAAGGCCTAGATGGAGGGCACGTAAGAGCTGCTACCACCTTCGTTATGTGTGCATAAGTTATATTCCACCTTATAGGGTTATGTGCGTGCATGGTATATCCACTCAGAGACACGCCATCAGATGAGGAATTGGAAGGAGTTAATGGCTGATCTCATTCAAGATATTGAGTATTGGAGTACGAAGCCATCAGTGGATAAGGCGTTTAAAGTTGTCAAGTGTCTTACAATAAGAGATAGTGCTATGGTAGAAGATAGGCTACTAGAGTTGCTAGATGAACCATGTTTGGAGACGCGTCTCAATGAAGAAGAATCAGAAGAAATACAGCTTGAGTGCGCGTGTATTGAAAATAAAAAAGGAAAAATGGTCTATGTAGTAGATGGTGAAGAAATGGAAATTTTGGATGGTAACCATTTTGAAGGTACGCGTGAAGTCATAGATAGCGCTGATGAGCGAGCACGTGCCTACCATAAGCCCTTGAAAACAAAGAAGGTTAACATTGGGACAGAGACAAGATCTAAGGAAGCTATCACTGGGGGACTATTGGTCGGAGAAAGAATTTTCAAAGATCATTGATCTGTTGCACGAATTCTAGGATTTGTTCCCACATGGGTACCATGAACTCAAAGGCGTCCACCATTCCTTGGGGGAGATGAGAATCAAGTTGAAGGAAGGCACATGCCCAATTCGAAAGAGTCCTTATCAGATGAATCAACTTACACACACGAGTCAAGGAGGAAATCGATAAGATGATAGCATCTAGTATCATTGAGGTTGTAGAAGAAGCAGAATGGATAAGCCTAATGGTCATCAGTATCAAGAAGGATGGAAGAATAAGGATCCGTGTTAACTATAGGGACCTGAATGTAGTATGTGGCATCGATCCTTTCCTAACCCCTTTTTCAAGAAATTCGGAGGGAGTAGGCTGGGCACAAGGTCTACTCTTTCACCGATGGTTTCTCGTGGTTTCACTAAGTTAGGATTACGAAAGGAAGACTAGAGAAAGACAACTTTCACCATTGGGTGGGGAAGCTTTGTCTACATTTTCATGCCTTTTGGATTAAATAATGCACCTCTGTGTTCTCACACATCATGGTGCAAGCATTCCAGGACTTTATCCATAAATTTCTTCAAGTCTACTTGGATGACCTGGATGGTGTATGGGCTAGTGACAATTTGAGGTTGATGTTTGAGAGATGTCGGCGTGAGGATATCCCTCAACATTAAGAAATGTGTTTTTCTACTCCATTTGGAACCCTGTTAGGACATATTATATGTAAGGAAGGCTTTGTTATCCAATTTCACCCCTCGGGGTTGAATTGATCTGAAACATTAGAATTCTCAAATCCCGGGCAAATTGATTAATCCAGGCAAAAATCATGTTTCTAACGTCCCTTCAGAAATTTTCTAACTCCCCGTGTCAGGTCGAAAAGAACAAACTCGAGAAAATGCGAGAAAGTTGCAAAAAATAAGCTTGGGCGAGAAAAATTGTGAAAATCGGCTAAGTCCTAGTCCCCTGGACATGATCGGGGACATGTGGGGCGTCAAGGCGCGGATCGGCCGAAAAGCCTATAGGCAGCCCAAACAAGAAAGGGACATCTAGGACAAATGGACGTGAAATTCCCGAATCGGCCGAAAGAAAGTAAATTTGTCCAAGTCCTTCACCAAGAGTACGCGGAAGACCCAAACCGCCGATTCGCCCAAACAGAACTTTCGCACCGGGACATCTCGGGTCGTGAGTGCGCGTAGGATGCATAAGGAGCGAGAAGCGGACTCGGGCCGAAGGGAGAAGAGAATCGACCAACCGCACCTTTGTGCCATCCGGGACGAAAGGGCGCGAACCGGCCGGTTCGCCCGAAACGGAAAATTTTAGCACAAGGACAAGTGGGACAAAGGGATGCGCGGACGCTTGATGGCGAAGAAGGAGTCGAAAGCCAATCGAGATAACGCCACGTATCACCGCGAAAAGGGGACGTGGAAGCCCATTTCGGGCGAAGCCCGGAAGAATTTGTCCCAGCACGATTTGGGACATCCGGACAAAAAGACGCGGTGGGCCTTGAAAATCCGGCGAGCCCGTGGGCGAATCACAGCATGACACGTGTCACCAGGAAAAAGTCCAAAAAGTCAAAGGGGCGAGTTTTCGAGCACTGATCCAAACCAATGAAATAGTGCCACGTGTCCAAGTTTAAGGGGCCCACAAGAAAAGCCCGCGAAAAGGTGGAGAGAGGGAATTGCTCAGCAAATCAAAGCCTCGCCACGTGTCGTCCTAGATGGCGAGCACGGGGAAAAGATTTTAAAACCTGTTTTACTGTTTTGTGCCCTAAATCTTTAGACCTTCATATCTTACGATCCAGAGCTCGGATTTGCACGTTCTTGATATCAACGGAAAGCTATTGAAATTCTCTACATGATTCTAGGATCAACCTTACATTTTGGTGCTGTTTGGAGGGAGAAAATTAAGAAAATGTCTCGATGCGTGGTGATAGATGCGAAGTAATGCTTCAACAACCAACTTTAATGCGCAGACAGACTCGCCGCTTCACATTAGGCATGACTTCGCCGTTTTCCAAAGAAATCCGCCACTTCTACCATAATGAGATGATTTTAAATGTATCTAGAAGTGGTTGTGGTAGATTCGAATTTCCTCTCTCTTTCTTCTCTCATTCTTAGTATATATTGTAAAGAGGAGCTCCTTTAACAGTCGAGACATTCTTGTTTTGCATCCTCCCTTCTTCCCTCGCTTAGGAGAATTTGTGGAGCTTTTCAAACCTCCCATACGGATTGTAATACCAGTTTTTTTCTTAGCTCTTACCACCGCAATGTATCAGTATCGACTCTTGAGCAATATATATATGTTTGTGATTAATTCTCAACCCTCTCATGTATTCATTGTTGTTATTTTGATCTCTTATTGCAGTTTGGTTACCTATGCATAGTGTTTGTATTGCATCTATGTGGTCTGTGTTAGATTTGCAAAATGAGTGTCTAACATTCCTTGGTGCATCACCTCTATAGTTTAGGTTTTATTCTATGCATTTTCTCACCCTGTCTCCTTGACAAGTTAGATTAGGTTTTAGTAAACCCTCTGCATTTTTGTGTGCATCTGAATAGAGGAATAGGAACCAGCCTTCTCTGGAGAATCCTTTCTCATCTTCACAAGTCCCACACTTGGAAAAAGGATTCCATGTTGTGCAATCACACTTTGGATGCTCGAACATCAACCTAGAAGCGTGATCTCGCATCCGTGGTACTTGTGAGTCTGCAACAACGGTTTTAGCACGCCGGTGGGACCAAGAGGTCTCATTCTTATGCAACAAAGTTGATATGCATCTGCTGCAGTTTTCTCGCTTATAAGAGCTATTATTTGCATATCTAGTGACTCCAAGGGGAAGAATCAACTGGTTTCAAAGAAGCGGGCTGAAAAACTCATGAGAAGAATCACCACAAGGTCAAGAGTTGGAGAAGAAGAAGTGTTGTTTGAATACCTGCAGCTTATCTCCAAGAAGAAGGCAAAGAGGAAGAAGGATTCAAAGGTCTCCATCTCCACCAAATAGAACTCTCTCAACCCCTCCACCGATGGCCTTTCATTCAAGATATCTGAGGGTTTTAAGACCGATTAGAATGGCTCGTAACAATCCATACGTTAACTTCATAGCGCGACCCACTTGCTCTCAATGCACAACATCCAGCTTCTATTGCACGGCTGTTATCCAAATTTCACCCTCAAGGGTCCCCTCATATTTTTAACTCCCCTGTCCAAGTAGAAGAGAGCAAGTTCTGAGAAAATGTGAAAAATTTGGAAAAACAAGCTTGGGCTGTGAAAAAATCACGAAAAATGGCTAAGTCCTAGTCCTAGAAGCATTTGGGACAAGTGGGACAAAAAGGCGCGGATCGGCCGAAATGAGCACAGACGGTCCGAAAGCAAGTGGGACATCCAGGCCAAAAGGACGCTTGGGGCGCGACGCTGAAAGCCGAATCGCCGAAAAAGAAAAAATTGGCTAGCTAATCTGAGAGGGTCACCTTTGGGACAAGCGGGACAAAAAGACGCGAACCGGCCGAACCGGGCGAAATGAGTCAAGGCAGCCCAAAGCTTGATCTGGGACGCCAAGCGGCCAAAATTACGCGAACCGGCCGAACCGGCTGAAATGAGAACTTTGTCCCGAAGTTGGGACAAAAAAACGCGAACCTACCGAATCGGCGCGAATTTGTCCCAGACGGTCCGAAACCAAATGGGACATATGGGCCAAAAGTACGCGAACCGGCCGGTTCGGCTGAAATGGGAAATTTCAGCACCAAACCAAATGGGACAAAGGGACGCGCGGGACGCGAAAAGCCGAAATGGCGGCGAGAGGAGAAAAGTCAACATTTGACCCGTGGAACTTCAAACGGCCATAACTTTTGACTCCGAGCTCCGATTTTCATAAAATTGGACTTTCTGGAACGAGCACGACGTCCTTCTTAATTTTAATGAGGGTAGATATATTTAAATAAAAGAAACATATTCGGCTCCAGTCAGTCAATGCTCATTCCCGTCAAATGACAGAAAATGCCTGCCAGACCCAAAATTGCTGCCCACACTCAGAAGGCCATAACTTTTGCATTTCTCAACGAAATTGCACAAAATTGGTACCGTTGGAATCGTGGTTCCGAGCCCGATGCACAGAAATCAAGAAATTCTAGTTTTGATCAGAAATTGATTGATATTTTTAAGGAAACGTGGCCGGGTTCAGAACAGTGTTTTATTTGGTAGCTGGGAGTGCAATTAAGAGGCATGGTCATCATTCTTTCTCTGCTGCAGCACATGGGACAGTATGGGGAGCCTTTTTCAAGTAATGGACAACCTTTTCACTCAATTTAATGCCTCTTACAGGTGGTTGAAGGACAGATTTCGGGATTTCCATTTTCCCTTCTCTTTTCCTTCTCATTTTTCTATAAATTGGAGTGCTGGGCTCATTGTAAAGGGGAGAGTTTTTGGGTAACAAAGCTCTATCAAAATTGCTTTGTGAAGCCAGTGTGTTGCAGGCCCTTGTAGTGGACTCCTTGCATGGTGATCCAGGCCCTTATCTTGTAATAGATTGAACTGTGCATATCATGAAGCAATAAAATACCAGTTTGTGGATATATCTTCCCCTGCTGTGCTTTCTTGCATTCTTCTTGCCCCTTTGATCCTTCTATGAGAATATTGTGTCTATCTATTATGTTCTTGCAGGAATTCATTATCATTGTGTGTGCTTGAAATATTACTGTGAATGCATTTTGCTAGATTATGGAGAACTGTCATCACCTCTTCTAGTGTGCACTTTGCCTCTGTATTTCACACATTTGGAGACTACTCTCCCATCCTCCTTTTCTGGTGTATCACCACTTTAGTGTAGGCTTTCATTTTATGTATTCTCTTTCCCTGGTCCCTTGGAAATTTAGATTAGAACAGTTAGCTTATCCTGCATTAGAGTAGATTGTGGCAAGTAGTTTAGGAGCAAGAACCAGACTTTCTCTCGGAGGTGCATCTCAAGTCGAAGTCCCACAACTTGGAGATAGTACCCATGTTATCCAATCACATTGTGAGTTTAAATACATGCACAGGGTGCTTTGTGATTCGGTGATAACACATCCTTGAAGAACATTCCCTACTTCACCGGAGAGAATCGAGACTACCCCAGGTGATCATGTTAAAGATATTGTTAACCTTTGTGCAATCCATGAAATCAATGAAATGCAAGTGGTCATCAAGTTACTTGGCATCTTCCTTCAAGGGTAAAGCATTACAATGGTTTAGGAGCCTTGGAGCTGGTTCTATCACAAACTAGAATCACCGTGTATTGCACTTCACGAGTAATTTGGAGAGAAGGGAGACAACTTGTCTCTTTGGAGCAAATTGACGACTATCAAGAGAGCTCCCAATGATCACTTGGCGATTTCAACTTCAGATTTCAAAGGTCTTGGGATAGGATTCCAAAGAATAATCGTGCCAATGTTGAAGGTGCTTTCCTATATTACCTTAAAGATTTGAATTCGATATTTCTATGTTAATTCACCCATGGGAGGCACAACTATCCCTATGGCTTATAACATTTCCATTACTGGCTGAAAACCTGTCTTATTCAAGTCGGTAAACGCGGCTCCTAGGCCTCCCATGCCCTTGTATCCAAACTTAGAAAATCCAAGCACTATTCAAGACACCCACTTTGGCTCCTGCTTCCCACTCCTAGAAATCGAGTTCAAATGAAGCTTCCACTTCATCTCCTAGTGCTTCAAAGGAACTCCAAGAGGTCATGAAACAATTCTGCAAAATTTGGGAAATGAGCTAAGTTACTATTAAAAGGCAACAAGCCCAAGGTTTGCACCTTCCTATCATACCCCAAGCTCACCTAATAGGCAGCCATACCAACCACAAAGACCACCTAATCTAGCTGAAAATGTGAATCAAACAAGGCCTCCCGCTAATAGACCATTCCACCCTATAATCCAAATGCCATATCTCGCCTCTAAGGCATTAGTGCCAACACAAAACAACATTGCTCGGGAATATGATTGGTGCTTTCCATGCAACGAGCCTCATAACCAATCCATGTGCTTCAATGGTGCTCTCAATCAAGCATTGATGGTGACAACTCATCGGTGTAGAGGGCGAGGAAGTCAAGGAAACAATCAACAACCGTAAACATTCCAACAAAGAATTGGCCCCCCAAATGACACCACATTGGTGAACCGGCAAGCGTAAGATTTCGTGGCATGAATCGTGAGTTTCTCAAGGTGTTGTGGCCAACACAAGGTCAAAAGGAGGAATCTGGGCAAAGAATGTACCATTAGCCCCACCAATCCACAACCTTCCACGGTTCCACAAATAATTGGCAAGCAAAGTCTAGTTTCAAATGCACAAGGGCAGCCAAGAACAAACCCCAGGCCAACTCAAATGCCAACTATTGCTGCCCACGTGTAAGGAGTAAGTGTGCAAACCAAGGGACAACAAAAGGATACTCCATCCCGTTCAAGATTAGTGAGCAGATGAAGAAGAAAACGTCAACATATCAATGTGGAATCCCTATCTATCCTGTGCCAAAGAGATCTGCTGCAAGTGCGCCATGAAGGATTGGCCAACTTCAAATCAGCAAGTTCGGATGTAAGACAAAGTGCTTACAAATGCTTGCCCACTGAAGGAAGTCATGGAGGACAACAAGGTAAAATGTTGAAGCCCCCTCCTTTCTATGTTTCATTAATTATTGGGGATAAACTAGTACACAATTGCATGATTGATTCCGGGCAAGTAGCTCGGTGATGCCCAAGCAAATAGCTAATCAACTAGGCCTCCAAAGATGAAACAACATCTAAAGGGGTAGTGCAATAGATGGGACAGCAATAGCAATAGTTGGAGTGATTAGAAATTTGAGTCTTACCTTGCATGCATGTCCAAATGTTGTTGTTTTACAAGATGTATCGATCATAGATTTGCCACCCCTTTTTGCCCTTTGCTTGTCAAGGGACTTCACCAAAATTGGAGGCTATTTGTCTCACTTGATTGGTCTCACATGCTATTTAGAACAATGTATGGAACTAAGGCTACAATTAGGTCTGAACCTATTGCAAACTTCCATATAGAGCCTTACACTCCAAGTCGATTAATGCCAATTGCTCAAAGATTTGATCAAGAAGATCACCCCAAGATCAATGAGGTCGACACCAAGGTTGGAAGTATCCCGCACCTAACTCTTGATGAATGGGCAAACAAGATACATGCTTTTGATCCCTATCAAGAAGTAGAAGAATCGAAATGGGAGTCTATCAGTATACATGAAGAAAATCAACCTCGTTCCTCTAGCATCACCAAGACGAGCCATAACGATGACAATGAGGTATGGCAGCTATTTTTTTGACGGATCGAGGAGTAGGCGGGGTGCGGGAGGTGGAGCCATGCTTGTTTCACCTCAAGGAATAAAGTACTATTCAGCTTTTAGATTTCAATTTGCATGCTCCAATAACACTGCTGAATATGAAGCCTTGGTGCAAGGGATGCATTGGGCAATCAAGAGAAAGATAAAGAATCTGCAAGTCTTTGGGGACAAAGAAATTGATTGTAAATCGTCGGAGTCGGGGACGGCATGCTTTGCCAAGAATGATCTACTCAAGTGCTACAAGAACAGGTGTGGGACCTCATGGAAGATTTTGAAGGTTTTGGCATCGAATCCATTCCTAGAAAGAGAATCAAGTCTGGCGACAGGCTTGTAGTAGTAGTAGGAACGCAACCTTCGACATTATGGAAAGCATTCAACAAGACAAGGTACAGCCCAAACATCCACGTGATTGTGAGACCTTCAAAGCGGACAACAATGTCGGTTGGCGTGTTTGAGAATGACCAGCCAGATCGTCAATTTCTTACAAGAAGAGGCTGAATTCTCGGCTAGGAATCAGATAGATTAGAGCAAGAAGATGGGGATCAAGTAGTGTAGCTGCATGACAAACAAGCTTCCCAAGGGTTTAGTAACGTTGAGTCTATCTTCAACCCTAACGACCCGATTTAGCTGTAAGGAAAAGGCTAACATACAGTCAAGAGAGAAGATTCGAGCCAATTATGGTTGGGGAAGGCAAAGCACTTCAAATTGGTAAAGTGGCCACCGAGCGGAGAAATTAGATTTTATACAAATTTGCCAAGAATTTCCGGATGTCTTCGCTTGAGCTATAAAGACTTAAGAGGATTCGATCCAAATTTGGCACAACATACCATAGAATTAGATCCGGATGCTAAGCCCATCGACAAAAGTAGAGACCAAATAACCCTCACATTGAGCCTCTAATGAAGAAAGAGCTAAATAAGCTAATAGAGGCAAGCATTATATTCCCGATCAAGCACTCAAGCTGGGTTGCTAACTTGGTTTTAGTCAGGAAGAAGAGCAGAGAAATCAGGCTGTGTGTGGATTTCCGAGACCTAAATAGGGCATCTCTCAAAGATCATTACCCACTCCCTTCCATGGAACAAATATTGCAGGTTGTAGCTGGTTCAGAGAGATTCTCTCTCCTAGACGGCTACTCATGGTATAATCAGGTGATGGTGAAAGAAGATGACCAGTTCAAGACGGCTTTCACCACCAAATGGGGGACCTATGCCTACAAGAAGATGCCATTTGGGCTGTCCAACGCTGGTGCTACCTTTCAAAGGGCAATGGACATGGCATTCAAAGGCTTGATCAACAAGATAGTGCTGATATATCTAGATGATATCACTGTCTTCTCAAAGAATGCAGCAGACCATCTCTTTCACCTCAGGCAAGTGTTTCAGAGGTGTAGAAAGTTCAGAGTGTCTTTGAACCCCAAGAAGTGCATCTTTCTCGCACATGAAGGAAAGCTCCTCGAGCATATTGTCTCGAAAAAGGACCGCATTGATCCAGAGAAGGTTGAAGCCATAAGAGCACTACCATTGCCAAGTCACAAGAAGGCTCTTCAAAGTTTCTTGGGAAGGATCAATTTTGTCTCGCAGTTTATCCCGATTTTGTAGCCCTTGTCAAGCCCATCACCAAAATGTTAAAGAAGAGCATGGCTTTTAAGAGGACAGCAAAAGGCAAGGAGAGTTTTGAAGCAATCAAAAAAGCTATCTCTCGAGCACCAACTCTCATCAACCCAGAGACTTCTCCAAGGATTTCATCCTCTATGCATTTGGAGATGATGACACTATTTTTGCCATTCTAGTACAAAAGAACAAAGATAATGATGAGCAGCAATGTTGCCTTCTTCACCAGAGCCTAGATGACTCATGAGGTGAGGTACTCTTTTATTGAAAAGCATGTACTTGCAAGAATGTCGAAGCTTGAAAAATTCAAGCATTTAGTCTCAAACAACAAGGTACAGCTTGCTGGTCTCACATGCTTTGGAGTTAAGGACTTCCTCCTCAACAAGGATTTGAATGAAAAAAGGCAGGGATGGATCACCCGTGTCATGGAATATGACATTGATATCAAGATCACCAAGCTAGTGAGAGGAAAGGACTGTGTGAGCAGCTGGTTTTGGGGAAGCAAAAGGGAGTATGCAATGAGGAAGAGGCTGTTTTAACATACCAGACAGCCATGAGACAAGTGGTGATCAAGAAGAAGACAATGCTTCCCCCACTCCCTTCTAGACCCAAGATATCATACACTTCCTAGGCACGAGCCTATGCCCTCCGAGAGATGAACAAGACCCAAAGGAGACACAGTTCGGTTGCGAGTGCTATTCCGTATGCCATTGTTGATGGAGTTTTGTTCAAGAAAGACGTGAATGGAGTGCTCACTTTGAGATGCATTAGCACAGACAGTCGATTCAAAGGGTGTTGGAAGAGTTTCATGGTGGACCAAATTGGCGGCCATTTCGCACCAAGAGTGACAGCTCTAAAAATCATGAAGGCTGGTTATTATTGGCCTAAAATTTTCAAAGATTGCTATGCATGGATCAATAGATGTAAGAATTGTGCATTCTTCACAGAAAAGAAAGACTTGCTGCCCTTCCATTGCATCCAATCTCAGTTGACCAGCCATTCATGCAATGGGGTTTAGACTTCATTGGAGTCATTAATCCCAATTCAAGCCAAGGGCACAAATGGATTTTGACGGCCACAGACTACTTCACCAAATGGACAGAAGCAGTAGCACTCAAAGAGGCGAATGAGTCTAACATCTTAGACTTCTATGAGGGGATAACAACCAGATTTGGTGTACCTACTACAATAATCTCGATAATGCGCCGGCATTCATTGGATCCCAGTGTGACCGAGTGGGTCATTTAAGAACGGTATTTACCCGAGAACTTCATCAAACTATTACCCTCGGGGTAATGGCCAGCCGAGTCTACAAACAAGAACTTGATGAGGATCATTAGGAGAACTCTTGATGAGAATCGAGGTCTTGGTATACCAAGCTGAAATCAGCCTTATGGGCTGATAGAATCACTCCCAAAAGATCCACAGGTAACTCTCCATTCAGGCTTGTCTATGGAAGAGAGGCAATCTTTCCCATGTCACTTGAGTTGCCAACATTGGAACTCATGAAGTAGCTGGAGTTACTTGAGTTTGAGCCCATGGAGGTGAGGTATGAAGAGTTCATGGAGCTACAAGAGATCGTAAATCAGGCATCCCAAGCGATGGAAAAGGATCAAGCTTTGATCAAGAAGACCTTCGATAGGAAGGCCAAAGGTAGATCTTTTCAAGTTGGAGATCTAGTGTTGAAATGGGATGTGGACAGAGAAAAACCGGGAAGGCATTCAAAATTTGATGCCATTTGGAGTGGCCATACGTGGTCACAAAGTGCAAGAACAACAACGCTTTCCAATTGGCCTCATTGGATGGTGAAGAACTGCAGATTCCAAATAATGGAATCTACCTCAAGCATTGCTTCTGTGAGGGAAGTTCACTACCTCTCGTAAATGTTAGATTAATTTTTCTTTCCTCCAAATGCTTGTGCACATTGTTTTGCTGTAGGTTAGCTTTGTTTTCCCTAAGTGCTTTGGCACAGCTCGCTGTCCGTGGAGATGTTTTGCAGTCCTTGCTTTCATCTGGTAACATTCCATCTTCCTCCTTGCACATCCTGAGTCAGTTAGGGTCCTAAACAGAATATTCGATGACTCCATGCCCAATGGACTGCTCCAGGCAACTGGTCTTTTCATCTAGCAGGTAGATGACCCCGTTGAGTCACCAAATTGTTATCCAATTTCACCCCTCAGGGTTGAATTGATAACATACATTAGAATTCTTAAATTCCAGGCAAATTGATTAATCCAGGGCAAAAATCATGTTTCTAAGGTCCCTTCAGAAATTTTTCTAACTCCCCTGTCTAGGTCGAAAAGAACAAGCTCTGAGAAAATGCGAGAAAGTTGCAGAAAATAAGCTTGGGCCAGAAAAATTGTGAAAATCGGCTAAGTCCTAGTCCCCGGACAAGTCGGGACATTTGGGACGTCAAGGCGCGGATCGGCCGAAAAGCCTACAGGCGGCCCAAACAGCAAAGGGACATCTGGGACAAATGGACGCGAAATGCCCGAATCGGCCGAAAGAAAGTAAATTTGTCCAAGTCCTTCACCAAGAGTACGCGGAAGACCCGAACCGGCCGGTTCGCCAAACAGAAACTTTCACACCTGGGACATCTAGCCGTGAGTGCGTGTAGGACGCGTAAGGCGCGAGAAGCCGACTCGGCCGAAGGGAGAAGAGAATCAACCAACAACACTATGCCATCCGGGACGAAAGGGTGTGAACCGACCGTTCGCCGCCTAAACGGAAAATTTTAGCACAAGGACAAGTGGAACAAAGGGACGCCAAGGACGCTGAATACCAAGGAGCCGAAAGCCAATCAGATAACGCCACGTGTCATTGCAGAAAGGGGACGTGGAAGCCCATTTCGGGCGAACCGGAAGAATTTGTCCCAGACAGTTTGGGACATCCGGGACAAAAAGATGCGGTGGACACGAAAATCCGGCAGGCCCGTGGACGAATCACAGCATGACACGTGTCGCCAAGGAAAAAGTCCAAAAAGTCAAAGGGGTGAGTTTTCGAGCACTGATCCAAACCAATGAAATAGTGCCACGTGTCCAAGTTTAAGGGGCCCACAAGAAAAGCCCGCGAAAAGGTGGAGAGAGGGAATTGCTCAGTGAATCAGAGCCTGCCACGTGTCGTCCAGATGGCAGAGCGTGGGAAAAGATTTTAAAACTCTGTTCTTGCCTGTTTTGTGCCCTAAATCTTCAGACCTTCATATCTTTCGATCCAGAGCTCGGATTTGCACGTTCTTGATATCAACAAAAAGTCATGAAATTCTCTACATGATTCTCGGGATCAATCTTGCATTTTGGTGCTGTTTGAGGAGAAAATTAAGAAAATGTCTCTAACGCGTGGTGATAGACGAAGTAATGCTTCAACAACTTTTAATGCAGTTGGTAGACAAACTCGCCGCTCTGTTAGACACCACCATTTTGCCAGAGCCGCCACTTCTACCATAATGAGATGATTTTAAATGTATCTAGAAGTGGTTATGGTAGATTCAACTTTCCTCTCTCTTTCTTCTCTCATTCTTAGTATATATTGTAAAGAGGAGCTCCTTTAATGTGTCGACATTCTTGTTTTGCATCCTCCCTTATTCCCCTGCTTTGCAGAGAATTTGTGGAGCTTTTCAAACCTCCCATACGGATTGTAATGCCATTTTTTTCCTCTTGCCACCGCAATGTATCTTGATCGAATCTTGAGCAATATATATATGTTTGTGATTAATTCTCAACCCTCTCATGTATTCATTGCTATTATTTTGATCTCTTATTACAGTTTGGTTACCTGTGCATAGTGTTTGTATTGCATCTATGTGGTCTTTGTTAGATTTGCAAAACGAGTGTCTAACATTCCTTGGTGCATCACCTCTCGTAGTTTAGGTTTTATTCTATGCATTTTCTCACCCCGTCTCCTTGACAAGTTAGATTAGGTTTTAGTAAACCCTCTCGCATTTTTGTGTGCATCTGAATAGAGGAATAGGAACCAGCTCTGGAGAATCCTTTCTCATCTTTACAAGTCCCACACTTGGAGAAAGGATTCCATGTTGTGCAATCAAACTGGATGCCTAAACATCAACCTAGAAGCCTCGATCTCGCATCCGGGGTGCTGTGAGTCTGCAACAATAGGCTTACTAGTGGATCCCGCAAAAGTTGCAGTTAATGTGAGATTGGGAGAGCCTACTAGTCAAAGCACAGTGCACAGATTTCTTTGGCATACGGGGTACTATAGGAAGTTCATCAAAGGATATGCCAAGATCATCATGCCCTTGGAGGAATTTCTAAATCACAATAATATCTTTCATTGGGGAGAGGCGCAATGTGAAGCGGTTTGTCACTTTAAAGGATAGACTTGTCACTGCGCCCATACTACGTTTTCCTTCTTGGGATAAGCCTTTCCATATACATGATGATGCCTCAAGAACAACCATGGGAGAAGTACTAGGACGACCTAGTGAGGTGATTATTGATCACCCCTTGTGTTTTGCAAGTAGGAAGTTGACACAAGCGAACAAAATTATACCACTACTTGAGTGAAAGCCACTTTATCAATGATCTACGTGTTACATAACTTCAGAAGTATCTATTGGTAACACCTTTTATATTCTACACAGATCACATGACACTAAAGTACTTGGTAAATAATCTTGTTTTGCAAGGGTGCATACGTTGTTGGGTACTATTATTTCAAGATTTTGAGTTCACAGTGGTTGTAAAACCAAGAAAAAGCAATTCAGGGCCTGACCACTTGTCAAGGATTGACTCAAGGAGGAGGACGTGCAATGCATTGAGGATACCATGTCGAATGCGCAACTGTGTAGGTTGTGGCACATGCCCTCAGACTTGGAAGATATTGTGATATTTCTTAAAATAGGTGTGGTGTCGAACGAGATGAAGGCTTTGGAGAGAAAACAGTTAGCAATACACGTTACGCCCTACATGTTGATTAGTGGAGATTTGTATAAGTTAGGATGTGATGAGGTTCTACACCGATGCGTATTGGAACATGATCGTGTGGCAATTATGGAGGAAGCACATGGTGGGATTACAAGAGGACACTATGCAAGAAATGCTACCACGCGGAAGATTCTAATGGCAGGGCTCTGGTGGGAAACCATCTACCAGGATTGTATTGAATTTTGCAAGGCCTGCGACCATTATTAGCGCCTAGAAAAATCTGGAAAGAGGGATGAAATTCCATTAAGGCCAATAACAAGCACAAAGCCATTTGAAAAGTGGGCAATCGAATTTGTAGGACCAATTTCGCTAGCCGCGTGAAGGATTGGTTCACGGTATATCATTACTTGCACTGATTACTTGACAAGATGGGCAGAGGTAGTGCCTATAAAGGATTGCACTATAACGACAACTGCTAGGTTCTTATGGGAAAACATAATCAGTATGTATGGATGTCCTTTGAGCTTGACTAGTGATAGGGGTACACATTTTCTCAATGAAACGGTCAGGATTATGCTAGTAGAGTTTATGGTGGCCCATCACAAGACTACCCCCTATCATCCATAGGAAAATGGAACTACTGAGGCATTTAACAAGATACTAAGTCACACATTGACCAAGATTTGTGATGTCGGAAGACAGGATTGGGATGACAAAGTATCAATCGTTCTATGGGCATACATGATAACCTACAAGAGGTTGAATAAGGCCACACCATTTTAGTTGGTGTTTGGCACGGAGGTTGTTTTGCCAGTTGAATTCATGTTACCATCACTACGTATAGTGCACACATGAGGTTTAGATGATGAAAAAATTCTCGAGGAAAGGATTGAAAAATTGATGCAGTTAGATGAAAGGCGATCACTTGTTAGATGGAGTTAGAAGATCGAAAAAGCCAGACAAAAGGCATGACATGATCGTCATATAAAGAACAAGCAGTTTGAGGTTGGGTAGATGGTTTTGTTGTATGATTCCAAGTTTTTGTGCCATCCTGGGAAGTTGAAAGTCCATTGGTTGGGCCCTTACATCATCTCGTACATCCTTGATTCAGGCGCATGTCAGTTACAAGCGCTGGATGGGACGAAGTTACCTGGCCATTTCAATGGGAGTAGGCTAAAGCCCTACTATAAATAAGCCTTCCGGTGTTTGTAAATAAGGTAGTATTTCTAGTTAGCTTAGGATTTCCCTTTATGCATTTTCTTTTCTTGTGTTTCCCTTTCTCATTGCTTGTTCCTTTCTTTGTGTTCTGTTTTGCGCCTTGTGCACCAGTAACCACATTATTTTCAAAAGGTTGTGCATGTGCAGAGGACTGCACATCTATTTTAGTGTGGGGTAGAGTAGTGTAAAGTGAAGTATAAGTGACAGTAAAATTTGTAAGGCCCAGATGAAAGGATTAAAGGCACAAAAAATAGAAGAACGCATGTGGAAATGGTGGACGAGAATGGTTGGTGTCAGGATAAGGCTTTATAAATACCACATATAGAGAAGGAAAAGCACAGAACAACATGAGGTAGGTGAGGGAAAAATTGGGTAAATGACAGAAGAAGTGCCTTCGGCGCCGTAGACAGAGCGCATAAGAGTCTTCGGTCGATAAGGATTTTTGCACGCCAAAAGGTTGTAAATTGTATTTCACATAAGATTGGGCACGTATGTAAGGGCGCTTAAGGTCGTCTTTAGTGGAAAAATATGCATTTAATGTTAAGTACATTAGTAGGTGGCATAACATTTATTGTTGGAAAGGAGGAAAAAGCTATAAGTATGAGGTTAGGCGAATCATTATTTTACCTTAAGATTACAAAGTGGAAGAGCTCTTGCGAACTAGGGAATCCAGAGAGATTTGTGCAAAGGAAGAAGAATCATAAAGATCTAAGTGTGTGACTAGGGTTAATATGCAAACTAGAGTGGAAGGAGTACATGGGCATGGGGAGAGTTATTTTGAAGTGTGATGTCTTGTGGAAGGGTTTTCCTAGTTAGGGTTTGGCAGCTAGGGCACGAGAGGTAGGAGGATTCTTCACAAAGTTGAGCCTTAGAGTTGAGCAGAGTAATAGAGCAGAGCAATGAGGAATTTAAGTTTTATCCTGAAAAGTAGAATGACACCAAAGAAAGCAACCATCTTTCCAAAGAAACAAAAGGGAAAGGGCAAAGGAAAACAAACCGTCACTATCATTGCTAGTTCTAATGAAGAGTGGTATGCAGAAATGTAGTACCCAGATGGAGTGTTGTTAGGGAAAGAGTGGGAATCACACTTGAGGAAGATGATTGTAAGCGACTACAATCATCACACGAGAATTACAGAAAAAGAGATGACGTTGGAATCGGTTTGTCCAACAAACAAGAGGACACCAAAAGGAATATTGAACTGCAATGACGAATTGAAGGTGAAGTTGGAGAAGGTCGTAGGTAAATTTGTAGAACTTTATGAGTTGCCCTATTTTGGCAAGCCCAAGTAGTTATATCAGTGGTTGATGTGACTCGTACACAAAGACCACTTCTTTGTAGGCCACAAAATGCACATAACTCCTCAACTCATATCAAAGTTCATTAGCTTGATTTGTGAAGGAGACTTCATAGATGGTGACTTAGATGATAAGGAGGCCATCAAGGAAACTGTGGAGTCCTATGACTACAAGAAGGGTTCACGCTACTTTGATATTTTAGATATCCCCGAACTTGTTATGAGAATGGTCGCGTGCTTGGTTACTAAGCTTAATGATCAAGAAAGGTTGACACAAGTGAACAAGGCATGGTTAAACGTATGTCAAAAGATCTCTGAAGGCACCATTTACAACTTATCCGCCTATATTGCAAATGAGATCATTAGCAGTGCAGCAGGAAGGAGAGAATATATTGTTCAGAAACATTCTCCTCACCATCATCTTCTTAGAGATTGGAGTGCCCGATGGGCCAGAGAAGTTTGTATGGGAGTATCCAGAAGAAAATCCCTCACCCACGAAAATGTTTGAGAAATATACTTGTGATACCATGACGTCCGCTCACAAGGTGTGCCTAGAAAAATGGTATAAGAGTATGTGTGACGCATTCGAGGCAGAATGGAGGATATATGAGCAGTTTCTCATGCTCATAGATAAAGAGGCTTAGTTTTCTATATATTAGCACTTCTGCATCAGAAGATTCACTTTAACAGATGGGACTAAGAGTCCATGGTGCAAGCTACCATTTTCTTTCACCATGCAATACTTCCAAGTAGGGGTCAACCATTTTAAGGAGGCCAAGAGACTAAGGTTTGACCTTAGTGAGGTAGACCAGACCACCGTGAGCTATGCAAAATCTCGTATACCCAAAGAAGCATGTATATTTGGAGAAATATGTCTCCCATGAAGTGCAAATGATGAAACCAATAACGTTGCCGATTGCCGGAAGGGCTGGAATAAGGGTATATCTGCACATAAGGCCAAAGTTTGAGAAGGGTTCCTACCTGTAATGATGTATCCATTCTAGAAGACCCCACAGGGAGAAAGAAGGCCACGCCAAAGAAGAGGGAGAGAGAAGAGGTGCAAGAGAAGAAGGCACCAAGTGTGCAAACAACACAACCTATGGGCATGCCAAAAACAAGCGCTAAGTCAAACACTTATGTGTGCACGAAGAAGTCCTTAGTTAAGGAAAAGACCCCGAAGAAGACGTGCGAGTAAGAGGGGCCCCTCACAAGAGAAGATTTTCCAAGGAAGGAGTCGCTCGCTAAAGAGAAAGAGAGGGAAGAGTCTCCTTTACTGGAATCACTAGTTAGGAAGAAACAAAAGGTGGTGGAGAAGGAAAACTCAGAGGAAACAGAGGACTTAGAGGCCTATAGGGGTGAGAAGGATGACGATGAGGATGAATAAGTTTAGAATCATCTCATGTATGATATACATGATTCGAAGAAGAAGGAAATGAAGGGAAGAATGGTGAGGAAGAAGCATATGCTCAAGGCAAAGGGGTGAGTGAAGAAGTGAACACAAGAGATCAGAGGACCCCAAGCCTCACCAAGGAGTAGATAGAGGAGGCCGTAGAGAGAGAAGTGGTAGGCATCATCAAAAATTTAGTGGAACAGGAAGTAGAGTGCAACGTAGATGAAGTGATGAGGGAGATTGAGGAAGAAAGCATTGGAAAGGAGTATGGCAGCATGGGTGGAGATCCTAGCCTAGCAATGATTTTTTTTGAAAGGTTGCATGAAATAGGTGGGAAGAGTGTAATGGCTGCCCAAGGGCAAGGAATGGGTTACATCAATGATCTAAGTAAGGTGCTACGTGCGCTTCCATAGAATTGTGCCAATAGAACAACTCCTGGTCATGCCCTCATTTGACGTAGAAGGTGCATACCCACGAACTAGGAAAATGTTATCTTGGGCATTTGAATCCCATATCGATGAACCTGAGTTCGAGGTAAGCCAAGGGCATTGATGAAGGTGCTAGAGATGAAAGGAGTAAATCCCTTGGTGAATGCTCAATGGTTGTCAGATGAGCAAGTATGTAATGCACTCAACAAATTTTCAGTTGAGGTTGAGGCCAGAATCTTTGGGAGGAATGATAGGGTGAGATTCCTAGAGGCGGAGTTGGAGAAGAAGGAGGAGGAGCTTCTCGAGAAAAGAAAGGACCTGAAACAAGAAGAACTAATTAGCACACAATTAAGGCATGAAATGAAAGAGGAGAAGGCAAGGGTGCATGGATTACACAAGAAAATTGAAATGATTATAGATGTTATTGTTTTAAAGCATCCTGACCTAGCGCCGCCTGAGAAAAATATGAATCAACCTTGTAGTGCCTAGAGGACTTAACTCACACCCTCACTATGGAGAGGTGACCACTCACCTTAGAGTCCACAAAAGAAGTGTTGGCATGCCAAGAGAGAGAAGACAAGTTGAAGGTTGTAGGGATTGTGGCTCAGTATACCAAACTCCTTGCTGATGTGAAGGTTGCCACGCAAGTTGCTGAAGCTACCTATGATAATTGTGTTGATAGAGATAGAGTAGCAAACATCTTGGTCACTACACATGAGACAAAACTCAAGGAGTTCCAGGAGAAGAATAAGGGGAACAGAGCAAAGTGAGATAGGATCATGGCCAAGGTGGAGAAGAAATCAGAGGCTACCAAGACCTTAGGGGCTCGATCAAAACTTACCGAAGGAGTTATACCCCGCATCACCCGTAGGATGGACTCCCTCAAGGATTTGGGAAAAAAACTAGAAGGAATTATTGAAACAATGGGCACCAAGGGGGAATGGCTAATCTTTGAGGAGGTAAGCGCCTAGTAGGTGACCTCCATCGCCAGCAGCAGAGTGAGGTTAGTGCACGGGAGAAGCTAGAGGCGTATATAGGGAAGGATTTCCCTCTCCTCCAACAATGAACATGTTCTCCTTTATTTCCCTATTCTTTAATTCTTTCTCCTAATTCTTCATTCCTTCATTATTTTTCCAACTATTCAGAACCCACCATTCTTTATTCATTGAAGAGAATTGTTTGCGAGGAAGGAGAAAAGACGTAGTGTGGGGTGATGTTGGGCCTCAAAATATTGACCAAGTACAAGAAGGCGCGTGGGCATGTAGGACCTATATGAAGAAGGGCACATAGGGTGAAGGCACGCAGGAAAAGTTTTTAGAAGGGTTTAACAAAACCCAAGGTGCACCCATGAGGCAAAGGAAGGGGTTTTAGGACTTAGCCATATTCAGCGTCCTAGGAGGCACACAAGAAAAGTATGACTCGACTGAGCATGTAGAGTGGATAAGGTGCCAACCTGACAGCTCGATGGTCAAGGAAGGAATATTCCATGTGATGGAAGGATCCAGAAAGACATCATTGCATAAAGTTGGGAGCTCGGATGAGAAGGCGCATGCTCCATCAAGGACCATATGGACACTTGGCAACCAATCTACTACTTCAGGGAAGGCATGTTGGTGGATGCAAAGGCTATATATATAGATGCTCGAGTTGAAGGAAGGGATGACTCTTTGGGAAGAGGGCATCAAGAGAGATATCAAGATAATACCTACTTGCAACTAAATTTGAGTTCTTTGTAGATCATCAAGAAATGTGACACCTTATGAATAAGCCCTTATTAGGAGGAATAATATCGTGATGATTGAAGTTATTTCAATAATACCAGCTTCGTAATAAATGTGGAACCCGGAAAAGAAAGTGTGGGACCATATCACTTAAGCCATATAAATACAAGGGAAGAACCAAAGGAATTGTATGAGGATGCTTCAAAGGTGCATTTATTTTTGGCTATCACAATGTTAGAACAACTAGAAGAGATTGCACATTTTGTTCAACATGACATCCAACCAAACCATTACACAAAAAAAGAAAAATTACTTAATTATGAAATCCTTGCCTTACACTATGTTGTCATGCAAATGTGCAACATGAAACGCTCCAATTTTCAAGCATGACAACAAACCCCAGTGTCAATTTTTTTATTGTAAGCCCTCTTGAGCTATTATCAGCCAATTTTGACTTCGCAAAATTATTAAAAAAATGGAAATTTTGAATTTTTCAAAAGTGTTACTTTGTGTGGTTTATCACTCTCATCACGACCGTCTCATTTTTGTGATCATTCCGGTCTTCGTTTCGTCCATTTCGGGCAAGAACTCCTCCCGCCAGGTCTTAAACTACGTTAACTATTAATTAATTAATTACTCTTTGTTTGATAAAATTAATTTTTAATAATTTTGGAGTATTTAATTAAATAAATATTAATTAAATTTCATTTGACAAGTTTTATTTTAATTTCCGGGGAAAAATAAGCTTCCGCTTCCCATTCCGGGGATGCCAAATTGGCTTCCTAGGCCCGATTTCCCCTTTCTTAGCAAAATTGTTTTAAATCCCCTGTGGATTTCTTCCCCAATTGCCAAATTAATGAATTGGAAAACGGGCAAAAAATCTCCCGATTTCCCACATGGGGAAATAAAATGGGATTGCCAACCCGCCTTGCCATTTCCATTGGCAATTGGCCGTTGATTTCCCATTTCCCCCTGGCAATTAATTCCACTACCGGGAAGAAGGGAAGTTGGATTAATCCTCATAAATTCCTTCATCGAACTCGTTGGAAAGAGTCATGTGAAGCTTTCTAAATTGATTCTTATTTCTTCTAAGAAACATAATAATATTTTTATCACATCCATCAAACAATAGTAGTCTATGAATGCCATTGTGAAGGAGAAATACAAGAAGGAGGACAGTCCAAGCAAAGGCCATAACAAAGGATAAAACCAGTCCCAAAACACCATGCGGGAGAAGGAGAACAATCATAGAAATCCCCACGCATTGGCAAAGGGAGGGAAGCAAGGTGAAAGCATAAAACAAAAAGCCACATAGGTTTTTAAATATAAAAAATACGAAGTAATGCTTTTCACACATTAGCAAAAGCCATAACAGTCCAAATAACTTCTCCCACGTGGCCCAAGGGAGATAAAAGAATATGTTGAAGTCTTTGAATTAGCAGGTGAAAGCAAAAGAGGAATTTCCACGCATTGCCAAACAGGGAAAAATAAGAAAAAAATATTTCAATGAAAAGTTGTCTTAGAGCATGCCCACGCATTCACCAAATTAGGCCAACTTTCAACGCCTATGTAGGGGAAGAAGACAAGGTAAAAGTCGAAGTGAAGTTGAAATTTTATTTTCACGCATTGAAAAAAAAACCACCGATCCCAAACAAAAACAAAATCATTTTTCCACACATTGGTAAAGGAGGACAACAAAAACAAATTTCCATGCTCAAGGAAGTTTAGCTAGTTGTTGAAGGAGGAAAGATCCACCACACACAGGCTCACTCAGGATAAAGAAAACATACATGCACCAAGAAATAGCTATATGCACAGCCAAGGAGACAAAAAAAAAAACAGAGTTCAATGCATTGATCAGTAAAGAGTAGCTCCACGCATTTTTCCACGCACCAAAGGGAGCTTAGGCAACAAATCAACACATGCAATAATAAAGAAAACCGGTTTCAACGTTGGATTTTGAAGGGAGAGGTAGCAAATAGTTTTTCAAATGCATTACTCAACGAGAGAAAAGTACCAATGCATGCTAAAACAAAGAATTACCACACATTCATCTGATTGGGTAGATTTGTAGAATAAAATCCAAAATAGGCCACACGTGGGAAAGAGGATAAGAAATTAGTGCACAATTAAATCGGTTTTCAACGCATTACAAAAGGCAGAGAAGCCACATTGCAGGAGATCCATGTTTTAGCAAGGAGAAGAAAAATTACACGCAAGGAGAGAGGTTGCAGTATCCTACATTGCAGAATAGAGCTCCACGCCAAGGAAGGAGGAGAAACCACGTATTGTAGAGAGCTAAAGTTTAACCAAGTAATTCAAGGCTATTAAATAATATCACACATACAAACGCCAACGCAAGGAAATTGCAAGTTCAAAGTATTTAACAGAAGATCAGAGTAATTTCCACACCGAAAAAATTGATCGTGCAAGGAAAATAAATGGTGAATTAAAAATATTAAAATTGGTCTTGCATAAAATCAATATAATCGGGGAATAAATTTTTTTATTATTGTTGCCCGATCTGGAATTCGAGCTTAGTCTCGATATTTTTGTTTGTATTCACATTTTAAAAATTTGTAATTAGATCAATTATTATTATTATTTTTAAAATAATAATAATAATAATAAAGCGAGTCATATTTTTCTTGCATTGATGGGGGTTTCGAGATTGAGACCCGACCCCATTTGCATTGTTTTACGTGCCTAGTCATTTTTCTTGTAAAATTCATAATGGCCAAGAAATCTAACAAATCTGCAAGAAGATCGAGGAAGCCAATGGAGAAATCGAATAAGTCCGCACTCAAGTAAAATTCCAAGGAATCATCCCTCCTAGTTCCATTAAGTCAGCATATGACAATATCACTTATACAAATCTGGGTCACATCAATGTGCAACAATTTTGCGAACGGGTGAAAACTAAAGGCAAAACCATATTCTCATATAGGCTTTACCATAGTGGTCTACCCCAAGCAATGACATTTCCTATCTCGGTGCAGTGTCCAGAGTTGGTTATCACTTGTGTGGAGCATTATGATCCCGAGAGACGAGGAATTTTTAAAGATAATCACGAGCCTTTCCTCTTAATCACACCAGAGCACATTGAGGAATTGCTCAACATACCTGACTTTCCTGAGAATGCGGATATCACTCGATAGTCAGCATAAGAATTTTGGGATGAAGAACCCCTTAGATGAAGAAAGATGGTTAATAACAACTGGTTAGTGACCAAGAGGCCTCGAATTGACTGGCTTCCCAAAGAACTGTACCGCATTGAGTTTGTGGAAGAAATCGGGACATGATTACTCTCCTAAGTCGAGTTTTCGGTTTACCCTCTACTAGGATTTTCCACCCATGGATGTATCAATTTATCTGTATCATCCTTGCCAAGAAAGAGTTTGTGGATTGGGCCACCACCATCAATAATACCCTTCACAAATAATTTATAGAAGTTAAGATGACTGGATGCTTCTACATGACATCGTATCTGACTTATGTAGTAGCAAGAAGAAAGCTATTTTCTAGACTCGAAACAAGAGGAGTCATGGGGCCATCAAATAGTGTCTTCCATTACTATCCGCAACTAAGTTTCAAAAATAGCTCTCACCATTTTAGAAGAGTCAACGATGCATTCACCTTCCGCGTGATTCGAACTGAATCGAATACAGAGGAAAGATTTTCTAAAGAAGCCATGAATGTCATTTCCCAATGGGGAACATGGTTTATTTAATTTTCATCCTTTTCCTACATTTGCGTGAGTGGATTTGTTGGTACTCCATGGAAGCTTCCTAAGTACGTCAATGACAAATGGGCATTAATGGAGCTTGCACGAAAACTATTCCAAGTTCACTGTCTTCTCAGTGACAAGCACTGTTCAGGAATTCATTTCCCAATCAAAATCGAGGAATACCAATGTCCAAATATTTTCAGTGCACAACTCATGGAAAAAGAGTTCGCCCTCATAACAATCCATCCATATGTGAAGAGATCCCAATTTAATATCAATGGATATATGCAGAAGATTCTTGGAGCAAAGTATCAACATAACCCTACCATGGAAGATTTCTGGGCTGCCTGTTTGGATGAACATGAAGTAAGAAGATGAGAGTTTTCTTGCCTAACACTTGCTCAAATCAAGGCCTTTCGCATCAATAACCCTCCCGATTCATTCATAAATGATGATGAATATGTTATTGATCCCTCATATGATGAATTTATTTTACCCCATTGCCTCGAATTCACTGGACCAAAAGAGATGAATTTTCTCTTGATAGCAAGAATCAACCGATTCTTGAAAGAAGCATATCTTGGTACAACAGAGAACTTGCCAAGTTACAATCAATTCAAGATCACACAAAAATTGCCAACATGAGGAGGTCTTCATTCAACCAAAGCCCCTTCTCGATCAACCTCTGTACCATCCAATCATACACAACAAGCAAGAAAGGAGTGGTTGCCAAAATCCACTTCACCAAGTAATGTGCCACGAGGAGAAAAATCTAAAGACCCTAGCCCCGAGAAGGAAGAGAGCATGTATCAGGATTTTCTACTTCAAGTAGAGATTCTTCTACTCACATTGTTAATAGTATCTCAGAAGCTCTCGTGACAAACGATCCTCAACCATGCTTTGCACAAGCGTCCACTCAGGTGCAGGTAGTCCAAATATCAAACACTTCGAGCATGCAGTTCATGAAGAAATTTCCCAAAATCTCCCGAATGATCAGGAGGTGGATATTGAGGTTATTTCTCCTCAAATCGAGGTCATGGATAGGATTCTTGTAGGATCTCATGATGTCAAGAACAATGAGAATATTGCTTTGAGCTCTAGGATTTTGTATGCATAAAATAGTGAATGATACTCCTTCCTGGGTTGATTCCGAGGTTAAGAAAAGGAAGAGGGTTGTCAAGGTAATTGACATTGATTTTGATGCCCTTTTCAAACTTTTGAATGACATCATTCCCAAGAATCCTAAGGTGATTTCTCGAATAATGGTGGATAATGATGGAAACAGATTTGCAGATCTTGCCATCCCACAAGTTGATAAGGAGCGTGATGCCATGACACCTGCTGATTATGAAGTTTCCAGACTTGGACTTGGGAGGTCCACATTAGAAAGTGACATGGAAATGGCTCGAGATTCAATTGATATCGTGCTAAAGAGACTTGAGAAATATAAGTCTCAGAACTCTCAGCTCAAGGCCGAAAAGAATCAATTGGTGGAATATGTTCAACATCTGATAAATCCCATATCATCCACTTTCCCAGTACTTGATGTAGTGGCTGCCCCTGATGAAGAAACTCTCAATTTTCAAAAGAAATAAACACATTGGGCCATGTCACTAAAACTTGGCTTTCAGAGATTCTCGTTTTAGGCCAAGGAACGATCAAAACAACAGTTAAGCTCCATGAAGATGTTAGTGCGTATCTTGATCCAATTCTTTCTTTCAAGGAAAATTTTGTTTCTAATATATCAAATTTGGATGAGATATTGCCCAGTCTACAGGAGATGACAAGTATGGAATCCTCAGTTTTAGCCATTGAAGGAATTCTCGAATTTGAACATCGAGGGACACGTTTTCTTTGGTGTCTGCATCTCAAATCAAGGAAGATGCTTCTCGAGGATTCTATGATCCATTATGAGAACATATGCAATGAAGCCTTCACTTCACTCTGCCTTGATTCAAGAATTCATAGTTGAGATCCTTGCAACCTCGTAAATGAGCATAATCAAAGGTGTTCATCGGAACAGGTGGAAGAGCAATTTTCACAATTGTTTAAGGACATGTACACTCCCGCCAATAATTTCTCATCAGTTTCAATGGAGTGGTGCATCAAATTAAAGAACTTATTTGAGAACGCTCAATCAAAGATTATTAATTTAAATGATATGCCAAGTAGGATTCTTGAATTACAGGTATTTTGTGAGGCTATTCTTTGACCAAATGAACCTCCAGAAGAAGAAAAGATGTTTGAAACTTTGGGAAGGTTTAGATCCTTTCAACTGGTAAAAGTAGCAGATCCTAATTTCACCGGCGGTTCAGGGGGAGATAGTTTTCTTGGTATCTAATGAAGTGGGAGAGTCCATTTCTCATACATTTGAGATAGGTGGACCCCATTTCAATGGATAAGGCATTGGTTATTATTGTATATTTTAAAAATTAGATTTTTAAGAAAAGGATGTTGTTATTTGCTTTCGGAAATAGGATAACTTAAGTGATTTCTATTTTTGGTTGTTTTTAATAAAGTTGGTTAGAAAAAGTCAAAGGTCACTTAAGTGCCTTATTTAATGATCATGTAAAACCCTAACTACTTTGTAACCAACTTTTGGGTTATAAAAGGAAGTGAGGGGATCATTTGTAAAGGTGACTTTGAGAGAGGAGAAGAAAATACTTTTGTGTGCAAGCTTTGTTTCAGGAAGAAACTTTGTGTTCTTTTGTGAAAACATTTTGGAGTTAATGAAATACAAACTTTGTGTCTCATTCATTGTCTCTTGTAACATTTGATGTTCTTATGTTCATTAGATGTTAGATGTTTGAATCTTGCATGCAAATATTGTCTTTGATCTTATTGTCAATATTATTAAGTTGTTGTTCTTGTTCATAGTGATCAAGCTCTATTATTTACTTGCTCATGTGTGTTCCCTTTTACATATTCTTGTTTAACTAACTCAAACTCCGTTTTATTTGTGTTAGTTATTCATCTTTCCTCTTTGTGCAATATTAGGCTCTGTTTTTACCTAACTCTTACATGTTCTTTCAACTCATTCCATTCCACTCTTTTCCTTCATTCCATTCCATCTCCCTCATTCACTTTTCTTTCCATTGATGTTCTAAAACACCCCCACATACAATTTTGAATGTACATATGTAAATACAGTTTTGGTTTTCAATAAAGGCAACCTCACCTTCATTGAGGAGGGACTTCGTTCCCACACTGTTGCATGTCATTTGCATGCGTGCAAATCCATATGCTAACACAAGCACCCCATCCAAGTCATTCCATCCTTTGTATCGCGCCTATCTTATTATTCCAATTAATCCTTTGTGTTGTGTCAACCTTGTGCATAGGTGATTTAGGCAAACAGAATTCAATTGCTTCTTCAGATGGTACATTCTTAGGTAGACTTTTCATAGAAGCTTAGAATGACTATTTTAAGCGTTTAATAAGGCATGGTGCACATCCCTCAGAGTGGATTTGAAGGCCCAAATTAATTAGGGAGTAGTATTAAGGAGCTAATAACATTGTGCAACTGATTTTGGAATATTTTGGAAAGTTTCATAGATTTATGGACAAGTTCAACAAAAGTAGGTTTTGGAGGTGAAGGAGCCTACAATTTAAATAAACACCTAAGATTTGGGAAGTGATTATGGGAGCTCCGGAATGAGTTGGAAGTCAAGAAAAATATCATTGGAAATATATTTTAGTGCTCTAAGTGATGGTGATCTCAGGTTCTTCACAAGACATAAGCATTTCTTTGATGATCTTTTCTATACACAACCCACGAGGTCCCAAAAGAAAGGTTATTTTTGAGGGAGTTGTAGGGAGAATAAAGATATGAGACCCATCCCATCCTTCTCAAAATTATCTCTATTAAAAATCATATAAATAAGCTCTTGAAAAAATCATCTCCCTCTAGATGCTCAAGATATGGCTCCGATCAAGTTTCTCTCAAGGTACGCTCTCGAGACTTAGTCATTTTTCTTTGACATGTCACTCCCAAGTCTCGAGCACAATTTCTTGTCCCAACTATACCATCCCCTTGGGACATTTAGGACACAAAAATTCACCCAGCCCTAAGATATCCCTCTAGGTCATCATGTAACACCAATTGAGCTCAAATAGATCATTGAGCCCCCTTGCACCAATCTTAAGAACTCTTCATTATCACATCCCGAATGCCACTTGTCCTCACCAAATCAGGGTGCATTTCCTTACACAAATTTTACCATCCCCATGGGATACATGGGACACGAAAATTCACCTAAGACTACACCTTTTCTAGTCCCCCTTGTGATCCAATGTTGAGTCTCTCTCTCTCTCTCTCTCTCTATCCACCACTTTTCAAGATAAGGTTGAGGCACATTTTTTTGCACCATGTGCCCCATACCCTTGGGATATTTGGGAAAATTTTTTTCCCAAGTCTAAGAAGATTCAAAAATCCATATTTCATAAAAATATAACTATCATGTTACTTCCTCTTCGCGTGTTCATGAAACTCACTTTCAAAAGAACTATAAAAACCTTTTCTCTTCTCCATTTCTCCATTGTTGCTTCATTCATCCATGTTTTTGGCTTTAAAAACCATGAAACCTACAAATTTAATAGACACCATGCCCAATTTTTGTCAGAATGACTTGATAACCAAAATCATGAAAAACTCATATCTTGCAATCCGGTGCATAGATCAAAGTGATAATATTTGTGAACTTCTCCATTTTAAAGGCCTTCAAGAATAAAAACGACATATCAAAATATGTCCTAGATATTTAATGGAAACAAAACCCCCATTTTGTGGCCCAAATTTTGTTCCTTCGATTTCCCATCACTCCGGATAGATCAAGCTAAAAATGTGAACACAAAGTCCAAAAGAAAAAAAGTTCTCCTAATGAAGTTTGTTTTCATCAAAATCCGAGGTGGAAATAACACCATCAAAATATTTTTAATGACTCCACTAATTTTTGTAATGGTAGCTTCGATCGTGAAACTCTCACCAAGAAAATTTTTGTTTTTTATTTCTAAGCATTCCGGTGGGTGAAACACAATGAAATTTGGAGCATGAGATCACGACAAAGAGCCGAATCTAAAAATATGTTCTCGTCTCAAACTGAAGCCATTTTTGTTACTTACTAAAAATATCATATTCTATGCTCCTCTACATGCTAAAAATGTAAGTTCCCTGATTTGAAAGTATGGATCACCTAGAACAATCAACAAAGATACGAAATGAAAGACATGTCAAAAAGAAAATTTTCCCAAAAGAGCGGGTCCAGAAAAAAAACTTGATACAAATAGAAAGTTACTAAAAATATCAATGCATCAACAACAGGAGAGGACATAGTGTGCTAGAAGGTTCGAAGGTGAAATTGGAGCAAAACAAGTGATATGCCCCAAAATAGCACGTTTGGTCCCGATGAAGCTAAATATGGAAATATATGCCTAATCTTATTACTAGTGTAGTAGTTGAATAATCAATTAAATACAAATATCAACCCAAGAAAGCTAAGTAATAAAATATGAAACTAGTTGAAAGAGGGTAAGAAAATACTTATCGGTTTGTAGTGAAATCAGATATGATTTCATGGTTGAGAAAATAAGAGAATACTTATTGTGGAATAGCTTAGTGAAATCAGTATCATATGTGTTTTTCCGTTATTGTATTAATATTTATTTTTAATTTGCATTGTAACCCCTTGGCATGCCTAGCGCTACAAGTGGGAGTCTCTTTAGTTAGTTTAATGTGCACATAGGTTAGTTACTTTTATTTATTTAATTAAAAAATAAATAAAGTGCACATAGTCTTAGTATTAAATATTTTAATGAGAGTTTATGTTTTCCCTCCAAAAGGGAAAGGTCGGTCTTTATTGGATATTGCACCCCTTAGTTCTATAAAAGGAGGTCACATTTCTTTAGAGGGTATGTTGATTGATCATTTGATTTCACTCCATGCTTGGAGTTGGGATGCATGCCCATTAATGTTCTCTCTCTCTTGCGTGGGAGTTATTGTGTTGGTTTGATATTCAATTGAAGTATTTTCATGAGATTTGCAAATCTACTTGTTGGTGATTCTCTTTCTAGCTTTGGCACCTTTTTCATTTCCATAAAATCTGCATGTTATTGAATATTATGAAGGTTTTATGGTGTTTAGATCTGTGGTTATTGTTGGTTTTATTCTAACTATGGTGACTTGAATAGGGGCATCTTTTAGCATGTTTTAGGGTAATGAGCTTTATTTGTAATTGATTATGTTGATCATTTTGCTAAGTTTGGTGCTTTTTGAAATTTGAAGGGTTATTAAGTGCTAAAATTATTTGTGCAATTTATTCTAACCCTAGCAACTGGGTTTGGGATTTCGGGGGCTATTTTGAAGGGGTTTCAGTTATCATAAAATTCAGATTTTTATATCTTTGGAAAGCTCTTGAATTATAGATTAGTTTGCACTTTATTTCATGGAAAAAGATGAAGTATTGAGCAAGTTATGAATTTTCCAAGTTTCAGTTGTTTGTGCTGGGTTTTATCTACACAGTTTTAGATTTCGTGGGTTGATTTGCATGCCTTCTACTTATCCAAAAATTGTGATCTATAGCTTGTTGGAAAGCTAAAAATATTAAGAATATTTTGGCATGAGTTTGATAGAAAAATAATGGATGGTGAAGGAGTTATTAATTTTTGAAGTTTGCAGCAGTTTAGTGCATTTATTAATTAATTACTGTTGTAATTAATTTCAGATTTGAAGTGATTAATTTCCTAACTAGTTCTCCCATCTAATCCACCACCTTGGCTCACTCCAACCCTTTTTGGGTTGTATTGAAGCTAACATTGGATTATTTGAGGTCGAACTAGGAGGGTTTAGTCCTTCTAGAGTCGATTCAATAAATTAATTTTCATATTTGGATAATATCCCAAAAGGGGATATTACAGTGGTATCAGAGCTTCTTTCCTCTACTCTTGTGGGGGTTTGTGTGGCAAAAACAAGGAGGAATAAGGAGAAATTAATTTCATAAATTTTGGAGTTGAATTGGTGCCCTAAATGTGTTGGGCGACCTATTTTTAGGGCAAAAATTAGGGTTTGGTGTTGGCTATGCAAAATCTGGTTTTGGGATATTGTTCCTCATATTTTTGTGGCCCAAGATCCAAAATTTCAGCTCTTTTGGACTTCCCTAGCCAAAGATACGGATTTTTGAAGTTGCTATATTTTTTCATAGTATTTTGGGTTTTAAAAATCAGATTTCAATTATTTTCAAAAAATTCCTTTTGGAAAAGTTGCTCCATAATATTATCTATCATTCCCCAAAGTTTCATGCAATTCCGGGGTGTTTTGAGCAAGTTATGCAATTTTTCTAAATTCAACTAGGGATAGTGACGAACTTACTATTTATAGTAAGTCTCCCATTTTCAGATTTAGAAAAATTTCTGTTTTGGCATATTCAGATTGGAAAAAATATTTCAGAATTATTGCAATTTTTGAGGTAAATCAGAGCAGTTTTCTTCTTTTCCGGCGGGTATTGTTTTGCAGATTATGGAGATTGCAATGATGGAGGTTTGAGAACCAAACTCTATAAGCTTGGAAAAAGGCTCAAAAGATTTCATTTGAGAAGAGTGTATTGCTCCACACTCTTGAAGAGATAGTGAGTTGTTTATGTTTGATAGAGCAATCTGATTATAGCTCTATGTTTTCAGTTGTAGCTCCTTTGGTAACACACTTGGCTAGATCTAATTTGTTGAGACATGAGGAGGTGGATGTGAGACTTTTGGTCATCACATGCATTAGTGAGATCACACGGATAATAGCCCCAAGTTTGTCATATGATGATACTACTATGGAGGAGGTATATGATCTCATGATTGGAAGCTTTCAAAAGCTTTGGGACATCACAAACCCTCACTTTGATAAGAGGGTTAAGATCTTGAAGAACATGGCTCAGGTAAGGTCTTGCATTCCAATGTTAGATCTTGATTGTAATGACCTCATTTTGCACATGTTTGAGGTTTTCTTTGATGTTATACATGAGGAACATTCACATGAAGTAATGGATGCTATGCAAACAATAATGTCCTTAATGTTGAATGAGTATGAAGAACCTCCACAACCTTTGCTATCCATACTTGTGGAAGGATTGGAACAAAAGGAGTCATGTCTTGCTCACTCCTTAGCAAAAGAGTTGTAAATCAATGTGCAAGCAAAGTAAAGACATGCATCTAAGGTATGAGCACTTTTGTTTTTGATGATAAATTTTGGCATCTAATGATTGCATGGGTTTGAATGGGTGCAAGGAGAAATCAGATTTGGTTGATGGGCATGAAGAGGATATTAGTGTCAAGCATATGCATGATCAAGGAGAAATGATGGCAAGGGAACATGTGATGGAAAAATCAGATTTGAGGGGAGTTGTTCAACCCCACCACGAGCCATTTGAAGGGCAAGGAGAAGGCATGGTCAATGACCTCACCATAGAAGGGTATACTCATTCATATAATACATCATTTGTGTCTACTTCTATGTGGCAAAAAGAAGAAATCTTGAAGCATTCATTGCATGGTAATAATCTTTTGATGTTTGACAAATTATTAGTGCCTACTAATTGCATCAAGTTGAACATGAGTGCAAAAGGAGCAGGTTTTCAAGAGGACTATGAAGATGGGCTTGTGAAGAGGTATGCTTATGAAGAAAGGACATCATGGAATGTTTATGGTAATTTGCAGTTCGCTGTAATTTTCCGAACAACAGGCCCTTATGGGCAATTGAATGAGGTTTTTCACCCAAGCATGAGTCTCATGGATGTCCCAAGTCATTACCCACCAAGTATGAATGCTTGTGGGGAAGACAAAGGGGTTTTAGACAAGGAAAGTAATGAGGAACTAAGTGTTGTTCCAAACTCAGAAATTCTGAGTTTTGTAGATGTTGGGGGCAGCCCAAGGTATGATCTTTCTTGTTTTATTTCTCCTCATATGTTGAGTTTTGATGGATATGATTTTGAGCATGATAGGGAGATGGATATGAGGTGCAACATGGAGTATATTGGTTGCATTTTTGTTGGTACTCTTGCTCTTAACATTTGGGTGCATATGGAGCATGATGGAAAAGGAGAAAGAGTGATTATCACTCTTCCCAATGATGGAAACCATAACAATAAGCTTGCTGGTCCGTATGAGGAATTCATCATTAGAAGGCACAAAGGTATGATGATTTCATGTGTTTTGCCCCTATCATAAGGGAAAGTCATTGGCACAAAGTAAGGTACAAGGTTCCTTGGTTTCTCTATGATAATATTCATAAATGCATGCATTATATTTCAGCTCTCTCCTTTCTTTTTGAGTATAGAAGAAGAGGAAATTTGTGGTGTTATCTTGCACATATTGCTTCATGTGGTAAGGGGATAAAAGGATTTGGGTTTTGCAAGTTTGGTTTGGATATAGGAATATCATTTCATTTCCTTTGTCAAATGATGCTAACTCCTATCTCTTTGGAAGACGTGAAAGAAGGATGGATCACATGGACTACACTTTGCATGGTAAGAAGTTCATTTTTAGATTTTGAGCTACAATTATGTCTTCCATTTGGGTGTTTGATTGAGATGCTTCCAAGGGTAAAATCAACCAAGGATAAGTATTGGGAATGTATGATTGATGTTGCTTGCATGGCCACCATCTTTTGGGCTTCAATGAAAAGTATGAGAAGTTTGAAGGACATGGTATGAACTTTTCTCAAGATACTTCATTTTCAGCTGTGTTTTTGGATAATTTTCAGTTTGTCATGGTTGAGGATGAAATTTCAGTTACATGGGAGCCATTTTTGTTCACTAGCTTGATGATCATTCATGTTGGGAAAAAATTTCTGAATTATGTTAGCTTGTTGTCCTCTCATTTTTATGAATAATACCATTAGAACCAACTCCACTATCACCTCCAAAATTCAGATTTTTACATACATTTGGTGACATGGTTGTTGGTACTTGATTTTGGCTCATGGGTGACTATTTGGGGGTGGAAACCAGCCATCCTAATTCTGATTTTTGAGGAATAATGCATGATTACAACAATGTTGGGAGCCACATAACAGATTTTGGGACAACCCATACATGAAGGAAGATTTGGGAGCTCTCCATGCCTTGGAGACATGAAGAAGAAACAGAAAAGTGTTTCTCAACACTTGTTTTTCTAATGAGTTTGCTTCATGTGCAGGATTGAAGACATGTGATGGAAGATTGTTGTCCTATTCATTTCATGAGGGCATTTTTGAGTGGGCATCCTTGGAGCTTAGCAAAGCTCATCCTATTGATGACTCTCTATGCCATGTTGAGGACACCATCTCTTGGAGCACATGTTATGGAGCTGATGACCCATCTTTTTGGGTTGACATGAGGGAAAGAAATTTGTTCTTTCCAACTCTTCGCCACTTGACAGGCACTGGATCGAGGCTTTGGATGCACCACCCCACATCTTCTCTTTGGGGCATGATGCATGGATCTATGAGCTTGCTATTGCTTGAGGGAAAACAATTTCTAGAGAGGGAGGACTGTAATGTCCCCTTTTTGAGACATTATTAATATTTATTTTTCATTTGCATTATAACCCCTTGGCATGCCTAACGCTACAAGTGGGAGTCTCTTTAGTTAGTTTAATGTGCACATAGGTTAGTTACTTTTATTTATTTAATTAAAAAATAAATAAAGTGCACATAGTCTTAGTATTAAATATTTTAATGAGAGTTTATGTTTTCCCTCCAAAAGGAAAGGTCGGTCTTTATTGGATATTGCACCCCTTAGTTCTATAAAAGGGAGGTCACATTTCTTTAGAGGGGATGTTGAATTGATCATTTGATTTTCACTCCATGTTTGGAGTTGGGATGCATGCCCATTAGTGTTCTCTCTCTCTTGCATGGGAGTAATTGTGTTGGTTTGATATTCAATTGAAGTATTTTTCATAAGATTTGCAAATCCACTTGTTGGTGATTCTCTTTCTAGCTTTGGCACCTTTTATTGAGAGTAAAATTTGCATGTTATTGAATATTATGAAGGGTTTTATGGTGCTTTAGATCTGCTAGTTATTGTTAGTTTAATTCTAACTATGGCTACTTGAATAGGGCATCTTTTAGCATGTTTTAAGGGTGAACAAACTTTATTTGTAATATTATCTTTGTTGGATAATTTTTCTAAGTTTGGGCAGCTATTTTGAGTATATTGAAGGGTTATTAAGTGCTGAAAATTATTTGTGCAATTTATTCTAACCCTAGCGTTTGGGTTTGGGATTTCGGGGGTTGTTTTCAAGGGTTTCAATTATCCTAAATTCAGATTTTTATATCTTTGGAAAGCTCTTGAATTATAGATTAGTCTACACTTTATTTCATGGCAAAAGATGAAGTATTGAGCAAGTTATGAATTTTCCAAGTTTCAGATTGTTTGTGTCAGGGTTTTATCTACACAGTTTCAGATTTCGTGGGTTGATTTGCATGCCTTCTACTTATCCAAAAATTGTGATCTATAGCTTGTTGGAAAGCTAAAAATATTAAGAATCTTTTGGCATGAGTTTGATAGAAAAATAATGGATGGTGAAGGAGTTATTAATTTTTGAAGTTTGCAGCAGTTTAGTGCATTTATTAATTAATTAATACTGGAATTAATTTCAGATTTGAAGTGATTAATTTCCTAACTAGTTCTCCCATCTAATCCACCACCTTGGCTCACTCCAACCTTTTTGGGTTGTATTGAAGCTAACATTGGATTATTTGAGGTTGAACTAGGAGGGTTTAGTCCTTCTAGATTCGATATATTGAGGTCGGGAGTGCCCAGAGGGAGTTCTTGGCATTGGCATCCTAGATGGGCGCTAGTGTCTAGGATGATAAATGTCAAGGTATAAAAAGGAATACTTAGCAAGTAAGGGTGCAAGACCAAAAGTGGAAAAATAAAGCAATGAAAGGTCGCTAAAGGCACAGTTAATTAGTAATTGTTAGTGCAGAATCACAACACCCTTGAATTTCTGCAACTAGATGGGTTGAGACTCTCAGTGTGATTTCACAACATGGAGCATATCTCAAGGTGTGGGACCTTGCGAGTTGAGAGAGCTCTTCAGATTGAGATCAGTTCCTATCCCTCTGTTCAGGTGTACACAAACAAATTACAGAGGATCTATTCTAAGTCTATTCTATCTAACAAGGAGACATGGTTAGAGAGATGTAAGAAAATAAACCTAAGCTAACGAGGTGATACACCAAAGGAATGTTAGGCACTTGTTTTGTTGTTTAATAAAGACCACATGAATGTAATATAAACGACATGCATAGATAACTAGACAACAATAAGAGATCAGAAAGACAACAATGAATACATGAGAGGGTTGAGAATCATCCACAAACATATATTTTATTGCTCAGAAGTTGATACAATATATTGTAGTGGCCAAGAAGAAAACTTGCATTACAACCCAAAGGAGAGGTTAGAAAAGCTCCACAAATCCTTTTGTGAGAAAAAGAAGAAGGGAGTGCGCAAAACATAAAATCTCCAACCCTTTACAATGAGCCCTGACCCTTCCTTAATAGATTCAGCACAGAGGGAAGAAGGGGAGGGAAGTAGGAAAACCAGTTTGAAGCTTAACCACTATCATCAATGCCTCCTACAAAATCTACCCCAAATCACATGCCCGCATCACTTACTTGTTCAAGACACCTCGAAGGAGGAGGAATGACAGATCGGGTCAAATCTGATCTCGGTTATTAGGGGCAAATAGATCCAATTTTTGGATTTCAAGCATTTAGTTAAAAGATATGCTCATTTGAAATTTGAATTGGGTCTGTACAAAATGGTGGGAACCAATTACCAAAATGGGCCCCCTTTTGAAACCGGACACGTGGAGGGCTAGTGCATGTTTGAGGGTAGCCTTTGTATTTTTCTTTTGGAGTTGTAGGGTTGACACGTGGCTTCTTCCGTAGCTTTCTTAGTTTCTTCATGTTTTTGGCTAAGTCTTTTGCTCGGTGGGGTCATATATCTGACCGGGGACACGCGGAGGCCTAACACTTGTTTGGAAATTTTCCCTTAATTTTGCTCTTGAATTAACGTTGTGCTGACACTTGGCACCCTCCGCTGGCCTATCTTAATGCTTTAAATATTCAATCCTGACCCTGTCCCTTAATGAAACTGGATGCATTGAGGCTCTATGCTTACTTAAAAACCCACTAAGGATTTTTCCTTTGAAGGAGTGTTAGGTTGACACTTGGAAACCTCCACAGGCTCTTGGAATTTTCAATGGACGCTCTTACCTTTTCAGGCCCTGAACACGTAGCAAGCTAGCACTCGTTCTCTATACTTAGTCAATTTTGGGCCTGCTTTGTCCCATTTTTCAACTTGGACTACATGGTGAGCCCGTACTCATTTGGGCCTCTGCTTTTAGATTCACCTTTGGAGATGCGTTGAAATGACGTGTGAAAGCTTACATTAGCACTTATATACTTAGTCTTATTTGAACCCCACTCTCTCGCCTTTTGACTTTTAGTTGTTGAATCTACCCCTCTTTGGGCTGGGACACGTGGGGCCGGCACTTGTTCAAGTCTCCCCTTTTGGATTCAATCTTTGGAGGTGCGCCATTTGGACACTTGCGCGTCGTCTGCTATCTCCTCCATACTTAGTTGATTTTGGGCTCATTCTGAATTGTTTCAGAGCCTGAAGACTTTGAAATTTTTCCATTCCTTCTCCTTTGATCCTATGGATTTTTGACACTATCTTCTCCTTCCCCAACCATACTATTTTATTTTTGAGCCTTTTTATAATATGTTTGCTAGATTTGAAGCACGGGTTCACTCGCCAGAGCCGTTTCTTGAATTTCTTCTTGCATGGGATCATTGATCTTTCGTAGGCCCCTCCACTCCATTGTAGAGTCCCTCTATAAATTTTTTGAAGGATTTGAACATGATTTCTCTGGTTCCTTCTGCAATGCGGGTTATTGTCGATCAATTTTTCCGGGGGTAAAATATGGATAACAATTTGGTGACTTGCATGGGTATTTTCTGCTAGATGAAAATATCGGTTGCCTTGTTATATCCATTGGGCATGGAGTCAAGAATGATGGCCTGATACTAATCCTACCTCTGATCCATGAGCCTCGACCATTTGCACTCTCAATTTTCATAAGAAATCTTGAAACAAGGCTTCTGAGAGTAGAAAATTGTTTTAGCCCTAGGGCTTTCATCTATCCTTGAATGGACTATTTTGAAGATGACTTTTTAGTTGCTCTGTATTTGTTTTTGAAGATAACAACTATTACAAGCAACTATGAGTTTCCTTGTTGTGAATACTTGAAAGGGATAACACGTCCACTTAGAGGCACGTTGAATTGTGTAACGACACAACCTGGAGCAACAAAGAACCTATGCCATAACACTTAGGGAAACAAAAACTACACTATAAAAAAACAACGTGCATACACACTTAGGGAAATTAAAATCCTATGCTAATATTTACAAGGGTGGAAACTTCCCATTCAGTAGAAATGTTTGAGATGGATCCCATTCACTGGGATCTGCAATTCTTTGCCATCCAATTTAGCTAGCTAGAAGGCATTGCTACTCTTGCACTCTATGATCATGTAAGGGCCACTCTAGATGGCATCAAATTTGGAGTGTGTTAGCATATGGATTTGCATGCATGGAAATGACATGCAAAAGTGTGGGAAAAAAGTCCCTCCTCAATGAAGTTGAGGCCACCTTTATTGAAAACCAAAACGTGTTTACATATGTACATTCAAAATTGTATGTGGGGGTGTTTGGAACATCAATGGAAAGAAAAATGAATGATGGAAATGGAATAGAATGAAGGAAAGGAGTGGAATGGAATGAACTAAAAGAACATGCAAGAGTTAGGTAAAAACAGAGCCTAATATTGCATGAAGAGGAAAGATGAATAACCAACACAAATAAAATAGAGTTTGAGTTAGCCAAACAAGAACATGTAAAAGGGAACACACATGAGCAAGTAGATAATCAAAGCTTGATCACTTGTGAACTAGAACAACTGATTAATAATGTTGATAATGAGATCAAAGATAATATTTGCATGCAAGATTCAACACCTAACATCTAATGAACATAAGAACACCAAATGTTACAAGAGACAATGAATGAGACACAAAGTTCGTATTTCATTAACTCCAAAATGTTTTTCACAAAAAGAACACAAAGTTTCTTCTTAAAACAAAGCTTGCACAAAAATATTTTCTTCTCCTCTCTCAAAGTCACCCTTAAAAATGAGCCCCTGACTTCCTTTTATAACCCAAAATTTGGTTATAAAGTAGTTAGGGTTTTAAATGCACATTAAATAGGGAACTTAAGTGACTTTGAATTTTTCTAACCAACTTTATTAAAGACAACCCAAAAATAGAAATTACTTAAAATAACCATTGTTCCCCAAATAACAACACCTTTTAAAATATACAATAATAACCAGTGCCTTATCCATTAAAACGGGGTCTGCCTATCTCAAACGTATGAGAAATGAACTCTCCCACTTCGCTAGATACCAAGAAAATCAATTCCTTGCACCGTCGGTGAAATTAGGATCCTCTGCTTTTTCTAATTGAAAGGATCTAAACCTTCCCAAAGTTTCAAACATCTTTTCTTCTTCTGGAGGTTCACTTGGTCGAATAATAGCCTCACAAAATACCTACAATTCAAGAATTCTACTTGGCATATCATTTAAATTAACAATTTTAGATTGAGCATTCTTAAATAAGTTCTTCAATTTGATACACCGCTCCATGGAAACTGATGAGAAATTGTTGGTGGGAGTGTACATTTCCTTAAATAATTTTGAAAATTGTTCTTCCACCTACTCTGATGAACACCTTTGATTATGCTCATTTACGAGGTTACAAGGAATCTCAGCCATGAATTCCTGGATCAAGGAGAGTGAAGTGAAGGCTTCATTGCACATGCTATCATAATGGATCATAGAATCTTCAAGTAGCATTTTTCTTGATTTGAGATGCGAGACACCAAAGAAAACGTGTCCCTCGATGTTCAAATTCAAGAATTCTTTCAATAGCTAAAACTGAAGATTCCATACTTGTCATCTCCTGCAGACTGGGCAATATCTCATCCAAATTTGATATAGTAGAAACAAAAGTTTCTTTGAAAGAAAGAACTAGATCCAGATATGCACTGATATCTTCATGAAGCTTAACTGCGGTCTTGATCACCCCCTGCCAAAAACGAGAATCTCTCGAAAACCAAGTTTTAGTGACATGGACCAATGTGTTTATTTCTTTTGACAAATTAAGAGTTTCTTCATCCGGGAAACCACGCATTAGGTAATCGGGAAGGTGGATGATATGGGATTTATCAAATGCTTTGAACATACTCCACCAATTGATTATTTTTGGCCTTAAGCCAAGAATTTTGAGACTTGTATTTATCAAGTCTTTTTAGCACGATATCAATTGAATCTTGAGCCATCGCCATGTCACTTTCTAATGTAGATCTTCCAAGTCCCAATCTGAAAATTCATAGTCGACATGCGTCATAGCATCATTCCTTATCCACTTGTGGAATGACAAGGTTTGTAAATTTGTTACCATCACTATCAACCATTATTCGAGAAAGTAACTTAGGCTTCTTAGGAATGGCATCATTCGAAAGTTTGAAAAGGGAATCAAAATCAATGTCAATTAGCTTGACGGTTCTCTCTTCCTTTTCTTCACTTCAGAATCAACCCAAGGAGTATCATTCACTATTTCAGCATATAGAATCCTGGAGCTCGAATCAATATTCTCATTATTCCCGACATCATGGGATCCTTCTTGAATCCTATCTATAACCTCGATTTGAGGAGACACAACCTCAATATCCACTTCTTGATTATTCGGGAGATTTTGGGAAATCCCCTCATGAACTACATGCTCTGAAGTGTTTGATATTTGAATTACCTATACTTGAGTGGATGTTTGTTTGAAGCATGGTTGAGGATCATTTGCTACTAGCTTTGGAGCACTATTAACGATGTGGGTAGAAGAATCTCTACTCAAGGTAGAAAATCCAGACACACACTCTTTTCCTTCTTCGGGGTTTGGATCTTTGGATCTCTCTCCTCGTGACACATTACTTGGCGAAGTGGATTTTGGCAACCACTCTTTTCTTGCCTGTTGTGTATGATTGGATGTTAACGAAGTTGATCGAGAAGAAACCTTGGTCGAATGGAGACCCCCTCGTATAGGCAATTTTTGTGATCCCGAAATGTGATCTGGAATTGATTGAAATTTGGAAAGTTCCCTATCATACCAAGATATGCTTCTTTCAATAATTGGTTGGTTCTTGCCATCGAGAGAAAATTCATCTCTTTTAGTCTAGTCGATTTGAGGAAATGGGGTAAAGGCAACAACATCATATGAGGGATCGACGACATCCTCATCATCATCTATGAATGAATCAAGAGGACTCCTGATGTGGAAGGCCTTGATCTGAGCAAGTGTTAGGCGAGAGTACTCCCGTCTTCTTACCTCATGTTCATCCGAACAAGCAGCCCGAAATCCTCCATGGTAGGACTATGTTGGTACTTCGCTCCTAGAATATTTTGCATATATCCATTGATATCGAACTAGGCTCTCTTCACATATGGATGGATGGTTATGAGAGTAAACTCCTTTTCCATGAGTTGTGCACTAAATAGATTTGGGCATTGGTATTCCCCGATTTGGATTAGGAAATGGATTCCTGGACGGTGCTTATCACTAAGAAGGTAGTGAACTTGGAATAACTATCGTGCTAGCTCCATTAATGCCCATCTATCACTGACGTACTTGGGAAGTTTCCATGAGGTCCCAGCAAATCCACTCACATGAATGTAGGAAAAAGATGAAAATTGTATAAACCAGGTTCCCCATTGGGAAATGACACTCATGGCTTCTTTGGAAAACCTTTCCTCAGTATTTTGATTCAGGTTTCAGATCATGTGGAAGGTGAATGCATCGTTGACTCTTCTGAAATGATGAGCACTATTTTTGAAGCTGAGCTAAGGGTAATAGTGAAAAACATTGTTTGACGACCCCATGACTCCTCTCGTTTCAAGTCTCAAAAATAGCTTTCTTTGTGCTACTGCATAGGTTAGATATGAAGTCATGTAGAAGGATCCAGTCATCTTGACTTCTATCAATTGCTTGTGAATGGTGTTACTGCGATGATGGTGGCCCACTCCACAAACTCCTTCTTAGCTAGGATGATACAGATAAAATGGTACATCCATGGGTGGAAAATCCTTGTAGAAGGTAGACCAAAAACTCAACTTAGGAGAGTGATCATGTCTCTGATTTCTTCCACGAACTCAATGTGGTACAGTTCTTTGGGGAGCCTGTCAATTCGAGGTCTCTTGGTTACTAGCCAGTTGTTGTTGACCATTTTGCTCCATCTCAGGGGTTCTTCATCCTAGAACTCTTGCGCTGATTGGCGAGTGATATCTGCATTCTCGGGAAAGTCGGGTATTCCAAGTAACTCCTCAATGTGTTCAGGTGTGATTAAGAGGAAAGGCTCATGATTATCTTTGAAAATTCCTCGTCTCTCAGGGTCGTAATGCTCCACGCAAGCAATCACCAATTCTGGACACTGCACCGAGACAGGGAATGTTGCTACTTGGGGTAGGCCACTATGGTAAAGCCTATATGAGAAAATGGTTTTGCCTTCGATTTTCACTCACTCACAAAACTGTTACACATTGATGTGACCCAGATTTGTATCGGTGATGTTGTCATATGCTGACTTAATGGAGCTAGGAGGGATAATTCCTTGGAATTCATATTTCAGGGTGGATTTGTTAGATTTCTCCACTGGCTTCCTCAATCTCCCTACAGATTTGGATTTTTTGGCCATTATGAATTTAACAAAAAAGTGACTCGAGCACGCTGCATAACGCAAAACGGCTGGGTCTCAATCTCCGAAACCCCGTTGATGTAAGAAAAATATTTTTCGCTTTAATATTATTATTATTATTTTAAAAATAATAATAATAATTATAATGACAATAACTTGATCAGGTTACATTTACGCTTTCGGTGGTGGTTATTTATTAACTTTTGAAAAATAAACAAAAAACGCCCATTTTAATATCCCGATATTGATTTTTTTAAACTTCTCTAGTGCATGAATCTTCCTTCAAGTAGTGTGGGATGTACGTGATGTAAACGTCCTCCTCTCTTTCCCACATGGGAGTTTTTTTTTTTTTAATTGTCTTTTTCTTCACCCAAGACGTGGTCTTTTAGACAAAAATAGAAGCTTTATTTGTCTTTTCCTTGGCTGTGCGTGGCCTGTGTGGACAGGTGCGTGGGAAGGGCACCTCCTCTCTTTTTAGACTATCCTCTTTAGGCATGGCTTCTCCTAATCTTATTTACTTTATTTAAAAATTGTTCCTTTCCACCTTCATGTGTTGTCCTCATCCACAATTGTGTGGTCTTTTGCTTTTAATTTTCTCTGCCTTTCCTTCACCCAAGGTGTGGGAAACTCAAAACATCTTTCTTCTATTTGTTGATAAATGCATGCATGGAAAAACTTTCTCTTAGATAATTAAAAACTATTTTCCTTTCTTCCTCCCACACGTGGTGAATTTGTTGCCTGTCCTCAGACTGCTGCCTTTGCATGAGAAGGAATGTTTTGTCTTCTTGCTGTGAGCTGTTCCAAAATTCCTACGTGGAGTTCTATTTCTTCTCTCTTGCCTAGGCGTTGAAATAATGTATTTTGGCAATGCGTTGAAAGGGATTTTCTTATTCTTGTTTTATTGGAAACTGTTCTTATTTCCCTTTCTGAGACATTTTTGTATTTTTCAAGGCGTATGCTTAAAAAGAATGCATTTTTAAAGACTGCTCTATTCCTCCTAGGCGTGGAAAGTTCCTTGATTGTCTTATTTTATCTTGCGTTGACAGTTGTATGTAAACTGCCTCCTTTTCTTTGTCTTCCCCTTAGGCACGGGTTTTCTCTTTTTTAATTCCTTTGAAAACTATTCTTTTTCCTTCTTCCCTGCATGAAATTCCTCCTGTCTACTCCTTCTTGCGTGGATCTTTAGTTTTAAAACCTACAACTTGGATATTCTTTTGTACTGAGTGGACTGTATCTCCCTCTTTGGCCAATGTGTGGGAAATGTAAACTAAAACTGCCTCTTTCTCCTATGTGTGGAAAATTCCTTCTGTTGGCTGTCCTCTTGTGAATTTGATAAAACCTCCTTGCATGCACAACTGATATTTCTTCCTTCACAATGGCATGAGTTTCTCTTGCATTATGGGATGTTGACAAAAATTATGCCTTCCTGAAGAAATGAGAAGCAATTGAAAGCTTTGCACGACTTTTTCCAATAGGTTTGATGGAGGAAGTTACGGGAATTAATCTAATTTCCTCTCTTCCCGGGTAGTGGCTTAAGTGCCGGGGGAAATGGGGAAAGCAATGGACAATTGCCAATGGGAATGGCAAAGTGGATTGGCAATCCCCGTTCAATTTCCCCATGTGGGAAATTGGGGAATTTCTGCTGTTAGCCAATCCATGATTTGGCAATTGGCAGAGAAAATCCCACGTGCGGGAAAATTGAAGAGGATTGCCAGGAAAGGGGAAATCCGGGTTCGGGAAGCCAAATTGGCTTCCCGGCAGTTGGAAGCGAAAGCTTACTTCCCCGACATTAAAATTTGTCGAATGATTTTAATTTATATTTATTTAATTAAATACCCCTCAAGTGATTTAAAAATTAATTTAATCAAACAAGGAGCAATTAATTAATTTAAATGTATTTTAACGCGTTTTAAAGCCTGGCGGGAAGAGTTCTTGCCGAAAAGGATGAAACGAAGACCGAAATGATCACAAAAATGAGACGATCGCAATGAGGGTAATGAACCACGTAAAGTAACACTTTTCAAAATTTTCAAAATTTTCATTTTTATTATTTCTAATAATTTTGCAAAGTCAAAATTAGGCGATAACAGATGTCTTCTGGATTTTCCCGATCTGCATCCCACTTTAGGACTAAGTCCCCTTCCTGAAAGGTCCTCATCCTTGCCTTCTTGTCAAAACTCTTTTTTATTAATGCTTGATCCTTTTCCATGACTTGCATTGCATGCTCTCTTGCCTCTCCTACCTCCATCAGCTCTACATACCTGATTGTCATGGGTTCAAACTCAGCTAGCTCTAACTGTTTCATGAGTTCCAAAGCGGGCAACTCCAATGAGATGGGAAATACTGCCTCCTTTCCATATACAAGTTTGTATGGTGAGCTACCTATGGACCTCTTTGATGTGATCCTATCAACCCATAGAGCTGATTTGAGCCTTGTATGCCAAGTCCTCTGATTTTCATCTAGATTCCTTCTGATAATCCTTAATAGGTTCTTATTTGTAGACTCTTCTTGCCATTGCCTTGAGGGTAATAATTTGATGACGTCTTTGAGATACACACCATTCTTAACTAGCCCATTCGGTGATTCCTTGTACTAAGGAATGCCAATGCATTATCTGATATAATAGTGGCAGGGACTCTAAACCTGGTGGCTATTCCTTCATAAAAATCCAAGATGTTGGATTCATTTACTTCTTTTAGATCCACTACTTCATTCCACTTGGTGAAATAATCTTGCGCAATAAATATCCACTTGTGACCTTATCTTGAGTTTGGGTTAATCACCCTAATGAAGTCTAGTCCCCATTACATGAATGGTTGATTCACTGAAATGGGATGAAGGGGCAAGGCTACTAGCTTCTCCTTTCCTGTGAAGAATGCACATTTTTACACTTCTTGACCCATGAGTAGCAGTCCCTGAACACTGTAGGCCAATAATAACCAGCTCTCATGATCTTGAGAGTTGTTGCTCGAGGGGAAAAGTGACCTCCTACTTCTCCATCATGGAATTCATGCAACATTCTCTCAATTCTGCTGTCTCAATGCACCTCAATAGAATACCATTGATATCCTTCTTAAACAAGACACCACCAACAAGCACATATGGGATAGCTTGTAGTCTGAAGTATCTTCTCTTTGCCTTGTTCCATTCTAGAGGGCACATACCTGTTTGAAGGTAATGCACCAAAGCTTGGGTCCAACATGGAGCAGGTGCATCATTAGCTGATTGTTCTTGATCACTCTATAGAAATAGGACAACCTCCTTTTCACCCATTGACTCGATCACATTTGCTTAGAGGTGAGCTATTCACACAGTCCCTTGCCTCTAACCAGTTTGGTCACCTTGATCTCAATGTCATATTCCATTACCCGGTGATCCAACCTACCCTCTTCTCATTCAAATCCTTATTTAAAAGGAAATCCTTAACACCAACATGAGATACTAGCAGTTGAATCTTATTATTTGAGACCAAGTGTCTGAACTTCTTTAAGCTCCTAATAACAACAAGGACCTATTTTTCAATGAAAGATTATTTTACCTCGTAGTCCTCTAGGATTTGGCTGAAGAAAGCTATGGGTTTCTCTGAACCTTCATTGTTGGGCTAGACCAAGATGGTGAGATGGTATCTAGACCCTCCAAAAGCATATAGCATGAAGTCTTTGGAAAATTCTGGGTTAATGAGAGTTGGAGCCTGTGATATTGTGAGCTTGATGGCCTTAAAAATCTCTTTGCCTTCTATTGTCCATTTAAATGCAAGACTCTTCTTTAACATCATTGTTAAAGGCTTCACAAGAGTAGAAAAGTCAGGTATAAACCTGCGAACAAAGTTTATCCTCCCCAAGAAGCTTTGGAGAGACCTTTTATGTTGTGGAAATGGAAGTGTCTAGATGGCTTGACCCTTTCGGGATCAATTCTCAATCTCTTTTCTAAGACAATGTGGCCCAACAATTTTCCTTCATGAGAGAGGAACACACTTTTTTAGGTTTAATGACACCCCGAACCTCCTACATCTTTGGAATACCTGTCTAAGGTGAAAGAGATGATCTGCAACATTCTTGGAGAAAATTTTGATATCATGAAGATATATCAAGACCATGTTGTTAATTAAGCCTTTGAATTCCATGTCCATAGCTCTCTGAAATTTTGCTCCAGCATTTGATAGTCCAAATGGCATCTTCTTATAAGAATAGGTTCCCCATTTGGTGGTGAAGGCTGTCTTGAATTGATCTTCCTCCTTCACCATTATCTGGTTATAACCTGAGTATCCATCCAACAATGAAAACCTCTCAGAGCCAACTACAACTTGTAGGATTTGTTCCATTGATGGAAGTGGGTAGTGATCCTTAAGTGATGCTCTGTTTAGATCACGAAAGTCCACACACAACCTGATTTCTCCATTTTTCTTCCTTATAGGCACCAAGTTAGTAAGCCAACTCGAATGTTTGATAGGAAAGATGATACTGGCCTCAATTAATTTTTTCAATTCTTTTCTCATGAGAGGCTCAATGTGGGGATTTATTGGCCTTTGTTTTTGTCTAAAAGGTTTAGCTCCTGGATCCATCTCGATGGTGTGTTGTGCCGATTTTGGTTGAAACCTCTTAAATATTTATAAGTCTAGGAAAAGACATCATGAATTCTTGATAGAGTTGAACAAATTCAAATCTTTCTTGTTGAGTGCTTACTCTTCCAATCTGTAATGTTTTGCCTTCTTCTATAAAAATAGGTTATGCATCTTCACCCTTTACCTGAATATTTGCCTTTTCTTTTGGGAATTGGTCATTTGGGTTGAATATTGATTCCAAAGTGACAAGACCCTTTGGTAGTTTGTTGGTCCTCAGTTGCACCATTTGATCGCCATACTGCTTTCCAATCTGTCTTGATTCTTGTAAGAGAACTCAATTTCCTCTTGTAGAAAGTTGACAATTTGTTGGTCATTTTCAAAGACTTGCCAACTTGTGTTGTTGTCTAGGACAGCTGGTATTACAACCAAATTGATATGGGGCTGATGCTTATCATTCTTGATACTCTCCACAATGTCAAATGTTTCCCCAACTGCTATCAATCATCTCTTGCTTCATTTTTCTTCTTGGGGATGGAGTTGATGTTGAATGCCTCAAAATCCTCAATGAGGTCCCATACCCAGTTCTTGTAACTCTTTAACAAGTTGATCTTGATAGAATTTTGTCCTCAGAATTATTTAGCAACTAGTTCACTGCCGCCAAACACTTACAAGTTCTTGATTCCTTATTTCCTTGCCCAATGCAATACATGAACCAAAGCCTCATATTCTGCTATGTTGTTTGAACAGGAAAATTGGAAATGGAAAGTTGAGTAGTATTTCATACCTTTGGGGGAAAAGAGCATAGCTCCTCCTCCGGCTCCTTTCCTACTTTTGGATCCATCAAAGAAAAACTGCCATAATTCATTGTCATCTTTGTGGTCTAGCTTAATAATGTCGAGAAGAGGCTAATTTTCCTCATGTAGATAGTAGACTCCTAGATCAGATTCTTCCATCTCCTTATAGGGGTCAAAAGCATGTATTTTGTTCACCCATTCGTTGAGAGTCAAGTCTGGGATACACCCCACCTTGGTATCTGCTTCACAAGTGCTTAGGAGGTCCTCCTGATCAAAGGCTAAACAATTGGCATTGATCAAGCTAGGTACATAAGACTCAATATGGTAATCTGTTATGGGCTCAGATCTGATTGTGGCCTTAGCTCCATACCTTGTTCTAAAAAGCATATGCAACCAATCAACAAACAAATAGCCTCCAATTTTGGTAGTGAAGTCCCTAGACAAACACAATGCAAAATGTGGTGGCAAGTCTATGACTGATACATTCTGCAATACAGTCACATTAGGGTAGGCATGTAGTGTGAGGCTCAAATCTTTGATGACTCCAATAGTTGTCACTTTGTTGTCCCATCTAATTGCACTACCCCTTTGGAGATGAATTCATATTGAAGACCCAGTTGATCAGCTATTTGTTTAGGCATTACAGAACTACTTTCCCCTGAATCAATCATGCAATTATGTACCAATTTGTCCCCAATGATCAATGAAACATAGAATGGAGGAGGCTTGATTCTTACCTTGTTTCCCTCCATGGTTTCCCTCAGGTTGAGCTACATTGGCAAACACTTTCTCTTCTTTGGCTGAGGGGCTATTTGAGCTTGGCCATGGAAGTCCTTGAATAGATCCCTCTATCTTGGAATGGCCAGTGACTCCCATAATGAAATGTTCACATTTGTCTTCTTCATTTTCTCAATGATATTAAATGAGTTATCCTTCTGCTGCCCCTTTCCTGGCACACTTTTCTCTTGCACATGGGTTGTTACAACTGGTGCTTGAGTGGATTTGGAAGGTGGTTTGGACTGACTCTGCATATTGGGAGTTACATTTTGAGTGCCAATACCTTGTGGAGTAATGGAGGATTGAGGATTACCTGAGTTTGGTGATTTTCCTTCTCCAATATTTCTCTTCTTGGACCATGTATTGGCAGCTACACTTTGAGAAGGTGTTTGATTCATCCCACAGAAATCTTCAGCCTGCTAATTGACAAGCATAGTTTCACTTGGAGATGCCTCTTGTTGAGCTCCTTGTTGCTGATTTTCTTCTTGGCTAGATTCTTGTGACACACTAGTGGTTTGTACCATCAAGGCCTAGTTTAGTGCACCATTAAAGCACATTGATTGATTATGTGGCTGATTGCATGGGAAACACCAATCATATTCTTGTGGTATGTTATTTTGTGTTGGAACCAATACCCTTGATGTTGAAGTTGTGTTTGGATCATATGACCTAAAAGGTCTAGCAGCTTAAGGTTGTCCTTGGTTTTGATTTTGATTTGCAGCCTGAGTGGTGGTCTATTTCGCTGATATGGGGGTCTAGCTTGATACTAAGTCTCGAGGCTAATATGACCTAGAATTACGAGCTTGTTGCCTATTGATAGTTACTAACTCATTCCCTAGGTTTTGTAGTAGTTTCATCACTTCTTGAAGATCTTTCGAGGTGATAGAGGATGAGGTGGAGGTTTAACCGAACTTTGATTCCTAGGAGTAGGTATAGGAGCTAATGCGGGTGTCGGCTAGTGCTTGAGTTTCCTAGTTAAGGTATAAGGGCATGGGTGGCCTAGGAGCAAGTTTGTCAACCTGAATTAAACAATTTTATAAGCTGCAAGTAAGGTTGTGCCTCCCATTGATGAATCATTAAAGCAATATCATAATTTAAAGCTTTAAGTAAGTATAAGAAAACACCTGCATCAGTGGGCCTTACAGCCAATGGAATCCTGTCCCAGGTCCTTTGAAATCTGAGGTTGAAATCTATCAACTGCTCGTTAGGATCTCTTTTGATTGTTGTCAGTTGCTCCAACAAGGACAAGTTATCTCCTTTTTCTCCAAACTGGTCATGAAGAGCTCTGCACAGATGGTCCCAATTTTGAATAGAGCTTTGTTGTTAGGCTCTGAACCATTGTGAAGCTTTACCCTTGAGTGAAGAGGCTAGCAACTTAACTGCAATGTCCATCTCAGTGATCTCATGGATTGCACAAACATTTGCAATGTCTTGAATGTGGTCACTAGGAGAAGTCTGGTTCTCTCCAGTGAAATATGGGATGCTCTTTAATGCACGCCACTTGGGACTAGATTTTGTGCATTAAGAGCGAGTGGGCTGCTTTACCAATGAAATTGACATAAGGATTTGGTTGTGCCATCCTAATTGGCTTTGAGCACCCTTCTTGATTGAAAGAATGACCTACTAGGAGGAGGTGTTGATAGGGCTCTGTTTGGTGGAGATGAAGACCTCTGGGATCTTCTCCCCCTTCTCCTTCTGTCTGGAGACAAGTGCAGGTGGAAAAATTGTCCCTCTTCTCTGGTTCTTGACCTTGTTTGTATTCTTCTCATGAACTTGGCAAGCTTGGAATGCTGAAACCAGTGGATTTTGTCCCTTTTGGAGTCACTAGATGTGTAGTTTTAAAGCTTCTTAAAAGATAGAATCACAACAAGTGCACATAAATTTTATTATAATAAAGATGGAGACTTTTTGGTCCCACTGTGTTCCAAAACTGTTAGTGCAGAATCACAACACCCCCAGAATATCTGCAACCAGGATGGGTTGAGAATCTCGGTGTGATTTCACAACAAGGAGAATCTCTCAAGGTGTGGGACCTTGCGAGTTGAGAGAGCTCTTGATTGTGGTCGGTTCCTATCCCTCTGTTCAGGTGTACACAAACAAATTGCAGAGGATCTATTCTAAGTCTATTCTATCTACCAAGGAGACAGGGTTAGAGAGATGTAAGAAAATAAACCTAAGCTAACAAGGTGATACACCAAAGGAATGTTAGACACTTGTTTTGTTGTTTAACACAGACCACATGAATGTAATACAAATGACATGCATAGATAACCAGATAACAATAAGAGATTAGAAAGACAACAACGAATACATGAGAGGGTCGAGAATCATCCACAAACATATATTTTATTGCTCAGAAGTTGATACAGTATATTGCAGTGGCCAAGAAGCAAACTTGCATTACAACCCGAAGGAGAGGTTAGAAAATCTCCACAAATCCTTCTGTGAACTAAAGAAGAAGGGACAATGCAAAAACAGAAAATGTCCAATCCTTTACAATGAGCCCCGACCCTTCCTTTATAGATTCAACATAGAGGAAGAAGGAGAAAGAAGTGGGAAAAATAGTTCAAAGCTTAACCACTATCATTAATGCCTCCTACAAAATCTTCCCCAAATATGTCATGCATGCATCAATTACTTGTTCAGTGTCTCGAAGAGGAGGAACGGCAGATCGGATCAAATCCGATCTAGTTATTAGGGAAAATAGATCTTGTATTAATGGCTCAAAGAAATTTCTTCATTTTTCCCCACCTAACCTCTCCAAACTTAAAGTTTTAGATCTCCATGGCGTAGATGAGGCCGAGATCTTTCCAACGGTGCCAGATTTTTCAGATTTCGAGCACTGAGTCAAAATATATGCTCATTTGAAATTTGAATCGGGTTCATACAAAATGGCGGGAACCAACTACTAAAACGGACCCCTTTTGGCTGGACACATGAAGGTATGGCACATGTTTGAGGGCAACCTTTGTATTTTGCTTTTAGAGTTACGCTGGGCTGACACGTGGCTTTTTCCATAACTTGCTTAGTCTCTTCATGTTTTTGGCTAAGTCTTTTGCTTGGTGGGGTCATATATTTGACCAAGGACACGCGGAGGCCTAGCACTTGTTTGGAAACCTTCCCTTAATTTTTCTCTTGAATTAGCGTTGTGCTGACACTTGGCACCCTCCGCTGGCCTATCTTAATGTTTTGACTATTCAACCCCGACCTTGTCCCTTTATGAAACTAGACGCGTGGAGGCTCTGTGCTCACTTAAAAACCCACTTAGGATTTTTCCTTTGAAGGAGCGTCGGGTTGACACGTGGAAGCCTCCACAGACTCTTGGAATTTTCAACGGCCGCTCTTACCTTTTCAGGCCCTGAACACATGTCGTGGTGGCGCTTGTTCTCCATACTTAGTTGATTTTGGGCCCACTCTGTCCCATTTTTCAACTTGGACTACGTGGTGAGCCCGTGCTCATTTGGGCCTCCACTTTTGGATTCACCTTTGGAGATGCACCGAGCTAACATGTGGCAGCTTCCGCTAGCACTTCTATACTTAGTCTTTTTGGCTCGCCCTGTTTGCCTTTTGACTTTTAGGTTTGTTGAATTTTCTCCCGCTTTGTCTTTGGGGACACATGGGGGCATGGCACTTGATCAAGTCTCCCTTTTGGATTCAATATTTGGAGGTGCATCATTTGGACACTTGGTAGCATCCGCTGTCTCCTCCATACTTAGTTGTTTTTGGGCTCGTTCTAAACTGTTTCAGAGCCCGAAGACTTCAAACTTTCATCATTCCTTCTCCTTTGAGCCTATGGATTCTTTGACACTATCTTCTCCTTCCCGACCTATTTATTCCATTTAAGAGCCCTTTATAATCTATTTCTTTGGATTAAAGCACGGGTTCTCTCGCTAGAGCTGTTTCTTGAATTTCTTCTTGCACGGGGTCATTTGATCTTTCGTAGGCCCCACCACTCCATTGTAGAGTCCCTCTGTAACTTATTTGTAGGATTTGAACATGATTTCTCTGGTTCCTTCTATGCGGGGTCGTGGCTGATCAATTTCTGGGGGAAAAATATGGATAACAATACTTTTCTTAATTAGGAATCATATGAATAGTTGTATGTAATCAGGACTAAATAGATACCCAAAGTGCATGATTTTGTGTCTACATTTTCCCCCACTTTATGTTGTTGAGAAAAATCTTGATAACATAAATTAGATAAGAGATATGTACCTGATAACCATGTAGATCGATGATGAGAGTGTTGAGGGACAAGACAAAGCGTGGAGTGATAAAAATGTGAAGCATGGATGCTAAGGAGGAGAAAGTGCAAAAAGTGATGATGAAAGTGACCCTAGGGTGAAAAATCATGTATAGATGTTGTGATGTGCCTATTTTTAATGTTTATGTGATTGTTGTTGTTGATGTTGTGAAGTGACTATTGCTTCCCATAAGGACGAATCTGCAAAAGAGAAAAAAAAACAAGTAGTCAAATACACATGTATATGATCGAAATATGTAAAGAAAGTATGTAAAATACGCAAATGAAAAAAGAAAATATGCATCTAATGTGATGAGTAAAAGGGTGTAGAAAGGATTGTGAAGATGTTGTAGATGAACGAATTTTTCAAGTGATCTTATGCTTTGAATTCGTCGGCCATGGTTTTTGGGGTGATCTCATGCAATGTCATGTAAGAAGTGTAGGGAGAAAAGTATAGTGTTATCCTCCAACCTTTAACTACTTCCCATAATGTGGAACACCATTGTAGATGGTGTGTACAATTTGAACAATTTTATCCAATGCGAAATTAAAAATTGTTGTGTAGTACATGTATATCAAGTGCTATGGATTGTGTTCCCTATAAATATGTTGTGTGGATTTTTATAGACTGTGTTGAACAACCAAATGTTGTATAAATACCCCTGGTCATAGGCATCCATGAAGGGTTAGGGGCACCGAGGTGATAATTTCTGTCCGCAGTGGTGGCTGGAGTCTGTGTTGTGCTAAGAACCCAATTCTAATTTTGAGCCCTATTTGATCTTGACGACTAATGTGTTTTACCGGTATTGTGTTGTGTTGACCTATGATTGTATGAAGTTATGTAGGGTGACTGATTCACCCAAATGATGCCCCCCATTTTTGGTGCATGCGACATTGATGAAGGAGTATACGACTCAAAAGAGGACCGACAGTTTTACGAAATTGTGCCCTATAGGGGAAGGGAATGTGCTTGGTAGAAACCAAGGCACATGCAAACAAAGTGGCTAGGAAAAAAGTGTTAGTATAAGAAAATACAAACACATATGTAGAAGACAAAATGTAAGCTAAACATACAATGTATAAGATAAGACACAAGAAAACAATGTAAACACGAAAGAAGACAATGCGGACCGTTAAAAACAAGTTTCAAACATCAAACATCACTCACGATGTCGCAAGACAATCAATGCCAAATAAACCAAAAGTAGACAATGTGCACACAAGACAAAGGAAAAACCCACAAACAATGGCGGATAATGATAAACAATGTAATGATAAAGCATGGAAGAAAATAGACATGCAAGACAAATGTTGCACATGAAGCACCCATTAACATGTTAGAAAGATAAAAAGTATGTCAAAGCATGTATAATCTGATAATAATGTTCTATGAAACAAAATGAAACAATAACACCTGTAGTGTATGAAAGTGGATGCCCCTAAGAGCCTTTGTGGGACTGGTAATAGGTACAGTTCTAAGCATCCTTGTTGTGTAATATATATATATATATATATATATATATATATATATATATATATATATATATATATATATATATATATATATATATATATATATATATATATATATAAAATCTACGATCACAACTAGAAAGGTAGTTAAACCCACATGTGTGTATGATAAATATAATGACATATAAGATATCTATCTAACATGTGTAAAAGTGTACATGTAAAAGCATAAGTAAGCAAGAGTAAATGTGACCAAGATATGTAGTATGTTGTGGATGAGGCAAAATGGAATGTAGTGTGAATGATATGAATCGATTTCTCCCAGTGGATGTGTATGCATGAGATGAGGTTCATTTATGTATGCCCCATCAGCAGTTAAGAATGAATCGTAAATGAGAGTGCATCATCGGAAAATGGTTTGAATTATGTGTAATAGAAATATGTGATCATCAAAGTGAAAATTTTAGAGTGTAAGAGTGTGATTGATTGATTAAGGGAGTGTGGTGAGGTTAATTTAGAATAAAACCCAGCATGATTCGAGTATGAACCACGAGAACTAGAGTGCATCATAGGGTAATGATCAAAGTGTGTATAAGTAGATGTAAGAGAGATGTAGCGTGAATGTGTATAGTGAGCAATGCACCTAGTGTGTGATAGAAATTGTGAGAAGAGGATGTTGTGTGTATAAATCATGTTTCTGAGATGTATAATGTGTAGTGTAGAATGTTGTCGTGAATATGTCACCATTAGTGAAGGTATGTTGAATATTGTTGATAGAAATTGATTGTGGGAACATTGAGTGTGCAATGTTGTGTGTTGAGAAATATGTGTTGTGGATATGTAGAGTGTGTAAGTTGTGTGTGTTGATAAAGATGTGATGTGGATATGTAGAGTGTGAAAGGTATGTGTTGATAAATATGTGTTACGGGATATGTGGAGTGTGTAATTCGTGTGTGGTGATTGCATGCAAGAAAGAATCGTTAGGTGATGAAAGAGGGGTATGTTGTGAAAGTGCTGACTATGTAGTAAACAAAAGGGGATGTGTTGGTATGATGAGAAAAGTGTATTATAAGTGTGAATGTGCACGAGTGTGTTGGTTGTATAGTATGTGTGAAAAATATATATCATGAATGTGTAAAGTAGATGTTATGTAGAGATGAATGCGTGCAATGTGAAATATGTGGTGTGTAATGTATAATATGTAAGGTGTACTATGTAGGATAGTTTGTAGCATGTGGTGTGTGTGAGGTTCATGTATATGGTATGCCCTTAACAATAAACAATGAACCAAAAGCATGAGAGCATGTCATTAGGAAATGACGATATGCGCGTGTATCAATATTTTTATGTTGTAAGTGAGATTCTAGATGTGACATAATGATAAAATAAGACGCTTGTTGATGTTAGAGGGGGGAGAAAGAGGTGTGATGCCCCCAAGTGTGTGATGAGAAAAGAGATCAAGTAACATCATCTAGGAGGTCGTCATTGTCATGATCAAAACTGAAAGGTAAAGCATCTGATACATGATAAACAATAGTGTCGGGTTGATCACATAGTGAGCCATTATGATAAAGGTTGTACATTCCAATTTTGTATTCTTTTTCAATGAAAGGGGGTAGTGGACAACTATGTGCATACTAACGTGTAAGATTTTGTGAATAGCCAAGAAAGGAATCATTGCAAATGAAAACATGACTGAAAGGCATAGGAAATGAAATGTCAATATGATCAGGATCTAAGGTTCCCCCAATATAGTCAAGCCAAGACTGTCCAATGTAGCGGGCAGCACATTTAGCTCGTCAAGAAACACTTTTGGATGAAAGCCGTGACACCCATAAACAACAAAAGTGATGTGGATGAAACCATGATAAAGATGAGGAGCATAGGGTGGAGGAAATATGTCGTCAACCGCAAAAGCCTAGCCGAGCCAAGCCATCATGTGTGCATATAGTGTCATCACAAGTAGGATCAAATGGAATATGCTCCTAATAAGAATCATTCATGAAAAGTGTACATGTAAAGGGAGGACATGCTAATGGTAGATGCACATGCGATAGTGAAGTAGGTGGAATGACATCCGATGTGTGGATAGGCCCCTGATAAAGTACCATAACATTTGTAGTAGCGGGAGGGGGCGATGACATGGATGGAACAACATCCAACATGCAAATAATAGCCTCTAAGTTAGGCGGAGGATCCATAGGTTGTGTTTCATCAGTAGTAACAAATTGTGGAGTGGGGTCATGTCTGCAATATTTGAATGGTTTACAATTAATAGGAATGGTTTATTCAATACCCTTGTATATGAATTTGAAACATTGATGTACTATAGAAGGTACAAAATTTCATGGCGAGAAAGCCATGGTCTCTTGAGCAAGAAATTATAAGAAATATGAAAGTCCATGAAAAATAAAACTATATTAAGGGTTTTTGTCCAACATTATTGGGTAAAGTAATATGGCCAATGCATGGATGAATGGAACCATCATATGTGCGAAGAGAAATAAATGAGGACTGACATTAGTAGTTGAGATACCTAAAGCCTTAAGGAAGGTTAGAGTGCACAAATTAAGTTCATATCCATTATCGACTAAAACTTGCTTGACACCAATATTATGGATGCACATCATGATGTATAAAGGAGGATCATTGTAAAAGTAGCAAGATCAACAATAGGATTAGCTCAAAAATCAATGTCTTTGAGAAAATGCATATGCAAATGTGTTGTAGACTAAGTCTGGATGAATGTTAGAAGGAATGCAAGTAGTAGTCAAGAGAGTGATGATCTTAGCCCTTAGCTCAGGATGGAGGAGTAAGAAATCATGAATAGAAATATTCATGATGAGAGGATCTTAGAAAGATGTAAGAAGTGACAAAAGAAAGATCCTAAGTGTGTTTGAAGAGGTCGGGTTCACCAAAATGATTAAGATAAATATGGAAATATATGCCTAATCTGATTGTTATTGTAGCAGTAAATGAATAATCAATTAAATACAAAAATTAACCCAAGCAAGCTAAGAAATAAAATGTGAAACCCTAGTTGCAAAGAGGGTAAGAAAATCCTTAACTAGTTCACGGTGAAATCTGGAGTGTGTTGAAGTGCTGACCGGATGAACAAAGAGGGAGAAGCATCACATAAAGCCTCAAAAAGTGTGTGAGTTGACGATCCAACTAGACTGGGGCTCCTGTAGAGGGATAGGGGTGCCTATGGGTGCCCTAGACCTATTTTTGGGGGCTTATGTCTATGGAAATTCTCAAGAAACCTCCTTTCAGTGGTCACAAGGTATTTGTTATTATTCACCTTTAGTCACTATGAGGTCGCACAATGATCACCGAAGTTTTTGTAAACTGTAATGAAATAATGACCTGCGAAACCCTCTAAGATACATCAAATCATAAAAAGAAAGATGTAAAATGAGGGTTTGAACTATCCTCAGTGTCACAATCATGAACTTATAACTGAGTGTTGCACTACATCTTAGACCCAATGTAGTTCTATGTGTTTGTGTAGAATCATGCCCAATGTGGTTCTTCTACATGTCACACTTGATAGCGAGCAACATAGATAGATATAAGGAAATATAATAGATGTGTGCATGGAATAGAATGAACTTCCCTCCTATGAAGTGTGTATGTAGAAAACCATCCATTTTGTCCCTTGGATGGTGTTATATGGATGCAATGGAGATCTTGGATGATTGATGGATGCAACCGTAGGTGGTGATAGTTAATTCTTAGTGCTTGGTCCTTTATTATAATCACATAATTTTATATTTATATGATTTCCTTGCTTGAATTTCATAAGTAACCCCGAAAAGTATGAATAACAAAAAGATAAGATGCTCAAATGGATAGAAATGACCCAAAAAGTTTGATCGGAGTATACTTGAGGTCGTGGGGGTGCCCAGAGGGGATGGGAGCACTTGACACTAGCATCTGGACCGGGCAATTGGTATCTAGGATGATAAATGTTGGGGTATAAAAAGGAGAATGGGTAAGTAAGGGTACAAGACTAAAAGTAACAACAAAATGCAAAGAAAGGTGGCCAAAGACATGGGTTAATTATTTCTTTTATTGCATAGGAATCATATTAATATTAGTATGTCATCGGGACTAAATAGATACCCAAAGTGCGTGATTTTTTTCTACATGTTGTACTTACAAAAATAGAAAGCCTCTATCTTGGGTGTAGAAAATTATAGACGGATCTGTATTCACTCATCTTCCCACTTTTTGAACTCTCCACATGGTGAAAATATGATCTCATAGGTCAAATAGATAAATGAAGCCTCACATGGGCTTGAAAACATGATCATCTCATCAAGATGAGCTGGTTGAAGTGAGAGGATTTTTCTAAGCTGAGTTGAGCCCAATGAGCTAGGTGAGTTAGCTGCAACAAGATAGTTAGCTAATTGGGTGGATTGAAGTAAGTTGAGTTGGGATGGAATTAGTGAGTTTTAAGTGGGTTGGTTGCAGCGGTGAGCTATGTCATGAACTCATCGTTTTTCATGAAGATGCCTATGCTAGTGAGCCAGGTCAAGCAAGTTGGGTGAGCTTATAAACCAAATGAGTTTTGGAAAGCTTGATGAGATGGTTGGAGTGATATCAATAAGTTTGATGAGCTCAGTGAGCTAAGGGAGTTGATCAATCAAGCATCAAGGGGATTATCATGAGCAATGTCTGCGGTCATCTTGAGCTCACATAGGGGATCTCCCATAGTGTTTTTAAATACTCGTTCGAAACTCAAGGGTTTGTGCATCATGAAAAAGGAGGATATTATGATCTTCATTCGCAAGTTCTTCATCACAAGGAGCTTCTTCATTAGATATGAAAACCTCCCCCTTCTTATCTCTTTCTCCCTCTTCCTTCTCTCCCATTTCTAATTCTTCATTGGGCATAATCATTGTATTTTGTCTCATTCACTTAAGTGACTTTATAAAGTTACATTGTAAAAGTCCCTTTGATTTATAAAAATGAACTTATTTCTCACTTCTAGGCAGTTTAAAACTCATGAGCTGAATGAGACCACGAAGATTTATGTGGGGGGTAGGAGAAGAGTCAATTCACATTGCTAAAAATGGGAATGGATTCTCTATTCCAAAGGATTTTGAAAATTTTATTCTTTGTAGTAATAGTGGATTGTAATATGTTGAGCTTTGTATCACCAATGCATATGAAATAAAAGCTACATTTATTCAATTTTCCTTTTCTTGTATTCCTCTACTTCTCTCTCTTATGCACTTTGCAAGTATAGTGTTGAAGAGGAACTTTTCCTCCTTGATAGATGAATCTAGGAACTTGGTGTTTTAATTCATTGGTCCCACTAGCTTCATTGTTGCTTTTTTCTATATTAAATGTTGAACTACTTTGATGTTTGTGTGTGGTGTGCAATTGGCCTACTCACGAAAGTAATATTCCTTTTCTAATTTCCCTCCTTCACCCCTCATCATTGTGATTTCCTCCCTTGTACCCCATACAAGACACTTTTCCATAGGTTTAGTGGAGTATCCTTTTTGATCCCATTCCTATTTGTCTAACCCATAACATTTAGTTTAGGATTAGATTAGTTACATTCAATAATGGGAGCTGCACCATTTAATGTAGAGGGGTGTAGCCCCATGAACATTGGTGGAGACACCTAATTTTTCCAACTGAAAATTTTTCTCACCAATTTTTTTTTGTGACTCCACTAGGGAGAGATTTTCCCAAGTGCACCTAAAAAGGATCTCTTCCCAAAAATATAAAAAAGTATATATTAAAAAAGTTAGATTTCAAATAAAAACATTTTTGAAGGTGGCCCTATCAAGGAAAAAATATGTGTCATGTTTGGTTCCCACAACACAATGAAGAAATTTCCAGATGGAGAAAAGTACCAATGAGTGACAACAAAGAAGAAGAAGAATATGGTTGTCGAGGAATGTAGATTGTTGATCAACCATGGTTCTGGATCAATTCTTGCAAAGAAGAAAACTTGAGAATGAAAAATAGGTCTCTATTTCAAGCAATAATTTACAATCAAACAAAGGAAATAAAATAATTTTTTTCCGAAGAAGAAGGTAAGAAACTGTTGAAAAAGGCACAAAGAAGATACAAGATGTTGTGTGAAGCCCAAGAAGAATAAGAATTTGAAGGTAATACTCTCAATTGTACACAATTGAATGAAAATCTTGGAGCCATGTCTTTCATCACCCTCCCTTGATATGATTTCCTTGCATATAGAAATGAAAAAATGATGGCCTTGAAGATTGAGTAAGTGTAAAGAATTGTAAGCACCAAACAAGGAAATTCCGATCCTCAAATCTACCTTGAAAATTTGAAACATGCTAAAGCCTTCCAAGATATGTACAAATAAATCAAAGTAATCCCTAGAAAATAAGAAGATGAAGAGATTTTTACTATGGAAGAAGACCCCACTTGATTGTTTGTACTACGATATGTTCTTCCCCTAAGATTCTTGAATGTTTATGAGGAATGTCTTATCCTTGAACCTTTCGATGAAAATAAAATCAATACTATGGAGGATGACGAAGGAAAAGATAGTGCGAGAATCCTTTGAAGGTAATTTTTTAGAATTCACTCGGTGACCAGAAACTCATTACATTGTCTTTCATCTCCCTTCCTCTCGACGAATTCCTTGCATACGGTGATGAAGAGATGTGTAAACACAAAATCATGCACTTTGAGTAATTATCTAGTCCAGATTACATACTACTATTCATATGATTCCTAAGTAATAATGATACTAATTATCCCCTATCTTTGGCCACCTTTCTTTGCTTTCTATTATTACTTTCAGTCTTACACCCTTACTTTCTCAATTTGCCTTTTCAGTCTTTAGTATTTGTCATTCGAAACTAGCTCTCAAACCATGACTCCAACGTTAGGCACCCTCATCTAATCTGGGAGCCCCTATCCTCTTTGTAATTTATTCACACTTTTTGGGTCCTTTCTAGCCATTTGAGCATCTTATATTTTTGGTAGTCATCCTTTTCGGGGTTAATTATGAAATCCAAGTAAGGGAATCATATAAATATAAATTTATGTGATCATAATAAGGGACCAAGAACTAAGCATCTATTATCTCCACCTAAGGTTACATCCATCAAGACATCTAAGAGCTCCATTGCATCCATCTATCTCCATCACAAGGGACACAAGGGCTGGTTCATCTACATACACTTCATAGGACGAAAGTTCATTTTATTCCATGTACACATTTAATACATTTATTTACATCTAGCTACTTGCTCGTTATCCAAGTGCGACTCGAATATAAGAAACCTAGGGCACAATTCCACACACATACACACAGATAATTACATTGGGTATGAGATGTAGCGCAACACTCAGTTGTAATTCCACCATTTTCGTAGCTAAGGATAGTCGACCCCTCATTCTACATCTTTCTTTTTTTGGGGTTTGATGTCTATTTGAGGGTTTTGTAGGTCTATTCTTCATTGCAGGGTTTCGATGACTCCAGTGATCATTGTGTAAATCTATAGAGACAAAAGGAGAGAATCAACAAACATCTTGCAACCCTAAGAATTCAGATTTTTGAGCATTTTTACAAACCTAGATGCCGAGAATCGGTACTCGGGTGCCGACGGGTGCCCTTGTCCCTCTCCAAGTGCCCCATATCCAATCTATTCCTCCGGATATGTATTTTTCTCGTGTCTCTGTGTGATACTTCTACCGTTCTATTCACTTGGTTAGCACTTCGGTACATTCTAAATTTAATTGCAAATCAACTAAGTACCTTTTTTCTCCTCCTTACACTTAGGGTTTATAATTTATTTCTTAACTTGCTTTGGTATATTTATGTATTTAGTTATTGCATTCATTTACTCGCTACTCTAACAAAGAGTTAGGCTTAGATTTTACATTTTAGCTTAATCATTTTTGTGAACCCGAACTCGATCTTCATGAACTTAGGGTCCTCATCCCTCTAGAGTCTTCGATCATGAATATCTCTATCCACACTTATCTCGTGGAATCACTCTAATTATATCAATAAGCTCAACAATTATTTAGCTACTACTTATATTCCTCCTCACATATCACCCGAATATGTATACCATAAGGTTACTTCCACCTTATCTCTTAATGAGGATCAAATAACTTTCACATCATATGAGCTACCTTCCTAAGAAGCGCTAGAGCATGACCCCCTCTTATATATTTAGGTTTGTATTAACAATGTTGGGGTCAAACGTGCCTTAGTTGATAATGGATCCAACCTTAACATATGTAACATAACCTTTCTTCATCACTTAGGTCTTTTGGAAAGTTCTTTAGCTCCTTCATCGGTCTCCATTCATGGATTTGCCAATATCCCCAAGCATGTCTTAGACACTATTAACCTCCCCATCACTATTGATCCATGTACAAATTCTTAAAATGGCCCCGAGTCCATGTAATGCATGCAATACCCTCTACTACGCATAAAAGAATTAAGTTTCATTATTAGGGAGTTGTTTCTGATGTCCTGGCTGATCCATCACCTTTCACATATTGCCACTCTATTGAAAAATATAGTGATACTCCTAGTTCTTCTGATGCCACTCAAGAATTTTCTAAATATGGGTTATGATATGAATACTTGTGCCGCTATGGATTCTCCAATACAAGCTCAAATCAACAAGAACTTGGAATAACAACACTTTGGGATCTTCCCACACAATCTCATAAATTTGGATTAGGGTATCATCCCCCACCTATCCCTCCTTCAAAGTTTATATCACCTTGCACACCTCTTCACTTCCTCTCATCCATCCAGAACTCATTAGTGATAATGAATCTACCATTTGGGATACTTTAGAAACTTTTTCTACCGATGATGCTCTCTTATAACACATGGGGATTTATGATCAATTTGCCTCCTTTCACCATAAGAGGCATTCTCCACTATCTCTTCAAACTGCCACCTACTTTGGAGAGTGCAATACACCTATTAATGTCACTGATCCTTCTAAAAATATTCCTATAAATCCATACATTGAAGATCGATATGTCCTTTTTATTGAAGAAACAATTCAATATAACCTTGGAATAGCTGAGAATCCATGCATAGTTTTTTTAACTACCTCTCTCATTCCTAGCGAACAAATATATATCAAGCAAGTACTGCACGAATTCTATGAAATTTTTGCATGGGGCTACAATGATATGCCATGTATTGATCCATCTATTGTAATGCATAACATTTTCCTCAACCCCAGTGCAAAACTAGTCCAACAGAAAATTTGTAAAATGCACCCAAAAGTGGCGCTCCTAGTCAAGGAAGAAATCCAAAAATTACTCGACGTTGGTTTTATTTGTGTTGTTGATTATCCTGAATGGGTATCTAATATCGCACCCGTCATGAAACTAGATGGATGCATGTGTTGTTGCACTGATTTTTTTGATTTAAATAAAACTTGTCCCAAACATAGTTTCCCCTTGCCTCATATCGATGCCATTATCAACTCTACTTGGTGGCTATGACATGTTCTCTTACATGGATGGTTTCGCAGGCTACAATCAAATCAAAATCAACCCCGCTGATCTAGAGAAGACCTCACACCATGGCAAACATTTTATTACACTGCTGCCCTTTGGCCTTAGAAACACCAGGGATACTTATCAAAGAGCAATGCAACACATATTTCATGATTATATTCACAAGATTATCGAAGATAATATTGAAGAAATCTTATCTCGAGTCCGGACATTGTTCCACCCATGCACAAGATCTATGAATGTTGTTTGAATGCTTACATCAATACCACATATGCCTAAATCCCAAAAATGTGATTTCGGGGTCACAACTAGTAAACTACTTGGATATATCATCTCGAACACGGAATTGAAATTGACCCCAATAATAATAAAGCTATTATTGACATGCCTCTGCTAAAAATTTACATCAATTATGATCATTACAAGGAAAAATTCAAGCTATTTGGTGATTCATTACACAACTTGTTGATAAAACTCAACCATTTACACATCTCATGAAGAAGGATACTAAATTTTTATGGAATGAGCAATGCTAATAATAATTTGATGACATACAAGCATATCTTTTACACCCACCATCTCGAATGCCTCCACTAGTTGACCAAAATTTCTTATTATACATTTCCACCACATTTCATTCCTTAAGGGCTATGTTGGCACAACACGAAATTATCAACGTGAAAAAGAAATCTATTACATTAGTTAAACATTACTCTCTTACGAATTCAACTATAGCTACATTGAAAAAAATATCTTGGCCTTGTCTTTTTCACGCTTAAATTACATCATTATCTTATTAAGAATGAGGTACATATCATCACTAAGGTGGATCCTTTAAGATACCTCTCATCCCCTATGCATTTATCGGGACATATAGTATGTTGGGTTATGCTTCTCGGCCTAATTTGATTTCAAGTTCATACCATAAAAATTAATTAAAGGCCAAATCATCGCTGATCAATTAGCTGCAACACCCCTTCTTGATACATCTCCTATTTCTGACTCTTTCCGCGATGATTTCACTACCTATAATATTGATTCTGACACATGGACAATGTATTTTGATGGGTCTCGTTGTCACTCTGGCGCAAGGGCCAAGATAGTCTTCATCACCCCATAGGGTGATCCAATCCCCTTTGCATATCAATTAGGGTTTTCATGTACAAATAACATCGTTGAATATGAATCCCTCATCCTCGACCTTCTCACCACTCAGAAACTACTCATTCATAACCTATGCATACATGGTGATTCTCAACTCGTCATAAATCAAGTAAATGATACATATAACACAAAAGATGAACACTTGATCCCACACAACATGCTTTTCAAATATATCCTGCTACACTTGAGTCTTACTCTATCACTACCATTCCTCATAAGGATAATCATCATGCAAACACCATGGCTAGTGCGGCATCACTCATCCCAAAAGATATTATTGATGAGCAAGCCACATTCATAATCACACACTTGTGACATTCTTCCATCTCTGGTTTACCTCTTGTAGCTTGTGCCATCATTTGCAGTCATGAAAACCCAAATGGTTTACTCCCATTTACAATTTCTTATATAAATTGACCGTTCTAGATACTCTGCAACCTCATGAAGCTCTTCGTTTACGACATGAGGCTACTTGTTATGTCATTGTTGGCACAAAATTATTTAAATGTACATGTAATAGTCAAATCTTGCATTGTTTAGGGCTTACCAATATTCCTATTTCCATTTAACAAATCCATGACAACATGTGTGATGGTTATTTCTCTAGAAAATCCATGTCTCAAAAGCTTTTACGTCAAGGATATTTTTCGCCCACCATGGAATATGATTACCTTGAATGCGCTACTCATTACGAGAAGTGTCAAAAGCATGAAAAACTCCATCATGCACCTTCATATGACCTCCAACCAATTGCTCCTGCTTATCCATTATCTCTTTGGGGTTTCAACCTCATTGGCATGATAAATTTTGAATCCAATGATGGAAATAAGTTCATTATCAATACTACATAATATTTTACTAAATGGGTTGAAACAACCCCGATACGAACAATAACTGGTACTGACATTTGTAGTTTCCTCATCACTCATATAATTACACTCTTTGGCGTTCCCTCTATCATTATAACTGATAATGGATCACCATTTAAAAATAAGGACGTTAAATTTTTTTGTGCAAAGTTCAAAATCAAACAATCATTCTCTACTCCTTATTACCCGTAAGGTAATGACCAAGCTGAAGCTACCAAAAAACTATTTTCAAAATCTTACGCAAGACAGTTGCTTCTAGTGGTGATGACTGACATAATCAACTATTTTATGCTCTTTGGGCTTATCGTACTAGTGTGTGTACACCTACTAATGCAACTCCTTTTCCTTGGTTTACTGATGATGAGGTCATCATCCCACTCAAACTTGAAATACCCTCATTACATGTTTCACTCAAGGGTATACTTAAAGATGATACATATTGTGAAAACCATTTACATGAGTTAGAATTTTAGACTCTCATTGTGTCCAAGCACTCAAACATCTTCGTGCATACTAGTCTCGCATCGCGCATGCGCATGTATACAACCGAAAAGTGAATTCAACATATGCGACCTTGTCTCAAAAGAGAATCAAAAGAATACAAAAGATGAAGCTCCTCTTAAAGGAAAATTTAAGCCTAATTGGCTTGGTCCTTATGTTATCACTAAAAACTTGGTGGTGGATTTTATCGCCTTACCACTTTGTTTTAGGGAAGCCACTCAAAAACTAACTCAACGTCATGCATCTTAAAAAATACTACACCTAAGGCAATGGTCACTATCCTAGGACACACTCTTGTTCCACACCCATACTCAACCGTGGAGGGTCTACATATAAAAATGGACCTCATCACACTCATGTGTTCAATCACTCATTCGTAACACATTATACACACATTTGACCCATTTCCCGATGATGCACTCTCATTTATAATTCATTCTTGACGACGAGGGGAATAAATAAATGAATCTCGTTGCATACATACACATCCACTCGGGGGGCACACTTCTTCTATCATTCACATTGCATTCCATTCCTCCTCATCCACAACATAATATATATCTTGGTTGAATTTACTCTTGCTTACTTCTATTGTTACATGTTCATCTTATTACACATGCTAGATAGATATCTTGTATGTAATTATCTTTATCATACACATATGCACGTTCACTTGCCTTTCTAGTTATGATCACAAATTATACGAGTTAATTACACGTAGCACAAATGCTTGGCACAATACCTAGTACCAAATCCCACAACGACACTTAGGGGCATCTACTTTTGTACACTATAGGTGATATTTTTAATTTTGTTTCATAACACACTACTTTATCAAATTACACACTTTGACATAATTTTTATCTTTCTAACATGCTAACGGGTGCTTCATGTGTAACATTTGTTATGCAGGACTATTTACTTCCATGGTTATCTGTTACATTGTTTTCCATTACTTGTTATTGTTTGTGGGATTTTCCCTTTGTCTTGTGTACACACTTGTCTACTTACGGCCATGATGGCCTTGACTATCTTGTGACATTGTGAGGGATGTCCCATGTTTGTAACTCACTTTTTGTGGTCTACATTGTCTTCTTTCATGTTTACACATTGTCTGCTTAGCTTATATTTAGTCTTATACATGAGTGCTTGTATTTACTTGTACTAACACATGTTTTTCTTATCCGATTGTTTGTGTGTGCCTTGGTTTCTACCAAACACATTCCCTTCCCCTTGTAGGACACAATTTTAGTACATTGGTCGGTCCTCATTTAGGTTGGATAATCCTTTTTCCACGTTGTATGCACCCCAAATGGGGGCATCATATGGGTGAATCAATCACCTCATACAGAGTTACACATAACATGGTACTAGTAAAACACAATTTTAGTTTCGACAGGGCTCAAAATCAGACTTGGGTCCTTAGCATAGTGGCCTTTTTGGATGCACTCAAACTAGGGGAAATACAACAGTCTTTACTGGAATGCTAGTAACCAGAGGACAATTACAAAGTTCTTCGACATGTCATAAAGTATTTTGAAAGGGAAAAGGGTCCTTTAGCACTGGGCATTTACACAACGAATTTTACAGGGAAGAGAGTCCTTAAGCATATACCGGCATCCCGGTTTTCACCTCAAAACCGAGAATACCCCATGTAAAAATTTCGTACTTTTAAAATAATGGTTTGTTTTGTGTTTTTATTACCGTAAAAGTTTCGTATTGTGTCAAGATATTCCCAGAGAGTCATATTAGCCAATTTCTCCAAATACCCAGATGCCCAAAATCATTATATTCTGTCATTGGGGTTTGCCTACGGGAAATTTGTATTTAATTATTCTAAGCCTCGTTTGAGGCAAATTGAGCTCCGGTTTAACCCTGTTGTGATCTTACATGTCAATATTCCCATATACTAGTAGGGTTTTAACCAGGAATGAATCCTGGGCTTTATTTGTGACTTCTGGCAACGTTTTGCGTTTTTGGTGTTTTCCCGTTTTGTTTTCTGTGAAATTTCTCTAGGTCAATTCCTTTGCCAGTTTAATCTAATTTCTTTCCTGGAGTATTTGGAGATCACCTATGGACGTTATGCCAGAAGGAATTTGTCATAGGAGGTCTGGTTCTCTCTGAAAAGATGAAGTCATGCACGAAAAAACTTCTTCTGGGCAGGTCACATTTTTGGGAAAAGAAGATTTTAAGCTACAATGGGATTTTTGGTAGCAGCGGTAGGTGGGAATTTTGTACTTGCCTAACAAGATACTTTTTCCCATGGAAGCAACGCCACTTAAGTCACAATGGGAAAATTAGAGGCAGCAGGCAGGCGAGAATTTCTTACCTGCCTTGCAGGTGAAAATTCCCATTGTGAAATAAAAGAAAATCACTTAAGGCATTGATGAGATTTTCTTACCTGCCTTGCAGGTAAAAAATCCCATTATGAAAGTCAAACAACTTAAGTGGATCATGGGATTTTTGGAGCTGCGGTGCAGGGTGAATAATCCCATTGAAAATTAGCTTTTAAAAATAGAAATGGCTTATGTCAAAAAGTGTGACCCCTTTTGGGATAGAAGGACAACTTTAAATGCATTAATTAATTAATTCTTTCTCCAAATTTGGTGCCCAAACATGAGGAAATTCAACAAGGGTAAGGAGGATAAAGGAAATTAGAATTAGAATTCTAAAATTAAATAAATATAATTTATTTAATGCAGCCCCTTCATGTCAAAAAGTGCACCCATATTGAGGAGGAATAATGCTTTTTAAAGTATTAATTGATATAATTAATTCCTATTTTTAGTGGATGAGGTCAAAGCACACTGTGAAGCTTAAGTGGACTGGAAGTAGTGAGCTAAAATTAAATAAATTTAATTTATTTAATGACAGTCATGAGCATGCACAAAATAAAGGCCCTAGTTGAAGAGAAAAGCAAGCTAATTAATTAATTAATTGTCAGGAATAGGAGAGGTAATTATTAATTATAGAATGGTGAATGTTATATAAGAAAGGGCTACCATAAGGATGAATTAATTAATTCTTTAGCAAGGAAGTGCAGCCCAGACAAATTTGGCGCCCATTTAAGGAGGAATTTTGCACGAAGAAGGTGTTTTTACTGCTGGAAGTCTTCAAAGTTTGGCACCTAGGTTTGAAGGAGCTTGATTTGTGTCTGATTAATTGTCTACATAGTGGTACAAGTGCTCAGGTGAAGTTGGTAAAATTCATGCTTGCTTTGCATGCAAACAAAACATCAAATTTTGGGGCAGCAGGCTTGATATATGCAAATTTTTATAATTAAAATCAAGTGTTCATGTTCCGGTTGCCATCTTTGTCTGAATTAATTGCAGGAATTCATTACAGGTGCTTTTATAAGAGAAAGGGAGCTTAAATCAATGTCCAATACATTGAACATATCCTCCGAATCTGAAGAAATCTCCAGATCTGCACTAGTTGTAAAGAATTCCGCCGAATAAAGAAAGAAAAAGAATTGCTCGAGACAAAGAAAAAAATTCGGCCATGGTAGAGCGGGATGAAAAAGAAAGAACAACGAGTCATGCATAACTTCTAAGTTTGCTGACATCGGAGATACAAATCTAGGCCCAAAGCCTCTTTCCGAATTGATTGACAGATCCAGAGCTGGAAAGACTTCCCTCATACTTTGCGATCAAAAGCGGTGGAATCATTCGAGCATGTAATATTTCCATTCACAAAACTTCGATTGCTAGAATGCATCATGGAGTTTGCTAGGTCTTACCATCAATTATCCAAATCAGTCCGAGATGCTGCAGGGAAGACAATAATTCAGCTAGATGCATAGTTCATCAATTATTGTTTGAAGATTCCAGCATGAAAGGTGGTGACTACTATTAGCATACAGGATGCCAGCAACATATGGGAAAATCATAAAGTTGACTGCATGGGCATAATGAACAATAGATACATGAAGAAGCCCAGATCTCCTTCCAAGTTCCAAAGAACTCTTCCACGATCTAATATGGTACAAGAGGTGGATGATATTGCCAAATTGTTATACAGGATAAATGGCGAAGCGAATGCTCACAACTTCTACACATGGATGTATGCTTTCATCAGGACCATTGAAATCAACAAATTAGATTCAATAATCAATTGGTCGAAATCATTAGTGACAACATTGGTGAGTAGCTTCGGAATGTGAGGTGTACTTACAACTTCAAAATGACTTCATATTTGGTTTATGCAGCAGCTTCATAGGGTATCTTCTCCAACCTAGATAGTTGTGGTGCTCTTTCCAAGGACCCTATTTTCGAGTGCTACCCACAGCTTACTACACCCGCATGCAATAAAGATTACAAAGTGGTCAACGATGGATTCTTCTATGGATTCATTTGCAGGATGGATGACAATCTAAAGGCCAACAGGGTGAGCAAGGAAGCGTGGGAAGTCAGTGTCCGAATCGGCGATATCTTTATCTAGTTTGTAGATTTTACATACCTCGGGGTCACCAAATTTTCAGAGAACCAGGTTAAGTTACCCAGATACCCGAGTGATAGATTGGTCATCATGGAGTTGGGCGAGACAAATCGTGGAGATGCATGACCTACGCTTGAAATGACACAAGTCTACAAGCTTCTTCTTGATCACTTTGTGGGCCATTATAGCTATCATAGCATTCATAAGGCCGAGAGGAATTGAAGCGGAGATGTTCTCTAAGTATGAGCAAGAGTTATTCCCAGCATGACTGAAATTTGATCCATTTAGAGTGGCAAGGAATACAATCTCCTAGGAATACGTGCATGTGCCTTCATTGGAAGATTTCTGGATGAAGTGCAGAAATGAGTACGAGGTTAGAAAGAAATATTTCAGCAGGTTATCAACACAGTAAGTGTTTGAATTTGGATTAGCATGGATACCTATGGATCTTAAGGATGATGGGCCTATGTTACTTGACACATACCATCGGATGGGAGGAGATAGAGTTGTACTTCAGGAGAGCGTAGGTGGCTGCCATACGATCGAGGAAAGGTCTGCTGCCATTCTGGTCAATACTTCAAATTGGTTGCTGATGAAGGGATATTGCCTTGATGAAGCATTGATGAATCAAATCACAGGAAACTTCAGCACTAGGAGATTCCCTCAAGAGGAAGCATGGAGGAGAAAGCAACAGAAGGCCTGAAAAGATTAAAGTGCACAGAAGGTCTCACTCGAAGGAGAAGATCACTTCTACGGCTATGGTGTTAGTTTCGGCTTCTCCAACATCAAGTACTTCACCGACTATTGCACCTTAGTAGGATACTGCCATTCCTCCATTGAATCGACAACATTCATCTTTTCTCCTCAACCACTCCATTTAATGCCGATTCCTGAAGAAACTTTGAAGCTACAGATGACAAAATTTGAAAGAGCTTTGTCTTTGGATGATTCAGAGGATGGTAGCCATAACACATAGCGGTTTCAAATGGAGAGAAATCAAAGCACGAGATAGTGGTACACTTAGCAAATTCTCATTCTCTCGAGAAGTAATTTGTCGAATGGTTGGATTCGTGGTTGGTTCTAGAGGCTATAGAGGAAATCAACTTAGAGGAACATGACTTGCAGCTGCTCTTGAATATAGGCGGAAAAGACAAAAGATCTAAAGTTACTAAGGTAACTTCAAGGTTGATCATTGAAGAGTTGGGGTAGAAGTTTACCAAGGTGTCAGTTCCAGCAAAAGGAAAGAAGAAGGATGAGCTCATGGCAGAAGATATAATAGTATCGGAGTACCCATAGGTCAAGCCACCATAGAAGGATTGAAGCAGGACACATAGACATTGATAGATGCTCTATTCCTTAGGCTTGAAAAAGAAAAGGTGGAGAAAGTTGAACTTCAAAAGCAAGTATCTCAGTTGTGTGAGATCATTGCCAAGGTTGCTAAATCTTCCACTCACTCAAGAGCGGTGAGTGATCATCGATGTAATAAGTGGAAGATGCAAGTAACTAGTAAAAAGCTATCGACGAATGGAAAAGTATGATCATTCGTCAAGCTTCTATATAACTCGGAGAGGTGCCAGCCCACCTAAAGGTTATGAAAGATGCATCAGATCAGCTGAAGCAACTGGTAACAAGCATAATAGATATGAACATAGTTGCTGAGAGTAACCTGAGTACTTTGGTTGAAATAAATAAGCTGCCGAGAGAGGTGTTGGTTGCGGAACGAATTGTGCCCGACGGATCAGTTGAGAAGGGGAAGCAACTTGAGTTTGTAGTATCTTTCTGTTTGGAGATCTGCATAATTATGCTAAAAAGGATGTAGGCACTTGAGAGTATGGCATCATCTTTACCAGATAATGTCATTGCTTTCACTAATGAGAAAGTGGTCGGGAAGATTACTTCATTCACAAGGACCATTCCTAGCAAAGTGCCTAATTCCTGGAAGGATCGCTTCTGATGGTGCAAGGGAGAATTGATGGAGCTGTTAGGCCTTTCATGATGAATTCCATCGATGATGGCCGTGGCACTACAAATCAGATATTGAGAAGTTTGGGCCTAGCTTGGAGGATGTGGAAGTGTGTATCAGGGTATTGAACAAAGGCTTGCTGCAATTCAGGACAGAAAAGGAAGTTGTGGCTAAGACAGATGGGAAGATGCTGAATTACATGTTTGACAAGTATATTCAGTATCAAAACAAAAAGAATATGTAGATATTACAGCTGGTGTGTCTTTCTTCTTCTATTTTTCATGTTCCCAGATATAATTGTAAAACTTTAAAGTTATTGGTTTTGAAACCATTACTTTAAGTTATGTGGAACGATTCTATTAGTTAAGTGACAAATGTGTATAAGTTTGAATATGGACCCGGATGCATGTCACTTGAAGAGGAATTAGAGGGGGATGATTTCTAGATGTTATCTTTACTTTTTGTTTATGTTCCAGTTCAGTTGAGTTTCCCATTTTTATTTTCCCTTCTACATTCTATAAGTAGAAGAAGAACCTTCGGGTTAATGATCAAAATTTTTAAGCAACATTCTCGTGTTCTAGACTTTGTCTTTGAAACCTCTTATAGCTATTTGAAGCAAAGGAATAGAAAGGAGCAAATTTCTGGAGAAATTTCAGTCACGGTGCATTCTATTTCTAGCTTTGTCTTGGATCTACTTATAAACTTTGTGTTGTTCTAGATCTAGATCTAAAAGTTGCCTTTGCTTATAATTATGCGTGTTAATATTTATCGGTTATGTCTATGTGCATGCAATCAACTCTCGTTATCTATTGATTGGGTTGCACATCTTCCCTCTTTCTTCCCCGTGTTTATATTATTTCCTTTTTCTTTAGATATTTCCTTTCTTTAAACAACTACTTACTTGTTGCAAAACTATACAAAACCTATGGTTCATGACCTACATGGTTAAAGTAAAATTCCTAAATAGATACTAGCATAATTTATTGAAAAATCATACACGGGAGCCTCACCGGTAAATGAAGGAGATTTATCTCATGACTTCCTAGGTTTTCAGCTATGAAGGAAATCTAGCCAACACATACACACCATCTGCAGTGGTGTTTTACACAATGGGAAGTAGTTAAAGGTTGGTGGATGAAACCGCAGACGCTTATCTCTATACTTATTTTATTACATTGGCGTGAGATCACCCGAAAAAATTGAATATCGACATCATCTTTAGGATCCTTTCTACACCCTTTTTACTCATCACGAATCAGATGCACATGTTCCTTTTTTACACTTTTTCATTTTACATACTTTCCTTAATTATTTTTACATATTTTAATCATATACATGCGTATTTGAATACTTGTTGACTTATTTTTGTAGGTCCTGTTCATATGAGAAGTGGTAGTCAACATCACCACAACACCAACAACAACAACAACATCACACACATCAACATCAACAACAGGTACATCATAACAACTACACATGCGTTTTCCACCCTAGGTTCATTTTCATCACTTTTGCACTTTCTCCTCCTTAGCATCCACACTTCACATTTTTATCACTCCACACTTTTTCTAGTCCCTCAACATGTTTTCTACATCGATCTACATGGATATCAAGTATGCATATCTATCTACTTTATGTTACCAAGATTTCCACTTACCAACATAAAGTAGGGGAAAATGTAGACACAAAATCACGCACTTTGGGTAATTATCTAGTCCTGATTACATACTACTATTCATATGATTCCTAAGTAAGAATGGTATTAATTAACCCATGTCTTTATCCATATTTCTTTTCTTTCTGTCGTTACTTTTAGTCTTTCACCCTTAATTTCTTCGTCTGCCTTTTCACTCTTCGACATTTGTCATCCTGGACACCAGGACCCATTCCAGATGCCGACGCCAAATGCCATCATCCAATCTGAGCGCCCCTATTCTCTTTGTACTTTACTCATAATTTTTGGGTCCTTTTTAGCCATTTGAGCTTCTTATCTTTTTGATAGTTAGCCATTTCGAGGTTAATTATGAAATCCAAGCAAGGGAATCATATAAATATAAAGTTATGTGATCATAATAAGGGACCAAGCACTAAGCATCTACTATCTCCACCTAAGGTTGCATCCATCAAGGCATCTAAGAGCTCCATTGCATCCATCTAGCTCCATCACAAGGGACACAAGGGTTGGTTCATCTACATACACTTCATAGGAGGGAAGTTCATTTTATTCCATGCACACATTTACTACATTTCTTTACATCTAGCTACTTGCTCGCTATCCAAGTGTGACTGACACAAGAGAAACCTAGGGCATAATTCCACACACACACAAATACATTGGTTCTGAAATGTATGTAGTGCAATGCTCAATTATAAGTCCACCATTGTGGCGGCTGAGGATAGTCTGACCCCTCATTCTGCATCTTTCTTTTTTGGGATTTGATGTCTATTTGAGGGTTTTGTAGGTCTATTCTTCATTGCAAGTTTCCGGTGACTCTAGCGATCCTTGTGCAAATCCATAGCGACAAAAGGTGAGCATCATGAACACCTTGAAACCCTAATAATTTGGGTTTCTAAGAATTTCTGCAGACCTAGTCACCTAGAATTAGTACATGGGCACCCATGTGCACCCCTATCCATCCCCAGATGCCCATGTCTAGTCTATTCCTCCAGATCTACATTTTTCTAGGTCTTTGTGTGACGCTTCTGCCATTCTATTCACTTGGTTAGCACCTTGGTACACTCTATATTTAATTGCGAATCAGCTAAGTACCTTTTTCTCCTCTTTATACTTAGGGTTTTATAATTTATTGTCTAGCTTGCTTTGTTATATTTTTGTATTTCATTATTACATTCATTTACTGCTACTATAACATCAGGTTAGGCTTAAATTTTAATTTTTAGATTAATCAAGATGGACATTTTAAAAAAGGAATATGGTAAAAGGATTATGAGCACAGTAGATGGAAATTATGAACCAGGGCCTATCATGAAATTTGGATCTATGCTCTAGCTTTATAGAGAAGCTGTGAACACCTTAAAGCACTCCGCATTGTCGGGGATGAAGAAATTTAATAAGATCTTGATGACTATCTACACTATGAGGTGTTCATCCCTAAAATATTCTTGGACGCTCTTAAAGATGATCATAGCCTTAAACCTCATCATGAGAATCAAATCGACATGGTGGAGTATGATTAGAAGATATAATAGTTGAGCCTCCATTCATCAACTCATTTTGGATCGAGGCACAACTCGTTAATGGAACGATGAATTCAAGTGAGGATGATTCGTGTTATACAAATGTAAGATCCAATGCTTTCCAAATAATCCACCGACAATGAAGAAGTGCAAGGAATCCATCCTTCACCTTGGACTCAAGATGATGAATGCAAGGTATTCATGGATAATTTTCTTTCCAATTTTGACTTTTCAAGTGATGAGGAAATGTTGAATGATGGGATAGAGGCAATTGAAGAATAAAATTCTCTTCCCGATTTAATTATAGATGAGCATATGAAAGAGGAAAATTTCTTTCTTGAAGACAAGGAAAATAAGTGATTTGAGCATAACCTCTTTGGGGAGTTGTCTCCACCTTTCTCAACCATGGAGTGAAATGTTGATCATCATGGTGAATATGAAGTATTTCATTTTCCATATGATCAAGAGGATTTAATAATGGATGATCAAGATAAAGTTGAAAATTATTCCCATATTTCTGCTCCAACATGGTCCTATGCTTCCCATCAAGGGGATGATGAAATGGATTTTGATCTCGAAGGAGTGCCCTTCCCACAAAGCATGGATCTCTTCTCCTTGTCAAAAAATATTGAAAACCAAGCATGCCCATTAATACAAGAAGAATAGATTTAGAGGAAAAGAAATGTGGAGACAAAGAGAAAAGAGGTTTCGAGATGAATTTTGGCCATGTGTAGATTAGATTCTCAACCATCTCCTGTAGGCACAATGTAATGGTTCTTCCAAAGAAGGAGAAGATGAGTATATGGCATAAATTGGAAGTGTTATCACCGTAAGACATCTTGAAGGCTGTGGAAGAAATTGAAGACCCTCAACTTAGTCTTGATATCTTGAAATGTGAGATAGGTATGAGTCAATTTGTGCTTCTCATTTTGATACACAAATGTTTGATGGCATTGTAGATAAGATGGATGAGATTGATGTCTTCCTAATGCCTCTCCGCCGATGAGAACGAATGTGAAGAGATGTATTTCTCTTTCATGCTTTGCAAAGAATATCATGAATGTGAAAGGAACGAGATTCTTGAATCCAATTTGGATATTCTCAACCTTGAAGATAATATATCTTTCATGGAGGAAGATAGTAGGGAAAATGATGAGATGATTTGTAGTGAAGAGAATGGTTCAAGACAGGTGAAAATTTTTAGGAGTCCTATGAGTGTATTCAAGATCAACTTATTCCCACCACCTTTGGATACTCTACCAATGGAGAACAATAATTCATATTGCAAATCACACTCAAGGGTGAAGAATGCTTCTATGATAAAATTGAGTGTTTTAATTTTGAAAATGATACCAAAATGGACTTTGAGTGGATAGATAGTGATGACAATTTCTCCTAGAAAACAAAGCAAGAATGTGCATGACTCTTGAAAAATAATTCAAAATCAAGCTCCGATTTTTCTTGAACATATTTCCATGCTGCAACAATTTCTCAAAGATGATGAAAAATTTAGCCCAGTGATGTGGACTCTATTTTTGAAATCAATTGCTCAGAGCAACAAAGTGAGATATTAAAAGAAGCTATTGAATGGGAAGAAAATCTATTTTTCTAACTCCCTCTAAGTGCTTCACCGATTTAATTTATGTTTCCATACTGCAATTCAAGGATGAAGAATTTTTCTATGAAAAGATCAAGTTTCCCACTCTTGAAGACATGGAGAAATGGTTTCTCATGATCGCATGAAATCTTGTGGAAGCCGCAAGGTGTGAGAGTTTCAAAAATGTAATGAAGTGTTCATTGGATGTAAGAACATTCTTTGTGCAATTTGAGTAAGAAGGCGGAATATTGATGTATCTTATACTTCTCAATCTATGCAAATTCATCACAGGAGCATGGTATGATCAGATAGTGAATTTTGTGCTTCAAAGATCACATTTTAGTCCATTGTTCCATAGTGGCATATACTTTTCCCAACCCATTTCTAGGTATGTGTATACTCTTTCCCCACATCTATAAATATCCCTCCCTTGTACATATTTTCCCTTTCTATTGTGCGTGTTTCTCTTTTCAGTGTATTTCCCTTTTTTATGTTGTGTGTGTGTGTGTGTGTGTGTGTGTGTGTGTGTGTGTGTGTGTGTGTAGAATAAATGACTCCATAAGCCCAATGGATAAGGCACTTTGGTCCATGAAGTGAATTGATATTGTGGGATTCCCGAATGGTATGTCCTCATTGTGCTTGATCCACAACATGTCCCCAATATAGAGCCAATTGTTTTCATACAAATGTACGACATGAAAATTTCCAATTTTCAAGCATGACAATAGACCCCATAGTAAAAAAAATTATTGTAAGCCCTCCTGAGCACCCCTTCAAGTCAATCCATCCTCTATATCGGGCTTATCCTACCATTACAAGTAGTACTTTATAGTTTTTCAACCTTGTCCATAGGTTATTTATGCAAAAATGTTCATTCAAGTGCTTATGAGATGGTACTTTGTAAGGAAGATTTTCAAGAGGCTTAGGAATGGCTATTTTTAGCCTTTCTAAGGCATGGTGCACACCCATCAGAGTGGATTTGAAGGCATAAATTCATCAGGGATTAGTATTAAGTATCTAGGAACATTTTATAAATAATTTTGGAATATTTTAGAAATTTTCAGAGGTTTAGGGACAAGTTCAGTGAAAGTGAGTTTTTGGAGGTGAAGGAGCTTGCAGTTCAAATCAACACCTAAGCTTCAAGAAGTGATTCCAAGAGATCCATGATTAGTTTGAGGTCAATGAAAATATCATTACAATGAAAATATCATTGGAAAGTTATTTCAGTTCTCTAAGTGATGGTGGTCTCAGGTTCTTCACAAGACAAACATTTCTTCCCACAACTGGTTTTTGTATGCACACCATGTGGTCCCAAGAAAAATGATATTTTTAGGGATTTTTAGGCAATATAAAGACATGAGAAAATACCATCCTTCTCAAAATGATATTTCTAGTCAAAACAATATAAATAAGTTCTTTAAAAGACCTCAAGATGCTCAATATATGGCTCCGTCAAGTTGCTCTCGAAGGTACGTTCTCGAGACTTAATCATTTTTCTGGGTGAACACATGTCACTCCCAAGTCTGAGCACAATTTTTTGTCCCAAATATCCCATAACCTTGGGAAATTTGGGACAAAAAATTCACCCAACCCCAAGATATACCCCTGGATCATCGTGTGACCCAGTTGAGCTCAAATAGATTAGTCAAGCCCTCTTGCACTAATCTTAAGCACTCTCCATCGTCAAATCCCAGAATGCCACTTGTCCTCACCGGAGCGCAGGCACATTTTCTTGAAAAAAATTTCCCGTCCCCATGGGAAATATGGGACACAAAAATTTTCCAATCCTACCCCTTGTTCTCGGTCCCCCATATGACCTAGTGTCGGCCCTCAGTGCTTATTGCTCATTCTCTCTCTCTCTCTCTCCCCTCCACCGCCAATGTCCATTGGCCGCCGCCAAGATAAAGTTGATGCATATTTTTTTACACCATGTGCTCCGTCCTGTGGGATATTTGGTACACAAAAATGTACCTAAGCCCATGAATATTCAAAAATCCATATTTCATAAAAAAGCTAATTGTCTTATTGCTTCCTCTTTGTGCATTCGTGAAACTCACCTTGGAAGACCTATAAACAACCTTTTCTCTTCTCCATTTGTTCATTGCTTATTCATTCCTCCATGTTCATGGATTCAAAACACCATGAAATCTACAAATTCTATAGACACCATGCCCAATTTTTTCCGAGAATAACTTCATAACCAAAATCATGAAAAAATCGTATCTCATAATCCAATGCACGGATTGAAGTGAGATTTTTTAGAAACTTCTTCATTTTCAGAGGCCTTCAAGAATAAATTTATGGCATATAAAAATATTCCCTGGATATTTAATGGTAACAAAACCCCAATTTTTGTGTTGGCTTTCGTTCCTTTAATTTCCCATCACTCTGGTGGATAGATCAAGCTAAAAATGTGAACATGGAGTCTAGGAAAAATCCTATCCTAATGAATTTGGTTTCATCAAAATCCAAGGTGGGAAATAACACTGTCAAAATCTCAGTGAATCCATTAATGGCTACCGTGGTATTTTTTTCTGAAAGTGTCACCAGAAAAAAAAAATCATTTTTTATTTCCAAGCATTTTGGTGGGCGAAACATAATGAAATTTGGAGCACAAGATCGCGACAAAGAGTCAAATCTAAAAATATTGTTCTCATCGCAAACCAAGCCATTTTTGTCACTTACTAAAAATATCATATTCTATGCTCCTCCACATACTAAAAATAGTAAGTTCCTTGAATTTCAAGTATGGATCACCCGAACAATAAAAAAAGATACAAAATAAAAGACAAGGTAAAAATGGAAATTTTCCAAAATAAGCGTGTCTGGAAAAAACAACCTTCCAAAAATTGAAATTTACTAAAAATAGAAATAAATCATCAATAGAAGTGGATGGAGTATGATAGAAGGTTCATAAGGTGAAATTGGAGCAAAATAGGTGATATGTCCCAAAATAGTAGGTCCCTTCCTACCGCTAAAAATAAAAATCCTTTATTTTGGGTGTAGAAAATCGCAGATGGCTCGTTTTCACTCATCTTCCCACTTTTGAACTCTCCACATGGTGAAAAGATGATCTCATATCTCAAACATATAAATTAATCCTCATATGGACTTGAAATTATCATCACCTCATCAAGATGAGCTGGTTGAAGTGAGAGGGTTAAGCTGTCTAAGCTGAGCCCAGTAAGATGGGTGAGTTCGTTGTGACAAGATGGTTAGATAATTGGGTGGATTGAAGTAAGTTGAGATGGGATGGAATTAGTGAGTTCGAAGTGGGTTGGTTTTAGGGGTCATATATGTTATGAAATCATCCTCTTTTATGAAGATGCCTATGCTTTGAGCTAGGCCAAACAAGGTGGGTGAGCTTGTAAACCAAACGAGTTTTGGAAATCTCGATGAGATGGTTAGAGTGAGCTCAGTAAGATTGATGATCCCAGTGATCTAAGGGAGTTGATCAATCAAGCATAAAGGGAATCATGATAAGTAATGTCTACGGTCATCTTGAGATCACATAAAGGGATCTCCCAACAACGTTTCTAATTCTAAACACTCATTCGACAACCCGAAGTGTTTGTGCATCATGCAAAAGGAGGATATTGTGATCATCATCGAAAATTTCTTCATCACAGGAGATTATTCATCATATATTACAACCTACCCCTTCTTCTCTCTTTATTCCTTGATTTCAAAAATCTACTTCGGGTTAGAAATAAGAGAACAAAGAACATAATATTCCTCCTCCTTTTCAAGTTCTTTCTCCCGGTGTGAATCCCGAGCCGTGGAATCAGCACAAGTTTCTAAAATAATATTCCCTTCATCCAACAAGGACTCTCCCCAACTCTAATACTGATCAATAATTCCTCTCCTTTCAACCTATCCATCAGATGAGCCTTCTTTAAGGCCTCATCTTCCATTCCTTCACTCCCATTCCTAGGGTATTCGTGCTCTAACACAATTTATTTAAGAGGTCGATCACACTCCTTCACAAAAGAGGTATCCCCTTTTCCTTGACAATCCATATTATTATTGTTTTTTTAACCAAGAAGATTTTTCCTTAAAAGATCTTAAAATCTAAGCTCTCTTTTATGAGATTAAAGCACCATTAATGGATCTAAAAATTCGATTCAATAAACATGAAATATAAAGATATACTAAAATCAAACTCCACACTAAAATATTATTATTAATGAAATCATACAATAACTCAACCTCGCTCTCTTACAAATTACTCCTTTATATAGGAGTAGATGAATACCAATCTTCAAAACAAATTTTGTTCCATACTCCTGAATGGATAAATAAACCAACAACATTAATAATAACAAAACAATACTATTGTTTTATTATTATAAAAAACCATCTTAATTTACCTTTTTAAATTTTACCACTAACTTTTACAAATTACAAAGCATAAGCATAAAACCATATGAGAAGCACTAAACCATATAATTCCTAACATTCCCCCTTAGTGCAAACATGGGAAAACATGTCTGTATACTGCAATATGCCGCTTCGTAGCTTTCTCATGATTTGGATGGTTTTAAGGACAATACCAATAACCTCTGATGGTTTTCCCAGTGGTTTACCAACAACCACAACTATAGATAGTTTTTCTAGTGGATTACTAACAACCACAACTATAGATGGTTTTCTAGTGGATCCAACAACCACAATATCATGATGTTGCAGTACATTTCTCATCTCTCATCATTTCTCTCTTCAGGAGATTACATATCAGAATCTATGATAGTGCATAAATTTATTCACCCACACAAAACTGAAACAATGTGTCATTTCCCCACAATGTGAAGTTTCCATAACACAACACAAAGAAATCTGAAATCAACACACCATGATGAAAGTAAAAAAGACACACACACACACACACACATGTCACCAAACCAGTGATGCGGCCTCGTCGTAGGTGACTGACAAGAGGTTGTTAATTGGCCTCTAACCTTTGATGCCTCTCGACCTCCGTGTCATGCTGCTAAATCAGCCCAAATTATCTTTGAGGCTCATGATGCAAATATTGTTGATCTTCATGATGAAGAAGCTCTAAATCTGACAAAAAAACCAACCTTTGATGTTTTGACGATAACTTGAGAACCATAAATCCATTTTACAAACCGTAAAATGTGTCAGAAATATGGTTTCAAGATATTTCTAGTGGTTCTAAGAATCACTGGTGATTTCTAAGGAATAACTAGCAAAAAATAAAAATCATTGGTTATCTTCCCTAATCATTGCAATTGCAAGTTATGGTCCGTAATCGTTGGCGATTTATGTGCAAAGAATTTCAACGAACTTTAGAGATTCCCGTACACAAAAATTACTTCTAGTAGCTCCTAAAATGGTCACTCTGATCATGCAAATCAATGCAAATTCTAAATGCTCATACCACACTTAGAGGAGGAAGAGACCATCATATTTTCTGTAGAGAAATTTTCTAATCTAAAAACTAATGACTGATCGCACACCAAAAATAATATTTCTCATTTACGGGAAAAAAAGAACATAGCTCTGCCTCTTCACCGATATCAAACCTCTATTAAAAGCAAAAAAATAATACCTCTCTGATACCAAATGAAATTTAATCTCTCTTTTATGATATTAAAGCACCATTAATGGATCTAAAAAATTTAGATTCAATACACAGAAATATAGAGATATACTAAACTCAAACTCCACACTGAAATATTATTATTACTGTAATCATAGAACAACTCAACCTGCTCTATTGCAAATTAATCCATTATATTGGAGTGGAGGAATAACAATATCCATAACAAATTTTGTTCCATACTCCCGAATGGATTAACAAACCAACAACATTAATAATAATAAAACAATACTAAATTTACCTTTATTATAACAAACCATCTAAATTTACCTTTTTAACTTTTACTACTAGCTTTTACAAATTACAAGTCATAACCATAAAATCATATGAGAAGCACTAAACCATATAATTCCTAATGATTCGGTATCATGGCCTATAACTTTGCATTTTATACAAAACAAGGGATAAGGTTCATATTCAATCCTTTGATCTCAATCACCTAAATTTGACTACAAATGAATCACCAAAGGAAGAGCACACCCATGTTAAACATTGACACAAAACCTAGCATGGTTCAACTTCTTTCTTTCTTTTGTAACCAAGTCAACTGCAATCAAGTTGCCTATAACTTTAGCTATACTGAAACTATTTCTTCCTCACAAAATTCCAATGGAAGCCTTAGAAGTCTAACACACACAAGGGATTTCTCGAAAAATACAATAATGGGTTAAATCCTAGCCTCCATTTCTAGATGAATAGGAAATATTTTCCTATAAACCATGTTCCTTCAAGAAGGATTCTAATGATGGTTTCCTTATTCGTAAGCTTGATCAAGAAAAACCATTCATATAAGATACAATCTCCAAAGTGAACCCTTAGTTGTCATTTTTATTTTTCCAAATCTCTAAACCATTCAATATTTGGTCGAATTCCCATAAATCTCCCAACAAGAGCATTTTCCATTCTTAAACTTTCATGATCCATAATATTCTCTGGAATATTTAAGCTCAAAACTTGTCCTTTCGTAATGGGTTTTAGAACCCGAGACTCTAACCACAAGAAGTCATGCCTTTTACCGACCAGTTTGTTTGCCTAAGACTTAGAGGCCATATCATAATTTGAGAAATCAAAAGATAATACACATGGATGGAACAATGAGTGGGAAACTTGAATGGATCAACGAACGGAAACCAGTTCAACTATCAAGTTTGGGAATGGAAACATTACTTCAAGATCACATTTGTTGAGTAAGCAACGCCATTTATTAGAAATTGAATAAGTAGAGGTAAAAAACAACATTATGTATATTCTTAAATACCCTTGGAATGAGCGTGTTATACCACATTTTTAATAAGTGAAACTTTTATATTTTTGTCACCTCCCATTTTATTTTTTAGAACCTTTATGATGTAATAAGCGGTTTGGTACATGAATAGTACATTATATTGTTGTTTTGCTACAATTTTTAAATAATAATTTATTTATTCAATATATATAATATCAATTTAATTTTAATATTATTTAATTAGTTATATAACAATCTATTGAAAATATTTTGCATGAAAATATTCTTGAAGAATTATGAATCTTTCTCTAAATATTCTATAGAAGGGGAATGCTTTTAAACATCATTAAACCTATTAAATAGAGATCTTACAATTAATTTGATAATATATATTAAATAAAAAATATGTCATGGATATCCAATCTAGATATGAAGGAAATAATGTTCATATTCTTCATAATTGTGCATATTTTACTCTTGGCGAGCTAAGGGCCCGGGTAATGTGCACTTTCTTGGACACGTGAGATATACCGTAAGGCAAGGGTCCCATGGAGGGGGTTGTTGCTCCTATTTTTATTCAATGGTGGTCCCATGACAAAATAAATTTAGGGAAACATGAATTTTTTTCTAAAAACAAGGAGCACCATTTTTAAGGAGGATATTTTAAGGGCATGGTCACATAGAGGGCTACAACTCCTATTTTCTTGTTGCAGGAGGTCTCGTGATTATTTTTGCAACTAGCTACAGGAAAAAACAAAATCTAAGCTTGAAAAATAGAGCTCCACATTTTTTTCCTCCTAAACTTAAGAGGTGGCTGGAGAGGGGGGGCTAACAATTTCCTTCTACAGTTTAGGGTGTTTGTTTTCATCTAGCAACAAACATGCATTCCCACCACTATTTTTAGGTCAATTTGGGGGAAATAATCATTATATACCTGCAAATTGTCATTATTTATTAGCAAAAATTATTGAGAAAAATAATCAAATTCATGGGACCTTTAAACAACTAAAATGCTACTAAATTCTCTCAGTAGCACCCACTGAGATATTTATGGAGCCCCCACTCCATGGGACCATGCCCTAAGGAGATGGTAAAAGGGGGGCTAAAAGTTTCCCCACCCACTTCTATTTTGTAGGAACATATTATGCCAAATGTCAATTTATAAATGAGCAGATTTGATTTAGAATTTTATTGCAAATTAAAATATAACATTTTTAAATATCTTCCCTAAAAAATGCAAAGATACTCTCATAATAACTTGTATACCATGTGACCAACGATCAAATTTGAATGGCTCCCCATATTTTAATTTGATGGGTTAGGTCAAACTTTACCCTTAGTAAATGATAGATTAAACAACACATTACCCTTCAATAGAAAAATAAAAATGTTAATTTCCTTTCAATATATATTTATTTAATTTAAATAAAATAAATATGAAAAAGTCAAAATTATTAAATATACAACATCTAAAAATAATTTTAAATTTATTTAAACTAAATAATCAAGATTCAAAACAGGGATCCGGGAGCCGATCCATGTTTTTTGTAAATGCCCCATCCGGGACACAAAGAAATCCAAACCTGGTATAGCAAAAATTTAGGGTGAATTTTTTTTTTAAGGTGATTACTAACAATACTAAAACTAATGATACAAAACTTGACTTCCGAAATTATTTATTTTAAACTAAATTGATCAACCCAATCTCTCAACCACTAGCCCGAAAACAAACTTCATTTAATTAATTAATATTAGATTTATTAGGGACACCCTAAAATGAGGCTTCACTCCTTTTTAGTTATTTAGATTCTCCCCTTGTATTTTAATTACCCACATGCACACCTCTTAAACTTTATTTTCCATTCACATTTAAAAACACTTGGCTCCAAAAGAATGTAGGATTGATTGTGAGCCATAGGATAAAAGCTATCTCAGCCCTAGATCTAAGTTGCCCTAAAAATGCCCTAAATTTTCCTTATCCTCTCCTTTTACCTTCATTTGAATTTCTTCTTTACTTCCCCTCTCTTTCTTATCATTCTTTTTCTCAGTTTTTTTTTTTTTAGCTCTTGAATGTGCAGGTTGTTGGATTCAAGAAGATTTCCAAGGGAAAAATTACTTTTGTCTTGTTGATTTATAACAAACAAACCCCAAAACATCTGTATTTGATTCATATATTAGTAAGTATGATTGGGGTTGGGGTTTCAATGAGAGGGTGGGGGCGGCGGATCTGAGCACTGAGTGGGAGAGGGCAGCGTGGGAGTGTGGAGGACCGGTTGAGAGGGGGCGGAGCAGGGTAGCTAGGTTAGGGGCGGCAGGGGTGCAGCAGCGGCCGGGGAGGTCAGCGGGGACAGTCGGCATGGGGCCGGGACAAGTGGCTGTGGAGGGAGGAGCCGCGCAGGTGAGAGGAGGAGGTGTGCGGGGGCAAGCGGCGCCAAGGAGGGAATGCGGGGTGCAGCGGTTGGGGAGGCGATCAATCGGGGGGGGGCCAACCCTCCCCCATACAACTTTTTTTTTTTGTTTAAATTTGTTTTGTTTTTTATTTATTTATTTATTTTTCTAGTTTTATAATATATATATATATATATATATATATATATATATATATATAATATATATATATATATATATATATATATATATATATATATATATATATATATAACTAACAACTATAATGATTTTACAATATAAAGAATAAATATAGAATACAATGCATTTATATTATAATCTACAGATCCTAACCCATTTACTAAGTACGTTATATTTGTAAAATATTATATAAATGTAATAACTCAACATTTTTTTTTTATTTTTTTAACAGTAACATAATCTATTTTAAAATATGAATGCTAAGAATTAATATGGAGGAATATAACTATTTTTATACCCAAAATTTCTAGGCAACTGGATTTAAATGAATTTTAGTTATATTATGAAATATAACTATACTTGATTTTAATATTTACAAACTGAAGCAAGATTGGTTTGGTTTGTATAATGCAGATTCTATTTTGTCTCTTTTTCCCTTTTTCTTTTTTTTTTTTGATTTAGACAATCCAGAAATTTGTCAATATATGAAGGTATTGAAATGAATTTCTAACTTGAAGCAAGAAAACAAGCAAAGGGTTACCATTACTAACCATGTTTAACGGTAAACAACTTTCCCCCTTATAGTAAGAGAGATCTCTACATTATAATACATTTCTTGACAAAAGGGAGATCTACTTCATGAAGGAATCTTTCATTTTAACAAGGCATACAAGGTATTTCATTCCATATTAAAAGCTAAAATCTGAATAATATAGATGTATATATTCCTTTCAAAACAATCATGATGAGCATCACTATTAATGCAACAAGACTCATCAGCTTATGGAAAGTAACAAGTTTTACAAAGAAGTTCAACTTTCAACCATATTCAAGAGTGGAATAAATACAAATTTGAGAACACACGTGCTTCCATGAACTATACATATATTCCACATGAAAGACTTGCAAAAGAGCTCACTACAATATTTTACAAGGAACATAAGTTTATCAAGAGCTACAATTTTCTAAACAAGAGAGGGTCATAAAGGACCATGCCACCAAAGACACTCCAGCACACCTCAAGGACAAGGCTCCAATCTTCGAATGCTTTACAAGGATTCAACTTCAAGAGAACAAGGCTTGTTTAACCTCCCAACCTTCAGGCATCATTACATGCCTTTCCAAGGGTTGGAAGACATGCTAGCCTCCCCCAAGCCCAAGGGAGAGAGAGCTAGCTTCCACAACTTTGAGCACAAGATCTTAAGGGAGACAAACACCACAATACACTCACAAACAAGACCAAACCATGCACGAAGGAAAAACACAACATTGAACAATAAAAGAAGAGAGGAGAAACCATATTCATCCTCTAAATTTGGGGAAGAGTAGATGAGATACCCGAAAAGTGACATAAGGTGTGATCTACAAAAGAATGCACACATCAAACTTCCTTCTCCACCTTATTTCTCCAAAGTCAACAAGATCCTCCTTATTACTCCTTCCATTCACCAAAATCCTTCTTGGGAGGATTTTCAAACCCTTTGGGTTTCCTCTCCAAGAATGGGAAAGGGGTTCAAACCAAATGAACCCCTTACCCACCTCAAACCATATGAGGGGAGTAAAGAAACCGACATGGCTTGCCCATCAAGCCATGGGGTTTGAGAGGGAAAATCCCTCTCTCTTCCCCCAAATAACTCAAACATCCATCAATCCATATGATGGATGGAGTAAAACAATGCACAAATATAATCAAGCAACAAACCATACAAGCAACTAAACAAATAAATCAACTATGAGCAAGCTAAGATTTAATAAAGGAACATACCACATAAATGAGCTCAAGAGGTTACCTCTAATAGCTCTCCAAAACAAGATTTTGCAACTTTCTTCCTCAAGCAATCCTCAAGCTCCAAACTTCTCAAGCACCAAGCCAAAAACTCCAAGAAAAGAAGAACCAACCAAAAAGAAGAAGTCCCTCACCATTCCCATGGATGGGAATTTGAAGAGGAGAAAGCAAGTATCCTCACAAATGAGGGGGTGACATGTGTCACCCCTCTCCCTCAACAAGGTCAAAGATGCCAAAACAAAAGAGAGAAAGGGTGAAATTATCTTTTTGCCCTCTTCTCCCAAATTCCCTAAAATGTTAGCAAGACAAAATAAGAGCAACTTTTGATAAACACTCCAATCCACATCCCTTACATGGATGTGACCAAACAAGGGTAAAAAGGGAGGGAAAACTCCCTCAAGCCTTGAAAATAAGCCCCCCTACCCATTAGGTAGGGTCCAAGGGCTCATTTTTGTGTTGGGGGAACTCCCAAGCTACAAAGGGGTCCCCAAAAATGCCCAAAATACCCTAATTTCGGGTTTTGCATTTTTGGCACAAGGGTAGAGGGTGTGGGGACCACCCAAGGGTCTCACATGTGACCCTAAACCCTTGTGATTAAGTGACACATTAAACATAATCAACAATTTAAAAGAAAGAGGAGTTATTAACTCCCAAAACATGTTTACATCATAACCAACTACCCTAACCAAAATTAATAATTCAAAGCACAATACATTACATACATTGGGGTCACTCATAGTGCCCAAAATAATAATCACCTATACTAAGGCTTCACACAAAGAACATGGCTAGGACTCAGCCCGTGGGCTGCTTGTGCAAGATTGTGTAGCTAGTCTGAATCCCACGTTCTCCTATGACCTGTCACCTGCACACTCATTGCACACATTAACCGCATCTGTCCAATACAAGAGTAAACTAGCTGCTTACTAAGCGAATAGATTCAAACATGTAAATTAATGATATCACCATCATCAATGTGGAATGCACAATCTCACACAATTCGTCGTATGTTAGGTATTACAATACATATCATGTCATATCACCATGTCATCATGTATCCTCATCAGCAAAACAAATACGTTACAAAATCATGGTATGTGACTAACTAATTATCCAACATGTATCAATTTGACCTAAATCACATAGAAAAGTGTTAGTGTCCACAATATCAAATAAAAGGTGTCAAACTACTAATTTAGTTAAATTAGCGTTACGCACTCCAAATCACCATACGTGTTCATAAAGGCAAACCAACATATCCAAAATCCATAACTGTGGTTTAAGAATTCAGCAGATCATAGAGGCTAGAAAAAGTGGGCACTACATTTTTACCCTATCTAAAAAAATAATTACACAAGTTATAAGTTTGACAAATCCTTGTAACAAAGTTGGCCATAGAAGGAGTTGGAATTAAATAGAAAGGGGAAAAAAAAAAAAAAGCTTTAGAAATCAAATAAGGAAACATCCGTCCAAGGCGTCCCAAAGTCTCGTGAGTAGCTTTTCTCAAGAACCGATCAAAGAAAATCTGGAAAATCCTGTGAAGGTATTAATGGTGGTGAACGAGCAAGAAGGCTCTGTGAAGGTTAATATAGTCCCTACTGAACAATTCGAGATTGATAATCTGATGTGTATCACTGAGGAAACTTCAAACAAGGAGTGTTCTGCTCCTAAAGAACCATTGCAGAAAAACTCTCCTAGGGGAGTTGGTAATTCTGTAGAAGATTTACTTCCTTGTTTCAGCAATATATCAGCGATTTCACCTACTTGCTTCAGCACCAGGACAGCTGATATACACACATCGGACAGGACTCAGAAAGAATGTGAAGAGGGTGAAGTCACGCCCAACTTGGATGAGGAGGATCCAGATTCGGGATTCACAAAGGTTATTTCAAAAAAGAAAAAAAGAATGAAAGGCTTTGAATTGATCCCAGAATCACTTTACAGTGATAAAAAAAAAAGATAACTGGGACACCTCCACATCCAGAACAACTAGATCTTCTGCTAAACGAATAGTGGACTTTGGAGGAAGTACAAAAAGAGGAAGACCCTCTAAAAAGGCTCTAAGATCTAAGAGAACGGAGAGGGACATTGCAGATGGAGTTCAGCGCCAGTTGAACCATCAGACAGTTCCAACCACCAAATATTCCAAATGAAGATTATTTCATGGAACATACGAGGCCTAAATGGAAACTCCAAACAAAGAACCATCAAGGAGTTAAGGGACTCTAGTAATCCTAATATTCTGATTTTGCAAGAAACTAAAATGAAAGCTAGGACCCTTGAAACTATTAAAAAGAGTTTCTGGGATATCGCTGAAATGGCGGCTGTTGACTCCCAGGGAGCTTCTGGTGGACTGGCTACTTTTTGGGATAAAAGACATTGTACTGGTATGGTTCTTAATGCTAGTATTAATCATCTTGCTATCAAATTTGTTGTTGTTGAGAATAATGATGAATGGATCCTTTCTAACATATATGCCCCTAATACGGTTAGTGGTAGAAGGAAGCTTTGGGCTGACCTTAAAACTTTTAGAAAACAACATGGTTCTGCTAATTGGCTTATTATGGGGGACTTCAATTCTCCACTAAACCCAGGAGAAAAGTTTGGAGGTTCCTCCAACTTTTCTATTGGTATGGAGGATTTTGCTGATTTTATAGCTGAGCATAACCTCTTTGATGTGGATCTTCATGGGAATAAGTACACCTGGAATAATAGAAGGTTGGGGAAAGAGTTTATTCAGGTAAGATTGGATAGGGCATTAATTTCAGCAAGTTGGATTCTCAGTCAAGACTTTCACCTCTCCTCCTTGCCCAGAGTTGGATCGGATCACAATCCGATTGCTCTAAATCTTCTCAATTGGACTAAACCCACCAGAAGCTCTTTCAAATTTGAAAAGATGTGGATGGAACATGACAATATATATGACAAGATAAAAGAATGGTGGGAATGGAATGGAGAAGGCACTGCTCAATATAGATTGGTCCAAAAGCTCAAAAATGTGAAAAAGCAAGTCAAAATCTGGAACAAAAGAGTCTTTGGTAATGTTTTCGAGGAAAAAAAAAGTTAAAACAAAAACTTCAGGAGCTGGAATTAAAGATGGATACTAGGGGGAGATCGGCTGAAGACGAAGTCAATGAAAAGAATATTCTTTCTGAGTTGCATACGATCTGCAGTCGAGAGGAATCCTTATGGAGGCTTAAATCTAGAGCTATTTGGCTTAAAGAGGGAGACAGGAATACGAAGTTCTTTCATATGACCACTCTAAAGCACAGAGCTTGTAATAGGATCTTAGAAGTTTCTAAAAACAACGGAAATATCATAAAAGATCCCAATAGCATCAAGAAAGAAGCGCTTGAATTTTATAAAAAACTTCTTGAGGAGGGGAATATCAACAACTCTGAAGCTACTTCTTTTATGTTGGAGGCCATCCCCCAAAATAAAATTGAGGAACAAATTTCAGAGATATCCACAAAGTGGTTACGCTGGAAGAGCTGCAGAAAGTTGTTTTTGCTTTAGAGGGTGACAAGGCCCCTGGACCGGATGGATTTTCCATAAATTTTTTCCAGAAATTTTGGGAAATATGTTCGAAAGATCTCCTCAGAGCGGTGAATGAGTTCTTTAGAATGGGTAATCTTCTAAAAGAACTTAATAACACTCACATTGTGCTGGCCCCAAAAAAAATGGATGCTAAAGATTTCAAGGACTTCAGACCTATCAGCCTGGTGAATGCCATCTATAGAATTTTTACCAAAATTATTGCTACTAGGCTCCAGCTCATTTTGAATGAACTTATCTCAAGGCAGCAGAGTGGCTTCATCAAAGGCAGAATTATACAAGATGGAGTGATCATGGTTCATGAGACCATACATTCAATGGAGAATAATAAAAAGGTGAGTATGGTCCTCAAGTTGGATATGAATAAAGCCTTTGACAAGGTCTCTTGGGCTTTCCTTGACAAAGTTTTAACAAAATTCGGGTTTCCGGAAAAATTTAGAAGAATTATTAAGGCTTGCATATCCACGGCCAGATTTTCTGTGGTTGTTAATGGTGAACCAGTGGGTTTTTTCACCAGCAGGGGACTTAGACAAGGAGACCCTATCTCCCCCTTACTTTTCATTCTCTTGGCTGACAGCCTTAGTAGAACAATTGGTAAAGCGGTGAATGAAGGGCTTTTAAGTGGCTCCAAGCCCACCTCCATCAGTCGTGCTGTCTCACATCAGCAATTTGCGGATGACACTATCCTTCTCCTTCTGGCATCTGTCATTGAAGCCAAGGCTACCAAGGCCTTGCTGAGGCTCTACGAATCTGCTTCTGGGCAGGAGATCAATTATGACAAAAGCACCATCTTCTTCTTCAACACTCCTGAGAAAAGACAACTTAAAATAGCTAAAATTCTGGGCTGTAAAATAAGCGAGCTTCCAGCCACTTACCTGGGACTTCCTCTCGGCACTAGGAAAGTCTCTTGCAAGGTGTGGGATGATTTATTGGAGAGATTCCAAAAAAAAATGGCTGGTTGGAAAGGAGCCATTTTATCTAGTGCTGGTAAGTGCCTGCTCATCAAAAGTACTCTCCAAAATCTGCCAATTTATATTATGTCGCTCTACAAGATCCCCTCCTCTTTCAGGGATAAGATTGAAAGGATCCAAAAAAAGTTTTTATGGCAAGGCATGGATGAGAAATTCAAATTTCATTTAGTGGCTTGGGATAAGGTTTGCACCCCGAAGTTTATGGGAGGTCTGGGTATAAAAGACATTGAGAAAATGAATGAGGCCCTCATTGCTAAAATGGGCTGGAGAATGCTGACTGAGAAACAACCCTGGATAGATTTAATTAAAGCAAAATACCTAAAGCATCAATCTTTGTACTCCTTTCTTCTTGATGAACAACTCCCCTATGGTTCCATTTTTTGGAACAATTTGGTTAAAAGCAGAAATTTCATCAGGCTGGGAAGTAAATGGAAAGTGGGGGATGGTAGGGACATAAACTTCTGGGAGGACAATTGGTTTAATGGCAATCTCATGGAGAGTTTTGGGATGGCCAAGGACAGTCTTATAAACAAGTATGGCATCAAAATCAAGGACTATATTGAGGAAAATGGTACCAGAAAGAAGTGGAAAAAACTTGCTGTTGATAGAATTGATCTGAAGCAAATTACTTCCTCCCTTCAAGATCATTTAGAGCTTATTCCATTAAGTCAGATGGATTCCAAGGACGAGTTGGTTTGGATTAACTCAAATGATGGGAATTACACTGTCAAAACTGGATACAATAACTTCTTTCACTGTAATCAAACAGAGTTCAATTGGAACAGGATTTGGATGACTGATTTAACTCCCAAAATAAATTTTTTCCTTTGGCTGGCTATCAGAGGTAGAATTCTTACCAATGACAATCTGATGAGAAGAGGATTAATAATCCCTAATAGGTGCCATCTTTGTAAGAAAGATTTTGAGGATATCAGCCACCTGTTCATACATTGTGAGTATGCCACTAGATTATGGAGTTTTGCCCTTTCTAAATTTGAAGCTCTCTGGGTGATGCCGAAGGATCTCAATCAGCTATGGACTCATTGGAACCCACCCTTTAAGCATTGTGTTGTTAAAAGGATCTGGAAGCTGGTTATCCCTCATTTAATCTGGAGAATATGGAAGGACATAAATGATATTATCTTCAGAAACAGAAAGCAAAACTACAAACTTAGTATTGGGAAAATTTCTAATGGTATCAAAGAGAATATTGCTGGTTCTAAACCTCCCAAGAAAAAGAGATATCCAGAAAATGAAGAATACATTCTCTCCAACTGGCAGATTGGATCAATTAATAGTTGGAACATTCCCGGGAATAACATTGATAGATCTTTGATTAAATGGCATCCTCTAGATCTAAATTGGTATAAGTTGAACTTTGATGGGGCTTCTAAGGGAAACCCTGGGAATGCGGCAGGGGGAGGAGTGATACGGGATCATAAAGGCAATCTAATAGCTGCGTATGCTGGTAAAATGGGAATTCAAACTAATCATTTTGTTGAAGCTTTAGCTGCTCTTTGGGGTCTGAGAATTGCCCAGCAAATAATATTCAGAACCTCATCATTGAAGGAGACTCCCTAAATATCATTAATCTTCTTAAGCAGTGCTCATCTCCAAGCTGGAGCATCAAGGATTTTATTGCAGAGTCCATAAGTATTAGTCATACTTTCAATAACATCAGGATCATGCATACCTACAGGGAGGGTAATAAATTGGCGGATGTGTTGGCAAATTATGGCATTAATGTAAACCTTACAGTTTGGGACAATAACAGCATCCCCAAACAGCTTCAAAACAGCATTCAGGCGGAACTCCATACGTAAGCAATATCTTGAAATGAGTGATGAATTTTGGGTGTGGAAAATACTCCCACACGTGTTGATTTAAAGTATTGGTTTATGCAAATCATGTCTAATAATCAAGATAGTGTGAATCATATGGGGAATTACAAGTGGAGATACACGATTTTGAAAATCGCGCATGCGGGCTGCAATGTGACTGTTAAAAGGTGGATTCAAACCTCCACGGAAACCGAAGGCGGCGATAAAGTGATTGATGGAAGGGAGCGGGTTATTCTCACACGCGTTCTTCAGCAGGCTCAGATCAGCATACACGCAGCCGATCGTGGGAATAACAACGGCTCTCATTTCCATTTTTGTGTGGATTACTATAGCAAAGAGTGGACTGGCTTTGGCAATCAGTTAGGAATTAGTTGCAAACAGCTCAGAACAGAGAAGATGGGGGGTCCTCCTTGTCAAATTGAGCCTAGTGTGGACCCAGATTGGAAAGACAATATTGAGCTGTGGAGCATTCTTAGCAAGGGTGGCATAACAAACTTCATGGAAAAAGTTCAGGGACATGACCAGAGCATCTCTGCGCTTTTTGCAAAGGATTGGAAGGAGAGGACAGTGGAGTATGGGGGCGGAAGGTCTTAATCAATGAAGAGCTTATTGCTTTGAAGCGACCGCCTTGGCTTGAGGGCTTTAGATTCTTTAACAAAAGGGTTGATAGAGATGTGGAAGAGAGAAGATTTGTTGAGGGAGAGGAGAAACTGACTTGCTTAACAATGGCCTGCTTGTTAGCTCGATCCCTCCACCATATGATGAAGTAACCCGCATGATGATACGACTCATCTCCTTGGAAGGGAGGTTTGTCACTGTTCCTGCGAAACACCTTATTTTTCTTAATCATTTTCGTAGGGATCAGCTAGTTTGTTTCCCCCATTACTTGCTGAACTCTCTTGAACGCTCCATTCTTGAGTTTCAAAAGCATTCCCAAGCGGTTCCTTTGCACCAAGGGCTCATTTTGTTGTTACACAAATGCTGTCTTCTCAGGTTTCCTAGTCTCCCATCCTCCCCTAGCTCGATTCCTCCTTTGCCAAGCTCTGCTGCTGCCAGCCCTATTTCTCCTTTCTCTGTCCCTGCCACCACTGTTGCCACCCCCATGCCGGTCGTTCAGGCTTCTTCTCCCATTCCCCCTTCTGAGGCTCCTACCCCCCACTTGGCCTCTACCTCGCAGAGACCGGTTACCAGGGCTTCTAGGAAGCTTAACCTCGAGACCCTTGCTGTGGAGAAGGGTTCTCATGAATTTGAAATTGCTCATGACCTCCTGCATATCAGCAGTGCCAGCCCCCAGGAAGTGCAATTGGAAAGCCCTACTAAAAGGCTGGAAGCCTTAGAGGCAGATATGAAATTGTTAAAGGATGAAGTTAAAAACTTGACAAAACAGAAAGGAAAGAGGAAGAAGGAGGAGGAGGAGGATGTGGACAACAACCAAATTGAAGATATATACAAGAAATTGCACTCCTTGGACTCTCGCTTAGGGAAGGCCAAGACTAGGCATGATTACAACATTGCCATCTTTAGGGCAATAGAGGAATTCATTGAACAACACGTCAGAAGTGTCTCCAACCTAAGCGGAGTGCCGACAACTCTTTGGGGTACTGATAAAGAAAGAAAGAAGACCTTGGAGAAACTAGATTCTAATGACGCTGCCCATATGACTACTTTGGGAATGTTTAATTCCTGGAAGAATATCAAAACCATTTTAGACAAAGCTACTAGGAAGTCGCTGTAGTTGATTCTGCTTGTCCTTGTTTGCTTTTTTGCTATTTTTTTACGGATCCTATACTACTTTTTTGCAGTTTCTTTTGTTGTTCTGTCTCGTTTTGGTAGCTATTTTTTAGCTACTTTGAGCATCATTGTAACATTTGGATTCTGATCCTTTTCGCTCTGGTTTTCTTGCTTATCCTGGCTTTTGGCCTTCTTTTGTATTCAAGGGTATAGTCCCTTTCAAAAAACTATTTGCCAATAATAAAAAAAAAAGTTGGCCATAGAAAAAAACAAAATTTTAGCATGAGACATGAACCTTAGGCTCACCAACTTAGGTAATCATAGTGCCACATCTTTCAAATCATTTCATTCCCAGTAAAGTTGTCTTAACCGATAGAAAACATGGGTATGGAGGAGACACTGAGGAATCTCCAATTTAAAGATTATTGTTCTCAAACTAGATTGTACCTTCCTAAGGCAAAAATAGAACATTTGTGTAGAATTCAGGACATGCCTCTCATATATTTGTTAAAACCTATAATTCAAGAAGTACAAGGTTATTGAAAAGATTTTTTTAAAAATATAATAGAATGTTATACATTGAATTAATAATACCTTCTTAATAAACATATCCAATAATATTGTACAAATTCTCGAGTCATGCATAATGTTGTGGATTTGGTAATCAAACATTTTTAGAAACAAGTAAGTAATGTTTAATTGATCGACTTTACAAAATAAATAAGGGCATTCAGAATAAACCACCAAATTCCAAACATGATTTACAAGCTAGCAAAAGATAAAAGAGAATATTGCTATTTTGGAAATAAAAAAGAGTACGGTAATTGGTTATTTTCTAGAGATTTATCTTTTTTCCTAGTGATTTTGTGCATGATTTGTGTGAAGTCTAGCAAGCATGAATTTTACTTTGCTTTAATTATTATTTAATATTTTATTTATTAAAATAAATTTAACAAATTATAAAAATTAACTTAGCATACAATTTACATGACAAGTGATTTTTTTAGTTAGCCCTCTAATGAAAATTTATAATATTTTAATGCCTTTTAGTATTGAAGTGTAATTTTAAATTTCATTTTTTTGAAGTGTAAATTTTTAATCACCCTTCTATGACAAGCTGAAATACATTTGAAGGGTATTGATAACTTCAAATGTGATACCTGCATGAGATTGTTTGTACTATAAATACTCCTAAAATTACTCTCACACCACCTAAGAAAATTTAGGAACCCCGCTCCCATGGGACCACTTCATAAGTACCCACAAAGAAAATCCAATGGCTATCCTCCCCAAAGAATGCACCTATGCATGTGCCCGAAAACCTGATGACCTCATGGAACACATAGCACATCCAACCCGCCGGAAAGGAGCTACTCGCCGGATAGTTTGATGTGATGCACGGTTAACGTGGAATCGAATGTCGACTCCATACTGCCCCGATCGATGTGGATTGCCAAGTTTGTTGATTGACGTGAACAGAGGTGACGGAGAATCCGTGGTAAATTTGAATTATTAAAATGCATGCCCCGCTCAAATGAATAATACCAAATACGTTTGAATATTAACGTGAACTGTGAACTGTGAACTATTGCCATATTTCTCCATATTTCTCTGTGTTGAAAAATTGTGTTCACGTTTTCAGTAAGTGTCGAGACACAAAGTTTGTAGTTGCCATATTTCTTCATAAATGTAAACTCCATTAACAACCCCAAGTTTGTTGCGAGTGTCCTGGTTTACGGATTAACTGTGAACTGTTTGACATAATGTCTCAAAGAAATATGGTCTCAAATCTTTCACGATTAGATGGATTTCACATATAATTTTGAAAGAAATATGGTCCTTTTCCTACATATTAAGCCAGATTTTCATGATTTAACAAATAATTTAAGCATGACATAAAAGTCCCAATTCTTACAGTAGTTCGTAGATCTTACATGTTTTAACCCATGTATTGCTAACTCTAGATTGAAGTAGTGATATTTTCCAAGGTCATTGAAAGGGCATACTTCAGGAAATTCTTGTAAATAACAGGGAAATAATGAACTTATTCCAGTGGGGCATATGTAGGGTGCAGGATAAAAGAAGTATATCAAGTTTCAAAGAAAGCTTGAGTTAGAGCTTTGTGACCCTACTGATTGGCAGAGAATTTACCACACAAAATAGCAATATGTTAAATTTTGTCCCTATGTATATTCTTTCCAAGAATAGGGGCATTAACCAGATATCGGGTCGTATGATTGTCATTTATGTGCCTAGATTTGTAATGTCCCGCAAATTGTATTGTTCTAAAGGAGAAAGTTTAAGTAAAAACCAGTTAAGTATCTGTATTTTGGGGGTTTAAGATTTTTGGACATGCCTATTTAAGAAAGGGATTATAGTCTACGCGAGAGATAGAAATGCAAGATAACACTTAAGCCCTCAAAAGATGTATGGATGTTGAAACACACATGAAAGTCCTCTACTTTTTCCTTATCCCTTGTGTTTTTCATTGTATCATTTTCACTTAATGGTTACCTATATTTTTTCAATCTGATATAGTATGATAGATTCCAAATTTAACACTTTTCTAGTTTAGTATGACAGTTTTTGATCTTATTTAATTTAGTATGTTTAGCATATGTTGATCCCAGGGATGACATGTCATAAACTTGATAGGGATTTGCTTCCTCTCCTTAGTCCCAAGGCAAGGTAGACCCTAGCCCCGAGGCATGGCACATCTCCATCCTTCAAGATCTCTGTGCCTGATTTTGATGGGAAAAACAGTAAAGGCCTAATAGAAATAGACATTATAACATTAACATTACATAATTTATTAATTACAAACCCTGCTAAGCTGAATCAAACAGATCCAACAGTTTAATACATGGTAAAATGCATTAAGAACCAAATAAAACAAATAGAATTTAACCAACATTGCATAGGTTGTCCAAACCTAAATGAGTTCTAATATCCAGACTAGTTATAACACCCTTATTTGAGCTCTATTTACATTTGATTATACTTCCATTTTAGAGTCACTTGCTAGTAAATAGTGTCTTTTTAATAGTGTTCCTTCATGATGTAATGTGTGGATTTTTATACATAAAAAAATTGTCGAAAAATACACTTTGTTTTTGAAAAATGTTGAAAAATGCAATGTGTTTTTCAACAACAAAATTTTCAACTATTTCTTCTTTCTTATCATACACGATTGTGTCTCAATAAGATGAACTCATCTACGTTTGTAAATATTATTTAGTAGTAATGCCATATAGTTTAATTATTGATGTTATTTACAACATATATATTTCATATGTTCTACACTATAAACTTCTTATATTTTATAATATCTTTTGATATTAAATGTGTTTATATTACGTATGGCTATATGCCTAGGGTTGGTCAGTTTATTAATATTTAGTAATTAACATTTACCCCACACACCAAAAGCCCAAATTCACATGAAGAATTTTATTCTACAAACTATAGAATGACACAAATATATTATTAGAGACCGGTTCATAAAAAATAAATTAGATTGAACAAACTAAGTTGGGAGACTTCATTTTATAATTAAATGTTAACGATTCAAGTTTTCTTGAGACTACTAATGTGTTAACAATCCTCTCTTTCAATTTGTTTGATTAAATATTATTTTTTTGGTTTAAAATTGGGGTAGTATAATGATTTATTTTAGTATAAATAATCATAAAAGGAATTTACCAATTACCTCTTATTTATTTTACTTTTATTTTTATATTTACTTAATTTAATTCCAAAAAGTATAAATTCTTAGCATAAGATGAAATTATATGATAATTCTGCTGAAAATATTAGATTGTGGTGGGTTTTAATAAGATGGTTTTGATATGAAATCTCTAAATGCAAACTAATGAATGCAAAATTAAGTGAAAAAATAAAGGTTATATACTAAAAAAACATGAACAATACTTGTATAGTAGCATTGACCGTGGAGGTCACTATGATATTTTCATAATTATACATGCATAATTGTACTCAGCATAGCAGTCAGTAGGCTATAACTACAATAACAATGAGATGTATGAATAATTGGGTGAACAATAATCGTTCATATTGTAAATAGCTAGTGGGTGCCAAGAAATCTTACAACTAGGAAATCCTAAGGCTACATTAGAACTAGTAAATCGTTCATATTTTAGCCTATCCTATATCAATTAACAAAAAATAGATTGGAGAACCTATTCACTGCCTATAAATGCTATGTTATGCCTTTATAATATTTTTATTTCTCGCATCGAGTTTCATGTAGCGCATCTCAAGAGAGAAACCCTTTTTGATTGATTTCGAATGATCAATAGACTTATTTATTCTCATAATGTTTGAATTCTCATTTGATTGCTAAATCTTAAATTCCTAAATGGATTATTGATGATAAATGCCTTAGAATGCATATATATATGGACTATTTATGATAAATGACTTAGAATGCATGTTTGTTTAAGAAGAAAGCTATATACAAGCATTCTTTTTAATTTATTATGAATAATTGTTTAATTAATAAAATAATAATGTTTTTAATGTAAATATTGATTATAGTGGTACTTTATAGTCCCCATTTTGATTTGTCCCTAGGAACCTCATTGTTCACACTCCTCAAATATAAACCAAATCAACAAGTTGTAATGACTTAGGAGAGCTTATCAGTAGACACCAAATTTGGGTCACACTCCCTTTACCCCACATGTATATTAATTTAATTACCTACAATTAATTACCGCCATTCTCACAATATTCATTAAAAATACCTTAATTAAATTAATTTCCACCTCACCTGACACCTCACCCCACCACATCACCTAGAGACCTCATCATAGACCTATTCTTAAGCATGTTTCCTTTTAACTAGAACTCAATCTCCACTTACCATAACTAATCGAGACTCGGTCTAACCCTAACACTAAATGCCTATTCTTCCTCTAACCGAATTCACACTTACTTATGTGGAAAATACCATTTTGGATCCGCACCAACTGACAAAACTAGCCAAAATATTGCTAAGATATGTCATTTTAGAAAACCTAGGATTTCCTACCTTAACCGATGCTACCAACCCTAAACCGACATCGATCACCCTAAACGGTTGTCGGTTATCATATATTCATTTTGGTAACCTTGTTCCAGAGCTTGGAAGAATTATTCAAGTTTTGGAGAAGGGAGATCGGCATACAAGAAAACACCGAGCACTCTTGCACACCCAGACATCCTGAACCAACACCAAGCACTGATCTGAAGGGAAAGCATTCATGGTAACGCTTAAGGAAGCACGACGCTACACTGACCACCAATTCCATGGATCAACCATCACCTCCATCCAACCACCAAGCTTGTAAGTACAAGTAAGTACATTTGGATATGCATCTTTCCATACTTACTTAGATTAGTTTCTTTATCTTTGTTTGGGAGTCCTAGTCTCCTTTACATCTCATCACCTCTCACCTTCCTACTAATCCCTCCACCTAACCACCTACAATCTCTCGAGTCCTCCATACCCAACTCCGGACATCTCGAGTATCCCCAACACTATCATCCACCTCACCAATCTCTTTATATTCCTTGTCAATCACAAATAATCATCAAAACCAAACTTCATTAAGTTTCTATCAGCCTGACCCTACCGACGCCGGTTAACCTAAACCATTGTTAGTCTCCTCTCAATCGGCATCGGTCATACTAGACCGAAATTGGTCTCTCAGTATCTGTAAATCCACCTTAACAACAACCTCATAAAATTCACCCAAATAATCCAAACCACTCAAAACTTGACCCTGACATGTCCCAACCACCTTATTTACCTATCTAACTTCTATATCTGATCATAACCTATCCTGTTAGATTAGATTTTCTTATTATACTTGAATGAGACACCTAAATCATATCAACTACAGTAGGACATTATTGGTTTACATTATTTCTTGCATTAAGTTGTTTTAAACAGTGGATTGAAAACCATCTAGGAAGTATCACACTTCCTAGATCTAATTTATGTTAGGAAGTCCACTAACATATATTGTGTAATATTCTTCTTGTGGTCTTCTTTTTTATTCACGATAGTTCCTCCTAGAAAAAGGAAGTTCTCACAATCAACACTTGGATCAAAAAAATTTAGAACGTGCAAACTCTACCTTCCACCTTCATTCACGGTATTCCTCCTCATCCTTACCCTATCTATTTTTTCTCATATGTATGCAACTTATCGTAAAAACACCTTATCGCCAAGGCCAACGGATGTCGACCAACCTCGACCATTTTCGATCGGTGTCGTGGCGTCAAAATCCACAAACCCTTACCCTATTTTTCAAAAATTCACAAATCTAACCTAATAACCTACTCTAACCCACCCAAACCTATCCTAGCTTCATTCCTAACCCTATTTAACCTACATTGGACCTTCCCACCCCTCATTTCCTTCATTTTTACCCACAATTTCAAAAATTAACTTTACACCCAAATTTTACACAAAACCAATTTCAACAAACTATTTTAACAACCAATGCATAGATTGGATAGAATCCTACCTCATCTCGGTGCCATCGGCGTGGTGGTACATTTGGCCACGCTGCGTCGGTGGTCCACCCGAACCCTCTCCCACCTCTGCCATCACCAAATAAACTCCCACCTCACAACCAATGAAATCACTCAAACCGATCTCGTGGACCCGCCAATCAAATGCCAATCACCCGCCACGTAGCTCGCCACCTCAGCTCTACACCTCATCCTATTGTTTTCCAACTTTCCTCTTCTCCTCTGTCATTTTCCACAAATATCTACAAGACAAATGATTCCATAAAAGTGGATTTTTCCTTTTTAGCCCCAAATCGACATGACCGACATTGGTCATATCGTGCCCTAGCCAACCGACGTTAGTTACCATATAACCGACATCGGTCAACCCTTATAGTTGTTTGCCCATGCTAGGCTTCTTTTGCCTGTTTCCTGCAACCATCATTGCTCAAACACCTTTTATCATTATGGACACCCTTTGACCTCACCCACACTTATTGCACCCTACCTTCATGCCCCAACTACCCCTACAGTTCCTTAGTTACATCTCGGGATTTGTTATTTACCTATACCTTGGCCTTACCCGTGCCATGACCTATTTTCCTAGAACCTGACCTACTTGGTATGACCATTGACCTTATGTACTCGCTATACCTTGTGATGATGTTACCTATGTTGTTTAAGCCTAACAACCATACCTTACCTATTATTGTGTTGTTTATCCCGACTAAACCTTTGGTGTACCGAACATACCTAAACATTCGTGCACCTAACCTACGTTGTGTTTCTGGACCATATCTTATGCCTTGGATACTTGAATCACTTCACCTTTGTTTGGATAAACCTATCAACCTTGGACGATGCGAGTTTGCAAGATCTTCAACCCGGTACCGTGTTGCATCTATACGTGTGCGTGCACTTGATTGTCATCACCCATTACCCGCTTTTGAGCCCGGCCTATTACATATTACCCGGCTGACCATCACCCTTTTCCATAGTACTCATACCCTTCCTCACCTACCTTCACTTCCACTAACTATACCTTTTTCAAACTACTCACCGATTCCGTATAACACCTCATCGCTTTCTAGTTTTAGGGGATCATCTTCACCCACACATGTTACAATCACTTCCTATTTTTGTGAGCATCGCTTACTAATCCAAGCTATACGCAACAAAAAGAGGCAAAATGTAGACACCAAATTTGGGTCACACTCCCCTTTACCCCACATGTATATTAATTTAATTACATACAATTAAATTAATGTCCATTCTCACAATATTCATTAATAAATACCTTAATTAAATTAATTTCCACCTCACCTAGACACCTCACCCCATCCCATCACCTAAAGACCTCATCATAGACCTATTCTTAGCATGTTTCCTTTAACTAGGACTCAATCTCCACTTACCATAACTAACTAAGACTCGTCTAACCCTAACACTAAATGCCTATTCTTCCTCTAACCACATGCACACTTACGTGGAAAACGCCATTTTAGATCCGTACCAATGGATAGAACTAGCCAAAAGATTGCCAAGATTTGTCATTCTAGCAAACCTAGGATTTCCCGCCTTAATCGACACCACCAACCCTAAACCAATGTCGGTCACCCTAAACCGTCTTTAGTTACCATATATTAATTTTGGTAACCTTGTTTTAGAGGTTGGAAGAATTATTTGAGTTTTGAGAAGAGAGATCTACATGTAAGCACGCACTAGAGCACTCTTGCACACCCAGACATCCTGAACCAACACCAAACACTGATATGAAGGGCAAGCATTCACAATAACATTCCAGGAAGCACGACTGCGACATTGACCACTAGTTCCACGGATCAACCATCACCTCCATCCAACCACCAAGCTGCGCAAGTACAAGTACATTTGGATATGCATCTTTCCATACTTAGATTAGTTTCTTTATCTTTGTTTGGGAGTATTAGTCTCCTTTGCATCTCATCACATCTCACCTTCCTGCCAATCCCTCCACCTAACCTCCCAGTCCTCCATACCCGACTCCAGACATCTCTGAGGATCCCCAACACAAGTTATCCACCTCACCATTCTCTCGTCTATCCTTTGTGCAATCACGGAGAATCATCAAAACTAAAATTCATTAAGTTTCTAGCATCCCGACCCTACCGACACTTTGTTAACCTAAATCATTGTCGGTACCCTCTAAATCGACATTGGTTATACTAGACCAATGTCGGTCTACGTATCCGGTAAATCTACCCGTAACAAAAACCTCATAACTTTCACCCAAATAATCCAAACCACTCAAAACTTGACCCGACCTATCCCAACCATCTCATTTACTATTATACTTGAATGAGACACCTAAATCATATCAACTACAGTAGGACATTATTGGTTTACATTATTTCTTGCATTAAGTTGTTTTAAATAGTGGATTGACAACCATCAAGGAAGTATCACACTTCCCGGATCTAGCTTACGCTAGGCAATCCACTAACATATATTGTTTAATATTATTCTTGTGGTCTTGTTTTGTATTTGTAGGTAGTTCCTCCTAGCAAAAAGGAAGTTCTCACAATCAACACTAGATCGGGAAATCAGAATGCGCACACTCTACCTTCCACCTTCATTCACAGGTATTCCTCCTCACCCTTACCCTATCTCTGTTTTGCTCATACGTACGCAACTTATCGGCAAAACACTTATATAAACCTAATATAATATTTTTAATACAATGTTGTCCAAAAATAATTCCCTCACAAACACATGATGCTAAATGATCTCTGTTTGAATCAATCAAGAAGTTCAATTAATCATGAATCTCGAGACCAATGGATTCTTCAAGAGGCATAACACATGAATGTATAATTTCCTCTTCTTTTTGAATATTATTTTGTAGTCCTAATTTAAATGTTTATAACCAAGTTGTGTGATTCACAAACATGTTTATGCCATTATATTATTAGTTTTAATGATTTTTTTCATAATATAATTAATGTTAAACATTTCGTAATTTCGAATATAATTGTGTGATCTTTTTCATTTATGTAATTAAAATTTCATAATTTCATTGCTCTTAGTTGTGTTAAATGAAATAACATTAGATTAATTTTGATTTTCTATATTCATTATATTTGTAAATAATGCTAATGTGCGATAATTTGCATATAGATTTTTATTTTTTATTTTTATATTTTAGTAATTGTAAGGTTGTGAATGTATGAAATAAGTTAAAGAAACAAAAATTATCCGTTATCATACTCTCACTCTCATTTTGGTATATGGGGCATATGCCTCTTGCAAAGCTAGGAATCGATGTATTCTCAAGGGGCTTGCCCTTAGGATGCCACACGATACAACCATAGTTGGGTGGTAGACTATGATGTGCAAGGTTTTTAAAGCCACTTGTCGATGAAAAGTTATTCATACATCAATTTGTCTTGGATAGTTTTTTCTGAAATTTTGTTTTCCTTTCTATATGATTTTCATATTAGATTATGTATATTAGTTTTGTCTTATGACATACTAACATTAATTTTATGCTTTTTTTTCAATGTGTGGTGTTGTATTTAGTTACTTTTTTGTTCAAAGGTGAAAATGAATACCAGGATCTTCATTCCTTTTGATCTTGTTGGCATAACAATAATAACTCCAAAATTCCATAGGGAGGATGAGTTTAATAGGTGCATCTTTATTGTGAATGTAGTAAATTATAGGTAGAGTCAACCACCTACACCAAAAATTGCAGCGATGGTTTAGGCCTAACTCAATTTACTCGGAAACATCGGTTATGTACCTCTGTGAATTCCACACCATATGATCCCATTCATGAGGATACATATTAGCATATGACACGATCGAGGATGCACAAAAATAATGGCCTCCACATAAATTGAAGAATATGGGAGTTTCAAAAGAAAGTTTGAAACCAGCCACAAATCCTAAAAAATAGTGCAAAAATATTGCACAAGGAAGCAACTCCAAGTTTGTTGCTAAATACAAGAAAAAATAGTTTATGCTTTACTATGTTTTGTACTAAAAACTTTCAACATGTTTTATAAAAACCTATAAAAATTTATCCTATTGTGGAAATGCAATATTAACTAGTTTACACTATTTAAGTCTTACAATGTTTTTTACAATCTAAATATTTCTTTTTATGGAGGAAATATCATCGAAACCTCTAAAATAACATTTTACTTAAAATATTGACTCCTATATTATGCCTAAAACTAGTTCACGTTATAATCAACACAAAAAAATGCATAACACATAAAATAATGTGAATAAATGTGATGGTACAATGAATCCTATCTTATATGTTGTATTGAAGAAGCATTAAATAAAAAATAGGATTATGCAACTAAAATAATAAACATAAAACCCATATAGATATGCCTATACCAATATAACATGATAAATTTTATGAAATTGGTTAGAAGTCTTTTAGGCCCTTTTGTAATGTGCAATGTGTAGCTGAATTATTTCAATCCTTTTTGTTGTTTCTTTCAAATAGATGGTTTTTTATTCATTTTTATCATTGTGAAAATCTAACCAATCTATGTGTTTATTCATTGTGATTGACAAGGTTTTTAGACACATCTCTTGAGAAAGAAAAAACATTCTCACTTGATTTAATATATTTTTCAATACATCACCATGACTATTGATCCAAACAATTACATTTTTTACCATTTGAACTTATATAGTAATTAAGGGGGGATTATATAGTGATGATTGAATTTTGATGTCTACTAAAAAGAAATATCTACAAGCATATTTATAGTTACTTTTTGTACCATATTTCAATGTCTACTGAAAAGAAATATCTACAAGCATATTTCGATGACTATGAATTTTGATGTCTAGCACCATATTTATTTTTTATTCGAAACTAGATAGTTACTTTTTGTTCTACATATCTTTATTCATATTTTCCCATTATTATATTGTTCTACATTTCTTTACTTATACATTACATTAGTTTGTTTTCATTCCTGTCATGTATCTTAAATTCATGTTAAGATAGTTGTATTAAATTTCTTAGTGCAAAGACCAAAAAATTTAAACTTATGATTTCTTAAGTAATTTAATACGACTGGTAATTAATTTTTTAGCATTATTATGTCAATATATAATAGATTTTGAAAATCTATTTAAATATATGAATATGGTTTTTAGTATGGATAGTTTGTTAAATATTATGCAGATGGATGATTGGAAAAGTTGAGTATGGACACTCTTAAGAAGAATCCCAACCATGGAAGCTAATGAGGTTCACAATGCCTCCATAACATTGTTAAATTATGCAACGTATCCACCCCCTTTTGATATTGGACCAAATAGGGAAAAATGACTGAATTTTTGTATTTTGAATGGAGAATGGTCCTAAAAAAATATGGAGCTGGCAGATATGGTTATCATGTCAGGGATGGTTGTTCGTTTTGTGTTCGACCCTCAAATCACTATGACATACACAATCACAAGTAGATGGATCAATGAAAAACTCCATGCAGTAGATTGATGACAATACCTTGGGTGGTACCACGACATCACACTCATCGTACACCCACCTCCGGATGGCAACTGGCCTGGCTTATCAGAAAATGTTCTTGATTGGTGGGATGATGTTGATCGTCGATAGAAGATCTTGATGAGTGGAGGTTTGAACAATGGAGAGAAACACATCACGACTCAGATGAGTGTGACAATGATTGTAGTGGGGATGCCTACACTGGCCTTTGTCACGTGTGTTGAGTGATTATGTATTTTGTAAAAGTGCAATGCACTTATTTTGAAAATGTTACTTCTTCCTTTTTTGATATAGATTTTTTCTTTGTAGTACAAACTCATGTTATGAACAAGAAGACACATAATATAATTGTATGAGTTTATACTTGGAAGTTCAAATTTCTTTTCATAATGTACTATTATTGTTTTGATGCATTAATCCTATATTATCTTGTAACACACTTGCAATACAAAACTCATCTTTAATTTTGAAACAACTTGAGTTGATTATCCAGTTTTGAAAAACAATGTGTACAAATTAACTTCATTAAAAATGTATTATTATGCATAATTATGTCAAAATGAATGGAAAATAAAAATGAAATATTTCTTACACCATCCAAGAAAAATTTATCTTGTATTACAATGTGTCGCTCCAGGGGTGGTTATGGAAATGCACTTGAACGAAACATAGAGAAATTCGACATTTTTCCATCCGTGTTCAAAATCCATTCTTATGCATTAGAGGAAGACGAAAATAATGAGATGGTAATATAATACTTTGTGAACATTAATTGTATGTCATATCAATGTACGTAATGTCATTTTATGGGCTAATAATTATGAAAATTTCCTCATTTCATATAGGTTACTTCACATTCCATTATGGTAATATACAAATTTGTGAACATTTTTTCTTTTTCATAATACGTAATATTTTATGTTGGGTTAATAATTACTTATTTGTACTCTCTACATATAGGAAGCTTCACATCCAATGACATGTACGCATTTGACACGTGTCAGAGAGGATGCAACCACATCGTTGGTAAGTGGTTCATTTTGTGCAACTTATTTATTTTGTTTTTTTATAGTACTCATAAACAAGCGTTTAATAATATGTTATATTTGTAATGTTATAGGGAGATGCTCCTCCGGAGCTGATTGTCCTTGTGGTGCTACCTTAGATGGTCCTTTCGATCCTGTTGGATTAGATAATGTGGAGCCTATGATGAGACGTGAATAAATTTAAAACTTAACTTTATTTTTTCTTGTTGATTACTGTTATTTAATATCGTAAGAATTATCAAAATTTTCTAACATTGTCTTTCTATCACCCACCGTAGAATACAAAATTGAACCAATGGATGGTCGTATTCATTATTTCACAAGATGGATCATATGTCTTTAGTGGGGATGTTAACTTTTGGTAGTTCCAAAAACTTAACTTACATCGCCAGTCAGACATAATCTTCTCTTCGTCTGACCATGTAAGTGTGGCCATAAGCATATGGGAAAATGACCACCTATCCCTCATGATAGGAGTAGGGCATGATACAAAAGAGAGGGGGATATGGACTATGTCTTGAGGTAGCGATAAAACCTATAACACAAGAGGGTTATCGACTCGAGTTTGCAAAAAAAGAATGTAAAATTTGAGTTGAGGAGTTGAGTCGGAGAAGAAAGAGGGAGGTGGATGCTAAAATGCGCGTCTATAGTTCGGAGAAGTGACAAGTGAGAAAGGATAGGGGTTGAGAGCAAGAGAAAGAAAGAACATCTCAAATATTGGGACAGAGGTAAATTTATGATTAGTATAATGTATTATGTTTGGTTAGAAATCACAAACTGAATATTATCTCATAAATAAGAAGATAGATGGTGTCTCCAGATTTTACCCTGAAATCTGAGACTACCCCATGTTTAATTTTTTTTGTTCTTTTAAAATAACGGGTCTTTTGATATTACCAAAGAATCATATAAGCCAATTTCAAAAATACCAAGATGTTGAAACTCATTTTATCCCTCACCAAATTTTGTCTGGGAAATTTTTATTTAATTATTTACTTGAATAAATAAATCCCGTTTGAAGTAAATTGTGCTCGGTTGAATCTGTTGAAGTTTTGCATGCCATTATTCACTCATCTCAATAGGGTTTTCACCAGAATGAATTCGATGTATTATTCTGCAACTTCTCTCAATGTTTTTCATTTTTATTTATTTCTTTTACGTTTGTTCTTCGGTTTTCTCTTTGTCTTTCTGTTAAATTCCCTTTGATCCGTTCTTTGTTACTCAGTATAGTTTGTTTATGGCCTCAACACCAGAAGGAATCAGTCTCAGAAGGAAAACTTCTAACCAAAAATATGAAGTTAAGCAGAAAAAGCCTCTCCTAGGCAAGTTGCACTTTTTGGAATAAATAGATCTAAGCTGCAATGGGAATTTTAGTAGTGGCAGACAAACAAGAATTTCTTACCCGCTCAGAGCGTACTTTTTCCCATGAATTCAAAGTCACTTAAGCTACAATGGGAATATTAGAGGTGGCACGCGGTGGAATTTCTTTCCTGCCTTGTAGGGTAAAAATTCCCATTATAAAAGAAAAATCACTTAAAGCACCAGGGGAATTTCTTACCTGCCTTGTAGGGTAAAAATTCCCATGATGAAAGTCAAATCACTTAAGTGGAAGAGGGGATTTTCGGAGTTGGAGTGCAGGGGGGAAATTCCCATCAAGTTGACTTCCTATTTTTAGCATCTACCTCTGCCAAAAATGTGTGACCCATCTTGGCATTAAACGATGCATTTAATGTTATTTATTAATGGTTTTTTCATCTAATTTTGGTGCCATGTATGGAAGGAAAGTCAAAGAAAAAGGACAAGCTAAAGATAAGTCAAGGATGCATGCTAAAAGTAAATAAAATAAATTATTTAAAAAGCAACCAGCAACATGCGAGACTTGGGTGCCTAAATTGGATGAATAAACATGGCTATTAATTAATTAAATTGCGAGAAATAGGATAGGTAATTATTAAAAATTGCATGCAGATGGCTATATAAGCATGGGATGCCATAATTGAGAAGTAATTAATTATTTTTGATGAATTTTTTTAACCCTGACGGGTTTTGGCACCAAGGGAAGGAGGATTTTGCATTAAAGAGTGTTTTCCATTGCGGAAGCTTCCAATTTTGGTGCATTGGGTTGGAATAGCCTAATTTTTGTTATTATGATTGTCTACATGTTGGTATAAGTGCCCGGAGAATTAAATAATATTTTTTCTTACTTTGCATGCAAGCAAAGTCTCAAATTTTAGGGCAGCAGACTTTATATACAGATTTTGGTGATAAAATTCAAGTATTCATGCCATAGACTCCATCTTTATCTCGAATTAATTGCAGCTTATTCATCAAAGGTGCTCATATAAGTGAAAGGAAGTTCCAATCAATGTCAGATACATTGAATATCTCTTCCGAATTAGAAGAAATTGCTAGATCTACAAAAATTGATCCAATTACAAGGGATTCCGACATAATTAAAAGAAAAAGAGCTCAGACAAAGATTATTCTAGCCATTTGAAGCATGATGAAAGAGAAGGATTGCTTGAATCATGTATAGCTTCCATATTTGCTGAAGTCAATGATACATACATTGACCTTGAACCTATCACCGATTTAATTGATGCAGATCTAGATCTTATAATGGCAAAGGTTTTCGGCAAGAATTCATCCTCTTGTTAAGCGTAACTCGTGTGGAAGTCAGTGCATGGAAAATTCCTTCCAGGATCTTATGCATGTGCTCCCAATCTTCCAGTTGAATCCTTCATTGAATTTACTTGTATTTGCATTCACCCAGTGCTTTCCAAAATTTAAAATTGCTCATATGCAATTAAAAATAAAAGATGACGAGTTTTGTCTAAATTATTTACGAAAAACATTGCACTAGTGCATGTACTGGAGAAGAACTACAAAATCTTCAAGGATAAGAGGGAAGACAAGTCAAAGGCAATACTGCAAGAAAATCACAGTCAGTTGCTTCTAGATCCAGTTTGGTGAGAATCAAAGGCAAAAGAGTCAACCACATGCAGAATATGGAAAAGAACAAGACTAGAAGTGTTGCAACTTTCTTCTAATTTCTTTTCCTCTTTCTTCTTCTTTCTCTTATTTTCTCTAACAAAGTAATTGAGCAATCAATTAAATTATAAAATTTAAGTGATTGGTTTAAAAGTCATTACTTGAAGAATTCAATTACTTGGAAATAGGTGGTAAACATGCAAAATAAAAGGTTTTATTTTCATTTATAAATTGTACATGTCATGCAAAGAGGAATTCCAGGAGGGATATTTCTATTTGTTTCCTTTACAACTTCCGCATGTGCTAGTTCAGTTATAGTTTCCTATTTGTAATTTCCCCTCCATACACTATAAAATGAAGTAAGAACGTCTCGGTTAAAAGATCAAAATTTGTAATCAACATTCTTGTGTTCCAGGACTTTGAGTGAAACCCTTGATATATTTTTCAAAGTTAAGGAATAGAGAGGAGGTAAATTTCCGGAGAGAACTTTGTGTCAATGACGCATTTATTTCGATTTCTTTTTAGATATTTGCATAAACTTTTTGTTATTTTAGATCTGGATATGGAACTTTCCTTTGTTGTGCATTCTACATTTCTAGATCTATTTATTTCGTCTATGTGCATGTGACCAACTCTGTTAACTATTGGTTAGGTTACACATCTTATTTTTTTGATCATATTCAATTATTTCCCTATTCTACATATATTAATTTCTTACAGCTGCTTACTTGCTACACAACTGCCTAGCTATGGTGCATGAGCTACACGGTTAAAGTAAAACCAAAAGATAGATGTTAGAAAATATAATTGAAAAAATATTACACAGAGCCTCATTGGTAAATGAGAGAGATTTAACTAATGATTTCCTAGGTTTTAAAGTGATGATGGTGAGGTACTAGACCTGCAGAACTTCGGGGTTACAATGAAAAGAGAAGGAAGTGCCTAGCACCGAACCTCCAAGTACCACCGATTCCTTTGCTCAAGCTCCAGATGCCTCACTCACATTTTTACTGGAAGCAACAATGGTGAATACTTTAAGTGCCATGAGCTCACTTGCTCTTGGACGTCTTGTTCCCTCTTCTTCCCCCTCTTCTTTTTCATGGGTGCAACCCTGGTTGTGATAGGAAGAGGAAACCTTCTTCCCATTTTTCAGGACCAAACTTTGATGTTGTGGCAGCCTTGTTAGGCACTACTCCTCCTCCTCCAACAAAGAGAGCCAAATCAACTTCAAGAATAGTGACCGATGCTCAGGGCCAACAATTTCTAGAGGTTGTAAAGCCTAAAGTTGATAAGGAAGAGCAAGATCTATTAGCCTCTGACCTGGAGCTTTCTAGGATTCCAATGGGAGAATCCACTCCTGCGAGTGAGGTGCATAACCTCTAAGAAACATTAACCAAGGTTATTGAGAGAGTGGAGAAGGGTAAACAGACTATAGAACAGTTGGAAGAACAAAATCAAGTTCTTTCTAGCTTCATCAAATCATTGTTGACTAAAGATAAAGTTTTGGATCCTGCTCCACTAATTTCCCTTCCACCTCCTATGATCCTCAGTCAGGATAAGGTTCAAATTATCAAGGATATACATAGGTATTCCACTTATGGAAGGGCTATGGAAGCCATGGTTGATGAAATGATCATTGCAGGCTTGAATTTCATTGTAGAAGTCTTCAAACTCAAAGAGAAGGTGGCCAACCTGCAATAAAAACTCTCCTCCTCTATTGGAACCATGGAAAAAGAACTAAAACTTTGGAGTAGTTGCATCATAGATCTTCACATGATAGAACAAACCGATGAAAAGATATTGATGGCCAATAATTTTTTTGATGATGCCAAGGAAAATTTCTCAAGGTCATGGGTTTTCAGTGTTGAATGGAAAATAAAAGTTCTGGAGGAAGCCTTGGGAGAATTAAGGAATAGTTGGTAGAAGGGAGAATTCTTCAAAACTTGTGTTGTGTCTGCCTTCAAATATATTCACTGTCATCTCCATGATGAAACTTCAGGTGTTCCTTTCTCTCTCCAAGAGATTAAAACTCAGTTCACGACATTTATTAAAGAAAACTTGTTCAAGGAGGAATTGATTACCAAAGAGAAGATAAAGGAGATTTGCTCTCTTTAATCTGCTATTGAAGAGGCTAATAAATAATACCTTAAGCATATCGAGTTTGATAAGGACATGGAGAAATGCCTAGGAACTTGGTCTCAAGCCACTGCCAACACATCAATCCCACGAGGTAGAGAGATAGCTGAAGCATTGAAAAGATTCAAGCAATGGATTCTCAAGTCGGTGGGCCCTCCCCAACGATAAGCTAATGTTTTCTCTTCTAGATTCTCCTCTCCTCCTTTTTTTCTGAAATCAAGATCATTATAAACTAATTAAGGATCTTGTGTCCAACACTTCCTTAATTAACACTTTAGTTAAAAGAAACAGTTACCAAGTGTAACCAATTTGTAATCTATATAATGAGCTCTCTACGCCATTTTCAAGGGCTGGAATTCTGTTGATTTTGAAAGTGTAAAGGAGTTAATAAAAATCTATTAATACAAGAAGATGTCTCTTTCTGTTTCCATCTGCTCTTGTTCTTTCATTGCTATATGATAAAGGTTATTGGATCATTAGTCTGTTTTACTTCAAGAAGCTTTGTATTCTTGTGGATGTCATCTCTGGAACTTTGTGTCTATGAAATAACATCTCGTGGTTTTAAATGCAAATGATTCTGTTCTATATGATTCCCTTATGGCATGAGTAAGGAATTATTTTGTTATCTATATTTCCTGAGAGTGCTATTCTGCCCCCTCCCATTCCTTTATTCTTCTATCTTTTTGTATTGATGATCTGTTATATCAAACACTTTCATAATATCAGAGTTCCTCATTAAAGCTAAAATTTATACATTTGTAAATATGTTTTTTCCTTTAAATAAGGGAAATTCTCCGATTAAAGAGTAGGGACTTTCTATCCCTTGACTGTTGCTTTCAATAAAGTCCTTATTTGACAACCAATAGTTTTTGGTGACTCACTGGGATTCGTTTTGAATGTATTCTAGTTTTATGAACATTTTCTTGAGCATTCTTTGATCTAACAACTCTACGATTTACTCGTGGCAAGAGAGCCCTTGGTGTTGAAGATTCCCAGTTTCAGCTCTTAGAGTGCCAAGGTTTCCCTCTTCCTTCAATAGGGAGAAACAGAAGAGTTCGTTCCACAAGTACGCCTCCTGTTGAAAATAGAACCCCTATGAGTGGTATCCCTCTAGAGAAACTCAACCCTAATCTTCGTGCTTTAATTCTTGTTGGTGTTTCAGTTCCCCTTCAAGCAGTCTTTCCAAGGATGGCAGTTCCATTACCTTGGGGCCATCGTGTTGGGCCTCTCGCCCTTCCTCAGCCTTTGCATGAGTTACCTAGGGGTAACAGGAAGAACTTCCCCAAGTTTAGAGGTGATGGTAAGGTGCATCTTGATGAACATATTGTAGCCTTCATAGTTGCATGTGGAGTCCTCATAGTTGAACATGAAGATGTCTCGATGAGGCTTTTTGTAGAAACTTTGCAAGATAATGTAGCAGATTGGTTCTATCATCTTCCTGTTGGGGCCATTACTAGTTGGACCACGATGAGGACAAGATTTGAGAACCGTTTCAAACCTGCAGAGGATGTGCATGCTTTGTTGGCCTAGATTTCTCAAATAAAGAAAGAATCACAAGAGCCCATGAGGGAATTTGTGGCCAGGTTCAACAAGTTGATTAACAAGATCCCACCAAACACTTAGCCTATAGATCAAATTCAAAAATGTTTCTTCCTGAATGCTCAATTGCCTGAAGTTAGCTACGCATTGAGAAGAGCCAACCTTACAACATTTGCTAAGGATTAGAGATTAGTCAGTTAGCGTCGAAGATGACTTGATCATGTTTGATAAGTTAAAAAGAGATCCTTCCAAATCTAGAGCTTCTTCTTCCTCTTCTTCTACTCCTGGAGCTAATACAAATCCATTAGTACAAAAGCTTGCTAATGACCTCATTGCCATCAAGAAACAATTGGCTCAGCATGCTCCTTATGCAGATGTTCCAAGGAGGAATTTTTAGCCTAGAAATCATTTTCCTTCCTCTCAGACAAGGCTGGCACTTGAGGGGCCACCCATCAAGGTCCCTATTAATGCAACTTGTGAGGTTGAAGAGCCTGAAGATGAAGAGATTAATGAAGATTGTGAAGAACCTGAAGAAGAAGATGATGAAGAATTGGAAGAACTTGAGGGATCTTGAGTTAATTTCTTCACCACTGAAGGTGTTGATGAAGAGGATGACTATGATGAAGTAGTAGCAGATATGAATAGTGAATCATATGCTGTCATGACTCAGGAACAGACAAATAAGAAGGAAAAAGTGATGCATCCTGCTAAGAGATCCAAGGAACATCCCATGACTATCCCCATTGTTGCAAAAAGAGGATCTCCTATTCCCACTGCATCCACACAGAAGGTGAGTTCTGCTAATTCTTCTTTTCCTAATTCTACTGCTAAAGCTTTTTCTTCTCTAGCTCCTAAACCTGATAAGCCTAAGATTCCTAGTGATGATAGCCCATCCACCTCTGGATCTTTTGATATCATTGATCACCTTAAGAAAACAAAGGTTCAAATTTCAGAGGCTGAGTATTATCAAACCCACCCTAAAGCCTTTGCCAAAATGGTCCACTTTGTCAATTCCCATTCCAAAAATACCTCTAAAGGCCTTTTTCCTACTCCATCCTCTACACCCCAACCCAACCTTGTAGCTGCAGTCACCTCACCTAATGAGAAAATCAAACCATTTTATGTGACTCTTCTTATAGCAGGCCATAAACTTAGCAATTGTGTCATAGATTCAGGAGCATCAGATAATGTAATTCCTGCCAAAGTGGCTCATGCTTTGGGTCTTACTCTCACACGCACTTATGGGTCTTGTTATTCTATGGAGAGTAAGGAGGTGCCCTTGGTTGGAAGGATTAAAGATGCACAAGTAGCTTTTGCCACTTTACCAGAGAAGAAGGTTTTGGCTACTATTCTGGTAGCTGATATCCCTCCTTCATATGGTATGTTGTTAAGTAGGAATTTTTGTAAAGATGTGGGAGGAGAGATTCAAATGGATTGGTCACATGCCCTCATACCAGTCAATGGAAAGATGAAGAAGTTGTTGCCTAAGAAGAAATTTGAGTATATTGTGCAAAAAAATGGATGATCCCAAAGCACAAATACTCTATGAGGATATTGGGCATGGTAACTATATGATTATGTCTCTGGAGGAAACTCAACTTCCCAAAGAAGTACTTCATGATCCTAATGGTGTTTGGAATCTAGAATTTGATGGAAGTTGCTCCTCAGCCGGTTCTAGAGTAGGTGTGGTACTGATATCTCTTAAGGGAAAAATTCATCCTTTCTCATTCAAGCTACAGTTTGAAAATACCAATAATACAATGGAGTATGAAGCCCTCATCCTTGGACTTAATGTGGCAAAAGAAAAAGGTGTGAAGAATCTTCTGGCTCGTGGAGATGCAGAACTAGTTGTTAAACAAGTCAGAGACCTTTTTCAAGTAAAGAATATAAGGTTGAAGCATTACAGGAATCAAGTTTGGGATTCTATTGAACTTCTTGACGCCTTCTCCATTGAAGCTGTGCCGAGAGATAAGAACACCGAGCTGATTCACTAGCTGTCTTAGGATCGTTATTGATACCTCACCTTGATTTCTCTTAGGATAAATTTACCATTGAAATGATCCATAGGCCAAGTGTGACTGATAATGCAAGTACTGGAAAATTTTCAACGACAATCAACATTTTCTTTCTTTCTTGGAGCTCAGGGATAACTTTGAACAATTGTACTTTCGAAGGAAGTAACAATTTTCCTCGTGAGAATGTATCTTCCCATGAGGAGGGTGTCAAAGAGGAGACAGATCAAGATGGGTGCATCAAACTCAAAGGTAACAAGATTCCTAAAGGGTTGGTGAGTTTGGAGGAATTTTTGATAAACATGATAGGTATGTTAAGTCTAAAGCTTCTACAGAGAGTGGCAATCTACTGAGTATGAAAAGATTAACATTGGGAGCTCTGCTGACCCCAAAATGGTGAACATTGGAACATGTTGTACACAAGAAGAAAAGAAGAAGGTGGTGAACCTCTTAAAAAGTATAGGGATGTTCTTGCATATTCATATGAGGATCTAAAATCTTTCTAACCAAAGGAAATGCAACATTTCATCCCTCTCAAACCTAGGATTAAACCTTTCAAGAAAAACAAAGGTAAAGACAATCCAAAGATTGCTGACACCATTTTTCAGGAAATACAAAAATTATTGAAAGCTAAAATTATCTTCCCCATTCACCATTCGACATGGATTGCCAATATTGTGCCTGTCAGGAAGAAAAATGGTGAGATTCGTATCTATGTTGACTTCAAGAATTTGAATCAGGCTTCTTTGAAGGATAAATACCCTCTGCCCATGATGGATCAAATTTTTCAAGCTATTACAGGATCTGAAATGTTGTCCATGCTTGATGGTTTCTTAGGGTATAATCAAGTAGAAGTTAATACCACGATCAAAGACAAGATGGCCTTTACCACCCCCTAGGGTACTTTTTCCTACAAGAGAATGCCTTTTGGACTCATTAATGCCGGTGCCACTTTTCAAAGGGCTATGGACTTGGCTTTTGGAATCTTGAAAGGGAAATGTATTGTTGTGTATCTAGATGACCTGACTATGTTTTCCAAAACTAGAGTAGATCATTTTCAGCATCTGGAAACAGTTCTCTTGAAATGCAGAGAACATGGGGTTTCTTTGAATCCTAAGAAATATGTCTTTTGTGTCACAGAGGGAAAATTGTTGGGGCATGTTGTCTCTAAAGATGGAATCAAAATTGATCTTGAATGAGTTCAAGCTATTCAAAGTGATTCCTCTTCCCACAAGTAAGAAGGGAGTGCATTCTTTCTTCGGTAAGATCAACTTCCTAAGAAGATTCATTCCTGATTTTATAGAGCTAACTTTGAATATCTCTCAAATGATGAAAGGAAAACAAACATTTGGCTGGTCCTCTGAAGGAAAAGAAGCTTTTGAAGGTATAAAAAGGCTATTGCTAGGACTCCTATCTTAGCATGTCCAGATTTTAGTAAAGATTTTATTATTTATTGCTATGCCACAGAAAGCACCTTGGCTGTTGTATTGACCCAGAGGATTATGATGATCATGAGCTCCCAAGTTGAAATACACCATGATGGAGAAGCATGCTTTTGTAGTGGTTAAAGTTGTCAAGCGTTTTGATTTTATATTCTTAACTCTCACTCTGTGGTGCTTGTGCTTGATACTACCATCAAGTCTATTCTTACGTAGTAAGAATTTGGAACTAAGAGAGGAAACTAGGTAGCAAAGGTTCAAGAATATGATATTGACATCAGACCAACCAAACTAGTTTGGGGTAAAGGCTTGTGTGAGCTCATCGCTGAAGGAGCTGGTCGTGAATTACCTAAGGAGGAGGTAGATGTTCCTATTGTTCTATTTCTCAGCTCGATAGATGAATGGTATGTTGATATCGCTCATTTTCTCACCTATGGGGAGTGTCCCTCTAACTTGACTACCAAGGAGAAGAGAGCTATCAAGCTAAGATCATCCTAGTACGTGTTGTGGGAGAATGCTTTGTTCAAACGTGGAATGGATGGGAGATTTTTGAAATGCGTTGAAAAAGAACAATAGAAGAATCTTTTCTCAACTTTCCATGATCAAGCATGTGGAGGTCATTACTTGTCTGCTGTTCTTCATTGTGGATACTATTGGCCTACCTTGTTTAAGGATGCATCAAAATGGGTAGATAAATGTGAAGCTTGTCAGAATTTTTTGGGAAGACCCAAATTGGTTGCCTTGCCGCTTAAACCAGTTGTGATTGAAGAGCCCTTTCAACAGTGGGGTTTAGATTTCATTAGAACACTCAACCCATCTTCAAGTGTAGGACATACTCATGTGTTAACTGCCACAGATTACTTCACTAAGTGGGTAGAAGCCATTCCAGTCAAGAGTACTACTTCTGAAGTAGTATGTAATTTATCAAAGAAAACATCTTGGTAAGGTTTGGAGTGCCAAACAATATTGTGACTGATAATGCTTCAAACTTTTCTTCTGCTGAGATGATGGATTTCTGTTATGGATATGGCATTTCCCTTTCCCACTCTTCAGATTATTATCCTTAAGGGAATGGATAGGCATAATCAACAAACAAGAATCTAGTGACTATAGTAAAGAAACTGGTTAATGAATCTCAGAGGAACTGGCACAAGAAACTCTATGATGCTCTCTGGGTAGATAGGATTACACCTAAAAGAGCTATTGGGATGTCCCCTTTTCAAGTGGTGTATGGTGTGGAAGCTCAATTACCAGTAACAGTGGAGCTACCGGCTTTGTACTTAATGAAGGCCATTAAAGACACTAGCTTCGATGATTCTTTAGATAAGAGGATCATGTATCTTCATAAGTTGAATGAAGACATGCTGCAGGTGGTTGATAGAATATCTACCCACTAGAAGAAGGTGAAATCTTTGTTTGACAAGAAGGCCGATCTAGAGATTTCAAATTTGGAGACATTGTTTTGTTGTGGGATAAAAGACATGAGCCTCGAGGAAGCCATGGTAAGTTTGATTCTCTTTGGCTCGGTCCTTTCAAAATCAGGCACTTTGCTGGTGAGAATTATTTCTATCTTGATTACATGGATGGTTCCTCTCTCCCACTTCCTTATAGTGGGCAATACCTGAAATTGTTCAAGTCCTAGGTGAATAGGAAGTCTCTTTGTATATTATGTATAGGGTGTGTTTGCTTTCCCTACTTTTGGTGTGTTTCTTTTCCCTGTTTGTGTGTTGTCTTCTGTATTGGTTTGCTTTTGGACTCTGTGGCCTAATGGATAAAGCACTGGTTTTCTTCCCCTAGATTTCCCAGAGTTCTTGCCTTGTCTCATTCTTTTGATCTAGCCAAGTCATCCCCAGAAAGAGCTAGTTGTTGTCCTCTCAAAATTTCCCCTCTTTTGAAAGTCAAAAATTGAAAATTTTGAGTTGACACCCTTTAGTGATGTTCTAGTGAAGTGAAAAGTTGAGGAGATAGTAAAAATTCACATTTTTGGAGTCATTTTGGTGATTTATGGGTCTGCTGACATTTTTGTCCCTCATGTCCCAAGTCTGCTTGAGCCTTCTTTCCTAATTGGCCGCATTCCCCAAAAATCAAGTTAACTTTCGGTTCTATCGTAATTTTTGGTCTCAGTATGTTCCAAGTTTGTTCGGGCTTTCTATCCCCGATCGCCCTCATCAACCGGATCGGGTCCTTCATGTACTTTTGTCCCATTTGTTCCAAAAGTGTCTCATGCCTTTGTCCCGATTTTCCGCATCGCGCGCGCTGGGTGAATCACGTCTTCACATACCTCTCATCCCTCACGTTTCCAATTTTTGAACCACCTATGCTCATTTGGCCCGCTTTACCCGCATCACTTGTGTCGGCCGGATCGCGTCTTCGCATCCCTCATGTCCCAAATGTACCAAAGACCATCTGGCCAATTTTTTCTCGCTCTTCCCGATTCTTTCCTTTTTAAGTCGGTGTAATATGAATTTAATGCGCATTTATGACCTTCTCTCTCCTAAATAACTATTTAATGGGACTACCCTCTATGCATTTGGCACACTGCTCACTTGCCATCATTCGCTCGAATCCCTATAATTAAGATCATCTACTCGTGCTCCCATTCCCTTTGCATTTTTCATTATAGATTCAATATGTGAAAGTTGTTTATATGAATGTTGCAAACATGAAGATTAAATTCCAAGGTCAAGAACATGTTTTGCCTCTTGAGTCCTCTGTTCCCGATATCGGGGATAGTGAGGTTCGGCACTTGGATTTTGGTGATTTCTGGAATAGATTGACTAGCCCTAATCCTTCTCCCATGGCGCAGATGATCAATGACAGTGGTCTTGCGTATGTGGTGGGCTTCCCTATCTCAGTACAATGTGCCGACACCGTGCTCACTGTGGGGCTCACTTTAACCCAGACACCAAGGAATTGTCAAATGTGCACGGGGAGTTGATTGCTAAACTGGATGTTGCTGCCATTACTACTGCTCTATGGATTCTAGAAGTAGAAGACTCCATTGTTATCACTCAGGCTCAAGCTTAGACTCTATTCGAGTAGGAAAATGATAAATATAAGGCGAGGATAGAAAATCATGGTTGAAGAACCCTAAGAAGGGAGCGTCCCGACTTTCTAAGGCATTATCTAGGGCCGATTTTAATGAAGAGCTATCTGATTTTATTATCTTGCTAGCTTGTGTCATGGGATTGCCCTCTACCAATGAATTTCACTTTTGGATGTGCCCTCTCATCAACATCGTTTGCGAAGGTAGTCAGAACATAAATTGGGCAGAAATCATTTGCATGAATTTAACTAGATCAATTGTCCAATGTGTAACAGACTAAGAAGTTCTATATGACTTCTTATCTCATGTATTCCCTAGCAGCATCCTCGACAGTGGTTTGGATTCACATACATGGAGGGCTAGAAGGATGAACCCATTTATGCATACTGCCCTCAATTCACTCTTGAAACTAGCAATCACAACTTTAGGAGGGTTAATGATGCCTTTACCATGTATATTGTAAGGCTCTTAGAAGGTGATACTGCCAGAAGATTTTCTGATGAGGCCATGAACCTGATAGCAAAGTATGGAGATTTCTTCATTCAGTTCAAGAGGTTTTCATATATCAAGTTGGCTGGTTATGAGAACACACCTCTCAAGCTCCCCATGTTTTGTAATGACAAGATGGCTTTGATTGAAGTGTGCAGGAAATTAGATAAATTGCATAGAACCTACAGGGACAAGAAAATATCTGGTCTGCATTTCCCTATTTCCTTGGGTAACTATACATGCAAAATAGCCTTGGATGCTCAAAATATAGAAAGGGCCCTTGCTCCCATCACTGTCCACTTTTTCAGGCCTAGGACTTGTTTTGATTTAAAGAAGTTCATTGAGCAAAACCTCAGGATAAATTATCATCACAAGTTAGATCTGAGGACTACTGGGCCAATTCTGCATATGACTTTGAAGCAAGGTGGAGACACTATGGCAGATTCTCTCTGCAGCTGATAAAGGATCTCAATCTCTACCAGATTCCTAAAGGGTTCCAAGATGATAATGAAGACTGGCTTATCCTATGAATATGAGACATTAATCAAACATACTCCTTTGGAAGATCTAGACTGGTACAAGAAGGAGAAGGATCACTTGGGTGAGATTTTGGTCCATGTCCTCGTAAGAACCAAGGTTTGGTTTGATGAAAGGTTCGAGAGATTAAGAAGAATCAAAGTGGATCTTCTTCCAAAGATACTTCAATGCTTAGGAAGGAATCACATACACCCAAAGACCGAGGTACTTGCACAAACTCCTCCTCCTTCCTCAAATAAAGAACCTGAATCATTTACTCCCTCTTCTTCCACTCAAGTGTATCAAAAGAAGGTAAAAGAGGTTAAACAAGAGCCAATTGAGGAAGAACCCCTTTCAAGGCTTTCTTAACTACCTTTAGGGCCAGAGAACATTATTGTTCATGATGGTGAGGTACTAGACCTGCGCAGGAACTTTAGAAGTTACAATAAAAAAAGAGAAGGAAGTGCCTAGAACTGAACCTCCAAGTACCACTGATTCCTCTACTCAAGAAGCTCCAGATGACTTGCTCACATCTCTACTAGAAGAAACAGTGGTGAATACTTTATGTGCCATGAGCTCACTTGCACTTGAACCTCTTGTTCCCTCTTGTTCCCCCTCTACTTTTGCATGGGTGCAACCCCTGGTTGATAGTAGGAAGAGGAAACCTTCTTCCCATTTATCAAGACCAAACTTTGATGTTGTGGCAGCCTTGTTAGGCACTACTCCTCCTCCTCCAGCAAAGAGAGTGAAATCAACTTCAATAATAGTGACCAATACTCGGGGCCAACAATTTCTAGAGGTCAGCAAAGCCGAAAGTTGACAAGGCGAGCAAGATCTATTAGCCTCTCGATCGGGAGATTTCTAGGATTCCAATGGGAGAATCCAATCCCGAGAGTGAGGTGCATAATCTCTAAGAAACATTAACCAAGGTTATTGAGAGAGTGGAGAAGGGTAAACAGACTATAGAATGAGTTGGAAGAACAAAATCAAGTTCTTTCTAGCTTCACAAATCATTGTTGACTAAAGATAAATTTTTGGATCCTGCTCCACTAATTGCCCTTCCACCTCCTATGATTCTCAATCAGGATGAGGTTCAAATTATCAAGGATATACATAGGTATTCCACTTATGGAAGGGCTATGGAAGCCATGGTTGATGAAATGATCATTGCAGGCTTGAATTTCATTGTAGAAGCCTTCAAACTCAATGAGAAGGTGGCCAACCTGCAATAAAAACTCTCCTCCTCTATTGGAACCATGGAAAAAGAACTAAATCTTTGGAGTAGTTGCATCATAGATCTTCACCTGATGGAACATACGATGAAAAGATATTGATGGCCAATAAATTTTTTGATGATGCCAAGGAAAATTTGTCAAGGTCATGGGTTTTCAGTGTTGAATGGAAAATAAAAGTTCTGGAGGAAGCCTTGGGAGAATTAAGGAATAGTTGGTAAGAAGGAGAATCCTTCAAAACTTGTGTTGTGTCTGCCTTCAAATATATTCACTGTCATCTCCATGATGAAACTTCAAGTGTTCCTTTCTCTCTCCAAGAGATTAAAACTCAGTTCACGACATTTGTTAAAGAAAACCTGTTCAAGGAGGAATTGATTACCAAAGAGAAGATAAAGGAGATTTGCTCTCTTCAATCTGCTATTGAAGAGGCTAATAAATAATACCTTAAGGATACCGAGTTTGATAAGGACATGGAGAAATGCCTAGGCACTTGGTCTCAAGCCACTTTGCGCCAACACATCAATCCCAAGAGGTAGAGAGATAGTGAAGCATTAAAAGATTCGAGCAATGGATTCTCAAGTCGGTGGGCCCTCCCCAACGATAAGTGATGTTTTCTCTTCTAGATTCTCCTCTCCTCCTTCTTTCTGAAATCGAGCTCATTATAAACTAATTAAGGATCTTGTGTCCAACACTTCCTTAATTAACACTTTAGTTAAAAGAAATAGTTACCAAGTGTAACTAATTTGTAATCTATATAATGAGCTCTCAACACCATTTTCAAGGGCTGGAATTCTGTTGATTTTGAAAGTGTAAAGGAGTTAGAAAAAGCTATCAATACAAGAAGATCTCTCTTTCTGTTTCCATCTGCTCTTGTTCTTTCATTGCTATCTGTTAAAGGTTATTGGATCATTAGTCTGTTTTACTTCAAGAAGCTTTGTATTCTTGTGGATGTCATCTCTGGAACTTTGTGTCTATGAAATAACATATTGTGGTTTTAAATGCAAATGATTATGTTCTATATGATTCCCTTATGGCATGAGTAAGGAATTATTTTGTTATCTATATTTCCTGAGAGTGCTATTCTGCCCCCTCCCATTCCTTTATTCTTCTATCTTTTTGTATTGATGATCTGATTATATCAAACACTTTCATAATATCAGAGTTCCTCATTAAAGCTAAACGTTGTACATTTGTAAATAGGTTTTTTCCTTTAAATAAGGGAACCTCTCCCATTAAAGAGGAGGGAATTTCTGTCCCCTGACTATTGCTTTCAATAAAGTCCTTATTTGATAACCAACAATGATCAAGAGAGTCAAAATGGACATTTTCTTTCTTGCCTACTAGGATGGAATTGAGTTACCACTGCCTTTCAATAGGAAACATCTGAAGCATTTTTTAGGAATTGAGATGCATGGTAAAACCTAGTTGATATAATTAAAACTTTTGTTGTTTTCTTTCCTTTTCTTTTTCTTTTATTTTTTTGGTTTTCCCGACCCTCAACCCAATGGACAAGATACGAAACCAGAGAAGTTGGGATCTCATCTTTACTCCGGTCATTTTGACAGAGGCAAAGATGTCCACAGACGGAGCCAACTAGTGTCTCCATATTTTACCTTGAAATATGAGACTACCCCATGGTTAAAAAATTTCGTTCTTTTAACATAACGGGTCTTTTTGTGTTTTTATTGCCAGAAGATATATCTATTACGTTAAGATATTACCAATGAATCATATGAGCTAATTTTGACAAATACGCAGATGTTGAAACTCATTTTATCCCTTTGCCAAATTTTGTTTGCGGGAAATTTTTATTTAATTACTTGTTAAATAAATAAAGCCCCGTTTGAAGTAAATTGTGCTCCGATTGAATCCTGTTGAAGTTTTGCATGTCAATATTCACACATCTCACTCAGGTTTTCACCAAGAATGAATTCAAGGCATTATCTATAACTTCTAGCAACATTTTTCATTTTTATTTATTTCTTTTGTGTTTGTTCTTTGGTTTTCTCTGTTGTCTATCTATTAAATTCCATTTGATCTGTTCTTTGTTTTGTATAGTTTGTTTAATTTCCTGGAACATCTGGAGATCATTTATGGCCTCAACACCATAAGGAATCAGTCTCAGAAGGCAAACTTCTGACCAAAAAAGATGAAGTCAAGTAGAAAAAGCTTCTCCTAGGCAAGTCACACTTTTTGGAATAAATAGATCTAAGCTGCAATGGGAATTTTGGTAGTGGCAGACATGCGAGAATTTCTTACCTGCCTTGCAGGGTACTTTTTCCCATGAATTCAAAGTCACTTAAGTTGTAATGGGAATATTAGAGGTGGCAGGCAGGTGGGAATTTCTTTCCTGCCTTGCAAGGTAAAAATTCCCATGATGAAAGTCAAATCACTTAACTGGAAGAGGGGATTTTTTAGCTGCAGTGCAGGGTGGAAATTCCCATCAAGTTGACTTCCTATTTTTAGCATCTACCCTGCGCCAAAACAAAGCAGTGACTCACCTTGGTATTAAACAATGCATTTAATGTTATTTATTAATGGCTTTTTCATCTAATTTTTCTCGCCATGTATGGAAAGACAAATCAAAGCAAAATCACAAGTTAAAGAGAAGTCAAATATGCATACTAAAATAAAATAAAATAAATTATTTAGAAATAAACAAGTAGCATGCAAACTTGGGCGCTCAAATTCGATGAATAAACATGGTTATTAATTAATTAAATTGCAGAAATGGGAAAGAGAAATTATTAAAAATAACATGCGAGAGGGATATACAAGCATGGGATGCCGTAATTGAGAAGCGATTAATTATTTTTATGAAGTTTGCAGCCTGGACAGTTTTGGTGCCAAGGAAGGAGGATTTTGCATTAAAGAGTGTTTTCCATTTCCGGAAGCTTCCAGTTTTGGCGCATTGGGTTGGAATAGCTTGATTTTTGTTATTCTGATTATCTGCATGTTGGTATAAGTGCCTAGGTGAATTAAATAATATTTTTTCTTGCTTTGCATACAGAAAAGTCTCAAATTTTAGGGCAGCAGGCTTTATATGTAGATTTTGGTGATAAAAATCAAGTATTCATGCCATGGACTCCATCTTTGTCTAAATTAATTACAGGTATTCATCACAGGTGCTCATATTAGTGAAAGGAAGTTCAAATCAATGTCAGATACATTGAATATCTCTTCCGAATCAGAAGAAATTTCCAGATCTGCACAAATTGATCCAATTACAAGGGATTCCAACAGAATTAAAAGAAAAAGAGCTCAGACAAAGATTGTTCCAGCCATGTTGAAGCATGATGAAAGAGAAGGATCAGCTGAATCATGCATAGCTTCTAGATTTGCTGAAGTCAATGATACAAACATTGGCCTTGAACCTATCACCGATTTAATTGACAGATCTAGATCTCATAATTGCAAAGGTTTCCGGCAAGAATTCATCCTCTTGTTTCTAGCGCAACCCATGTGGAAGTCAGTGCATGGAAAATTCCTTCCAGGATCTTGTGCATGTGCTCCCAATCTTCTAGTTGAAGCCTTCATTGAATTTACTTGTATTTTCATTCACCCAGAGTGCTTTCCAAAATTTAAAATTGCTCATATGCAATTAAAAATAAAAGATGATGAGTTTTGTCTAAATTATTTACGGCAAACATTGCATTGGTGCATGTATTGGAGAAGAACTACAAAAGCTTCAAGGATAAGAGGGAAGACAAGTCAAAGGAAATATTCGTAAGTAAATCATAGTCAGCTGCTTCTAGATCTAGTTTGGTGAGAATCAAAGGCAAAAGAGTCAACCACATGCAGAATATGGAAAAAGAACAAGATTGGAAGTGTTTAACTTTCTTCTAATTTCTTTTCCTCTTTCTTCTTATTTCTCCTTTTTTTCTAATAAAGTAATTGAGTAATCAATTAAATTACAAAACTTAAGTGATTAGTTTAAAATTCATTACTTGAAGAAGTCAATTACTTGGAAATAGGTGGCAGACATACAAAATAGAAGGTTTTATTTTCAATTATAAATCATGCATGTCATGCAAAGGGGAATTATAAGAGGGAGATTTCAAGTTGTTTCCTTTATAACTTCCACATGTGTTAGTTCAATTATAGTTTCCTATTTGTAATTTCCCAACCATACACTATAAATGAAGGAAGAACCTACAGGTTAAATTATCGAATTTGTAATCAACATTCTTATGTTCTAGAATTTGAGTTGAAACCCTTGATATCTTTCTGAAAGCTAAGGAATAGAGAGGAGGTAGATTTTTGGAGAACTTTGTGTCAACGGTGCATTTATTTCTTATTTCTTTTTAGATCTTTGCATAAACTTTGTGTTATCTTAGATTTGGATCTGAAACTTTCCTTTGTTGTGAATTCTACATTTCTAGATCTATTTGTTTCGTCTATGTGCATGTGACCAACTCTGTTAACTATTGGTCAGGTTACACATCTTCTTTCTTTTCTACTCACATTCAATTATTTCCCTCTTCTGCATATATTAATTTCTTACAACTGCTTACTTATCTGCAAAACTACCTAGCTATGGTGCATGAGCTACACGGTTAAAGTAAAACCAATAGATAGATATTAGAAAATATAATTGACAAAATCTTACATGGGAGCCTCACTAGTAAATGAGGGAGATTTATCTCATGACTACCTAGTTTTTAGTTGTGCAGAAAATCTAGCCAACAATATAGAAGAGGGTGGAGAAGCTAGCGGAATGTTGACCCCTCGCAAAGGATCCCATAAGTAATTATTGGAATTTAATTTTTATATGGAATATAGTTTTTTCTTTATTTATGTGTATACTAATTCCTTTTTACGGTGTGCATAGGATTATGAAATTCCCTTGAATCGTGTCCTACACCGACATAGAAACTCACCGTGTAGTACGAAATAGAAAAAGGTAACAAACACTTAACATTCATGTGAGAATTATATGTTGAATTATGTTGTTGATATTTCAATTTTCTTGATGTCTTGTTTGTTGTAGGTGGATGTTATTGATGAGATGTTACCTTCACATTCAGCATTTGGTCTCGATCTTATTGGTGATATTGTTTCATGAGAGGATGAGGTTAATATCAATGGAGACGCATCTTCCTTTCCAGTCAAGGAGAGAGAGGGTGACGAGGGAAACACGAGGAGAGGGCACGGATGAGGGTGCTAATGAGAGGAGAGAGGAGAGAGCTAGATTGGTAAGTTATTTATTGTTCTCATTTTATTTTCTTTATTCTTTTTTAGTAAACTTAAGAAAAAATTATTAATACAATTGAGATTGTTGTTATTCCAGGTTTTTCTTGATGGGGATGAAGTGAAGTTAATGTTAGATGATATAGTCATTATGAGAGGAGTTGTTTATACTAAGTAGCCTGCATGTGGTTTGTCATGGCATGAGACACCCCCAAAAGACTATCAAAGTCATCATTTATGAGGCCATTGTTCCCACCGCTCCATTTTCCTACCCTACGAAATTTGGGGAACTTTGGTAGATTGTGTCAAGGGTTTATGATATGGGATGTTAGATACATGAGATTGGACACTCCTTCACGAGAGGCAAGTAGATGCAATGGATGATTTAATTTAATTATGTGTTTAACTAAATGATTCATCCATGTTGACTTATTTCCTGAATGGTTGGATTTTAGGATGATACAGTACATGTTGCAGATGAGAGCGTGCACCATATTTGGATGCGGATATCATCGAGGCCCCACCATCCTTGTTATCACCCCTAATTCTATTTATAGAGGTGAGAAGAAGCATATTAGATTTTATGATTCAATATTTTCTATTGCTGCCAATAGGCAACGAAAGAGATGATAACATTTATTGTATAACATTGCTTATGAGGACTCTGATTACTATAGATGTATATATGATGATGTTGTTACTATAATGTGTTTATGTACTCATGTTTGATGTTTACGATTTAGTATTGCATTCATGATATATTGAATATGGTTTGTGGTTTATATTAATCAATGAAATGTTTTGTGGTTACATATTAACATTTATGGAATAATGTTTATGGTTTATGGTTTATGGTTTATGGGTTATATAGATTTATCCATTTACACTCTGTTTATAGTGCATTAGATGGTTTTTATTCTTATTATATGACATTCCATTTATTGTATTCCAATGCTTATTAATAGGACCATGATTGATAGATTTGTATATATAATGCTGTTATCACTATGTATATGGTTAATGTATTAAAGAACGAGATGTTATGTGACTATGGATTATGGATTACAGTTTATGGTTTATGGTTTAATAGTTGCATTCTTCTTCCATGTATGCCTACTTGGGTTTTACGTGCTTACTAAAATTTCATATATATTTCATCTATGAAAATATTTTTTTGAGTATAAGTTAAGTGCATTATTTTCTTTGTAATTATGTTTGAATGCTAACAGATATAAATCAGTTGTTTGATTGCAGGTGTAATTAGATGGCTAGAGAAAATAAGGATGGAAAGCGCAAGGCTACACATGTGGATGAACCTAAAGACTATGAATCATTTGATAGTGCCACTTATGTGTTCGAAAGTGTGCAAAGAGGCATACACACGAGAAAATGGGGGTGTTGGAAAAGAAGATGAGACTTCCCCACCATTGCGTATGAAATTAGAAATAAAACTTTTAATGAAGAAGGTAGAGTTTTATAAAACTAAGTGTGAGAGACTTACATTGGAAAATTTATATTTTTGAAAAATTAAGGAGTTATTGGATCGAGTAGGAGATCTTTCCTCGAGGAAGATGGAGTTGGAGATTGATGTTGAAGAGTTGGAACTAAAAATTAAGAATTGGGAGACAATGCGTGAATCAAACAAAAAGTGTTTGAAAATCAGTGTAAAAAGCTTTAATCATGTTCCTTAAAATCCACGAATGTCACAAGGAAGAATGGAAGAAGTTGTATATGGAGGCCAAGGCATGAACTGTTGAAAATGTACCAGTCACTCCCACCAAAGGCACAACTGATAAATGAATATACAACTTTGTAATAAAATGTCACTGTTCATGCAACCTTTGAAATCAAAAGATGCTTTTTAAACATATATTAAACTTACTTATATATTTCCTTTCTTTTTGAATACATCAAACTTATTTTTCTATTAATAAATATTAGTACGTATACACAAACATTGTTATGAGATCAATTTGAAATTAATTGAAAACAACAATTATGTAATTAATATTTTTCATTTTTTGGTATTAAGATTATTACAACATTTAACATTGGTGATAGTATTATCAATTTAATTGTTATGTATTTATTTACGATTTTGTTTTTTTCATAATAGTTGTAAAGGTAATGAGTTTTTTTCATAGCCACAAAATAATCATAATATTGTGAGTATTGTAAAAATTTATATTTACCTTTTGTTAAGAAAATCAAAACACCATCAAAATACTTGAACAAATTTTAGTATGTTATTGTTCAACTAATTATATTAAAACCTTGGAGTTAGTATATGTAGTATATTTTAGTTTTTATAAGAGTAAATACTATTACTAATCATTTTAGGTGATGTATATTATGAGTATTGTAAATAAATATATTTACCATTTGTTAAGAAAATAATAACACTGCAAAAAATACTTTAACACATTTTAGTATGTTATTATTCACTAATTAGATTAAAACACAAAGTTTAGCATATGATAATTAGTAAATATTAATTACATCGGTCCAAAAATGTGGAAAACCATTGTGGTTTACACCTTGTTGAAAATTGCATTGTGTTTTTCAACAAGATGAAAAGCACATAGTTTCAAAGACATGATAATCACTAAATTTTAATTAAATCGGTCTAAAATCGTCCATCATGGTTTTCACCATGTTGAAAACTCGCATCGTGTTTCAACAAGATGAAAAACACACAAGTTTAACACATTATAATTACTAAATATTAATTACATCAGTCCAAAAATGTGGAAAACCATCGTGGTTTACACCTTATTGAAAATCGCATTGTGTTATTCAAAGTAATCGAAAAAAAAGACAATGTGTTTTTCAACAAGATGAAAAACACACAAGCTTAGCACATTATACTAAACATTAATTACATCAGGTCTCAAAATTCAGAAAACCATCATGGTTTGCACCTTGTTGAAAATCGCAATGTGTTTTTCAAAGTCTTTGCCGCATAATGTGTTTTTCAACGTCTTTGAAAAACACACCGTGTTTTTCAACAAGATGAAAAACACACATGATTAACACATGATAATTACTAAATATTAATTACAATAGTCCAAAAATTTGGAAAACCATCATGGTTTGCATCGTGTTGAAAATCGTATTGTGTTTTTCAAAGTGCTGAAAAACACTGTGTGTTTTTCAACGTGCTAAAAAACACACTGCTTTTTCGAAAAATGAAAAGCACATAGGTTCACCACATGATAATTATTAAATATTAATTACATCAGTCCAAAAACGTGGAAAACCATCGTGGTTTGCACCGTGTTGAAAAATGCACTGTGTTTTTCGAAGTGTTGAAAAATACAGTGTGTTTTTTAACAAGATGAAAAACACACCGTGTTTCAACAAGATGAAAAGCTCACATGTTTAGCATATGATAATTACTAAATATTAATAACATCAGTCCAAAAATGTGGAGAACCATCATGGTTTGCATCGTGTTGAAAATCGCATTGTGTTTTTCAAAGTGCTGAAAAACATAGTGTTTTTCAACAAGATGAAAAGCACACAGGTTTAACACATGATAATTACTAAATATTAATTACATCAGTCCAAAAATGTGGAAAACCATCGTGGTTTGCATTGTGTTGAAAACTGCACTGTGTTTTTTAAAGTGTTGAAAAACACACTATGTTTTTCAACAAGATGAAAAACACATAGGTTTAGCACATGCTAATTAATAAATATTAATTACATTAGTCCAAAAAGGTGGAAAACCATTGTGGTTTGCACCTTGTTGAAAACCACATTGTGTTTTTCAAAGTGCTGAAAAACACATTGTGTTTTTCAACAAAATGAAAAGAACACAAGTTTAGCACATTCTAATTACTAAATATTAATTACATCTATTTTCAACATGTTTAATTATTTTCTACTATCCACATAGTACAAGATTGTGGTGGGTTTAGCACAATCTTGTTGTACAGATCTATAATCATAATTAAGCACACAAGAAATAAATATGGAAATAAACCAGAAGAAAAAATACACAAGATAGAAAGTGGTTCACCTAGTGTGGGCTACGTCCACCAAGAAACAACCAATCTATTAATATTTGCTTTATAGAGGAAATACAATGAAGATCTGTAATCTTCCACACCTCTCTGGATGTACAATACTTTTCCTTCACAATCTTCTTTTTCTCTCTCCAAAAATTCCTTCTCTCAATTATGATCAATCTTATGTTCTAACCCTATCTTTATAGCTTATATAAGCATATACGAACTTAGGGAACTTTAATAATATAATTATAACCCTTATATCACCTTTTAATCAAAGGTTAGATCTAATCCCATGTCTTAAATAAAAACATAAACACATAGGAAATTGATGCCGATTACCCCAGCAGATTTCGGTTACCCCAACCGATGTTGGTTGGTCCCAGGTGACCGCTGTTGGTCACTCAACCGATGCCGTTTAATGTGTAAACCTACAATTTGTAAAACATGTTATTTTTGAAGCAATTAAGCTCCATAACTCAACAATCTCCAACTTGGAGATAAATTTTTGCACTATACCGCACATCTCCATTCTTGGATCCTTTCCTTAGCTTGTTTCTTTCTCTTCAAGTCTCAAAATTTAAGACAAAAACAAGTGGAGTGTATCTCCAACTTCTCCTTTTCCAATGGATTCGTTAGCACATCCAAAAGGTTCTCATTTGTATGAATTTTCTCCAATTTTAGCTGCCCATCCTCCAACACCTTCGTATGAGGTGATATCTCAACTGAATGTGTTTTGTTCTTGAATGAAACACTGATTTATTTGATAGATGAATCACACTTTGACTATCATTATACAATCTGTAATCTCTTTGCTAGCCTCTGTAGCTACAAAAAAATTCTTCCTCTCTCGTAGTAGACAAGGCCATAACCTTCTACAATATCGAAATCCAACTAACTCACATGCCACCTAATTTGAATACATATCCAAAGGTGGTGATTCTCCTACCATCCAAATCTCCAGCCATATCTGAATCAATATAGCCACATAAAGAAGTATCTGACCCTCCATAACATAACTACATGTTGGATGTCCCTCTTAAATATCTAAGTATCCATTGGACTACTTTCCAATTCTCTTTACGTGGATTGACCATAAATATGCTCACAACTCTTATTTCATGTGTAATGTCTGGTCTAGTAAAAACCATATCATACATAATTTTTCTAACTACTGAAGCATATGGGACTCATGCCATGTACTCGACATCCTCATGTGATGTAAGAAACTAATATTTGCTTAATTTGAAGTGTCCATCCATAGGTGTACTTACAGGTTTTGAATTCTACATTTTAAATCTTTCCAACACCTTATTGATGTAATTCTCTTGAGATAAATACAATTTCCTATTCTTCTTATCTCTCGTGAATTTACACGCTAAGGATTTTCTTTGTAGCTCCTAAATCCTTTATTGCAAATGTATGAAATAACTTTTTTTTAAGCTCAACAATGTCCTGCGTACTAGATCCTACAATAAGCATATCATCTACATACAATAATAAAATAATATAGCTTCCATTTTCAAGTTTCTTGAAATAAAGATAATGATCATATTCACATCTCATATAACCATGCTCATGCATAAAAATGTCAAACCTCATATACCATTTCCTTGGGGATTTCTTGAGCCCATATAAGCTCTTTTTCAAACCGCACACAAGTTTATCCTTACCCATGACTTCATAACCAAACAGATGTTGCATATATATATATATATATATATATATATATATCTTCCTCCAAATCACCGTGAAGGAAATCCGTCTTAACATCAAGTTGCTCTAAGTGTAAATATTCTACTGCAACTAAACTCAATATAGTACGAAAGGAAGTCATTTTACTTTGCAGAAGAAAAAATCTCACCAAAATAAATGCCCGCTTTTGATCAAATCCTTTTACCAAAAGCCTTGCCTTGTATCTTTTCTATCCACCCTCTTCTTCCTTGATCCTATAAACTCATTTATTATACAATGTTATTTTACATGCTAACAACTCAACCAAATCCCATATCTAGTTCTGTTTCAAGGAGTCCATCTCCTCATCCATGTCATGTTCCCATTTCTTATGGGTTTCATCCTGCATTTCTTATTCAATAATTTTTGGTTCACCCCTATCGGTGAATAGTAGATAAAATAAGGAAGGTGTAAATCTTTCTCGAATTTTACTTACTTGGTTCTAACCTTCTTATAGAAATTTGGGGTGCTAGAGGCTCATTCTACTCATTTTACAAAATTATATCAACCTTTGATGATGATGACTGATGCCGGTCACCTAGTAATGGGCGTCGGTCCAAGGTGACCAATATCGCTTGACTCTTCTATAGCCGACGTTGGTTCTTTCACGACGACGTCGTCTTGTGTTTTCTCGGTACTAGTTTCCCTCACCGACGCTTAGCACCTGTAGATGACTATTTTAAATCCAAAAATGCATTTTCTTCCACAAATTCTTCACCCAGTTCATCCTTGGGTACCAAAATATTATCCATTATATTTTCATTCTATTCAATGTCACGACTCCTAAAAATCTTAAAATATTCTAAATCCCAAAAATAGAATCTAAAATCACCAGAGCCATAACCAATGAAAGTGCATCTCTTGGATTTAGCATCCATTTTTTTCTATTTTCTTTATCAACATGCACAAAAGCTTCTGAACCAAATACTCTAAGAAAAGAAAGATCTAACTCTTTTCCACTCCAAGATTCTTATGGTATTCCACCATCCAGTGCACTTGAAGGTCGATGGTTGATTAAATACACCGTTGTATTTACTACTTCTTCCCGTAATCGCAAGGGTAATCCAACATGTATTCTCATTATTCTTATATTTTCCATGATAGTCTTGTTAATTTTTTCTACAAAATCATTCTCATGTGGTGTTCGAGGAACTGTTTTTTCTTTGTATATTCTATTCACTAAACAATAATCATCGAAAACCTTGTTGCGATACTCACCACCATTGTCAAATCTAAGACATTTTAATTTTAAATTGGATTCATTTTCCACAAGGTCTTTGCATCTTGTAAAAAATTACAAACATCATATTTACGTTTTATACAATAAACCCATACCTTTCTTGTGGCATAATCAATGAAAGTCACATAGTATTGGGATCCTCCATGAGAAGCTACCTGGGATGGTCCCCACACATCTAAGTGCACAAGCTCCAATTTTTGCTTCTTCTTTGTTTCCACAACTTTGAGAAATCTCACTCTCTTTTGCTTTCCAAATATACAATGCTCACAGAAATCAAAATCTACATCTTTCAAATCTGATAACTTACCATTTTCCTTTAAGATCTGCATTCCTTTTTTACTCATATGGCCTAGCCGATTATGCCACATGCTTGCATCTGAATCTAAAGTAGATAGAACAGAAAATGAATCAATAATACAGGTAGACAAATACAATGTTCCTACCTTCTTGCCTCTTGCCACAACAAGAGCTTCCTTAGTAACTTTACAAGAGTCGATATGATTATAACCATGCAAACTGCATTCACCTCGTTATCCTTCAAAAATTAGATTTCTCCCGAGGTTTGGCACATGCCTTACCTTTCAATATCCATGTATTTCCATTCTATAATTTTAGATGAACTCCCCTTACCAAGTAATATTACATGGTTCATCATCTCCTAAATAAACATGCCCAAAATTACCCCGAACATAATTTATGAAATAACCCTTATTAGGGTAGCATGGAAAGAAGCTCCCGAATCTAAAACCTACAATTCTTTTTTCTTATCCAATGAGAGAATTAGGGCATCTTGTATCACATCGGTTGCAAAATTTTCCTCTTTTCTTTTATCAGTATATTCTCTTTATTTTCCTTGAACCAAAGAATCCTTCTTTGAATGTCCTTTCTTTCCACAATTCCGGAGGTTATTCCTCTACCTCTGGATTTAGATCTGTCATTCTTAGACTTTGATTTCTCATTATTTTTTCTCTTGATCTCTCCTTATGTCTTCCCCTTCTTTCTACATTCAAAGTATTTTTAGATGATAAGGGTAAGTGCACGAAGTTGGTGGACAATTCCATGAACATAAAAACCTGAAATTCAGGAACTGCGATCGTGGTTCCTAAATTTTGGGTTCGGAAATAACTGAACCTAAAACCACGATCACAATTTAGAACCACGAGCGTGGTTATAAACCGATTGTGGAACTCTGAGACAAAAAAGTAGTCCCGTGAGTCCTCATTTTCCCCATTTTTCATTTCAAACCACAATTTCTCCTAGATGTTTTTCACTCGAGCTTTGAATACCACCTCAAAATTGCTCATCGACTTCTAGATCGTGATAGATTCAACCATGCCGCCAAGATGAGGAGGTAAGCCCCCGATTTTAATCATTTTTTTGCATTTTAGGTTTTTTTGCATTTTAGGTTATTTTTTGCATTTTCATGGGTTTTTTGAAATGTTTGTTTATGTATACAATTTTCTTGTTTTGTTAGTTGGTCGGCAAGCTCAAAATCATGCAAACCGTCAAAACATTCCTCAAAACCCTCCTCCAAACATAGATCCGCCTCATGTGGCTCCTTATGTCCCCACTAAACCAACAAGAACACAAGATAATATCATTGGAAGAATTCGAGAAAATAAAATTGTCATTGAGAACCTTATTCAGACTATAAGACAAAATCATGCCACAAATCCATCCCGCATGACTTTAGCCAACACATTGCAAACATTGATTGGTGAAGTCGACTCCACAACCAACCAAATACATAGATGGAATACCTTTAGAGGTGATTGTAGGTGGTGGTATGCAGATAAATTATCCCATGCGGCCGTAAAAGATAAAAAAATTAGAAAAACCTCATTTATGTATTATTTATTGACCCGAGAACCAATGCCCCCGCAATTACTTACAAACGGTTCCCAATCCATTGGTGCCACAATGACCGAATCAAAAACAATTTTTGGGACTGATGGTGGATGGTTTTTTATTATCCACCATGCAACAATAATGAGGTTCCTCTTTATTTTTTGAAGAAATTATATTGTGAGTTCATGCTTAATAAGGTCCCGAATTATTTTGACTTTTCTGAATTTTTTGGTCAAGGAGGTGGCTCTGCATAGAGTAGACTTGGTGCATACATAGGTCAACCAAGGATCCCCCATGCCCCAAAACCCCCACTTCCTTCAGTTATCCCTCCTATAGTGAAGGAGGTTGTGGATATTGACACATTGCATGCATTGAGGGAGCTCACTGACACTCTGACCCAACATAGTGACCAGATTGCATCTGGTGATGTTGGTGGAGGTGCCAGTTCTAGCGCACCACACCACTGTGGATCATGTGGTGCCATATGCACTGGGCGAGACATCATTTGCTGGTTCACATGATTTATTTTCTATAGATGAGATGTTGGGGGATGTTTTTGGAACTGGTGCCACTGATATTGGTCTTTCACAGGTAAATTTCAAATAAATATAAATTATATATATACAATAGTTTAATTCACATGTTTGAGATTTTAATATATATGTATTTGATTGTACGTCATGTACATACATGTAAAAAATATTTTTAAATTTTATTTTAAATAGTAAGAGCCGGTGAAAGAAACATCCGGCATCGACATGTTAGCTACTAGCTTGCTGATTGGGCATGTTTCAAATGTAAGTTTCAAGTTGTACAAACTCACATTTTTAATTTCATTTGATTGCACTAGATTATTATTATCATGTTTCACGTGTATGTTGTACATATTAATATGTTTGTATTTTATACATAGGAGCCTGGTGGGTCATCATCTGCTCTGAGGAACTAAGGCTACTGGCACGCCTCATATGAATTTTACATAGGTTAATTTCTCTTTACACTTTGTTTCTAATTGTGGAAGTTCACGTGGATTACATGCTTTGGACCTTTGTTATGTGGTGCACAGTCATGTAGATTTTAATATTGATTTGTACATATTTTTTGTATAGCTTATGACTGCCAGAGAGACTCCTCCATATATGCAGATTGTGGAGGTCTGCTTGTAGATATACCGCCATAACATTTGTAGATCCACTAACTGAGGTATAATTTTTCAAATTTGTTAAATTTTGAGGTTCATTATTTCTTATTACTTAAATCTACAATATCAAATTTTGTATGTATGTGAAATATTTAATTTGAAAATTAATTAGTTGTTTGTAGCTTACCCTCGTGAGTCTATTGTTGTCCTGCGATGCGTCAACGGCAAATTGATAGGAATCATGACATTGCGGTAAGATTTCACATGCATTTTAACTAAATTGTACAAGTTTCTAAATTTTGAATGTATTTTAAAATTTTGGGTGTTAAAAACTTGTTGATGAATGTGCAGGTTAGGTTGTAGGCCTGCTTAGAGATGCCTAGGACCACACGAATGAAATCCGTAGTGGCATCTCCCTCCACTACATCCCCAGGTCGTGGACGTGCTACTTCTAGCAGGGTAAAGAGAGGGAAGATGTTTCATGAGTAGATTCATAGTCCACCTGGATGTACATAGATATATATATATATATGGGCCATTTGGTCCTAGTGAACATGTTTCTTCATATAGTCCATTGTATATATATAGCCTTTTGTGACTACATGTGGTCCTATATACATTATGACACACTTAGTTTGAGATGTACACATGTTATGAACTTACATATTTTCAGAGATGTGCGTCTGGAGCACACTTTGTTTGATTCTTATATATCCATGTGTGTTGGTTTTCATAACGATATTACTTCTATATGTTTGATTCAATTTCATTACATGTATGATATCCTTCTATGTATGTTTTCATAACCATTTATTAGTTCTAGATATGTATGTTTGATTTAAAATTAAAAACCATGTCCCGAAGCACTACATGGTACAATTGTTAAGCAAACCTATTCCATTAAGCAAAACCATGCTAGGTGAACTACAAAAGGGCAATACATAATTACTTTTTTTTCTTTTAAAGCTAACACTCATCTGTTGCATATCAACTAATGCGAACATTGATATAAATAAGTGAGGTAGAGTTCATCTTGAACTATATGAATATAACGTTACTTATGGTGCAACATTGCATGGTACAATTGTTAAGAAATTAAGGGAAGCATTTACATTGTTTTAGAGAAATTAAGGGAATCAATAGATGTACACACCTTATCTCTTTATAATTTGGTGCTATATGCCAATCAACTAAGAAGTTAAACATTCAATTTGATTATCGTTTAAATTAGATTCACTTCTCTCTTTCATTTTCATTTTTGTCTCTTTCTTCTTGGACTTACCATCCTCTCTTTCCTTTTATTTGCTTGTATGTATTCAAGACTTTTTCTTTCTCCTTATTTTTCCATTGTTCACTCTTTTTTTCTTTGACTTATTTCTTGTTGCTTTGAATATCTTGTCATAAATATCTCCTCAAGCCTTTGTATTTCCTCATGTAAACAAGTATTCACTCTCTCCTTCACTTTCTTCATTTATTAATCACAACCATTACATGTTTGCCTCAAACTGAAATTTTACCTTTTCTCACCACTTTCCTCTTGTTTAACATTTCATATTGAATGAGTACCTATTTATACTCAATATCTTCACCATCTCACAGGATTTTATGTAATAGGAGAAGTCACTTATTTCTTTCCTTGATGCAATGACATAAGAAATAGTCCTGTCCTTCCTTTGTCATTGTCTTCTCCGCAATAACTGCAAACACATGTCCTACAAAAATAAAGGTTGAACAACTCAAATTTAAATTACATATTAAAATTTCAATGGACATAACTCAATAAAAAATTAAATAAATAACCATAAATACCTTGTTGCACTAAAATTAAAATTTCATCAAAGTCCTTGGATGTTGCAGAACTTCATCTCAGTAGAAACAAGTCACAATACTTGTGGAGGTTGATAACTAGGAAGTGGAGTTAGAGGCCTACAAATCCATCCATCCACCCATTCTTGTAAACCACTCAAGCAGGAAAATTTGATACAAGATGCACAAAATATGTCAACTTTCTTGTCCATATGGCCCACGAAGTAGTGTCTGAGCTACAAAATGAGTGCATATCACTGGACCTAGTGAGTGTCATACAATCCTCGTAGTTAACAATTTGTTGTTCCTCTATCAACCAAAAATATCTCGCAAAACTGTGGAATTTTCTTGAGAACCTCGGGCCATGTTTTCAATACACCATTCCACTATGCTCTTTGCATCTTTTAATTTAGCACCATCTTTGTACTTCAACTCTTCTCTTGCAAGAGCTCTTTTCACACATGCCCCTACACCGTCATGCTCTCCTTTTCCATGTCTAGCCTCAGTGAAACTCCAAATATGTTGCACACCCATCTTGATGTGCATTCTGCTCATCCAATAAAACATTCGTGCATTCTTAAATTGAGACGTGCAATTATCTGACCATATATAATTGTTTGAAGTGGATGTCCTTATCAGACAAGTTTCCATAAAATAATTGGAAACACCCTTGCACAAATTCAGTAGAATGAGTACGATCATCACTGATATAAAAGTGGTACTCTCTTAATTTTTTTATCATTCTCTATACTATTAGGAGAATGTAGAAATGTTATATGCACAAAAATGACAACTTGTACTGAGTTGTAATATTGTGATTGAACCTCCATTTGTGGTTGCAATGTGTAATTCTCTGCAAAATCGACCACTGAAACAATAGTACCAATAGGAAATGTGTCCTTGCATATCTTGAACTATTCATCTAACCATCGAGCTCTATGTGTATGCCTAGCATACTCATAAACAATTTCATCCTTAAATTTTCTCAAAAATTAGAAAACATGCATTTGTTCTATAACTAGCTCACACTGTTTAGACTCTTTTCCATCTTTCAACTAGTATGCAACTGATTTATATTTATCAAACTCAACTAAATTATGTCCTATTGTACCTTCAATTTGCTCATGGATGTAACTTTCCAATTTAGGTAATCCACCACGTGTACTACAACTTCCATCTAAACAATCCTGACTATAAAAATTGTGCAACTTCTTTTTCACAAAATATAGTAGGAATGAAATCCCTGGAAGATATTAGTGGAACTTGAACACCACATTCCGATAACATAGTTTCAGAATGAATACATAAAAATTTAGCATAATGCATTGCAAATTCAACATGTTGCCTACAACAACAAGTGGTGCGAGCGTGGTTGATTTTCACATAAAATAGTTTCAACATTTCAAAAAGATGTTAACTAATTTTAATTTATAGATTCTCTTGTTCAAACTTACGAAAAAATTGAGTCTAAGTTATATCTAAGAAATGCTTTGGATGTGGTTCACGATTAGTAGAACCAACTCTCTGTTTTATAACATCTCTTATATTAGGTGAAACTCTAGTGTTATCATGTCAAAATTGAATAACTTCTCTTATAGCATCAAAATTATTTTTGTCCTTACATGGTGCTCTAGCAGAAAATGCCCAAAAATCGACGTTATTGAGTGATTGAAGGATATTACATCTTTCAATTGCTTTCATTAGATTTTTTTGATTAACTTACAACATTCGACTTGTTTACGTAATCAAACGTTATTTTTTTATTGATTCACTTACAACACAAGTAGCAAGTACATGACACACAATATTACTATCCCTAGTGCTTCTCTTGACACCAACAAAGTGATATGCATCATGAAGGTTTTCAACAATTGTTGAGGGTTGACCATGTATATTAGATGTTGTAAATCCTAACGTGTTTTATGTAGGTCTCATTTTAATCAATTTCATCAAACTAACCAACAATCGACATCTTTGAGAATCATTTAAAATTTCAAAATGATTATCCCAAATTTCAAAGTGGGCTTTTCTTCCGATTTTTCGTTCGTAAAATTTATCGACATTGGTTTCAAAAAAATTTCATCAATTTCAATAAAAAATTAGGTTTCTTACGTAAAATCCTAGGAGGTGTTTTTGTCAAATTTTTCCTGTCTACAGTTTCAACATGAATTTCCTTATTCACATTTTCATTGTCTCCTTCAATTTCAACATTTGCTACATCATGAGTATTTAATTCTTCTTCAACATTGACAATAAAAACATCTTCATCACGAGTATTTAATTCAACTTCAACATTGACAGTAGAAACATTACCTGGTTCTTCATTGCTTACAATAGTTGGGGTTGAAGATGAACCTCTTCTTGATTCACAAAGATTCTCGCATTCGCTCAACATTTTGAATTTTGTTGGCCTCTAATTTGTTTGGTGTTTTTTTACTTAATGACTTCCTTTTTTGACTTCGTTTCTTGTCTCCCATGATGTTTTGCTTCCGATGATAAGAAAAACGTGTAGAAAAAGACAAAATTTGCAATAATTCATACGGTAAGGTCAGAGAGTAAAAATCACATGGTAATTTAGACATTGGGATGTGTGTAAATATGATTTATAAACCGTGAGCGCACTTTATAAACCATGATTGAGATTTATAAAGCGCGCTCACGGTTTGTGTGAAAAAAAATGTGATCACACTTTATAAACCACGATCGTGGATCTATCTGCCAAACCTAAGCCTCAGGAAATCTTTGTTTTTCCCAACCAAAGCTATGGAAGGTCATTATGAAGTGTAAAAGGTCAAAAAACCTCAAATTTACTCTTCCAAAGACTTGAACCATGCTAAAAACTGAAAACATTTCACAAAAATGGTGCCATTGCGTAGGGGAGACTATTAGCTTCGTAGAAATATTGATTTTAAAGTGAATAGAATAAGATAAATATCATTTTATAATTTTTTACTAATAATAGGTCTTTAAGACATTTTTTCCCGTGAATGTTCATGTCTACGTTTAAGACTGTAACTTTTGTTTCGCTTATCAAAATGTGATAAAAATTATACCATCCCAAGTGTGGAAAAATTCTATACACGTTAAAAAAAAAAATTGATTTTGATATTTTTTGATATAGTTATGGCGGGCAAACGAAAAGCACTCCGTTTTCTAAATATTTTCATACCGCTTTCACGAAAAAAATAATTAAAAAAATATTGCTTAAAAAATACAAAATAAAATCCATCCCAAGATAGACAACTACATCTAATGTTTCACCAAAGGAAAAAAAAAATAACAAGATTTGGTCATCCAAAATGCGGGCAAACGGACTACAATCTTATAAGTTTTTTCAAAAAAAAAAACCAAGTCATATAATTTTAAGTGTTTAATATAGCTAAACTTGTCCATTTTTTAAAAAAAAGTATTTTAGAAACTAGATTCAATGCTACGATTCATATTTATATAAATTTTTCTAATTTTGAGTGTGCGTATTGCTAATAATCCCTACAAGTTGAGATTTTGTTATTTTTTGCAATATGACATCCACGGATGACCCCATATTTGTCCATCAACTTCCTGCACTTACCCATGACTCTACTATATTTTTCTGCGTACTTATTCATTTAGGATTATACTAACCACATCATCAAACTTCAAAATATTAGTAGTAGATGTTGTATTACTAACAACCATTACCAAGTTATCCCAACTATCTGACAAAGAGAATAAGAATAAAAGTGATTTCACTTCATCATCAAATGGAATATTAACCGATTTTAATTGATTTACAATGGAACAAAAATCATTCAAATGGTTTGATACAAATCCACCTTCTTGTATTTTTGAATTAAATAATTTCTTCATCAAATAAACTTTATTTGAAGCACTTGGTTTTTCATATAAATTAGCTAAAGATTTCATCAAATCTACTATTATTTCCGCTTGATGAATATTCAAGCTACATATGTTGTCGGCTCAATCTTATAGATCCCGAGCCTTTCTCACAATAATCTTGCATTCTTCATCAGTCATCTATGTAGGATTCACACTTGCATCCAACGGTAAATATAAATATTTCTGATACAGATAATCTTCCACTGCATCTTCCATAATTTATAATTACGGCCATCAAATTTCTCTACTTTGTATTTATTATCTTCTTCCATTGTTGTGCTCCCACTCAATCAGAAATCCCTCTATGAGTAAATATGTCAACACACAAAACCCTCAAACAAAAATATTTGATACCAATTGTTGGGGTTAGCACACTCTTGTTGTACAGATCTATAATCAAAATTAAGCATACAAACAATATATACATAAATAAACCAAGAACAATACACAAGATATAACATGGTTCATCAAGTGTGGGCTACATCCACCAAGAAACAACCAATCTATTAATATTTTCTTTACAAAGGAAATATAATGAATATCTGCAATCTTCCACACCTCTCTGGATGTACAATACTTTTCCTTCACAAGCTTCTCTTTTTCTCTCCAAGAATTCCTTCTCTCAATTATGATCAATCTTATGTTCTAATCCTATATTTCTAGCTTATACATGCATATACAAACTTAGGGAACTTTAGAAATACAATTACAAACCTTAGATCACCTTTTAATCAAAGGTTAGATCTAATCCCACGTCTTAAATAAAAATATAAAAACACAGGTAATCGATGCCGGGTACCCCAACCGATGCCGGTTGGTCCCCGGTGACCGACGTTGGTCACCTGACCGATGCCGGTTACTGTGTAAACTTGCTAGTTATAAAACATGCTATTTGTGAAGCAATTAAGCTCCACAACTCAACAGAGTGGTCCTAGATTGGTTAAGACCTAAAAACACATAATTTAAATACTCTCATAATCATCAAAATGAATGTATTTATATGGGTTATAACCAACCCCTAGAACATAGTATGAAAATCATATCCACAATCTCATATACATGAATTTTAAATGTTTATAATTATAAGATAGGTGTGCTCTACATTCCATATATTTACTTTCCACAACTCAACCCACTCTTTTGTATGAAACATCTCTTTGCATATCCTTTGCATCTCAAACACATAACATTATAGATTGTATAAAATATCCATGGCTTTGTACCGTACATATAATAAAATAATGTATTGAAATTAAGGAAATTCAATACTCACTTTGCATAGACACTAAGTTACTAAAAGATAAGCGGCGATACGGATATGTTTCATCTATATTTGAGCCACCTGCAAAATAAATTATTATTATGTTAGTCTTTTCTATGAAAATTAAAGTTTCTTGCGTAGTCACATTCACACCAATAATTCAATGTTTCACTTGTAGGTTTCCCTTTTACATTTCTCTCCTATTTTAACGATTGTCGTCAATAAATTTGAAGCATTCATAGTCTTAAGTGCGATTGTTCAAATATTCTACAATGGTTGGCCTATTATTCACACCGTGGTGACATCTTTTACTTGCACTAAACTAGGGACACATATGAGTGGTGGTTGTCTCATTGACATCTCCTTTGAAATCAAAATATAGTGCATTTGATGCTTCTAGGTCTCTCCTAAACCTCTCGAACACATTTAAAGTATGCCTTTATCTATCCATTTGTACTCGATGGTGTATCCAACACTAAATTAAATAATTTTTTGCATGTGTTTGGCATAAAATTTGAATTTCTTTCTAGCATCAACCCACCAGCCCCAATTGTTTCGGGAGTTCCTGTGACATATAAGACACTATATAAACTTATTTATTTATACACTAGGTTTTCCAATCTCATTGTACAATTGAAAAATACCCTCATACCATCCTGCATGTCAACCATTGTTCTATGGATAGAGGAATATTTTGCTACAACACTCATTCGTAATATTTAATTGAGAATACACGTTGTCACCTACACATGAATACACATTATCACCTATTCATAAATATGCTTGTTGATAAATATCATTCACATTAGTTTCCTTCTCAAAGACGTTACCATCAAGTGTTAGTGACTATTAATGTGGCGAGGAGGGACCATCCAGGAACATGTCTGCATTTATTGTGCTTATCTGTGCATATGCACTGGCTCCTGCACATGAATGGAACACAATTACAAAATGATGCTTATTTTGTTATGACTTATGCTTAGCAATCGACATGGCTACTTGGCACATACGATGACATTGAATTACCTGCCACTTCGGTGCTTTATGTGGTGAGGAGGATACATCCGGGAATGTTTCTTCATTTACAGTTATCTTTGCATATGCACCGGCTCTTGCATGTGAATGGAACAAAATTAAAAAATGATGCTTATTTCATTATGACTTATGCTTAGCAATCAACATGGCTACTCGTCACATACAACGCATTGAATTAATTGTCACTTTTGGTGCTTGATGTGGTGAGGAGGGTCCATCCAGAAACGTGTCTTCATTTACTATGTTTGTCTTCGCATATGCGCTGGCTCTTGCATGTGAATGGAACAAAATTATAAAATGATGATTATTTCGTTATGAATTATGCTTATCAATCAACATGGATACTTGGAACATACAATGACATTGAATTACCTTCCACTTCGGTGTTGGAAAAGATGACATCAATAAACATCTCCTATGAAATTCCAATACCTTCAACACGTGCTTACAAGTGTTTCCTCCGGTAGCCTAGGAACATTTGCATACGTCCAAAGCACCACATTGCCTTACCAAATACCAATTGTTTCTAGTTGTTTGGCTCCTCACCCAAAATTCATAGCCATCAGTTGAAGTGCAATGCAATCTATATCTGAATACTTTTTTCTCTATCAACCACTACATCAATGGTTGTCTTTCTTTTTGTAATTGGTCAAGAATCTGCATTGTTGCAACTTCCTCTTGTGTTTGTAAAATGGCCCCACCATATAAAAAAGTGTGTAGAACAAATGGTCCATCCGGTGAGTGCATTTTTTTGTGTATCACACAAGTATATGGTCTTTAGAAAATAATGGTAGGCCTCGATGGATGTGTTTGTTTCTTGATTTGCTTGGGTGAAGTTTCTAAATTTTTTTCCACATAGTTATCAAGTCACACAAATTGAATATCAACGACACTATAAACCACATGTAATTATTTAAGATGAAAATTAATAAGGAAACACATGAAGGCTTGTACTCACCGATACGTCCTTCACTCACACCATGTCTTCTTGAAGTACTCAATGAACTAAGTTTCCTCTTTGAATTTGTTGAAGAAGTATTGAATCATTCGAAAGGTGTGATCTTTATGCATTCCCATACCATACATGATGGTACCTAATCTATCAAAAATATTCCAGCTCAAATCCTTTCTACAATACTTGTACACATTTTTCAACCATGCCTTGTGCACATGCCATAGGCATAATAGTACATGACAACCAAAAACACACCTAATGGCTTGGATTTCAGCCAACACATCATCCGTAATGAATGCATTGATTTTCCAATTGGCATGAAGAATTTTTTCGTTTATGGACTTCCGCTAACCACTTATAAATGTTTTCAATATTATTCCTCGATGGAACGAACCATGCTACGGGCACCCTAGCCTCTTGCTCATCAAAACAAGCAAGGTGTATAATTAGTACTACAAGGAATATGACATCAAAGGTTAGCATGGAGTTTAATATAATAGAAAGGGAACATTATTAATGATACGGAAATAACAAATCATTTCAAAATTCATTTGAATTACTTACGCCATATTTATTCGTGGAAAATGTTGAATCCATGGAGATTATGGAATTGTGTGAATGTTGTACCATTCTCTCACACATCCATGGTGTTTGCAACCCCATAATGAATGGAATGGTGGTTCCATTTGGCCGTTGATAGTAGAAAAAATGCCCCTTTCCTCCGCATGCCATAAGTTCACACTCATGACATCATCAATGTGCTTTTGAGACCTTTTGGAGTGAACTCTTTTCCATGCATTCATCACATCCTTTCTTGTCAGGAATTGGTCCTTCTTGCTCAACATACCCTTTGAGTATGGATCCTCGATATGTTTTTCATACACCATTTCCATAGAAACACTTATCAACAAAATACTCTCAATGTAACTTTTGCATTCGTTTGACAAGTGTGGAGCAATAACAACATGAGGGTCGTTAATGGTAGTGTCATTTAGACCATGACAACACTCACCATTTATATCACAATGAAACAAATTATTGTATATTATTATCACCACCATCGGTCTCCCATACATAACCCTCACATTGAAGTGACATTGAAACCCCTTTTCATTTGATGCCTCCTCACTCTTTCACCTATTTCTAGCTTATTTATCTTGTCTTGGGACCATATGAACACTAGTAGCTGCAATTAAAAATATTAACATCAAATGTTATACAAATGTTTACAAAAACACGTACAAAAAGAAGTGTTAGAAAAGGTTTGAACCAAGAATTTGTCTTCATTTTATGCGGTTTAGGGTCGGCTATATTGTATACATTGTGATGTGTGCGGATTAATTTAGTCTCAAAATTTTCTACGAAACTCTTCCATTTACAAATTCCTCAAGTCTTTGAAGTGGGATGGTTGCACAAAGGTCTATGTTAGGCTCATCCCGATTGGGGTCCATTCCAAGTCTTCATTCAAGAATTGAATTTTTTCCTCTGCTATCTCTTAGATAGAAGACTGTACATGCTTCCCCATTTGGGCCTCCTTCCCATCCTAACAATTATTACATGAAGTTGGCATCGTTAATGAAACAATTACTTCTTACTTTCCAAATAACATTTTTGAGTTGTGATTGATCATCATCAACATGAATACCATCTAAAATAATTGGAAGCATATAAATTTTTGGCTAATTAACATATAATCCATATATTCTTAAATATCCAAAATGCCACCATACTTTCCAAGACCTATAATATTTGTCATTATTTATAAAACTAATTCTAAGAACCAATTATTTGGAAATAGTTTGTACAAGATATGATGTGTTTTCCATACAATTATAAGAATATTAGGCCTAGGAGAATGTAAATGAAACAACACTTGTAGAAAAGAGGTTATTCAAATGCAAGGAAAACAACAAATTACAAGTCTAACTACTACTTCTAGTGCACAAAGCATATCACAATATGATCATCTATGAAGACATGATTTTCATTTCCTACACTGAAACTTGTATATAAATAATGTTTTACAATAATGTACTTCTTTGTGTTTTTAGGGATTTTGAGTTCATAGTTTTTAAACAAATTGAGTTTTGATTTTTAATGTTTCAAATTTAGGTTTTTAGTTTCAAAGTTTTCAATAATTGAAAGTTTCAAGTTCTATTTGTTTCGAGATTTGTAATTTCCTTACAATGTATTACAATCAAAACACAACTATATACTATTGAGTTTGTCAAATTTAATATATCCTTATACTTTACAACACTATTATTATTAATTTTCCTTTTCACATCTTAATATATCTTTAATTTTTTACCGAGTCATATTTGTAAATTTTTAAATAACTACAACATAAAATGATATAGAAAATAAAATGACAACTATACATGTAAAACGATATATACCATCTAAATGTCGTGTAAATTATACTCTTCTAAAACATATTGCAAATTCAAAGCCTACATAAATGACCCACAATTTTGGGAGTTAGAATTAACTTTTTCCTCCACATGTCTCTAAATTTTATTTCATTTACATGCTGATTTCATAAGTGATCATTTTGGATTCATATTTTTAGATCAATCTATTACAAAAGTAGAGTGCATTTCCAAAAAAATAAATATTTAGGTTGTATAAAATATGTAAGACTTAAATAGTGTAAACTAGTTAATATTGCATTTCCACAATAGGAAAAATTTATATAGGTTTTTATAAAATAAGTCAAATTTTTTTAATACAAAACATAGAAAAGTATAAACTATTTCTTCTTTTATTTAGTAAAAAACTTTGATTTGCTTCCTTCTGCAATCTTTTTTCACAATTTTTTGTATCTGTGGTTGGTTTCAAACTTTTTTGGAACTCCCATCTTCTTCAATTTATGTGGAGGCTCGTATTTTTGTGCATCTTCGATCGTGTCGTATACCAATCTATATCCTCGTGAATGGGAGCCTATGGTGTGGAATTTGGAGAGGTATATAACTGATGTTTTTGGTAAATTGAGTTGGGCCTTAACCATCATTGTGCAATTTCTAGGTTTAGGCATTCAACTATTTATGTAATGTACTACATTCACAATAAAGGTGCACCTGCTAAATTCATCCTCCCTATGGAATTTTGGAGTTTTTATTGTTATGCCAACAAGATCGAGAGGAATGAAGCTCTTGGTATTCATTTTCACTAAACAAAAAAGTAACTAAATACAACACCACACATGCAAAAATAAACATACAATTAATGTTAGTATGTTATAAGACAAAACTAATATACATAATCTAATATGAAAAACATATGGAAAGGAAAACACAATTTCAGAAAAACTATGCAAGATAAATTGATTTATGAATAATTTCTCATCGGTGAGCAGATTTTAAAAACTCTACGCAACATAGTCTACCACCCAACTAGGGGTGTATCGATGTGGCATCATAAGGGGCAAGCCCCTTCAGCACACGCAATAATTCTTGGTTTTGTAAGAGGCACGTGCCCCCATATACCAAAATGAGTGTGACAATATGAAAACAGAGAATTTTTGTTGGTTCATTCAATTACTAAATTATAACAAATAATAAAGAAATTTTCTATATACAAATTATCTAAACATTAACATTATTTACAAATATAATGAATACAAAAAACAAAACTTACTGAAATGTTATTCCATTTAACACAACAAAGAGCAATGAAATTACAAAATGTTAATTACATAAATGAAAAAGATCACATGCAAATTTAATTTTAATTTTTACATTTTTAACTATAGAAATAGATCAACATGCAAATCTAGAACTTATTTATGCTTATAGATAATATTAAGAATCATCTCAAACACTTATAACATTAAATTCATTCATTTTGTTTAACTATAATTATATTATTGTTTAAGTTATAATTACGTTGTCTTAAAAATATTTTGTTAGCAATCTATAAAATTCATTTATATTTCATAATACTAACACTAACCTTAAAACACAAGATATAGTATCATCATTAACATTCTTAATTTGATAGGGTTATTTTAATTCAAGTACGATATATTATTCGTATAATTTATTTTAAAAAAACAACATCATAATAAAAATTGAAAAAAATAATAATTAAAACTAATAATATAATGACATAAACATGTTTGTGTACTCATCTCTTGAATCACACAACTTGGTTCATAAACTTTTAAATTAGGACAACCAAATAATATTCAATAATATGAATTGTTCATAATTATCTTTCTCTTAATTAATTTGATGAACTACAATTTTGGTATATTTCTATTTGTTTTTTTCTAAATTAAGTAAGAAGAGTCCATGGATTTTAAGAAATTTATTATTAAGGTTATTGTTAACAAATATAAATATAATTATCATCATCATATTAAATTTTTGAATTAAAAAAATAAAAATATATTTAAAGTTTAAAGAAATAAAATTATCCAATATTTTAAATAACGTAAATTAAGTGTAATGTAATAAATTATTCACTTAAATTTAATATTTTTTTAATTTTTTAAATTAATTATACACCTAAATTTGACATCCATTTAACTCTCAATTTTTAAAATAAGGGAAAATTTTATTTACATATATTAGTGTGAATTACAAAATTTTAATTACATAAATGAAAACATGTGGAAAACCATTTGTTTTTCAACAGTGTTAAAAATACAAAAGTGTTTTTTCAACATGTTAAAAAATACACTCTATTTTTCAACAAGATGAAAAAGCAAAAAGGTTTTCCACATGTTAATTACTAAATATTAATTACATCAGTCATAAAATGTGGAAAACCATGGCATTTTTCAACGTGTTGAAAACCACAATGTGTTTTTCAACATGCTAACAAACACAATGTGTTTTTCAACGTGTTGAAAAAAACTTTTCCACACGTTTTGACTTATGTAATTAATAAAAAAATATTCATTAAATAATTATACATAATAAATATAATCTATTATTGTCGTATTAGTGTGAGTTACAAAATTTTAATTTCATAAATGAAAATGTGTGAAAACTATTGTGTTTTTCAACGTGCTGAAAAACACACTATGTTTTTCAACAAGATGAAAAACACAAAGGTTTTCCACATGTTAATTACTAAATATTAATTACATCAGTCAAAAAATGTGGAAAACCATTGTGTTTTTCAATGTGTTGAAAACCACAAAGTGTGTTTTTCAACCTCTTGAAAAATGCATTGTGTTTTTCAACGAATCTAAAAATACAATGTGTTTTCAACAAAATGAAAACACAAAAAAATTCCACATGTTAATTACTAAATATTAATTGCATCAGTCTCGATGGATATTAGGACTTGGTTAGGTCTAGACAACCTATGCAATGGTTGTTAAATAGGTTATAGGTCAAGTCTCGATGACCTATTAGGAAATATTAAATTAAGTCTAGAAAGCCTATGGAATGGTTGTAAAATAGGTTCTAGGTCAAGTTAAGGTTCTTAAGGGGTATTACATTCTGAATCACTACATTTCTCATCACTTGTCTAGTTGTCGATCAACAACTATATTCTAATGTTTGTTTATTTGCATGGCAACGAAACACTTAATTTGTAAAACACAAGTTGCAAGATTTATACCTGATTAACTTCATTGTTCATGGCTAACCCAACCCTATTTCCAACTTTCAAATAATTGGCTAATTAGAAAGGAGGAAATGACTAAACAGGGGACATAATTTCTTTATCATTTTCTTTGAATTACTAGCAAAAAATAGTATCAAAATTGTTGGTTAGAAAATAAAATATCAAAGATTTTATTGAACATATTTCACGAAATTCAAGAGATTGTAAAGTAAATTAAGGGCCAAACAAAATTCTTGCTTTTTTCTTTGTGTACACGCATTAATGAAGACATAAAAGTGGCCAAATATTACAAAGATGGAGCCCGCACTTCCATGGAAGCCAATGGGCATCTAAAAATTTTATGAGACAATGGGGAGTGAGAAAGAAAGAATGAATGAATGAATCAAGTATGAAGGAAGAGCTTTAGATGTCATTTAAAATGATTGATTGGTTTTGTTCGTTATTCTGTTCGGCATAAGATGGGATTTATTATTGTGCCCAAATACTTGGAATGGGGGAAAGCTATTTTTTTTTCACCCCATTATATTCCATTGAACCTCTGCATTTTATGGTCATTTTTCATTTGATTCTATTCTAACTACAATTCTTTAATTTTGTTTAACTTTTCATGCATACGAGACATGTAATAGTGGAATTTGAAGGATAATCAAAGTAAAAAACTAAATACCTAGGAATTTTTTTAACTTTGGAATTTTTTTGAAGTATAATATGAAGGAATTGGAATTTGTTTAACTTTCAAAGTCACGGGTGTCCACAGGCTAGCTTATATTCTCCAAATTCACCCATTGTTAGCCAAAATTTCTACGATGAAGGCGGTTTGTGTTGGTTTAAGGGAAAATAGGGCTCGATGGATAGTTAACTACACTTTGGTTTAAGGAAAAACAGAAAGTTTTGGTGGTAAAGGTGTTGCTCCCAAGCTCATTTAATGCCCTCGCCTCTACCTGCATCTTTGGTGGAAGAGTGACAATGCAAATCAGATCCAAATCCCCATGCCATTTGTCCCACTGTACAAATTTCTAGTCACCATTGAAATGAATAGAACCGGCGCGAAAAAAAAGACACATCATGGTGCATGTTATGTTCCATGGGTAAAACTTATGGGGCCACACATACATAGGTGCATTCTTTGGGGAGGATAGCTCTTGCCCAAATAAAATAATCTCAACAAAGGGCATCAAAAATTTTAAAGGCTTCTCACCACTTTGTGGGAGCACAAGAGCTCTAGATGCATCATTTTAATGGTGAACATCTCAAGGTCAAGAATTCAAGTCTCGGCAAGGTGGAGATATTTACAAGCATGCCAAATCAAGGGTTTGAAGCATTTTTCCATGTATTTTTGTTATACACATAATATGGGTAGCTACAAAATGGGGTTGGACGAGGTGATTTAGGTGGTGGATCGGAGAGGAGAGAGGTGGGAAGTGGAAGGATTGTTTTGGAAGATTATATGTTCTTGAATATTTGTGATTGAAACATTAGCACTCAAAATAATTACCCCATTATTACGTTGAAGGTGTATGCCAAAGTATGAGTATTTTTAGGCTATTGATGTTAGTGGAAACCTTAAAAAGGTAGGATAGTAGGGAGAACCGTAAAAAGGAAGGCATAAAATTAAACCTTGAAAGGCGCCGCATTGGGAAGGGGATATAGAGACCTAATGTGTGGCTATTTCTATTGTAGAACCTGGTTTATCCCAATCCCATCTTTGACTCTTTCTTTATATATCTTCTTCTTCTTCTTTTCTATAAAAATCTTAAATCTTGCTTCATTCTTGTAACTTGATAAATAATAGTTATTGTAAGGATTTATGTGTGTAATAAGCACTTGTCAACACAAGGAATTAGATGAAGTTATTTAAATTATATCAAACAATAAAATGGTACCCTTTAGTGGCATTTCTTTAATTTATTTTAAGTAAAAAAATGTTTCCTTAGATGACAGGATCAATTTACACTTTAGTGGAATAATGTTGTGGGATTCCGCTCCACAAAAATATAATTACCTAATTAAGTATTATATAATATTTGAAGTTAAATAATGTTTAAATATCAAGTATGTAAGGAAATATTTGAGATGAAGGTTTGCTTTTTGTTTAAATATTATTGTAATTTTGTCATTTTATTTTGAATTAGAAAATGTTTTCTCAATAGTGTTAGAATTGTGACTTTTCATTTTAATAGGTTTTCCATATATAAAGAGAATTTAGGTATCTTCGGTGTTTATAATCATTCCATTGTAAATTTGTATCTTTGTTTGAATATTCATGTACAAAAAGTTATTAAAAAGTTAATATGAATATAAGAAAACAAATATTTACGACATGCAAGTGGACATGATAGTTAAATAAAGGGTAATTTTACAAAGTGATAAGAATAAGTACCGTAGATATCGGAATCTAGTTTCTAAACTACCTTTTATTTTTTAAATGGTTGAGATTAAGAGGGTCAAATGTGGTGTGCACACAAAGTATGTCTATTTTTGTGTCAAAAAGATAAGAACCTATTGTGTCGCACCCCCCCCCCCCATTTTTTCAGTTCTATATTTTTTTTCAAATCCCTTTGGTAGAAAGTTAGCTAAGACCATGTACGAGGTCCCATTAATTTTTCATAATTTTTGGATGAATGTATATTTTTTTATTAATTTTCAAAGTGCACATATCTTGAAAATGAAATATTTGTGTGTGCACCCCCATAACTTTGAGAAAAATTCATTTTTATTTTTTTAGTGTGTGTAGAATGGAGTTTAGAAAAAAACCATTTTTTTTTAATTTGGATGAAAAAATCGTAAATTGTGCACCAAAATGTATGCATAGGTTTTTGCAAGAAAACAAGGCACTAGTAAAAGAAAATATGGATGAAAGCCTTAAACTAATCGGATTTTAGAAAGAATTATATCGTCATCAAGGTAAAACTGAGCTTGACATCGTAGTAGAATTTATTTTTGAATATTATGTTTTAATGCATGAGATATTGGGGTGCACACGTGAAATTTTGATGTTTTTTTGTCAAACACAGTTTTAAACACGCAGAAACAATCCAAACCTTTGGTTTGGTAATCCAAGCCTATGGATTGGGAATTTCAAACCCAAAAAAGGTGAAACAGAGTGCGCTATAATGTGTTCATGTTTCAATGTGTTATGGGGTATATGTGTTTGTGGCATGCTTTTATGTAAAAAAAAATGTTTAAGTATAAGTCTTTCTTTTATTATTATTTATATTTTATTATTTCTTATACTTTAAATCTATTTTAGTAAATATAAGATGTTAGTGTCACTCTAAAACCTTATGGAGCAAGTCTCGAGCTCCATCTGTCATGGTTTAAAATATAGTTTTTAGATTTCTATCTAGTCAGTACATAGGTATTTTTCAGGATTTCAACATTCAACATTCAAGCTTTTAGGGTTTAGATTATACAATTGATATCAGTTTTGTGAAAGAATATAGTCATTATTTAGGTTTTGGGGCCTTTTGGATTGGTTATTGAAATTTTTAGGATTTTTAGGAAGATTTAGGAAAGGTTTACTCATTCAAGGGCAATCTTCTCAACAACGGGTTTTCTAGGTGTAAGGAACAAACACTCTAATGGTGAAATTTGACTTCTTCGAATGATTTTGGGAGCTCCGTAAGGAGTTAGGAGGAAAATAAATAGGCATTGGAAAGATATGTGAATCCTATACATGTTGGTAACATTAATTTTTCTCTAAGACTTGAAGGTTTCATGAATAATTTCAAGATAGTGTAGCTACCCCTTTCGGTTCCAGACAAAAATGGCCCTAAATTTGTAAGCACTAAAGATATGATCACCACATGGTGATAGGTTAATATTTGTAAACATTGATAAGTACCTTTGGGAATGGGTACTATCATAAATAGACTATTGTTTACCATGGGTAAGGATCTCATGAGGATGGGGCCAATTTTTGTGAGTTAAAAACACCTTCCTAACACCTTAGATTGTGTTTTTGAGTGACAAAACTTCTAACATAAACTTTAAACCCTAAAACCTAAACCCTAAGCCCTAAACCATAAACCATAAAATTAAACCCTAAACCCTAAAACCTGAGATATTGTTTAGGGTTTAGGCTCAAGGCTCGGGTTTAGCGTTTAGAGTTTAGGATTTAGGGTTCATAGAGGTAAAAATAGGGTTTAGGGCTCATGGTTTAGGGATCATGGTTTAGAGTTAAGGGTTTATGGTTGAAGGTTTAGGGTTTAGGGTTTAGGGTTTGGGATTTAGGCTTTAGGATTTAGGGTTTAGTGTTTAGGGTTTATGGCTCAAGGTTTAGGGTTTTGGGCTCGGGTTTAAGGTTTATGATTTAGGGTTTAGGGTTTAAGGTTAAGGGTTTAGGATTTAGGGTTTAAGGGTTAGGGTTTAGGGCTCAGGGTTTAACGATACCTTTCTAGGTGCAACTCCCCTCTTGAGGATCATATTCATATTCAATGTATCGTCTTGAAGAGGGAAGCTCCCATGTCAAATTGGTTATTCAAGTATGACATGGAAGATGAGTAAAGAAAATGAAAGTTGGAGAATTAGATTTCATTGGTAATTAGTACTAAGTATTAACAAGACTAATATGGCTTCTGACTACTCGACTAGGAGGCCATGAAAATATTAGGACCATATTTCCTAGTCTCATGCCTAGAACCATCATTGAGTCTGCTTGTGCAAAATAAACATAGCGATAGGGGTATGGCTAAGAACACAAAGGAGTTATCAATCACCTAGTAAATCTTTCTTGTTTAGTTTTGAATGGGATTCAGTTGGCCTATGGCTTAGTGACCTTCCATTCATTGATAATTCCTTCTATGATAAACCCATGGATGCTTTCAAAAGTGCCTTCAAAAAGATAGGGGTAGTCATCAAGCCTAATGAAGGTTGTGATGTGATGTGTCAAAACTATATATTCACAAGAACCTCTTCTTCCTTGAAATTCCCTAGTTTGTCTTAGTAATGATGTCTCCTTGTATCCAAGGATTGAGGACTATTGGGGTCTGTGGGATTGGACATTCAGGAATCATCGAGTGTCTGAATCAGAATTTCGTTGCATCTGGAGAAACATTCTCAAACATTGGATTAATGCATCTTGGAAAATAAAATTGAACCTCGAAATCCTCTCAAATTTCTAATCTAGGTCTTGGTCTAGGTCATGTTCCTGGTCCTGTTTCTATTTCGAGTTTTGGTTCTGGTTGTGGTCATCAAATATGGAAGTTTTAGGAAAGGAATCCACACTTGAATAATTATTCCCATTTAGATTGTTGGAAATGCTAATGGCAGTGGCAGTGCCTATGGAATTCGGTTGGTGGAAGGTGGGGTTGTGCCCTTGTTGGTTTTTTCTCATGGCATCATTGGTAGCCTTTCTAGTATTATTAGAGAGAACTCCCCATGCTTGTGTGATAAGTTTAAAATATCCCTTGACTCCTAGGAACTTTTTTTTATCAAGATGCAATAACAAGGCTATTTTTAGCGAGTATTAATAGATTTTTTTTTAATTGGAATTACTTATGAAATGCATTCCTTCACTTTGATCTTATCTTTATAAATGCAATTCAGATTTCCAAGTTCTCCATATTTGCCAAATTTGGGTCGAATTGACATTCTAGACCTCTAAAAGCATGAAGAAAATGGCGAGTTCATTTCCCCAACCTTTCTTGAAGAAAATTTAAACGAAATGAAATTTGGAATTTGGAGGTGGCACGTGGTAGACATTGATTGTCCTACCACAAATTTACTTATTGATGATTAATTGTTATTAGTTGGATTTATTTGCCATTATTATGATAAGTGCGTTTTTGAGATTACCAAATCACTGTCAGGTTTATTCATGAGAATACAATTATTATTGTGGCATGGTTGATGCAACTCCTTAAAGCCTCCCATAATTACGAATACCTCTCCTACGAAACCCCATACAAGTGGATATATGTTAACCAAACTTTTCATACCTCCTTGAGATTGAGAAGGGTGTTTAGGGATGCTTTTAGCTTGCTTGAAGAGTTTACAGATGTAGACAAACCAAGAAGTGGCCAATGAACCTTTCTCTTGTGCAATGTAAGGGAAATTTTGGTAAAGGAAAGTGAGAGGAGTCTTTTGATGAATGTTGAGAAACTAGATGTTTTAGTTGTCTGAGAACATGATGGAATCCTAAAACTCCTACAAATATCAATAACCAATCAATAACACATCTAAAACTCCTACAAATATCAATAACCAATCCAAAAGGCCCCAAAACCTAAACAACACCTATATTCTTTCACAAAACATATATCGATTGTATAATTTAAACCCTAAAATCTTGAAGGCTGAATGCTGAAATCTTGAAAAAAACCTATGTACTGATCAAATTAGAATATGGAAAACTATCTTCTAAACTATGACAGATGGAGTTGTGAGACTAGTTCCATAAGGTGCAGAGTGACCCTAACATCTTATATTTACTAAAATAAATTTAAAGTATACGTTTTTCTTTAACATTTTTTTGTACATAGAAGCATGCCTCAACCACATATACCATAGGAGCGTGAGCACGCTATAACGTGTTCACGTTATAACATGCTTGTATTATAACATGCTCACGTTTTAGGCTTGGTAACAACCAAACCTAATAATTCACAATGTGCTCGTGATTTAACCAAACACGTTCACATTTTGCTTAAAATCATATTTGTGTCTGCTTTTTGGCCCCTATCTTTGTGCATATGCCCCATTCACCTTTGGTGTTTCATTTCTCCATGTCCTTAATGCATAAGATGACCCATGACAATAGAGGCATTAGGCGATGCATCTATAATTTTTCACATCACCATTAGTGATGTGATGGAAAGAAAGGATTTTCTACAAGGTTCAACAATGCCTTGTCACACATTCCATTTTAATATATTATTATAACCTATGTAATAAGAATTTGAGTTGTATATGTACACACATGAGTTTATATTATCATTACAATATAGAACTCATCAATTTTCATGGGGTAAAAGTCAAAGTGTACACTATTTTTTGTATCATTTCCATGTATTTTCTTCTAAGATTGAGCTATAGTCATTTGCGTATGTACCTACATTTGATGCACATGATTTAACTCATCAATTGCCACATGGTGAAAAATAAAATTCACTTTAAGCCTACTTCTTTGGAGATCACTATATCTCATCAGCATTTTGCAGACGACGCTATTCTTCTTCTTCTTGCTTCTATTCTTGAAGCCAAAATGATGAAGAATATCCTTCAACTCTATGAAGAGGCCTCAGGGTAGTAGATTAATTTTGATAAAATCTTTCTCTACTTCTTTAACACTCCACCCGCAAGACAAAGGAAAATTGCTCAAATTTTGGGGTGTGAAATCAAATCTCTACCCACCACTTACCTTGGTCTTCCCCTTGGTACTAATAAGGTACCCTTGAGTGTTTGGAATGCTTTGCTTGACAGTTTCAAAAATCTTGTTGGTTGGAAGGGAGCTACTCTCTCTAGCACGGGAAAATGTCTATTTATCATGCATCTCTTCTTCATTCCTGTTGTCATTGCGAGATAAAATTGTGAGAATACAAAAAAAGCTTTCTTTATACAGGTATAGAATAGAAAAACAAAATTCACTTGGTAGCCTGGGATAAGGCTTGCAACAACAAAAAGAAGGAGGTATTGGAATAAAAAAATTAGGACTATGAATGCAACACTAGTTTCAAAAATGGGATGGAGATTAATCAAGGAGGAACATCCTTGGGTAGACTTATTAAAGCCAAATATCTAAATCAAGGCAATGTTAAGGACTTCTTCAATAATGTTGCTCATCCCAATGGTTCAAACTTTTGGAACAATATGGTTAAGATTAGAAAAGACCTTGAATCAGGTTGTAAATGGATTCTTGGAAATGGAGAAAACATAAAATTTTGGGATGATAGATGGGAATATTTTCATAATCTTAGAAATAATGAGCATTGGGAACAACTAAAAATAGATTTACATAGCCACAGGATAATAGGTTAGGGGTTATATTCAAAACACTGAAGGTAAATTGCATTGGATAGATCTTGAGTCTGTTCTTCCATATCAAAAGGATCTTCTTTTGGAGCTGCAAAAATTCTCGGCATATCCCCATCAACCAAATACAAGCCAAGGATGAATTTATATGGTCTCATTCTTTTGATGGTAACTACACGGTGAGATCAGGTTATCAAATTTATGCTAATGAAATTGCTTACAACTTTCCTTGGAGAAAGATCTGGTTCAAAGAACTCACCCCAAAAATAAACCACTTCTTGTGGTTTGTTTTGAATAAGAGCATCCTAACCATTGATAACCTTATCAAAAGGGGGTCCACCATGCCTAATATGTGTTACCATTGTAAAGAAGATAATGAAACTATCCATCATCTTCTTTTGCATTGCCCTATAGTTGGTGCTCTATGGAAGCTTATTTTCAATAGGTTTGGTATTGTTTGGTCTTTCTCGGATGACATCATTTAGGCCTGGGTTCAATGGAAACCTCCTTTCAAACATACTTTTCTTTAGAGGCTTTGGAGACTCATATTTCCCCATACTATTTGGAGAATTTGGAAGGCTCGCAACTCTCTTATCTTTAGAGATACCAACAAAACTATCAAAATTATTTTGAATGAAATTATAATTGCAGAAAAGAAAACATCTTGAAGTTCAAACCCCCAAAAAGTACAGGTATCCTAAAGAAGAGGAGAAATATTTAAAGGCCTGGAATATTAATGTTTAATAGATTTCAATTTCCTTACCCAACATTGATAGATCTCATGTTCAGTGGATTCCCCCAAAAGATGGTTGGTTTAAGTTGAACTTTGATGGTGCCTCTAAAGGAAACCCAGGGGCATCTGGTGGAGGAGGCCTCATTAGAAATCAATAGGGTCAACTTATTGCTACTTATGCAAGCCCCATGGGAAAGCAATCCAATCACTTTTTTAAGGCCCTTGCTTTGCTCTTTGGGAAATCGAATGGTTAAGATTCTCAATATAACAATCTCATTGTGGAGGGGGACTCTTTGAATATCATTAACAACCTCTCTGGAACCCAAACACCCAATATGACCATTAGTGATTTCATTAAGGAAGCTAATAAGCTTTGTAATGGTCTTAATATTATTATTTAACATGTGTATAGAGAGGGTAATTGTGTCATTGATGCACTTACTAATGTAGGTGTTCACATGGATAATTATAGTGAGTGACAAAGTGATGAAGACCTCCCCCATGCAACTCATTATATCATCATTAATGAAGCTCTTATTACAACTTAAGTGGTGGCCTATGCATGTGTGGAATTTTCCTCCTTGGTACTTGCATCAGATCAGATCTATTCATTTTCATTTAATCCTCTCCTCAAATACTGAGGGCATCTGTTTTCAGGAACATGGTTGGAGTAAGGAGAAGGGTTTTTCAAGGTAGCAGTCCAGCTTTTAGGCTACAAAATTGTTATCAAAAGGATTTTTTCTACCGCCACCCGACTTGTAATATATCTACCACCATTTCCATCCATGATGGGAGGGCCGCTATGTAGATTAGAACTAGTTTTCGACCCCCAATGACAACATAATGTGGAACTTTGGGAAGCCCTCAATGTTGGAGGTTTCACAGATTTCATACAATGTAAGATCAGGGGCCATGATCAACATATCTCCCTGTAGTTTGTATATAATTGGAAGGATAGAAATATCAATTTTAAGGGTAAATAATTCAACATTTCAGAGTAGTTAATTTCCTTCATCATAGGTTTGAGTATGGAGGGAAACAAGTTCTTTCACAATAATTTTGACAAGGATGTAGAGGAAAGAATATTATTAGATGAGGGGAAGAAATCCAAACAAAACATGTTGGCATCATCTGATCTTCCATTCCACAACCTTTTGATGAAGTGTCCCACATGGTGGTTCACTAAATTATACTAGAAGGCAGAGTTCTCCACCCTTCCCTTGCACCATTTGGTTCTGCTCAATCACTTCAAGAGAGATGCTAAGGTCAGTTTGCCTTATTACATTTTGCTTTCTTTGGAAAAATCTATTTTAGAGGTTCAAGGACATAGTGAGTGTTACCACTCCATCAGGGAGTCATCTTCCTTATTCACTAATTTATCCTTGATGTAATTGTAAATGACCCCGACCCTCCTCTAGCTCCTCCTCCCCAAAGACCTGTATTAGAACTAATAATCCCAGCTTTCATGACCTTGTTGTTGAACCTCCACTTACTAAATAGATTCTCGAAGTAATAAGAAATATAAGGAGATAATTGGGAAGAAATCCTTCCAGGGATCATTCATGTTACTTCTAGTGCTCAGGTCACTCCTTATATACTTGAAAATTTTAAGTAGTAGGTGATGCTTTGAAATCTATTGAAGATAATGTTGATTTTCTCCTAAAGATTGGTAACAAGATCACCACAGACCCTGCCTCCATTACCATCCTGCAAGAGGAAGTAAACTCACTCTCTAGTCAAATAAAAGCACTTGAGGAGAAATATAACAATTAACTTGCCATTCACATAGCAGTTCTTGATCTCCTCCAGGTTCATATTAACCAGATTTGTGATGTTAGTGGGATTCCTGCATCGCATGGAAGAATGGGAGGATCACTAAGAACTTCTTCAAGAGAGACCGATTTCAACCCTAATATTGAGGCAACCATGAATATTTATAAGGAACTTAGGGTAGCACTTAAGGTGTATAGAAAATATGTGAATTAGTGCCTTTTTTGGCTATGTGTTCTATGTGCAATTGTTGTGTTGCTTCCGAGATGCTTTTTTTGTTAGTTTTTTCGGGCTTCTTGTAGGTAGTTATCCTGCCTTAGTAATCTTATAGTTTTATCTATATTTTTGGATTTTGGATGGGGTGTGGCCCCCATGTTTCAAAAAACCACTTTGTACTTTCATGTCTATCTTGGTTATTGAGCCTTTTTATTGTACTACAAGGTATGGTCCCTTCAAAACCATTTACCTATTAAAAACATCACTTTTTTGTGTCATTTCCATGTATTTTCTTTAAAAAATAAGTTATATCAATTAATGTACATTCTTGCATATGTAATACACATGATTTAAGGCACTAGATTAAGTCACATAGCTTACTGCAACAAAGAACTTTCATTTTTAATTTTAAACATTATTTCATTTTTGAAATTTCCTCTACTTCACCGTGAATGATACTTATCATATTTCTTTCTTTTGTATGATAATTTTTAATACCTCGATCTATAGTTGGGGTTTATTCAAGATCAAATTTTATTGGGATTTCTTTTATTTGTATAGGCTTTAGTCAAATCCATTTTTATTTTTTCAAAGATATATACTTCTATCTATTCCTCTACTTACATCATTCAAAGTCTTGCAATGTTTTTATCATGTACACTTACATGATCCTTCACTACTACTTCCAACTCTCCTTAAACTCTAGCTCGTGTTTATTCATTCTAAACCAAAATTTTCATGTTGCGGTTTGTGAGTCTGTGACATGGAATATCATCTCTTGTAATAAGTCATTGTTGTATCATATTAATGTATCAAGGGTTTAAATTCTCATATTATTACTATTTTCAAATTAATTTCCACTTTTGTTTTAATTATGGGACAATGTACATATTATTATTGTTCTAACGTATGTAGTGTAATTTGGTGATACATAGTTTCCAAAAAATTATAGCCAACTTGTCTGATACACGTTTAGCCTTTGCAAACTATTTATACCCCCAATTTTATGGTCAAATTCCTTACATGCCACTAAATCCCGACAAAAGTGAAACCTTGGGTGACAACCCAAAACTAATGTTTCTTTATTTGGTTTGTATTAATGCAACATTTATTTTACTGAGAAATTGGTTTAATTGGATTATTATTGGATGAGATAGGGGTAACCACTAAATTTCTATACACATTTGTAACATGATAGATGAGCTCAAAAAGTTTTGTAATTATGGTGCAATTTAGTGTATTTATGGCATCAATCAATTGCTTGAGCTACCTATCAATAATGGTCACAAGTAATATTTATTTATGTGAGAATTTTAATTTATTCTGCTTGATTGGTGTAAAATTAGTGTCCTCCCATTGCTAATAATTTTCAATTTCATCCCACCAATTTGAGGCACTCGCCAAATTACTTAGATGGTCACCATCAAATGAGAAACCTCTTGGGGTTAGGGTTTGATGATAGTCATATTTTTGTAAGGAGTTATGGCTTGATGATGTTACATGGCTAGGTGGAGAGTTATTCTCCCTCTTTATACCTGATTTTAGGTTTGTAGGGATTGTGGGAGAAAATATAAAAAGATTGCAGAAGATTGTGATCTTTATGTGTAGTTTATCTATTTAACATTATTTTATTATATAAAATTAAAAGAGAGTTTGATTATTAAATAACAATAGAAGGTATGTTTCACCTTTTAGATTATTATGTGACATAGAGAAATGGCTATCCTGTAGAAATATTTTCAAAATGTGTAATTTACTACTAAGTTTTTAAGTTTAAAATTCATGTATTCTATTTTAAGAATTATTGATTGTGCCTTATTGGAAAAATGAAATTTAATTAATACATGTTCCTTAATATTTATATTTAATTGTTTGAATCACTAAACTATGTATTTCCATTTAGATAATTAAAATCATAATAGGAAAAGGAGTAATAATTTTATTTCAAATGTAAGAATTAAGTTTACAATCAAGCACAAGATGTGGCTCTTCAATAACAATCATCAATAGGAAAGAGAATATTGTATAGGATTTTGGAATTTACAAGAAGTAATATGATCTATTTGAGACTTCACTATGAAGTTTGTTACTATTTAATCTCCTCCATCCTCCTCTCATTACCTATCAACAAACAAAGAAGGTTTTTAAAAATTAAGATAAATTTTGGTAAACATGATAACAAAAACTAGAAATATCTCTTTTCCTAAATACCATGTGCCCCATTCCATTCTTACATGTATCCTAGGATTTTAAGGAATACACATGTAACAAAATAATGTGAAAACATCCTCTTTTGGGCTTACTATTGCATGTAAGCAATAAAAAAATTGAATCTAGATATTTAAACTCTAAATTAAAAATGGGAAATATATCTAAATGATATAAAGATATGTATCGGTAGGGGTAATCCCTACAAAATAGGGACGGTAACATCGCTCCCCTCACCCCACACTCACCTATATACCCTTAGCTAGAACAATATAATAAAACAACAAAAGAGAATAATATATAATAATATTGAATATTTGATGCCTTAAACATGGCACTACCCATGGGAATATTATGAGGAAGTTACTATGTGGACCATCTCTTTAGTGAGAGTAAAACCAAATAAAAATTAAATAATAACTTGTACATATGTGTATATGGATATATATAATTTCTAATGTGTATATCCATATATACAAACATGCTTGTATCTCACAAACACTCAAATATAAGTGCTCCTTTGTCCATCTTTCCAAAATAAAAATATACATCAATAGAAATTTGAATTCATCTTCTTTCTGTCAAAAAATAAGAATACATATGTAAACAATAGAAACAAATTTCTGTGTTTATACATACATACATACATACACATATTGTTATGTATGTCTTCATACCCAAAACTAAATGGAAAGGTTAGGATGGGATGGGTCTTGGTGAAATTTACAAAGATAATAATGGTATTATTCCACTATGAAATTTGGGGCATACCCGAACACATTAACAAGGAAAACATCATAATGATCACACAAATGAGGGAAATTAATCCTCATATATGTTATAGTCCTTTAACAATAAATGTTGTTAAATAAATAAATAAAATCAATCTAAATAAAGGAGGTTATAGGAATGGGTGGTCATCATGGAGTAATAACCTCTCTCATTACAAAACACAAAAAATATGGAGAATAAACCAATATCTACAAAAATAAAGGAAGAGATGTTGGAGGAAGCAAGGAATGGAGTCACCCTTCTCCTCCTCTATTCAATCATGTAACATTAGAAAGAAAAAAAAGAAAAAAAAAATCTAATACATGTGATTCAATTCACCTCCATGAGGAATTTGGTTAGAGCTTTAACAATAAAATCTAATCAAAGTAACAAAATGATAAACACAAAATAAATTTGAGATATATATTCACAAAGAGATAAGATTACATATATAGTGTATTGATCTCCTATAAGTTAGGAGTCACACTTATCTCCTTCAACCACTCATATATAATAATATTGTAAGCCATTATAACTCACCTATATTTTAATGCATTATAATATTCTAACTATAAAATATGTAGTGTACCCTAGAATATCTCTCACACCTCATACATTATTAACCCACTAACTATTACAAAAATAATATCAATGATTTTTATTAAAATGCATCACACAACATTTCACATACTAATATGTGAACCCTAACAAGATATTCATAAGATTTCCCTGTTGGTGTGCACATGAGAGAAAAAAATTATATTTTGAAGAATTCAAAAATATATCTGAAAGCACCGGTTGGACCAAGTACAACTCCATCAAGTTTTCTCTTTACCCTTGTAAAGATGTAGTTATAATTCACATTACATGGGTTGATTCTCATTCCCCAAAATCCATAATTTTGAATCCTTCATATTCTTAGAGCTCTTGAACTATCTAGAAACAATATTTATTGAGTAAAACTAGAAAAAATTTGTCGCCCATTAAAGCATAGTAATATTTTCTTTCAAGAGTGATATTATGAACTTGAGCTTGCAAATTACCAACAACATGCATAAGAGATAGAATATCATGTGAGGGGGGTATAAGAAGCGAGAGGCACATTGAGATGTTGGAGTTTGAAATTTTGGGTGAGCATGGGAATGTGAGAAGAAGAAGCAGATGTGGAAGGAGGAGAAGAACATGAAGGCTTTATGGGAATACTAGATGTAGATGCAAAAGAAATAATAAGAGGTGTACTAGTAGGAATAGTAGAATCATCATGAATAGTGTTATCACAAAATAACCGCACCCTCCGAATGGCTAGGTGATGGATATGGCATTCGATGTGATTGGGTAACATGGGATCACCTATCAAGCTGTGGGACTTGGGCTCGAGGTGAACCTCCGAGAGAAGCTGACTTCCTCTTCCTAAACTAAACATGACACTACCTCTAATGCAATAAAAATGGTTAACTAGATCTATACTAACATTTAATGTGATTAGGGAGAGAGATTTTCAAGAAGTAAAACCTATAATAGAAGTGGTGATGCACCAAGAAAGGTTTTCGTTAGACAAGTTTTTGGTTTTATAGTTAAGAAATATAAAAATGAGAAGGATGAACAAGCATCACAACTCAACCGCATAAAAAACTTCACTCCCAGATAAGAACATAACTCCCAAAATCTGCAATGGAAAGTTGAAATTACACAGTATACTTGCAAACATGAGAAAGGCACAAAGATGTAGAAACAACTATGAAAGGACCAATAATTAGTCACAGAACACAATCTTTATTACTTCAATATCATGCACAATGCATCATTACATAGGAAGATGCAATGGTTGCCATTACAATCTTGGAAAAAGGCTTGAGATTTCCCAAATCTTGTGAAAAGAGAGAGATAAATTGAAAAATGTCCAACCTGTCTAACCCTTTGGAATGAGTTCTTCATTTACATTTATAGAAAAATCCTTGTGAGAGAATAGAGGAGAAATCATAAATTCTTTCCCTAAAATGAAGGCACATGATGGTCAACATTAATTACAGAAATTGGTTGAACCACTTAAGAACATTCCATCATGTCTCATTAATGAAGGATCTAGTACTTATCTACTCATTTAATTAAAATAATATTTTAATAATAAAATATCATTTTATTAAAATATTTTAATAAAAATATTAATAATTTTAGGTGGGACCCCCTTAGGGTCTTAATTTTCCAAAATGGACCAACTTAGTGGTTGGCTCGCCTACTAGCTCATCGAGTTGGTCGACAAGTTGCTCTCCTCAACCGATTCTTTCGTTCTGAGTTCCTCTGAACTCATGCAACTCGACCTCAACTCATGCACACATGTACGCCAATCTCAACATCTAACCGAGATTAATCACCTTTTAGCCCAGATCATGTTACTAGACCTATGTTGAGCTCATTATCCTCAAAAGATAACTCACCTTCTCATCATGAGCTAGTTTTCATTCACCTTAGTCCCCTCGCATTTAAATGGGTCTACGAGCTCAACTCACCTAGTACCTTGACTAGAACAACGAGTCTTTTGTGAGCCTAAAAACCACATCCTCCTCATCACATTGATTGATCCCAACTCGACCGCTTGAGTTGACATTCATAGCATAGTTTGATGTACATGCCAAAATTCTCCATCTCCTAACAACTCATCTTTAGCATTGTAGAATTCATTCCAACTCGGTGAGCTTAATGTTATTAGAGATCTCTCCTCTATTGTTCCTATTCAAAACTAAGCTCGATTCGATCTTCCCACCACCTCAAGCTAGCACTCCCACAACTTGGTGTTAGCACGCCCGAGCTTATCAATCTCTTCACCTTCAAATTTTTCGAGTGGATTTGGCATGTTTGACACCTCTCATGTTCGAATTGGCGGGCAAGTTACTGAAATACTTTGTGCTCGAGTTGGATCTTTGTGTGTCTCTTGAATTCTTGCTAACTTGCTGTCACCTACTTTTAAAATCATTCCCAAGCCTTCCCAGAGCTAAACGTATTTCAAATCCCACCCAATTATTTGGAGAGCCATTATTGAACTTGGTGTTCATGTAATATTGCTCAGAGTTATGCAAACCTAATCTCAATCTCTCACTCAATGTTACATCCTAAAGGCACTAGACCCGAGTCCCCTTCGTAAGTCTTTCACCATGTGAGTAACTCGATCATCGATTCATTGAGCCAATGCAAGTAACCTCCTACAAATTTTAATCATCTAGCTTTCCCGTTTTAACTCATCTTAATCAATGATTTTCCGAGTCTCGATAATCGAATTTGACTATAATCTAAGCTTGATCTCCCCGATGTTTGATCTTGAGCTATTTCATCATTTTACTCGGTGACTCCCGAGCTTGAAATGGTTGCCCCATTGAGCCATTTTTCGATGACTAACTCGATACAAGATCCTTACACCGACTTTGTGGTTTTACATCCCGAAATGGCTTACCTATTAACTCGACCTTTGGCCGAGACGCGTCTCTGCATGCACCGATGGTTCAATCTACTATCTTCATAGGCATACCTCATATTTCTCCAAACATGCTCTGATCCCCCGGTAGCCCACCCACGTGGAAGTCTTATGATTTCTTGTCATTCCAACATCCCCACTTGGAAATCAGGATGAATTTCTCCCATGCATGGAACTCTCATGACGGCTTGCCATTACATTATTTCCACCATGGTCACAACCATCAAAACTCCCAACTCGGGTTTCCCCTACAATGTTTTCTTAGGTTCTCCCACGTTCTTGGAGAATTGGAGATCATCATCTTATAACAACTCGGTTGACCAAGCCAATTCACAATGGCTTATCTAAGCTCTACAGACTCGAATCATATGACTAAGATCCTTATGAACATGCTTACGAGCTCTTCCATAGCTTGATGCGCAAGGTCTCCCAAAATCGATTCAATGCTTGAAATACTTCCTTAGGTCTCCCTTCCAAACGAGCTCCCCTGATTCGCATGGCCTCGAGTGACTTGGGTATCATGGTAATGTATCCTCACATGGGGATCTTAAACTGTTTCTCGGGTGATACAAAGTTTTTGGCTTTTCTTACAACCTTGAGCCAATCGATACCACTACTTTCTGGCTCTGTAGAGTCTCTACCACTACATCCTCCATGCACGCTACTAGCCTAGAATATCTTTGACCAAGCTAACTAAGGGCTCAACCATGTCACATATTCTCCCACATCACGCCAAGTTGGCTTGTTCTAAGTGTACTCAAGCTAGCTCAGCATTATGTCTCAATCGACATCCCAAACTATGAGATCTCATCTTATCAAGAAACTCGTCACCTCCCTCTTCATTTGGATATCTCAAACTGACCCTCAAGCTCTTTACAAGCATCTCATCACTTTGTATCGAGCAGGATATTGTCCATCCACCTCGTTGATACATGCTTCAAATTCCTTTGTCCTCACGAATTGTCTATTTTACATTGGCTCCTAGCTGATCCTGCAATACCGATGCATCACGAGATATGCCTCATCTAACAAGATCAACTCGATGTTGCAATATCAGGTGAGCCTTTGGTTCCCTTCAAAAACTCTTCCTTGAGGTCCATTGAGTTCCTTAGGTGCCTCCACAATCTTGTTAGACTCCAAAGATATCTTCACACTATGTTTTTATTGTCAAATGCCATCTTAGCTTGAAACTAAACTAACTCCGTTGAGCTCAAGAATCCCATGGTTATCTTGAACCAAAAATAACTAGGCTCTATAGGACTTGTTCAAACTGAGATCACCGCATGATCTTGTAGCTAATCCAATATTTTTATTGAGTTCACCAAGTAGCTCATCGAGCTACTCGGTGAGTGGCTCATCTAATGGTCTATTCCACTACTGCAAACATGATCCTACCCTGATTATTTTTCCTTCATGACTCCTATCAAAACCGAGGAGTTAAAGGAGAACTAGGACATTCTAAACATAATTTCTCAATTTTAATATATTTCCCGCACTCCTTGCGGAAGGTGAGTCTCAGAGGGCAACCATGCCATGAGAAAAATCATTAACCCTTAAGACCCAAAATGAAAAAACACTCCGAAACAATCCTAAAATTTCCCATAACACCACGGATGTTCCTTCAACACAAAATTTTTCCTGCTAAGCATCCAAAATTTTTCATGAAAGGTTTTCTGATCTTAGGGTCCCATTAGCCCACGTTGTCCAATTTTTTCCTAGGGGTAAAATTGGGTAACAAATAAAATCTGTAGAATAAGAAGAAAGAGGTGGAAGAGGAGGAGAACATGGAATATCGATGGAAATTCTAGAAGTAGAATCAAAAGAAATGATAATAGGTGTAATAATAGTAGGATTAGAATCATCATGTGCAACAAATTCAAAAAGAGAAGAAAGATGAGTACTAAATTCAGATTTAGCGGATGTACTAGGAGTAACATCATTGCTAATATGTTCATGATTGGAAACATAACCAACATCACTAGCAGACATATTTTCACATGCAAGTATTTCATCAAGACTATCCTCAACATATAAAGAAGTGGTAGGAGTACTAATATCATATTTATCATTACATTTAGTAGAAGTAATTTCAGAAGTAGGAAGAGTAGGAGATACAACTTTGCATTCATCTTGACTACTAGTAGAAATAACATCATGCATATGTACATTTTCAACATTAGATGTAACATTATTTTTATCTACATTGTCACAAGTAATACCAAACATAGAATCTATAATAGTTCTATCATGTGCTATAAGAGGTGTAAAAGAAGGTGGAGCAGCATGGGTGACTATGAAAGAACAAGGAAAACATGAAGTGAATTTTTGGTCCGGCAAGACGATGCAAATGTTAGAGTTGTTAAATTTAGGAGGAGTGGTGTTTTCAAAGACAAGAATTTGTTATAAGATTGATGCATCAACTTCAAGGTGTCGATAAAGGTCACTAAAATTAGCTTGGATAGAAACATTTTCAAAGATAGAATTCAATAATTTTTTAACCATATGGCGCGGAGGATATGAGGAAATATTTTTATCCATGAGGGTTTTGGGGATCCTAGGGAAAGAACTTTGAAGAAGAGTGGGTTCACCAAATGATTTAACAAAAATAGTTATTAAATCATATTTGAGTCACTACTATGATAAAATATAATAGCATACAAAAACTTAACACTCTTATGATGTAACCTTGTAAGAAAATAGGAGAGATAAGAGACTTATCTGATTTAAGCTTATCCCGTGATAGATCTCGAACCGGAATGATGGATGATCGGGTTGGGTAGAGTGTCGAGAATGCTCAATATTAATTATGGAGCTATCGGACACAACCCAACATGGGTGCCAGGCTAGGACAAGGGCTCCTGGGCACCGGATACCACTCATAGGTTCCAGTGAATGTGTAAATCCTCGAATTTTCTTTCTTATGTGTCATCAAGGTTTCACACTTATTCATTCATTTTACCTTTGTTACTCGTATTTTGATCACAGAGGGTGATTGTAACTCTGCAAAAAAACACTAGTTACCTACATAAGCTCACAAAAACATCAAATTGAAATGCAATATGAAATATTTGAAGTCAAATTGACCTCGGTGGTCACCCGAAGGGTGAACTTATGTCCGATCATTGTCTTGCATTCCATACTTCATGTAGATCTTGTGTTTCAAATAGTGTCTTTAGTTACACTTGTACCAATCACACCAAGATAATGGGCTATGGCTAGATAAAATACAAATGTGTGGGATGAAATTCAACACTTTCCTTCTTATGAAGTGTATGTAGCCAAAAATATAGTCCCTTTGATGATAGTGATAATATGTTGATGAGATTTCCCCTTATAATTACCCGCCAATACAAAAAAGTGTATGTTGTGTATATATATAGATATCTTGTTTGAATTTTGACCCTAGTGACACAACATGTCAACTCACGAATTGATGCATGAGATGATAAAACTAAAAATTCAGACCAAAAATGTCAAAATAAGTGAAAAGAACAAAGAGGATAGGAGCACCCATAATGGACAGGAGCACCTTGGTGCTAGTGTCCAAAATGGGCGATGGCGTCCTAAGATAAATGATGACATATGTGAAAATACCAATAGACAGGGATCCCTATGACTTGACCAGGACTAGGTATAGAAATGATAGATGTGAGATAGAAACAATCAAAGCAAGTGGATGGACTAGGGAGTGTGTCACCAATGAATACTTTTCTTACTCAAGATCCATGCATATAACAACATACTTGGTGGTATAGTAAAATAGTAATATGTGTGTGATTTTGTGTCTACACAAGGTTGCAGAGACCGGGATCTATAAACTAAAACTACTAAAATAGGGTGGAAGGAAATCATGTAATGTAGACGTATAGGTTGAAACTAACAAAATGGAAAGAGAATTATGAAATCCAAACATTTTACACTAGAATGTAAAAGTATAAACTAGTTAACGGGTAAGACATCATTCTATTTTAATCATGGATGAAAACTTATTTATGTTGCAACATAAAATTTGAATGTAAACAAATCTCACTTCTAACATTGTATTTCAATCATGCACCTCTTTCCATTTTCAACTTGCAAATTTATAAGATTTATGCAAAAATTGTATCTTTTTTGATTGAGGAGCAAGTTATAGAATAGTATTACATTACATCTCTTTACACTAAATACTAGTTTCTGCTTATAGATCCCAGTGCAACCATGTTTCTATTGAATGAAAATAGACCTCACTTCTAACATTTTATTTCAATCATGCACCTCATTTGTAACATGTTTGAGCTTTTATATCCTTATCCAAACCTACCTATGTTGCATTTGTGTTTTAGGAGCAAGTTTTTAGATTATTATTGAATGTGATTTATGTATATGTTGTAGAGTATAGTGATGAGTGTAGTAGTGTTTGACTATTTACAAATATGACAATGGGTGATATTGGACAACAGAGAAAGAACAAAGTGGAAACAAATTTCAAGTGAGGTTTTTATAACTTCATTAAGTTGATGATCCTTAATATCATAAACATAATCAAAATGATAATCATAATCATATACTGTAGTAATGAAAAATATTCATAAACATAATTGCAATCATAAACATAAATATTGCATTACATATATATGATGAGTGATTTACATTGTAGAATTGTCCATTTCAATCAACTACACAAAAATTTAACTTTAATTTTACTAAACCTTAAAATAGAAACCTAGAGCATCCAAGATGGAAATAATGAACAATGCATTTGATTCCCGTATTTTGAAGAACTTGCATTTGAAGAAGGTTGTTCGCTGTTGGAATTCATAACCATGTTCACTGAAGATGGACTACCACAAGGATTGTTGAATGTGGAGGAAGAAATTGGGAAAAGAACATTTACCATATCCTTAAAAATATGATGTCCTTCAAGCACATAGTTCATTTCACTACTTAGACATTTCTTCCTCTCTAATTCTCTTCAAACCTTATCAAATTCTCCTTCCCTTCTATCATGCTACTTCTAATCCTTTTATTTCCTTGAATTTTTTTGTGCTTCTTCCTTTGGATTTTAATTTCATTTTCCAAATTCAATTGTTCCCTTTTTTCTTTATCAACGTTCCTCTTTATTTTTCTCTCTTCAAGTTGTCTTCTTTTCCTTTCCTTATTTTATTCAATATCATTATTTTGGCCCTCTTGTTCTAAAAACACTTGCATGTATTCATATGAAGTGTGAATATGAGATTGTCTTCCCAAATTTAGTACATTATTTCCACTTTTTGGAAACCCTCTCAATTGGAAGTTTAAGAAAATATGATATTGATGATTTCAGATTGAGTCTAGTCTATATTTTATTTTTGTTAGGCACAATATCCTCATTTGGACCCAAATACAATGTATCATCTATTATTTTTTTGTTATTTTAATTGAATCCAAAATTGCGTAGTAATGAACTAGCTATGTTGGAAGATGTGGAAGTGGTGAAGGAAATGAAATTTATGCATCTACTTGGATGGATTCAAAATTCATGCCAATGTTTTTTGCAACCTCCTTTACCCAATCTATTTTTCTTACTTGGGTATGCAGACTAAAACCTTCATGGCAAAAACTTAAAGTTGCATCATCATTTGTTGGTTCTTTTTTTGGCTGATAATCAAGAGTTTCATGGATTTCTTGCACAACTTGGTTGCAAACATCATCTAATTTTTTTTTTGTTCTCTTTCAAGAACAAATGTTTCAGTCCTTTGTTGCAAATCTTGTTGCATCATTGTTATGGTAGATTCAATTTTGACATCAATAAACCATATCAACCTCATGATATATTCTACAAGATTAAATCCATTCTCTTCATAATATTTTAAATTGAATACATGAATTTGAATAATGTCATTGTTTATTTTTAATATTTTTAGGTATCAACACAATATTTAATGTCAAGCTACCCAATGTGTCCAATTCCTATTTGGTAGCATCCAACCCATGATTCTTATTCATTTATTATTTTCTCTCAACCTTGAAGTAAGCCTTAAAGGGACCAAATACACTTACATCTAATGGTTGTAATTTGTTCCTTGTGTGTGTGTAATGTAAGAAAGTCAATACCTAGAGCCCTAGCCACTTCAATTGTTGTAAGTGCTATATGGTTGACATAACCATCCAATATGAGGAGATGTCAATTTTTGGTGAAACTTCACCCAATTTAAATATACAAAACTGATGAATGCAAATCATAAATAAATATTTTATCATCCAAGTGTGGGATTTTGCAACCATACATGCCCCTAGTTTGCACCCTAAACTAAAATTTTAACTACCTTTTTGCTTTGAAGTGGTATAATCTTGGGATACTTTTCCTTAATGCATTGAAATATGCTAAGATAGTTATCCATTATCTTCTCTTCTATAATATATATGACACATTCCTTGATCTTTTTTTGCATTCATTTTCATTCTAAAATTATTGAAATCTCGAGTCCCCTTTCATCACAATTCCAAACTTTATGGGGGCATATCGGTTTGATCATAAGCATTTTTTCAAAATTTTATAAAAGCACCAACAATAGAGGTCCTAAGCATTATTTTCCTATCTCTATCCATGCCTTTGGTTTTTTATTAAAAATTCCTATGTTTTCTTAAATCCTTTCCACCTTGACTTGTTAGGAATTCCATTTGTAAAAGGGTTGGCCCTTGTTTCACATATGTGATCACCGCCAATTTCATATGCGAGATGTTAATTCTATGCCCCATCTCAGCTAAGTCCTTGGACCATTACATGAGATATGATTCCTCTTCATGTGATATAATACTAGTTTGAACCCTTATATTTGTTGTGATAACCCGTTTCAAATAGTTGGTCAAAATGTTAGGTTTCATGCATCGCTTATCTGTTGCACTTTTAATAAGGTTCCCATTATCTTTGAAATATTTAATGGCACTTTATAGATTAGATTTATTACACACTCTACCATTTTCACCCTTTTTTTTATCATAACATCATTTCATCCCAATTTAACACTCGGTTGAATTTATTTTACAATTGGACTTATGTCCTCTTTAACCATATTTTCATCACCGATGCATTCCAACTTAACGCCTCTATTTTTTATTGTTTCATAAGGAATTCTGCTACCAAACTATAACTTCTTCATCTGTCTCTTATCCCACACCTAGAAAAATGATATGTGGGTGTTCAATTAATTCATGTTTAACGAGAATGTGCACACTTAAAATTTTATGCAATATATAATCTCACAGGAAAGCTATGCAAGAATGTTGACTTTAAATTTTATACAAGTATGAGTTTGCAAGCAAGTTATGTAAAACAACTAGTAATCCTCATATGAAATGGGTACATAAATATCCCAAACATTTTCATAAATTAGAAAATATACGAAACATCTTTCCTAGGATGTATAAATAGAAACTAGTAAAGTGGAAAGAGTTTCAAGATTCAAGTTAATATGACATATTCAAAGACTGTAAAATTCATGAATCAACAACTCTATATTGAAAAACAAAGTGGGTATAAAGAAGAAACGATAACAATATTGAAATTGAAGGACAATGCATTTGTTTGACAATTGTGGGTTTTATCCCTAAGATAACAGACCTCAATTCTAACTTTTTTATTTTAATCATGAAATTGAAACCAACAAGCAAAACCTTTAGAATTATTTTTATCCTATTGTTCCCATGATTTTATAATCCAAAATCCCATCTAGATAACTCGTAAAATTAGTGCAATTTTTGTAATTCATTGACATATTATTAAATTAAATACTATATAATTATTTATTATTTATGCCCACTTAATGATTTAGTTACTTATTAAACCCAAGTCATTAATTCAACCAAGGGCTTATGAAACTTATCCATAATATAATTAGTGATTAATGTTAATAAAGTTTATTAAGGGTGACTAGGAATAATCTAAATATTATTTGTGCTAATCAGGGTTTCAACTTAATTCACCATCATTTTATTGCACCAATAGGGTGACTTAAAGTTTGATGATGGTTAACAATTTTTTACCCACCAAAGGGTTTAGCTTAGCAAGGTAAGAAATTAATTCTACTATAGTATGTTAATTAATTTGGGCTCGAGTCGTATTTGGCCACATCCAAATGGACTCGTGCCCTTTTCACCCCAAAAATCATTTTAATTTAATTTTAATTTAAACTTATTCACCCACATTTCAAATAAGGCAAGGGTGAACCCACTTTCTCACAAACAAAAGTCAACCTAGTTGCCCAAATTTGGAAAGTTACAAATTATAGGTTGATTTGGAGCCCTTACATCAAAGAGACCTCCACCTTTGATCTTTAGGGTTTAAAAAATAATAATTTCACTTTAAAGTTTTATTACCTTTATTTTCCTCGTTTTCCTTTGTTATTTATTCTTGGTTTATTTGTAGGTGTTGAGGCTCTTCCATAGAGTATATATATAGTTTCGTATAATGGTTGTATGAGATGGGGAAGACCATAAGGGGTTAAAAAATGGGTTGTGCACAATAATGGAGATAGGGACTGTGATATATTAATAAGGGATGTAATGTTTGGGGGTCATGGTTAGTGAAGCCCCTCTATAATATTTTTTAATAAAAAATAAAAATTGTGTGTGTGTGTGTGTGTGTGTGTGTGTGTGTGTGTGTGTGTGTGTGTGTGTGTGTGTGTGTGTGTGTGTGTGTGTGTGTGTGTGTATTCAAACAAACAACCACATATTTTTATAAAAGGAAAATCATATTCTATGTTTTCATATAAATACCAATATAACTATTTACACTCACACAAAAATATAAGCACATACCTAAATTTTTTTATTAAATAAAAACAAAATTATATATATAGACTTCTCTTTCAATATAGCGAATTGTGAAACTTTTTAGACATATATATATATATATATATATATATATATATATATATATATATATATATATATATATATATATATATATGTCTAAAAAGTTTCACAATTCCTTTCATTATAATAAATTGGTTTTATTTTCCTTTGAAAACACATGAGTAGGAGACTAAATTGATAATCAAGAGCCCTCTTTTTTTTTCAAAGCAAATGGATAATAAAGTGACTTGGAAGAAAATTAATCACAAAAGAAAATTTCATATAATCATTAAAATGTAACAAAATAATTTATTTTTTACCTCTTTTTTCAAATTTCATAAACCAACAAATTAAGTATAAATGTTTGCAAGTTTCACAAGTTTAAAATGACATTTTAAAACACCAATAAGAAGGTAATAACCAGGTGGCCGTAGGTTATTCATCGCAGATGAATTTTCGAGAGGAGCTAAGCGACACCATTACCTTCCCGAGTAGGGTTTTGGGATTCATGACACCCATGACTTCCATAAATGGATGCTCAGGTATCTTGAGACAATGAACAAAAACATTCTTGATCGCATTTTGAGTGGGTAGAAATCATCAGCAGCACCATCTCTGAGCAACTCCAACAACTCTCAATGACGGGAGGTTCTACATGAACTCCTACGTGGTCTACGCCTCGCCTCTGAGAGAGATTATCCAGCACTGAGCCGATGCGAGGTATGGCCCCAGGTGAAAATATATGAATATTATCCAGAATTGAAACTGGAGAACAACAATCCTGTAGTTCAGCAAGATCAACGATGCCTTCTTCTATGGCATCATCTACCTATTGAGGCCAAATATGACTCACGGTCGGATGACCAAGAGCATAGTAATTGCAACAAAAAGTGGGGGCGTTATTTACGCAATTCCCCACTTTTACTTATCTTAGAGATGCCAACTTCTTGGGGGAGCCCACCAAGTTGCCAAGATATGCAGGCCCTAAGCTGATCCTATTGGATCTGTCCAGATAGCTCATCACATATCATGAGAATTTCCCAAAGAGAAAGAAGGGCGAACTCCATTCCCCCTCACAAGGTGTGGCGGTATACATGCACTTCTCACACCAAAGCTTAGGGAAATGTTTACGAATCGGAGCCGTAACTTAAAACATAATTTCCTCGGCAAGGCCAACCTTTGATCCATGAAATTACCTCCCAAAGGCAAAGCTTGATCCAATCCATGTCCCACAGATCGAGGATATCTATATCGATCTCTATCACGAGGTCGAGCTTAGAAGAAAGGATCACTCTGCCCGGCCTTAGCAGAGATCATCCAGTATGGTGTGGCCATTGTTCCGAAAGGTTTCCAAATGACTGATCAAGAAGTTGATCAAGTATATCTAGATACGGATGGGGAAAACTGGCCATTTTCTGAGATAGACAGAGCAAAGGCACCTCAGACTATTGAGGAGAGGGTAAAAGGCACCTTGCAGTGCACGGAATATTGGTGCAGGTTTAATGGTCTCATCTACCTTGGGGTAGACTTCACCACATCTCCCTTAGGTAATGCACTGCCGAGCCAAAGCATTTTCTCGAAGGGAAAAGGGAAAGGCAAGGAAGGGGAGTCAAGTTCCACTCGGGAGCAAGGTCCCAAGAGTCCTCCTTCCTTCACCCAGAAGAGGTTGTAACCACGGTATCTCAAGAGAAAGAGCAGGCGGTAAGTGTTCCAATGGGCACATTCACTCAGGATGTTGCCACTGATGTAGCCACTGAGGTTCCTTCCATCCCACCTCCTACTCCTCCTTCCCCTCCTTGTGTCACTCAAGAAATCACTCCTTTGGTTGTGTCTTCTCCTTCTTCTTCTCTTGTTCCCCCTTCCTCTTCCTCCATCTTCTCTTCCCTCGCAGAGCTTCCCCAATATCTCTTCCCTCATCTCTCGATCCCTTCCACCCCCATAGTTTCCTCTCCTGTAGTAACTCCTACCCCTATGAGCGTTGGAGGTTCGACTTCTTTATCAATGCTGCTGCCAAGCGTCTCAACCTATTTCCCTGAGTACAATGTAGTTTCTCCTTCTTCTTCCACTATTCCCTCTTCTCCCACTGGTCCCACTCCCTTAACTCTAGCATGGATTTCCCAACACAGAGCCAAAGCCAAGAGGAAAGTTCCCCATTGCTCCTATGGACTTCTCTATCATCCCAACAAAAGGAACCAAGAAGCAAAATCCAATAACCCTCTTCTCTCAGAGTGTGTCAGGTGAAAGAGTAATGGAGATCGCGTATCCCGATCCCAAAAAGGATAAAAAGGATCTGTCTCCTATAGATTATAAAGTGACATAGGTCACAATGGGAATGTCCTCCAAGAGCCTACAATGAGAGGCCCTATCTGCAGTGGATGCCCTTTGCAAGAAGCTTCAGGAAGCAAAGGAAGAGAAGAGGATACTAAAAGAACAAAACAAACACCTTCTCCAAGCCCTATAGAAAATGGGCAATGCACCTCCTACAACTGCCACTGAAACTCCTAAGGCCCTTAGTCAGGATAAGATAAATAATACACCAAGATTGGAAAACAAGGCATAGCAGTATCCACCTGGAGAGACCAAATCCTCAAAGATAGTGAGGAAGTGATCGTGAAGTTCACTGAGCTATATCAGAATATTGGTCAAGCTAACAAGGAACTCCAGGTGATTGTAGGGCCTATCTCCGAAGAGTTGGACCACACCAGGTTACAACACGAGACTTTTCAAAAGATGCTCGATTGCCCGATCAATGACTTAGTGAAATTTGGCATCTTTGATCACCCGCGGGCACCCAACAAAGTCCTTGCTACTTTGGATTATCGGGTTGATCAGATGGAGTTCGTCTTGGAGAAGATTGACAAAGTTAAGGAGGAAGCCCTGGATGTAATGCATCAAATGGAGAAAATTTTCCTAAGAATGTCTCCAGGCTTGCTCACTCCATCATACGCCTTGAGGAAGGTAGATGAAACCATTCAGCTCTTCAAAGAGATCGTCTCACAAGGGTTAGGGCCAGAAGCTACTTTTGACGCGAATCCATCAACAACCTTCTGGCTTGCCGTGACTTCATGGGTTACCTGATGGAGGTAGGAAATGAGTACTTCAAACTCCCAAAAATCTCAAAGATGAATGAGAGACTTGTGAAGTCATCGGTGATCACACCAAGGGTCCTGCCCAGGATCAACTCCAACCGATGATTAGCAAATTCATGGAGTACCGAGCTCAATTCCACATTGCCTCTCCTGAGCAGAATCAGGACACTCCCTTCCAGCCATGGGATGAAAACGAATAGCCTTCCTCTTGGTTTTCTTTTTGTAATATTTAAAATTATGTTGGCACAAATGATGACATCATCCATGTTGCATCATGGGATGTTGTTATCCACCAAGTTGCCCAAAGTCAACAGTTGACTTTTAGATATTTTGTAATTAGTTGTTAATTTATTTTTTCCTTCTCTCTCTTTCTACTTCTATATATACTTGAATACTTGTTATATTCAGGTGGTGGACACTTTTTAGATAAAAAATAGAAGTGAGAAGAAAAGGCTTTGTACTTTTTGTAACGAAAGAAAACATTAATACAAATACTAAGACTTTGTGCTGAATATATGTGTTATGGGCATCTGATCTTTCTTATATCAGATCTGTGTGTTTATTCTATTGGATCTATCTCTACTTTTTTGTCATTTGTTCATCAGTATTGCTTTGTTTGTTTATGCAAGTAGGTTTGGCTCTGTTTACTACCAGCCCAAAACATAAACCCTCTGACCTTTCTGGTTTGGAAGTCATTTCTTTTCTCCCTTCATATCTATCCTATCTCCTCTCCTTGCTTCATTCCCTTCTTTTCATAGTCGAAAATACCTCTACTGGGATGAGATACCAAACCCATGAAGGTAGAATACTATAGGACTTGTGCAGATTCCCTCTTTGGTAGAATAGAAAGAAACCAGTTTCGCTTTTGTCATCTCAAAGAGGGCCATGCCCTACACGCTGTTGGCTCATTTATCCATAGATCTACCCTCCCAAAATATTTTCAGACAAACACATGTCTAATCCTCAAAAAAGGAAAATTCCTCTATTTGTAGACTTTTCTACAAATTCAAAGGTAACACAAATGTGTAAATTGTAAGTTCTTCACTAGGGTCCAAAAGAGAATATTCAATGAATATTGAATGCTACAAGGTAGAAAGCAACTTTGTAGTTTTACATTTTACATCTTCACATTTGTTACAAGACTACAAGTTGCACTTTCACTCAAAGTGGGATGACAAGGACACATCGTGCAATCTAATAGTATTTGGTCATGGGATCATTTTTACAGGTTTTCAGCTTTTATAGTTTTTGTAATGTTGTTAATTACACTTTCATATTTGGCCTTTGTGAGAAGGACACATGGCACAATATCATAGTAGTTGGCCGGGGAGCATTTTCATAGTTTTGTAGCTTTGGAAGTTTTATAGTTTTTACAATTTTGTTAATTATGATTCCATCTTTGAGGCCTGAAGGGAAGGACACATGATGACATATGGTGGCATCATACACTTGGGGTAGTTTTGCATCCCGCAATTTCCATTTCACAATTCTTTGCAATCACATTAATTTATCTCCTACCCCTACCAGCCCAAAGGAAAGGACATGTGTCAATACCTCTTGGATCATAATAGTAAATCAAGTTGTCAAGCCACGTATGAGAAATATAAAAATGAGCGAGTAACATGTCACGTAAATAATTCTAATGTGGCCAATTTTTCCACATGTAATATCCATATTCGACGCAAATTCTGAAATTAAAAGTAACATATATGAAAATTTGCGTAGATATAACCGTCATCAATGAGAATGTGTGAGAACACTATATGGTTTAATTCCTCAACAAATCCTACACATTGTATTCATATTTCAATATTAGTAAGTGTTTTAGATCCCTAGAATGATACATAGCCCTATTTTCTATGATTAAATTGTGCAAGGATTCTTTTCGAAGCTCGATAGTGTCTTGGGTACTTTTATTGGTTCGAGGATAACTATGGATACTTTCCATGCGAGTAAGTTCTTATGCAATGTTTATTTGAGTTTTATTATATTTTGAAGTCTAGCTTGGCATTAAGGGAATGTTTTATACATCCTAAAATGCTATCAATTTTTTCCCTGAGTAAATTGTATACTCTCTTTCATGAAAAAAAGGAATATCCAATTATCTAGTAACTCAACCTCGTGAACCTTGTTTCCAACTTGGATAAGATAAAAATACAAATTTAGGAAATGCAGACTTGGATGATTTCCTCTAGAGGTTACATGCACTGATAGGATGGAATTCATGGAAAAATTGACAATAGTGTCATTTCCCTAGTAGTTGCATTTCCCCCATCAATTCAATACCCGAATTGGTAGGGGATTGTGTAGAGAAATATCACGTAGAAAAGAGGGAGGTTAGAGATGGGAGTGGTGCTTTGGTTTTATCTATGACTCTAGATACTTTTGATGAAATGTTAGGACTCCTAGATGTTGATGAAATAGAAGACAAGAGAAAAACTAGACAAATTTTGGAATGCCAATCATGCAAAATATTCTAAGGTATTGAAAAACCAATGGCTTAAGAATCCAAGAGTCTTTGCTACCAAAATCCCGAGATATTGAGCAGATATGAATTTATTGAAGATATTACGAGCTCATCACCCTATTGAATAGGATGGTGGGGAATGAGTCTGCATATCATTACCATGATTGGATGTTTAGGTACATCCAAATCATTCTGAGTGGAAAGACACCTATATATTGGGGAGTTAATAAGTGACTCCATTCATCAACATCTCATCAAAATGGCAGTACAAATTAAGGAAGGATCTAGGACCAAATGTGAATTATTCATGACTTCAAATATAGTGAACAATGTTGTCTTCTATAGGTCATTCCCTCGATTGGTAAGGGCCAAGGAGTTTGACAAATCCAATTTATATGATGTATAGTTGTTATCCAAAATAAGCCCCTTGCTTATTTTTTTACTAACTTTCCTTCATTCCTTCCTTCCTTGTTCCTTAGATGAATTTTTTTACTTTTTAAGCACTCAAAATTATCTGAAATGGCTTCATCAGATAGATTATTTTCTCACCTATCCAGAAAGGTAAAATTTTCCTTCTAACTCCTTGTATTTTGCAAATTATGGCTCGGCGGAGTTTTGAGGGAAATTTTCCCTAGGAAGGTCCGCAACCAATGAGGAAGCGCCACGTGGCAGGGCGAGTGGCGGTGTCAGTGGAGGTAAGTTGGAAAAATTTCCAAAGAGTGGGCAGGGAGCAAAGGAAAAATTTTGCACGTGGGGCTGCGGAGGAAAATAAATGGCTTGAGGTCCGCGCCTAATGAGGAGGTGCCACGTGGCGGCAGAGGTCGGACCGATTGGGGTAAGTTGAAAAATTGGTCAAAAATGGCGCAAAGGAAAAATTTTCCTAGAACCCGCATTGAATGAGAGTGTGCCACGTGTCCATGAGGGCGGCGGGAGTTGGAGGGGTGGAGTAAATTTTGGATTTTTTCCAAAATAATAAAGGGTGCAAAAAAAAATCTTGGCCCGAAAGCCCACGGAGGAGGAAAAGAAATTTGCAAAGGGCTCGCGGACCAACTGGAGGATGACACGTGTCCAGTCGTGGTAGAGGTTGGAGGCGTGGAAAGATTTGGTGAAATTTTCCAAAGTGTTCAAAATGGCACAAAGGAAAAAAATTTCCCGTGGGCCCACAAAGGAAAGAAAGTTGATTAAGGCCCACGCCAAATCAAAGTGTGCCACGTGGTAGCAAAGCGGCGGGGCACGAAGAAATTTTGGAATTTTTTCCAAAATTTAAAAAAGGTAAAATGGCCATTTGAACCCACGGATGAATGAGGAAGCACCACATGGCAACAGAGTAGCGGAGCGCAGAGCTTTTTGGGGAATTTTTCCCACATTCAAAAAAAAGGGGAAAATTTTAGGTTTTAGCCTGCCAACCTAATTTTTGCCTCAGTTTTGAACTAAATTTTCAGAGGGGAATATTTTTTGATCCGGAGATCAGTTTTTCTCTATTTTTGTGTCATTGGAAATCTATTGAAGTCCTTTACACAATAGAATCTTCAATTTTGTTTTTTGGTGGAGTTTAGTGAGAGAAAATGAAAAAACACATTTGGCATGGGAAAAAGAGCATAACCAACATTCAACCACCATTTTTAATGTAGTATGGCTTCCATTCTTCTCCAACATGGTCAAAAATATTGGGGAATGAACTTTTAAGGGTACCCATGCTATTTTGATGGATCTGGTCAATGGTTGAATCATTCATTTCAATTTTCCCGTGTTTCTCCTTCCTGAACTCGGTTTTCATTGTTAAAAGCTAGATTTGGCTCATTTGTAAAGGGTTGGACATTTTTATGATCTATAGGCTCCCTCCTTCACCCTGGTAAGTGAATTTGTGGAATATCAGACCTTTTTAGACTATGAACATGTTTTTACCTCCTTGCTATTGTAATGCACTGTATTTAAAAATGGAAATGACAATGCAAGCTCTGTGAATGAATTTTCAATCATCTCTTGTGTTGTTTGCTCTATCCAGATCCTTCATTAAAATTTTAGCAATTTGTGCATGATTTGTGTTGCATTTTTATAATCTTTGTCAATCTTTAGAAATAGATGTTCACCACTCCTTTGGTGTATCACCTTGTTAGTTTAGTTTTATCTTATTTTCTTTCTATCCTTGTCTCCTTGGCAGAATTAGAGTAGAATTTTGAGTTAAAACTCTACAAATTTCATGCATACATCTGATCAAAGGAGTAGAGGAACCAACCTTCAATTTGGAGAGTTTTTTCCCATTTTTACAAGTCCCACACTTGGGGAAAAGATTCCATGTTGTGCAATCACACTAAATGACCCAATTCTCACTTGCATATCTAAAGGTCATTTAGGGGTGGTGCTGATTTGTACTAATAGTTTTGGCATGCTCGATGGGACCTTATAGGTATTCATCTTCATTAAAACAAAGTTTATGTGTATTTGTTGTAAGTTCCTTGCTTAAAAAGAGCCCTGATTTACACATCTGGCGACTCCAAAGAGATAAAATCAACTGGTTTCATAGTCCAAGTCTGAAGATTCATGAGAAGGATCCAAACAAGGTCAAGGGCCAGAGAGGAGGGATTGTCAGTATATGAAATTATCCCAAGGAAGAAGAGAGAGGGGAAGAATAATTCAAAGGTCTCCATCTCCACCAAACAGAACTCTATCAACTCCTCCACCTAGTAGACCTTTCACCTAATCAACAAGGGTTCTCAGGCCAATCAGAATGGCACAACCCAACCCTTATGTCAACTTCACTGGTAGTAGCCCACTTGCTCTCAATGCACAAAACCCAGTTCCAGTTGCAGCATTGAAGAACATCCCATACTTTACTAGGGAAAATTAGACCACTCCTGGTGATCATGTCAAAGACATTGCTAATGTTTGTGTAATCCATGAGATTGTTGAGATGCAAATTGTTGTCAAATTGTTGGCATATTCATTCAAAGGGAAAGCCTTGCAATGTTTCAGGAGCCTTGGGGCAGGCTCTATCCAAAATTGGAACCAGTTGTGCATAGCTCTCCATGATCAGTTTGGAGAAAATGGAGATAATTTGTCTCTATTGGAACAACTGACAACTATCAAGAGAGCTCCCAATGAGTAGCTAACAGACTTCAATTTCAGATTTCAAAGGACATGGGATAGAATCCCAGTGACAGTAAGGCCAACAGCTAAAGGTTCTTTCTTATACTATCTCAAAGCTTTAAATTCTGATATTTCTATGTTAATCCAATCCATGGGAGGTGCAAATATACTGCACAGCTTATAGCATTACCATTAGGGCTGAGAATTGTTTGATCCAAGCTAGTAAACTGGCACCTAGGCCTCCTATGCCCTTATATCCAAACTTGGAAAGCCCAAGCACTAGTCAAGCACCTACTTTAGCTCCTATTCCCACTCCTAGAAATCAGAGTTCAAATGAAACTTCTACTTCATCCTCTAGTGCCTCAAATGAACTTCAAGAAGTCATGAAACAATTACAAAATTTAGGCAATGAGCTGGTTACACTCAAGAGGCAGTAAGCCCAAAGTTTTAGACATTCTTATCAGTCTCAAACTCAGCCTAATAGGCAACCATATCAGCCTAATAGGCCACCCAATCTAGCTGCAAATCAAAATCAAGTAAGGCCTCTTGCCAACAGACTATTTCTGCCCTATAATCCCAATGCTACATATACCTCTAAATCCTTAGTGCCAGTGCAAAATAATATAGCTCAAGAGTATGATTGGTGTTTCCCATGTAATGAACCTCACAACCAGTCTATGTGCTTCAATGGTGCTTTGAACCAAGCTTTAATGGTGATAGAAATTGGCGTAGAGAGTGAGGTGAGTTAAGAAACAAACCAACAACAAGGAAAATCTCAACAAAATACAACCCCAAATGAGACTACACTTGTGAATTGGCAAGCTGAAGATTTTTGTGGTATGAATCAAACAATTTCTCGAATGTAGTAGCTAACACACGGTCAAAGAAGAGGAATATTGGTGAAGGACAGTCATTATCTCCAGGTGATTCCTTCCATCACTCCACAAAGTGTTGGCAAGAAAAATCCAGTTCCAAATGTGCAAGGACAGCCCAAGCCACCTCCTAGACTAGCTCAGATGCCAGTTGTTACAGCCCATGTACAAGAAAAGAGTTTGTAGGCTAAGGGGAAGAAAAGAGATGTTTCATCCCCATTTAACATCATTGAACAACTAAAGAAGACAAATGTGAATATATCTATGTGGGAATCACTATCCATCCCAGGCCAAAGGGATCTACTACAAGCTGCCATGAAGAATTGGTCAACTTCAAATCAGCAAGCTCATATGCAAGAGAAGGTACTCACAAATGCTGCTCAGCCTGAGGGGAAGCTTGGAGGATAGCAAGGTAAATTTTTGAAGCCCCCTCCATTCTATGTTTCATTGATCATTGGGGATAAACTAGTACACAATTGTATGATTGATTCTAGGGAAAGTAGTTTTGTGATGCCCAAGCAAATAGTTGATCAGCTAGGCCTCCAATATGAATTCATATCCAAAGGGGTAGTGCAACTGGATGGGACAGCAGTAACAATAGTAGGGGTGATTAAATATTTGAGCCTCACTTTGCATGCATGCCCCAATGTCACTATTTTGCAAGATGTGTCAGTGATAGATTTACCACTACTTTTTGCCCTTTGTTTGTTAAGGGATTTCACAGCTAGAATTGGAGGCTATTTATCTACTGATTGGTCACACATGTTGTTTTGGACCAGATATGGAACTAATGCCACAATCAGGTCCAAACCTATTGCAAACTTTCACATTGAGCCTCATACTCCAATCCTAATTAACGCCAACTATTTAGCATTTGATCAAGAGGATTATCCAGGAACAGATGAAGCTGACACCAAAATTGGAAGCATCCTAAATTTTAATCTTGATGAATGAGCAAGCGAGGTACATACTTTTGATCCCTACAAGGAAATAGAGGAATCTGAACTAGGAGTTTATTACATGCATGAAGAAAATCAGCCTATTCCTAGCATCACCAAGCTAGACCATAAAGATGACAATGAGGTATGGCAGCTTGTTCTTTGATGGATCAAGAAGTAGACAAGGTGCGGGGGAGCTATGCTTCTTTCACCTCAAGGCATTAATTATTATTCAGCTTTTATATTTTAGTTTGCATGTTCTAACAACACTACTGAATATGAAGCTTTGATACACGGATTGCATTGGTCAAGAAAGAGAGGTATCAAAAACTTACAAGTATTTGGTGATAGTGAGCTGATTGTTAATCAAGTTAAAGGACAACATGCTACCAAAATGACCTACTCAAGAGCTATAAGAATAGGGTGTGGGACCTCATTGATGATTTTGAAGGATTTGGCATCAACTCCATCCCTAGGAAAGAAAACCAAGTTGTTGATAGGCTTGCAGTAGTTGGAGTATCTTTTGATGTTGTGGAGAGTATCAAGAAAGATAAAGTGCAGCCAAAAATTCATGTGATTGTAAGGCCATCAGTGCCAGAAAATAATGTAAATTGGCAAGTGTTTGAAAGTGACCAACAAATCATCAATTTCTTGCAAGAAGAAGATGAGTTCTCAATAAAAAATTAGGAAAAGTTAGAATAGCAGTATGGTGATCAAGTGGTACAGCTGAGAACCAACAAACTACCAAAAGGACTTGTCACTTTGGAGTCCATCTTTAATCCTAATGATCAATTTAGGAAAGAGAAAGAAAACATCCAAGTCAAGGAGAATATTTAATGCCCATCTCAGTGGGAGAAGGCAAATTACTTCAAATTGGTAAAGTGGCAACCAAGCAAGAAAGGTATGAGTTCATGCAACTTTGCCAAGAGTTCCCGGATATATTTTCTTGGAGCTATGAAGACTTGAGAGGTTTCAATCCCAAGCTATCTCAACACACAATTGAATTAGATCCAAGTGTTAAACCCATCAAGAAAAAACAAAGACCGGTCAATCCACACATGGAGCCTCTCATGAAGAAGGAATTGAATAAGTTAATAGAGGAAAGTATCATATTTCCCATCAAGCATTCAAGCTAGGTTACAAACTTGGTTCCAGTTAGAAAGAAGAGTGGAGAAATTAGATTGTGTGTAGACTTTAGAGATTTGAAAGAGAATCCCTCAAGGATCATTACCCACTTCTTCTATGGAGCATATTTTGCAGGTTGTTCTTGCATATGAGAGGTTTTCATTGCTAGATGGTTATTCAGGGTATAATCAGATCACGGTGAAGGAGGATTATCAGTTCAAAACAGCCTTCACCACCAAATGGGGAACCTATGCATATAGGAAAATGCCATTTGGGCTATCTAATGCCAAAGCTACCTTCTAGAGGGAAATGGATATGGCGTTCAAGGGATTGATCAACAAAATAGTGTTGATATACCTAGATGATATTATTGTATTTTCTAAAAGTGCAGCAGATCATCTCTTTCATTTGAGACAAGTGTTCCAAATATGTAGAAGATTTGGGGTATCCTTGAATCCCAAAAAATGTATTTTCCTAGCTCATGAAGGAAAGCTCCTAGGCCAAATTGTTTCCAAAGAGGGATTAGGAATTGATCCAGAGAAGGTTGAAGCAATAAAATCACTGCCATTACCAAGTCACAAGAAGGTCCTTCAAAGTTTCTTGGGAAGAATCAATTTTGTTTGAAGATTTGTTCTAGATTTTACAGCCCTTGTCAAGCCAATAACTATGATGTTGAAGAAAAGTATGGCTTTCAAAGAAATAGCTGAAGGTAAGGCAAGTTTTGAGGCAATCAAGGAGGCTATCTCACAAGCTCCAACTCTCATTAACCCAAATTTCTCTAAATATTTTATCCTTTATGCATTTGGCGGTGATGATACCATTTCTACAATTTTAGTACAGCAGAACAAAGAAAATGTAGAGCAGCCAATTTCCTTCTTTAGCCAAAGCTTGGAGGACTATGAGGTGAGGTATTCCTTCATTGAGAAGCATGTTCTTGCAGTGATTAGGAGCTTGAAGAAATTTAAGCATCTATTTTCAAATAACAAGGTTGAACTACCGGTTTTCTCATGTGGGAGTTAAGGACTTCCTCCTCAACAAAGACCTAAATGAAAAACGTGCAGGGGGTGGATTACTCATGTCATGGAGTATGCAATTGAGATAAAATTCACCAAGCTGGTCCGAGGAAAGGGATTGTGTGAGCAGCTGGTCTTGAGAAAATCAATGGAAGCAAGCAATGGGAAGGATGTTTTTTTGGCATTGCAAGAAAACCAGAACAGAGAGGTGTTCTAGAAGAGAATGGTGGTATGCTCACCCTTGCTAGACCCAAGATATAATGCACTTCTTACAAATAGGCCTATGCCCTCCAGAGATGAACAAAACTAAGAGAAGACACTTCAGATTGTAGGCTATTCCATATGCACTTGTTGATGGTGTCTTGTTCAAAAAGGATATAAATGGAGTGTTGCTGAGATGTATTGGGACAAATCAAATTAAGAGAATGTTAGAAGAGTTCCATGGTGGATCAGTTGGGGGTCATTTTTCTCCAAGAGTGATATCCCTCAAGATTATGAAGGTTGGATATTATTGGCCCAAGGTGTTTAGTGATTGTTATGCATGGATCAAGAGGTGCAAAAATTGTGCATTCTTCACAGGAAAGGAAATATTAACAGCCCTTCCATTGCACCCAATTTCAGTTGACCAGCCATTCATGCAATGGGGTTTGGACTTCATTGGAGTCGTTAACCCAAACTCAAGCCAAGGACACAAGTGGATTCTAACAAAGAACAAGCTACTTCACTAAATGGACCGAGGTGGTGGCACTCGAAGAGGTAAAGGAATCTAGCATTCTAGACTTCTATGAGGGGATAGTAACCATATTTGGTATACCTACCGCTATAATATCGAGATAATGCATTGGCATTCATAGGATCAAAGGTAACTGAATGGGTTGTTAAGAATGGGATCTATCCAAGCACTTCATCAAATTATTACCCTCAAGGTAATGGCCAAGCTGAGTCTACCAACAAGAACCTATTAAAGATCATCAAGAGGAATCTTGATGAAAATTAGAGGACTTGGCATACTAAACTGAAATCAGCCTTATGGGCTAATAGGATAACTCCCAAGAGATCCACCGGTAACTCTCAATTCAGACTTGTTTATGGAAGAGAGGGAATCTTTCCTATGTCACTTGAGTTGCCAACATTGGAACTCATGAAGCAATTGGAATTGTTGGAGTTTGAACCCGTGGAGGTTAGATATGCAGAATTGATGGAACTCTAAGAAATCAGAGAGCATGCAGCCCAAAAATGGAGAAGGACCAAGCCTTGATCAAGAGAACCTTTGATAGGAAAGCTAAAGCTAGAACCTTCCAAGTTGGAGATTTAGTGTTGAAATGGGATGCAGACCGAGCAAAGCCAAGAAGGCATTCAAAGTTTGATTCCATTTGGAGTGGCCCCTACATGGTCACAAAATGTAAGAACAAAAATGCCTTCCAATTGTCTACATTGGATTGTGAATAACTCAGTAGATTCCAGTTAATGGAATCCATCTAAAGCATTGCTACTAGAAGGGAAACTCCTCACCTTGTATATATTAGCTTAGATTTTCATTCCTCCAAGTGCTTGTGCACATTGTTTTGTTGTAGCTTAGTTTTACATTTCCCTAAGTGCTTTGGCACAAGCTTTGTTTCCTAAGGATGCATCTTTGTAGGCCATGTTCCAGATCAAGTGATGTTCTACTCTCACAATATTATTTCTAGAAATTTTCTAATGAGTTGAGAGTACCAAGCAGTTAAGTTGTGACTCCATGCCAAATGGATGCTTCAAAGGCCACTGATCATTCTTTCACAGTGGATGACCCTCCGAGTCACCAAAATTTATATCCAAAATAAGCCCCTTGCTTATTTTTGACTAACTTTCCTTCATTCCTTCTTTCCTTGTGCCTCAGTCAATTTTTTTTACTTTTTAAGCACTCAAAATTATCTGGAAATGGATTCATCAGATAGAGGATTTTCTCACCTTTCCAGAAAGGTAAAATTTTCCTTCTAACTCCTTGTATTTTGTAAGTTATGGTTCAGGGAGTTTTTGAGGGAAATTTCCCTAAGAAGGTCCGCAACCAATGAGGAAGCGCCACGTGGCGGGGCGGAGTGGCGAGTCAATGGAGGTAAGTTGCAAAAATATCCAAAGAGTGGGTAGATTTAAAATGAAAAAATTTCCCATAGGCCCATGGAGGAAAAGAAATGGCTTGAGGCCTGTGCCTAATGAGGAGGTGCCACATGGCGGCGGAGGTTGGACTAGTGGGGGTAAGTTGAAAAAGCGGTCAAAAATGGCACAAAGGAAAAATTTTCCCGAACCCCGTGATGAATGAGAATGTGCCACATGTCCATGAGGGCGATAGGATTCGAGGGTCAAAGTAATTTTTGGCATTTTTTCAAAAATAATAAAAAAGGGCACAAAGAAAAATCTTGGCCCGAAAGCCCATGGAGGAGGAAAAGAAATTTGCAAAGGGCCCGCAGACCAACCGGAGGATGACACGTGTCCAATCATGGCAGAGGTCGAGGCATGGAAGGATTTGGTGAAATTTTCCAAAGTGTTCAAAATGGTGCAAAGGAAAATTTTTGCTCGCAGGCCTGCAGAGGAAAGAAAGTTGATTAAGGTCCGTGCCAAATCAAAGTGTGCCACGGGCGCGGAGAAATTTTGGAATTTTTTCCAAAATTCAAAAAAGGTAAAATGGCCATTTGAACCCACGGATGAATGAGGAAGCACCACGTGGCAACGAAGCGGTGGGGCATGGAGCTTTTTAGGGAATTTTTCCCAAATTCAAAAACAGGGAAAAACTTTAGGTTTCGGCCCGCCGACCCAATTTTTACCTCGGTTTTGCCCTAAATTTTCAGAGGGGCATATCTTTCAATCCAGATCTCATTTTTCTCAATTTTGGTGTCATTGGAAAGCTATTGAAGTCCTCTACATGATGGAATATTCAATTTTGTTTTTAGTGGAGTTTAGTGAGAGAGAAATGAAAAAACGCCTTTGGCATGGGAAAAAGAGCAGAACCAACATTCAACCACCATTTTTAATGCAATGTATGGCTTCCATTCTTCTCCAACATGGTCAAAAATCTTGGGGAATGAACTTTTAAGGGTACTCATGCTATTTTGATGGATCTGGTTGGTGGTTGAATCATTCATTTCAATTTTCCTACGTTTCTCCTTCTTGAACCTGATTTTCATTGTTAAAAGCCAGATTTGCTTCATTTGTAAAGGGTTGGACATTTTTATGATCTGCAGCTCCCTCCTTCACCATGGCAAGTGAATTTGTGGAATATCAGACCTTTTTTAGGACTGCAACACATTTTTTACCTCCTTTCTATTGTAATGCACTGTATTTAAAAATGGAAATGACAATGCAAGCTCTGTGAATGAATTTTCAATCCTCTCTTGTGTTGTTTTCTCTATCATGATCCTTCATTACAATTTTAGCAATTTGTGCATGATTTTGTTGCATTTTTATAGTCTCTGTGTCAATCTACAGAAATAGATGTTCACCACTCCTTTGGTGTATCACCTTTTCATTTTATTTTTATCTTCTTTTCTTTCTATCCTTGTCTCCTTGGCAGAATTAGAGTAGAATTTTGAGTTAAACCTCTACAAATTTCATGCATACATATGATCAGAGGAGTAGAGGAACCAGCCTTCAATATGGATATTTTTTTCCCATTTTTGTAAGTCCCACACTTGGGGAAAAGATTCCATGTTGTGCAATCACACTAAATGACCCAATACTCACTTGCAGATCTGAAGATCATTTAGGGGGTGTTGCTGATTTGCACTAACAATACCCATAGATCAACTTGGAAAACCAAAATTATAACTTCATGTTGGTTCATGATGAATTATTTTCCCCTATCCTTTGTTTATTCAAATTTGAATGGGAAAAAAATAATATTTCATCCAAGGAAAAAGAAGTGATCACTAAATACGGATGTTATTTCATCCAATTTAGATTATTCACCTACATTAAGGTAAGTGGTTTCTAAGGGACACCATGTATGCTACCTAGATACTTAAATGACAAATGGTCATTACTGGAATTATCAAGGTAGCTTGTGGAGGTCCATAAGTTCATTGTAAGGAAGCAAAAAATAATGGTAAGATCTCAATCACTATTGGGAGATATGCATGCCCTACAGTGGTTAAATCCAAACTCATAGAATCAGAGATCAAGGTTATCATGCACAAATTCCAGGCTAGTTAGAATTATAAATTCAAGTGGATAGTGCAGGGAGCACTAGGTAATACATATGAGCATGAGCCTCACTATGAGGACTAGTGTATGGACTATAGAGATGAGGAAGAAGTGAGACTTAGGGACTTCTCTCGGATGATCCTCACCCAATTCATTAATTAAAAAATCACAATTTTCCCTTAGGGTCTATTGGATTAAGGAGATACATTGAGCAAGTACTACATAAATAATAACATTGGGGCATAGTCAGTGTCACATCTTGATTGGAATATGTATGAAACCACGTCCTTACATGAAATGACTACTCACATTATCAAGAAAAGCCTCTCATGGCTGAAAATAAAGGGGATTGATTTATTCCTTCAAAATACTACGATTTTGAGGGAATATAGGGTCATTGGTGCTATTAATGGTTTACTTCTGCCCTTTAATAAAGGGGACATGGGTTTAGATCCTTGAAGTGAAAATTTCCACATATTTCCATTAAGGGATCAATTACAAAGGTGGTATAAGAGTTGAGTGGTGCCACTAGTAGGACAAGGACCTCTATCTCGAATCGACACAAAATACTCGAGAAGATATTGAGGAAAGCATGGAGGATGTCCTTATTTTTAGGCCAATCCAATCCAAGTTATGCCCCATATACCATTTCTAGGCCCAAGTTAATTGTTAATCAAGAAAAGGCCCAAGAAGTTGCCTTATCTTCTACTTTATAAGGATCGCCCAATGAGGGAAAAAAATATGAGGGGAAATTTTCACCTAGGAAATCCAAGATGAGTCCAACATTAAATCCCATCCCTGAGGAAGTGGAGGAGGAACTAGCTATTAAGAAATTTTTGAGGATTAAAAGAGCAAGGATAACAACATCTATCAAGAAGCAATTACAAGTGCACTAATACAAGGAGTTGTTATATTCCTTGAGATACTTGTTGACGTATAAAAGACTCCAAAGGTAGTTATTGCTACCCCACCTCCTATGTGACAATAAGTTCCAGTCTCATCCCTAATTCAATTGGAACAAGTTTAGGATGTCTCTAAAGTTGGGGAAGTGTAAGATCTATCTCATGAACAAGTTTTCACTGATTTGTTACATGTTTTGGGTCAAAATGTTGGATCTAACCTTCACCCGAGAATTTCCAAGTTACATCAAGTTGCATTGAGAGAAAAGGAGGAAGCTCAACATTTAGTGAATAATCCACCATAGAAGAGGTGATAACAATAGGGGCAAGAGCATCCAAATGTTGGATAATCCTTTTTGGCTAAGGTTTAATAACTAGAAACCATTGATATTCTTAAAACATATATGAAGATGGTGAAGAAGGTAGTTTCAACTCATGAAGCCATAGGATAAATATAGAGGAAGAAGCTCTTAAGATCAAGAAAAAGTACAAATTGAGCCAATCAGGAGCCTTCTCCATCCAAAAAGAAGGGTTTAAAATTGAAATTATCAAACCTATAGATACAAGTGCTCCATACCCTTCAACCGAGATAAAAGAAGAAGCAAAAGAGGAGGAAGAAAAGTATAAAACACATATGTATTCAACTAAAAAGGTGGATACACCACAAGCATGGGTTAATGAGTCTATCCTCACACTCCTCCAAATCACAAGAAATTGTGATTGTACCAATGCCTCCTAATAGAAATCACAAGGAGGATGAAATAGTATGAGAGAAATATGATTGGAATAAAAAATCCTAAAGAGGAGGAAAGTAAGAGTACAAATGGAGGAATCATACCTTGAAAACATCATCTCCTTGAGGCCAAAACACTAAAGAAAGCCAATATTTTGTCAAGAACAATGGTTGGACCTCAAGGAGACAGGCTTTATGGATATTTTCACTCCACAAGTTGATGTCTTAAGGGATGAATCTACCCCATCATATTATGAGATCACCAAAGTCCCATTAGGGAAACCGACAATAGAGGGTCTCAAATATGAAGTAAATGTGGCAATGGGAGGTATCTTCCTAAATATTGTTAAGGATAGAGAGACCAAAAAACAACTAAGAGAAAAAGTTGACATCTTGTCAACTACCTGCAGAGGTGGATATAGCCTCCCTTGTAGAGCCAGGAAGTTGTTGTAGATATCACCCTAAAATTATTAAATAATGATGATGATTTGAAACATAGGGGAGGTCACCAATGAATGGGTGAAAGAAAAAACAAGTAGAGGTAGTAAAGTCCTCAAATATATAATTTATTGTTATAGCCAAGTGTCCGAGTAGATAGATGAAAGTAAAGCATTAATTGACAAGTATTAAAGAGGGGTTGAATATTGGGATTTAATGTTACCTAAGATTGATTCCATCACATGTATGGATGATGACGTGGTGAAAAGGAAGGAATAGTACCCTCAGACTACCAAGGAAGACAATATGAGTATGAGGGGGGCATCAAATTGATAATGGACACCTTTGGGGTTGCATAAGAAAAATCTAGGATATGAGGGAGAAAGAAAAATATGTGGATGACATTGATTCCAAAATTGGGATGATGTTTCCCTCAAAGATACCTATACTCCAGATCCATAGATGCAAAAAAAAAGATTATAGAAATTCTTTAATAACATATTACAGGGGAGTTAGAATCTCCAAAGGACTTTAATTATTCTTTTATTTAGAATTTTATTCATTTGGAGAGGTACATTAATAAATTAACAAAAATTCAAAAAGAAGTAAATTATTTATAATGAATTTGACATTTTTATCTAAACAAGAAATAGTCTTTCTCTATCATGCAAGGACAAATGAGAATCCCATTTTGGGTATGTTTGAACACCTTGATGCATATAGGAATAAATTAGAGTAGAGGAGAGGAGTGAAAAATAAATGATTCAATCCTTGAGAGTATTCTTTATTCCCCTCCCCATTCTTTATTCCTTTCCATTCATTATTCTTTCAAAATATGAATCAAATCATATTATTCCAATGAGTAACACACTCTACCTTGAAGAATATGCATGATGATGATAGAGAAGAAATGGAAAAAATGGGTTTGTTTACAAAAAGAATATTCTCCAATCTCTTCATACTTTAATCATGGTTTAGAACCGTTCCAACTTGGTGCATCAAGATGGGATATTTTTCATTAGAACAGCTCATCCATCCACTTGATGGATTAAACATCAAAATCCCTGCGATTTTCTTGTTCTCTAATCTCATGGGGGGTATCTAGGCATATTCCCTTAGGGGAAATTTTTGTATAAGAATGAAGGCATGTCTTCATTCTAGGGGTTCTAATTTTGGGTTTTGCTAAGGTGATTACATTGTATAGTCATTAGCATGCATTGAGAGCATTTTGTATATGTTTCCCTTGTCTAAATTGAAGCACACAAAACTGGTTTTCATGCTTTAGTCAGACATTTTGGGATGTAAATGAAGAGCACAATTAAGGGATATATATTTTAATGTAATCTTATGTTTATTGAATCAATGAAATACAAAGGTTCTTTCTTTCTTGCATAAGATTGGTCACTGAGTAAATATTGTGTTGTAGTATTACTTTGCAATATTTGTTTGGTTTTAAAATCTTTTCTGCAATATTACTTTAGAGGTGACTGCTTACATCCCTTGAGTGTATTTTGGGTGTTATTGAATTGATGTAATAATTTTTTTATTGATTTTTTATGCATAAGTATTTGTGTTAAGATCTATGAGATTGTGTGGTAATATCTACATGAATTTGGTATCAATGAATGTAAATTCCCTTTGAATATTATGTTTTCTTGATATTTGTCCTCCTGCATTTTGGAAGTAATAGGATGAAATGGTGAGCACTAGTACTTCTCTCCATTAGATCCACTACCCCACTTCATTTAACCAAGAATCATCATGTCCTACCCTTACAAATCACATTACATTTTCCTATTTTACATGTGTTTTCTTATAAATCACACATATCCTACATATTTCAAGTGTATTTTCCATGATTTAGCATACCAATATCATCATCATATCCTAAGTTGTTGACAATTTATTCTTCAAAGATGATGTTTGTGATTACATTTCATCTATCTTTAGTGGCTTGTGTTTGATGTATCAAATGATTGCAATGCTTATGTGACCATTCTTTTGAATGAGCATTACATTTATGTGGTTGTATTTGATCTCATATTGAGGTTCTAAAAATTTTGAGGGTTTGAAACATAGCATCTCCCTCTCCCTTTTGAGCCACCCCTCAAGTTCTCTCACCTTGGTTTAGGTAGATCCATAAAGTAATAGGAGAACATCCACATCCTTAATCATGTGTCTCCTTATCATTCATATAAGGCATGGTCAAGATAGATAGATAGATATGTCCTTGGATATAAAATGACATATCAATAGGTTTATCTTTTCTTATTGTTCCCCTTTACATCATTACCTTATTTGGGTGTTAGATTGGAACCAACACGAATTTGTCACTGTTACCGGGGACTAAAGTGTTTTTTTTTTTAAATTATCAGTTCCCAGTTTGTAAGAAGTTTCTATATGATTTCTCTTCAAAAATTACAAATTAAATTGTTCTTACATGCTCTACTTTATCATCAATAACAATGTTTTTGGGTGACCCATTAGGATATTTGAGTACAAGGTTTTTGAGAGTTTATCCATTTGATATTTTCCTTGTCTCAAATGTACATGATAATTATTTAATTCACATGGGTTTTGAAGAGTTTATCAAGTTATCATTTATTTTATGTTTTGGAGTAATATTCAGTGCATTTTCAAGGTTGATTTATCATTTCTAGAGTGATAATCTCTAGTGGTGACTCCATCCTAAGTTATAGGTCAAACTAGTGCTATATTTTTATTATATGTTGTTGGTTTTATTGCATTTACAAAGATGAAAGGACTAAGATCATCATTCAATTAGATCCTACTAAGAAACTTCTTCCAATGTTTAATGCCTTAGAAAAAGAAGGAATCAAGTTTGAAAGAAATAAGATGTTAGAGTTCAAAAGGTAAGGACATTCGGTCTTTTGATTTTGGTGATTCCCCTTTGATTGAGGATTATTCTAATTATTTTTATAGTTATAAACCAATATCCCATAATACCACCTTCACTCCTTGTTTCAACAAGGTTTTTGCCTAAATTTGATAATAACAAAAAAATCTGAGCCTACCCATTTGTTCACAAGTGAGAATAGAGATTTTGGTTTTGAGGTTGCCTCTCTAAGAAATATTCATAATATTGACCATACTCCTTTTCATTTGTAAACCACCTGTTCAAAACCCAGTTAATCATCCTCCTTGAGAGCCCATTTCATAAAATATAGATCATCCTCCTCCTTGTGTTCCTTTTATATTTAATACTTTCAGACCTATCAATTTTGAAGGTATGATTAGGTATCCAAATGAGGTTCCTAATGAAATCATAAATAGGTTTCCTAAATTTCAAGGAAATAATGCTATTAATGGTGATCAACACTTAAGTTATTCCAAAATATTATGGATGATTATGAAATGGAATATGAGGATGTTTATTTGAAGTTATTTATACACACCTTAGAGGATTAGGAAAGAGATTGGTTTAATGTATTGCCTTGTGGCTCAATTTGATTCCTAGGATGAAATGAAGAATGCCTTTAGATTCAATATGGTGATAGGACTGACCCTAGGTTCCTCTTGTATAAATTTTAAAACATAAAGAAGAATCCTAATGAGTGTGTACAAGATTTCAACACAAGATTTAACAAGACTTCAACAAGATTTCTAACTAGTTTTGACCCAGTGATGAATCTTATTTAATCAAATATTCTAATGCATTTGACAAAAATACATCCCATTATTTGAGATACAATAACCCTATCAGTCTAATACAATCATTTAGAATGGTTGTTCAAATTGAAAATAACATCTAGGCTACTAGTAAAACTCCAAAATGGGAAGGGTAAAACTTATCAATCCCAAAACTACAAACAAATAAGTCCATAGATTTAAAATAAGTGGTTAAGACCTTGGAAGGAGTAGTTGAGGAAATATCCTACAATGGCAAGAGATGAGAAAGGGTTTTCATCTTGTCCTCGAGTTCAAAATCAAAATCAAAATCAAAAATAGATTTAGAGGAGATCATAGAAATGATGATAGAGGAAAGATACCTATGGGTCAAATGATAGGCAACATGCATTCAGAGATAATAGAGTAGTTCTTAATCCATTGAGGAAAAATTTGTAGCAATGAAGAAGAACACATCATTGATTGGTGTGATAAATGTTTTTTTCCTCATTCCTTGTGAACAACCTTTGCCTTGGTTGAGGATGTTGATGGATCAAAGTTTGATGATGCATGTGTGCTTTATCATTAAGTGAATTTTTAATAATGTGCTACTTATACTAATCTTCTATGTGCTAAAATTGTAGATGATTTTTGGGAAAGTGTGAGCAAGATGTGTTATCTTCCTCTTGAATTTAATGTTGAGATTGATATGGCTTAGTCTTTTGAGTTTCCAATTATGATTTTTAGTATCTTAGAGATCTGATGTTAAATACGTATAATGGGGAAGTCCCTTCCAAAGAGGATAGGGAATTATTGATAAATGAAAAATTTTCTCAAGAAAGGAGTATAATCTAAGGAGTAGGAAAGTAAAATGTCCTACCTCAAATTTCAAAGCTAAAATGACCATCCCGACCAATATCCCCAAAGGTTCTCCTAAGAGGAACATGTCATACAAAACCCATGTTGTTGATCCAAGTCCAATTATCCCTCCTTATTTTTGTGTTGAAGGAGTGTATACCATCTCGAGAAAATATTCACTCTCCTTTCCAATAATTCCTTGCCTACTAAGTACAATATATGTGACATGGCCTATATCCTAAGTGAATAAAAGATAATGATTCCTTTGGGTATAAGTGCATAGGATTCTTGAGCATAGAAGAAGGGTATTTGAGTATTTGGGATTCAGTGAGAATGTTGTTGTACATAAATATACCCTCCCCTTGTTGAAAATGAGGTTGAAGAACCTCGAGAGGTAATTGACCCTTCCCATGAAGTCTATTTAGGAACATCTTTAGTTGAGAACTAATTAGGTATTGATCCTTTTACACCACACTAATTGTAAATGGTTGGCTCTTACATAATTGTATGTTTGACTCAAGTGCTTCTTGTAATATAATTCCATTAGTAGTTATGAATGATCTGGTATAAAGATAATAGTTTCTTATGGAATGTGTTATGTTATGAATTCAAGAGAATTTTTTGAAGGAGCATGTGGGATGTGTCAATGGGTTGGTTGTGTAATTATCAACTCACCCAGGAAAATACTTGACAATGAATCTCGTTTCGGGACTCGCCCAAAATGGGGAATGCTACTATTAAGAGAATGGTCAACAAGTATGGGAGGAAGTGTGCAGATGGATATTTCTTATGTTATTATTCCTTTGGAAGGAAATTTAGTAAAACTACATAGGGAGGACAAGTTATTTCACTTGATTGGAGACCATATGAATGCATCATATGAATTCTTATACAGGGATGTGGATTTGGGTAATTTTATGGGTGATGTCTACTTTGAAGATCAAATCCTTGATCTTGAAAATCATTTAGAAGACCCCACTTGCTCCTTGGATCATGTTTTTAATGAAGGATGTTCTAGTCTTGTAAATGGAGAAGGTATAGTGTTGGCTTCCCCTAGACAAGGATCCTTCAATTTTTCTTTCAAGTTATTCTTCAATTACACAAATAAATTTTTTGAATATGAGGCACTCATACAAGGATTGAGGATTTCTTGGAAGCATGTAATAAAGGACCTAATTGTGAGAGGTGTCTCTACGAATTGGTCAGTAAAGAAGATCACATGGAAAGATTTAGTGGTGAATTTTCGTAAACTCATGAATATTAGGGGTTTTGGAAATTGGAAATGGCGAATTTTTAGTAGTCACCTACCACCTAGTTCACCTAAAATTTCAATCGACAATTCATTTGTATGGGTTAGTTTGCCTACTATTTACACTTAAAAATGAACTTATGCATGTATTTCACCAAGGTATAATACATAGCTCGGGGGGTTACAAGGGGGCTATGGCTAGCTAAAAGACATCCATGCATACGGATGTACATATATACATGGATGAGATGGAAATAAAAATATGATCATCCAACACTTCACCGTCTAACCCAATCCGTTTGATTCTACATAGATGACCATCCAACTCAAGTCATTTGATCCTACATAGATGGTCATCCAACCTAATACGTTTCATTCTACATGGATGATCATCCAACTCAGTCGTCTGATTCTACATAGATGGTCATACAACTCATGTCATCCGATTATACATAAACGACCATCCAACCGAGGTCCGTGAATGATTCTACATAGATGGTTTTCTAACCCAGGTCTTCTAATACTACATAGATGGTCATCTAACAACCTTCCAACTTTGTGAAAATGTAGAAAACTTTGGTATGTCAAATCGCTTTAACACAAATAATTTTTTAAATGCTTGTTAGGCCTCGCATACCTAACAACATTAAAAATTGACAAGTATTTTATGATGATTTTCACATCATGAAATTCTCAAGTTATAAAGATGAATTTTATAATCAACCCGATTGATCTTGAGCCTATGATAGAGGATGTGATGGGAAGGAGACCTTGTTCAATAAGGATGTGATTCAATTAAATATTAACACCATCCCAAGAGATGTAGTTAGCCTTGATTCTACTTTTGATGGTACCGACAAAACTATTAATGAGATCCACCCACACCTCAAGAGATGCAACCGAATGTAACTTAGGTACTTGTCCGCATCCTAGAAAATTTTGATTAGGTGTTAAATTAAATAGAGAGGGAAAATAGGCCTACTCCAAACTTTTAAGGAACTATCATGATTTTTTGTCTTGGTCCTACTCTAAGCTAAATGCATATATAGGGAGGATTTTTTCCAAATGTGATACCCTAAAGCCTCACATTAAGCCTTTCATACAAAAGAAAAGGAAAATAAACCCCATCCTTGCAACTAAAATGTAGGAGGAACTTAAGAATATCAAGGATGGAGGCATCATACAACCCACTAGGTACTCTTCATGGGTTGTTAATATGGTCCTAGTAAGGAAGAAAAATGGGGACATCGATTGTGTGTGGATTTTATAAATTTGAACAAGGCTTCACTTGAAATATGGATAACCTTTTTAAAAATTCATAGGGTAAAAATGTTATCAACATTGGATAGTTTCTAGGAGAACAATCAGTGATGGTTAAGGAATCATAACAATATAAGACTACTTTCACCACTCCCTAGGGAACCTATGTTTATGTCAAAATTACTTTTGGACTGATGAATGAGGGAGCCACCTTCCAATGATAAATGGATGTTTCATTTTTGGATTCATAGATTAGTTTATTTTGATCTATCAAGTTGATATAACAGTATTTTCTAAAAGAGAGGTGACCACTTGCACCACCTTGAAAAAAATTGATCAGGTGCAAAGAATTTGGTATCTCAATGAATCCAATAAAATTACACTTTGGTGTACAAAATGAAAAGTTATTGGGACATATTGTGTCTCAATAAAGAGTTATGATTGACCCTAAAAGGGTAGAGGTAATCGGTAATGTACATATCCCCTAATCTAAGAAAGGTATACAGTCTTTCTTTAGTAAATTCAATTGTGTGAGAAGGTTCATATCTAATTTTGATAAGATCACTCTACCTATCACAAGTATGTTGAAAAATGATCAGGTTATCAATTCGGGATATGAGGAAATACAAGCATTCAAATGAGTAAAATATGTATTAAATACTTCCCACTATGTTGGCCCCGATTATAAGGAGTTTCATATTTTCTCCTTTGCATTTGAATTTACTGTTTCCTCAGTTTTATTATAAAAGGATGATGAAGGTCAAGAGAAACCAATTAAATTTTTAGCAAGGCCTTACAAGGATCTGAACTGAAATATACAATCATGGAAAAATAGGATTTTTCCTTAGTAAAATCCACTAAAATATTCAGACCTTATATCATGAGCTTAAGGATCATTTCCTATGTGCCACACACCATAGTCAAGGACATCCTAACACGATGGGGATCTCAAGAAAAATGTGCAGTGGTTCAACAAAATCTAAGAGTATAAAATGGACATCTAAACCACTAAGTTGGTGAGAGGCCTTGGTTTGGAAAGATTAATGATAGAAGAAAATATGCAAGTTGTTGAAGTGCACAATGTTGATGCTGATTTGAGTGACCCTCATGAAAAGGTAAGTGCATCTATCTAGTACAAGGACATAGTTTATTGTTTGAAAAATTTAAATTTTCCTTCAGTCCTAGATAAGAATCAAAGAAGTACATTAAAATGGGTGTCCCAAAATAACATCCTAACAAACCTTGGTTTAGCTTGTAAGATTTCGTAGGGGGTCCTGTTGAGATGTATAACTGAGGATGAATCTCATAAGTTAATTAATGATTTTAATGGTCAAGTGTGTGGTGGCCATTATGCTACTAAAGTAACTACTCATAATATTTTAAGGGAAATATATTGGTGGCCATCCCTTTTCAAAGTGAAGATTACTAAAATATTTTGGGTCTATCCCCTTATAGCTTATTTCGATTGAGGATCCTTTTAGGAAATGGGGGTTATATTTTATTAGTGAAATGTTAGATGCCTCTACTAGTGGAAACAAGTAGATTTTGTTGGAAATTGATTACTTCACTAAGTGGTTTGAATCAATCCCCACTAAAAACAAAACACACCTTATGGTCATGGATTTCCTTTTGAACTATGTCATTTATAGGTTCAAAGTGTCCCTACCAAACTAGTTCACTGACGGTGTCATTAGCTTCAGAGCCAAACCCTTGGCAAATATGTGTGATGAGTATGGAATGATTCAATCATAAGCTTCCAATTACAATCCTCAAAGGCATGGACAAGCTAAATAAAGTAACAAGAAAATTTTCAAAATACTCAAAGAACATTCAAATTAACAAGAGAAAGTGAGGTGAGTAGCTCAAATTTTCCTGTAGGATGATAGGGTCACATCAAAAATATATGCCGGAAAAATCCCATTTTAATTGGTGTATTGTGTCCAAGTAGTCTCGCCTCCCCATTTGCAATTATCATATTATCATTTTATGCAACAATTGGGTGATGAGGAGGGATTTTATACTTATGTTGCAAGGATCAATCAGATCATTGATATTGATGAGGTCAGGAGATAATCTCATCAGAGACACATTAAATTCAAAAAAACCTAAGAAGATATTTGATAGAAATGTCACTCCAAGAAGTTTCCATATAGGTAATTTAGTTATACTATGGGATATCAAACATGAAGATAAAGGAAAACATGGAAAGTTTGATACATTATGGATGGGTCCTTATTCCATCGATATCATGGATTGGAGAGAATACCTTCTTCTTAAGAGATTTGGATGGATACTTACTTGAGTTACCTCTCAATGGCATACATCTTAAACACTTGAAATATCCCCTTTCCAAATTTATTTTATATTCAAGATTTCCAACCAAATTTTTCACAAATAAAAATCTGATTTTATCACAAAGAGATATAGAAAAATATGACAAAAAAGTACAATTAAGGCAAGAAGGTATAAAATTATAAAATAACCAATATCTTCACTTTTATTGCAATTAAACTAGCATGCAGCAACATGCAAGTAACATGCATCAGCATGTAATGACATGCATGTAACATGCATCAACATGCAATGACAAGAAGTTCCACTGATAAAATAAATGATCTCTCTTCTCAATATGGTGACTTCTCTTTCTGAACTTGAAACTGGATCAGCAAGCCTCTGAAACTCTGAATCTGACAACCCGATCTGAATAAACTCCACAATAGAAAACTAGGGCTAGATCTCTCACCACCGAAGAGTGCTCTACTAGCTAGGGATAAATATTTCACTACTCAAGCTAGGGTTCCTACGGAATTTCACCTCCATAAGCAAGGAAAGCAAGTTGAAAGCTCTAACATAAGATGGAAAAATGAACCTCCTTTCTTTTCCCTCCCCAAACACCACCTTTTATAAATTTTTCCATCATAAAAGTGGCCATAAAACCCTAATTCAACCCCCCTTGAAGATATGTCATATTTTAATCGTCACTTAAAGTGACTTTATTTCTCCTAGGCCAAAAAGTCCACTTAATTGACCCCAATGAAGAAATAGAACATTACCCCACCTTTTTCACTTAAGTCATCATAAAGTACATGCATAACACCAAAACATAACATATAAGTGAAATGTAGGTGAAAACCATACCCAAAAACTATCTACGCCACTATCCCCTTGGGTATGACCAAGACTAAGATGGAAAACCAGTCGCTAAACCGTGGAGGTAGGAATGGGGACATTACAGTCTGCCCTTCCCAAAATTTTCTTGTCCTCAAGCGAACGTAAACTAGGGTGCTGTAAAATATGCTCTCCCTCCCAAGTGGCATCCTCTAGTGGTAAGTCTTTCCACCACACTAGATATTTTGTGATTACCCTATTCCGAAGCTTCCTTTGTCTTACCTCAATAATAGATTCTAGTTCTAAGACCAGCTTCCCTCGTCATCTAATGGTGGTAAATCATGGAAGGTGCAATATGTTGCCCAAGTGCCTTTTTAAGGCACGAAACATGGAAGACATTATGAATCTTACTATTCTCTCGGAAGCTCCAATTCATATGCTACGCCCCAACTCTGTGCACTATCCTGTATGGCCCATAGAATCACGGTTTTAGCTTCTCTACACCGCTCTTCTTGAGTGAGGATTGTCTGTATGGCTACAACCATAAGAAGACCAAATCTCCAACCTTGAATGATCTCTCAATTTTGTGCCTATCTGCATATACCTTTTGTTGATTCTGCACCTTTTGTATGTTCTCCTTGAGAGCCTTTAGAATTTCTTGGTTCTCATGTACCCAATCACAAGCTTTGGGAGCTCGGCTATCTAATAATACTAGGTCTACAAATGAGGATGCCTCATAACCATATAATGCTCGAAAAGGAGTCATACCAATACTCATCTAGTAGGTGGTATTGTAACAATATTCACCCATATGTAGCCATTTGACCCATGCACGTTGATGTCCTGCAACATAGCTACGCAAGTAGCCCTCTATCCACTTGTTCACTATCTCAGTTTGCCCATCAGTCTGTGGATGATAGCTAGTACTAGGTGTCAGCTCTGTACCTACAAGCCTGAAGATCTCCTACCATAATGTACTCATGAAAATCTTATCCCTATCGCTGACAATACTCTTAGGCAACCCATGATGCCTAAAAATACCTGTGAAGAAAGTTTGAGCCACCTGCGTGCCTTGTGCCCTAAAGGCATAGAAAGGAAATGGGCATATTTAGTCAACTCGATCAACCACCACATATATGCAATCATGCCCATACACTAAGGGAAGACCTGTGATAAAATCCATGGATATACTCTCCCACTTCTATTCTCGAAATAGGCAGAGGTTGTAGAAGTCCTGTTGGGAAAGAGTGCTCTACCTTGGTTTGTTGACAAACCAAACACTCCCTAACATGGTTAAGGACATCATCCTTTAACCCCTTCCATGTGAATCTCTCTCTGATGTACCTGTATGTCTTAAAATATCCTGGATGTCCAGCCAAGGGTGTATCATGCACTGCTCGAAGGATCTTCTCCTTCATTTTGGACTCTGGTACAAGGAAAATTCTATCCTTGTAGTAGATGAGGTCGTCCACCACTCTGTATCGATCATCCTAAATAATGCCATCCATAATTTCACGTGCAAACTGATTTTTGGAGTACTCAACAAGTATATGAGCCTTCCAATCAGCTGAAATCTCTGACATAAAGAAAATCATATAATCAAAGCAAGGCCTCCTAGACAGTGCATCAGCCACCACATTATTCTTACATTTCTTGTAGTCTATGTGGAAATCAAAAGCATGAATCTTATTTACCCATCTCTGTTAGCGGTCATTGAGATCCTTTTGCTCCAAAATAACCTCAAGCTATTGTGATCCGTATGAACCACAAATTTGCTGCCCACTAAATATTGTCTAAATTTGACCAATGCATGCATAATGGCCAACATCTCCTTGTCGTAAATTGAGAATCCTCTCTCTACTGGACTCAATTTCTGACTCTCATAGGTAATGGGATTCCTATCCTACATGAGCACTTTGCTCCAACACCCACTCTTGATGCATCGCATTCGAGTACAAATGGCCGAGTGAAATCTGTAATGTAAGAACTGGACAAGAACTCATCACCCCCTTAAGGTGATCAAAAACTCCTGTTGCTTTGAATTTGACCAAGAAAATTCCCCCTTCTTGATCAATTTTGTCAAGGGTGCAATCAGCGAGAGAAGTTCTTCACAAATGTCCTATAATATGTGCTTAGTCCCAAGAATCCTCTTAAGTGTGTCAAATTCCTAGGTTGTGGCCAATCCAAAATCACCTAAATCTTCTCCTTATCCACCTTTACTCCACCTCCTTTGATCACATAGCCCAAATATAGCAGCTCTATCATACCGAACTCACACTTAGAAGCTTTCACATAAAGTGAATTAGCTTCCAAAATTCCCAACACCTCATCAAGATGTTGAATGTGATCCTCCCACATCCTATTGTAGACCAAAATGTCATCAAAGAAGACCAATACAAAATTCCTCAAATGGCGGTTGTACACATGGTTCATGCAAGATTGAAATGTGGCTTGCATTAGACAAACCAAATGGCATCACCAAAAAATCAAAGTGGCCATAGTGGCACCTGAAAGTTGTCTTATGCACATCCTCCTCTCTGACCTTGATCTGGTGATATCCAGATAGCAAGTCTATTTTGGAAAAATAGACTGCTCCATATAGCTCATCTAGTATTTCATCAATGTGTGGCACAGGATACTTATTTTTTATTGTCTTCTTATTTAGTGCATGGTAATCTATGCACATTCGTATGATTCCATCTTTCTTCTTCACCAACACCACTAAAGAAGCAAAAGGACTAGAACTAGGTCTAATATGCCCCATGTCTAGAAGCTCATGTATAGTCCTCTCAATCTCATCCTTAAACTATTTGGGGTGACGGTAAGGAGTAGTAACCACTAGCTTGTTGTTCCCAAGCTCAATCACGTGTTCAAACCCCCTATCTGGTGGTACACCTGGAGGTATGTCCTAAAAAACTGCATTGCGCTTGTCCAATATGCCTTGGACATCCACATGATACTCTGGATGGTCACTCCCTATATTCTTGGTCGAACCAAGCAATGAACAGCCCAATCCACCTCATCATGTCGAAAGATCCTCTCCATCCTCTTAGTTGTGACTACCTTGGGTGCTCCTGAAGATAAACCCCTCAAGGTTACATTCCTGCCTCTCGACTTGAATTTCAGTTCCATTGTCTGAAATTTAGTATGAAATTCACCAAGGGAGTGAAGCCACTGAACTCCCAATACTACGTTGGTCTCTCCAATTACGACAATATAGAAGTCATCGTAGTAGTGTAGTTCCCCATGGTGATGCTCAACTGTGGAACTTTACGGGTGCATCTCATAGACTCACCATTGGCTACAACAACTTTGAAGCCCTCAAAGTCCTTTGTTTGTAGGCCGCATCTCTCAACCAAGGATGCATCAATAAAGTTGTGGGTAGCCCCACTATCAATAAGTACAACAACACGTTGCCCCTGCATAACTCCCCTAACTCTGAATGCCTTATACCTCAGGGTACTAGAAAAAGTGGCTATAGTCTCTTGAGGGAAAACCTCCTCCTCTTGCTCATCAGTACCATCCAAAGCATCTTCATCTCCATCATCCATTTCCTAGGTCTCTAGCTGCTCATCTCCATCACTCTCTCTCTCTCCTCCTCAAAGACCTCAATGAATTGGGCCTTTCCCTTTCCTGTGTAATCATGTCCCAGGGCCCATGGTGAATGGAAATCAAAACAAAGTTTCTTTCACCTCAGCTCATCCCTAATCTCTCATAAAATAAACAACTTTCTAGTCGTCTCCTATCTTTGTGGTGGCCCCTTCGGTTGGAACCCATTTGTTCTAGATGGGGGTCCTCTCTACTGAACTCGAGGTGGAAACCTTGGTTTTGGAGTGGCTAACTCCAAATCTTGGGCTCTCCTGATGGCATCGTGTAGTGAAGAAGGCTTGAATTCCTTCATAAACCCTATTAGTGAATCTTTCAGCCCTGATATAAAAAGTAAATTCAACCTCACCTCAGAAACATCAATAACCATCACTGACAACCGCTGAAAATCTGCAATGTACCCATCCAAGGATCTTGTCTGTCTCAAATGAGTCAACTCTCTGAAGAATCTGTTGGGATCCCACCTATCAAACCTGCCCACCAGTCTCTCTACAAAATCTGCATAAGTGGTAATATGCATGTGTCCTTGTGTGACAAGGCCATGATGCCACCAATCATGTGCATCTCCCTCAAGATGTAGGATTGCAAATTTTATTGCATCCTCTTCGCGCATGGGATTCAAGTCAAAGTAATTTTTAACTTCTGAATCCATGATTTCATGGTACACTTCTTAGATCCATCGAAGTGTGGAACTAAAATCTGCCCCAATCACCTCTATAGCTCAGGAACATGAGGATAGTGATCCCGCTTAGGCCGGCTACCAATCTTCATCCTGCAATACTCTGGGAAAGGCATATTAGCTTTGAACCCTTCACTCAAGGATTCATACTTTTCCCAAAAAGTCTCCTCATCAACAATATCCCCTTATTTCCCAACTAGTGTCACTTTTGGATCTTTCAGGAAAACTGGTTCACGCATGCTCAACCATGTGTTTTGGGATGGAATGTGCTGCCCCGATGTGTCATTTCATCTTTGTGAGTCTCGTAACCTAGAATTACTATTTTCACCTCTTTCCATATGGTTCCCAAGGCCACCTTGTGATAATCTCTCTGTGAGTTGGCTCAAATAGAGGTTTGTAGTCTCTTGTTGTTTTACCATATTTATAAACATTTTCTTCATAAACTCTTCATTCATTGTTTCTCCGATTTTCCATCTTTATCCACCATGTTTAGACCTTTCTTTCTTGGGTTTATTCTTCTTGGAATAAACCTTCATACACTACCCAACAGTCAGTAGAAAAGTCTGCTCCGATACCACCGAAATATCCCCTTTCGCATTTATTTTATATTCAATATTTCCAACCAAATTTTTCACAAATAAAAATATGATTTTATCACAAAGCAGATATAGAAAAAAATGACAGAATAGTACAGATTAAGGCAAGAAGGTATAAAATTATAAAATAACCAATATCTTCACTTTTATTGCAATTAAACTAACATGCAAAGAACATCAATCAAAGATGCAATGACATGCATGTAACATGCATCAACATGCAATGACATGCATGTAACATGCATCAACATGCAATGAAATGCATCAACATGCAATGACAAGAAGTTCCACTGATAAAATAAATGATCTCTCTTACTGAATATGGTTGTCTTCTCTTTCTGGACTTGAAACTGGATCAGCAAGCCTCTGAAACTCTGAATCTGACAACCCGATCTGAATAAACTCCACAATAGCAAACTAGGGTTGGATCTCTCACCACCGAAGAGTGCTCTACTAGCTAGGGATAGATCTTTCACTACCGAAGCTAGGGTTCCTGTGGAATTTCACCTCCACAAGCAAGGAAAGCAAGCTGAAAGCTCCAACATAAGATGGAAAAATGAACCTCCTTCCTTTTTCCTCCCCAAACACCACCTTTTATAACTTTTTCCATCATAAAAGTGGCCATAAAACCCTAATTCGACCCCCCTTGGAGATATGTCATATTTTAATCATCACTTAAAGTGACTTTATTTCTCCTAGGCCAAAAAGTCCACTTAAGTGACCCCAACGAAGAAATAGAACATTACCCCACCTTTTTCACTTAAGTCATCATAAAGTACATGCATAACGCCAAAACATAACATATAAGTGAAATGTAGGTGAAAACCATACCCAACAACTCTCTATGCCGCTAGCCCCTTGGGTATGACCAAGGCTAAGATAGAAAACTAGTCGCTAGACCGTGGAGGTAGGAATGGGGACATTACAACACTTTTTAGATTAATTTTGTCTCCTTGTGTTTTGTTGTACAATGTACAATTTTTATGTTATTCCCTTTGTTTGGTTTTATTGTTTCTTTCTCGATCCATTGTGATTAATATTATTTAGTATTGAAAACATGGTGTTTTGAATTGCAAATAACCAAGTGTATTGTTATGTGACTCCCAACCTAATGGATTATTCATCTAGTCTACTTCATCCATCATCATATCATTAGAAAACCAAGGAAGAGAAAAATATGTTTTGGATTGATGTGTGAACACCCTAATTCGTCAAACACCCATTTGTTGAATCAATCCCAATGTGGAGAAACTCCTAAACTAAATGTAGTGCAATTAATATCATTTTTAATACTAGTTTGAATGAATAATCTTTCCATATTTTCAATGGAGGATGATGTAGAGATAAGAAATTTCTAAAAGCTAGAGAGATATAAGGATACAAGGTCAAATTTTTCATTACACAATGATAAGTTACCGAATTTTATTGTTTACATTTTCCCCACCTTTAAGTGTGTAATTGAAAATTGCATGCTTAAACGCAAAAAAATGCTTGAGTGTGCACACACACTTTTCCATCACTCTAAAGGACTTTGTGATGTCTTTGTGTTGGCATGATCCATGGTGAAACCTACAACACGAGAGGGTAGTCAATTTCAATGATAGAATTTGAACTTTAACTCAAAAATAGATAGTACATTATAACATTCAACATTGAAAAAAATATGTAGATGAGATCCAAAAATGGAAAGAGTAAACTTGTTTTTTACGGAGGGATGGTCTATTGTTATCATGCCTCCAAGATTTAGAATTTACTTTGTAGATGTTACAGATTAGGGGTAATTAGTCCTCAATGTTATGCCACATGAGATAGTAAAGGATAAATAATTAGACTACAAATGACCCATGTAATGTGATGTTTTCCCTATTTGAGAGTGTGAGGTGAGAGAAGGAAATGTTATTTTTTGAAGCTCACAAATTTGCTTCAATGCTTTCCACTTATGAGAATCTAGTGAGAGAAGGGGAAAGATCAGTATATAAAGCTTGCAATTTTCCTTTGACTATACTAAACCCATGGACCACACCAATGCAAATGCAGATCTAGGCCTAATTTGATCCAATAGACCTTAGATGAAATGACCATTTTCCTTCCCTCATAAGTTTCTACCGTGTCTAAATTGATTATTAGAACTCTAAGAGTTTTTGTGGAGATAGAGGTCTATGGCCCATAACCCATTCTATAATTTTATTTGAATTAATATTGCAACCGAGGAATGAAGTACACATTCCCCTATAACTTGTTCTAAACTATGTAATTTTTACTTGTACATATATAAAGATCATGTAAATGTCTAGTAGAATTTGTAAAAACTTAAATTTTAACTGAAACGTCCTTTTGTCTAGAAACACATGGAGAGGTTAGGACTATACCATGGTCCCGACTATGTTGTATAGTTTTTACCATGTATGAAATCTGCCAAATTTCATTATTTTTGTCCTTTTCGAGGATCTGGACTATGTAGAAATGTGTGTGTATCATATAATATGTTTTTATTTATATAAATACTTTGTTGAATGCTCCAAATTTTGAGGTGTGTGTCATAAAAAAATTCTCTCAAAGAATATATGTTTACCCATTTACTATATATATGATAATTTGTAGGAGGATATCGAATTTTGAAGTGGTGGCCACCATTGAGAATATGTACCTATAAAAGGCTTTGTTAATGGTGGTAACCATGGTATAGAGAACAAGAAACAAGCAAAAAGTATGAATATATGTGTAAAGAAACTAGTAACAGCAAAGAAATTCCTACTTCATAGTAATAAAAGTGTGTAATAAGAATAGAAATCATGGCATAGCAAAAACAATAGTATAAGCATCAATGTAAGCTATAAATAGTAGAGTAATAGAAATAATATATTGTAACCAAATAATCAAAAGCTTGTAAAATCATAAGTATATATAGGTATGGAGCCACAAACATGGGAAACCCATGGTGTCACAAGACAATCACACTAGAAGGAATAATGCGCCATAATCAAAGAAGCAAGTGCATACACGTAAAATAGGCATGAAGCCAAAAACGTGGGAGACCCATGATGTCATATGAAAAGCAAGTCATTAGGTCTTATAAATAAATAAGTCATAGCATTGTAATCAAATAAATCCATGTATTAATAAATCAAAGAATGAATCCACATAACCAAGTAATGATAGTAGTGTAGAAAGTATGTGTGATAGCTAGTAATGTGAAATAATAGTAATGACAACTTAGCACTACACAAGACACATGTATTAGTTCCATTGATATATTATATAGAAAAAAATTCTATGCATGTAAATAAACATGATGAGGAAGGTGTAAAGTAACATGAAATATAAAAAAATAACATGTAAATAGAGAAGGGATGCCCCCAAGAGAGTATTGTAAGGAACCAAGATAGCTCCTATCATCGTGTAACAATATGTGAGTGTCTTGCATCAAGCTCAATATACCTTTTGAATGCATGTGTGTAAAGAATAGTTATGTTATGTATCAAATTAATGTAACCAACATGATTTATACAAGAATAGGTTAGCCAAACAACCTATAATATGTCCTGATTTTGTATTTTTTCTCATATTTTAATTTTTTTGTATTATGTGATTATTTGAATTTTTTCAAAGTGTTTTGAAAATAGCTATCTACAACGAGTTGGATAGCATGAGATATATCCAATGAAGTAATCATTAATAGGCATGTCATGTGTAGTAGGAAGAGGGGATACAACACCGTGTGAGTGGAAAAAGGGATGAAGGATGTTCATGTGTAATCCATGAAGAAGCCATCATATGTGTCGAAGGTGATAAATAACAGGAAGACCCATGAGATGTATTATATGTATAATATAATCAAGTCACATGACGAGGTTAATTTTCCCATTAATAAGTAGTGTGTGTTCTAGGTGATTGATAAGGATACTTATGTATGGGTACATAACAATATATATCATGATACATGCATAATATGTAGTAGCCAAGGTTGTAGATGTACTAAAGGGAGCAATAGCACATGTGTCATGAAAATTCCATGACAATGAAGGAGTGATGAATGGGATTCCAATAATGGTGACAACTTGATTATTGTAAATGAATTTGACACATTTTTGAAATACATCGAGAGATAGTTGCAAAGGTGTGAAGCCAAGAACAACCTAGTCTCATATCACATGACACTAATGAGGATGTCACTAAGAATATGAGAGAGAAGGTGGCTGGTCCAAATATGAGGGGTAAGATAATATTTCCAATGTTTTTCTTAGGATCAATTATAACATCGTGTTTAGCATACCCAAGAGAGTGTATAAATCAAAAAGTAAACATATTATGGGGGTAGTGATATCAACCAAAATGTTTTGTATAGGATGTTGACCAACTGAAGTGGGGATGTACAATATATCATATATAAATCCAAGTGTCATATCAGTATGATCAAATTTTATGACCAATGAGGAATTCATAGGTAAAATAGTTCCAATCATTGCATAAAACATGTTATCATAGGATGGAGGAGGTGGGATAACACGATAAACATTGTGAAAGTTTGGGGTATATTTAGCTTACTCATGTTCCAAAAGTGGATCACAAAAGTTTTTTAATTTTGGATTGTCCTTAGTACCTTTGGGATGAGGTGGAGTCTCATATTCAATAGCAACATCATTGAGTAAATATTAGATAATATTAATTAACTTAAATTAGTTATTAGTATATTACCCAATACATTGGTGGTAGTCATAAGGAGTAGTGGCACTTGGATCAACCTCAAGTGGTGTAGGGAGAGATACAAGGTTACACTCAAGTTATTGTTGAAGCAATTTCTTTAAGATAAGCAAGGCAAATGGGTGAATTGTCATTGAAAATACTATGATTTTATCTTTTGTGGTTATTACATGGCATTGAACATAGGTCAAGTATCAATTTTACCATATGTATCTTTATAAAGGTGATCTTTGATTGAAACGTATGAGTATATGTGCTAGTAGAATGAAGGACCTATTTGAGCTTGTTTGTGCTAAGGAGTTTAGATTCACACTCTTTTAAAGTATGACACGAGTGATCAAATGAATGGAACTTCTCAAATAGCATTGATTCTTGTAAGATAACTAGGAGGATTTAAGTAAAAATATATTGTAACTTGGTATCATCTAGTAGATTGTTCATATTAGAAATTTTAGTCTTATAACACAAGACATAATTGCTAATGGGCTCATTGGAAAATTTTCACATCTTATCCATTTGGGAATATCACACCTTGTCATAGATGTTGATAGAAAAAATATGAAAGGAATTGATTAGCCACATGAGTAAATTTACTTCTCATGGAATGCATGGGTAGGTCATAAAATGCTTATAAGGAAAAATATTTGAGACTGCAAGGGAAAATCTCAATAAGTAATGTATCATTAAATAATATTACAAACAAGAGACATGAACCATATGTAGTTGTTCCTCATGATCCCCTTTACCATCGTAGATAGGTAATTTAATATCAACAATACCAATAGGAAAAGGATATAAAGCCACTTTAGGTGTAAGTGGGTCATGAAGTGACTAAGTAGAATTCATTGTATGGGAGGAAGCATATGCACCTTGTTTCAATTTTAATATTTGAGCTTTCAAAGTATGAACGAGGGATCAAGAGCTAGAGTATCGAAAGATTAAGCATGTGAAGTACCATGAGTGTAGAGAGGTTATGTGCGAGATAATAGTAGTCATAGTGATCTTGTGAAGTGGAGCATTAGATGTGCTCAATGTCATATGAATTATTGAAGTGGGATGGTCAATGAATACATAGTACAAGAAGAGGAGGGATTATAATCAAATACAAAAGATGCAATAGTATATTTGAGTTGCACATTGGAAATATAAAGCAAATGATAAATTTTATTAGGATTATCCTGTAGATGATTTGAAAATTGTTGTGATATATCATCTAATAAAATATTATTATCATCCATGTCATGCCCCCATTGTGGTTAGTATTAGTGCAATTTTTGAAGACAAAATTAGCAAGCATATCAGCGTGTACTTGGGCACAATGATAATGGAAGATATCATTAGAAGGTAGCAATTGAGTAGCATGGGTGATGTATGGGTGATATCCTTTAGGAAAAATATAAAGGTACTTATAATGATTCATGAGACTCAACATCATGAGGTAAAACAACCAAGTAGGGGATATCATAATAAAAACCCTAGCTCCACTATGGTTTTAAGTAATAAATTCAATTCAAGAGTCGGGTTCACAAAATGTTTACATCCTAATTAGAATTCCTAATGGAAAAGATGTAATAATATGTAACGGGTAGACTATCTTGATCTAATTAACTTCCAAAATCAATTATGCATGGCCAGAATAATGCATCCCAACTTGAAATTGATTAATAAATGGATAGATGATAATTAATTATATAAAAATATAGTAAGGAAGAGAGACTTGTCTAGTTTGGGGAGATTTTAGAACCATTTAAGTGTACTACAAAGTGGAGTAGGAAAAATTAAAATTCTAGATCTTATAAAGGAGATTTTGGAATTGAAGAACTTGCAAGTTTAAGACCAGATAGGATATATATGGTCCATGTATGGATTATACTATCCAGGACAAGTATTATACGATCTCGAACTCAAAGATAATGGATCTCTAAAAAATGAGCTATTGGCTTATCTATAAATTATGCTCATTATGTGTCAATCTTCTTCACAAAACCTTAGGATGACTTGTAAATTGGGTTATTGGCTTATCCATAAATTATGATGATGATAGATATCAGCAGAAGGTGGCGGTTGAATAACATGGTTGATTTAGGGGTGAGATCATTCAGAAGAATATATGGGTACTTATAATGATTCATGAGACTCAACAAAGATGAGGTACAACAACCAAGTAAGGGAGATAATAATATAAATCCCGGTGCCATTAGAGTTTTAAGTAATAAATTCAATTCAAGAGTCGTTCACAAAATGTTTACATCCTAATTAGAATTACTAATGGAAAGGATGTAATAATATGTAATGGGTAGACTATCTTGATCTAATTAACTTCCAAAATCAATTATGCATGACCAGAATAATGCATCCCAACTTGAAATTGATTAAGAAATGGATAGACGATAAGTAATTATATAAAAATACGGTAAGGAAGAGAGACTTGTCTAGTTTGGGGAGATTTTAGAACAATTTAAGTGTACCACAAAGTGGAGCAGGAAAAATTAAAATTCTAGAGCTTATAAAAAAGATTCTGGAATTGAAGAACTTACAAGTTCAAGACCATACATGATATATATGGTCCATGTAGGGATTATACTATGCAGGACAAGTATTATACGATCTCGAACTAAGAGATAATGGATCTCTAAAAAAATGAGCTATTGGCTTATCTATAAATTATGCTCATTATGTGTCTATCTTATTCATAAAACCTTAGGATGACCTATAAATTGGGTTATCGGCTTATCCATAAATTATGATAATGACAGATATCAGCAGAAGGTGGCAGTTGAATAGCATGGTTGATTTAGGGGTGAGATCATTTGGGAAGAATATATGGGTACTTATAATGATTCGTGAGACTCAACATCATGAGTTACAACAACCAGTAGGGGAGATAATAATATAAACCCTAGCACCACTAGGGTTTTAAGTAATAAATTTAATTCAAGAGTCGGGTTCACAAAATGTTTACATCCTAATTAGAATTCCTAATGGAAAGGATGTAATAATATGTAATGGGTAGACTATCCCGATCTAATTAACTTCCAAAATCAATTATGCATGACCGAATAATGCATCCTAACTTGAAATTGATTAATAAATGAATAGACGATAAGTAATTATATAAAAATACAAAGAAGGAAGAGAGACTTGTCTAGTTTGGGGAGATTTAGAACAATTTAAGTGTACCACAAAGTGGAGAAGGAAAACTTTAAATTCTAGATCTTATAAAGGAGATTCTGAATTGAAGAACTTGTAAGTTCAAGACCATACAAGATATACATGGTCCATGTAGGGATTAGACTATCCAAGACAAGTATTATATGGTCTCGAACTAAGACACAATGGATCTCTTAAAAAATTAGCTATTGGCTTATCTATAAATTATGCTCATTATGTGTCGATCTTCTTCACAAAACCTTAGGATGACCTATAAATTGGGTTATTGGCTTATCCATAAATTATGATAATGACATATATCAGCAAAAGGTGGCGATTGAACATCACGGTTGATTTAGGGGTGAGATCATTTGGGAAGAATATATGGGTACTTATAATGATTCATGAGACTCAACATCATGAGGTACAACAACCAAGTAGGGGAGATAGTAATATAAACCCTAGAACCACTAGGGTTTTAAGTAATAAATTCAATTCAAGAGTCAGGTTTCAAAAATGTTTACATCCTAATTAGGCTTCCTAATGGAAAGGATGTAATAATATGTAATAGGTAGACTATCCCGATCTAATTAAATTCCAACATCAATTATGCATGACCATAATAATGCATTCTAACTTTAAATAAATTAAGAAATAAATAGATGATAAGTAACTTTATCAAAATAGAATAAGGAAGAGAGACTTAGCTATTTTGGGGAGATTCTAGAACAATTTAAGTGTACAAAGAAAGTGGAGTAGGAAAAATTAAAAGTCTAGATCCTATAAAAGAGATTTCGAACCGAAGAACTTGCAAGTTCAATACCATACAAGATATATATGGTCCATATAGGGATTATACTATCCAAGACAAGTATTGTACGGTGTCAAACCAAGAGTAAATGGATCTCTAGAAAATTTTGGTTATTGGCTTATCTATAGGTTATGTTCATTGTGTGTCGATCTTCTTCACACAACCTTAGGTTGACCTTGTAATGATTTGTAACAAAGTAGAAACCATAATAAATTTTAGAACCCTTCATCAAATAATTAGCAAACAAAAGGAGAAAAATATGTGTGTGCTTGAGGCTATAACACCCTACATAATCAAACTCCTAGTTGTTGAATCAATCTTAGTGGTGCGCTACATATCTCTAATGTGGAATCAAACCTCATGTAGTTAAACTAGGTACTATGTAAGTGTGTAAATTTAACCAACCCCTAGGAGTTCACTTGTGTCTCTTGACATTGAGATAGTGGTCAATTTTTAGTGTATAAGTACTCAAAGCATGGTATTCATGAGATGTGGTTTGACTTAAATATGTGACATAATCCTTGTGTTGATTGAAACCTTGTGCAATGCTTGGGATTATTTTTCTCTTGCTTAGGAGTTGGCTCAATGATCCTTGCATAATTTTAAATGGTTAAAGATATACTCCTTGACCTATTTTAGTGCCTCATACTTATAGTAGGTACTTGCATTAGATGATGTGCGATTGATTTGATTAGATTTAGGAATCCTCTTAGTGCTTATGGAATTATGTTTGCAATAAGGTCTTTTATGAATGTTAGGTGAGTTAGAATGTGATAATGACTCGATTATATAGTTTTTCGTAGGAAAAATATTATGTTAAGGCCGACCCTAAGAACATGAAATGACTCAAATAATGATTCATCATCAAAATCGAGTCATTAATTGAGAAGGGGTGTGATTGTACAAGTTGGAAAAGGTTGAACCCCACATCTTAGCCCTTTTGTACTATTTAGGATAGGAGGGATAAACTCCTAAATTGATAGTTTTGTAATGACTCTTAGATGTTTTATGCCTCTTTGACTAAATATTTTTATTTAATTATAGAGGATGATGTAGAGATAAGAAAGTTGTAGAATGGTTAAAGAGATAATGATATTGGATTTTGAAGGTGAAATTTTTTTAATAGGGATACGAGGTCAAACTTAGCATTGCACAAGGATAATATCATATTTTAGTGTCTACATTTCCTTGTGCCAAATTTCAAATGATCTTTAGAGATTGGTATATATATGCACGCCACCAATATAATTTTATGGATATAACATGATCCTCTAATAATGAATATGTTTCTTATTTACATAATTGATGATTCTTAGGATTGTGTCATGTTTCAAGGAATATATGGAATGTTCCTTCCTCACGTAAATCATAGAAATGTTGTGATAGTGCACACAAGTGTTTCTTCCTCACATAAGACACTTAAATATATTGATATACAATGAGGAGGTTCCACAATGCATTTTTAATATTCTTTGGCTACACAAATCCTTTAAGATGTCGTATCTCCATATGTAATACATTATTGCATCAACTACTATGGAATGTTTTGGAATAAATATGTTAATATGAACCTTGTGGATAGGTGTTGCAATACAATAAAGAAAATAAGTATGAAAACAAACAATACTATATATTCCCGCTTGTGGCCTAATCTGAGTATTTTTTAAATCCATCGATGGCCATCAAATTTAATTCCTTAAACAAGAATACCATCCAAATTAGGTTGAGAATTTCATATGAACCATGTAAATTTTGGTAGATATTTAGCACAATCATATTAAACAATAATGTTTCATTATATGTTATTCATATTCATATTTTTTCATGGTATATTCAAATTCATATTGGTTTCTTCATGGCATGTTTTCTATCAAAATTATAGGGAAAACAATTAAGGCAATATTAAGCGTTTAAGATGATTATGTCAAAAAACTTCAATTTAAAATTTTGTTGAATTTTTTAACACAATATACTTCTTTTGATTTGATTTGTTTATGAATTTATATCATTTTAATATGCTTACATGCCAAATTATTCTATTAAGGTTTATGTTTGTACGTGGTCTTAAATAGATGGTAGAGGGATTTGAGTTATTGGGGACTTTAAACTAGGATTACCATATCCCTTAACTTCGTTTATTAGATCCCTTTTGGCTCTTATCATAGTTTGTGCACCTTGATCCACATGTGAAATGCTTCATTATAAACATAATGTAGGGTGATAATTCTCAAATCTTGCATCATCAAATTTTTCATTGTCCTTGACACGTTTTTGCTTCTTTCTTCATAGGGCTCATCAAATTTATGTGAGGTCAAAGATGCATTTCAGGTATCATATCTAAAACATAACATGTCTCATGAATGACCACAATATTCATGAAAAATAGATACAATTAATCATATTCATATTGGTTACTTTACGAAATTTTTATTGAAATTCTATGGTAAACAATTAAGATGAAGTTGTGTCAGTACGGATTACGTCAATTTTTTCCAATGTACGATTTGTTTGGTTTTTGTCATTGGTTTTTTGACACATACATTAATTTATCATCAATATATTTCTTTTGATATTATGTGTTTTTGACTTTATCTCTTGTTAACATGTTTAAACGTTAAATTATTCTCTTAAGTTGTGTGTGTGCTTGGTCTTCAATGAATGGTGGAGGGTTTTAAGTTGTTGGGGATTTCACTAGTCTTACCATCTCCCTAAATTCATCTATGGGGTCCCTTTTTATTCTAATCATATTATGTGCACCTCAATCCATGTGTGAGAGGATTCATTAGAAATATAATGTAGGGACAAATTCTCATATCTTGCATCATCAAATTTGTCATTGTCTCATGTTAAATGCCTTGAAAAATTCCACTTCTTTCTTTTCTAGATTCATAAACTTTATGTGAGGTTGAAGATGCATTTTAGGTCTCATATCTAAAAGACAATAGGTCTCATGAATGGCCACAACCCTCATGAAAAATTCATATAATTCATAATATTAGAATAATCATATTTAGATTGGTTTCTTTGTGACATCTTTTTATTGAACTTTTATGTTGAAAAATTAAGACAATGCTGCATTAGTATGGATTACGCCAAAAAAATTGTCATATGATTTGATTTATTTTTTCATTGGTTTGTTGATACACCCATTAATTTACTATCAATATAATTATTTTTATGTGATGTGTTATTTAATTTATCTCTTTTTAATATGATTAGATGTTAATGTATTCTCTTGATGGTTATGTGCGTAGGTGGTCTTCAATGGATAATAGAGGGATTTAAGTTGTTGGGGTTTTCAACCGCATTAAAAATATCCTTTGACTCCATCTATTAGATCTATTTTGACTACACTCATATTGTGTGCACCTCATTATGCATGTGAGAGGTTGCATTAGAAATATAATGTTGGGAAAAAATATCAAATATTACATCATTAAATTAATTTTTGTCTCATGCCAAATTCTCTAAAACAATTTCAATTCTTTTTGTGTTAGATTCATCAAATTTATGTGAGTCCAAATATACATTTCAGGTTTCATATATGAAATACGAAAAGTCTCATGGATGGCCACAAACCTCTTTAAAATTACATAAAATTATAATATTAGAGTAATCATATTCATATTGGTCTCTTCGTGGAATCTTTTATAGAATCTTTCTAGACTATAATGATGGTATTCGTCAAGTTTATAATGTATGGGTTGTTTCAAAATCAACTACCCTAATTATACACATGTGTGCATGTGTGTGCATGTACATGCATGAACATGTAGACACAACCACACACATAAAATTATAAAATATTATTTAATGAATCGGTGTTCGTGTATTTAATTTTGATAAATATAGAATATAGAAACCATGAATATATTGACAAAAATCTTGGTGTTAGTGGGGATTTCATCAAAATATTGCAAGATATAGAAATAATGTTGGCATCTATTCCCACTGGTTTCCATTAGTTAAACCCAAGTTAAATATATTGCTTATAAAATAACTCTAATAAAAAAATTTATCAACTCATTACTGTATGAGAGGTTTCCTTTGAGATATGATCTAAGGAGCAAATTCTCAAGCCTTGTGTGAACAATTTTGTAGCTACCCAATGTAAAATACCTTGAGAAGTTGTCACTTATTTTTCGTTGGATTCAATGAAATTTTGTGATCCCGAACATGGGTTTCAAATCCTATTGTGTTATTTCACATACAAAGAATTTGAAAAACATTCATCTTATCGAAAGCAAAGGCCAAAAATTAAGGAAATGTAGCCTCACATACTGATTACATCAACTTTGTTTTAGCATTCAATTTCATTGTTTTTTTTTTTGGCTTTATGACACATACACTAATTTATTGACAATATGCTTAATTTGATTTGATGTGTTTGTGACTTAATCTCATGTTTGTATGTTCATATGTTAATGTATTTTATTAATGGTTATGTACGTACGTGGTCTTCGATAAATGGTGGAGGGGTTTGATTTGTTAGGGGATTTCAAATGGGCTGACATAAGATAAAATAAAAAATAATTTAATATCAATCAAAATGTGCAATGTACATCTAATAAAATGAAAAAATCATATAATGAAATTTATAATACGTAGATGACATTATCTATTTTCTAAGGACTTTAATATATATTTCTCATCATTTCATTTCAAAAGTAGTTTCCTTTATTCCCTTTTTCTATATCAATTGTGTCTCTTGAAAGAGTAAAGTATTCTAATTTGTGTATTGGCAATGCCCAAGCCAACCGTAATTGTAATTGGTGTGTGTGTCTCCCTTTGTATTTTTATAATTGTAATGGTATGCATAGTTTTATCTTTAAATGATATTCCAAAGTAACTATCAAATTCAACCATTACATAGGTTCTAGTGGGCCACTACCAGGTTTGTATATTATGCTTTGAATATATCCTAGAGCTCCATTTACAATACCTACTTCTATCCAAATATTAGAGGTTAACATGACCCTTGCATCATTAGCAATTAATAACTCAACATCAAGTTCATCATTTGGACCTTTTGTTGGTGTGTTGGTGGTACCTATTCTAGTTTCAATACTTCGTGCGATAGGTACTTTCAATTAATGAAATTTTCTTTTTTTTTTGTTATCCACATTCATCTTTGTGGTGAATAGATAAGTACTATTGTCAAATTATTTGTTTCTAGATTTGTTTAATCCAAAATTGATTTTCTCATCAATAAATTCCAATCATTAATTGTTGGATTTGCATCTTTGAGATTTGTGAAAAAAATTGAAACCTTCTTTTCTCTTAGATTTATCCTTCTTGTTTAAATAACTTATCCAATGTAAAAACAATTTTGAATTCTTCCTATAATAGTGTTGCATGTCTATTATTTGTCATATGGTGATTTATCACTAACATGAGGCAATTGTCACAAATATCCTACCAAAATCAAAGAAATTCCTCCAAAGCCAATGTTTGATTTTTCATGGAATGCTTGAAGAAGTTAGGAGTCTATATTTTCTATAAAACTTTGTCTAATGAAGCTCATTTCATCACTAGATTTTTTTTTGGTAAATACTTATTGGAAAGTTGTAAGCCTTGCTCCTAATTCTACAAAATTTGTAATAGGGATTTGAATTTGTGAATGGATCACTTGAGGAATTAATATTAAACATTGAAACTCATATTGGTGCAAGTAATAGAAGATGAGAACGTTATGGGAATGGTGCATCTAAAATTACTTAACGAATTGCATCAATCACATACATTTTTTACTCAATAACTTCTAGATGGAACATTCCATGAGCATTGTGTACGTGGTCTTCGATAAATTAAGGGATTTGAGTTTTTGGGGATTTAAATGAGTTTCATTGGAATAAAATTTAGAGAAAACATGGACTCCTTTTTTGCAGAACCAATATCATATACATGTACTGCAATAATTTGACATGTACTAGGGCTTGGTTGGTGAAAAGAGGGCCAAACCAGATCGTTAATATATGTTAAATTATCACATTGAGTGTATTAGGATTAGTTGGCACCAACATGGCCAATTAAGCCCTAATTCGCCTAAGTCACTCCAAGAATTGTCAAAGTCTTCAAGAGACAAAAGGGTTTAGTTGGATAGTTAAAGCACACTACTATTGCACTAGGTATCTAGGTTTTCCACTTGTTGCAATTCATTATGGGTTTCTCTAGTGTTGTATGCAAGCTAGAGTGAAATACAACAAAATAGGTTTCTTTTAGATGAATTCATTAGAAGTAGGTTCAAAACTATATAAAAGATGTCATAACCGTACCAAATTCTAGGAATATTTATATAGTCTTTGATAGGGTCATTTTCCAGTTGTATTAACATAAGCGAAGCATATTCATGTTCAAATCATCTTTTTACCTAATCTATACATCCATGTCTCATATATTCCACTCTATACAACTAATTCTTCATCTCCTCTAATTTTTTTAGCTATCATTTTATTTTTCAACATTTTTTTAAGTATTAATGTGGTGTTTTGATTGTGCATGGTAAATTGTAAGTTAATTAATTCGAATAACCCATGTAACAAACCCTTATATCCTATATTACTTATAATGCATTTATACTTTTAGGATATAACCATTTAGTGATTCGACTCATGATCAAATATTGTGACTTGTTTAAAACCCTAGTTTCCCTAGGGTTTCATCTCCACTTTGTGTATTCATATTTAAGTCTTATTCCCATATATTTCATTCCCTAAGTCTAGTTTTCAAAAAAATAGGGCTTAAGTTTTTGTTTTTCCCTTTGTGACTCTATCTAGGGTTTCTTATTGGCAAAAACACCTTTTTCACGTATCTCAAGCATTACAAATCTATTTTAAAATTACATTGGAGTTTTTATTTTACTTTAATAAATTAAATGAAAACCTCTTTTTGTTTGGTATAATTTTTAGCACATTTTTTTGCATTTCAAAATATTTATTTTTACCGATAAGGACATGATATTAAAAATACACACTTATATGAAAATCCCTTAGAGGCTTTTGTTAGAAATATTTATATGTTAAAATACCTCTCTTGGTTTTATAAATTTCATCTTCTTGGTTTTGTAAAATTCATCTTTTATATTTAGAAATGGTATGTTTATTTATTTGATTACTATTACGTTTTACTAAAATCCGCTTTTGAGCTTACAAAGTGTTTCTCACTTTGGAATTAATCCTATCTCTCTACAAGAACTGTATTTTCCCCTCTTTTTGTGATTGTATTATATATTGTTACTCATCCTTGTTTTATTCCTCATGGCTACATTGTGGGTAAATCTATTTGTCAAGAATAATAATTCAAAGGACCTTTTTGGTGCCTCATATGGGTCCTTTATCGCACATAATAACAACATATTTGAAAAGGATATCATAGAGTCCACTCAAGTGTTACAACAAGATTTTCAATTTTAAATTTAAGTTGTGGGTATAGAGATAAAATGTCTCAAGGATGAGATATCCCATTTAAATAATCCCTTAAACACACATGTCGATTACGCCTCTGCACATCATAATTATTCTACATCTAAGGATAAAGAAAAGAAATGTGATAATCAAATACACAATACCTATATTATTTAAAATTATGTTAAATCTCTGCATAGAGGAAATAATTCATATGTTCCAAGAAATCAATTTGGCATATCAACACAACCACATCAGAAATAATCTCTTTGGTTTGACAAGAATGATAGACCACATGATAATATATCCGAGCTATTCGATACGTTATTAATAAATTTTCTTCCTAATTATTATTATTTCATTCATAGGATTGACAAGATAAAAGGAAATCCATTTTTCAATTATCATGGAATCAATGGGCATTATGACAATTATTTTTATGCTTTACATTGGAAGATACAACTTGAGCATATGGGAATTAATTATTTCTATAGATGATATTCTAATAGACCACATTCTCCTTTGAGGTATCCATTTGTTGAGGTTTTGATCACCCAAGATGGTACCCCTTTGGAGTACTAGTTTTTCATCCTCCTACAAGTGATGTATCTTACAATGGGGCCTATAATATTCAATCATATCAAGTTCCTACACCTAAATGGGTCCCTAAGTTTAACAAATATATATTCGAAAAGCATAATATTATACTAAATAATACAACTTCATCAAACATACAAGATCCATCTAATCACAAATCATATATGAAATTAATACATCCTTTGGAAGAATCATTCTTAGTGAAAGAATCACAACATATTGTTATGCAAAGGAATGTAAATGACAAAGGAAGAAATACAACAAAAATAAGAGAAAATTTCCAAGGAAAATATAAAAACAGGATATGAGCATTTGGCCATGATTTCGAGAACTTAAAAATGCACAAGCATAGTCTAGGGAAACACAAAAATAGATTTTATAGATATATTTATTTTACTATTCCTAGTGAATTCAAAGAAACAAGATGGATTAGCTTCAGGTGATAATATTTATTGATGTTCAAATAATTTTCTTGATGAGTGGGATGTTACCTATGGCGATCCTCCTTCCCTCCAAAATATTTCTCCCAATATAAATGTAAATGATTATGATATTTCTCAACATCTTGCTACTGATTATAAATTTGCACAAATGACCAAATATAAAAACCAAATAGATTTACATCATCATCCTCTTTATGATATCCTATGGTAGCCCCTCTTTTCCTAATTTTACAAATTCAATGAAAAAAACATTTAGGCACCTAACATTATGTTTAAGAAACTAATATTTTTTTCTCATGACATACTTCTTCTAGTGGATCTATCAATTGACACATTATATTAAATCATTGGCTAAATTCAATAATTGATAATCCCTTCTTGAATACCTAGGGGCATATGAGGATATACCTTAATTATTTCCTAAAAATAGGTTTCCTTACACTATATGTTCTTCCATGAGTTGTGAGAGAAACAGGAGGCATCTGCAATATTCTATCGATCAAGAATGATTAATTTATAGAGTTAAGTAGTGTTGCAATACGTATATATATTGAATAGAAGAATATAAAAAAATAACTTGGTTTTATGTGTGTAACAACCCAACCAAAAATGTAACCAAAAAAACCATACATGAATACAAAACAAAAATATGGTTTTAATATGTTTTTAAACTAAGTAATCATATAACAAATTACTACACATTAACTACCCAATTAACTATGGTAAATAGTAACTCATAATTACAATGCATAATTACTCTAAGCTAAGGTTTTACCTAAAATTCCCCCTCAATTTTTTATTACCTCAAGAGAAGAGAGGAACTCTCTCTGAACATATAAAATTTATCACGTGTAAGCGACTTTGTGAAGATATTTTTTTGTTGTTTAGATGTTGGGAAAATTTGGAGCTGAATATTGTGTCACAAAATATACTCGCAGATGAAATGAACTTATCTCAAAGTTCTTCATCATATCATAAAACATTGGATTGAAAACAAGTTTTAGAACACCTTCGTTGTCACATACAAGGCAATAAATTTATCCATTTTTAATCCAACTACCTCAAGTATACGACGTATCCATATCACTTCGTATATAGCTCCACTTAAAACACAATATTTAGATTATGTGGAAGATCAAGAAATAAATTTTTGTTTCTTACTTCCCCATGATATTGTAGTAGATCCCAACAAGAAAACAAATCCGTAAGTGTATTTCATGTCATCAATCTTACCTGCATGATCGAGTCCAAATATCCTGTCAAAAATAATTAATCGGCCTTCTTGTAATATAGGCCAAAATCCATAATGCCCTTGAGATATCTCAAGATCCGCCTTCTACTTTCCAATGAAAAACTATGTGTTCCTACATGAATTGTGATAGATAGTTAACCACAAATTTGATATATGGCCTAGTATAGGTTAGGTAAATGAGACTCTTGATCAAATATCGATAAAGATTTAGGTTTACCTATGGAGATGGATTTTTACGAGACAATTGAAGTCTTGTCTCCATAGGTGTGGAAATAGGTATACGGTCTATCATCCAAAATTTATATTCAACTAAGAAAAAAAGATATGATTCTTCTATGTCCTACTTCCAAACCAAGACAATAGTGCATCAACCCAAGATCCGTCATGTCAAATGATTGATTAATATCTTCTTTGTTTCATCGATCATCTTCATTGTGTTTTCACTAATCACTAGATCGTCAACATAGAAAATAAAAATTAAAATATCCTCCCTTACTTTTTTAGTTAGAGATTTGGATCAAGGATTCCTCTAGAATCCATGTTCAACGAGATGCTCATCAATCTTGATATACCATGCCTAGGGATCTTATTTAAGAAAATACATATTTGATGAGTCTACATACCTTTTCTTCTTTTCCAGGTACAACAAAACCTTGTATTTGAGTCGTGTAGACCTTTTCTTTCAAGTCTCCATTGAGAAATGCACTTTTCATGTCCATCTGGTGAACTTTCCATCTAAATTGTGTAGCTAGAGCAAAGATCATCCTGGTCATTTTGATCTTAGTTGTGGGAGGAAATTTATCCTCGTAGTTTAAGCCTTCCTTCTAAGCATACCCCTTTACTACTAGTCTTTCTTTGTACTTGTCAATGGTTCCATCTTATTTGTAATTTGTTTTGAAAATCCATCTACATCCAATGGGCTTCTTCCCGGTGGAAGTGTTAGGAAATTATTAGTGCTCTATAATGATCGTGTGTGGAAAAAGTTATATTGTTTGGTTTGTTGAATTGTTATACCTGTAATATTATAAACGGGTTATTGTTTCCTTGTTTATAGGAGGTTGTTTTCCTACCTCCTTGGCTATATAATAGCCATTGTAATAACATAATTACAATATATGGATGATATTGAATATTTTCTTGATTATTTATCTTTTGTAGCTCGATCTCTCTGTAATTTTGGTGCTTACTTTTCATTTGGTATCAGAGCGGTCTATTCTCACATGCCTGTGATGGAATAAAAAATCATTTAGAGTGGAAATTAATATTCTTTGTTGTCCCGTCTATGAATCTTGTGATTCAACTTGAATTATATTTGAACATCGGGGAATATTTCAGCTAATACTCCACCCTGCATCCAAAGTGGCACAACATTGAATTCATAGCGCAGTCCAACTACCTGATCTGTTACATGGTGAAGACTCGGAGAGCACTATGTTTATATTTGGATCATATTGAGTTGTTGAGGAAAGGCAATGCAATAGTGGTAGATTGTTCACTTTTAGGGTTTTTGGGAGGAGACGAGATTGCATCCGATTCTACATGCCTACCTTGAAGACCTGCAATCATTTATAAATCAGTTCGGGCCCGACTTACATATCTATCCATTCCATCAATTCCATTGCATGAATATTTGTGGCGCTGCTAGCATGGTTTGAGCACGAGCACCTCCAAATTGCCTAGTATTCCACATTGAAGCCTACAGTTGAGTGAGCTATTTAGTTAGGTGCGAAGATATTTGCATAAATAATTCAGGCATTTTGGTGTCAATAGCCATCAACAAGTGTTAGAGCTTCCTTGTAAGCCATGGGAATGGTTGCAAATATGATAGATCCACATTAAAAATATATTTATTACTATGCTAGTGCGAGTTTTGATTCTACAATTTTCACGAGGACTTCACTTCTTAATCTCGTGTAACATCTCCAAAAAAGGTACAATTTCATCCAAATAAGCTCCAAATAGAATATCCTTGTGTCGGTGGTTTAGTTTTTCAATCGTCTTAATTGTGTTTTAAGAGTCACTTCTAATTAGTTTGAGTTTTTTCATTTTTAAGGGTATTTTGTGTAAAATTTACGTATTGTATTGTTATTAATAAGTTCTTTTTATTAAACAATAGTGTCCCGTGTTGTGTATGAAGTAAGTTCACTATAAAATTTTTCAAGTCTAGTTTGTCATTGTATTTGTTTGTAATACTATCTTCATTATTATGTTATTGTCAAGATACATGTCAAAGTTTAAGTATAAAAAGTAATTAAACATTATTTTTTAATTATTCTTTTGTAAGTTATCACATCATATTCATTATCAAAAGTTTCAAAGTGTATGTTGTGTCAAGAGTAAAAATAAGTCATTGTAAAAATCTAAAAAAAAAAAATTTAAAAATTGCCTTATGGACGCATTTTCGGTGTTACCCGATGTCTTGGCATTTATTGATCCTTAAAATCCTAATTTGTTGAGTTAGCAGTATGACACTGGAGGACAGAGGCACAGGAGGATGGAAGAAAATCAGCATCCTCTCATCATTCGCCAACGACGGGGCGCTTTTGTTATGGTGATGTGTGTAAATGTGTATTTATTTCAAAGGTGGTGTTTTCAAAATAATGTGTTATGGTCAAAACTTGACATTGGGGGTGGGGGAAAAATGACACAATGCTTTGGTTTGTATGCGTGGAATGATATGTTTTCACTACGATGGATTCTTATATATAATCTCTGAAGAGAAACCGTGATGAGGGTCAAGTATGAACTGGCACATCACGATATGGTTGTAGGTAAACCATTTGGAAAACATTCACCCCTTTTTGGTTTGTGGTAAGCCAATGGAAAACCACCGTACTCTCGGTTTTTAGTTAACCGATGGAAAACCAACTTTTAGTTTGTGATAATCCAAAGGAAAATCACATGATCGCAAAATCAGGTGCAATGTAATATGGACATTTTCCCCATGTTCACACTAAGGGGGGAATGTTAGGAAATTATTAGTGTTCTATGATAATCGTGTGTGGAAAAAGTTATATTGTTTGATTTGTTGAATTGTTATACCCATAATATTATAAACAAGTTATTGTTTCCTTGTTTATAGGAGGTTGTTTTCCTACCTCCTTGGCTATATAATAGCCATTATAATAGCATAATTATGATAAATGGAGAATATTGAATATCTTCCCGATTATTTATCTTTTGTAGCTTTGATCTCTTTGTAATTCTAGTGCTTACTTTTCGGAAGATTGACAATCGGTCAAGTTTTACTCATCGTCACCGATTGATACTCACTTCCATGGCATCTTTTCAAGCTATGGATAGTAGGGCTTTTGGAATAGTAGATGGCTCAACATATTCAACAAATCTACTCATTAAGGAAAATTTTACCTCTTCATGAGATTTTATATGATTTCTTAGTCCAGAGTGGATGTGTTTAGAGGACCATCTAATTTTATATCTCTAATCATGTTAGCATACCATTTAGGCATACATTGAACTATTCTCGTGGGTTGTGAACCTGACAAATCATCACTATTATCATAAGTAGAAACTTTTATTTTATTTTCATAACAAGGGTACTTTGAAAATCTGGTGAGTTTGTGGAAGGATCCTCAGCTTCTTTCTTCTCAAAAAAATCAATATCCTTGGTAGTGTAGACTTCCCTAGTCTTTGGATCCATCATTCTATACCTAAGAGATTCTTCACTATATCCAATGAAGATTTATTTCTTTGCTTTCATATCTAGTTTCTTTCTCTTCTTCTTAGGAATGTGCATGATTTCTTTGCACCCAAATACTCTGAGGTGTGAAATGGATGGTTTTCATTCTAACCATGTCTCATGGGGTGTTACTCCATCAAGAGAAATAGTGGAAACTTTTTTTATCATATATAATATTGTCTTTATTGTTTCTTCCCATAATGTCTTTGTAATTCCTTAATCATCAATAATACAATGCAACATCTCCATGATAGTATGATTCCTTCTATCAAAAACACCATTTTTTTGGTGTATGTGGAGGAGGAATTTGTCAAAGAATCCCATGAGCTTCCGTAAGTTCTTTGAACTCATTTTTGGTGAATTACCCTCTCTACCTAAGTGGAGAGATCTAGTTTTACAACTAGTCTCATTTTCAATGACCACTTTTAACTTTTTGAAGATCACAAAAGCTTCATCCTTTCTACGAAGAGAATATATCCACATTTTCTAGAATAATCATCAACACAAAGAATAAAATACTGAAAATTAGAATGACAAGGTTGCATCAATCTGCTACCGGTGTGCACGTATTAAGCTTATCTGAGCTCGATGTGAACTCTTCTAGAATGAAGCTATGTGTTGTTTTACTCCTAGGTAATTAGGACATTTTTCTATGTCCTTCTTGATATATGGAAATGCTCTCACCATGTCATGCCAATGAAGTGTGTCAAGATATCCAAAATTTATGTGGCCAAGTCTTCGATTCCACAACCGTGCAGGAGGAGGTGTATTTTTCCACAAGTGCCTAATAATATCTCTGGACAAAGTCAAGCTATAACATCCATCCCACATTGTAATATCTTGTAAAAAAGTGAAGCTTCTATATTTATCTCAAATAAAACAAACTTTCTTACCGGATTTTCAATCAAAATCAAACTTCATATTATGATATAGAAGTTGATTAACTGATAGAAAAATCTTTATCAAATTGTAGACAAAAAATCTATGCACTTGGGTACATTTCTAGGTCCTAGAGCATACTAATATATACATGATTCCTAAGCAAGAAAACTAGTAATTGAAAATTTCCTTTGGGCCTTTTGCTTTGTTTGTTGTATTTTTATTTTCCTTACACACCCTACACCATGTCGGTATTTGACTGATTTATCTTTTATGGCCTTGAAACTAATGCCCAATTAGGACACTAGCGCCCAAGCGCTCATGTCCCTCCTAGGTGCTCTTTTCCCTTCCTCCCCATTTATCACTCTTTTGGGTCTCGTTTGCATCTTGGGAATCTCTTATACTTTTGGTTCGACCTTCCAATTGTCAATCACGAAATTCAAACAAGGGAATCATACATATACATAGTTATAGCTCCCAAATGAAGGGATGTGCACTAAGCATTACATACTATCACTTAATCTTGCATCCAAAGGCATAAGAGAATTACAAAGAATCCATTTATCACACTCACTCAAGGGACAAGGGTTGCATCACTTTACATACACAACATAGGAGGGGAAGTCTATTTTATTTCATCTCACACATTCTATACATTTGCTATATTTTATATCTATATCGATATCATTGTAACTTGCACAAGGGAATCCTAGGGCATCATTACACACACATTCACATAGAACTACATGGATTCTAAAATTTAGTACATCTCTTAATACTAACTTCACTCTTCGGTGACTGTCCGGAGTTAGTCCGACTCCACACACTACATCTTTATTTTTAGTATTGGATGTGGTTTGTGGATATGTGCAGCTAAGTATCTTTCTTTGTAGGTTACAAGTGAGAACAACGACATTGGGAAAAATCCAAAGTGACAAATAGGTATCAACAGTGAAGCTCCTCCCGCATAGAAAATATCATAACCTAAGCATCTGGGTGGACACTAGCACCCGGGCACTCCCATCCTCATGTGGGAGCTTTTTTCTTGCACAATGGGTTCTAGAACCTCCGGAGAAACTTGATGAAATTATTCTTATTTTTTTCCAAGTATTTCCTCGAGTCTATAACATTCATGATCACTTGAAAACCATCTAAGTCATTTATCTCTCTCATTTGTTTAGGGTTTCATATTATTGTTTACTTGTTGTTTGTCCGCTTACTATATTTTATCATTTATATATCATACACTACAATAGTTACTCTGAGATATAGATTTAATTCAATTTATATTAAATCATTTCATGAAACCCATTGCTTGAACCCTACCTTGATTCAAGGTCTTATTTTTATGCCCATCATGCATAGTGGTCATTTTGGTTCCTTTGAGTACATTGAGCTTCCTCCATCTGTCCATAAGTTCTCTAAATCAATGGTTGAATCTTATAATCCTTTTCTTAACTCAAACAATGTTCCTCTTGAAAACATTGAAACTTATGATAGTGAACAATCATATGATGAGGACACTAATGTTGATCAAGAATAGTTAGACAAGCTCACTAATTTGCATTTTGTTTTATGCGACCACCCTACACATATTCCACATGTCCTAAATTCTCTACTCACTACCAAACATGCTCAAGATGCTTCCTCTCACCCTCTCATGGGTTCCTCCTCGACGTCATGGCCTCCACCCCACCCTCTACTATTCCTATTTCTATATCTATAACTACCGCTCCTCTCCCTCCTCCCAATACTTCCCACACACAACCCAATTCCCCTTTGGGTACTCATGACCTAGCTTCTTTATACCAGGATCTACAAATCCAAATATGAAAATTACAGCAAGCTACTTCACATTCTTCTCCATCTCTTGATCCATAGGGATCTAGAAAAACACACCCTTCCATCAGATTCATCAGCACCAAGAAGGAAAAGTAAATAAAATGGGGAAAAGGAGGTTATGTCAACTTTTTAATAGAACCGTTGCTCTATGTAGAGTGGTGATTATAGAACCACCCAACCTAGGTGAAGGTAATGTCACCACCGCCCGAGATAGGGCGGTATTCATGTAACCACCACTCAAATATGGCGGTGGACTTGTGACCGCCGGTTTGCACCGGGTGGTGGTACTGTCACTTTTGATGGAAAACTAAAATAAAGCTCAGACGGTTCGAATTTGAACCAATTGTCTTTGTCTCTTCCTTTCCTACATCCCTTCACATCCTCTAGTGCATGGGAGGACATGGGAAGGCTATAAATGCATGAAGGAGCAAGGGATTTGGGCATTCAAAGATCCAAAGAGATCAAGAACAAAGTTTAATTATATGAGAGAAAGTGAGCAGAGGGAATTTTAGGAGCAATGTGTAAGAAAATAGAGCAAGCAAGTAATTGGAGAGAAGGTTTACATTTTTTCTTCTTTTCATACTTATTGTAATCTGTTAAAAGTTGATTATTCCCAACTAATTTTTCCTAAAATTTGGGGTTTCAGGATAAAATTCTTATGTTGTTTGAGTTTTTTGGCACTCTTTTTAATTCATTTCTAAGCACTAGATAATCAGTCACTAAAGCTCTAATCTTCAAGAAAATCTTGTCATTTTCTAAAGAGAAAGTATAACGACATAATTGTTGTGATTTTGTGAATTTCCAAAGTAGAATTTTATGGATCATCTCTAGATTCCTCATTACTCCTTCATATCCCTTTCACACCATCCATATCCACTTACCCACTTCCTCATAACTTCATTGCACCTAAGATTCCAACCTATAATGGCCATGGCAACCCTCAGGAGCATCTTCGATCTTTTCTTGTGGCATGTCTTGACTATTACTGGCTAAATTGTTTCCTATAAGTTTGCAAGATTACGTTATGTGATGGTTCTATGATCTACATGTTCATTTGGTAACCTATTTTACATACTTAGCCAATTATTTCCTTGTAAATTTTTCTATCAACATCAGCACCAATATATCTTATGCACAACTTGCTCAACTCAAACAAGGATCAAACGAGCGTCTAGTTGACTATGTTTTACGCTATAAGAACAACATTCCTAAGATGACAAATGTACTAGCTAATCCCAAATTGAAAGATCTCTTTATTCAAAGTATCTTACCTCAACTTCAAGAGAGTGTTATCTTTGAGACTTATCCCTCCTTTGATTAATTATGTCATACACTCAAATTGCGTGAAGGAAAAAATTTATCTATGGAAAAATTGAAATACTATGATACTTCTTCATCTTCATCTTCTAACAGGTTTCAAGATAAATATACTTTCAAACAATCTCCTAATCCCACTTGAAGCTAAATCCATTGTTAACGTTCTTTCTATACCTAACAAGATTCAATTGCAACCCACAAGGTGTAATTTTACTAAACTACCTTACGCACCTCAACTTCTATTACCGCAACTTATCAAAAGCAACCTTATTACTCTTCCACCACCACTCAACCTCGATAATTCTCACCCTCTTGGCCATAACTATGATAAAAATGCACACTATGACTATCACCAATGCATTTATCATTCTAATAATCAATGCTTTAAACTTAAACATCTTATTCAGGATCTTATTGATAACAATGCAATCGAGTTCCCTAAGCCATCTACCTCCAAACTGCTCAATGATAATCAAAAGCTAAAAATATTCAATGACCCTTTACCAAAGTATGACAAGCAAGCTACGATTCTTTTGCAAATCATACATATCGTGATGTGCATCCTCCTTCCTCATGGCATCTATACTTTCTTGTTGTTCTACTACGACGTACCACTATGAGTCATTACATTCTCGGATCATGATTATCATGCTATATTTTCTTGATTCATTACATATCAATGCTTCTATTGGTACTTATACTGTCAACAATACTATGGTTTATCCATTAGAACTTACCAATGCATGCTTTGTGGCACTTCTTTTAGCTATCAAATGTCCCACCTCTCTAATCACATTTCCAGTTCCTAATTCTTATGTATGTGTTTTTCTTCATATCATTGTTGGGTCTCTTACTATGTTTACACCATTCCTTGTTACCTTTGAAATCGTTAGTTGTGACATGCTCTTAGGTCTTCCTTGGCTCTACGCTACACAGGTTATCCCTTTCATGCATCACTTGTGTCTCAAGTTTATCCATAACAAACAAGTTATCACCATCAAAGGTATTCCACCATGTACACCATTTCCTCAACCCACTCTTGCTGATATCTATGCACCAGTCATGGCATCTAGGCTTCATGTGCCTCTCAAGTCTAAAGTTACTTTTGCACCTAGCTATCTTATTCGCGCACGACCTACATCATGACCGTGTCATCATCATCGATCCATTAGTCCACTCCACTATCATAAGTCTCCTACTCGGAAGCCCCTTGTCTCAAGTGTTCTCCAAATTGGTCTCATTCATGTGCACATATTTATTCTCTTACACCACCAATCCTAGATCATGTTCATGTGCCTTTTTCTCCTTGGATATCGGGTGGAGGGCCCCTACCCTTCACTATCATCGAATAGCCTTCTATCCATCACATACTTGGGGGAATCACACTTCCCTCCTTTCGATCACTATCAATTGTCTCTAGTGTCTACCATTACACTTCACGCTCTGCATTTCATGTCTAATATTTCTCAGCACTCATACACATTTGGTACACACATTATACTATCATTACCTGATGATGCACTCTAGTGATATGGTTCAAACTTGACTATTGAGGGCATACTTCATCAATGAACCTCACATCATCCACACTTCACACTCTATGCTTCACGATACATCTTTTCTAGCATCTACTCTCACACAACACACTCATTTCCCAATGACACACTCTTGTTCTATGGTTCATTCTTGACTGTTGAGGGGGAATTTCTAAATGAACCTCATCTCATACACATCCACTGGGGGGCAATGTTTCTCCTATCATCTTCACACCTTGCATATCACACCATCACACTCATACAACATTTGCATATCTTGGTTGCATTTACTCTTGTTCACTTATACTACTTACATGTTGCACTTTTCTTACTATGCTAGCTAGATTCTTAGTATGTCATTATATTTTTCTATATACACATATGCGTTCACTTGGTATCTTGAGGTGAATGCATGACCTATCACATATTCATACATGATGCATGATGCTCGATACAACTCTTTACCAGTACCACTAAGGCTCCTGGGGCATCTACCTTTGCTACCCTCATAATCTACACATTACAGGTTCTATTGTTAAATCATTTACTTTATTATCACTATAATTATCATTGATTTATATAGGCTTTGACATAATACTTATCTTTCTAACATACTAATGGGTGCTTCATGTGTAGCATTTTCTTTACAGGATCAATACAACCATGGATATCGGTCACTTCTTTTTTCCTACTATTTGTTATTGTTTGCGGGTTATGCCCTATGTATTTTTTGATCATTGTATGATTTTGGTCATGATTTTATGGTGACATTATGAGTGATGTCTCATGTTTAAAACCATCTTTTTGCAGTCCATCTTTTCTTCCTAGTTTCTTGTTACACTATCTTCTCTTGTAGACTAGCTTATTTTTACTAACTCTTGTTACTAGCCTACTTTTTTTGCATATGCCTTATTTTCTAGCATGCACATCCCCAAACCCCCTGCACATATCCTCTTTCGATATGCATATCATATTCTAGTCCTCTCCTTTAGGTTGTATTATCCTACAGTCGTCACATGCACCCCAAATGAGGGGGCATATATTAGTTGAACAAATCACCCCTACAATGGCTCCAAGCTATAGTAAAACACAATGCATTACAAAATCAACACAGTTACATAGTTACATATTGACCCGAAAACAAACTTGGGGTCTAGAACATAGAGAAGACACTAGCTCCTAAACTAGGACAGTAGTAGTGGGTGCTTGTGTCCCCTAGTACTAATTTCCTAGTGAAAAAAATGGTCATTTTCTCACTCCAAAGATAGTTCACAATAGTTTTTAGATAAATTCTAGAGTAGAAAGAAATTTCCTCCAGTTAAATAATTTAGTTTATCAATCACATTTTAGTTACAATCTGAACAAATTAGGGATGTACCATTTCCAATGGCACTTATTCGAGAAGAGACATGGAAAGAGAGAAAATCTAGACCTCTCTCCCCAACACTCTTCTCTTGGCATGATATTTCCCAAGAACTTGATCTTGGTGTGAGATCACCCAAAAACTCACTCTTTGCATGAGATCATCCACAAACCTCACCACTAGCATTCAAATCTAGCAACTCCAAGTAAAGCTGGAAAATTTTCTATCTCATACTCTCTTACAATCGGTGTGAAACTTTCCTCTTACACACTTCTATGCTCTTTGCTTATGCATGTTTTATTCGATCTTTCATCTATAGGAATTTGATTGCTCTCTCGCTCTTATTTTGTAGGACTCTCCTTAATATGCAATAAGAATCAGCTCACCCAAGCTCTAAAGCAACACATTATTCGCATACATTTCACTCCTAGGGTCCACTTCCCTCTCCTATTCTCCATACTTCACATTGCAATCACTTCACGCTTCACTTGACCACTTGGCACACTATCGACTACACTCTTCTCTAGATGAACATAAGGTACGCATCTTTTATCTACTTTCTACAATCAAGTAGTCACCCAACAACATAAAGTGGGAGCAAATGTAGTCACAAAATATTTACACTTGGCTACATTTATAGGTCTTAGAGCATATTAATATGTGTGTGTGTGTGTGTGTGATTCCTAAGAAAGAAAACTAGTAATTTACAATGTCTTTCGGGCCTTTTGCTTTGTTTTTATACTTTTATTGACCTTACACACCCTACATCCCTTTTGATATTTAACTGATTTATCTTTTATGGCCTTATAAACTAGCGCCTAGTAAGGACACTAGCGCCAAGAGCTCTTGACCCGTTCTCCCCTTTTCTCGCTCTTTTGGGTATCTTTTACATCTTAGGGATCACTTATACTTTTAGGTCAGCTATCCAGGTTGTCAATTACAAAATTTAAATAAGGAATCATATATACATATTTATAACTCCCAAATGAAGGGTCAAGCACTAATCATTACATATTATCACCTAATCTTGCATCTAAAGGCACAAGATTATAACAAAGCATTCATCTAGAACACTAGCTCAAGGGACAAGGGTTTCATCACTCTGCATACATAGCATAGGAGGGGAATTATATTCTATTTCATCTCACACATTCTATACATTTGTTACATTCTATATCTAGCATGCTATCATTGTGCAACTTGCACAAGGGAATCTTAGGGCATCATTACACACACATTCACATAGAACTATTTGGAGTCTAAAATTTAGTGCAGCACTCAGTACTAATTTCACTCTTTAAGTGACCTTCGGGGTCATTCCAACTCCATATACTACATTTGTATTTTTAGGAATTGATGTGGTTTGTGGGCATATGTATCTAGGTATATTTCTTTACAAGTTACAAGTGTGAATAACTACATTGGGATAAATCCAAAGTGATAAACATGTACCAAAATTGAAGCTCCTCCCGCACAAAAATATTAGAACTTGAGCATCTAAGTGGACACTAGCACCCAAATCTAGTCACTAGCTCCCGAGCACTTACATCCTCCCGTGGCGCTTCATGTCTGCACAGCAGGTTCTAGGTTTGAGAACCTCTAGTGAGACCTGATGACACTCTTCTTATTTTGTTTCAGCATTTCCTCGATCTAGAACAATCCCGATCACTCGAAAACTAGCTAAGTCATCTATCTCTCTCATTTTCTTAGGGTTTCATATTATTGCTTTCTTTTTGCTTGTCCATTTATTGTATTTTATCATTTGTATATCATACACTATAGTAGTTACTCTGAAATATAGATTTAATTCAATTTATATTAATTCACAAACCAGGGACATACGATACATTAGATAACCTACAATTGTGTGTAAAAAGGGGAAAATAAATGTTGCTTATACCTTGGACACTATAGGATGAGTCATCACCCAATGAAATATGGTTTTGGAGGATGTGTCTCTCATTTTTAGAACCACTCCTTACATCCAATCATGTTTTGAGTGGCACATGAATCCATGTACCAGTTGCACTTGTAGATGTGATTGCTTCACTGGAGTGGGTAGTGTACAAGATTCCTTCATCTCAGCTTATCTTTTTGTTCAAAGAACATTTCCTTGTTGATTGTGTTTCTTCCTCCAGTTCCCCTTCTTATACCCTTGTTTATAGATAGATTTTATTTGTTGAGATTGTTGATGTTGGGTCTCAAATTTCTTGGAAAACCCTTCTTGTACATGTTGTATGCATGTGTAATATTTCAAATCATGTCCTATATTATAAATAGGACACTTTTTATTTTGTTTTTCCCCTTTGTTGATGTTGTTTTGGGACTTATTAGAATATTGGAATTTTTCTTCCCTTTCTAATGAGAAGAAAGTGTCTGCTCTTCTTCTTCATCTTTGTTATACATTGATTCTTCTTGTTCTAACAATTTCACCGAATTTTCAAAACTTGTGGTCTAATTAGAAATATTTTCTATCATTGTGAAGAACCTATAGGAGGGAGGAAGTTCTCTCAAAATAATGGGAATGAGACTGTGATTTTATATATCCTCTCCCAGGGATAGAAGTGAATCCCTCAATGTTACAACTCTTCTTAGGAAAGCCTTGACTTTCTCATTTGGATTGAATTTTAGTGTATGTAGCTGACTCTACAAATTTAGTATTGTATTCTTGTTCTTGGTCTCATACACTATGCTCAGTTTATCCCACAATTATTTTGTCATTTTGGCATCACAAATGTGTGGTTGCATGTCACCGGAAACTTTAAACAAGATGATCAATTTGGCCTTTGGGTTGGTCATGTCATACTAAAGTTGTTGGGATACATCTAATTCGATATGTTTACTAACTATCCACAACAAACTAAATGTCCTCAAATTTCAATTGTGTGTGTATTTTTTCTTCCAAACGGCATAGTTGTCACCATGGAGTAGTTGTGAGTTAGGAAGAAAATAATTTTGGAGCATTTTTGCCATTTCAGAGATTACAATTTTCCCAACTAAATGGCACGTTAGCACAATATAGATAAATACAATACAATGAAACAATCAAATTGGCACCATGTGTGGAAAAAATGATTGACATGCAAAAAAATTGTTTTCAAGCCTTTGTGGACTTAAGAGCACTATATAGCTCAAAACGACAATTTCTGTGAAAAAACAACAAAAAGTGTCTTTTTGGCACTTTACCTTTACGAAAGTATCAAGAAATCAGAAATAAAATTTTGGTGATAAAACCCCGATGTGGAAAAAATTATTTTGATTTCTTGAGATTTTCCCAGTGTAGGAGGCAAGGTGCATGGGTGGCTCCTCCTTGGCCCGATACATAGCAAAACTGAAAATCTACTTACGTAATGCTTGTGAAGCTTGCAAAAAGCTCTTGTAGATTTATGTAGAGTGTATGATGCTAGGAATGGATCTAGGAAGAGGTAGAGGGATGCAATCAATCCTCTTTGTTACTCAAACTTCCCTCTCATGCTCATATTTTGTTGCAACCTTTTCCTACACTCTCCTTCTTGTGCAATCCCCTGCTCTGATACTAAATGTTGCGAGAGAAATAGGAAGCGACTATAATATTATATTGATTAGGAATGATTAAGTTAGAGATATATGTAGTGTTGTAATACTTATAGGTATTGAATAGTAGAACATGAAAAAACAACTTAGTTTTATGGGTGCAACAACCCAACCAAAAAACCATACATGAATACAAAACAAAAATGTGGTTTTAAACTAAGTAACGATATAATAAATTACTACCCAATTAACTATGGTAAATAGTAACTCATAATTACAATTTATAATTACTCTAAACTAAGGTTTTACCTAACACCATGTACTTTTCTAAAGGTGATATTTCAAATATTCTTGTTAGGTCTTCTAAAGCACGCATTCCCCATCATGAATCTTTCCATATTCATTATCCTATAGTACATATTATGACTCTTATACATTTTATACATTATCATTCTCTTTCTCTCATGACATATGTGAGTCATGAGCCTTTTTCACGTTATGGTTCTAACCCACCTCCTAATGAGGTCCTTATTGGGTAGCTCTTTTGTTAACCCCTTTCCTATACATAGTTATTTTCAACAATACAAAAATATTCAAATAATTATTTTTTTGATAGATAAACTAGGGTTGGATGGTCCCTTTCCCTTTACATATTAAGATATAGCTTTACATTACTGTCAAAAATATGCAACATGTGCTACAAGAGACTAAACCTGATATTATAATTTTTGAAATATCTATCCATTACTAAATCCTATAGAATAATGTAACATTCAAAAAATGGTAAAATACGGACTCACTCCAGCACCTTCATTCTCCCAAGTCGACGAGATCGAAATCACTTCTACCTCATACATGAAATTTTTTTCCCGAGGAAAAAACATTCGACCTCCTCCTCTTCACTTTGATTGATGTCATCCACAATCCAATCATATGCTTCTATGCCCAAACTATGAAGGGCTTTCCACCACTGTGGCTCTTTTTTCAGTGGGGCCCTAAGAGCATACAATTCAATACAAGGGATACGTAAAACCTTTGATTCCTTGCTACGTAGAAATTAATCATTGTATCTCAGAAACACAACAAGGTCTCAAACCATTTTTCCAACTTTGTGAAAGTCGCCCTATCGACCAACTCTTCTCAAAACACACTTTCCTCTTATAACAAGGGCCAAGATGCCGGGGAGCATGTTCCATAACTTCCTCGATTCCCACCCTATGGTCAAGCCAAATCCATTTGTGCCTATTTCAATTTCCCTCTCTTTATCTAGTCATATTATCAACAAAAGTCCCACAACCGTTGTAAAAATTTCTGCATTTACCCTCAACCCGCCCTCTAGATTCAAGTAATCTTCCCCAATTACTTTCTCGCTTCCAGATCCCGTGGGGACTAAATCTTGAAGACCATTTTCTATCTTTTCCTGGTAACCCTTGAGTATAAATCCATTTCTGTACCAGCCCCTTCGAATAACAAAAATGATAATGTGGATTCTCCATTCTAGACAACAAAGTTGTAGCCAACAGAAAGAAAGTAATATGGATAGTGTGGGTGTCTTCTTTAATAAGACCAGTCCATATTCTCACACAATCCACCTTGTTTCAAACAATGATAGTATAATAATCTATTTTCAACTAAAATATCCTCAAGACCCGGCCACTCCATAATATTATGACTAATCATTTCACCTATGTCCTACTCAACTCCTTTGTTGGCAAGAAAATCAGCACATTTATTTTTTTCCTAAAGTTTTGATTAATAGACCAATCAAGGAAATTAGAAATCCAAAAATCACTTTTCTCGTAGTAAAATTGATTTTCCAAGATAATGTTTTCCTGTTGATAATTGAATTAACTACAACTTTAGAATCACCTTCAATTCTTAGATAGCGTATATTTAGATCTCTGTCATTTTCAAGAGCTTGAATTTCCACCGATTGTTTATTCCCTTTAAAGTATAAAGGAACCAAAGAACTACCAAATCATCCTTTTCATTCCTAATGATGTAGCTAGCCCCTGAAGGACTCGATTTCCTTTAGATGCTCCATCAAAATTAATTTTACAAAATTCTAACGGAGGTGGTTCCCAGACTGCTAATTGCCTCATCAAATTCCTATGGGTTCCCTTTATGGCACGAGAACCTTCTATCGGTATGATGATCTTGGGCCATTTATTTTGAACATCCCTATCTCTATAAGAGAAAAAATTACCACTTTTCCACTGAATTGACACATTTTCTTAAATGGCCCTTTCCAGCCTATTCAACACAAATTCTATTGAGTTGATTTCTTCCCTAAAGATCCTCTTGTTTCTTTCCCACCATATATTCCAGATCAAAAGATATGGGCTATAACCCCAAATTGAGGCAAGGTATTCTTTGGTTTTTACCTTCGGCCAAGTGAGAAGAACCGCAAAGAGAATCCTTAGTTGAACCCATGGGAGGTTTAGTCTTGCACATAACTAGTTCCATCATTTTACAATAAAAGTACAATGCACCAACAAATGATTTGAATCTTACTCAAACTTCATAGAAGAGAAAACATCTAGTAGGCCTTCCCTTTTAATTGTCTCCTCTTTTGAGTAAGAATTCTACCTTTATAATTCAACCATGAAAAAGCTCCATCTTTCGGCGGAAAAATTTGGACCAATTTCAATCCACTCCTTTTCTTCAAATCCTTCTTCAATCATTAATTTTATATATCCTCTTTGCGTTGAGTAGCGCCTGGATTTTGAGGTTATCCAAATAATTTCATCATTTTTTGAAGAAATGGAAATCTCTCTCTTGGATAACTTTTCTCTTAATAAGGATTTAGTTTCTTCTAAAATAGGGATATATCCACCAGCTCCTTCCAAACCATAAGATGGGATTCTAGACAGACTCTGCTTCCGTAGTCTTTAACTTTATTTCCCCATAGGGGAGTGAGTATCCTCATTAGATCTTGAAGACTAGGCACATCACCCAAAGTTGGGTAGCCATTCCCAAAATCCTCCCAAAAGTTAACTTGAGTTCCTATTCCCTATCATCCAAGACACTTGCTGAGTGAAAATTTGTCTACATGATAAGATGAAGTTCCATATGTGATATCCTTTTGGGGGTTGATCAATAGTTATTAACACCGCCGGAAGATATGCTCCTAGATGTTTCTTTTCCACAATTTTCCCAATAAAATATTCAAATATTTACATAATATAAAAACATTCAAATATTTACAAAATTATTAAAAATAAGACGTATTCATGTTTGGTTTGTCATCTAATTTCTTTACATATATTTTTTTCCATGTTAGTTTGATAGATAACACATTTTTCTATATACTCTTTACACACATGCATTCACAAGGTATATTGAGCTTGATGCAGGACACACAAAGATTGATACATAATGATAGGTTTTGGCTTAGTCCTTCCCAATGACACTAATCTTTGGGGGATCTAGTACACTATAGAAGTGTTTTTGTTTCAATTACATGTCACTTCCTCATTATGATCGATTAACTATATGTGTATATATTATCTTTACTATGCTAATTGGACTAACATATGTGTCTTATGTAGTGTTATCATATCTAGATTGTTTTACTTGTTTGACTAGATTGTTTTATTACTTTCTTATATTGACTACTTGATTGCTTATTATATACGGCCTGAGCACCTTGATTGTCTTGTGATACTGTGGGTTTCCCATGTTTTTGGTTATATGTCTATCTCAGACATCTAAAATGTTGACATGATTAATTGGGATTAATATGTCCCGTAACATCATCATCCATATAATAATTAATCTCAATATTAATAATTATTATTTAATCCATTTTATCATATCTACCCCTTTATCATTTTATCATCATTTATCCCAAATCCTTTTTATTTCATTATTATATCCTATCTTATCATTAATCCCTTTTATTTCATTATTATATCCTATTATCTTATTTTAATTCTTCATTAACATTTCCGAACAAATTTTATATTCCTACATCTCACCTACCACCTACCCTACACATCCCTACACCTATCCTTTCCAATTAACCTCCTCCCTAATCATCATTTATTAACTTAATATAACTCTAATCCTAATCACATCCTCACCTCTAAATCTATAAGCCTCTCTAACCTTCTCCTTCCATTGAATTTTGAATTCAATGGATCCTTCTTCCCTCCATGAATTTTAAATTCAAATTTCTAAAATCCTCCATTTTAGAATCCTCTAATCCTCACATGCACTCTCCACCATTGATTCAAATCCAACATGGCTTCATCTTATCCATTGAATCATCCACCCATTAACTATAAATTGAGCTCTCCTTCTCCATGAGAGCTAACTTGGAATAGATTGGAATAATCTCTCAAATCCATAACAAAATTCTGCTATTTTTATCATCTATTTTATCTTGATCACTAAATCAATCCATTCATATGCAATCAATCAAATTCATCCTCCATCAAGAAATCACCAAGAACAATCAAGGGAGGTGTTGCCCAAGTGACTTCACATCAAATCTAAAGCAACCAATCAAGAAATTCAAGAGAAAATCCACCACATCAAAGGAGGAGTTGTGTAATCTTGTAGGTAAGTACAGGTATAATCTCTCTCCCCTTTCAATCCATTGCTCTATCAAAGGTTTTGTTTGAGAATATTATATTAGGGAAGCAATTTAGTTATTTTCTCACATTTTAACTCACTAATATTTTCTTGCATTACATTTTGGCACCCACCATGGGGCTTACCCCCAAAATTTTGATTGCTTTTAGTAGCATTTCATATTATAAACAAATTGTCCAAATTTGAGAAATTTTTGTTGAGATTTACCCCTTGAAATTTCAAATTTTTGTGGTAGTCTTCCATTTCAGTGCTTTTGACCTGAAACAACACTTTTGTAAACCTCGTGGTGCTTTTGTAAATACTTCAGTGCTTTTGTTCAACCTTTAAAACCCCAAAATTGTCATTTTTGAAAAAGTGGTGCATTTGTAGACAAAGTGGCACATTCGCAAACAAAGTGGCGCATTTGCGAGATAAAGTAGTATTTTTGTGTATTGGAGCGTTTGTAGATAAAGTGGTGCGTTTGCGAGATAAAGTGGCGCATTTGCAGATAAATTATCACTTTTGTGTATTGGAGAATTTACTGACAAAGTGGTGCATTTGTGGATATAGTTCACTTTTTTCTATATATCAGTGCTTTCGTATAGACTTTAAAATTTGATTTCGCTAACCCTATCTATTTCTAATTTGACGCTTTTGAACATATATTGGCGCTTTTGTCAAGAAAGTGGCGCTTTTGTTATTGTTTCGACGTTTTTGATTAGATTAGCACTTTTGTTCTAAAATAGCATTTTTGTTTTGTTTTGGCGCATTTGACCTAAAACAGCGCCTTTATTTTGTTAATCAACACTTTTGTTCTAAAAATATATATATATATATATGTTGATACTAACCAATCTAATCACACTTTCTAGTGTTTTAGTGACTTTTTACAGGTCTAACATTTTACTTGTACAACTTTATTACAGCAACAAGGGAGATTCTATCCATTTTGATATTTATCTAACCCTTTTGTGATTGTAGCATTGAAAACTACTAATAATTTTGTTTTGCAGCTCATTTAGTCCAAGACATTGGGGTATTAAAAAACTACTAACCCTTTGTTTTGCATCTCGAACACTCCAATAACATTGGGGTATAAAATAAACTATTAATCCTTTTGTTTTATAGGTCCCTTATCGAAGGCCCCATTATACAAAATTTATCATTAATTTTTATTGTGTTTGTGTTTATCATCCTTTTGTGTTGTTGCTTCTTTTTTACCCGAACGACGTCGTGTATGCTCTCTTATCGTGTATGCTCTCTTATCGTGTCTTAGGACAATCTTGAGGATAAAAAGTAGCTAGTATTCCTTCCCTTTTTATTTTTAGGGGCAAATGTGATGTGAAATTGATATCCATGTACTTGTCATAGTCTGAGGGGTCTCTTGACCATGGGATTCATCTCCACGCACGTAAACACACCCAATTTTCTAGTGGGGTATATAAATTCAAGGACAATTATCATTATTGGCTAAATGCTTGCTTGTTTTAAGAGCGGTGTGAAATGAGGGGATTCCACGTCCTAAACCCTAGGCCTTAGACAACATCCTTGCAACACGGACTTGGGCCTCACGTACCGCAAGGTATATTGGGGAATCCCCCTAGTTAACACGTACATTCTAGACTAGGTAACCATTTGGATGCATATCAAGCTATAGAGAAAGGAGACCGCACTCCCTAAGATCACTTGCTAGCCAACCCCATATTAACATATAGGTAGAGATCCAATTGTGGCACCATCGTTGGTGTGTGGTATTAAAAGTGGGCTATAACTTGATTGTAATCCCACTTGACTAGTTAAGGTCTTTGTTGCTTGTTTGTGAACACCCTTAGCCATTCCATCACTTTAAATTTTCAATTAATCAAACATCATCATAATTAACTATCCCTAATCACACGATCCCAATCCTAATCCTATCACCATCCTTAATCCACAATCCTAATCCAAAACTAATCCGCCACACATCCTACCTAACCATGGCCTTTAATCCTTGATCCCCATCTTTTCTAAACCAACATCCAAACCCCTACCTATTTTTTAAATCCATCAATAAAGCTATCTCATCATCCCCACCAATCCAAGTCAACAATTTTGCTTTAACCATGAATTCCCCACACTATACAACACATTGAAAAACAAATCTAAAATCTCATCCCTCATCAACCAATCCTCTCCGATCCAAATCAACCATCCTATGTTGATCCTAACACCCTAAACACCATCCAACAACTTAATCAACAAATATTTGATCATCGATCTTCAATAAATCAATCACCCCCTAAACTATCATCTCTCAACCAACCCCATCCACAATCCTCCCTTCCTAAGATCCCTACCTCTCACCCCATTCACTTCCTCCTTGAGGAACCCAACTCATCTCAATCCAAAAATCAAACTAATCAACATAAACCACTATCCCCACAAGCCAATTACATAAAATTTTACCATCTCACTAACTTTTACCTAGACCAAGAGGACCTCCTTTATGTCCTTACTAATCTAACCACCATCCCAAACCCACACAGCCATCCCAAACCCCAACCTCCAAATCCCCTATCAATCATCATGACCTACACCTTCCTCCCATCAAAACTCATGCAAATAATCCACTACCATCCAAAACTTCAATTCCTAAATCCAATCATCATAAAACCTATCTTCATGTCCCATTCACATATCCACAACAACCTCAACAACTTCATCCACAATCATCATCTTCCACATCTCATCTTATCTATCTATCCTCATCATCTTCATCAATCCAATCCAATCCTATGGAATTACACCTAGATAGTCCCATATCCCCTAATCAAAATCAAATTCAGCCTCTAAGCTTGTCTCGTCCCCTCCATCCCTACGCCCAATCCTATTACAACTATCTTATCCACCATGACTCCTAAGTTACCCTCATCCCCTTATAAACCTAATCTTAAACCATCCAATTTGGCTCATACGTCATCCTCATCATCTTCATCCACATCTAATCTTATATTAACCTCTTCATCACCTAAACCTAACACTATCCTATCATATAATCCTGTTTGGATCCACCATCCCCCAATCCTAAAACATCTAACGTGACTCCTAAGTCATCGAATCCTACGCCACCTCCATCTCCCCAAACATCAAACACATCCGATTTAGCTCCCATATCACACCCATCTACCTCATCTAAGTCTACCTCATCTACATCTATCAATCCCAAATAATTTAATCCTAATCCAAAACCATCTGCCTCAAAACTACATGCTCCCACCAATCTAAAATCAACCAAATCCACTTCACCACCAAGCCCAAACCATCCACTTCGGCCACCAAGCCAAAACCATCCACTTCATCCCCCAGGCCTAATCCATCCCCTTCATCTTCTAAGCCACAAAAATATAATCTAACTCCTAAATCCAAATCAATCAAAACATCTCATTATCCACCCAATCCTGCACCTTTACTTCTTACTCCCCAATACCATTTAACCTAAACCACTTCACTCCTTTAGGAGAATCCTTGACCACCATCTTCCATCATCTAAAAACCTTCAACATGATCATCCATCCCCCAATCAAATCACGTGATCAAAACCTTCCCAAACCATCTTGGTATCAAGAACATTACTATTATGACTTCCATCGCACCCATGGACATTCGACCAATCGTTGCATGTAATTTCGGTCTTATGTCCAAAACTTCATTAACCAAGGAATTCTTGTCCTTGTACCTCTCTATCCACCACCTTTCCATCCCAATCATCTATGTAACCATCATCCAAAGATCTAAATCCTACTCGACATCCAATTATCATCATCCATCCAAATTTCATCGTACATATAAACATCCCTCACCAACAAAAAATCAAAACAAATCTCACTCCCATCCTTTTTTAAATTCGGCCTCTTAGCGGATGACAACACTACAACCCCCAATCTCATGATGACCACATGGCATCATCTTCCCCATCCACTTCATATCCTATAGCCAAAAATATGTCCACTAATATTAAACATCAAGGTAAAGGCTTGAGCATCTATGAACAAGGCATTCACGAACCCATCTCCCTTCATCAAAATCTAGGATGTTTAGACTTAGGATATACACCTATTACTAAAAACATCCCTCCCGCTACTCCATCACAACCCATTTCTACCACTCCTCTTATTGATCCTACCATCCCAACCACTCAATCCAATCACAAATCATTTAATCCCCTCTAAATACCAAACACCTAAAAATGGATTGAACACATAATTCATTGCTTGTGCACGGATGTTCTTTCCTTCCCACCCATCCTCCTTCCATCCAACATCCAAATCCCTTTGCATATAATCCATTCTTATCATCACATTCATTCATATCCTCTTCTAATCCATTCATTTGAACACTTGATCAGCTTGCTCACACATGTTGTAAGATAATAGTACCTACTACAACTATGTGACTTTGGTCTATCATTACCTCCAACATTCAAGAACAATTTTCCTCCTAGATATCCACACAATTTAACACACTTAATAAACTTATGGTGAAGACCCTTGGGTGTGTCTATTGACACTCTAGCCAATGTCATCTCCACACTCATTTCCATCCCCCATCAAGCCACTAGTGATTCTTAACCCCTTGAGAGTTTTCAAGAGTGGAAGCTCTTTGTGCAAAAAATAAAATCCAAATATAAAAAATCAAAAGATCAAAAATCATATCAAAATTAAAAATATCAAATAAAATCCACCTCAAGACTCTCTCTAGGGGTGTTTCCAGCAACTCTATCGGGGCTATGGACGCCTGGCTGGTAGTAGAGAAATGTTGTGATAAGAATCATATGAATCTACATCGGGGCTATGAACGCATGGCCGATAGTGGAGCAATACATGGAATAGCCTTCTTCTCGGTCCTTCATCCATCTATTTGACTTAATCACTCCTATACATTGGCTAGTTTATCTTCACATACTACCCATTAAGTCTTCACTTCAAGTGGTAATTAACTATCACAATCACACACACTTCAATCTCGAAGATACATAGGGCTTGCATGTTGTTAGGTATTGTTTAGACCTTGGTCACACTTTTGTTTTAGTCCTACTTTTACCTTACAACATGTGTCATTAAGCTCATCTTTTGTTCATCGCTGATGGTATTCTATCCATCATGTCCACATCCTTTTTCCTTTGGATCGAACATCCGTGGGTAAATGATGATCCTTTCCTTTTCATCCAATCATGTCCCTTTCAACTGTCATCATCATGACTAGGGAAACCTTATTATCATCCATTGAGGGAATCCTCCATTTTAGATATCCCTCACTTCCCATCCTACCCTACACCTAGGGGAAAATCAAACCCATCCATCCATCCACACAAGACACCCTACTTTACACTTAGGGGCACACCACATCTATCCCTCAATCCATCTACCCTATACCTGGGCATATCTTATCATCTTCCATATCCCCCATCTTATCCTATACCACATCCCATCTAATCCTAACCTATCAACCCATCCTTGTCTTATCCAAATCTTTCACTTTCATCCTACCCAAACACACTTTGGGACATATAAGAGAAATTCACATCCCACATTACATCCCTTCACATCCCCCCATGAGCTCTCCCATCCTAAATCCTTTCATCTTACTTATCCTCAACCATTTCCCGCATTGCAAAAATCAAAACATCCAACATCCACAATCCAAAATCCAAAAATCTAAACCTCCAAAAATTCAAACATCAAATAATCTAAAAATCCAAAATCTAAAATATAAAAATCAAAACATTCAAATAATACACCAAAAGAAAATAATATACAAAAATACTATGTGTGTGTTTTTATTGTGTGTGTTTACAGGAGCTTCTCGCATTTTCTTTTTAAGCCGATGATATGAGGCCCCTTTTGTTTCTTTATCTTTTACGCGGTCCAATGATATCAAGACCATCATAATATTAATATGTCCAATGATATGAGGACAAGGGCATTTAGCAATTTAATCATCATGGTCTTTATACCTTGATGCATCTTGCTCTATGCCACATTCATAACACTCTAATGATGATAACAATGGGCACTTTATGGTAGCACACCCCTTCTATCATCATCTTTTCCTTATCATCATCATCATCATCATCATCCTATCTAATATAAATCAATATCCACATCCAAATCTTATCATCTCACATCCAACATCCTCACCCCTTGGCTAGGGCATCTTCTAACATCCCCTCATCAATCACACTAAATATTTCTCATCACTTCATCAATCATCATCCCAATCTTGTCCTCTCATCCAAATCAATAAAAACAAATCCTTATCCTCTCATCCAAACATCCCCAATCTTCTAATCCTCCAAATCCAAATATCCAATCAATCCTCAAATCCAACATCCTCAAATCTAACATCTTCAACTCCAACATCCTCAAATATAAATCCCAAATCTTCACTCCTAACCCCTTGACTGGGGCATCTTATAATCTAAAATCCCCAAAATATAATCTCCTAACTGAGGAATTCTCTAACCCAAAAATCATGAATCTTCACCCTTGTCGTACATCGTTCACTAGGGAATCCTCTACTATAAAATCCAATATCTCCTAATCCTCTAATCTCCCTCTCTCCAATCTTATAATCATCTAATATTAATCCTCTGAATCCTCAAATCTTATAATCCTCTGAATCCTCAAATCTTCTAATCCTCTAATCCGAATCATCTGAATCCTCAAATCTTCTAACCCTCTATAATCCTAATCCTATGAATCCTAAAATCTCCTCATCCTCTCATCCCCCCTCCTCTACTAACTTGGGCCTCTCCTCTTTTCGAGTGGCTACCTAGCTCATTCTTTCCTACCTAACCCCTCGATGGGCCATCATGTCACCATCATACCATATTTTCTTCTTTTTTCTTTGAACGTTCATTTCTACACAATAACCATTCAAAGAGGGGGGAAATGTAGACATCTAAAATGTCAATATGATTAATTTGTCCCATGACATCGTCATCATCCATATAATAATTAATCGCAAGATTAATTATTATTATTTAATCCATTTTATCATATTTACCCCTTTATCATTTTATCATCATTTATCATTTATCCTAAATCATTTTTATTTCATTATTATATCCCATCTTATCATTAATCCCTTTTATTTCATTATTATATCTTATTATCCTATTTTAATTCTTCATTAACATTTCCTAGAAATTAATATTCCTACATCTCACCTACCACCTACCCTACACATCCCTACACCTAGCCTTTCCATGTAACCTCACCCCTAATCATCATTTATTAACCTAATCTAACTCTAATCCTAATCACATCCTCACCTCTAAATCTAGAGGCTTCTAAATCTAGAAGCCTCTCTAACCTTCTCCTTCCATTGAATTTTTAATTCAATGGAAGCTTCTTCCCTCCATGAATTTTAAATTCAAATTTCTAGAATCCTCCATTCTAGAATTCTCTAATCCTCACATGCACTCTCCACCATTGATTCAAATCCAACATGGCTTCATCTTATCCATTGAATCCTCCACCCATTAACTATAAATTGAGATCTCCTCCATGAGAGCTAGCTTGGAATAGCTTGGAAGAATCTCTCAAATCCATAACAAAGTTCTCATTAATTTTATCATCCATTTTATCTTCAATCACTCAATCAATCCATTCATCTACAATCAATCAAATTCATCCTCAATCAAGCAATTACCAAGCACAATCAAGGGGAGGTGTTGCCCAAGTGACTCCACATCAAATTTGAAGCAACCAATCAAGAAATCCAAGAGAAAATCCACCACATAAAAGGAGGAGTTGTGCAATCTTGTAGGTAAGTGCAGGTATAATCTCTCTCCCCATTTCAATCCATATCTCTATCAGATGTTTTGTTTGAGAAGATTAGATTAGGGAAGCAATTTAGTTGTTTTCTCACATTTTCACTCACTAATATTTTCTTGCATTATACTATCTTATATGCACTTACTTATTTGTGTGTGACCTAAGTTCCTTCTATTTGATTATATTGTGACACCATGGGTGTCCCATGTTTTTGGATCTATGCCCCTATGTGACTATTTATTATATCATTGCTTATATTAGCTTGATTGACTATTTATCTACTATTGTGTTTACTTTCTTCTATATAAATATGTATTATTTCTATTATTGTTTGTTGTATGTTGCATATTTCTTTGTGTGCCATGGTATCCACCATGTGAAATACCTCTTACAATAATATGACGCTAACAATGACCATCTATACATCCTTCTATGTGATCCAACATAGATTATCATACTTATCTGACATAGGTACACATATTTTATTTTAATTCATGTTTTTAAATGCTTTATCACACGTGTCTCAAGAGATGGGGAATTCATTGGAGTTTATCCTACACCTAAAACTACTACAGACATAATACAAGAAAACATATTTTTATAGGGTATAAACCCTCATAAACATATATGGATTATAAAAGTGGCAAAATTTTCATTGGTTCAAAACCATACACTTCTGCTCTAGACCTTACTACGGTCCAAATCCTAATGGAGGTTCTCGAGTTGGGGTAAATTTTTAGAAAATTTTAGCAATTTCATATTCTTATAGGAAGCTACCAAAATTTGGCATAATTTCATATATATATGACACAACTCACAGAAAAATATAGGAAGCATGACTATTTCATTCCTTTTCGATTTCCCAACTCAAACACAGTGACAACTATAGGGTGTGGGGGCATGGGCCTTCTTCTCTTTTGTATTACTTAGAAGTTATAAAATTATACTCAGCAGTTATAAAACATAGTTACAAAATTGGGCCTAGATCTGCTCTACAGGTGGTGTGGTCCATGGGGTCTTGGAAGGTATCAAAGAGGCTAAGTTCTTCACATTTTTATCATTCCTTTCCTCTTTCGCATTTGTGTGGAAGATATTAGGGTTACTAAATATTTTGATACACTACTCTTCCCTCTTAATGGTTTACATTTGTACCCCTCTCTCTCCACTTTGGTGTCGGGTTGCATGCACTCAACACTCTGGGTTCTCTGCCCGCACAATTGGGGACTAATCACCCCAATCCTTCAAAAGCTCGAGAAAAAAATAGAATCTCCAAAGTACAACAAGAATGTGAGCTCCTCCCTCCACAAAATGAATAAGTGTATTCATTTCATCTTTACATCTTTTTTACTTTATTTTTTACTGACAATTTTTACGAAGTTACAAACATTACTTGCATTTGAGTTATAGTTCAGTTTCTACTATGGAAATTGACTACACTCTATGTTACAGTTTCACCATGGAGCATGCCGACACCAACACATTAGAAGACAACTATCAAGTGAAGACAAAGTGTGTCTCGCACACTCAAGTACATTTTTATTTGAAGTAAGCAATTTTCAATTACACACTTAAAGGAGGGAAATGTAGAAACTCAATTTTGGTAACTTATCCTTTGGCAATGACAAGTTTGGATATGTTCCCTTGATAAGACAAATGCTCACATTTTAATTCCAATCAACACATTTTTTTTTCTCTCTCTTGACTTGCTCATATCTAAACTTTGAATTTTCATTCATCAAAGAAATAGTAATTAACTAAAGCGGACATTTATCTCTACGAATCACTCCAGAACTTCTGATTTTACATTATTGTTTTCCTATCCAAAATTGTATCGCTTATTAGGTCCATAGTGAATCTGTGGTCTTGGCTGACCTATACTGATCTTAGACCCTCTTATCTAACAATTTTTCTCCAATTTGAAAATATTATGTGTTGTTCATCTTCCTATGTTTGGCCTTAGCATGTCATTTCACCTATAAAAGCATATATAAACAACTCAAAGTATCACTTCATAACTCACTTGACACTCTCATAAGCTCCTATTGCAAATATCAACACTAAAGCACTCAAGGCTCTCCTAAATTCCCCTACGAAGTTACACATCATTTAAAGAAACCACTTCATCAATTCTACAAAGACTCAACCAAGTAAAAGAATCTATTTCCTCCATTTCCAAGAACTCAAACGTCATAGAGCCATGTCTTAGAAAGAGCAAGTCATTCCAAACATTATCAAAGGTCTTCAAGGGACAAAAGGGTTTAGTCTAGCAGCTAAAACACACCACATCACACTACTACCGGGATGGGTATCTAGGATTTCCACTTGTTGCAAGTCATTATAGGTTGTTTTGGGGTTGTGTGAGTTAGAGCAACATATAACAACACTAGTTTCTAGAAAAGTGAAGGGTGGGAGAAGTTATAAAACATCATTAACAACAGGTCCAAAACTATATAGTAAATGTTATAACCATCCCACGTTCAAGGCATATTTGTATGGTCCTAGATAGGGTCAATTTCCATTTGGAGTATAAAAATGAAGCATCTTTAGGTTCATATATGCTTGTTTACCTAGTTTGTACATCCATGTCTCTTTTGTTCCGCTCTCGTATAACTAAGTCTTCACCTCCCCTTGTGTTTCGAGCTATCATTGCATCGATTATCATTACTGCAAGTATTAATATCTTATTATAATCATGTATTGTTAATTGTAAATTAATTAATTCATAATAAAACTTGTAACAAACCCTTATGTCCTATATTGCTTGTATCACATTTATATTGTTAGGGTGTAAAGAGAATGTATGCCTAAGGTAAAGTATTAAAGGAATATTTACATGATATTCCTTAGGGCAAGGGCATATGGATTGACAATGCACACATTGAGACAAATGTCACGAACATAATAGGGCTTATGGATGACATGGAATTAAAGATAAAGGAGAAACACGTAGAATTGCAAGGGGGAAGATTTTATATATTGGTAGCATCCGGCGAGATCACCACCAACTAGAGAACCTCCAGGGCATCCAGGAGGCATCTTAAAAATTCACATTACATCTAATCGGTAGAGAGGATCTAAGAATCCTATAAATATCCTATTTGGTCTCCCATTTCAAACATCTAGCTAGCGGTACAATATTTTTGGATCTAGTATTTTATAGAGACTTGGTTAGTGAAAAAGAACTTGGTTTTATGTTTTATCTTATAATTATATTGTATATTTCTAGTGCAAGAGGTGTGTTGTAATCTGATGTATTATACCGTGTACAAGAGTGTGTTTTAAATGATAATCTTTTATGATATATGAATGAAGGCTTTCTTTTCGATATTTGTGAGTGTGTATGATCTAGTGTAATCGACTATTCTTGATATATGTTGGAAATATGTTATGCGTAATGTAATATTAATTTAAATTATAGATTTCATTCAAATTTATTGCACATGTTTTTGATATCTTTGTGCAATCACATAATGGGGTGTTTGTTTCTCTTAGTGAGCTTCAGGTGAGACTTCCACACTCTCATGGTTGGTTATCCCAGAGTGCTAATTAGGTATGTGTGAGTTCTTTCTAATTTTTGTGATGTCGCGTGGGAGATTCAATTTCATGGTTCTTGAATCCTACACTTTGCTTAGCTAATTAGAGGGTTAGGGTTAAGTAGGAATATAGTGGGCGACAAAAACCATCAATATTTTTATTACTCGATGTATTATGTTGGAATTAAAATCTCATATCATCAACACTTGATGATTGGTGGTTTGAGGAAGTTGATTTCGGTATAGGTGTTTCTAGCAAAACATTTGAGGAATGAGTTACCATGAGAGGGCATTTTGACCCCTTCTTGTTGTCCAATATCGGATGGTGATGAATTTGAATGAATATCTTAGGATAAGCTTGAGAACCTTATAATTATAGATAGATATATGTGAATGGAAAATAATATTAAATAAAATATGTAATGCTTTTTGGCTTTCGACTAATGGATGGCTGTATAATTTTTCCGACACCAATCTATGTATAGCTATTTTTGAGTGAAGATGGTGAAGACTCCTTTTTATGTTGGGCCTAATAGTATAGGTTAAGCTAGTTTTTCGCTATATTCCAATAAAGTCTTTGCATGTTATACATCCTAATTTTTCATGGTAATTCACATTTGTTATCAATTGTATTTGGATCACATAGGGACCCATCAACACACACAACCACTTGCACAACTTAAGCACCTAATGAAGACCATGGAATAAGGAATAGACACACATTTTTGTATAGACACACATTTTTGTATAGTCACACATTGTATATGCCAATTTGTGTTGTTTATTGGTATTGGATTCACATTAGGGTTGGAAGGCTCTCTATTAGAGACAAAATTGTAGGAAATGTTTCCAAGATATGTATGTGGATTTATTACAATAACCCAATTCCACTAATAGATATTTTGGAGATGTTGAAGTCTTTTGGTTGCTCAAGTAGTCTTATCAAGCACTTGCGTAAAATCACACTATTCAAGTAAATGTTTAGATTAATGAAGCTAGTTGTTTTATGGCACCTTATGATGCTTTTGAATTTTAAATTTTTACCTTATGTGGATTGTTTCCTAACATAAACTTCGTATTTCATTGTTTTGAGGGTTGGGGCCCTTCCTAGTTCTCACTACCAAATAATGTCATTATAATTATAAATTTCTTAATATAAACAAAATTTACTTATTTATTATTTTTAAGTAATCGTATATTAGAAAAAATAAATTTTGACACACTTTCTTGAGACATTATACTATAATTAAAAGGTCATTCATTTTTTTTAAACATTTAGTATAACTTATTCTCTTTGACAAAGACTTTAGATAGGGATAGAAAATTATTTTAAGCACAACTTACATTTTTTCCTTCATTTTCAACACTATTAAATTAGTCGAATCATACCTTATAAATAACATTAAATCTTTGTTTTTTATTTATTCATGTTATAAAAAAATAGGAGACAAAGTAAAACCTTGCAAAGAGAAGGGGAATAGAAAAGTAAATAATCCATCAAATAATGAATAATTGTACATAAAACAACTAATATTAATTGGTGCTTCTAGCGAAAAGGGAATCTCCTAAATAATTGTTTAATTTTATGATTTTTTAAAATAAACTAATTTTAAGAATATTGTTATATATTTTTTGTTTTAGATTTTTTTAATGTCTTAATGTATTTTTCCAAACTAAGAATACAATAGTATGATGTTTGCAACAAAACCTACAACCCTCTCCAAATTGAAGGGAATTCCCTTTGTGGTTGAGAGGTTGAAGAAATACATAGACGGTTGTCAGATGTAATTTGATATGGAAAATCATGAGGGAGACAATGAGGGAGATAGATGTAGAGGATGTCCACAATAATTATGACATGCCTCTTCCTACCTTTGATAATCCCCTATCCACCCCTAAACATGTCATTGTGTCCCTTAAATACCTACTCTCAAATGGTACAATTAACACAACCATTCGGTTCATCAAGATGGAAGGTTTGGAAATATACAAATAGTGAACTTATTTTTTCCCTTTGACACTTGACTAAGCATATTTCCAATACCAAAGCCTTAACCCCACTTGACGGACCTTACATTCCAAATGAGGGAAAACAATGTGTCTTTAGGTAACTTGTAATTTGAATATGGGAAGAATTTAATCTAGAAGAAGGCATGGAAGTACTTGGGGATACATTAAGAAGGACAAATGATGTCGCAGATGAAAAATTTAAAAAACCACAAATCTCAATGGAAGAATGTGGGTACTTCTTGTGCCATTGACTAGTGGGAAAATATGATTAAAATGGGAGAGTAGTAAAAAAACGACCACAAAAATGTTGGTATCTAAAGGCATCAAAAAGAGGGTTCAAAAGAACCATATCATTCATCGCACATGCCAAAAAAACATTGAAAAGTGTTGGCTAAAATTGTAAGTTCGTGTATACGTTATCTTTCTCTTAGGGTAAGTGCATGAAAAAGGGGGACCAAAGGGGGGTCAAAATGTGGCCACTTTTTTTTTTTTTTTTTTGAAATTAGCAAAATCTAAACTTCAACGAGTGATTTGACATGCCTATGCTTAAAATTTGATGATTTGATATGAGTACGACGTATAGTGCTCATAATCTAGTTTGTAAACTAGTATTTTTTTAACGGTGGAGATTAAGAGGGCCGAATGTGGTGCACACACAAAGTGGTCTTGTTTTTGTGCCAAAAATATAACAAGTGTTGTGTATGTGCCCACCCATTTTTTAAGTTTTGTAAAATATTTTACAAATCCCTTTCATAGAAATTGAGCTAAGATCGTGTATTACTTCCCGCTATTTTTCCCTTTTGTTCAATGAATATATTATTTTGTACTAATTTACAAAGTGGACGCATCCCCAAAAATGAAATAATCATGTGTACAGTGTACCCCCACGATTTTGAAAACAATAATTGATAATCAATTTTTTTAATGTGTGTAGAATGGAGTGCAGATTGTGTTGATGTAACTTGTTTGAAGTTTGGATGAGTAAATCAAAATTATGCGGAAAAATAATACGTATTTTTGGAGAAAAAAATGAAGACACTACTAAAAGTAATTAAGGATCATAACCTTAAACTATTTGTATTTTAGAAAGAAATACATCAACACAAAGCTAAGATGGAACTTGACTTTGTAGTCATGGTATTTTGGAATATTATGTTGAAACATGCGAGCCAACAGGAGCAAACTCAAGAGTTGTATGTTTTTTTGCAAAACATGGATTCAAACACAGAATAGACAGTCTAACCCTTATGCTTAGATATCCAAGCCAAAGGGTGGGTGGTTTCCAAGCTAAAGAAAACAAAATGTGCTCCCATTATAACACATCTCACGTTATTTTCTCAATAAAAAAATATTTTTACATAGTAAAAACGTGTTCACATTATGGCTTGGAATTACCAAGCCATAATGCGCTCACGTTATAACGTGCTCGCATTATGGCTCAATTGCATTATAACACGGTCGAGCCATAAAATGAGTGAGTTACATTTAAAATGTCTCTCAAATGTGTCTTTGACCACTTTTTGGTCCTCCATTTCCATGCACATGCCCCATAAATAACTTAAATTGAATTTTATAGTGTTTATTATTCATATTTCATTTTTATTTGACTTACGCAACTAGCATATTTTTATTTTTTTCCGGACAAAGGGCTTTTTAACGTAGATCCATTGAAAAATATGTTTAATACGAGAGAAGGAACAAAATTTGACAATATATTGCCGTGACATATGTAAGTCAATTATTACTAACACACACACCTTTTTAAAAATATCTAAACTATACCGACATATATCACTCTCAAAGCACCTTCTAACCTACGTGACAAATTCATTATAAGTGCCTCAATATTGGCATCTTTTGATATATTTTAGATATATTTATTTAAGATATTTATGCTATGTTATACATTTCATTCTATTTGATAATGGAAAGTTGTATCAATATGATAATTTTGAGTATTTTAGATGTTTTGGTTTATCGACTCTTTGAATTTGTTATCAAATATTAAGATTTCTTTTTAGTAGATTTGTGGTATTAATAAAAGAACATATTGTCTATTAAGGTTAAAACCTAATTTCTTAAATATTACTTTGTAATATATAATACCCAAATTAAAGTGATCTTTATAAAGTTAATTTTACAATTAAAAAGTTATATTATTTAGAAAACAAAACACAGATTATTGTTCATTGTTAATAACATATCACAATTTGTTATCGAGTAACTTAATTTAATAAAGAAATCGAGGTTGTGTTATTTACGGAACCCACATTTTATTGTTTATTCATATTTTAAATAAATGCAACTCAATAATAATATATAAACCTCACATTTAAAATAATCTTTCAAAACATAAGTTTACAATTAAGAAAACAAATTTAAAAATGAGGTTACATTCTTTAGAAAACTTAATAGTTTTAATAATACAATATCAAAGCAACTTAGTTATAAAAAAATATTACATCATTTATTCAACAACACGGTTTACTTTTTATTTATGGTTTTAATAATATAACATATGGTTTATTTAAAAAGTAATTTAATTTTGTGAATATATATTTTTATGTTGTTTGCAACAGGATTTTTTTGAACTACTGAGGCCATCACAACCCCTTGTTGCCTTTGTAGTTGCACCTTATTTGTACACAACTACATACACTCCTTTTTCCACATGCATCTTGTATACATCTCAACTTGGAGTTCCTTTGCGGTGTTGCTGCACAAGTCTCGTGACATCTTTGCCCACCATTAGAGTATTCCGCAACACTTCCCTTCTACAGTAAGCCTCTGGAGCCTCATAGGCTTATTGTGGCAACTTTTTTCTCTGCACAAAGCCCGCTTGCTCAACACCCACACATCACCCTTGCGGAAACTCACGAGTAGGAACCACATTATGCGCAGCGGTCTTCATGCAAACAACCATGGGTCAGACCCCCCTTGTGGAAGACTCCTGCATAGGAACCACATTACACGCAGCGGTCTTCATGCAAACAACCATGGGTTAGCCGCTTCTTGTTGCTTGGCTCACTAAGAGGAACTTTTCAATTATGTGGCACATCAAATAACTTCTTAGAATAACTGCATGATGAGAAATTCAACAGTCACACATGTCACACATGGAAGAAGTTCAACCATCACCTCATTGAAAGATGAAACAACTTGTAACTATTCTTCGACTGTCTCCAATCGTAACTATCTTCTTGTATTTGTTGTATAAATATGTAACATGTTCAACCAAGGATCGCTGACATATGAAGTTAAACCATATAATAGTGTGATTATTAGCAGTTCTTGGGTATCTACTATTTCTCATACACATGTATTTGAACATTTAATCTAGAAAAGCAGAGGAAGCATTTCCCCTACTGATCGCCAGGACTTGTGCACATCTGTATTTTATAAAGAATAGAAGTTGCATTTCCTCCAAGAAAGACTTCCACTTACTCAATTTGTGTTTTGGTTTAGTTCTGCCAGTTAACTAGCATGCTCTCTCTAAAACCTTTGGAACATATCTCTTAGTGTATGGTTGTCCCCACATACGGTCTTAGGGCATGTGGTCCGAATCAATAGTGCTCGACTCAACCATAGAGTTGATTTGTAGTTGGTTGTTTTAAATTCATTTTTTATATAGCTCTAGCAGTATTACTTTTTCTATTTTTCAGGTAGCCAACTTCCAAATCCCATCCTCTGATGACTACATCCAAATGGCAATATAATGGACAAATGTTGGGCAACGATCTTAAGACTCATCAATGTTGCAAAAGGTTTATAACTATTAATTGCAACCAAAGGTGCGACGATCACACTGATAGGCATTCAGGATGTGAAGTGCGGTGAGTTGGAAACACATTAGAGAAATAAGATATTGACAGCTAGTTATTACCAACCTCTATTATGAGGTCGTGCGGACCAGGCATTTGACTTTCACCTCTGCATATCAAGTGGAAATGGTAGAATAGCGAGGTTTAGGCTTAGAATTTGACTACTATCTATCCTCACAAACAAATTCATATTGACTACAATTTTTCACTATTGCCTTCAAATTGTATAGAGGAGTTGAAATAACGCATTTTCCACACATATATAGCGATATAATTTGTGCATAAATCTATTTGGTTATATTTCAAATCTGCAAGTTCAACAAGACAGTGAGAGTAGTTTACAGCTAAAATATAAAAAACGTGTAAATGGCCATCAAAGTTCCGGAAGCATAACACTACCTAAGCATTTCCAAAGCTCTTCAAAATCATCGCAAGAGACAAACGCCACTTGCAGTAGGTCTTGCTCTGTTTCATGGCTATCGATGCTTATTCCATGTTCGCTTCCTATAAATGCACACAAAAATAACACAATATGGATCACTTCCATCACCATGGTGCCCATAAAAACACATCCCCCTCAAACTCTGCACAATTTTATCTTACAAAGAAACTTCATGGTTTAATCAATGATGAACGGTTAATAAGGCATGTACCAAATTGCAGCATATGGCCCGCACCTCTCACTCTACTCTGCACTTGTTTATGCATGTATGTTGAATAGCAGAAATAGGAAGGGCAAAAAGGTACGTGGCAATAATGTCTTCTCTGAGTTCCCTCCGCAGGTCATTTAACACAATCAAAGACTCTATTTCATGCAAGAGTGTATCAACTTTGTCGCCGCTTCTTCACTTAATCCTTCACAGCATCCTTTAGATCTCCAATTTGCGAAGCTAAATTGCATTGTAAATAATGAAAAGAATATGAATGTGATATGGAAACCCAGATTGTGTGGTCATACCTTTGTTTTATTGTATTGAAGAAGTGTTGAAGAAAAATGTTTTCCCAATGCCGCCCATTCCCACAACGGCAATCATTTTAACTATTGAGTTGTTTAACAAGGCAATGATACCCTCAACTTTGGCATCTATATCCACATGGTGTAAATCAGTGGACAAATGACTATTTCGCTTCCACTCTAGTCTGTGTAGGGCGCTAGTCGATGGTTATTCGCAAGGGGACAACACATCACAGAAAAGAAAACCTTCAGCCACTCCCTTTTCTGTGATGGACTTGATTTTTTCTTTCACTTATCTATTTCTTTTTTCCATTCTATATCAAAAAAGTAAACAATCATAATCACAAACTAAACAAGATGGAATTAGATTACCATAAAGATACTTAACAACACATTCTTCCACGCTGTCCTCAAAATCTCAAGCAACGTCCCTAACTTGGTACAACCATTTTTGACAGGCTCACCTTGCACAGACTGCGCATCTGCATATGTGAAATGGGCACTTGTAGTTGTGAGTTCATTCTTCAAGCTATCAAAGTCATTGGTGAAGTTGAACACCAGCATTGCCTCCTTAGCTACCTTCGCACTAATCTAGCTAAAGAGGTACAGCAATCCATACAACATCCAAATGCATCTTGTAGAAAGACAACTTTACTCCACTACATTATGACGTAGCTGAAATCAACTCTAACATGCCAGCTAACACTCGAAACTATACAACCCAAAACCTAACATATATCTATTGACTATCATTGGATGTTCATCGAGCCAGAGCAGAATGGCAGTTGTCAGATGGACCACCAAATGCTACAGTAGCAGCACGCCCATGTTTACAATGAAACGTCTATCAGCATAAATATTGATTTGTCAACCAATTGAATACTTCATTTCAAATTCTGTGAATGTTTTTTTGAAACAAAGGTATTTTGGCATTGTATTTTTCTTAGCTAGTACCATAATTAATTGTGTTTTACTATTATGCAAGGAAAATCATACACCTCTTGCAATAATATAAATGGGGTGGGAAAAGGAGGGTAACCTTGGCGGACTCTTACTGGTACAATGGATTTTTCCTCACCACCTTTGAATGGTTTTATGCACAGAAGCAAAAACTGATAATTACTTCCGAGTACTCCCTACACACCCTTAAAATTTTGCCTCTCCCAAAACCATGGTCAACTCATAAAAGCCCACGGGCCACAAGTAATTGAAAAACCCGTCAAAAATCCATAGAGTGATTGAATCATTCATTTAACCAACCCCCCCCCTCCTTTTGACAAATATTTCAAGATCTTTTGGCACAACAGTTCTTACTTCCGCGTTTAACTAACTCTATGATCAGTGAGAATTCTGCCCCATCCCATAAATAATATCCTAGATAGAAATAGCACTAAAATTGTCTCAGAACTTTTGTCGTGAATGATTTCACTCCGCACGCTATTAAAACAGTTATTCCAATGCAGCCTCCAAGAAAGAGTCAAAAACAAATTTTCATAGCTTACAATCAAAGATGCTAGGCGCCACACAAGACACTGTAGAAATTGAAACTTAGCCATATCTACAGTAAATTTCTTCCAAGAAACTTTCAACAAATCCCACGCGGCTGGCCATTAAACCTCAAAGAAAATCAGCAACCATGCCTCATATGCCAATTAAGAAGGGTCACAACACATGGGAAGGGCTTGATAAACTCATGGGTCAAATAATACTCATTGATTTGAAAACTTCCACGAGTTGAGTAAAACCAACCACGGTATTTATCCTGAAAAGTTTCAAATCATGATGTATAATGTACATAATAAAAGGCATGATATAGTGTTATGTACAAGAGCATTCTCTTTGCTCTCAAATTAACAAATTTTATTCTGAACCACAATAATATGTACAGTAAGGGCTCATAAAGTAAAAATTACAGAACATTACAGTACGCTAACATTATAAAGAAAACTTTCACACTTTGTCCGCTAAGGAGGATTTGAAGGGGCTCCTTGATCTTACAAGCCCCCTTAATAAATTCTTTTTCTAGATTTGATAGTTGAAATGTTGTCTATATCTTACAAACCCCTTAATATCATCTTTTAAATTTTTTAAAAGATCATACACTGCCTTGTACAGAGGTGCCGCTGCCTTCGGACGTTCAACAGAGCCAAGAAGAATGTCTGATGGAGTTAAATATGGATCCCCATAGAAACGCAAATTTGTTTCTGACCGAGCAGATACGATATTTCCCTCAAGTGATACTCCAAGAAATGCACCTGCAATCGAGCAGAATTGAAATTATCAGACCTTCAAAAACATAAAGTAAATGCTAAAAGATCACCCCAATTTAGTTTTAGCATGCAAACGACTCAAAATAACCTCAGGTTTATGTTAGACCCTGACAAACTACTGCACATAGGAGAATTGTTCATTATATGAGAATACAACGAGTTAAGTGATAGAGCTCACTCATTAGGAAGCATCCTGCTTCACAATTTGATATTGTGGTTCATTATTCTTTGACGTGCAACCTACATAACTAAATCTGTAGCATCCTATTCCAAGTTTTGAACACCTCTCAACTAAATCTGTGGCATCCTATTATTCTGCATTTCCAAGTTTAGAATACCTCTCTGCCGGTAGCTTACATAGATCTATATCTGTCCTTAAATTCTTCAGACAGAAGAATTATTCATTATACAAAAATACAAGTTACATGATAGAGCTCATTCATTAGGAAGCATCCTTCAGAATTTGATATGGTGGTTCACTGATTTTTGACCTCCAATCTAAAAAAACTAAATCTGTAGCATCCTATTATTCGACATTTCCGAGTTTTTAACACCTCGTTGTCAGTAGCTTAAACACCTATACATAGATCCACACCTGTCCTCAAATCAAGGGATCTTCCCCAACCAGCTTATTTGCTGAACCAATCTGCACTCCCTGCTTCAAGTTTCCATAAGAGACGATCGTTTCTCAGATCCTTCTAAAATTTCAAATCTTGCAATCTTTCTATAGTTAATACTAGATTTATTTAGGTTGCGCCTTTTCATAAATTATATTATACCAATTTCAAAACACATTTTTCTGAAAATAAAAGCTCATATGAAATGATTCAGAGACATGACTCAACGGGTACTGAAACAAAAATCACATAATATCTAAAGCAAGTTATAGGATGGTCAGTGTTTAAGCTGGTAGCTCTAGCTTTACCATATCCTCCACATTCAAATGGATTTTAACTTCCCCTTCATAAACAAGTTTCAAACTACATCCTCACTTCTACCTTCCATTGAAATTGAACTTTACTGTTTACATTAATTTATAACATGCATAATGCTCCGTCAATGCTTCAATCTTAACATGCATCCTCAATTCTCCTCCACTTTATACACGTCAACACATACTTTTTGCCTGTTCTTTACTTGATTAAAAGTCAAAACGCCCTCACATAATGAAATAATTCAACCAACAATTTTTAAAATCCACATCTGCATCACTCCTTAAATTTACCCTTTTTGTAGCACTTTCTGATATCGTAAATCTTGGAGCTCCAATCAGGATCTAATTTCAAGAGTTCCTTGCTATAATAATGACATGAACCTTCATAACCAATTTATTTCAACTCCTTAAGACTTTCTACATCTATTTAGGATTCATATATACCAACACCTTTCAGTTATATTTATCCAGGGAAGCATCGGTTAGCTAGTCTAATATATTGGAAGTAACATAACGTAATGCATACATTTATGCAGTTAGCTTTCATGTTAGATGCACAGAATTTACATTCAGTAGAAAGATGCAACACAAAATTAGTTCATTTCAGGCACATATGTTTGACTGAACTTGAGTAACTAATATCTTTCAAAATGTGTAGCAAAAAGTGATAGGAGAGATCTAAAATATAACCTTTGCTACAGCTATATGTGTAACAGGCAGCCATTCCTGCATCTCCAGCTCGAATATCTGCTTCTGCGGCTCTTCCCAATACTCCAGCTGCTGCACTTAATCCTGCACCCAGAGAGAAATGCATACGACTACTAAAAGCTTTGACTGCTCTGAAATTGCGAAGCACAATAACAAAATCAGTAAGCTCTCCTCCCATCTGTATTCAAGAAACACATAAGGGAGCCAATCATTAATTCAACTTTTGTTTCCACGGAAAACAAAATTATCCATCTTTTGAATCAGCATAACCTTTATAGCTAAAAACCAACTTTGCAGATTCTCCCCATAACCAGTAAATCGCACCTGTGCTCCCCATCCCAGACCATATGATACAATAGCTGATGGTGCAGACCAAGAACCATCATCTCTTCGAGCAATAACCAACCCAGTCCCTAATTTGTAGGTCACAATCATGCCTGCCTTTGCGACTGATAAAACAGCCAATCCTTTGGCTCCCCTTAAAACAGCTTCTGGAATGGATTTTTCTGGTTTCAATCTCCCAATCTGTAGTAGATTGCGGATGGGTTAAAACTAATCTTTGGCAAAATACTAAAAATGTGCTTTACAGCCAGCTCAAATACATCACAGCATTGAAAGCAAAGACATGCAAGACCACTTACAACTAAATTGTCAAGCATAAAATGTACATGACCAATATCCATACTGAAAAAACAATTATAAAGAATCCATCTACCTCACAATAACTTCGCAAAACATTGGTTGACTTGTATATTTCTTGTTCCATTGACATGCCGAAAGGAGTATTCAGCCATCCTCTTATACAAGTCCAATCAGTCACATCATGTGTTGCGATCTGAGATGCATTGCTTATACGATATATCAAATATCTCTGAAATGGTTCCAACCTATCATAACAGGTATCACAGACTCTTTGTGGATCTCTTTCCCGAAATTTCACAGGTAACAGGCACCTTCCAGTAGAACATGCCCCACAAAATATCCCTCCACAGAAACGACAGTGGTGCCTGCTACGAGCAAAGGGCTTGAAAGGTGCCCAACACTGCATGCAGCTAGGCGAGCTACTATCTGGAACCCATTGTGGAGGCTCTGCTTCCAAAGTTGTTTGTACTGAGCGGCTACTGTTTCCATCTCCACTCATAAGGGGAGGTGCACTTGGTGGGTGAACTGAAGACCATAGCATTGATGCATCGTCTTGGAGAAACTCTTCAGACGAGATATCAACAATGTCCTCTTGCTCTTCTAAATTGGCAGGAGAATTATTCATCCCGGTGGCCATTACATATAAACCACTTAAAACATTCCTCAAATTTACTTCTGGCTGGGGACTGTTTGCACTAACATATTCAGCATCTTCACCCATGTCAAAATATTTCCTCTCAAATGTTGCAGTAACACTTTCACGGCTTCTCTTTCACAAGAAAACTGAAATGGAATCCACAGCCCTCTTTCTTCATGTAATTCAGGGTCAATTAGGCCATCTCTCCTATTTTCCATCTACAAAAGCATCGTAGTGCTGCACCTAGGAACCATCTACTGAATACTGGGTCAAATAAAGTGTTTTATCTGCAAATTGAGTTCACAAATATATCAGAAAACAAATATAACAGCAATTGTTTCCAAGATGAGCTTTTGCAGTTACGGAAAAAATCATCCAAGTTCTTTGGTTCTATAAACATATCATGGTAATACATATTGCAATCAAATATCTCAAAAAAATGTACCAAGTAAGCTAGGCATTAATATTTGCACAAGTGTTCCACTGCAAGACAGTGGAATAATCTAGCAAAATCTCACGTTTCTTTTAAAATCCCCAAAAGCAAATGAGATGTCTTTTGCATGATATCTTGATTTGTATAATATAACTTTGCCACATCATCCAAGACTCATTTGGCAATTCTTCATTTGGTCCAAACAGGTGGTAAGCTGTTTCTAACATTTAAAAAGATAGAAGGTTGCATGGGTGTGAGAGTGCAGGGGTATGCATCACAGACGCAGCACCAGGTGGAGATACCCAAACTCAGGCATGAAGGTACAGGGGCATGGTTGTGTAAGAAATATAATAAAGTAAATATCTGAATTAAAAAAAAAGAAAATTCACCAAGGATAATTAATATTTAAAGCACACAAAATACTACTATAAACATCAAATGACACGTCTATAACGATTTAAGAATTGCAGATTCAATAATATTCTCAAACTCCAAACTTAAATATGTGTATCAAAAATTAAACTACATGCAAAGCTATAGCATGACTTTGGTCGGGTTAAAAACCCTGATATAAGGCCAATTTTTTATTTTAATTTTTATAAGATATGAATTTGTTTTTTATTTTTGCATATCATGTGTGTCTGCACTTCATCCCTAGTTCAGGGTTAATCCCAGTCACACCCGGTATGTGGGCAGGTGTCTCGGGAGCCGTGCATGTATCGGATTCTTGTGTATACCGGGTGTGACCAAAATTTGGCAAGCAATGCTGAGAAAAAGTTAAACTTACATGTAAATTTAGTAGGATCTGGGAAAAAGGTAGCGTGCAGGTCAGAATTATGAAAGCTTGAAATTGTACATCAATGATCAAAACACACTGAAAAGGGACTCAAGCACACTTCTAAAATCCATAACAAAAAGATGTAAATAGGTATTAGGTGAAGCTGACGTAAATGTGTTACTCAGAATCATACAGTTGCATTATATGTTTGAGGTACATGTGTAGTTGCATGTTTTGGTGAGATGGACATGGTTATATTGTTATGGTCAGGTTCAGAGAGGCTCGCTGCTAAAGGCATTGAAGAAAAAACATTGGTGTTCAATCAACTTACATAAGCTTGAAACCTTTGTGGGCTTAGTAATGAAGGCATGTATCTTGTATACAGAAGGGCACATATTCAATTCTTTAGGGGATGGGGTATGTACAATGTTAAAGAAGAATAATAATCTATGTTACCAGGGTTTGTCTCCCACCCTCTCGTACCCTTTGGATACATACCCGGTATGGATACGTCTCGGGTACAATACTAATACGTCCGAGGTACATCCAAGTACATACCGGGTATGTCTCGGGTGCGCTTTGACGCACCCGAGATGTACCAGCAGGGTTGGGCAGTGGGGGGGCTCTAAAAAAGTTTTATTTTATTTTGACTCATGCAAACTTCAGTTTTATTGAGGAATAGACTAGGAGGGCATGGCAACCAGAAGGAAACCTAGAGATTGTTTAAAATCCCTTTAGTTTATTGAAGAGAAAATATTCTAAGGATATCAAGAATGTTTGAGGTAATTATTTGGGATCATTGCAATTGTCCAAGGAGAGAAGCTATTCATAGAAATTTGGACATATATCTAAGCCTCCGTACAAGTTATTTATGAGATCAAATCTCAGGTGATCTTGAATACTAATAGAAAAAATTGGAACCGCAAATTACATAGCTTAAAGTTTCAAAGAGCATCCTTTCCCAGAAACTACCAAGGCACAACATCGACTCCTTACCGCATCCTAAAAGAGGATTAAAAGGTGATTTTGGATAATATGAATGCAAGAACCAACCATTGGACTGACCTCTTTAGTTATCATAGGCAGGTTAGAGTCAATCTCATTTAATAGGTCCTTTAGGAGCTCCCTATATATATCTTCTATGGCCACCATCGCAACACAAAAATTAATCTCAAAGGAAATGGATGAAACACAAAGGAATACAATATTCTTATATCATAGACAATGTCAAATCTTAAGTATATTGAATGTTTTTAACATTGACCGTACTATATTTTTCAAGTTTTGTATTTGTTATGGACTAAAAATGAGTAAAATGAGTATATGTATAAAATTTATATATATGTATGGACATATATATACATATATATATATATATATATTAATTTTTTAATATATATGTATGGACATATCCAAGATGTATTGTACCCAAGGGTTTTTAAAATCGGCATACCCGCATATCAAACTCGTTGACCCGTATCCTAACAACATCATAATAATATTTATGGAGACGATCCCCTTGTGGGCTTCCACGAGAGAGGTCTCATACACCAAATTGGTGTTTCGCTAGGCAGACACCTATAAAACCGCATTTACCTTTACCTTACCATACACTCAAACAAACCCAATTGAAGGAATTTAATAATGAATCTATATTAAATTCCTAGACCAGCTTAGCATGATGGTTCACTTTTGTAGCACCAATGTTAGAAGGAAAATCCTGGATCAGCAAAATAATGAAAACTCAAATAGGAAAAGAAAGTTGAACATAAGCAATGTTTGACAGAACACGTCTCCCCCTCTCCCCCACCCCAAAAAAGTAAAATCTCGAAACTCGGGAGGTCTCCGAGACGAATTCTGGGAAATATACCCCCACCGCCACCAACCAAATAGGGACGTCCCCAAAATGTTTCCCTCAAAGAGAGGACATTTTTGAGACATCCCCATTTTGGGACTTGGGGACATCCCGAGACTTCCAAAAGTCTCTCGACCCATCCTAAACCAAATTGTTGCATACGGTTGTCAAAACTTTTTTTTAAATCATTTTGTTTTATAATTTTTGGCCCCCAACCCTAACCCTAATACTCAATGGGCCCCACCCACCCCCTAAGCACTCCAAAAAAACTATAAATAAGAGTTACACCCTCACTCCAAATCACAATCAAAAATTCAAAGCAAGAGTGAAAGCATTAGCAAGCAAGAGTGAGAGCATTAGCAAGGAAGAGGGACAGCATTAGCAACAAGTAACAACAAGAGTTAGAGCAAGTGTCAAGTCTTCATTGCTCAACCGTTCAAGTTTCAAGTTTTCAACACGTTCATCAAGCCTTCAAGGTAAGCCATGACCCATGGCCCTTCATAGTTAGTTTTTTAATTTTTATTTCAATTTAGAATCATAAATTGTTCAATAAATTAATTAAAATGCTGATTTTAGGGTTGTTGAACTCTGTTTTTGAAAACAGCAGTTACACAACCCTAAAATCAACATTTAAGTGTTTCCAACTTTCCATTTAACGCATTTATAAGCAGCTATAAGTTTAAAGTTTTAAAATTTAAACTTTATATTCATTATTTTACTATTTTTAAATTTACTTATTTAATTGTTTTGAAATATTTATTTGCAAATTTGCATATGGATTAAAAATTTAAGTAGTTGATTATTGATTAATAGTTTAATACTAGTCAAATTAGCATTTCATCTTTGTATATCCTCTCTTTTTCCAGTGCTTTGTGCACCAAGTAAGAAAAACAAAAGTGAAATTCTTGTCTTAAGCCATTGCAAAAATTATTATTATTAAAATAATAAATTTAATTTTTAAACAATAAATTTTATTTCTTGCAATGTCACCATGAGTTCTACTTCTCACAACATGAGTGATGAAGAGGGAGAGCAAGAGCCTATGGGGGTTGAGTATGAGACTCCAGAGTACAAATGTGAGGGGGTTGAGGCAAGTAGTTCTATTGGGAGTGCAATTGGACACTTTAGTTGCCCTTCCAAGTTATTGGAACCTTTTGCCAAGGGTCCCTTTGATAAGAAGTCCCCGTTAAGTCAATTTGCAATGAAACTACAAGCAAAACCTGGGCAATAGGGGCACTAGGACGTGGAAGTGTCATTTTTGTCAACTTGAATTTCAAGGCAGCATTACAAGAGTTAATGCACACCTCCTTCACATCCGAGGCAAAGGTGTGGGGCCATGTGACAAGTTGTCACTAAAAGAAAGGGCTGAAATAAATAAATTGTGGGGTTGCAATAAAGAAGGAAAACTGTATCTACTACTTTGCCAATGAGGAGTGCTACTCCTAGTAGTGCTAGAACTTTCCATGATGCACAACTTCCTACTTATCCATCTAGTTCAACTTCAAGGGCAGCAGAGCCTAAGGGGAAATGCAAAAATGACACAAGTAGCAATGATGCTACAAACACAGTGGAGTTATTCAATGTGCAAAATAAGGATGATGCAGATGATGCCATTGGCAAACTCTTCTTTTCTTTATGGGGATTTCGTTCCATGTGGCTTGCTCTCCTTATTATAAGGACATTGTGGCAAAGATAACAAGAGCAAGACCATCATATGTGCCACTAGGGGAGACAAAATTGAGGACAACAATCTTGGATAAGAACTATTCCAAGATTAATATTCTAATGGAGAAAATGAAGGCTACTTGGGTCACTACTGGATGCAACATAATCATGGATGGGTGGACGGACATTAGGCATCATCCACTCATCAACATCATGGTCACATGTATAGAGGGCCCTTACTTCCTCAAGGCTATTGATTGTTCAAGGCACCATCAAGGATGCTGATTTTCAGTTCCAAATCCTTAGAGATGCTATTGAGGAGGTTGACCAAAGAATGTGGTGCAAGTTGTGACAAATGCAGCCCATGTATGCAAAGCTACAGGAAGTTGATTGAGGCAGCCTACAAACATATTTGGTGGACTCCTTGTTGTGTGCATGCCATGAATAATGCACTCAAGGACATGAGAAAGATTGCCTAGATCAAAGAGGTCATTGATGATGCTAGAGATGTGCAGATGTTTGTCTGCAACCACCACACTTCACATGCACTCTTCAAGACCTTCTCTAAGGAGTTTTTGAAACTTATAGAGACTAGATATGCATCGTATTTCATTCTCTTGGAGAGGATGCTTGAGTTGCAAGAGGCATTGCAACTAATGGTCATGACAATAGAGTGGAATCAGTGGCCCGATTCTAAGTCTGAGCAAGGGAAGAGGGTGAAGGAGGTGGTGAAGAGTGACACATTTTGGGCTGATGCGAAAATACATTCTCTTTCATTACTCCAGTCTTCAGAGTCATTAGATATGGGGACTCTAATGCACCTAGCCTTGGAGAGGTGTATGAGTGCATTGACAATATGCTTGGCCAAATGAAGGCCATTGTACAAGAGAAAGACCCTACATTGCAATTCTACAATGACCATATTCAACCAATCATTCATCAAAGATGGGAGAAGCTCAACACCCCCTTGCACATGGTTGCCTATGCATTGAACCCGAAGTGGTATGTGCAAAGGCCTGCAGAGTTACCCCTATACAAGATGCAAAGGTGAAGAAGGGGTTCATGAAGGCTATTCAAAAATGTACAATTCTACAGATGTCAACACTATTCATATGGAGTGGACAAAATTTGCCACTCTTAGGGGATATTCAAAAGAGGCCAAGATGGATAGGGAGACTATGGCACAGGAGGACCCAATTTTGTGGTGGACTATGCATGGGCCTGATTCTTTGACAACCACACTAGCCATTCACTTGTTGTCCCAAGTTTCTAGTTCTTCTACTTCTAAGAGGAACTGGTCTACTTATGGCTTCATCCACTCTATTAAGAGGAACAAGCTTACCTCTAGGAGGGTGAAGAAGCTTGTAGTTGTACATAGCGCCTTGTGTCTCATTGACCACAACACACTTATGTACAAGGAGAATCCAGCAACCCAATGGGATGTAGAGCCAAAGGATCATGATGATGTGGCATAGATAAGGTTGTTTGGAATGGTTTTGGAGGAGCTTGACCTTGAGGAGTCTAGCAGTTTGAGTGATGAGGAGTTTGGCGCAACTGCAGAAACTTTGGGGATGATTAGACTCATTAAAGGCATTGAGCCATTGGCCAACTATATTTGAATTTTGAATGTAATCATCATTTTGAATATAAATATTAATATATTGATATTTGGCATTTTCACTGTTCAATGCAATGTGTTTAGTATTTCAAAGTTTCATTTATTGTTCCTTATATTTTCAAGTTTGCAATATGTTTCAAGAAATAAATTTGCAGAAAACCCAGAACAAACTGGACAACATAAGAAACAAATGTGCAGTTATACTTGGAAGAAGAGCCCTCAGACATACCCCACAATGTACATTCCGTATAAGACCAGCTGAATAAATAGCAAGACAGTATAATGCCATCTAGTGTAAAATTATCCAACAAGGATACCCTGAATCGGCCCCAATTAGTTTGTATGCTCACTTCAACATGATACATAGCATACACATTCTTGAGCTTTAACAAATTTAATTGATTTATAAATGGAGTACAAAGAAACTTGCCAATGCACTTTCGAATAATGACATTTATTACCAACTATATACATGTCCTTGGTCTTTCTCAACAAATCTACTTGTCATGTATCTTTAGGCACACATACTCATCATCCATGTTTATTAGTGTCATGTCACTTACCAAGACTGTAGTAACTAGTCCAAGCTTTGAGACTCGAACAATGAATCTATTTGGTGGATACAAAGACAAGAAAACAAACATGACATATTTGCAGCACTAAGATAGCACCACATTCTAACAGGCAGAGGTTGGAATAGGAAACAAACTTGAAAGTTGAAAATATAAGATGTGTCTTTATGGATCATGCTATTAAGTGTATTGGAGAAACCTAAGTCTTACACCCAGTCTAAATCTAAGACATTTACGGGCTTTTTGAAACTTGTATTAAAAATGCACGAGAAATCATAGAAGGCAAGTTATTTCACTACAGTTGAGTATGGCCACGCCATCTAAGGTCGTCATTTGAAGGATTTATGGTGCTCTTTAGCTTCCAATGAGATTCGTGACATAGGAGGCAGAATCATACAAGCTGCTCTTGAGACAGTGCTGTAAGTATGTCATCCTTTAGCTCTCTCAGCCAAAAAAATTTGAAATCCTCTTGTTCGGCTTTGTGTCTGCCCTTATTCTTTAAGAGACATCCATCTAGGTCATATATTTGATTTTGATAGTTTTAAAAGTGCCGTTCATTGTTGGGGAATTGTATTTCTTGTCTTCATGCATGAACAGGCGGTCCACAATTCTAATTTCTGACCATTATTACAAGATGCAATTCCAATTTAACACGGCAAATTGTTTCTACTCTGAACTGTACTGAAACTCCTAAAATATTATTCGATTTAATTTATTTCTTGTTCAAACAGAACTATTCAACACCTGGTTTTTGAGAAATCTTAAGAACTTTACATATTTGTTTAAGCATAACTCATAAAAAAATTCAGGTCTTTAAAATGAACTAGAGCTAATCCAGTTCTCAGTATAGTAATTCAAGTAGATGTTTCTACTCTTCCCTTCATAAAACGATACAATTTTGTAAGCATGAAAATCCCCATCAACGAAAGTGGATGGTGACATTTAATTTTCAAACTTACTCGTGATGTTGTTTTTGAGTGATTGTTCACATTGTAAAGTAGTATCTTCTCGTATCAACAGTGTAGATTGCTAATTGTCTGACATTTTAAGCCTCTCTACAGGACCCATCCTCCGGGAAAGTAGATTTGAAGCCACTATTTTGCCTGAGAAAGGGTCCTGTAGAGAGATCCGTATGTGAGAATCTTCCGGCATCAACTGTGTAAATTGCAAATTGTTCGACATTTCGGGTATCTAAGCTCTTTTTGCCCTGAGGATGGGTCCTGTAGAGAGACCCAAAACGTTAGACAATTTGCAACTTACTCATCATGTTTACAGATAATAATCGGCTTGATTCGTACATAATCTTGAAGATAATATAGTTTACAATTCTTATCTTTAATAAATGATTTAAAAGGGAAGAATAAATATTTGCATCAATAAAATGGGGTGGAATTCATTGAAACCTGTGGACACATACTTGGGAAAATATTTTGGAGATGTGTACGTGTGAGAAACGGGAAGACATGCAGGAGATATCTCCTTGTGCCTCCCAACGCCTCAATGCTTATTTTCTATTCCAAAATCAAAATTAAAAAGAGAGCGAGAATCAGAAGTAAATGAAATATCCTAAACGCAAAAAGGTTAAAAGACCCACCCTCACACATTTACCAAAAAAAAAGTGAGCAAGAAATTTTGGGAGCATGCAAAACACATAAAATTTTACAGAAATAGGAGAACAAGACAAAATTTAATTAAACTTGTAAAAATGCATGTTTGAGCTGCAAAGATTTGAAAAGAAGATTATCATACAGCAAGAAAGTAAAAAGGAGTAACATCATTGCCATTTATGATTCACTGTGGAACTTACATGTGGGTGCCCGTGTATCAAGCGTACCTTTACCCACATACATGCCTGATTTCAAAATGGTGACATTGGACCCATGGACCAATATGCTAACCTAACTAGGGTTTGAAAAAGACTCGGCTACTCCAAATGAAGGTCTTTGACCTGCACATGTGAGTTATTTTCTCTGTTTTTTTCAGGGGATCAAGTCACATGCTTGAACTCGGAGAGTCAATTAAATTTTAAATTGTGTTGGATCACTAGCAACTCAAACACTGGAGTTTTATAAATACTCACCATGCCCATACCTGCTTCCATAGCCATACCCTATAACCCAAATTTCCTGGTACCCATAAGCCATACCTCGGACCCGTGGACCAATATGCCAAACTAACTTGGACTTGGCCAAAAATTTGGCTACACCAAATGAAGGTCTTTGACATGCACATGCAGGTGTTTTTCTGTCTTTTTCAGGGAGTTGAGTCACAAGTTTGAACTCGGAGAGTTGATCAATTTTAACTTGTGTTGGGTCACTTGCAACTCGAACTCTGGAGTTTTATAAATGCTCATTATGCCCATATCCGCACCCATAACCCACATCTCCCAGTAACTACAGTTCATTTATTCAACCCTTCATGAAAACTACTCCAAAAAGCTACACCAAAACTCAACTAAAGACTCAGCTACTCCAAATAAGACGTTCGGTCTGCAAAAGAGGTCTATTTTCTCTGCTTTTGGGGGAAGCAGGGGTGGGTCTCCTGCTTGTAATCAGAGAGTCAATGCACTTGGGCTCTTATGTGTCACTCGCCACTCAAACTTGGGAGTTTAATTAATCCTCAAAGTCAACTATACCCATAATCTGGCAATCGCAGTTGAATTTTTCAATCCTTGTGTGAATCTTGATCACTCTATAAGTTCCTACTTATAGGGAACTTAGCTAGTGCAGATACAGAAACTATGTTTTCAAAATGGATGACTCCAAATAGCAACGGCAACAATATCCAACCTTGAAGGTGGATGACTATATAGATTCCTGAATACCATTTCCACCATTGCTAGCTTGAAATTACTCTTTGGAAAGGAGTTCATAAGAACAGCATAAGGGCAAGATGAACAAAGTGAAATAGCAGACAACGGCCCTGTTGATGCTGTGTCCACGTTGAAACATAAATCTACAAAAGATTTTTGTTAACGTCCTAAAACTCACATAAATGCATTACATTGATAGGATACCGCATATCAATGTAGAAAATTGTTGAATTACAAAAACTCCAGATAGATAACAGTGAAAATTGAACTCATTTCTGCAAAACTTGATGCGCATTATGTAGAAAGACAACCTAGATATCCCTTCAATCGAAACAACATATCTAACGTTTATCTCTGTAAACTTAATACTAAGAGAGCACAAAGCAGCTTGACAAGACCTTGAATAGTCTCTCTTAAGCATTTACATACACAAACAAATCTATAAGAAAGTTGATTGATGGGAAATCCTACACCATTCATCCTACTTTTTTACTGAAAATGTCTGAAAAGACTCACAGTTACATGAGACTAGCTCCTATAATGTTTTCTCAGATAGGCAGAGCGCTAGTTGTGCATTCCAGAAGTTCATGAAATCAAACACTGGCTTTGACAGGTAAAAGTATCTGTGAATGAGAAAGTAAAGAGCAGGTGAAGCTCAATAGTATTCTAATTGCTAGACACAAGCTATAAAGAATAATTGTCTTCATATATTAAGAGAATTACAATAAAACCACACAGACCAGAAGAGGCTAATTACAGGGTACATGTCTTTCGATCCTAATATCCCACTTTACTCTCTGTCTTCATGTATATACAACTGTATATCCCCATATGTAGAGGTTTCCAAAAATCCGAATGGCCTATCTAGTCACCAAGCAATATGATGTGCAAGCATTAAAAGAATTATTTACTGAGCCTGACGACCATCCCCAAAGAGTAAAAATAATCACTTCAGTCTTCAATACATTCTGCTGAGAACATTTCCCACCATGCATGTATAATTTTCTTGTCTCAAATCAAGTACAGACCTCGACAAAACATACGTGTAAAATATAAGCACAGTGCAATAACTCCTTATAGATCTCGAATAATTGTGAAGTTGCTAGCAAACCAATCTCAATGACTTCCAATGGAGTAGGATATTTACATGTTGCATTATTTGCTTGACTAAGCCTTATAGCCAACTAGAGTTGCCTACATTACTCTGTGGACCTCTCAATAAAGGATAATCTGTCTTCCTCCTGACAAACTCTCTTTCTTGTCACTAAAGGCCATCCTTAATCTGTTCCTCAAACTTCCTCTTCTTTATCACTCGTCTCTTTTCCTGGCATCATTTTTTAATCCATTTCTCAAATAGAACCAACCCTAGCATATCTAACAGTCGTCTACCATAAAACCCTATAAATGAAATATTTCCATTTTCCTTACCAACAAATACCATTCTTCACAAAGTAGTACATCAGGGGGAAAATGATCGATTCACTCTTTGCCTACTTAAATATCTATCATAATCTCAAGTGTTTCTAGACATGAGTTGAGGAGCCTTCGAACTGATAATGAAGATGCCTAGTTGTCAAGTGTTCTAGACATAAGTGAATAGGAAACCAACCAGTGTTGTCATGCTCACTAATGAAAAAATGGTTCACATTATTTCCTACTTTGAAACAGGTAGCTAATCATGGTATACACTGGACCTATCGACAATGGATAGGTATTTATAGTTTTTATTTTTAATCTTGTTTCTTCGCAGAACAGCAGTGAATAGTATTCTTCGATTCATCTGTGTGATTAAATTTTTTGTCCGACATGTCAGATCCGTTTACGGATCCATCTCCACTGGATGTGCTAACATAGGATAGGGATGCTTAATCCACCGCTCCAAGACAATCATGACAATTTTCTAGCAATTGAGCATATCGAATCATCACTCCCCATCTGATCATAATGACTTAGTGACATTAGTTGAGTACACTTCAAAACAATCTTGGTAAGTTGCGGATAGACCTCGCGCAGCACTTTTCTACAATTACAGAGCAGAAATAAGCAACTACAACATTTGACAAGATAATTTGTACTCTTAATTTGTTACACAAGCTTATACTATTTGGACTTAATATTGCTAGCATAAGACTGAAACTTAGCTCTATTTTTCTACGAGGTAAAGACCTGGAAGGGCGAGAATAAATTGTGTACCACGTTCAAAAAAGCACACTACTTTTCCCTCACATGTCAAGGAAATTTTTACCCTTACCCCTACCCTTGTTGAACAGTTCCATTATGGGCTTGTAAAAGACTCACTTTGTTTCTAATTTCTAAACATGCTTATCAAAATCTCCTTTGTCAAAACAATCACTTTTCAAGAGTAACCTTGAGGGAAGCATTGCTTATAAAAATTCACATTGTCAAAATCATCTGTTGTTACAGGTACTTCATTCTCCTGCAAACTCATTGCAACATCCTCTACTTTCTTGATCTACAAAATTCATCTGCCTTCACATCTAATTGTTTTTTGTGTCAAAAAGAATATTACTTTAAAAATTTGATCACTGCATGATTCCTTCAATTGTTCCACTAGATTATCAATTTGGACATATATGCTACAAATTGCCAAACAATGTGGAATCTATGAGTGTAAATTGTGTTTGTTTCATAACAGACATTTTTTCAAACAGAAGCATGCGTGCATTTTTAAAAGAAAACAGTTTTCAGCTTGTCTGGAAACCCTTGATTCAAATATTTGCTTTTGTAATAGGAACAGTTATTGCCCAAGAGGTATGTACTATTTTACAAGATTCCTTGAAGACCACCAACATACACGCATAAGGGGTTTTCTCTAGAATCCAATACAAAGACACTATAACATTTTAGTCTACAATAAACACAAGCTTTGATCTGCATCCCACTATGGTTACCTACATACATATTCTCCATCCTTTACGCTTTCACTTCCAGTGAGCTCCTCCTCACCAGCCAACCAGGTACATACATGAATTCTCCCCTATTCATGCTTTTCACCTCCAATGACCTCACAATAGCATATCACTAAAAAAACATATCATAGTAGATTGTCGCCCTCCCACATACATAGTTTTTACAGTTCTGGGCCTTCCACGCCATATCACAACACTTTCAAGAGATTACATTTGGAATTACAAACATGTGAACAGGAAAGATCATCTGTTCTTATTGACATACACATCACACAAAGCAAAAGTAAATATGTTTGGTGCCACTACTTCAGTTGTGCAGCCTCATCGTTAGCAGCTGACGAGAGGTCACCTATGAACCTCCTTCCATTGCCTCCATTCTCTAGAGTGCACTGATCAGTACGCATACTCTTCATCACTTGGAGGAAAGTTTTCTTCGCTTGCAAAGGGAGTGTTGTCTTCTATGTCATCATCTTTTGCAATCAAACCTTTATGAACCAATTTTTCATCTAAGAGATCTTGTGCTCTTTTCTTACAATTCAGTATTACATGTCCTGGTTCCTTACAATAGTAACATTTGTATTTGCCTTGTGGAGTTTTTTGTTTTGGCATGTATTTCTTTGAAGACTTGGTTGCCTTAGTTTGTACATACATAACTTCTTCATGATCAGAATTTTCACCCTAATTTACTTCATCAAGTAAAGTAGAAATAATCCCTTCTAGACTAATATTAACTTTGCTCAAAGTAAATACCATGCGAGAGAAACTTTTAGGCATGTTGTTTAGAAGAATTGTCTTAGCATCATCATCTTTTACCTTTTCATTGATACCAGGTAGCTGATTTTGTAATGAATGAAACTTACTTATGTGATCTGCCATTTTTGTTCCTTCATTCATCTTCAAGCCATATCGCTTTTGCTTCAGCATCGTTTTGGCACTCTCAGCTTCATATCCAAACAGTTTGTTCAATGAATCCCAGATCTCTTTGGCAGATTTCGTGAAATCCAAATGATGCATGTAAGCTTTTGATAGACAAAGCCCAATGGTTCCTAGTGCATTTTGATCTTTTAGGGTCCATTTGGCTAGTTCATTTGCACCTATTGGTGTGACTGCATTTGGTTTGACAGCTTCCCAAACATCTCTTTCAATTAAGAGAAGTTGCATCTGTAGCTGCTAGGTAAGAAAGTCTTTTCCATCAAATTTTTCAACAAGACTCATTTTTTCCATTTTAACAAATTTGACCCAAAGGAGGACGTCGGTTTCAACCAACAATGCGTCCTAATTACAGACAGAGAAATTGAATTTTGACAACAAGACTATTAAAAAAATTGGACATTAATGATGAAAAAAAAGAATTTCTAATATAGATAGTTCTATAATTAGAAATTAATTTAGGAACAATAGGAATAAACGAGCTTAGATTACATCACACTTTTAGACTAGATTATATCAATATTAATTAATAATGATACAGAATAAACTAGACTAACTATTAACACAAATTGCTAATTTTAAACCTAACACTTAAAAAATTACACTTATATCTAAAGACTTAGGCTTTACAATGCTTCACTATAAGACAAACTATAGAAGTAAAAATAAATAGGACTCAGTACCTTGCCCAACAGAAAAGCTGTCAAAGAATCACGGATTTATTACATATGTCAGATCATTTGTCAGAGCCATAGCATGCTGTGTATAGTTAATACACACGACTCCACAAGCTTTGACATATGGATTCACGTGAGTTGCAGCACTGTCGGGTAGACTTCACACAGATCTGGTCAGTACTTATGCATGGCAGCCATCCAGAAGAATCACCAAATCGAATGCGATGCACGGAAGATCCAATGTATTGACACCGATATTCACACGAAGCCCAACACTCCTTAATATCAAAACAGCAGTGTACGGGAAGCGTCAGATCACAGCAGTTTAGAATTCGGTGTTGACAGAGTACTGTTCTTTAATTTTGCAAATAGAGCTTGGCCATGGCATAATCGCTCTCATACCAAATGATGTCATTTGGTCAAATTAATACAAGATGATAGACAAAGCTCACATGATAAAAAAACTTGAATAACACAAAACATTCGGTCTATAATATTCATAATCAGGCTTTACATTTATAGAGAGCTTAATCTCCTAATAATGAGTCTAGGTTTATCTATAGTAACCATGTGATCCCTAATATCACTCCTAATCAAACTCCTAGAGTATATCTTTAACAACTCTATGAGTTGTCTCATCCTCACGTATTATTCATCCTAATACAATATATCTAGAACATGAGAGCACTAATATAAGGAGATTCCTAACAGAGAGTAATGTCAACCATGACACGAGATGACAAAAAGTCTTTACGTGGCCACTGCATGTTCTGGATGCCATGTGCAAAGTCTGTTATGTGCATCATGCCTCTTGGCAATACACAAGAATGCAAGTCTACTCGTAGGTCGCATGGATTTCTGTGTTGTCACAGTGTTGCGCGGGCTGCACAAAGGGTGCAGTGTTGCATTCGTCACTAGGTTGCGTCGAAGGGCACCCAGATTGATGTCCAAAATTTGGCTGTGGGATGCTGCTCCTCGACCTGAAAAAGAAAACACCTTGACTCATATTGGGGCTTCACTTCATTTCAAGTAAAGGAAGCAATGTTGAATTCTGAGCCATGTAGTGTGTATTCTGGCGTTGTGTGGAATGTGCACGACAGGCACTCAAGGGGAGAGCGTGGACTGGCAAGATTGTGCTCAGATCAAGCTTCAAACTACTCAGCCCCCATTTCCTATCCATGTGAGCCTACACAATTGTTTTTATAGCCAAGCCATCAAACCCAAGCCCATATTTCAAAATGTACTGGCAAAGGGTAGCACATGTGCATGTAAATAACTAAGATACAATTACCCTAATATTTAAGTTATATGTCTAAAGGGTTGTGGTGTAATGGTAAATAGGGTGCACTCATGGAGTAAACCAAAGTTAAAATCTACATTCTGAGTCAAGGTGGCCTATAGCCCAGAGGACACCCAAGAGCAGACATTAATGGCAGTTGTGTTAGCACGGCATCCACCCAAGGATTTGAGCTCCTATTTGTCCCCAATAAGATTGATCCTCGTGATATCCTAGATACTCTTAGCAAAAACAAACACCTGAGATACATGAATGATGAAACACATAACAAGAAAAATAAAACATGGTGGAAACAACAGTATGATGAGAACCCAATCTACATAGGGACACATCCCCTACTACCCTCCAGGCCCCTTTTACGATGTCCCACACACTTTGGGGATGCTGACAAGACATCCCCTTGCCATCCCCAACTATCAAGGAGGACGACATAGCTGTCTCCAAGATGTTTTGGCCCCTCTTAATGTTGCATAAGGGACATCTCACGGGATTTCCTAGCATCCCCTACATAATTGAGGAACCCACTAGTCTTCAAGAAACCCAAGGATGGGTTGGGATGTTCTTCAAAAGTCCTAAAGAAATAAGGGTTCCCTACAGCCTGTATCATGAAAAAAAAAAAGGATTTTACAAAAGAAAACAAAGTGTGGGAGGCCTCAACACCCCTGCCCCACTACTCAACACAACATTGCCCCCTAAACCCCAATTTCATCATTTTTCACATTACAAGAGGAAAAGAGGGGCTAGGGAGTTAAGGAAAACGAAAGGAGAGATTGCAGGCAAGGAAGGAATTTGCATCACATTGGGAGCATATGCAAGAGGTAATAATGTTTTCCTTCTTTCTTTCTATTTTCTTAATGTGCGTGTTGCATTTTCTAGCCTTTTGTTTATTTTTTTCCCACAATATACAATATGAATATCAGCAGTGATGAGCAGATGCAAGTGGGGGAAACAGAGTGAAAGTGGGGTGGGGAGAGAGGAACTCAAACTGGTAGTTCAATTGATAGTGAGACCGATTTTGATTGCACAGGTCATTCAAAACATCCAAGACTCTGATTCAATTTGTGACTGGGCTTCAAAAAACAAGCTAAAAATTCAGGGGCAACATACCCACTTCAGATGCAAATATTTTCCATCACAAATGAAATGGAAGCATCACCAAGGTTAACACTCAACTTATGCACATCTCAGGTTTAACACTTGAAGAGAGGGCTGAAACAATGAGGTTTGTAACAAGAAAAAGAGATATTTCTTCTCCAGCTACATTATCAACCCCCACCCCTCTTCCTAAGGTTGCTTCCTGTAACACTTATGGGGTTTCTTCTCCAACTCCTACGGTTTCAACTATTAATGTCAAATTGGGAGAGGGGTCACAAGAAACAGGAAGGCTTCCAACATGGTTACAGAAATGTATAATGTTCAAGCACATAATTCTTCGAATTGGATAATTCTTCTTTGCCGACGGTATCCCATTCTATTTTGCCCAGTATCCGTATGGGGCATTCCATAAAGCCTGTGGTATGTGTCAATCTTATGTCACTCTAGGATAACATAAATTGAGTAATCAATTAGAAACTGCCCAAAATTTAAGTTGTTGATGGAGGAGATAAAGGTATATTATGAGGCATTCCATAAAGCATTAGTTGTATGTCAATCTTATGTCACTCTAGGAGAACATAAATTGAATAATCAATTCTTAATAGAAACTGCCCAAAAGTTAATTTGTTGACGGAGGAGATCCACAGGACATAGTTGAGACAAGGTGTTTTATTATTATGGATGGGAGGATGGACATTAGGCAATGCCCACTCGTTAATATCACCGTTACTTGTGATGTAGGTCCTTATTTCCTTAGAGTTGATTGTTTTAGAAAGCGCAAGGACACCAATTTTCAATTTCAGAATATGAAGGATGCCGTATATTAGGTTGGGCCCTCCAATGTTGTGCAGGTAATTAAAAATGCAACTCATGTTTTTAAGAAATTGGGAAGGATGATTGAAGATACGTACAAGCTATTGGACACACTGTGTGAATGCATTAAACAAATGTCAACAAGTGTAAGAGGTGCAGATGTTTGCATGAAGCCATGACACAACAATGAGATTGTTTAGATCTTTTCCAAGGAAGGAATCCTCAAATCTATAGGGACAAGATTTGCCTCCAATTTCATATTGTTAGAGAGGATGCTTGAGTAACAACATTGCAACTTATGATAATGACTTGGGAGTGGACAAGATGGGCGGAGGTCAAGTCAAGACAGGATTAGGAGAGTATGGCAAGTGGTAGTTAGAGATGATTTTTGGGCAATATGTGAAGAATATTGTATCCTTTGCAGTACCAGCTTTTACAGTTGTTTGAATATGGCAACTTTGACTATCCAAACCTTGGAAACGTTTATGAGACTGATGATATTATGCTTGGCCACATGAAGGCCACAATTCATGATAAAGACCCCACCTTGAATAGGATGAGAAAATTCAACTTATTGACAACATAAATTGAAGAAGTTGAAAACCCAGCTACACGTGGCAACATATGTAGTTAATCCTTACTGATATGTAGAAAGGCAGGGGATATTAACTCCTAGTGACAATGAGGTGAATAAGGGTTTCTTTAAGGCCCTTAAGAAAATGTACACTAAATAGAAGGCTGCAAAAATTCATGGACAAAGAGGAAAAACTCACTCTGGAGTAGGAGGATCTTAGAAGATTTTGGCAGCTACGTGGGCATCCAACAATGTACAAACAGTTACCCTTTCACCTTCTTTCCCAAGTTGCTAGTTCCTCTATTGCCAAGAGGTATTGGTTCATTTATAACTTAATCAAGAAAAACAGACTTACCTCTCAAAAAAACTAACGAAGTGTAATGTTCCTCTTTCTCGATTAGTCCAGTCGAAGACCTTTTGGCCTGTTTTGTCTACCCGACGGCCAAAAGGGTGTTTTCAAGGGTGACTTATTATTTTATTATATGGTGCTCGAATTAAAGTAAAATATCATTAAAGCACATATAATGAACTAATAGATTTTTGAGTGATTTTGACTTAGGAAAGTGCATTTAAATAAATTAATAAATTATTTAAATTGCCTTCCTAGCCAAAAAATGCGACTTGTTTGGGTAATGGCCAAATATACCCAAAAGTGCGACTTGATTAGTGAAGCAAAAATAATTAATTAAATATTAATTATGTGGTGTTAGCCAAAAGTGTGATTTGGCCTTTGGAGGGTTTTTGGCTATATGAGAAAAATGCGGCTTGGGTAAAGCATTGAGATATTATTATTTTCACTCAGCGATTTAGCAGAGCTTTTTGCGAGACGAATCCAGGACGGAAACCCTTTGGATTATTCCTCTTGCGGACGGAAACCCCAAGAGCAGTGAGAGAAGCTTCCATCCAGGAATCTTCATTGTTTACACCAGTTATTCAGCATTTCAGCAGTTTCAGAGAAAGAAATAAATTGCAGCTGTGGGCTTTTGCACATCTATCTGAGTGGGGGCGGCTTCTTCTACAGTTATTCATTGCTGTGTCAGAGGTATTTTTCATGAAAGATATTTATTGTAATTCTCAGCAGCAAATATATCAAATCGGCTAGGGTTTTGGTTCATTTACTGTGGGTTTTGGACTATCTTTGTTATTAAATCTTTCTACAGATTTATATTTGTATTGCTGTAATATTTAGCTTCAGAAATCATTATTAAATATACAACTGAAATATTTATAAAGAAATCTGCCAGTTAAACCCTAGGCGCCTATTCTGCATTTGCCCGGTTTGCCGGGTTTGCTGTATTTAATTTATCTATGCAGTTTCAGTGTGATGTTTCATGAATTCTTTTGATATTACCAGTTCAGATCTGAGCCAGGGCATTATATAAAAAAAAAAAAAAAAAATAAATAAATATTCAGACAAAAATGGGTTTGGGATCTTTCAGTGGTATCAGAGCAGTGTATCCTCCCAGCCTGTGTGGGAAGGAAACAGACAGGGTATTAAAACAGAAATCAGCTTTGAATGCATCACAGAGAGGACGGTCCACACACAGATACTACACCCGCAGACGAGCACGACTCGAAGCTGGTATTGCAGGAGGTGACAGAATGGAATATTTGGGCGAGAGGCCTGAGAGTCCTCCTCGAGAGGAACATGCAGATCCAGATAGGAATTTTATTCGGGATATGGCAGCCACGCAGAGGCAGTTATTACAGACCATGGAGCGCATGGGCACTACTTTGGACAGGTTGGCACTGGATAGGCCACGGGACAGGCATGGCAGGAGGGATAGATCCGTATCAGTTGCCAGTAGCTACAGGGGTCATAGCAGATCACCTTCAGAGCTTGGGAGTGTTAGGGGATCGCCACGCCGTGAGCGGAGGCATACCCATACAGACGAGAGGAGACCTACACGGACTGCAAATAGGCCCATGCAGCCTAACTTCTTGCCTAGAGGTGACCCACCGGAGATTGAGGGACGGGCGGAAGAAGCAACTTTCCCGGATACTATCATGGCAGTCAGTGATGAGTGGAGGAGTTTGCCACAGCATGTGAGGGATGCATTTCCCCTCCCACAGTATTGTGCTCAGAGGAGAGACAACATGAGGTTGGACAGGATAGGAGACCTAGAGCACAACAGAATAGAGATTTGCAGCAGGTTACCAATAAGGTAACCCTCTCCACTTTTGATGGTAGTGGAAAGATCAGTGCCAGGGCTTGGATTCACAAGTTGGACACCTACCTTACCCTCGAAGCCCATGAGGAGCGCGGGAGGCCATACAGTTCGCTACATTGCACCTTGAGGGGGTGGCTTATGATTGGTGGCACCATGGGTTAGTTACGCAGGGTCATGAGCTTCTACATTCATACAGGGATTTCAGTGATAGATTGATTGCGAGATTTGATCGCAAGGATGTGGAGTTATATTACAGGGATTTGCACAGCTCAGACAGAGTGGACATGTTGATTCTTACATCAACGAATTTCAGCGGATAGCCGTTATGGTTCCTGAGATGCCTGAGAAGAGGGTGGTGATGTTATTTATAGAGGGCCTCCATGACAGGATGAGAGGATTGGTCAAGGCTCTTAAGCCTAGGACATTGCATGATGCCATTCAGACGGCATTGGACTTGGACACATCCCCCACTTCCTATCAACCCACTTCTTATCAGCCCAATAAGAAGTTTCCCACGAGCTCCAGGCCATTTCAGCGCTCTACCGCCCCGCAGAAGAGTGCACCACCTCCTAAGGTGGATCAGGAGACTCGTAACGAGTTAAGGAGGAGGAAGCTTTGCTTTCATTGCAAAGACCATTGGGAGCCTGGACATCGTTGCCTTGGTAAAGGCAAGGTGCATCTCATTGAGGTGATTTCAGATGGAGAGGATGATCACTCGCCAGATACAGATGTAGAGGATGAGGGCGGTGACCATGATGCACAGGGGGAGCAGCCCCAAATAGAGCTTGGCGAGGGTGAGGCATTGGATTCATCCGATGTTACTATTGCCACACTTTCAGGCGTTCCTAGGTACCATCCCTTTCGGCTGAAGGGAGTGCTTAAGGGACAGCAGATTGTTTGTCTGGTTGACAGTGGAGCTACGCACAACTTCATTGATGAGGGGTTGGCTGCGAAGCGAGGATTACAGGTTGAGGAATTTGATGGGTTTAGTGTACGGGTGGCAGATGGATTTGCTATCAGTTGCACTAAGAGGATTCCACGACTTAGTATTCAGATGGGGGACTATACATTGACCGATGACTTCTATGTTATTGGACTTGGTGAGATTGATACAGTATTGGGTATTCAGTGGTTACAGTCCCTTGGCAGATATGTGCAGGATTTCCGCAGGATGGAGTTGGAGTTTATGGTGGATAAGAAGAAGATTGTGCTTCGGGCTCTTTCTGACAGTGGGCCTAGAGTTGTTTCAGCACGCAGGATGGAGTCTATAGTGAGACATGGAGAGGTTGCATGGGCAGCCCAGTGTTTCATTTCGTCCAAATCTTCTTCAGACGATGAGCAGCCTTATCATATTGACATCCAGTCCATACTGGATAAGCACGGCCCAGTGTTTGGTGACATTCCTCCAGGTAGACCACCAGATAGAGGGTTTGAGCATGTTATAGAGCTTGAGGAGGGTGCTAAACCCGTGATGACTACGCCTTATCGCCATCCTAAGACATACAAGGATGAGATAGAGAAGGCCATTAGAGAGCTCTTGGAGATGGGACACATCCGTCCTAGTTCTAGTCCCTTTGCTTCTTCAGTAGTTTTGGTGAAGAAGAAGGATGGGACCATGAGGATGTGCATTGACTATCGTGCACTGAACAAGAAAACCATCAAAAACAGGTATCCCATTCCCCGCATTGATGAGTTGTTAGATGAGCTGCATGGATCTATCTACTTCTCGAAGATTGATCTTCGATCAGGCTACCACCAGATTAGAGTTCGGGATGAGGATATCCACAAGACAGCCTTCAGGTGTCACTATGGGCACTATGAGTTCTTGGTGATGCCATTCGGACTCACTAATGCACCTGCTACATTTCAGTCATGTATGAACCATCTCTTCAACAGGCAGTTGAGGCAGTTTGTGTTGGTGTTTTTTGATGATATTCTGATTTATAGCAGGACATGGGATGATCATTTGAGGCATCTTGATGAGGTACTTAGCATAATGGAGACTCAGTCTTTGTTTGCTAAGATGTCCAAGTGTGAATTTGGACTTACGGAGATATTGTATCTTGGGCATGTCATTGGGGCCAATGGGGTCAAGGTCCATCGGGGAGAAGATACGAGCAATGCGGGATTGGCCACCACCGGGAATATCTCGACTTGCGAGGATTCTTAGGGTTATGCGGTTCTACGGGAGGTTCGTGAAGGGTTATTCTCAGTTGGTAGCTCCATTGACAGATCTTACACGGAAGGGTGCATTCAGTTGGTCAGATGAGGCACAGGTGGTATTTGAGAGGCTCAAGGTAATTATGAGTACCTGTCCAGTTTTGGCTCTTCCAGATTTCTCACGGCCCTTCATTTTAGAGTGTGATGCTTCGGGATTGGGGATTGGTGCAGTTCTTATGCAGGATCGCCATCCTATTGCCTTTGAGAGCCGGAAGCTGAGAGATAATGAGAGACTATATTCCACCTATGATAAGGAGATGCTTGCCATTATGCATGCCTTGGCAAAGTTTAGACAGTATTTGGTGGGTGGAAAATTTGTGGTGAGAACCGACCACAACAGTTTGAAATATTTCCTGGAACAAAAAGAACTCAATGAGAGGCAACAAAAATGGGTCAGCAGGATCCAGGCATATGATTTTGACATTGAGTATGTTAAGGGGACGAAGAATGTAGTGGCTGATGCACTTTCCAGGAAACCCCATCTCGCTGCCCTATGTTCTTTGAGCGAGATTTCAGCAGATTGGAAATCTCAACTGTCAGTTGAATATTCCAAAAACACTTGGGCATGTGACATTATGGATGGAAAAATTCAGGATGATCGGTATAAGGTAATGACTGATTTGATTTTGTATAAGGGCAGAATTTACCTAGTTCCTGAATCTGAACTTAAGGAGAAGATTATGCATGCTTTCCATGATGCACCACTTGCAGGACATCCAGGTATTTTAAAACATACAGGCAGATTAGAGAGATTCTCCTGGAAGGGTCTCAAGGATGATGTCTTGCGCCATGTCCGTGAGTGTATGACTTGTCAGCAGAACAAGTCAGAGCATACTTTCCCAACAGGTTTGCTACAGCCATTGCCTATTCCGGAGCAGAAGTGGGAAAGTATTTCGATGGATTTCATTACAGGTCTTCCCGTGGTGCAAGGGAATGATCGCATTTATGCGGTAGTGGATCGGTTGACAAAATATGCACACTTTTTCGCTGTTCCTACCAGCTTCAAGGCACCTCACGTGGCTGATTTGTTCTTTCGTCAGATATTCAGGTTGCATGGGCTTCCGAAGAACATAGTTAGTGACCGGGATAGTAGGTTTATGAGCATATTTTGGCAGGAGCTTTTCCGTCTGGTTTACACTGAGCTGACTCCTAGCACTAGTTATCACCCTCAGACGGATGGACAGATAGAGATTGTGAACAAATGGATAGAGGGTTATCTTCGCAACTACGTTGCAGGACAGCAGAAGGCATGGGTTAAGTTGTTGTATTTATGTGAGTATTGCTATAACACCACTTACCATATGTCTATTGGTATGACTCCATTCCGAGCACTTTATGGGTATGATGCGAGATCCTTTGTTGATATGGCATTTGGGGATAGTAGAGCTCCCAAGGCTCAGGAGAGTTTACAGGATATTCAGGAAATCCTTAAGGTGCTTAAGGAAAACATTCAGCGGGCCCAGAATCAACAGAAAATGTATGCAGATAGGCACCGAGTGGAGAGATCATTTGAGATAGGAGACATGGTTTTTCTACGACTTCAGCCTTACAGGCAAAGTACTCTCAAGAAGAGTGGGGCTGAAAAGCTCAAACCGCGATTTTATGGGCCATACAGGGTGTTGAGGAGAGTTGGTGAAGTGGCGTATGAGCTGGAGTTGCCTTACTGAGAGTAAGATACATAATGTTTTTCATGTGTCTTGCTTGAAAAAGGCTTTGGGGCAGAACATTATTTCCTCTACAGATTTGCCACCCCTGGATGAGGAAGGGAGATTAGACCTAGTGCCAGAGGAGATCTTGGACAGCCGAGAGAGGAGACTGAGGAACAGGGTCATTCGGGAGTTCCTGGTGAGGTGGAAAGAATTGCCAGAGGAGGATGCTACATGGGAAGGCGAGATTATATTACAGCATCCAGCTCTACAGTTGCTTGGGGACAAGCAATCTCGGGAAGGGAGGACTGTAATGTCCCTCTTTCTCGATTAGTTCGGTCGAAGACCTTTTGGCCTGTTTTGTCTACCCGACGGCCAAAAGGGTGTTTTCAAGGGTGACTTCGGTTTATTATTTTATTATATGGTGCTCGAATTAAAGTAAAATATCATTAAAGCACATATAATGAATTAATAGACTGTTTGAGTGATTTTGACTTAGGAAAGTGCATTTAAATAAATTAATAAATTATTTAAATTGCCTTCCTAGCCAAAAATGCGACTTGTTTGGGTAATGGCCAAATATACCCAAAAGTGCGACTTGATTAGTGAAGCAAAAATAATTAATTAAATATTAATTATGTGGTGTTAGCCAAAAAGTGCGATTTGGCCTTTGGAGGGTTTTTGGCTATATGAGGAAAAATGCGGCTGGGTAAAGCATTCAGAATATTATTATTTTCACTCAGCAGTTAGCACAGAGCTTTTGCAGACAAAATCCAAGGACGGAAACCCTCTGGATTATTCCTCTTGCGGACGGAAACCCCAGGAGCAGTGAGAGAAGCTTCCATCCAGGAATCTTCATTGTTTACACCAGTTATTCAACATTTCAGCAGTTTCAGAGAAAGAAATAAATTGCAGCTGTGGGCTTTTGCACATCTATCTGAGTGGGGCGGCTTCTTCTACAGTTATTTATTGTTGTGTCAGAGGTATTTTTCATGATAGATATTTATTGTAATTCCCAGCAGCAAATATATCAAATCGGCTAGGGTTTTGGTTCATTTACTGTGGGTTTTGGACTAATCTTTGTTATTAAATCTTCTCTGCAGATTTATATTTGTATTGCTGTAATATTTAGCTTGAAAATTAAATCATTATTAAATATACCCTAGCTGAAATATTTATAAAGAAATGTTTCATGAATCATTTTGATATTACTGTTCGATTAATACCGGGTTTGGGATCTTTCAGGCGCACTCCAAAATATCAACACAAATGGAATTGTAAATATAAACTAGAAAATAACCGATAAATGGTAGAAACTTACATTATAAGAATGGAACTCAAGACCTCTACCTACTACAAGAAAGCTTTGACCATCCTACCAAACACCACTACTTGAAATAACACATGAATGAGAATTATATCTTTTCTTTCACCACTTCTAGGCTTCTCTAGAATTCTAGACACATTTTCCAACACTCTTCCACCCTTACATACAAAGTGTCCATTTTCACCCACATTGGGATTTTTTCCCCCTCCCATTCTTTTCAGCTTGCACATGTTATCCTCCAAGTCCACGATTTTGATTTATTTTTTAAATTTCAACCATATACAACTCCCATTCTTTGCTCTTACAATGTTGATACCCCAAAATAGCCCAAACAAGAACTCTCCTGTATCTTCTCTTATTATTCCATGCTTTCTTCCAATACCAACACACAACCTTGTTGCAAGTTGTCTTACAAAATGTACACAATGATGTATATCTCGCTTATGAATCCATGCAAGGGTTTTCATCGCATCCTCAACAATAGATACATTTTCCCCAACTACATCTTTCAGTTTGCAGACAAGGTCTTACCTACCGGTATCTTGAAAGATTTCAAGGGTTTCTTCCCCAACAATATCAAATCTATCCTTGCCTCATATTCAAACACACCAAATCTTCTACGTTTCCAAACTCAAACAAAATAGGATTTCTCTTACTTTCTTTATTTTACTTTGATGCCTTTGTTTTCTATTGATGCTTCATCCTTTCGAAAGATCTTTCTCACTTTCTACAGATAGATCTTCCTCCCATTCTAAAATGGGTTGTTCCTCATCTTCGTCAAGATATTCATTCCATACCATTGGGATTGATTCCTCTTTTCCTCTATTGCAAGAGCTGATTTTTCTTCATCCTTTAATGTCTCAACGTCCATATTCCTCCAAGGGTTCATGTCCCGTTTAACTAACCACTATAGCTGCCTTCCCAACAAACAAATTTCCCTTATAACCTCCTTACAAAATCATCAAATATCCCTTCCATCTCCTCTCTCATCACAAACTTTGAGTTGCCTCTACGATCAAATCCCCTCGACATTTTGACAACCGCAACAATTGATTGAAGCTCTAATACCACTTGAGCGTTCTAGAATACCAACATAAATGGAACTGCAAATATAAACTAGAAAATAGCTGATAACTAGTTCAAATGGGGGCACTGCACACGCAAGGTTGGATTGCAGCTGCAAATCCCAAGGAATCAAAAGAGCTCTCCTCCCGGTTGCCATATCTTCACCCACACATGTTAAAAAGGCCATTTCAGCCATGAATAGCAGCAGGGCACCGGATGAAGAGGGCTTTCAGGTAGAACTTTTCAAAAATGGGACCGGCATTCTCGAACAACTATTTAGTGGATCTCCTCAACCGTGGGTTTGTACAGATTTCCAGTGTCTTTGGTCCCACCACATTATTCACCTTATCCACAAATCGGGCCCTACCTCGGATCCCAACAACTATAGAACGATCATGGTAGGTCGCACATTTGCCAAGCTTTATGCTACCATCCTCCACATGCGACTATCAAAGTTTCAAGACCGTAACCACAAGAGGGCTGTGGGTGGGAATTTCGTCCAACCTACCGGACTACGGACCACGCCTCAATCTTCAAGCCATCATTGAGGAAGCACGCCACCGTTCTTCCAAGGTGTTTTGCTGCTTTGTCGACCTTCGGAAAGCCTTCAACTCTATCCCGCGGAAGCCCTCTTCCTGCGTCTTAGAGAGATTGGGATCTCCAAGACTCTTCTTGTTGCCATCATGCGCCTTTATGAGGAGGTTTTGGGCCGTCTTCGCACTGCTATTGGGTTCTCTGACTTCATCAGGAGCACCATTGGGGTCAAGCAGGGCTGCCCTTTGTCGCCCACTTTGTTCAGTATCTATATGGATGAGTTGGAGGATTTTCTCAGGGATCACATCCAGGAGGGTGACGGTGTCTTCTCCACCAAGTTTTGATCTATATTCTTCTCTTTGCAGATGATGTTGTCCTTCTAGCCTCCTCAGCAGAGGGCCTATAGAGACAATTGGATGCCTTAGCCCTCTTTTGCGACCACAGGCAGCTGACAATTAATCTTGCTAAAACCAAAGTCATGATCTTCAATGCCCTGAAGACTTTTGAGTTCCACTTCTTCTACAAGGGGGAGGAGCTTGAGATCACTAGCTCTTATACCTACTTGGGTGTACTCTTTTCTGGACCTCGCTTCACTACTTCAGCCTCGTGTTAATAAAGGCTATGGCTCCTTAGCAATCTTGGAGAGACAATGCTTCCGCCATCATTTCCAGGACACCCTGTCCAAACTTTCCCTCTTTGACTCTCTTGTCAGACCCACTTATTCTTTATGGCTCGAAGGTTTGGGGACCTTCCCTACTTGAGCCTAACCAAAGTGCCGGTGGAAAGAGTTCAGATCCTTCTTCTCAAACGTTTCATTAGATGCAAGGAAATTGTTCCTCACAATATTATCCTGGCAGAGTTTGGCGCTCGTCCCTTTAGGTTGGAAACAATCTTTAGCCTAGTTTCCCTCCTACATCGCATCCGTAAGCTTGCTGACTCCTCTATGGGCAGGGACAAGTATCCTTACCTTACGTACTGATCCTCTGTGGCCATTGCTTCAGCCGACCATTCTGGACGTTCTCGTTGCTAGCATGCCGGTGTTTCTCGGCTACTTGAGTCTATTGGTATTCAAATTGATCACCTTCCTCCGTACAACTTCTCCCTAGATGCTCCCGCCCATCTCCTTCCTAGCAAGCAAGACCTGAACAGGATCATTAGAGATGATATCTACAAGAAATTCATCCAGTATACCTAGACCAACCCTCTTTGTGAGTTACGTCCGAAGATGGCCTTCTATGCCACGCATTTTCTTGAGATCAACAATGGTCTTATCTCTCGGCCCCAAAGTATATCTCCCAACATTAGACACATGCCCTTCGTATTTCACTTGGTCAATTCAAGGTTGGCTCTCATAGACTCAGAGTTGAGATTGATCCCTCCAGTAGATCGAAACAGAAGAGCACTTCATTTTCCGCTGCCCCATCTACTACGAGATCAGAGGTAGATTTCACTGTCTGTTTAGAGAGCGTCTGACATTCACCGACTTCTTCAGATATCATGATCAGAGATGCCTTGCTCTTTATCTTCAAGAGGCTCTCCGACTTCGGGTGGAGACCCTTCAGCCCCCTTCTAGGGGGAACTACGCAGCTGATCACTTCCTTTTTCACAGTGCTCTCCCCTGGTAGGGGTACTAAGCGGTAGAGCGACACCACTCATGACTACCTGACGAGATTTGTTCGAGGTCGAGGTATTATCTCACAAACCATGGATGGTCAGACACTCACCAGTTCGAGACCTTCCTCCCACAGAGAGTATTCGAGATCCACTGTGCACGCGGAGAGCTCTCCCCTCCTCCGACATCTTCTTACACAACTTCTCGGTCCCAGAGTCCAGCACATAGCCAGCTTCTTTCAGTCAGCTTCGGATGCTAGTTGAGGGGGCCTCCTTCCCTCCTCTTCCTTCCCTTTCTCCACTTGGTTTAACTCCGCTACTCTCAACAGGCTTTCTCTGGGCCCTCCTTCTCGCTTGTTCCTCTTTTCTCCTCCTCTTCTCTTCTTCTCTCTTTTGGTTGTTTCTCATGACGTTTTTGGTCCTCTGCTACATTCTTCGCACGTTTGTATTGGTACAAGACCTACTCTATGGTCATTTGTTGGACATTCTCATCTTATCTCATCTCACGCAATGGTGGCTATCTCTCCGTATTGATATGTTATAATTGTTAAAAGACACATTCTCTAGGGTTTTTTCCGTTTGTATTCAAACCAACATAGACCATAATTAACCCATGACTAACTCATGACCTAACTCTTTACTAACTTTAGTCATCTAAAATATAACATAATAATAATAAAGCTAAAACTAAAGACATAAATGATATGTTTTGTTTGGGTACGCAACAAAGCCATTTGTTGTACACATTGCCTGGGACTCTAGGATCACAAGACAACTAAGTATGAAAGTCAAATAGAACAATGGGATGTGGTGCCAAAGATAACAAGGTAGAAAGATGAGGATCACAAAGCGAAACCAAGATTTGGTTGAGGTCCCAATGGAGGAGCTACATAATTCGGACACAGAGAACAATACGGATGAGTTATTGGGTCTCATGGGAGATGGGCTTGATGACGACTCGATTATTGAGCTTATTGCTCCATGCTTGTATATTAACATTTTTTCATGTCTCATATATGATTGTTATGTTTTTCGCTTTTGCCATTTGAGGATTACACTCTTCTTACAATGATTTTTATGAATATATCGATTTATTTATTAGTAGTTAAATTTTCATTTTGTGAAAGCACACAAAGATAGAAATCGCTTGAAGCCCTATCGAAATACATAGCAGAACACTCAAAACAACAAACTTTCTATAAATTCCAAAGCCACGGCATCTTCAACAATTTCTCCCTCTAATGGGACAATTACGAAGATAAAAACAAACTTCTAGAGCAATTACAATGGTGTGGTGTGTTTCTCAAGACTTCTTATAGGCTCTCAATTCTCATGGCTTAGCTCTTTCCCTCTCTCTCTTTTTGCTCTAACTTGAGTTCTTCTAACTTGCTCTTTGTGCTAGAATCAAGAACTTTAAATTGGCGGACTTCACCTCCTATATGCTTGTTCAATTTTTCCCGTTCTTTCCCAATTCATATTTGTTCATTGATTGCTTGTGCTACTAAGCCTTCCAAATGTTTCGACACCTACACCATGTCTAACTCCGTTGTTGAGGATAATCTATCACCGGGATCTTGTCGAGATCGGTCGGATGATTTATCAAAGGCCCATATGTCACTTGCTTCATGATCGACGCGTGTCCCTAATAGTTGATCCTCATTCATCCTTTTTGTCACTTTGTCCCTTTCAGATTCCTTTGTCACGTGCCTCGGCCCTCTACTACCCCAAGTCTCGCACACTAACCCAAAAGAATCCATGCGAGCCTTTGTTCTAATACGCAATCACCGCATTCAACACTTTTTGTGCCCTTGACAAAACTTCCGCGCACACCAAACGAATCTTATCGTTCGCCAAAACCTCAAGCACTATTGAGTGCCCTTCATCATCAAGTAATCATGAGCACATTATGCAATCACCAAACTATTGCACAAAGATTTTGTATACTTTTGTGCAATCGCGACTATCACACCACACTTCTTTTGCTCCATCCTTATGATCTTCACCCTCACGCACTCACACAACCAAAATTTTGAGACCTATGCAAGATAACCCATTTGCCTATGATGCCCCCGCATCAAAGACCCCGATATGAAGAAAGTGAGCTTCGTCTCACAAGTTAGGGTCCTCAAGAATATGGCCTCAGTCAACCAAGCTTTGTCGGACTCATCCATGCCGCATGCTCTACCTCGCTATTCCTCCACTTTACCATATATTCTTTAAATTCTCTTTTGCATATTCTTTCACTATCCTTGAGTCCAAATGGCCTCGGTCTCTTCTCTTTCCCTCTTTGGTACTTGTCTCATCCAATTGAATCGCCTCTTGCCCTCACAATCCTTGCACGTTGTCATTTGTGGCTTCCTTCATCATGCCTTTCTCCTTGCACACTACTTTCTCCTTCATGGGTACTCGTGTAAGGCAAGAATATTCAATATTGGTGAGATATCCAATCCTTCGTAACTCAATCTCATAAGCATTAGAACCCATTCCCCTTATGCACGACTTTATCCTTCATGGTTTGATCTTCTTTAACTTAAGCCTATTATATGTTTCTCAAGGAAACCTTTATTTACGCAAGCGTGCCGACACTTGATCTCCAACCTTAAACTCCTTGATTCTACGCCTTTCATCTGCTCATTCCTTGTAATAAAAGGTTTTTTCCTCCAACTTCCTACGCACATCCTCATGCAACTCGCGCATACACTGTGTAATCTTCGCTGCGCTCTTGTTATCCATTAATTCTCGCAATTTAGTGACTCTCGGAATTCTCCTATAGACAACTCAAGTGGAGTCTTCTCGGTGCTCCTATTGACAGAATCATCATAGGCAAACTTTGTTTGTGCTAACACCATGTCCCACCATTTTGGTTTATCTCCAACCAAGTTGCGCGAATAAACCGCCCAAACTCATGTTCACCACTTCGGTTTCTCCATCCATCTCCCTCCATAAGGTTCGCCAAAAATGACCTAGAAACTTTGTATCCCTATCAAATACTATGCTCAATGGCAACCCATGCAATCACACAATCTCTAAAAGAACAAGTTTACAATGTCCGATGCATCACCGATCTTTTTACATGCAATAAAGTGTATCATCTTCAAAAATCAGTCAACTACCACAAACATGGAGTAGTTTCCTCTTTGTGTTCTCTGCAATCCAAACACAATCTATGTTAATGTTCTTCCATGGTCCCTTCAACACTAGTAATGGTTAATGCACCTTGTGTTCTCACGATGCCCTTTGGCTAACTAGCAAACTCTACACTCCTTTACATACTTGCGCTCATCTGCACCCATCCTTGGCCAATAGTACGCTCCTCCAATTGAGCTAATGTTTTGTCACCCCAACATGCCCTCCTACGCCTCCACTATTCTTATCTCTAAACTGGTTCTCGTGCATCACCCTTTGGGTATGCATAATTGCGCTCCTTTAAACAGCATTCCAACTTGGATAAAATTATCTAACCATGCCATCATGTTCAAGCGCAATGGCTTTGATCATGCTTCCCATGCGTCCTTAAAATCCCCATCATGCGCATACACTCTTTTCCGAACTTCAAATCCCGTGACTTCTATGCCTATCTCATTTAACAACAAGATCCTTCGCTCAACATGTCCGCAACCTTGTTCGACTTTCCACTTCGATGCTTCGACACAAAAGAGTAACTTTGAAGAAACTCTACCCATTTCATATGCATTTGATTCAACTTTACCTAACTATTGATGAATTACAACGTCTGGTGATCAATGTATAAGACATTCTCTTGGCAACAGATAATGCCTCCATTTCTTCAGTGCGTATACAATAGCATAGAACTCCTGATCATAGACCGAATATATCTTCTTGGCGTTGTTCACCATTCTTGGGTTAGCAATGCAGCACTTGCATCACAATCTACCTAGAAAACTTTGTCAAAATTTGGCAACACTAACACTAGTTGCGCACAATAAATCTTTGCTTCGACTCTTGGAAACTTCGTTTCGCTTCTTCTATCCATATGAAATCCTTACGGTCTTCTCTCATCATCTTCGTGATTGTTGTGCATATTCCACTGAAATTCTTGATACTTCCTATAGAAGCTTGCGAGTCCATGGAAATTTCTTGGCTCAATCACATTGCTTGGCGATGGCCACTCCATTATTGTGATACCTTCTAAGGGTCCATCCACAGCCTTCTTGGGATAACACAAAACCTAGATATACCAATTTTTTTGCACATAAAGCTACACTTCTTTATGTTTATCAGCAACTTCTCCTCTTGTAAGCGGTCCATCGCCTTGTGCAAATGTTACAGGTGTTCTCCCTTCATCTTGCTAAACACCAGAATATTATCCACGTATATAATCACAAACTTCCTAGAAATGGCTTCAACACTTCATTCATCAACCTCATAAAGGTACTTGGGGCATTAGTCAACCCGAATGGCATCACTAACCATTCATACAACCCTTGGTTTAAACCTCGTCTCCTTGATGCAAATCTAATGATATCCACTCTTCATGTCAATCTTGGAAAAGTATCATGCACCACTGAGACAATCCATTAAATTATCCATTCTTGCAATGGGAATAAGTACTTGATTGTAATATTTATTTATGGCTCTTAAGTCCACACTCATGTGTCATTCTCCTTCTTTCTTTGGTATTAATATTGTGGGTAATGGCACATGTTTAAGCTTTCTCTAACTAAGCCTTTGTCCAACAACTCTTGCACTTGGCACCTTACTTCGCATTCTCCTCAAGTGTCATCCTATATGGTGTCTTATTTGGCAAACTTGATTCTCGTATCGAGTCAATCTAATAACGATATTGTGCACTTGTAATAAATCCTCTATCACTATATCCACAAATTCCTCCAAATTTCCATGAACTTCCTTTTCTTTTGCACTCTCCTTGCACTTCCTTGGGTACAAGCACAAAACATGCCTTTTCACTTTCTACTTCTCGTAGAACTCCTCGCTCGACACAACCAATACCCTTGTGCATAAGTTGAGCACTTCGCCTTCACCTATATCTTCCAAAGGCAACAAATTGAGTGTCTTTCCATCCTTTTCCATGAGAATAACATTCATGCATCCATCATTAATTGCCTTCTAGTCATCGCGAAGGCCTTCCCAACAATAGATAAAGCAAACATCCATTAGCATCACATCGCACAACACTTCATTGCAATAGTTTCCAATTTAGAACTTGACAAGATTTTTCTTGTTTACTAGGACCTAATGTCCTTTCTCGCAACCATGACACCTTATATGGGTTGAGATGCGCAATCTTCTTCATTCCCAACTTCTCAACCATTTTGCAAGAAACCAGATTATCCATGTTGCGCTCTCAACAATCACCTTCCAACATTTCCTCCCCGAATTGCATATTGTCCTAAACAAATAATTCCTCTGCGCTAGCTCATCCTCCTTTTCCGCAATCTTCAACAATACTTTTCTCATCATCAAAGCTTATGTCAGAAATAAACTATGTGAGTTAAAGTGATATTGTAATAAAGTAATATTTTTAATTACTTTCGTTGGCTTAGTTAATAATGGGTTGTCACCTAGCTTGTCTCATTCCTATTTTTGAGGATGATGTTCTTTTCTTAGTTTATTATTCTCAAATGCATTCTCGTAGGGGCAGTTAGGGGCAATAAGCTATTCCTACATATTTGCTTAGTTTAGTTGATATTGTTCCATATATTGTGGAAGAGATAGAAGTCCAATATTTATAAATATTGCAGCTCTCTTTGATTGTAATGCTTGAATTTTGATATTAATAAAATACATAATCGCCGTCTTGTTTTTGTGTAAAGCTTTTGTGTTAAATATTCTTCTTCAAGTATTCATTGTCAAGATTTGGTATCGTGAGCCGGAAGAGCTCGAACTCGTGAGTGCTAGGGAGTGTAGGAAGTTTGAGGGAGGACTAAGAAGCTTGAGTCAAGAGAAGCCAAAGTTGCCTCCCTCTTCACCTCTTCACAGCTCCCACCTTTACTCCACACACCACCACCACTAATGCAGAAAATTGCATAGGCAATGAATTTTTTTCGAACATCATAGGCCAACATACCTGGATGAACCTCCAATATTGGTAACAAAGTGATTGTATTAATTTGTTTTTTAATAATGTTCATTGCGATATGAAGTATTAAAACAAAACTATATACAATTGTTTTAGGGGTTTTTTTCTTTTCCTCTAATTTAGAGATCCCCTTTAGTGTGATTTAATTTAGTGGACCCTAGCAATGGTTGACATTAACTTGTGTTTTGACTTTTCTTGCCAACTACCGTACTCTACATCCATGCACATATCAATGCACATCCATAGCCATCCGTGACCAAAAATATCTCTCACCCAAAGTGACCTCGCTAATCTTCCACAATGCTTCTCCTCAATCAAAGTTTGCCTCATTGATCCTTGTGGCATGCACAACTGTGTGCCTTTGAACAATAACTCTTCCTGCAAGAAGTACTCCAGAGTGCCTAAGCAATGTTCAATGGTTTTGCACATGCACTCCATGCTTCTCCGAGATCTTCATCTTCTGCATAGAGCTCCTTCATTCCTTCAAACCCTACTACTCCCACTTGCATTTCACTCAATAAGAAGCATCTTCTACTCAACACATATGCAACTCTGTTTGATTTCGCACTTCTATGCTTCAAGACAAATGAGTAACTCTACAAGAATTCAACCCATTTCATGTGTCTTTGATTCAACTTCCCCAACTATTGATGAATTGCAGTGTTTGGTGATCTATATACAACACACATTCCTTGGGCAAAAAATAGTGCGTCCACTTTTTCATAACATTTGCAATGGCGTAAAACTCTTGATCAAAAACAAGGTATCTTCTCCTTACATCATTCAGCTTCTCTCTAAAATATGTGATGGGTTTTCCCTCTCGACTCATCAATGCTCCAATGGCTACTCCACTCATGTTACAATCAACCTAAACTACCTTATTGAAATCAAGCAAGGTCAACGTTGGTTGTTTCATGACCTTCTTCTTCAAAGATTTGAAAGCCATATTCTCGCGTCCCATTCCATGCAAACTCCTTGTCTCCACTCATCACGCTTCGATCAATGCGCAAATCTCGCTAAACCCTCTCATGAATTTCTCGTAGAAGCTTGCTAGTCCATAGAAGTTTCACACCTCTCGTGACACTCTTGGATGGCAGCCAATCTCCTATAGCTCACACCTTCTCGTGATCCTTCTTGAGATATTATTAACCCAAATGTACCCTTACCCATTTTTTTAATTTTGTGTTAAACGCCTAAAACTCTCAAACACTTGTCTCATTTTGTACACTTTGTCTGCGCTCTACAACAATTTGTTCATATCGCGTCTTTATAGACCATTTGGCATAGCCTCCTATCATCCCCGTGCCTTGCCCTTTTCATGTATGCGACAATGGCTTCTCGCATGCCACACTTGTCATCATTGCACTACTCTATTCTCAACGCATCGCTCCACTGCCAAGCCACGAAACATGGTTTCACGCTGCAAAGCATTCTACTTTGCAAGATTGTATTATTCATTTCGCATTACATTATCTCGCACTACGAACTTCTCCATGCCTTAGCCATTTTCATCGCATGCATCCTTTATATCCTATGAACCATCCACCAGGGTTGCCCTACTCTAATTTATGCTGCAAGGTATACTATACTCCTCGCATCGCGCTAAGCATTGTTCAAGGCCACTAGGGTCTTCATACATCGTAGAAAGCCTTCAAAGCCGCAATACTTTGACTTATGCCGCAGAACACTATTTAATACCACCGTAATGTCCCTTCTAGGGCTGAAAATGGAGAAAAGGGGTTTATTGACTATCCCCAATAGATCCGATCTGAAAACACCTTCAAGTACACACACAACACACTAAAAATAGCTGAGAATAAACCAATCCAAAATCTGCAGTCTCCTAGGGCAGCGAACTGCCTATTAGCTTCAAGTCCACTTTGCACTATGCAAATCAATGTAGAATGCCACGAAACAATTTATCTAGCCATGACAATATTTATACATTACAAATACATCAAAAGATTGAAGAAATATCTGATTAGCACAGCTGGAATTAAATATTTATAACAGCAGCAGTCCAGCCAAACCGAGGGCTAGGAAAAATAGTAAATCTTCACCAAAATTCACCAAAGTCCAGATTACGGCCTTATAAATTATGTTGAACAAGAATATCAAAGAATAAATGAGTTATGTGCCCTAGAAGGCACCGAACCACCACCAAACCCTAGTCGCTCCCCTAGGGAAGAGCTCCAAAAATCATGCAAAGCTTTTGTAATCCTTCTTCTTAATGTCCTTGATCCAAATCAGCAAGCAAGTCTTCAAGAAATATCTTCAATTCACCCATATGGAGAGTTTTCGTTCTCCACCAAGCCACAAGGAAGGTTTCCGTCTTCCTTAAATGCCACACAAGAGGATTTTCGTCCTCAAGTGGAAAGGTATTGAGCAACTTGCCCAACAAACCAATTGTAGATGTAAATGCGCCAAAGATGATCTTCAAATGAGGCCATACAACCTCTTTTATACCCCTTGTTTGGCGCCAAAGGCCAAATAGATGAGGACCGACCTCCAAGCTCACTTTATCTTTTAATTCTTTGTTGGGAAACTCCTAATCCCAGCCGACCTGCCTGGAGGAGGTAAACACTAAAGAAAAACATTAAAAATAATAAAAGAAATCAGAAACAAAGCTCACTTACTTCCCTTGTTCACTTAATTTTCTTGGCCACAGGAAGAGAATGGCAACAAGTCTTCATTTGGCCTCAATTCGAAAAAGGGAACATCACAGATACTATACTCCTCACATCGCTGCCGTGCATTGCTCAAGGCCACGAAGGTCTTCTTACATCATGGAAAGACTTCAATGCCGCAATACTCTAACTTATGCCACGTAACATTGTTATTGGCCCCCAACCTGCGAGATCATTTAAAGACACCACGGATTGCTTCCACCCACTCCTGTCAATTCACCTTTATGTGTTGAACACCCCTAAGAACCCGAAGACATCGTATAGTTCGTGGAAGATGTTTCTTTCACTTCAAGTGGTTACAGAGTTTATTGCTTGATCTAATATAATGCAAGTGAAATGTCAATACAAAGCCTACGACATAAGAGATTTCCAGGTGACATATGATTCAGACAGCTATTTGTCCCCTTCAAATCCACTATTCACCACACAATCTTGAATGGCCTATTAGTGCAAAATACTTTTGGGTCACTTCAACTCAAATCTTAAATTTGATAGTTTGCATCGGTATGGGCGCATGTATGAGCTCAAGTGACCGTGTTTGAATTCAATCCTTCCTTCTTTCTTTTCTCTTTTGTATTGTATAAATAGAGAGAGTCTCTCTAATTTTCTAGGACACTTTTGGCATATTTCCTTAGACCTGCTTGGGCCATATTTTGTTTCATGTTTGCTTCCAACCTTTCCTTGATTAAATATATAAAGTTTTATAGCAATGTATTACTATGGCCCTTTATGGTCTTCCCTCTAAGCTCATTGCATTTCTTACCTCTTGCATGTTTTATTACATTGTGCCTCTTCATCTCTCATGTATTCACACAATATTGTGTGAATATTCTTGTGCATCACCAACCCTTTTATTTGTTTTCTCCCATCCCTTCTCTCCTCTAGTTGTTAGATTAGAATCATTAGTAATAGCATTAGGAGTAGGAATTAGAAGAGAACTCTCTCTAGAGGTTTGTTTCAAGGCAAGTCTCACACTTGAGAAGCACTCCGTGTTGTTTTAAAAGGTGAAGGAAACTTCATGGGTAGACACTTTTGACCACCAATAGTTTTGGCCCACCCAGTGAGACTTGGCTTTGTTTTTAATTTAAAATCTTGCACAAAGCCTCTATTTTATAAACTTTCAGTTAAGATTTTGGTCAGAAGCTTGATTCCACCTACTTTTGAATCAAAGAATCCATCACCTTGCGACTCCACATTTTCAAAGACCCGTTCTAAAGATTGCATATATATTTATTTTATTTTGAATAGGTGACACTCAAGTACAATGGTTGCATCAACTCGTTAACCCTCTAAGCTCGATCCTTGACCGCTAAGGGAATCTCCCTACATTTACATGCAAATTTACCCTCCTAATATGTGCTACCCTGTTGTGAAGTTGTTGATATTGTGCTGACTTCTTGCTGTTTTTGGGTTGCTTGTTGACTGGATATCTTTTCCAGACTTGTTTTGGCTTCTTATGCATTGTATTGAATATCTAGGCTTTGGCCTTTGTGTAATTGGGTAGGGTCCCAGGCAAAAAACCTTTATCCTTAAAAAAAAAAAAATATGTGCTACTGTTGTTGTCACATCCAGCATGCATCAGATCCCATTATTTGGGGATTTCACTAACACGTGAACAAGTACACACAGGACTTGCACCCTCGTGCCCCCAATACACATGCCCGATAACACCCATAAATTTTGGTCACCTATGGCTACCCGACAATAGGGTTTGCCCTACCCAACTGGGCATTGGCAAACCAGACCCTCCATGTTTTGCCATAATCAGACTTCTATGGCTCGCCTCAAAGCTCGCTTGTTTGTCTCTTGGAGCTCTAGTGGCCCCTTTCATTTGCAATAATGGGATGACATCCCTAAACCAGCCCTTAAATTTTTGCCCTCCTTCCATGGAAACAATTTTGTGAGCCCTATCGATCACATTCAAGATGTGTCCAATTTAAGTGAAGTGCGTAATATTATAGAGGAGAATATGGCTCTCCGATTGCTTGCCTCTTCTCTCAAAGGAATCTCTACATTGGTTCAGAAGCTTGGAAATAAATTTCTTCATAGGATCAGCTAGGAGAAAAGCTGAACAACCAGTTCAAGGCGAATATCACCCATGGAACACCTCGACACCATCAGAAGAGCTCCCACAAAGTATGTCTCAAACTTCAGCATCATACTTAGAAAGACTTCGGATAGAATACCCCAAGAATGCCGACCCCCACCAGGTATGGCATTCGTATTCTACTAGAGAGCTTTTAACTTTGATATTGTTGTTATGATTCAGTCTCTTCAAGGTAATGCTCTTCCTTAGGCTTATGATATAGCTATTCAGACAGAGAGGAACCATTTAGGTTGGTGTAATGAATCTCATGCCCTTTTCTCCCCTCTTTTCCAAGCATTTTGATATCCCCTCAGCTTTTCATGTGTTTGTAGAGAATCCTCCCGATTGCCCCATATGTGAGGACCTTTTGTTGTCCCAATCATCCCTTGCAAAAACTCTCCTACCACAACCTAAAGTGTTGTGAACCCCCAAACTCTTCATGAAGGAATAATAGGAGGCCACCGACACTTAAATACTTGCTCTATTCAGTTCCCAACAATTTTTAAATCTAGGTATGAGCCAGACGTGGTGGATGGCAGTGTTTTCCATCTCCACGATGAAGAGGACATCCTTAGAGTCAACATGCAAGAATCCTAGTCAGCTACAACAAGCAAATACCCAACAGACTTGTAAAAGTTCATACAACTAGAGGACATTAAGCATGATTTTTTCATTGCAATACAGCCTGAAGGTGATTTCTCGACCCCTTTTGAGGAACATAGGCGGGAAACCATTTGTGACAGCCAAATAGAGGCAGATTTTGAGGTAGATATCTCAGACTGGGTGGACTCTAATGAAGAGGATTGCACACATGTTGTCATTGAAGAGCCCACAACTCCCTTTGTTAAAGAGAGGAGCTCATTGAAGAGGGTAATATTGATGGTCTGATGCTTGCAACAAGTGATGAGTATGATGAAGATACTCTATCTCTGTGTGAGGAGCTTACATGGGAGTATATCATTGTGGTGCCTCCAAGATCTGGGAGTATATCATTTTGGTGCGTCCAAGATCTAAGGAGGGTTGCCTTGTCAGGTATTTGGAGACCAGCAAAGAGTTGCTGCTGGTCATACTTGTGTCAAAGCATGAGAAAGAGCTTCAACTTGCCAAAATCAGTCAATACACCAGTTAGAACAAAGCATAAATGAAGAAGGGTGTACTTTATGAAAAGGATGGTATTCCAAAGGAAAACGGGGCTGAAGAGCTCAAATTTTTATTTTGCTTTCTCCCATGGGTCACCGCTGCCACCACAAAGTTAATTACATGGTCACAAATCGTTGTACAAAGTTTTGGAGACCTTCCAAAAGGTTGCAGCTTTAGAGAAGAGCCAAGACAAAGTATTCCCACACGACTCCATGTCTCATGGATGGTAATAGACTATTATTTTTTCATACTTAGCATGCAAGTGCCCCTATGAGTCGCCAAAAATGTTAACCCAAATGTGACCCTTGGTCATTTTGTTAACCTTGTACCAAACGCCTACAACTCTCAAACACTCGTCTCATTTTGCAAACTATGTGTTTGTCAAAGATATTATTCATACCGCATGCCGCGAACCATTTGGCATAGTTGCCTATGATCTCCACGCCTTGGCCATTTTCCATGTATCTTGTGAGGGCTTCTAGCGTGTTGCGTTTTTTCATTGTCATGCTGCTTTGTTCCCGCACACCGCTTCCAATGTAGTAGCTAAGCTATGAAACCATGCAAAGCATTCTACTCCATCGCATCATATTATTCATGTCACGTTACATTATTTGCACCGTGAGCTTCTCCTACCTTAGCCATTTCCATAGCCTCGCATCCTTTGTATCTTGCAGCACCATCCACTAGACCGCACTACTCTAATTTATGCCGCAAGGTATACTATCCTCCCTCGTGTCGCCGTCAGGCATTGCTCAAGGCTACAAAGGTCTTCCTACACCGTAGAAAGCCTTCAAAACCCCACTACTCTATTTCAAGCCACAATAATCATATCTATGTCGCGAAACACTATATGTTGCCACCCGACCCTCGAGTTCCTTTCAGCGTCATGGATTGCTTCCACCCAATCCTAAAAATTCGCATTTATGTGTTGAACATAAATGTTTATGGAAGATGTTTCTTCCATAAATGTTTTGCATAGTTCAAGGAAGATCGTCTTCCACTTCGTAGTTATAAAGTTTAATGCCCAATCTAATACGATGCAAGTGGGATGTCAAGACAGAGGCTTTTCTACAAAATAAGATATTTCAAGCTGACATCTAATTCAAACAATTGTTTGTCCCCTCTAAAACCACTATTCACCACAATCCTTAGTTACTGCTATCGCTGCAGGGATATTTTTGTCACTTTAGATCAAATCTTAGATTTGATCTTTCCCAAAGAATATGGGCAATTTATGAGCTCCAAGTGACTATGTTTCAAAGCACGGCCTTCCTTCTTTCTTCATTCTTTTCTCTTGTGTATTGTATAAAATTATAAATAGAGCCTCTCTAATATTCTAGGTTCGTGTTTGTTGTTCGTGGCTTGTTCCTTCTGGTTCGTGGCTCGTTTCGTCGTTTTTCCTCCTTTCCTGGTTATCGCGACTGTTGGCCTCCCCTCGTGGCTCTCTGTGCTTGCATCGTGGCTCTTTGGGTTCGTAAATCTGCTCAAAACCCTGAATCGTGGCTCGTTATTTCTTTCTACACAATAGTGTTTGGTCTACACAGTTATGGTTGCTACTTTGCTTGCTCTAGCTCACGAATCTGGCTCGAGCTATCCCTACCATGCCATTTTTGTGGGTTTCTGTTCCTGTTCGCTGCTTGTGTTTTCTATTTGTGGTTCGATCTCTATGAACAAGGCCGCTCAGTTTGGGGGACTCGGAGACTCACCTCTTACCATCTCACCTCTTCAAACAGTCTACCCCCCCACAATGTCTCTCTCCACCCCCACTGCACTATTGGTTTCTAACCTCGGACCGAACAGACAGGTCAACAGGATAGCAAACATCCCAAACATTTTGGCTGAGTTGATCAGCAGGATTGAGAGATTGGAATCCTCCAACAGAACCCTTCGAACTGAGGTTTTTGAATTAACCTCTCGAGTTGAAAAGGTTGAAGCGGACAACCTTTCTCTTCACAGGCAACTTACAGATATCACGACCCAAGCCACCCCTACAGGTACTAATGACCAATTACAGGCAGAAATTTCAGATCTGAAGCACAAACAGGAAGAGTTTCAAACCCAACATGAAAACCTCAGGAAACAATCTGATTCATGGGCACATATTGTGAAAGGTAAGGGCCAAAACACCTCTCCTATTGCAGTTGTGGAAGAAGTTGTACAAGCCAAACTTGTAGAAGAAAGAAACAGACGGACAAGAGAGCTCAATCTCGAGTTAGAGGTCTGCCCACACCTCTTCCTTCTTCTGATCCTCTAGCCATTGCTTCTGACTTCATCACAAACAAGTTGGGGTTGTCGGAGGTACACATTGATAGAGCATGGCTTGGTCTGGACTCTACCCTATTCCTTCGCTTCAAATCAGTTGAAGACAGACTTCGGGCTCTCAGGGCTAAACGGAGACTTTTCTCACTTCCGGATAAGATTTTCCTTGATGAAGATCTCACTAGAGCACAGGTGGCAGAACTCAAACAGTCCCGAGAGATGGTCATGGCAGCCAGGAAGGCAGGAAAATGGGCAGTGATTCGGAACCTCAGACCGGTGATTAGAGACACTTTTCCTCCTGGTTGGGCTCCCGGTCCAAATGACGGTCCCACCGGGTGAGGCAGCGTAACAGGGGCATTGCCATTTCATGTTGGAATGGTAATGGGTCATACTGGTCTTCACCAGGTCTCCTACAGGATGCATTGGGTCACTCTGATCTCCTTTTTGTTACGGAAACCCATGAGAGCCCCGTTCGTCCTCTCCCGACCTTAGGGGGTACTATTGGCTCTCTATTTGCAGGCAAGAGACTAGGAGTTCCGGTGGAGTTAGGGGTTCTGGCGGTGTTGCTTGTTTGGTTAGGGACACTCTTCGAGGCAGGATCTTTGTGGCAGCCGAAGACGAGTTTGCACGTTTTCTATGGATCAAGGTTAGGCGGACCCCACACCTTACCCGAGACATTTATATTGCAGTTTGTTACTTCCCCCTACCTCTTCTCCTTTTGCCATTGAGAATGGCCCGGTTGGGGACCCCTACTTTGACCTTTCTGCTGGCATTTCTCAGTTCTCAGCAGTTGGTGAGGTCATCCTTTTGGGTGATTTCAATGCTCGAACCAAAAACATCCAAGTTTCATGTCATGACAGGACTGTTGATGCTCTTTGTACTTCGGAGGTGGACCCGGTTTCTCTTGGTCTTCAGAGGGAGTCAGATGATGTGGCAGGGCCCTTGACGACATACGGCCGACACCTTTTACAGTTGGGGGAAGCTCATGACCTATTGATCCTTAATGGCATATCATGTTTCCCAGATTCCAAATTCTTCACCTGCAGACCTCACGGTGGTGGGGCCAGTGTTGTTGATTACGTCATGACTACCCCCGACCTTCTTCCCTTTATTCACCACCTTTCCATCTCCCCCATTCCCCTCGCCGATCATGTAGCCCTTTCATTCTCCTTGAAACTACTCCCCCAACCCTAGCCCTTCTCATTGCCCTCCACACACCACTCTGAGACTTGCTGAGGGTGACCCCATAACCTTCTCATTTCATCTTCGCCAGCTTCTCCCCCTTGCCCCAATTCACTGTGTACCCCACTGACAGGATGTACAACCTTCTTGCCACTGCTATCCATGAGGCTGCCCTGCTTTCTTACCCCCATTCCACTTCCAAGCCCCGTAGTACACGGACATGCCCCATGAACCAATGGTATGATGACGACTGCAAAAACCTCCACCGTCAGCTCCGCATGGCCTTTACCCATGACCTCCCATCCTTCCCCCTTAAAATTGCCTATCGTAATCTTCTCCGCCACAAGAAACACACCTTTATTGCCCACAAAAGAAGGGATCTCCGCACCTCACTTTCGCATTCCCCCAAACGCTTTTGGCGTACCATCATTCCCCGACGCTCTCCCTTACCCCTAGACCTTGACCCCCATACTATGTTCACTCACACATCCACCCTTTATGACATCCCCGGTCATCCCAAGACCCAAGTTATATCCCCACCCCCACCTGCCACATTTTCACCCACTCAAATGTCAAGAAGGCCATATCGGTGATGAATTGCAGCAAAGCAACAGATGAGGAAGGCTTCCAGGCAGAATTTTTCAAGCATGGGATCGACACCATCATCAGTTATTTGGTAGAACTCTTCAATCAGGTGGTGTGTACTGGCTTCCCGCAATCTTGGTCCCACCACATTATCCACCCTATTCACAAATCCGGTCCTACTTCTGATCCTAATAATTACAGGACAATTATGGTGGGTCACACCTTCTCTAAGTTGTATGCCACTGTTCTTCATTTGCAGCTTTCGGCATTTCTTGAGCAGTACCAATGCAGAGCCAGAGGGCAGGCGGCTTCAGGACAGGATACCAAACTACTGATCACATTCTTACCCTCCGTGCTATCATCGAGGAAGCACGTCACCATTCGTGCAGGGTCTTCTGCTTGCTTTGTGGACTTTCGGAAAGCCTTTGATTCTGTTCCGCGGGAAGCCCTTTTCTGCAGACTCAGAGACATTGGTATTTCCGAAACCCTTCTTGTTGCCATTACCCGGCTGTATGAGGAGGTTTTGGGTCGCCTTCGCACTGCTGTTGGGCTTTCCGATTTCATTAGGAGCACCATCGGGGTCAAACAAGGCTGCCCTCTCTCTCCTACTTTGTTTGGTATCTATATTGATGAGTGGAGGATTTTCTTAGAGACCACATACAGGACGGGGACGGCTGTCTTCTCCACCATGTTCTGATCTACATTCTTCTCTTCGCAGATGATGTGGTCCTTTTGGCTTCTTCGGCGGAGGGGTTACAGAGACAACTTGATGCTTTAGCCCTCTTCTGCGATCATAGGCAACTTACAGTCAACATGGGTAAAACCAAGGTTATGGTCTTCAATGTGTTGAAGACCTCTGATTTCCATTTCTTCTACAGGGGGGAGGAGTTGGAGATCACCAACTCCTACACCTATCTGGGGGTTCTCTTCTCTGGACCTCGGTTCAGTTTACGTCCGGCTATTCAACCCCGCATCAACAAGGGGTATGGTTCCCTCGCGATCTTGGAGAGACAGTGCTTCCGCCATCACTTTCAGGACACGTTGTCCAAGATGTCTCTCTCGGAACTCTCTTGTGAGACCCACTGTTCTTTATGGTTCTGAGGTTTGGGGCCCCTCCTGCTCGAGTCGGATTGGGCCTCTATTGAGCGGGTTCAGATCCTTTTGCTCAGACGGATCATCAGATGCAAAGAGACTGTTTCCCATCATATCATCCTTGCCGAGTTTGGGGCTCGCCCTTTCAGATTAGAGGTCATCTTTGGTCTCATCTCACTCTTGCACCGCATCCAGGGACTTTCGGACTCCTCCACTGGCAGGGATAGATACATCTACCTTGCTTACTGTTCTTCTGAGGCCATTACTCTCTCCGATTGTAGTGGTCGTGTTCGGTGCTGGTATGCCGAGACCTCTCGTCTTCTTGGATCTCTTCGGATCAACATGGACCGTCTCCCCCTTTTAGGTACTCCATGGATGCTCCTGCTCACCTCCTTCCGAGCACGCAGGATTTGCACAGAATTATCGGAGACGACATATACAGACTATTCACCCAGGTTACGTGGACCAACCCCCGAGAGGAGCTACGCCCGAAAATGGCCTTCTACGCCACCACTTCCTGGAAGTCAGCAATGGACTCATCATTCGGCCCACCTATATCTCCCGTCATTGGATGCATGCTCTTCGCATATCTTTGGGCCAGTTCAGAGTCGGATCCCACAGGCTTCGGGTCGAGAATGATCACCATTTAGTTCGCTCTGAGAGGATCTGCCAGCTTTGCTCCCTCCAGGAGGTTGAGACAGAGGAACATTTCATCTTCCGATGCTCCATCTATTATGAGATCAGAGGGAGGTTTCATTGTCTCTTCCGTGAACATCCTACGTTCACGACCTTCTTTAGGTATTATGATCAGAGGTGTCTCGCTCTCTATTTACAGGAAGCCATTAAGCTCCGTGACAGGCCCTCCATCCTCCTTCCAGGGAGGCTACTACTCAACAAATCACATCTTTCTTTGATTTGCTTGCCGGGTGTGAGGGGCACTAAGCGGGGGCATGACCCTAGTGGGGACCTCCTGGCTAGATCTGTCAGGATTAGAGGAGCTTCTTCCTTGACCAGAGATTTCCGGATTCGGGCACAACCAAGAGCTCCCTCTTTTAGACGACAGACCACCAGGTCCACCCAGAGAACTCGACATTCCACGAAACATGGGCGTCTCCAACAGTTTCCAGTACCTGACACCAGACAACAGCACATCACCAATTTCTTTTCAGCTGACCTTGGGCGACAGTCGTGAGGGTTGGTGTCGAGGCCTTTCCCTCCACCTTCCTCTCATCCCTTGTGCTCTCTTCTTCTTCTTCTTCTTCTTGTTGTTTTCGGAGACCCTCTTGGGTTTTCCCTGTTGTTTCTGCTTTGCTTGGTATTGTACAGTCCCATTGACCTATCTTTGTGGTCATTCGTTGGACATTTAATATAACATCACAAACCCTTTTGTGTTTTCGCTCATTCCTTTGCCTACAATTGTTACGTTAGAATAGTTAGTAATAGCATTAGGAGTAGAAAGTAGAAGAGAACTCTCTCTCTATGGAGGTTTGCTTCAAGTCGCAAGTCCCACACTTGAAACGCAATCCCATGTGTTAAAAGTGAAGGAAAGGATGATCACTTTTGACCACCAACAATTACAAATCCCAAGTATACTAGTTCTTTCTTCATGAAACTCCATTTTTTAGATTCACCAATAACTTCTCTCATAGGCGCTCCAACACTTTCCACAAATGGACCAAGTGCTCTTCTTATGTCTTGCTAAAAATCGAATGTCGTCCCAAATAAATAATCGCAAACTTATCATTGTTAGTGCAAAACCACAAAGACTCCACGGACGCTAATCGATTTCTAGGTTGATCACTCTAGCATCCAGTGTGATTGCACAACATTGAATCCTTTATTTGAGTGTGGGACTCGTGAAAATGAGAAAGGAATCTCCAGAGAAGGCTGGTTCCTGCTCCTAAACTACCTGCCACGAGCTATTCCAGTGCAGGCAAGCTAATCTAATCCTAATCTAACCACCAAGGAGACAGGGAGAGAGAGAGAAGAGAAAAGAACAGAAAGCCTACACTAAAACGGTGATACACCAAAGAAGGAGAATGTTGAACATCTATCAAAACTGCCATGGAACAAAGAGAGGTGAGCGATGGGAAGGATGGACAGATGCATCACAAACCCAAGGATAGATTTCACACAGAAAAATGTCCCAAAACTCCATGAACACAGCTCCAGACCTGCAATGAACATTAGAACATGCACAAACACCTGCAATGAAGAGAGGCAAGAAGAGAACAAGCAAAGAACGAGCAAGGATGGACAGATGCATCACGAAACACGTTTTGTTGCTCCGTTCAAGTTTGCCTGCAGAACATTTCAATAGTAAGAGGCAAAAACGCCATTACAGAGCGGGGAGGAGGTCGAACTCCATTTTCAACCCCGGAGAAGAAAAGAAGGGAGGGCAGAGCCGAAAAGATGAACCACTACTTAAAAATGGGCCAAATCTGGCTTTTTACAATGCATGGGTCGAGCCAGGAGAGAGAGAAATGCGGGAAACGTGCAAAGCAGTCAACTATTGACCAAAACGCATTCTTCATTAAAATCGATGGTTGAAACATCACTTCTGGCCATGCTGAAGAAGAATGCGACCCATGTGCATTAAAACTGGTTGTTGAAACATCAGTTTTGGCCATGTTGAAGAAGAATGCGACCCATGTGCATTAAAATTGGTTGTTGAAATGTCAGTTCTGACCATTACCACGCACTGAGACGTTTCTTGATTTTCTCTCTCATCGAACCAAAATGCAAGATTGACCTCGGAATCATACAGAGAAATTTCACTAGCTTTCCATTGATATAAAGAACGCGAAAATCCAAGCTCTGGATCGAAAGATATGGCGATCTGAAGATTTAGGGCAAAAAACAGGCCAAAACGGATCGGCGGGAAAACACTTGAATTTTTCCCGCTCTGCCACTTGGATGACACGTGTCGGGCGCTGATTGGATGAGCAATTCTCTCTCCTTCCCTTTCCGCGGGTTTTCCTTTGAAAATTTTGACTTTTTATAACTTTGGAAAATTTTCCATTTTTTCCCCGCGCCCCCGCCACTTGGGACACGTGGCGTGATCTGGTTGGAGGACAGGGGCGCGGGGTCATCCTTGTCTTTTAATTTTTTGGCCCAAGACTTTTGTCAAATTTTCCTAAGTCTTTCCCTGGCTCCGAACTCCCCGCCTTAGGACACGTGTCCTGTGTCTATTAGCTCGGGCCGACCCTTCAAACCTTGCCCTTTGAAATTTTTTTGGCCAAAAACACTTAGCCAATTTCCATTGCGCTTCCCCTTGTGACACGTGTCACGCTGCGATTCGTCCGCGGGCCTCCTTGTCTCTTTTCGGCCACTTCGCCTTTTCGCGTCCCACGCGTACTTTTGCCCGGATGTCCCAAACTGTCTGGGACAAATTTCTCCGAACCGCCCGATTCGGGCTTCCTTGTCCCTCTTTGCGGTGAAGACACGTGGCGAGATTTGATTGGCTCTCGGCTCCTTCGGCTTTTCACGTCCCACGCGTCCCTTTGGCCCAAATGTCCCGGACGAAAGTCTCTTGTTTCGGCCGAACCGGCCGGTTCGCGTCCTCCGCGTACTTTTGTCCCAACTGTCCCGGACTCTGGGACAAATATCTCCGAACCGCCCGAAATGGACTGACTTGCGCCAAACTGGCCGATCCGCGTCTCGCGCGTACTTTTGTCCCAACTGTCCCAAACCAAGCGAAGCAAGACTTAGGCAATTTTTCTTCATTTTTTCGGTCAATCCGGCTTCACCGGCGCCCAGCGCGCCCCGACGCGTCCCAATCGTCCCCAAATGCTTTGCATGACCGCCTGGCGGCTTTTCGGCCGATTCGTGCTCCGACGCGTCCCAATCTCCCCCGGATCGCTGGACCAGGACTTAGCCATTTTTTTCTGTATTTCGGCACCAAGCTTGGCTTTTGCAATTTTTTCATATTTTTAAAACTTGCTAGGTTTTCTTCTTGGACAGGAGAGTTAGAAAGAAGCCGAGGGGCCCCGAAAACATGATTTTGGGCCTTGAATCAATCTATTTGCCTAGGACTTGAATATTCTGATGCATGTTATCAAAATTACCCTGGGGGGTGAATTTTGGATAACACTTACCTAAAGAAGGCTTCACCACCTCATTCATCAATCATATGAATGTACTTGGCCTCATTGGTTAGCCCAAATGGCATGACCAACCATTCATACAACCCATCTTGCATTTTGAAAGCAGTCTTCCATTCATCTCCTTCTCTAATTTTGATCTGGTGGTATCCACTCTTCATATCAATCTTCGTGAAGTATCTCGCTCCACTTAAACAATCCATCAAATCATCCATGTGCGGAAATGGAAATCTATACTTGATAGTAATTTTTGTTGATGGCTCTGGAATCAGTGCACATTCTCCACTCTTCATACAACCCATCTTGCATTTTGAAAGTAGTCTTCCACTCATCTCCTTCTCTAATTTTGATCTAGGTGGTATCCACTCTTCATATCAATCTTCGTGAAGTATCTCACTCCACTCAAACAATCCATCAAATCATCCATGAGTGGAAATGGAAATCTATAATTGATATTAATTATTGTTGATGGATCTGAAATCACTACACATTCTCCACTCTCCTTTATTCGATGCCAATATTGTAAATACTATGCATGAGCTTAGAGACTCTAATAAACCCCTTCTCAAACAACTCTTGCACTTGCTTTCTCATCTCCTCATTCTCCATAGGTGTCAACCTATATGCGGCCTTGTTTGGTAAACTAAACCCTGGTATCAAGTGTATCTCGATCACCGATATCGCAAGTGGTAAACCATCCAGAATATCCTTGATATGATATCCATGTATTCTCCTAACATCTCCTTAACTCTTTGCAAGATCTTTATTTGCGCACTTTGCCTTCCCCTATTTTTTACGTGAACCTTGGAATCAACATAAAACATTCACTATCCCCTTTCACAAGACTATTTTCTCGAAATCAACAATATCTACAAACTCCTCTCCACATCTACACTTGTTTCCTTCAAAGGATTTAGAGTGTACTTTCATCAGTCATTCACCAATGTGTAGTATTTGCATGGCCGTCATGTACCACCTTTTTGTCATATTGCTAAGGTTTACCAAGTAACACACAGCATACATCCTTGGGCATTTTATCGCACAGGATTTCATCTTCATATGCGTCAATCTTAATACACACTCTACATAGTTCATTTACAAGCAATTAATGCACCTTCAACCACCACAACACCTTATATGGGTTCGGTGCACAATTCTCTTCAAACCAAGCTTCTCAACCATCTCGTTACAAAACAAGATTATCAATGCTACCACTATCAATGACTTTATAGCACTTACCTCCAGATTTGCTAATGGTTTTGAACAAAATTTTCTCTATGCAAGAACATTCTCTTCCTTCATAGGCTTTACCAAGACCCTCTTCATCATTATAGCTTCTTCGCATTATGGTTCTACGTCATTGTTAGATGCATTGCTTTCCGCATCTACATGTCGAGCAACATAATTGCCAAGCATCATTTTTCCTTCCGCAACTACTTTGTGCGACTTGTGGACACTCAAATGCATGATGTCTAGTCTCTCCACAACGAAAACAAGTTCTCGCCAAATCCTCTACCTCTTTTATGCCCTCTTCCTTAAATGGAAGATTTGACCTTGCCTCTTTGTGCATGATTATGCTCATGCAATGGGCTTGCTTCACTTTCTTATGCATGGTATTAAGTACCACGCGATCCAACTCCTCTACGCTAGAACTTACTTTTCCCTCACACACTTTGCTTTTTGCCTACGAGACAACTTCTCTTCCGCCTTCAATGCAAACTAATAGGCTTCCTCCATAGATCTCAATCTAATCATACTAAACTCATCTTGAATGGAAATATGCAATCCATTAACATACCTCGAGATCTTTTCTACATCACACCCTCCACATGACCCACTCGATCCCCAACCGATAGAACTCTTCGGCTAATCTTGTACACTCAACTCCTTCTAACAGAAGTTTTATAGCTTCCTAAACAAATGCAACTAGTAGTCTACAAGCATGAACTTAGCCTTCAACTTTGCGACCAGTCTACCCCAATTCTTTATCTTATCCTTCCCTTTGCGCACTCTTTCGATCTGCACATGTTCCCACCATAAAGATGCATGACCTTTTAACTTAGTACAAGCAAATTTTACCTTCTTGGGGTCTTCTACACATTCATACTTGAAATATTTCTCCATTTTTGCAATGCAACCATCGAGCTCTTCTGAATCCAATGTCCCAAAATAACTTGGAATGTCCAACTTCGCCTACCTTTATCCCAATTCTTGTGATAACGTGCAAGAATCAGTCCTCTTACTCATCAACATGCTTTGCTTCAGCAACTTGGTCCTTAGGTGCTCTCTCTTCACGCTCATCATCACTTGCATCTTCATCAACGGTGATTCCTTTGCATTGTGTGATCGCCATATAGCCTCCAAACGGGCTTGAACTTCTCTCATTATTTCTGCCAGATCTACTAATCTAGGTGCTCTGTTTGATCTAGCAGCAATATTCACTCTACGTGCCATCTCTACTTTCCTCACAATCTCTCAACAAGATTTTGCGACCTACACCTTCTACCCAACAACCTAAATGTTGGAAGATGTCTACAACTACTTTCTACCACACCCGTAATATGGAAAGCAGCAAATATAAAATCACCCACACACTAACCAAATTGATATCTATACCAACCTCTTCAGCAGGACTTAGAAATCCTTACTATAATATCAAATTGATGTAGTGACGATAAGGGGTCCCAATGTAGGGATACCTAAAACCATGCAACCCTTATCTAAGTTAAATCTTACCTAAGCAAGATCATAAGGACATCAACAACTCTTAACAAGAAACAGCAAAAGCCTCTTCTATTAAAATGGGAAAAGATTACAAACTTAGGCACAATGGCATTACATGACTCTCCAAGAATTCTTCTAGGAATTCCAATCCTATGACCTATCCTAAGCTTGCGGACTCTATAAAACTTCTACAGAACCACTTGGCACAATTTGGCCACTATACAATAGATGATCGGATTACCCTATTCAAAAAGGTGTTTTACATGCTCACAGCTCCAAACTCTTTATAGATTTCATAGTGACTCTAGCAGGAGAACAAAGATGCCTTTGTAAGAAAAGATACCCTGCAAATATTCCTCAAAATGCCTTATATCGCCATTGATTTTCCCATGTAGTTTCCCTATGTTGGATCGAGCTTAATCAAATCACTTGGTTGGTCCCTGGCCATTAAAAATGAATTAAAGCCCACATGTGCCTCCCTCTAACTGTATCAATGTTGACAAAAGATCGTGTCAAACGTAGATCCAATCATGGTGGCAAATGGAAGTGACCCCACAGGAATGTAATACTTCACCGCGTCGACAATGTTTGCGCATCAAACATCAACTGGCTTTTGGCGGCATGTGCAAGTCTTTGTAGCTTTAGCACACAAGAAAAGTGTTATGTGGCAAAGGAACAATGTACAAAGCTTTGTGCGGCTTCAGCAGGTGCATACGGTGTAGAACATTTGTCATGGCTAACAATAGTTTTGCACAGTGTGAACAAGTTTACACAGCAAAGACAAAGTTCTGCAACTAAGTATAAGTCTTCACGATTTGGATAAGCTTCTGCAAGACAAGGCTAATGCATCAGTTTTTGTGCGGCATATTAGAAGTGGTGCAATTTTGCGCAAGTCTTTATTTACTAATTCTACATATTTTTGGGTGATGCAAGATTATTGTTGAGCCCAGATGCTCTCTACATCACATTCACATACAACGTATATTCATTTGGGAAGCTACCCTCATGTCCTTCCCTAGCTCCACCCGGTCTTCCTCCGCTTCCCACCAACAAATTTTTTTCCTATGAACAAGTGGTATGATGACAAGTGCAAATCCCTACACCACACCCAAACCCATCCCTCATATCCCACCTTGAAAACCTCCTATCATTGTCTCCTTCGTCGTAAAAATGCCTCTTTATCTCCCAACGTAGACGGACTTTATGTGCATCTCTCCATTTTTGGCATACCATTTTCCCTCACCATTCTCCTCTTCCCTCAAAGCTTAGCCCTAGATCCATGTTCTCTCACACTTCCAATCTTTATGATATTCTGGATAGCCACATATCCAGGTTGATAATCCACCATCTTCCTGCCACTTATTCACGTACAGAAATATCAAAGAGGCAGTTAGAGTGATGAATAGTAACAGGGCAGCAGATGAGGAAGGGTTCCAAGCAGAATTATTGGGGTGCTTTGTAGCTTTTTGACTGACCTCTTCAACCACATTGTTTGCTCTAGTAATCTGCCGACTTGGTCGCATCATACCATCCACCCGATCCACAAATTGGGCCCCAACTCGAATCCCAACAACTACAGGACAATTATGGTGGGTCATACATTCTCCAAACTTTATGCTACAATCCTCCATATGCAGCTTTCCGAGGAGTTGGAGCGCAAGCACCTCGTGGCTAGGGGCACGCGGATTTTTGTCTTGCTCACCAAACTATTGATCATATCTTTACTCTCTGGGCTATCATTGAGGAGGCACGTCATCACTCGTCGAAAGTCTATTGTTGCTTTGTAGACTTTCGAAAAGCTTTTGACTCAGTTCCGCGTGTGGCACTTTTTCAGAGACTCAAAATATTGGCATTTCTGAGACCCTTCTCACTGCCATCATGCGTCAGTATTTAAACTGTTTTGGGTCGCCTCCACATAACTCATGGGGAGTCGGATTTCATCAGGAGTACCATTGGGGTCAAACAAGGGTGTCCCTTATCCCCAACTCTTTTGGGATATACATTGATGAGCTAGAGTCCTTCCTCCATGAGCATATTCAGGATAGTGATGGGTACCTACTTCACCAGGTTCTGATTTCCATCCTTTTGTTTGTTGATGATGTGGTCCTACTGGCCTCTTCTACGTAGGGTTTGCAGAGATACATTTGGACGCCTTAGCCTTGTTCTGTGATCTTTGGCAATTGACGGTTAACCTAGGTAAAACCAAGGTTATGGTCTTCAATGGTTTGAAGACCTCACACCTCCACTTCTTCGGTGGTGAGGAGATCGAGATCACCAACACTTATACCTACTTGGGTGTTCAATTCTCTGGTCCACGTTTCAGTTTGAGACAAGCCCTCCAACCTCGTGTCAATAAGGGTTATGGATCCTTAGCCCTCCTTGAGAGAGTGCTTTCGCCACCACTTCCAGGACATCTCCAAAATGTCCCTCACGGACTCCCTCATCAGACCCACTGTCCTTTACGGCTCTGTTGCTTGGGGGCCCTCCTTACTAGAGACTGACTAGGCTTCTGCCGAGAGAGTCCAGACACTTCTCCTTCGCCGATTTATCAAGTGCAAGCAATCTAACCCCCAACACATTATTTTGGATAAGTTTAGAGCCCGCACTTTCGGATTGGAGACCATATTTGACCTGATCTCTTTCCTATAGTGCATCCGAGGCTTTGTTGACTCAGTGAGGGGCGGGATAGGTACCCGTACTTGGCGTATTGCTCATCAGAGACTATTGCTCTTTCCGATTCCCCTCGTTGTGGTTGCAGTTGGTATGCTGAGGTTTCCGACCTCTTGGGGACAAGTGGGTATTCAGATGGATCATCTTCCTCCTTTTCGGTATTCCTTGGATGCACCGGGCCACCTTCTACCTACCAGACAAGTGATGAACAGGATCATCAGAGAGGATATTTACAAGCAGTTCATCCACACCACTTGGGTGAACCCTCATGGGGGTTACGCCTAAATGGCCTTTTATGCTGAGCACTTTTTGGAGTTGAGTGACGGTCTCATTATCCGTCCTCAGTATACTTTACGTCACTGGATGCATGCCCTTCGCATCCCCCTTGGTCAACTCAGAGTTGGTTCTCACAGACTCGGTGTGAGATGGATCACCACCTTGATCGTTCGACAGGATTTGTCAGTTGTGTAGACACCAACAGACTGAGACGGAGACACACTTCATCTTTTGCTGCCCCATTTACTATGAGATCAAAGGGAGGTTCTACTGCCTATTTAGGAGGGCACATGCTCTTTCTGACTTCTTCGGTATGAGGAACAAGTACACTGGCTTTATACTTATAGAGGGGTTCTTCCCGACGAATCACCTCCTTCACAATGCTACCTTCAATGAGAGGCACTAAGCGCCAAGGTGAGGCCAGCTCCGCTTCTTACTCTAGATTTGTTTGGCCCAGGAAACCATCCACAGTTCCCCAAGCCATCTTAGACAGGCCCATACCAGATCCTGCACTAGGAGACAGACTAGATCTACCAGGCCTTTGAGATATAGTATGGTGTCCAAACAACAACATAGTAGGCGGCCTCTAGCACTCTACCGCCTCTTCGTCTAGTCGTCATTCCATCCAGAGTTTCTTCCAGTCGGCCTCGGATGTTAGGAGAGTTGGATCTACCATTCCCTAATAGACTTTCCTCATTGCTTCTCCTTGGTCGTCTCCCCTTCTCCTTTGCATTTCCACCCCCGTTTTTGGGTTCGTGGGATTGCTCTTTCCGGTTCTGCCAGCTTCTCTGGCTTTGTACTTTTCTTTCTTGGGAACCTTTTGGTTCTCCCACTTTGTATTTGCACACGGTGTTTTATATAGTCCCTTTGACCTACTTTTGTGGTCATTCGTTGGACATTAATATATTTATCTTATCTTATCTTATCTCCTAATCTTTGAACTATGATGTAATAAGGCGGAATGTTATTAATTATTACATATAGATGGTTTAGTTATTTTATATTTAATTTGGTTAAACATTAATTATGGGTGATTGGTAGGATGTTGAGAGGTTGTATCAACATCCATGTAGAATTAGAGGAGGTTGAGAGAGCCGAGCAGAAGATGATAAGCCTTGAATCCTAAAAATAGGATCCAACAAGTATAAATACCTCTATTTAATTAAATATATGAATGAAATGCTTACTATAAATTTCAACGACTGAAAGAGAGTCCTATACTTTTTTCAAATCAGAAATTGGAAAAAAACATTAAAAGTCCACTTAGGCCTTAGAACACCAAAATGACCTTTTGAACACTCATTTCACTTACCCATTTCATTTTTCACTCTCATTCTAATTTTCCAGTTTTGCTCGAAAACTAGGATATTAATATAGAAGGTTGCAGGCAAAAATATGTCCGCAGTACGGATATCCCTATGAATACATCTGCATGGTCTTGGTGCGGTCAAATATGTATTTGGGCATATCTCGACTCACCGGAACATATCCGGGGGCTATCTCGAGGCAAAAACAAGTTATTAATTTTTTTCAACATTAAAACATAAGTGACAGAAAAATTTAAAACACTATGCAAACCCTAAAAAGTCCAAAAGACAACATAAAACAACACAAAGCCTCCATTTCCCACCGGATACTTTTTTGGCTTCGCAATATCATGTGTAAGTGGTGGTGGGAGTGCTCCAAGTCCATGTGGTTCTAATGACCACATCATGATGTTGATGTTGATGCCCTTGATGACGAGGATGAATAATGAATATTGATTTTGATGTAATAATATTTGTCATGACATTTGTAACTTGTCATTTGGCATTTAGTTGGGACTATATAAAATTATCGATGGTGTTTTGTGGTTATTTTCTTTTTTATATTTATAATGTGTGGTTAATACCTATTTATTAGGCTGCAATTTATATATTTTTATTGTTATATTTTTTTGTATTGCCATATGCAAGGCAAATAAAATCAATGCATCTCGCATACTAGATTCTTACTATTCGTACCCATATCCGAACATATTAGCAACTTAGCTTGAAATGAGTTGATTGTTCATATGCAATGCCAAGATATCGCTTTTTGATTTGCGGTGATTGTATGCATAAGAGGGGCTGATAGAAGGGGTTGGCTTTCTTTTTAGCTGATTTTCTAGCATCTAGAAGAGGTAAATGCTTTGTGAAGCCAGAAACGCCTAAGGGGCCCATGTTTACGCCTAGAAACATTTTGGAAATGCGAACAGTGCGAAACGTGGAGAAAACGTCGAGACGTTTCCGAAACGTCTATGATGTTTGCGGAAACATCCCACCGTTTCGGAAACGTCCCAACCAAGGTAGCAACTTTTGTACGGAGAGTATTAAACGGTGGACACAAAATATGGAAAAAAAAAAACAGTTCATAGAAAAATACGATAAATACAAAATTGAATATATAAAAAAATATGGTAATTTTAATAATTAAACACATAACTATACAACAGATTAAAAATTATTAAAGTGACAAGGAATTATGGCTTAAACTTAAAATATGTATACATTAACTAAAATGATGGAAATAACATAATTTATGTCTCCAACATGATGAGTCATGACAATTACTTACAATTCTTAAAAATAAGAACACAACTTTAAAACTCCCCTCTTTTGGTGGATTTTTTATTATTTCCAACTGCAGGTTTTAGTTTTTTGTTTTTTCTGACCGCAGGTTTTGGGTTTTTGTTTTTTCTGTATTTTAAACTATTAAATTTCGGTGTTTGATACGGTGGATGGGGAACAACGAAAAAAGGTAAATCTCCCCAAATCCACGATATTTGGTAACTATTGTCCCAGCCGTTTCCAACGGTTTTTTAATTTTTAAAGCATCATAACTTTTTTTAAAAAAATGCCTTCATTTATTGCACCTAAACCTAATCTACCTACCTAAACTTGCTAAAGACACTTCCTAAAAGCTATATAATGACATCTTCGGTCCATTCTAAATCACACTCTCATTTTTCTCTTGCTAAATTCAGTTTTCATTAAACTAGATGATATATTCTAGAATCTAGATTATTATCATGTATATGTGAATCATTTAAATTGTAATCATGTTGAATGATGACTCTTTAGAACTTCAAATTTCAATGAATACAAAATATTTTGAGTGCTTTATCAATTATCTCTTATGGTCCATATATATATATATATATATATATATATATATATATATATATATGTAAGAACGTTTCCGTGTGTTTCGTATCCAAGGTTTTTTGAAAATTGTCGTTTCCGTGTTTCGTACTGCACTCCGTTTCTGTTTCCTGGCAACATAGGGTAAATGGAACAAACCATAAACCCCTTCCTCTTTCTTTCTCACATTCTTTCTTTCTTCTCTCCTTTATTCTTCCTCATTTTTGGGTTTATCAACTCCAAATTTGAATCTAAAAAAGAAAAAATTTAGAAACCATGGGGTGTTTATCTTTTTCCTAATTCCTTTTTTAATTTTTTCCTTGCATTTTATTTGATTTGTTTTTTTTAATAACCCTATTTTTTCCCCCTCAACAATTAGATTTTAAAAAATTTAACATGTATGTTTCTCTCTCTGACTTTTTTTAATTTTTTGAGTTTTGGTCAAGTTTTTTCACTCAGTCTGGATGCAAGTCAAAAAAATCGAGTCTCGATAATATAGTTTATAGCTACATTACCGGGTACCGCCTTTAAGACCCCTGTACCCATAGCAGTTACCAGGTACTGGTACTGGTCCAGGTACCTCTTGTGTACTACCGGGTTCTTTTATTATCCTAGGTACTAGTGTCAATAGTAAAAACTTATTAAAGAAACAGTGTCAGACTGCATATGACTGTTATAGTGAAAAACAAAAAAAACAAAGATTAAATAAAATTAAAAAAACAACTAAGTTACTAACTAAATTGTTGTTAATCCTATGCATTGCTGATTTAGGTACTCTTGATGAAGCATTGAAGAGCAATATGAATATCCTTTTCCACATAGTTCTTTGACTTTTATTATGCCAATTGACAATTTTCCTATTTCAAAATTTAAATAGGTAATATAAATCTATATAATTGTCTGTAGTGTTTTGTATTTTTTTACTTTATTTTGAACATATGACATCAATGTTATGATTAATTTTGTTAATTTCATCTATAATATTTACATTTTTAATAATTTGTATATTCTTATTGCTAAACGACCCGGGCCGTACCATATCCACAGTCCCAAAAGAAATGAACCCCGTACCAGTAACTTTGGTTTATAGTGTGATAAACTTGAACCCAAAAACTAAAAAAATGAAGCTCTTTCATGGTTGCATCCATGATAGCTTGCAAAACTCTCATTTCTGCCTTATTTATATTGCACCCTTGAGCACATCATATGCTAATAAACTTAATAAACCTCAAAATGAACTCATAATGAATCATCACAATACATTTCAAGTAAACAAAGATTAGACAGGCTAGACATAAAGAATCGTCACAATACCTTGCAAGTAAACGAAGTTTAGGAAGCGCTAGACATTACAAAACTTGAGACTCTAGGATGTCATTTAAATCTTATCCCTTCTGCCAGCAACTCCTACAACCCAAGTTCTTAAACACAAGTCTTAAGATGTAAATTGCAATCACTTGAGAATTTGTCACTTCGTCTTTAAAGAGGAAAATAAAACATCCCTTTCCACTACCCTCACCTGCATCTTATTAAATAATATAATTCCATAAAAATCATGTCCATCAAATATAATCGATTCTCCGAGTTACGCGGGGATCGTCCCCCTTTTCCTTATGTCCCGGACGTCAACCGGCGTCCCCGAGGACTTGGGGATGGGGACGGGGTGTTTCCCCGGCATCACGCTTTTCTAGAAAAAAAGGGGGACGTCCCCCAAAAACATGGAACACACTCGGGGCGCCCCAGTGCAAAGAGTCGTTCGGGACGTCGTAGGGGATGTTCTGACGTCCTCCCGGGTGCAAGGAGTCGTTGGGGACATCGTAGGGGACGTTGTGACATCTCCGGGACGTCTAGGGACGTCCCCTACGACCCTGCCACTTTTTCAACTTAAAACACAAGCAAAATACGATTTTCTTATATTTTTTTGAGTTGCTACGCTTTAGAGGAAATTTTCTGCTAAATTTCAATTAGATTCAAGTAAGTAGAGAATTAAAGCCTAATTAACGGTAGAAGTTTTCCTCAGCCTCTACCATTTTATCTTTTAATTCCTGCCATTTTTATAGGAGGTTGGAAGCAATATATATGTGGCCTATGATGTAGTACACATTGAAATGAAGGACTTCTAAGGGATAGCCTTCTTATTGAGAAATTTATGAATCTCTGTAGTATACCAGCATTATATTTCATTTTCTTCGTTTGCAAAGGAAATTCTCTATATAAGTTTTTTTAAAGGAAAATTGAAAAGGATAGGCTTGTTTTGGTGAGGATGCTCTTGGAAAAAACTTCCAAAAATATCAAATCGACCCTCAAAACTCAACTCCAGAAAAATATAATTATGCAGTAGTAAGCACCATCTAACAAAATAATCTAAGTTCTAAATGGATTTTGTTCACAATTTAAGTAATTGGAGACCCATTTTTGACCATTTATGATAATTCTGAAAAATTGAGCACCATGCAACAAAAAGATCCAAGTCAGTTTCAAAAGGATATCATTCACAATTAGAGTGATTGGAGAATAATATTTAACTATTTTTTAGCTCAGCGAAAGTTTTGAAGTTGTTTCAACTCTCAATTCTGAATGCTGTCATGGAAATCAGTTGCATTTCCCCCAATTAATCAGCCACACCACAGGCTTCACTTACCAAGGAAAAGGAAGACAAACCGTGAGAAGACAATTCAGTTTGTAAATGGTCCATTCATACTGTTTGTTGGCCTTGTTTAAACTAGTTGTAGGCTTCCCAAATCAATCAGCTAGGCTCCATCATCTGCTTACAAACACAGGGTCCCAATGTTCTGAATAATCAGCTAAACAATTCACTTAACAAACTAATCTTATTTAATTCTTGTTTTAATTTTTAGCTCTAAATCAAAACTTGGGTGGATCCTTAAAAAGCACTGAACTACTGTTGTTGATAAATGATAATTAATATTGTTTGTTGGCCTTGTTTAAATTAGTTTTAGGCTTCCCTAACCATTAATGGTTTCAATCTTCAAACTTTCAATTTTAAGTCTTAGTTTATTGAATTATTCATGTTATATTTGTAAAATTAATAAATTATATATACTTTTTATTAGCCGTCCCCCACTGACCCCAAATTTTCAAAAAAAATTGCCATTCCCGAGTCTTAGGTAACTATGCGATTCTCATACTGAATTTTGAACATTTATCGTATTTGGTAGATTACCAAATGTCCTAATTTCCTTGGGAAAACGAAAGCTTAGAAAATCATTAAAAACTTATATCCAGCATGCATCCAGCAACCCTCTAAAATGTGGAAAAACTTCTGGCATCAACAACAGAGATCATTACAGAAAATACAAATCAGTCCGAACACAGAAAAGAAATCAGTATCCGAATTTCATTTGAAAATGAGAAGTAAACCAGTGGACTCATTTATGATTGCATCACTCAATGAATTTTTGATAGTGTAGCAAAGACAAACAAAAGCTACTGAAATAAAAGCCAGGGACATTAGAAATTAGAATAGGAAATAACATCAAACCAAGGAGAAGAAGGCCGAGATAAAAACTTGCCATGTGAATATAGGACTGCTTTGAGAAAAGCTAAGGCAGACATGGAGATGGCTAACCATGGATCTTTAGAAAGGAAAACCAAAAAGAGATTGCCTAAAAAGGAGCTAAACAGGCAATAAATTAAAAACAGACCACCATGGGGCACTCTTGAAAACTCTCTTAGATAAATAATACCTGGACAAGACTTTACGGCAAAGGACATTGACAATGAAATTGAGGTTTCATTATGTTTTTTAAACCCGCCATTCTAATTTTGCTGAGACCTTACTTTCACTTAAGATGCCACAACTGATGGGTATCTATTTTTTCAAAATCACCCACACTTGCACATGGCCTTGATTGTTGGGAGATGGCACATATGCGGATGTCAAGGACTTCCACCAGGTCTTAGATGTGGTAGTTCCTACTCAGATTGAATGCCCTAAACACTGCTTGCATGTCTTTTGGGATTTAACCTGGGTCTACACATTTCCAGCTGAAGCACAACCCAGTTGAGTAGACTGAAGCAGGCATGGTGTCCACAAGCAGATTAATGATAAGATGGAAATCATTCATATAAGCATACATTCAAGTACCCTCCCAGACATTAAACAACACAGATCTCAGAAATATATGGCACCATACGAATCCCTGGAACCTCGGTAGATCAGCCACTACGTTATGCAAGCAGAGCTCATTGCAATCTAATGATAAAGTAATGTACCATGTAACCATGCAAATATTACAAACTAGAACTATTGCAGTCAAATGATTCCCTATGATTCAAAGGTATGCTGAACCATGGTTTTAAAACTCGAGAAATCACAATGAAATCACCAAAACAGAAAAAAAAATTGGCTGGACAATAACTCGCATAGCAAAATTTCTTGCACTGACAAGTTTTTCCTCATGAGTCAGCAGAAAAAAGATTCAACTTTTTTGTTTCAATTTTTTCTTGCTATGGATACGAAGGAAGTACATCCAGAAAAATTCTCATCATGCAGATATGTGTTTGGTTTGGAATCTGGACTTAGATGGCAATCATAGAGTAATGAATAACTTTCTTAGAAATATAAGTGAACTTCTTATGAACTCAACAAATATGAACCTGACTTTAGAGTGTTGTTTATGTTCAAAATTATGTAACCTGCAATACTTCAGCATGTTCTTCTGGCACTATGCTAAAAAGATCGTTGGTTCTGCCAATCTAAATCTGTAGGAAGCTTAACTATATGTGACTCAGGTTGGAATAAACAGCTATTGTCTTGGAATATAAAGCTATAGAATATTATATAAAGCAAATAGTTTTGGACTAAATAAGTGCCACGTTTTATGACATCAGGAATGCAAAAGGCTGTGGCCATTTCTGTAATGTTTGTTTCCAAATTCAGAGCTTGTATAATATCATGTTCAATTATCAACATTATTTATGAAGTATACATTATAGAAACAAGGTTACACTACAATAAGCAGCCCTGGTCCTTTAATCCCTCAACATCAAATTGCAAAGACAGATCACTCGAAGCTTAGCATAAAATTGAAGCCTATTCCATCTAATGCTTGTTTAAAATATATATGAAAGGAAACAAATATCAATCAGAGTCCATGATAAAGACAAAAAAAAGAAAAGTCCGCTCATTAGTTGGTTGAATAGTTGACAGAATGAGGGCTGGAATTCAAAGGAACTTTAAAAGAACGAGAATTGAAATTCAGGGAAATTTTCAAGAAGTAGAAAAATTTACAAGTATTAAAAGTAGTTGGCATATATGTTAATATTAAAGGAAAGCACAGAATTTGCTGCTGGCAATTGTAAATTTTGGTTAATATGATAAATTCATGTAATGTTTTTAAGTGAAACATGTCTACAGTTAGATTGTTAATTTTTGCAGATTTTTTCTCACGTGTTTAAGTCATCTCAAGATGACCTAGATGAATAGCCATTAACTTAATGACATTTTTCCTTGTGTATTTTTGGTAATAATCAATAAGGAAAGGGACCCACTTAACACACAAACACTATAAACATTTGTTAGTAGCGGGAAGGAACAGTAAATGTAATATGCTTCTATTTCCCCATTAGCAAAGCCTTTGGAGCATGTAATCCTTTGTATGTCACCCTCATCACAATTGTTGTCAGTGCATGATTAACCCAACTACAATGCAACATGTATTTGTGTTAAGTAATTGAAAACTTCCACGAGCAATTTACATAGATTATTAATTTTTGTAGGATTTTTCTTGTATTTAAGTCATCTCAATTTTCCATCCATGAGTAGTCATTACCCTGGTGACATTTTTCTTCCATGTATTTTTGGTAATAATTACAGCTAATACTCTTGAGAAATTTTAGCAACTAGAGAATCTGAATTTAGAAAAGGTCATTAAATAGGGTAATTAGCAACAATAAAAACAAGTCCATAAGATTTTCCCGAATGAAATTCTCGGGGAAACAAGTGGGCAAAAAGCTGATCATGTGAAATGAAAATGAAAGAAGAAGAACTCCTTCAGAAATGTATTCGTAAATTGATCAGCTCGTTGAAGACAGATCAAACATCAGCTTCTGCAACATGCTACGAATTTCTGAATTCATCCTCTACACAAACAACCTGCACTGGTCGGTTTTGCTAAAATCCAACAAAATGTTTCAGAAGTGTACTCTTTGGAAGGTCCACTTACTTGTCTCCTACAATCAACTGCTTTTTAGGTTACTGTCAAACCAGCCATCGATTTGACATTAAGGCCCTCTTAAAAGACGGAAGCCACAAGGAGATTTCTTTCCATTTATCTAACAAATAATATTCAAATTTCGTATCCGTTAAAAGGCACAATTCACCACTAAAGACGCGTAGTTGTTATAACATCCAACAAGATTCAAGTCTCGAGATGAGTACCTGTTGACGCGACTCGCCGTCCACTTAAAATCGGTATTGCATGAAAATTAGTAGGAAGGCCTGCTGTAAGGTGTCAGAGCTCTCAATAACCCCGTATGATCCTTTCCTGTGGAGACTTGATTGTAATTCCAGGACTGAATGCCAGATTAGCAATTCAGCCTACGCGTCAAAATTCTGGGAATGAGATATCTAAATTGTGCCCTGGCCGGCTGGGCTTGGTAAAATCCTCTATATTCAAATTGTGTACATTTAAGTTTTGACCTCGTAACCAAGCTCCGTACTAATTCCAACCCTGTAAACCATTTGACATACACAGCATCCCCAAATTAAAATCTTTCCACAAATTTTGAATCACAAGAAAGCCATTTGGGTTGTTTTTAACGACTTATAAAGCGCAAGAATCAAACCCTCGCCTTTAATTAGGTCTCGTAATTGGCCAATTGCAGGGTTTCACGACATGATAATTGCGAGCGCAAATCACAGGTAATTACAAATCATAAGCAAAATATACCATCAAAAACATGGCCCGGATTCCTCAATTATCAATAAAAATGAAAGGGGCAGAAAGAAATTGTGCGAGAGAGGAAACTGTAGCATACCTTGGGAATTGTGTCGAATATGGTTGCTATTTGTTTGTGCTGCTCCCAAACGTGGAGAGCCTTCCGTTTGCACAGAGTTTGAGATATTATTTGGACTTTATTATGGATGAATTACAAAAAAACAGAAAATTATAAGAGTGGTTTGTACGTTTATAGATATATTCTGGGCACAATGTTAATTTCCCGATTAAAAAATTAATGTGCGTCAGAAGATTCTTGGCTTGCCGAGGCTTCCAAATTTTCAAGGCGGTTCTTAAAGCTTTGGCTCTAAAATAGCCTTAGTAGCATTGGTTTTTCTTTTTAATGAAGAAGTATGAAATAGAGTTCTCTCTTTTATACATAAATATTAGAGATTATTCATGTAAACGAAAAGGAAAAAGTGAGTGTACATTAGTAATCGCATGCGCGTAATGTAATGGATATGTTTATGGGAGGAGTGAAGGATAAAAGTTTAAAGAGAAAGTGGGGCAATGAAGAAGGTGATTGAGGGACAACGTGAGGAAGAAGGTCAATACGGTTGAAAGGCCCCAATAACTCAAATCTCTCCTTTATCATGAATGATCCTCTTCTTTTCGGTGAGTTACATAAGAATCGTGTGTCATTTTTGTGAATCACATGAAGGAGAAAAGGGGTACGGACTATGTGAAGGACATATGTCAAAAGATGTTGGCGTTGAAATCAACACTCCATAGCTTATATATCATCTTTCTTACTTCCAACCATAAATGACAAAAATGGATTCATTATTATTGTGGCTATTCACGTTACCAAATGTTATTCAAATGCGGGACCTAAAATCTTTTGGAGTGTTTTTCGACAAGGGACTCCAATTTGTATGGAGTTGGCATTCCATTATGAGACCTCCAATACTCACAAAAAAAAAGTAAAACATAAGATATCTTTAAACATGTATCATGAGTGCAAAGGCGAGCTCATGAGAGGAGGGGACCAAATGAATGCATTCGCAACATTTTCTTCACTACCACTTATAGATAGGGAAGCTCATAGATGTTTGAAACCCTTACCCTCATCCTACACCTCATCCCCGCACTACACACTCCACCTCATCCCGTGGAGCCAAACATGAATGGATTCTCAAGAAGTGGGGATATCAAGCAAGAGGAGTCTCGTGGAGGAAGAGTAGTGGCTGAGGTCATTGCTTTGGTGATCAATAAGAGGGACTTGTCAGGAGGGAGATACTAACGTACATGACATTGCGGCTTCAGGATGCCACCTTGACAAAGTTGTTGGTGGTGATAAGTAGTAATAGGGCCTATAGAATGAGCAAGTGTGGAGCACCCTATAAGAGGTCATCTGCAAGTAACAAGGCCACATCGTCATGATCATAATGAAGGACCGCCAACCAATGGCATGGGAAATACATGACTTCTACATTAAAATTGCCTTCCACTGGCATGACCACATGACCATGTTCACAATAAAGCACCACCAGATGAATGGCATGGGCAATGTACAACTTCTACATTGAGAACACCTTCATCACATAAGAGCTTTGTCATCAAACCCTCAACCATTAATCTCCTATCTTGTGTCGGATTTTAAGAACCTTCTTCCTATTAAAGGGAATGTTTGTCAACGTAATCAAATTTAAATCATGTTTGCACCATTATAAACTTAATTAATTGATAACAATGATTGTCCTATTTAATGCAATGTTTGTTGAGTATTAAATTGGTCTTAATAATTGTCATTCTAAAAGTCATACTTTTTAATGGCTTTGTAACTTTTTGGAATTACTCGAATTACATTATTATGCATTATAATAATAGATAAGTTGAAGTAATACATCAAAATAATACAACAAAAATATATTTTTACATGTTTTAACAACATAAGCGTTGATCTAATAAAAATTTTAAAGCACAATGAAAATATATTAAAAACATAAATGTCGAGAAGGAGAGGCGCTCACCGCCCCACCTAGAACCTCGCCCTAGGGTTTTCTTGCAGGAGCATTACTATTAGTGTGTCATCACCAAGGGAGGAGTGTTTGGGCATCCTAAAGCCTCTAGGAAATCACATGGGTTTGAGCCTTATATGCATTGCAATGTGTGTGTGTGTGTGTGTGTCTTATATCCCTAGCCTTATATGCATTGCAGCTTTGATTAATGTTCATAATTCATGTACATACTAATAATTAAGATTATGTAATATCAAAACTAGGGTTTTCCTAATTAATATTAGCTATTAAAATGTGTGAATATATATTAGAACACTAAGTATAGTAAATGACATTAGATATACATATCCCTATTCATGGTTGCGATTATTCATTCTCTAAAAATCTAGAAATTTTGATTTAGAATTTAGGAAATGATTCAATAAAATATGAATATTTTATTAAAATCAAAGCAATGATTCCTACAATGATATACAATGAAATACATATGCTATGCAATTTATTTGATCTAATTATAAAATAAAATGAAAGAAATATGGCACTTACCTTGATTTCGCTTATCCCGAAGTGTGTTTGGGCCGAGAGAACTAATAGAACAAAAACTCGGACTATCGCGATCATGCTTAGAAAAACACACGATGTCGAAATCCTGGACACTAGCGCTTGGGTAGGAGCAGGGACGTCTGCAGTGCCCTAGACCTCTAGTGGGCATCAGTAGTATGCAAAAAGGTTGGAATATGGTTTTATCACTATTGCTTTGGGTTTCACACTTGTTCGCCTTTGATCACTTGTGTGTCGCACTTTGACCGTCGTCAGTACCAGTAAATATACAATACATAAACCTCCCGCAAAACCCTAGAAAATACATTAAATCCTAAAAAGAAAGATGCAAAATGAGGGGTTAGATTGTCCTCAACTATCAAACTATTGAACTTACGACTAAGCGTTGCACTACATATCGACTCCAATGTAGTTTTATGTAATAATGTGTGCAATAATGCTCCTAGGTCTCCCTCGTGCCGATGATGCCAAGATATCGGGCAACAACAAGATAGGATGCAAATGTGTGGATGGAAAAATGAACTTCACCTTCCTATGTAGTATGTATACGAGTAATAAGCCTAAAATGCACGATCCCTTTGATATGTAGATAAATAGCCCTCGATAGAAATTGTCCACCGTTATAATGGTATGTATGTTGTGTTTATATATGGATCTCTTGCTTGAATTTTGACACTAATGACCCAACATGTCAACTAATGCCTCGAGATATGAGTGGGAAAACCGAAAAGACCGACCTTAAATGTCAAAAATAAGATAAAAATAAAGAGGACACATGCACCCAGGATGGACAAGAGTTCCCGGGTGCTAGTATTCGATCTGGCGTTAGTGCCGTAGACAACCGATGAAAAATGTGTGAAGATCGAGAGACAAGGATCCCTATGACTGACTGAACTAGGTGTATGGTGTGACAAGTGTGAAAGATAAAAGCAATAGAAATCAATAACATAAGAGGATGGACTAGGAAGTGTTCCATTAGTGAATACTTCTCTCACTCAAGATCCATATATAAAACAACATACTGGGCAATAGTAAATAGTAGTAAGTGCGTGATTTCATGTCTACATTTTCCCCATTTATGCTATTTGAATGAAATTCAAGTAATGTAAAGGAAGTAAGGAACATACTTGAAAGAAGTCCGAGAAGCCTTGTTGCAAAAAAAGTACGCACAAAATAAAAACGTATAACATGGTGAACCATAGATCGGCGTGTCGATCCATGTGGCATAAAGAGAGATGGCGAACAATTATGAGGAACACTAAGTGAGATTGATGATTTTGATTTTGAGTGACTAGAGATTTCAATTTTGTCATCGATGGAGATTTTTTTGGGGTAGGGAGTGATTAGTTTCCAACCTGATTTTGTGTGTGTGAAAGACTGAGGACTTGGGTGTCATGCCGCCAGAGGAAGAGTATAGGGAGAGAGGTCTAGTTTTATGCTCTAACTTAAACTACATCCTCAAAAGGTCTAGTCGTTGCAGACGGATGAAGACCAAATTTTGTTCATTTCGATACATTTCGATCAAGTGAGAATAACCCATATATGAGTAGTATAGGAAAGGTAATGACGTCTCATTGCCCCCACTCCAAGGGTGCCGCAATATGCATGAGATGGCTTCCTTGTTAGGTCATCCGAAGCAAAAAAATGTAGAGGTGACTTCCCATGTTAGGTCATCTGGGAAATTGGTGATGTAACTCCCAAGTTAGGTCATCTGAGAGGAAAATACGTTGTGTTATGTCGATTGGTTGATGTGATTCGAATAGTAGAAGATTTGTGTCGATACTTGAATGTGTTTGATTGATTACTCATGGAGAGATTTTATGCTTGTTTCCCCTATCAATCATTAGGGGAATTGGTAAAAGTGGTGTGAAATGTCGCATGATGTACGAGCAAATTTTCGTAATGAAATTACTTGTATAATTCAGATCATGAGCAAAAATATAACACCAAATAACACAATATTCCAGAATAATGATCTCAATATGCAATTATAATAGCTTTGCCACTTCGAGGGGGCAACCTCCAAACCATACAATAATACTCAAATACTCTAATGATGATGAAATACTCCCTACAATCCCCTATATATACTATTCATATGTTATGGCCATCACCAAGGCCGACCTACTAAGCATGAGAAAGTATAAATGATATAATAAAATGATATGGTAAGCCACAAGTCAACTACTCATATCCTAATACAAGCAATAGGTTAATGGCATAGCATTCCCTTTCCCTTCAAAGCAACATTGTCCCCAATGTTGAGAAGCTCTGGGTGCTACTGCAGGAATGTCATATCTTCCCATGTTGCATCTTCATTGTCCATATTCTTCCACTTGATCAAGTACTCAGTAATAACCTATTTCCTCAATCTTTTAGTGCGTGTTTGAAGGATGCATTCAGGTTCCAAGATGACCCTCCCTCCTCATCGAGCTCGAGTAACACTATTTAGGCCGATACTCTCATTCCAATTACTTTCTTTAGGCAAGAAACATGAAATACTTGGATGTATTTTGTTGATTGTGGAAGTTCTAATTTGTATGCTACACAGACTCAATCTTCTACAATACTTGATAAGATCCATAATAATTCGGTGAAAGTTTGCTATCCTTTTGTTGTTTTTTCAAAGACATTTGCTTATATGGTTGTAAGAATCGCACAAAACCCGATCACCGACTTCAAAATGCCTTTCCGTGTGATGTTGATCAGCCTGTTGCTTCATGCGGTTTTGTGCCATGACCAAGTTCTCCTTGAGACCAGAGAGGGCCTCTTGTTGATATTGAATGTGTTCTTCTACCGCTCTAACTTGTGGTTGTCCTATCAATGATGATGTGATGGATGGTGGATGGTACCCATAGAGTGCCAAAAAATGAGACAATTTAGATGAAGTATGGAAGGAAGTGTTATACCACCATTCTGTAAGTGGCAACCATTGGACCCATCTTGTTTATTTATCTGACGTAAAGCAACAGAGATATCCCTCCAAACACTTATTTACAACTTCTATTTTCCCATCAAACTGGGGATGATAAGAAGAGCTATGAGCTAATTGAGTACCCAAACATGAGAATAAATCAGTCCAAAAATTACTAGTAAATATAGGGTCTCGATCACTTACTATAATCTTTGGTGTCCCATGAAGCTTCTAAACTGTGTCCATGAAGGTTGTTGCTACTGTGCTTGCAACAAATGGGTGTGCCAAGGCACAAAAATGAGCATATTTGGTGAGTCTATCCACCACAACCATGATGACATTTTTTTCTTCAGATTTAGGCAATCCTATGATAAAGTCCATGGAAACCTCTTCCCACCACTAGCTAGGAATAGATAGAGGTTGTAGAAGACCTGGGGATCAAACTGTTTCACCCTTATTTTGCTGACAAACCATGCATTCTGCCACAAATTTTTGGACATCCCCTTTGAGCCCTTCCCAGAAGAAATCTTGTTTGACTCGATGATAAGTCTTCAAGAATCCAAAGTGCCCCCTACTGGAGAAGAGTGAAGCTCAGATAGAATCCTATTTTTAAGAGTGGAGTTCTTACATAGGTATAATCTATCTTTATACCATAAAGCATCCCCTTTCAATACAAAATTTTTCAGACATGCTTGGATAATTCTGGAGATGATGAATGAGGTTTTGTGTGGTTGGGTCATTTCTCCATTCGGACCTTGCCACATTTATCCAATCTTCTTGTAATATGGATATGGCACATAACAAGGCTGCAGTTGAGTCATCTTTCCGCGACAGAGCATCCGCAACTACATTCTCCTTCCCTTTCTTATAGATAATCTCAAAATCATATCCCAACATCTTGGAGACCCATTTTTTTGTTCTTCAAATGATAAACGCTACTCCAAGAAGTATTTCGATATCATGATATGTCTTCACTTTAAAGTGTCTTCCTATGAGATATGGTCTCCATTGCTTTACTACATGAAGTATGGCTAGCATTTCCTTCTCATAAGTCAGCTTGGAAAGATTCTTACCTTTGAATTGATGGCTCAAAAAGGCAATAGGATGGCCTTCTTACATGAGAACTTCCCCATACCCACCCCTGATGCATCATATTCAACAATGAATGTTTTTGGAAAAATCTGGAGTAGCCAAGACTGGAGTGGTGCACATGGCCTCCTTTAGTTGCTCAAATGATTTGGTTGCATCCTCACTCCAATGGAAGGAGTCCTTATTTAATAAAGTTGTGAGAGGTGCAACTATGCTTCCATAATGCCTTACGAATCTTTGGTAATAACCTGTAAGCCCCAGAAATCCTCGTAGATTCTTTAAGGTTTTTGGAACCTTCCACTCCATCATGGCTTTGATCTTATTAGGATCCACTTTAACCCTTTCATGAGAGACAATGTGACCCAAATATTCAACCTCCTTGAGTCCAAAAGAACACTTAGAGGGATTTGCATAAAGTTGATGTTGCTCAAGGGTTTCCAAAACCTTATTTACATGATGCAAATGTTCGTCCCATGTTTTGCTATAAATTAATATATCATCAAAAAACACTAAGACAAACTTTCACAGGAATGACTTAAAAATAGAATTCATCAAACTTTGAAATGTAGAAGGTGCATTTATGAGTCCAAAAGGCATTACCAGGAATTCTTAATGGCCTTCATGTGTCCGAAAGGCGGTTTTATGAACATCCTCATCCTTGATTCTCGATTTGGTGGTATCTCGAATGAAGATCAAGCTTCGTAAAATAAACAACACCACGCAACTCATTAAGCAAATCATCAATAACAGAATACGAACTTATCTTTGGTTGTGTACTTATTAAGTTCCCTATAATCGGACACATGTGCCACATGTCATCTTTCTTTCGTACCATCACTACTTTGGAGAAGAATAAGCACTCTAACTATGGCAGATGATTCTGCGCTTCTAACATCTTGTACTTTTCAGTACAATCTTCTCGATTTCACTCTTTTGCACATATGGGTACCTATAAGGTCTGATGTTAGGCGGTTGAATTCTGGTAATAACTGAATAACATGATCATGATCTCTCTTTGGAGGTAAGCCCTTTGGTATATTTTCAAATACAATAGAGTGTGCATCCAACACTGCTTGCATATCTGATGGTATAATGTCCTTAGAATGATGAGCCTCCAATGAAAAGAGTTGTGCCACAAATCCCTCTACACCCTTTTTTAGCATTTTGTGCATCTGATGAGAACTTACTATTTGTGGAGACTTTTCTCTTAAGCCTCTTAGCTCAAAAGTCCTTCCTTCAGAGTGAAATCGCATGAACAAGTCTTGGAAGTTCATCTCAATGGTTCCCAAAGTGGTAAGCCATTGAACCCCTAACACAATGTCTACTCCTCCCATAGAAATGGCATACATGGGACTATTTAGTATGTAATCTCCCATGGAAATCTTAATGCTATGGCATTTTCTAGAACAAGTAACAATACCTCTATCAGCAATCATTACTTGACATTCAAGAGTTGGATAAATGAAACAGTTTAGGCGCACTGCTAACTTATGATTGATAAAGTTGTGAGTACTTCCTAAATCAATCAACATTGTGACCCTCTATTTTTTAGGAATCCAACCACCTTTAGGGTTTGGGGGGTGCTAATACCTAAATTGCATGGCATGAGATCGTTGGCTGAGGATCTCCTGACTCCTCCTTTGGCTCAACCAAGACCTCTGACTCTGCATCTTCATTATTCTCTTCATCTTCACTAGGCCCATCAATGTAGAACAACTTCTTTTCAACACATTTATGTCCTGGGTCCAAATTTACTGTCACAATTAAAACATAACCCTTTTTCTCTTTTTTCTTCAATTTGTTGAGGTGTCAATCTAACTGGCCAAGGGAGTGTTGGGGCCAAGGTGTTGTGATCTCTAGTATAAGTGAAATGTTGTCTCCTACTTGAAACAATTTTCTCCTCTGCCCTTCTTGCCATAATCATCGAATCATAAACCTTATGAGGATTAAACATACGCACCTCATGCTCAATGTGATCCTTAAGACCCCCAAGAAATAGGTCATTTAGATTCTCTTCAGTAATATTTTCCACCCACAGAGAAAGGTTTTAGAAGTGATGAATGTAATCCTTAACAGATCCTGTCTGTCTCAACTTTGCTAATTGGCTAAAGTAATTATATGACACACTAGAACTGTAGTGTAATTGTAACTCTTCAGTGAAGACTGTCCATGTAACATTGAGACCACTCTTCTTCCTTTGAGCATATAACCATCGATACTAGATGAATTGGTCATGTTCGAGATACAAAGCTGTCATGGTCACCTTTTGTCCTAATGGAATATGATGTGGTTAAAATAAATTCTCCATTTGGTTGATCCAATTGAGTGGATCTTTTCCATCAAACTTGTGCATATCCACTTTTGGAAACGTAGTACGGGCCTGCAGAGTGCTCGTATTTGGATTGTGCACACTCAAAGAACCATTCTGGCTCATGTGTCTATTATGTTGACCTAAGGATCCACCTTAATTGACATAAGTATGATTACCCATCATATGCGTATTGAATTTTTGCATGAAATCCTCCAATCTTTGTCCAATCCTATCCACATCTTCTTTGTTGGCCACCCTAGATTCGAGGTCTCTCAGGTTAAACTCAAGTTGGCTTACTTTATGGTCTGTCGAAGTAAACCCTAACCCTGAGGAATCTGTAGTTATATCTTCTGTCTCCAACTCCTCAACTACTATCTCATCCTTTTCTGGTGTTTTACCCGGAGTGATGGGATTCTTTTTTCCTCTTGTGGAAGGCCCCGCCATGATGCCCCAAAATAGTAGGATGTAGGGATCACGGTCAAATTTTAGGGTTTCGGATTTCGATAAGAATTTGGCCAAATATAAAAAACTTGAAGAAAAAAACCCAAATAAATTTTGTTTTCCTTTTCTGAAAATGTAATGAATTTGAAAAAATTCCACAATTTGCACCCTAGGGAGCGATTTTATGAAAAACACTAAATTCTTAATAACTTTTGCAAAATAAATTTAAAAAGTCTGAAATTTTTAGGGAACCTTACTTGAAATGTTTCACAACTTTGGTAAAAATATATCCCACCAATTCACTTTTGTTCGCAATATATGGTGGAAACAAAAATTAGGGTTTTTGCCCTAATTTTGGCCCAGATCGCAACTCTGATACCACTTGTAATGAAATTACTTGTATAATTCAGATCATGAGTAGAAATATAACACCAAATAACACAATATTCTAGAATAATGATCTCAATATGCAATTATAATAGCTTCGCCACTTCGAGGGGGCAACCTCCAAACCATACAATAATACTCAAATACTCCAATGATGATGAAATACTACCTACAATCCCCTATATATACTATTCATATGTTATGGCCATCACCAAGGCTGACCTACTAAGCATGAGAAAGTATAAATGATATAATAAAATGATATGGTAAGCCACAAGTCGGCTACTCATATCCTAATACAAGCAATAGGTTAAGGGTGTAGCATTTTCGATAATGACGAATTAGAAATGTAGAATGATCACATAATGGTGTGAGGGGAATTATAGGATGACCCCTATCAGATGCCCCTCTTTCGATGAAAGGGAGAGTGATGATGAAAATGAATATTGAGCCGAAAGTAAATGTGTGATGATGTAATTGTGATCGAAGTGTAATATAATAGATGTTGTAAAATTGTGTGTATATTGAGTTGGAGTTGTGTCGAGTAGGAATATAGTGTTTGTGGAATGTTTATGATACGGTAGTAAGCGTAATTCTAAAGAGAACGAAACAAACTAGACAAGAATAAGAGTAGTGATGCTCAAGATACGATTGAAATCATGTGAGGTGTATTAGTTAGGAGAATGAGTGTAAATAGTGACTATAGCGAGGTAGGAAATTGAGAGTTACTATAAATAGTAATAGGAAAAAGTGAATAAGTATTTCATTTGATCATTGCACAAGTGTGAATTTCAGATCCGAGTGTGTGAGGATGTCGCAAGTGAGAGCACCAAAATTAAGTTGATTCAAGATTATGGTGGCGGTCGTGGTGTCATGTATGTATACCCGAGCTAGTAAGTGTGATTTTTTTCAAAATTGTGTTGAAATTATCTATTTTTCACAAATTTTGCAAAAAAATATTTTTGAGTTTTTAGGCGTTTCGACTTGGCAAGAACAACAAAGGCGCTAACAACCTTCGGACGCCAAAGTGCCCAAATATGGGCATTGGTGACCTGCTCCTCGCATCCTACTCCCGGGTACTAGCGACCCAAAGGCCTCGTTTTTAGCCTATACTTGTTGTGAATGTAAAAATTTGTGGTTGTTGATGGTTCTGTTAGGTGTTTTTGCATGCATACGAGGTACTAATTTCATGTTTTTATTTTTTTTCATGTAGAGAGATATTCATTTGTGGGAGTTCCATGGTGGTCGTCATTTGAGCACATTGTTAGGATTGGGTTTGTCAGATGATGAGTGGGATGTACTAAACCATGTCAGCTTGCAGAACATAGTGAGGATGGGGGATGTACCCCATAATATTTCGACGATCACCGCACTGTGAGAGAGATGGTGTGCAAATACTTGCACATTTTGGTTGCCTATCGAGAGATGACCATGAATTTAGAGGATGTATATCACATACTACGATTGTCTATTGTTGGTGAGAGGGTTCAGGTGATGGTTGTAGACAATGCACAAGAGACAAATGAGGGCTGTTAGGTGGTAGTTTACAGGGACATGAGTTCATACTTGAGGTCCATATTAGCCTTGATGTTATACTAAGGTCAGGGGTTTCACGATTGTAAAAATTTATTGTTGTTGTGATTGCTTCCTCAGTTGCAGTAAAGGGTGGTGGTGTAGGCATCTTGTATAAGATGCATGATATTTGTCATCATATAAAGGAGGATGGGATGAGATATGCTTGGGCACGATGTGTACTAGCCCATTTATACAAGGACCTATATAGGTTCACACATGAGGAGCATGGGGTAGACTAGAGCCACCACTTTGTTACATGTGTGGACTTATGAGCATATTGCAATATTGAGCCCATTTGGTGGGCCTCGCACATAGCGAGCAAGGCCAAATATATTTGTTATGAGATGGGTAGGAATGTAAAGTAGGAGGATGAATACTGATACATATAGATCGATGATGGATCACATGGGGCCAATGACCATTATCTAGAGGCCATATCGAGACTATGGAGGATGATAAGAGGATGTAGTGGAGCTTTAATGTATATGGCGTACTATGTAGTTGGAGGACAGGTTTATTGGGGTGATCGAGTTATTTTAGGGAGAGTGTGTATCATGATAGTTTGACATGGCTTAGGATGTGCCCCCAGAGCCGTATATATGGGTGAGAGCCACGAGGGCACTGAGGAGGGATGGAGTGAGACCAGGGGCCCAAAGGGCGCGATTAGTACCCCTAGGTGCAGATGAGTCAAATGTAGCCATTAGGCCAATACATGTGGATGTCACGGGGTATACAGAGACGTATAGTTCATGGTGGGAAGTGTACCAATGGGTGCTACTATATCTAGTTATTTTCTATGCGGCGGGAGCACCACTAGTAGGAGTAGAGGGACAGGTACCTTCCCCCGGTGGTGATGATGTGGTGGCGGAGAGAGCAGAGCATGAGTATATGTGTATTGATAGTTGTGGATTGTTACTTATTTATTTAATTGTGTTGTATCTTGTGTGTGAACTAATGTGATGTTTTAGATGGTTGGAGGGGATGCTTATTGGTAATTATTTGTAGATACTTCGATTCTTACTTTAACACGGAACGTGCCCGCTAACATGCTCATTGGAGGTGGGATGATAGAGTGAGGCATTGTGAGTGAGCATGCTCATCTGTTTGAGCTAGTGGTGATAGCAACAACTAGTTGTCTTGTGTTATTGAGCAAGTGAGACAAGGCACGAGAGGAGACACAACAAGCTAGGGAGGCTATGAGTGGAGCTCCCCTAACAAAGGATGCATTTTTGAGGTCCGTGGAGCTACAAGGTCATTTTTGGAGAAATCGATCGAGTTGACTTTATTATGCAGGCAAGTAGAGAGGTATAGGGGCCGCGATCAACGATGTAGATTGAGAAATGAAGCTTCTAGTTCTAGAGCTCCCATAGTTGTAGATAGCGATCTGGATGATGAGATGTGATGTATATATATGTAGGGGCTTGCCCCCAACGATTGTACTATGTAACTATGATATTTTGATGATATATATATATATATATATATATATATATATATATATATATATGATTATCGTCATTGTATTTTTTTTATATTGATGTGTGATGTGTTGAGCATTGCTCATATGTGTTTATTGATTCGTATTGTGAAGTTATTAATGTTTACTAATGGAGAATAATGTTTAATTTGATCATAGATAGATAAGTGATGAGATAGTGTATGTGATAATATATAGTGTATGAAATATATATAGTGTGATTGCACCATGTGATAGATAAATGATGCAAAAGTATATTGTATGTATGAATAGAGATGTGATGAATGGTAAAGTATGTATAAAATGAATGATGTAAGAGAGTATATGAATGAGATGATCATAAAAATGTACTTGGGCACATGTTAGTATGATGAAGAGAGGGGAAGAATAACAATGCCCCCAGTGTGTGAATGACGAGGTTCATTTATATAAGACCCCTTAATAATCAAGAATGAACCATAAAGCAAGAGTGTGTCATCGGGAAGTGGTTCAAGAATGTATGATAGATAGATAGATCAATGAAGTGTGTAGCGTAAAAGTGGAGTGAGGTTCTTAGTGTAATAGATCCATCAACATTCATGTAAGAACCGCGAGAACACGAGTTCATCATCGGGTGGTGAGGTGAGAAAAATCACCCACCAAAGACCAAGCGGGTGTGGAGCGGTGAAAGCATGTGGAATGGAAGCAACATGAGTATATGAACCAAACTGAATGTCTAATGAAATGGTGCCAATGATGGGAAATGTAGTAGTGGGAAGCACAAATGCTGATGACTTAGGCAACCAATGTGTAGTAGGAGCACTTTGCGGTGGATGAGATGGTACAGTGATGGATGAATGAGATGGAGGGTGTGCATGAATAATGACCTGTGGTGGTGGATGAGTAGTGACCTTTGGAGCGGGTGCGAGATAATTTCACTTTGGAGTAATAACACACTTGAGTGGAATTGGAGACTAGATTGCTTGTGAAAGCGAGAGCCAAAGGCAATGACACCCTTTTCTTCTAATTATTGTAATTTATCATGAAGGGCACAAAAGTCATTGTTGCAATGGCCATGCATGATAGTTGTAATAAGGTCGATCATGTTGGTGTTGCAAGCAATGAGGTGGATGGTGTTGATTAGAAGGTAAGCGAATCAAATGTGTGTCAAGCAAAGCACACAACACATCATGAGGCCTAGCATCATGAGAAAAGTGTAATGGATCTCAAGGAGGAGATGTAGAAGTCTTAGACGAAGACCGACGTGGTGGAGTAGATGAAGGATGTTTATGTGATGGAGAAGACTAAACTTGTTTGCGGGGTGGAGGATATGGAGACCTTGGAGGATGCTCAACAGATGGAAGAGGATAAGAACTAGATGATGCAATAGCAACAAAAATAGGAGGAGGATCTATGACATGTGTAGCAATGAGATTTTGTTCTAAATCAATGACTTTATAGCATAAGAGTGTGAATGATTCACATGTATCATATTGCAAGCATTGCTTTAAAGCAAGAATCAAGCCACGAAAAAATATGAATTGCTTCTCTAGATCAATGGGTGAAAGACTAACTGATGCATGCAAGCATTAAAATATAGAATATAGTGAATAATAGGTTTTATCTTGCCTTGATGTAAGCTAGATAAGCAATCATATGTGACTCTAGGGCCATTGTTAAGTATAAAGTGGCAAAGGAAGGCCTCTTCCATCTCATAATAGGTACTAATAGATCTAAAAGGTATATGTGTGTACCATTGGAGAGCATCATCGGTAAGACTATGACAAAATGCTTTAAGCAAAAATCAATCATTGGAGTAAGAAGCCATAGCTAGATGATAATGTTTGAGATGCAAATATGGATTGTCAGTACCATCAAAACATGAAAAGGTAGGCATAATGAAATCCTTAGGGAATTTTGAATTGTGAATCTTTTTTGGAATAGGATTGCCATGCAAAAATTATTATCAATAGAAGCATAATAGGCCTTGCTTTCAAGTGTGAGAGATTAGACACAGGATTTTAATTGACCAACAACATGCACAACTGATAAGATATCATGTGAAGGAATGGTAGAATATGTGAATGGTGTATTGAGTGGTTGCAGCTTGCCATTATGAGTGATCATAGGAATGTCGGAAGAAGAAGCAGAGGATGCCGATGTCATAGGCATAACAAGTGTAAGTGTAGAAGAAGTAATATGTGGTGAAGAACATGGAATATCGATTGAAGAACATGGAATAGCATCGGAAGAGTTGTTAGGAGATGAAGCAATAGATGGAGATGAATAAAAATGCATGTTACTAGATACAATCTCAAAATAAGATGAAAGCGGAGTAGAGAATTCACATTCAATAGTATGTAGAGAAGTGGAATCATTACTAGTATGTGTATCATCAATATCAGATAAAGACTCGGATGCAAGGATTTCATCAAGCATATCATCAATATATAATGAAGTAGTAGAAACACTAGTATGAGATGCATCCTTAAAATCACTAGAAACATTTTCAAAAATGCAAGGAGTATGAGATGCAACTATACAATCATCCTGACTAGTATTAGAAACAACATCATTTCATCATGTGTTTTATCTGTACTATCACAATCAAGACCAAGAAAATAATCGATAATAGACTCATTTAGAGTTTCAACAGAAATAGAAGAAGGTAGATGAGGCTTATTTGTAGACACGCAATCACGCACTTTGGGTAATTATCTAGTCTTGGTTGTATACTACTATTCATATGTAAGGAAATTACTAATTAACCCATGTCTTTGGCCACCATTATTTGATTTTTTTTTACCACTTTTACTCTTGCACCTTACTTTCTCAGTTTGCCTTTTTACTCTTCGGCATTTGTCATTCGACACTAGTGCCCAGCCAGGATGCTAGCATCAGGCGCCCTCGTCCCCTCTAGGCACTCCTGTCCCCTTTGTACTTTACTCACACTTTTTGGGTCCTTTCTAGCCATTTGAGCATCTTATCTTTTTGGTAGTCGGCCTTTTTAGGGTTAATTATGAAATTCAAGTGAGGGAATCATATAAATATAAAGTTATGTGATCATAATAAGGGACCAAACACTAAACACTATCTATCACCACCTAAGGTTGCATCCATCAAGGCATCTAAGAGCTCCATTGCATCCATCTAGCTCCATCATAAGGGACACAAGGGCTGGTTTTCTGCATCACACTTCATAAGAGGGAAGTTCATTCTATTCCATGCACACATTTACTACATTCTACATCTAACTACTTGCTCGTTATTCCAAGTGTGACACACACAAGACCTAGGGCATAATTCCACATACACACACATAACTACATTGGGTTTGAGATGTAGTGCAACGCTCAATCGTAAGTTCAACATTGTGACAACTGGTGACAGTCTGACCCCTCATTTTGCATCTTTCTTTTTGGGATTTGATGTCTATTTGAGGTTTTTACAAGTTCATTCTTCATTATAGGTTTCTAGCAACCTCGAACATCTTGGTGCGACCTCAAAAAAACCAAAGGTGAACATCTTACGACACCTCGGAGGAGGTTTTCTGAGCATTTCCATAGACCCATGTGCCTAGAAACAAGTCTAAGGCGCCCACGGGTGCCCCTGTCCCTCTCCAAGTGCCCCATTTTAGCATATCTCTCTAGATCCACATTTTCCAGGGCTTTTGTGCAATGCTTGTTCCTTCTTATTTAGTCGGTTAGAGCTTAAATCCAATCTAAATCTCACTATGAATCAACTAAGGCTTTTTACCCTCTCTTTGCAATTAGGGTTTCATTATTTATTGCTTAGTTGTTTGGGTGTAATTCTTGTATTTCATTGTCATTTATTTACTATTGTAATAACATTCGGGACTAGGCATATAATTTATATTTTAGCTTAATCATTTTAGTGAATGCAATCTTCGAATCCATCTTCTCTCTAGGGTTTCCTTGTTCTTATGCCTCGTCACTTGTAGTGGTTGTTCTGGGTCTTTTCAATATTATGAGCTTCCTTCATCTGCCCATAGAATTTCCAAATCAATGGCTAATATCTCCACATCAATGGCCATAACCAAAATCCATTGGATAACTCTCACAATGTTCCTCTTAGTGAAATAGAAGCATATGATAGTGAAAAATCATATGATGAAGATACCAACGTTGACCAAGAATAATTAAACACGCTCACTAATTTTTGACAAGCTTTGTGAAGTAATCCCACTCATCTTCCGCATATTCTACATGTTTTGATTGCTACTAAGAACACCCACGATGCTTCGACACCTCTTGTTGCTCACTCTTCGACTCCCATGGCCTCCACTCAACCCCTTTATATTTCAGCTCCCATTCCTACCACTACCACTCCCATCATTCACCCTAGCACTCCCAATGCACAACCTGGCTCTTCTTCAAATACTCCTGATTTAACTTCTTTATATCAGGATCTGCAGATGCAAATTCACCAGCTCCAACTTGTTACCTCTCGCATATCACCATATTTGGACTCCACTTCGATTCTGCATACTCCTTTCATACCCACCATTTCCACTTATTCATTACCACCTAACTTCATCTCCCCTAGATTTTCCATCTTTAAAGGTCATTGTGACCCACAAGAGCATCTTCGAGCTTTTCATGTGGCATGCCTTGACTATACGGATGACCATACCATACTAGTAAAGCTCTTTCCCTGCAGCTTACAAGATTACGCAATGTGTTGGCTCTATGACTTACCTGTTCACTCAAGACATCTTTCATGCATCTGCCGATGCTTTTCTCACTCACTTCTCTATCAACATTGAATTTAAGATATCCTATGCTCAACTCACACAACTTAAAAAGGATCTAATGAATACTTAGCAAATTATGTCTTACGATACAAAAATAACTTAGCTAAGATGTCAAATGTGCTTACTGGACTTTGAACTTCAAGACTTATTCATTTAGAGTATATTACCACCTCTCCAGGAGAGTGTTCTCTTTGAGACATCTCCCTCATTCAATCAACTATGTCATACTCTTAAGCTTTATGAAACTAAGATCTTATCTATAGGAAAGCTTAAATATCAAGAGAAAGTGTCATCTTCTACATGTTTTCAAAATAATTCAACATTCAAACCATCAAAAACCAAACCAATTGACGCCAAAATCATTGTCAACGCAATATCAACCACCAAGGAACTTCAATCACAACCTCCTCGGCGTACATACACGAAGTTAATCTGTTCTTCCACATATTTTACTTTCACATCTTGTGAAAAGTAATCTCATCAAACTTCCTCCTCCACTCCAATTAGATCCATCTCATCCAAAAGGTCGTAATTATGATGAAAATTCCACTGCGACTATCATCAATGTGTAGGGCATTCTACAGATCGTTGTTTCAGGCTTCATAATCTCATTCAAGATCTAATCGATAATGGTAAAATTAAATTTCCAGAGCCTACAGCTTCTCGCACCACAATGTCAATCATAAGCTCAAAATATTTAACAATCCTCTTCCAAAAAATGACAAGAAAGTGTCCGAATCCTCAACTAATCATGTGTATTATGTAGTGCATCATCTTGCATTGGGCCCCCTTGATTTCTTAGTTGCTAATACAAATATTTCTCCTCCAATCATTTCTTTCTCTGACCACAACTATCATGTAGCATTCTCTTCTAATCACTTACACATTAGTGCCTCTATTAGATCTATCCCTATCAATAACACCAAAGTTAATCCATCATGGCCCATCAACGCATGTTCTATTCCACTTCTTGTTGTTATTGGCTATCCACTTTCACAAATTTCATATCCAATGAACAATTCCTATGGTGTTGTCAAGCTTCACATTATAGTTGGTCCTCTCACTATGTTGGTACCCTTCCTTGTCGACAAGTAATCAAAGGGTGTGACATGCTCTTAGGCCTCAATTGGATTCGCAAGTCTAAGTCTATCATCTCCATGAATCACTTGCATCTAAATTTTATTCACAATAATCAAGTCATTTCTATCAATGGTGTGCCTCCATCTACTCCATGGTCGTCATCTCCTCTAGTAGTTGCCAATGCATCACCTAGTTTATCTAGTATGCCATAACCTTTAGAACCTAAAACAAAATTTGCTCTTAGCTCACTGTTCGCACACCCACCTATGTAGTCTCATCTCTTTGCTAGTCTAGTACATTAGTCTAGGTCCATCTCTAGGACACTTAATACATCTAAACACACTTCGTCACCTCGTTTCATTCCACATAGGTGTTCATCATCGATGCGTTCTAACTCACATAGGTCTCCATCACCTGCACATTTTGTTACATCAAGATGCCCAAAATATACTCATATGTCGCATACATATAGGTTTCATTCACCTACATAATGTCTATCTCATATACCATCACTCTTAGAGCATGGTCACACACCTACATTACCACAAACATCGGGTAGAGGACCTTCATCATTTACCTTTATCGTATATCCCATTCATCACTACATACTTGGGGGCATTGCACTTATTACTCCCCTTAACATCAACATGTGTCTTATATTCACATCCTTTCACACCTATATTTTAGCATATACATATTCAACCACACTATGGGATCATCATTACCCTATGACACACTTCTAGTTCTGCACCCATACTCGATCACCGAGGGTATACATCTCAAATGGACCTCATTACACTCACACGTTTAATCAACTCGCTCTTTCACTCACGCATTTACACTCTACACTTTGCACTTTGACGATCACAACTTTCTACTACACACATTTCAGACCATTTCCAAATGATGCACTCTTGTTTATGGTTCATTCTTGATTATTGAGGGGGCATAAATAAATGAACCTCATTGCATACATATACATCCACTGGGGGCACACAACTCCTATCATTCACTTTGCATTCCATTCTACCTCATTCACAATATCCTACATATTCTGGTTGCATTTACTTTTGCTTACATTTACTTGTTACATGCTCAATTTATTAGACATGCTAGATAGATATCATGTATTTCATTATATTTATCATACAAACATGCACGTTCACTTTCTCCTATAGTTGTGATCGCAGAATTTATAGATCTATACATGTGGCATGGATGTTTGGCACAATACCTATTACTAGTCCCACAGAGGCTCCCGAGGGCATCCACTTTCGTACACTACAGGTGTTATTGTTTAATTTTATTTCATAGTACATTACTTTATCAAATTATACCCTCCTTGACATAATTTTTATCTTTCGACATGCTAACAGTGTGCTTCATGTGCAACATTTGTTTTGCAAGACTATTTGCTTCCATGGTTGTTTGATACACTTTTTGTTTTTGCTTGTCATTATTTGCGGGCTTTGCCCTATGTCTTGCTTGTTCTCTAATTTTTGTGACCACTATGGCCTTGATTGTCTTGCGACATCGTGAGTGATGTCCCATGTTTACAACCCACTTTTCGCGGTCTACATTGTCTTCTACTTGCGTCTTAGCTTACACATTATCTGTTTAGCTTACATTTCCTCTTATACATGCATGTTTGTCTTTTCTTGTACTAAAATTTGTTTCCTAGCCACCTTATTTACACGTGCTTTGGTTTCTACCAAACACATTCCCTCCCCCATGCAGGACACAAATTTAGTACAACGGTCGATGCTCTTTTGGGCCGCATACTCCTTCAATGACATCGCATGCACCCCAAATGAGGAGGGGCATCATTTGGGTGAATCAATCACCCCATACAATGTTATACACAACATGATACTCATACACCACAATTTTTAGTTTTAGACAACACTCAAAATCATACTTGGGTTCTTAGCACAATGGCCTTTCTTGGATGCCTAAAACTAGGGGAAACACAACGAACTTTCTTGGATGCCCGAGACCAGGGGCCAATTACATGGCTATTAGTGCTCAACATAGTTTATAGAAATCCCTACACGGTGTATTTTATAGGGAAAACATTCCTTAGCACATGCGTTTATACACACCATCTATAGTGGTGTTATACATAGCGGGAAACAATTAAAGGTTGGAGGATGACACCAAGACTATTATCCCTACACTTCTTCCATTTCATTAGCATGAGATCTCTGAAAAACTTACGCATTGACATCATCTACATGATACTTTCTACACTCTTTCCTCATCATGGATCAAGTGCACATGTTCCTTTTTCACATTTCAACATTTTTACATACTTTCCTTACACACTTTTACATATTTTGATCATATACATGCGTATTTGACTACTTTTCACTTCACTTTTGGGGTTTGTCTCAGTATGGGAAGTGGTAGTCAACAACAACAACAACATCACACACATTGACATCAACAACAGGTACATCATGACATCTACACATGCGTTTCCACCCTAGGTTCATTTTCATCATCACTTTTTACACTTTCTCCTCCTTAGCATCCACACTTCATATTTTTATCACTCCACGCTTTGTCTAGTCCCTAGGCACACTTTGTTAGGAAATATCCTATTTAGTGCATACATTATATTATATTAATGTGTCTGAGTGATTATATTGTTAGGAACGAATGTAAGGAAAATAGTAGTGAGTTGTAACAACTCACGTATCAAGAAGTTTGTTGAGGAATCATAGGGATTTACTTGTTTATGGTTGTTTTCTATTTTATAACAAACCATAACCTATATATCTGTATGTTGAATATTGAATAATTGAATTAAGTTTTCTGTGTGTATGGTCTACTCATTGTATACATTATTTAGTATCGTAGAAAGAAATCAAGCAAGACATGAGAGTCCTTTGAGATAATTTAGCTTTGTTGAATATCTAATACATTCACCGTCCTAGTCTCCGCAACTATCTTCTTAACATATTCTACCCAAAATTATTTAGTGCTCTATTTTGGTCTGCTAACTGATATTCAGGACTAGGTAACATTCAAATATCTCAATCTTTGATCCTGATTTTTGCTCGAGTATTCTTGGCGCAATGATTATAGAAACAAAAAGGAGTATTCATTCGAGAGGACACAAAGTGTTATTTTGAAGCCTATATAGTCTTGTTCACGTGTGGATGCTACAAATCATGGTCGCCAACTACATATTTCATACCATTGGGCGTGTAACTGAACGATTGAAATCTCCACCATTCAATCTTACATGCAAAGCTATGGAATCAGACATACATTTCAAATTGTATAAGATGTGAACCAAGTTCATATTTTCCTAGATTACATTGGAATTGTTGTCCATCTTGCATCGAATTACTTCTATTTTGATCTTGCCTCAAATCGCCCTAGTGTTCATTCATCCTATTCTACACTTCACTCGAGGTTGACTATTATCAGCATTCTTTGTTAAGTGCATTGACAGCTTGTTCAATACACATTTCATGCACTACATTCAATCCAACCATGTTCACCCTCCAAGTGTGATCTTTATTACTCCACATACCATTAGTTGAAGCTTCGACAACATCATTTTATAATTGTGAGTTTGTGTTGTTTGTGAATGATATGACTCATCAAACTCGTCGTCCAAACAAATTATTGCAAAACAATGATATTGCAATGTATAACACTTTGTCAACCCATGTTTCGAAATCAAGGAAATCTAGAGCTAATCCATGCATTAATAAGTAGTTGTTAAACCGTAGAAGTTCTCTTCCAAAAGGTTTAGTTTGTTTCATAATTTTTTTGTGATTAGTTAGTCTATGAGAGTTTTTGCTTGAATTCTTAGGTTTAGTTTAGGTGTGTTGGTTTATTGAAATAATGAAATAGTCCTTATAAGTTTATGTCTTCTTGTAACCAAAGTTAGAGTAAAAAAAGGTCTATTTAATCTATAGGTTAAGTCGATGTCAAATTTATATTATTAAGTCCATAAAGTGTCTAGTATAAAGTCACATTCTTATCATAAATTTTTGTTATCATCTTAGTTAAAATCCATTTTGTCAAGAGTTCAAAAAACAAAATAGGTCGGTATCAATATTAGTCTAGTATTATCATCTTGTCTATATTGCCTAGATGTGTTAGTCATCATAATTATTTGATGTCAATATCATGTCATTGAAGCCATTCAAAATTCAAAGTTGTGTCATTGTAAAAAGATTCAAAAATTAAAAAAATTGCCTCACTTTTCAATAATAAGATGTACATGACGTCCATCTTGTGAGGAAGAATAATACACTAAGAAAAATGATCACAATCTGTGAGCTAAGCAAAGATGATACCGGAGGCTGGAGGCATCGGAGGTAGGAGCTCAATCAATGACCTCTTGTCAATCACCAACGATGGGGCTGCATGAAGGTTTGGTGACATGTGTGTTTGCAGTGTTCTGTTTTGATAAGTGGAAATTTCACATTGAGGGGGGAACATTATCCAATGTTACATTTCCATTATGTCGATTTTTCAGTTTATGTATGAGCAACAAAATTTAGCAGATTTTCCTATGTTATTCCCTAAAGTGAGATAGTGATGAGAGCTGATGATACTACTGCAACATCATGATATTGTGGTTGTTGGATCCACTAGAAAACCATCTATAGTTGTGGTTGTTAGTAATCCACTAGAAAAACTATCTATAGTTGTGGTTGTTAGTAATCCACTGGGAAAACTATCTTTGGTGTGGTTGTTGGTAAACCACTTGGAAAACCATCCAGAGGTTGTTGGTATTGTCCTAGAAACCATCCAGATCATGAGCAAGCTACAAAGCGACACATTGCAGTACAAGGAAAACTTTCCCCATGTTCACACTAAGGGGGGGAATGTTAGGAAATATCCTATTTAGTGCGTACATTATATTATATTAATGTGTTTAAGTGATTATATTGTTAGGAACAAATGTGTGGAAAATAATAGTGAGTTGTAACAACTCACGTATTAAGAAGTTTGTTGAGGAATCATAGGGATTTACTTGTTTATGGTTGTTTGCTATTTTATAACAATAACCTATATATCTATATGTTACATATTAAATAATTGAATTAAGTTTTTGTGTGTACGATCTACTTTTGTTGTACCATTATTCTACATAGATCTAAATGGTTATCGCACACATCTCTATCTACTTTATGTTACGAGATTTATTCTCACCAACATAAAGTAGGGGAAAATGTAGACAAACAAATCACACACTTTGGGTAATTATATAGTCTTGGTTACATACTACTATTCGTATGATTCCTAAGTAAGAAAGGTACTAATTAACCCATGTCTTTGACCACCTTTCTTTGTTTTCTATTACTACTTTCAGTCTTTCACCCTTACTTGCTTAGTATAGCTTTTTTCTCTTCGGCATTTATCATCTTGGACACTAAAGCACTCACCAAGACGCCAACGTCAGCACCCTCATCCCCTCACGGGTGTTCCCGTCCCCTTGTACTTTACTCACACTTTTTGGGTCCTTTCTAGCTATTTGAGCATCTTATATTTTTGGTAGTCATCCTTTTCAAGGTTAATTACAAAATTCAAGCGAGGGAATCATATAAATATAAAGTTATGTGATCATAATAAGGAACCAAGCACTAAGCACTATCTATCACACCTAAGGTTACATCCATCAAGGCATCTAAGAGCTCCATTGCATCCATCTAGCTCCATCACAAGGGACACAAAGGTTGGTTTTCTGCATCACACTTCATAGGAGGTGAGTTCATTCTATTCCATACAAACATCTACTACATTCTACATCTAGCTACTTGCTCACTATTCCAAATGTGACAGTACAAAGAGCAACCTAGGGAAAAATTCCGCACACACACAAACAACTATATTGGCTCGAGATGTAATGCAACGCTCAATAGTTATTTCACCGTTGGACAATCGAGGACAATGTGACCCCTCATTTTACATCTTTCTTTTTTTGGGGATTTGATGTCTATTTGAGGGTTTTGTAGGTTCATTCTTCATTATAGGTTTCCAGCAATTTTGGTGCAACCTTAGAGTGACCAAAGGCAAAAAAAGGTGAACATCTTGTGGTATTTCAGAGGAGGTTTTTTGAGAATTTCCGTAGACCCAGGCACCTAGAAACATGTCTAGGGCACCCATGGGTGCCCCTGTCCCTCTTCAGGTGCCCTAGTCCATCCTATCTCCTTGAATCTATATTTTTTGTGCTCTAGTGTGATGGTCAACTTCACATTTTCTAGTTTTCCAACTCTGTGCATTCTCCAAAACTTTGTGAATCAGCTAAGGCTTTTTACCCTCTCTTTCAATTAGGGTTTCATTATTTATTGCTTGGGTGCATTTTTCTCGTATGTCATTATTATTCATTTATTGTTGTTATAACATCCAAATTAGGATCCTAATTTACATGTTTAGCTTAATCACTATTCGACTTTTAATAACAAGGAGTACAACCAGAAAAACTTGTTAGATCATAAACAATGCTAATGGTAGAATTATCAAAGCTAGTAGGAATATTGCATTCATTGGCCAACAATTGTCTTTGAGTATCATCTAAAAGAGTAGTATTGTGATAGAGAGTGTGAAGTTTAGCTATAGTTGTTTCATCATAAATAGGGTTAACACTCACATGAGGCATAGCTTGCCTAGGAGGAGAAGATCTATTCTTAGCCATTAGGGTTTTAATGGATCATAGGGAAAGGATTTCTAAGCTCGGGTTCACCAAAATGATTCAATAAAATCTGAATATTTTATTAAAATATGAAAGCAACGATTGCTAAAATGACATATAATGAAATACATATGTTAGGAAATTTATTTGATCTAATTATAAAATCAAATGAAAGAGATAGGGCACTTACCTTGATTTCTCTTATCCCGAAGTGTGCCTGGGTTGGGATAACTAATGGAATAGAAACTTAGACTATCGCGGTCACACTCGAAAACCACAAAGATGTTGGAAATCCATGGACACTGGCACTGGTAAGAGCAGGGCGCTGCGGTGCCCTAGACCTTTGGTGGGCATTGTAGTCTGCATAAAAGGTTGGAATATGGTTTCAAAACTGTCAATAGGGTTTCACACTTAATATCCTTTGATTTCCTGTGTGTCGCATTTTGACTGCAGGAGTACCTGTAAATATGAAATATAAAAACCTCCTGTAAAACCCTAAAAAGACATCAAATCCTAAAAAAGAAAGATGTAAAATGAGGGGTCGGATTGTCCTTAACTGTTAAACTAGTGAAATTACAACTGAGTGCTACACTACATCTCAGACCCAATGTAGTTATATGTGTTTGTGTGTGCAATAGTGCTCCTAGGTTTCCTCGCGTAGATTACGCCAAGATAGTAGTGGTAGCTAGATAGAATGCAAATGTGTGGATGGAAAAATGAACTTCCCCTTCTTATGCAGTGTGTATATAGAGTAATAAGCCCAAAATGTAGTCCCTTTGATATGTAGATAGATAGCCCTTGATAGAAATTTCCTTTCATTATAATGGTATGTATGTTGTGTTTATATAGGGATCTCTTGCTTGAATTTCGACACTAATGACCCGACATGCCGACTAGTACCTCGGGATATGAGTGGGAAAACTGAAAAGACCGACCTCAAATGTCAAAAATAAGATAAAAATAAAGAGGACATGGGCGCTAGGATGGACAGGAGCACATGGGCGCTAGTGTCTAGTCTTGGGCGCTAGTGTCCAGAGACAAGTAATGACAAATGTGTGAAGACTAAGAGACAAGGATCCTTGTGACCTAACCAGAACTAGGTGTATGAGTGATAAGTGTGAAAGATAAAAGCAATAGAAACCAATAACACAAGTGGATGGACTAGGAAGTGTGCCATTAGTGAATACTTTTCTTACTCAAGATCCATATATAAAACAACATACTTGGTGATATAGTAAATAGTAGTAAGTGCTTGATTTTGTGTCTACAAGATAGGGTTTAGAACATACTCACCCAAATCTGGATGAGGTAGAGTGACAATGATCTAATAATTTGTAAACAAGTTGTGCATGGTTTGATTAAGTTATCCCAAAAATTTAAAATTGAAGTCGGGATGAAGTTTCCTATGTAGGACAAATTTTCCTTGACAAAATTACTAAGTCAAATTTTTCCTCTATGGAAAGTTTGCGATGTGTAGGGTTTTATTGGATTATGTTTCTAACATAATGATATTCTATGTTATTTTATTTACTTTTTGTGTTCAATATTTTTTGACCATGACCGTGTAGGAGATTAGGGCTTCTTCTTCTTCAAACCCCATATCTCTCCTCGTATACCTAAAAAGTGGTTATTCTTGTTGGACTAGACCGACTCGCCCCAACCTCATGGTGTGATGTGTGTTGCACTATGTGCCAATACTATGAAGAGGTATCAATCCTCACATAGTTATCTCTCTTAGTAAATTTATGTAAATATGTAATGAACAATGTATTGGCAAGATCCTAAAATAGACCTACAACACTTGTAAATGATATTTGGTATAGAATATAGCTTGTGATAATGGTCTAAGAAAGTTGTAAATGATATATTCAATCATTGTTGTATAATGTGCTTGAGAGAGTGATTTAGCAATTGGGTGCTTTGTTGTATCTCTTGGGTAATCCTGAATATGTGAGATAATAGGCCCTTTAAATGGGTGATATAAGTGTACTTTTATATATGCATGTTGTAAATGGTTTTCCCGCTTAGTTGACCTTAGGCCAACCAAGCTACTTTTAAAGTTGAAAAAGTGACCATTAAGATAACAAAGGGTAAAATAGTCAACCTTAAGATAAAATTGTTGGTTGGTTTTGTCCATCATTAGTGACTTTGTCTTAAGAGGGTGCAAACCAAATTCTATTAGTTGTAAATGGTGGTCATATGTCCGAAGATGTGTTTTCTATTTATCAAATGGGTGTTTGATTGGTAAAGGATGAGTAATAAGTGTGATATTGGCCAAATAGTTCTAAATTGAATAATAATGGTGTAGGAATAATTATGTAAATAAAAATCACGCACTTGGATACATTTCTAGGTCCAAAAGCATACTAATGTGTATATGATTCCTAAGCAAGAAAACTAGTGGTCAAGAACTATCTTTGGCCTCTTTTCCTTGATTCTTGCTTTCTTTTTGGTCTTACACACCCTAGAGCCCCGATATAATTTGATTGATTTATCATTTATGTCCTTAGACACTAATACTACTTAGGACATCAACGCCCAAGTGCTCATGTCCATACTGGTGCTTCGACTCTTTCTTACCTTTACTCAATATTTTTGGGTCTCTTTTATCTTTTAGGCATATTTTTCACTTATGGATCGGCCTTCCAATTGTAAATTATGAATTTCAAATAAGGGAATCATATATATACTTAATAATTCTCAAAAATAAGGACCAAATACTAAGCATTACTATCATCAACTAAGCTTACATTCCAAAGGCACTAAAGTACTTCAAGGCATCCATCTAGCATTCATTCAAAGGGACAAGGGTTGCATCACTTCTACATACACTGCATAGGAGGGGAAGTTTATTCTATTCCATTCACACATACTATACATTGCTACATTCTAGATCTAGCCCGCTATCATTGTGCAACTTACACAAGGGCATCCTAGGGCACCATTTCTACACACACACATAAGAAATACATGGGGTATGAGATTTAGTACAATGCTCAACAATAAGTTCACTCTTCAAGTGACCATAGGGGTCATTCCAACTCCACATCCTACATATTTTTTATTAGATTTGATGTGGTTTGCTGACATGTGCAGGTAGTTATTCTGTTTTGTAGGTCACAGGTATCCTCGGTGATTAAGTAGTGAATATTAAGTGATAAGCAAGAATCAACAATAAAGCCCTTGCGACATAGAAGAAATTAGTTCCTAAGAATTTTCATAGTCATCAACACCCAAATCCAGTCACCATCACCCAAGTGCCTTTGACCTCCCGTGGGAGCCCCCGTCTGCGTCATTCCTTAATCCCCGAATTTACAAAGTGAGCATTATCGACGTTGTTTCCAACATGTTCAACACTTTTTCCTACCCAGATTACCTCCGCTACTTCAAAATAAACTAAGCCCTCCTAGATCTCCTTCTTTCTTAGGGTTTTCACATGTATATGTTTGCTTGTTTATGTCATTACTGTATTTTAGCATTCATATATTATTTATTACAATAATTACTCTGCAATCATATTTAATTCTAATTAAATTAAATCATTTGGTGAAACCCACTCGCGATCTTACACTTGGATCCTTATTTTTCTTCTTTCACTAAAATTTCTCAAATCTCTTTACATGACTTACTTCAAATGCACCCACCTTGTAAAGATGTTCTCTAAAAATCCCTAGACACTATGTACCTCCTCGTAATACGCCACCTACACAAGTAAGTGCCATTTTTGATCATCTCTTTGACGACCCTAGCCTTAGTGATACCACAACTAATCAATCCATTTACAAGTCAATTAAAGCTTTACATTGTTTATTTCAAGATAAAATTCAAGCTATAAAACCATGATTACATCTCTCACAGATGAAATCCAACATCTCAAGGATGCTTCTCAAGCCCATGTTAGTTCTTCTTCTACACTTCATCCTAATCCTATATCTTCTACATGTGCTCATATAAGTGAACCCCAAGTCTTACCGCTACCAGCACCTCTCGAGTTTGATCTAAATGCTAAGCAACATGATATTCTTCCTGAGCTCCTTAATCACTAGTTGATCAACTTGATAACTACTTATTGCTACCCTCCTTATCATCTCTCCAATTACGTAGGTCTCTCATTTTTCAGGTTATCACATAGTTAATGGATATCATGAAAATGATTACTATGCTTTAAAATGAAGAATTAATCACCTTGAGCATCAGGTTTTTATTTCATTTGTTGCACAAAATTCTACTACATGCTCTTCTCTAATTACTACACCCCAATCAATCCTAAATCCAGTCTTTCTATGTCTAATGAGCATCATTCCATAATCACTAATGTTCCTTCTTTGGTAAGTCAAGAAACACCTATCCAACCCATTCCAACTAAACATCCTCCTTTAAAAATCCATACCCCATTACCTCCTCCTCTCAAGTCTTCTATAGTGTTACCAATTCCAACTAAGCATCCGCCTCTCAAAATCAGACCCCATCATCTCCTCCTACTAAGTAATCTACAAGTGTTATCAATTGCAAATAAGTCGCCACCATTCAAGATCCATCTATAACCTCCTCTAATTAAGCATATAATTAATTTTTTCAATCAAGATCATGCTTATATCGATGGTCGTGACACATTTAAAATGATGTCATAGATCTCCACCACTAAAAATTTGGGGGCATCACGCTTTCTTCCCACCTTCCATTCATATCAGTTATCTTTAGTATTTACTACTACACTTTGTGCTCTGTGCATCATAACTAACTGACATACACACTCTCACACCTTTTGATACACACACTATATCATCATTACCCCGTGACACACTCTAGTTTTCATGGTTCATACTACTCGATCAATGGTCTAATTTTGAAATGAACCTCACATCCATTACACTTCACACTTTGTGCTTTAAGATACATCTTTCTAGCATCTATTCTCACATAGCACATTACTCGATGACACACTCTTATTCAATTCTTGATTATGTAGCATTCCTATAAATGAACCTCATCTCATACACATTCGCCTGGGGCACGCTGCTCCTATCATTTTCATACCTTGCATATTATACCATCACACTCATACATTGCATTTGCATATCTCGGTTGCATCTATTCTTGCTAGCTTTGTCCATGGATTCTTAGTATGTCATCATATTTATATACATATACACATGCGATTTCACTTGGTATTTTGAGGTGTATGTATATCTCTTACAAGTTTTTACACCCTACAATGATGCTTAGCATTGTACCTTTTATGAGTCCCACTGAGGCTCATGGGGGCATCTACTTTCAATACTACCAAATTATACACACTTCAGGTTTTATTGCTACATTATTCACTATTTCTCATTATGAGCTACTCTACTTTTTCAGTATATATACATGCTTTGACATACTATTTATCTTTCTAACATGCTAATGGATACTTCATGTGTATCATTTGCCTTGTAGGACTATGTGCATACAACCATGGTTATCTATCACTACTTACTTTTCATTACATTCTATTGTATGCTTATTGTTTGCAGGCTATGCCCTATGTCTTGTGTGATCATTATATGTTTTTGGTTGTTTCGACCTTGTTTGTCTTATGAAATTGTGGGTGATGTCCCATGTTTAAAATCCAATTTTGCGGTCTATCTTGTTTGCACACTTGTTTGTTACATTATTTTATATTACATGTTAGCTATGTTTACTACTAACACATGTTACTAGTCTTTTTTTTATGTATCGTGGTTTCTACCATGCACATTCACTACCCTCGTAAGTATCCACTTTAGATCAACATCGTCCTCTCCTTTTTTTGCATTATCCTACTATTGTCGCATGCACCCCAAATGAGGGGGCATGCATTGGGTGAAAAAATCACCCTTGCAAAAGCTCGAGCTATAATTTAGATCATTAAAGTACAAGAGCTACAATTTAAATCATTAAATTATAAAAACAACACAGAACACATTCACATAATGACTTAGAATCATTGTGCATAACCCTATCACACGTAGTGTTAATTAAAGACATGCACAATCATCGTATAATCACTGAAAAGAAAACCATGCACATGTAAATGCAAAGTCAGAAATAATCAAGAAGATCACACAAATATTGCTAAGGAGGGAGAGCATGTGAAAATTATATAAGGAGAGGTGCACACAACTGAAGAGGTTAATGATGAACCCCCTTGCCAAATTGAAAGAGGATTGCCTCACATTTAGAGAGATGGATGAAATTGATTTGTTAGCACTACCCAATTGGTTTCCTACACATTCAAAGCCCCATATTGAGCATTCATGCCACCTTCTTGTCTATCCTCTAGCGTGCAATGTAAGAATCCCAATGTGTAGACCATTACGTGAAGGAGAAGAACATGAGTGTTGATCTACAAAGGGCCTACATAATCAAAGAATGCACAATTGATGATTCCCCACATAAGAACTTTCCATTTCTTGGGGTTTCCATTACACCTTAAGATGAAGAAAATTGTCCCATGGAATGCATTTTAAATGTCACCAACGATTCCTTAGGCATAAGGCATGAGTAAAAAGATAAAGAAAATTCTCTTGAGCAAATCCCTCACCATAATACGAAATGTGTTATAGAGTGCCCAAAATAAGGAGAGATCTGTGACATATTCCATCGCACACCTATCAAAGAAAAACATCCTTTGGCTCCTAAGCCATAGAATTAAAAGATGGAAGATCACATTTGGACCATTTATTTTGATGGGTCTAAATATGAATAAGGGTCGATACGGTGTTGCGTTGATCAACCCCAAAGGAAAAATGCACCGCACAACATTCATACTTTAGTTCCTCGTGTACTAATAATGTTGCGAAAAATGACATGCTAATACATGACTTGCATTTTCTCTGCGTAAAGGCACTAAGTGCTCAACAACATTTGATACTCTCAAGTAATCACCAAACAAGTTAGAATCCATCAGTACTTTTCATGATAAGTGTCTATCTAATAAAAAGTTATGTATGGAACCTCCTTGATGATTTTGAGGCATTTGACATCCGTTTATACCGTATAATGAAAATTATTTTGCAAACACATTAGCTAGCGTGATCAACACCTTGTACCCAATACAAGGTTTAAATCTCAAATGCTTCTTAGTATAATTGGTCTCCAACCCTCCATCCTAGACAACTTTGAGAATTTTTAGGTATTCAATGATGATAAACATATCATAGAGTTAATCTCTAACTCTAGAGCATTTAAAGCACAAATTATTGATGAATTTCACCGAGAGGTACATGAATAGAAAGAATATGGAATCTTGAACCTCAAAACAAATGATATATGCCCAACAACATCATAGTTTTAGAGAGGCTACTTGATATGGATCATCACACGAAGAATGAATAAATTGTCTCCCTCATAAGAGTGTGCAATATCAATATTTCAACTTGGGAGACTCGCACTCATTTGTTAAATATGCTAATTGGAGAACATCACACTCAACAATAGAAAGAATAATTACTGTGCACCATCAAGTGCTACCAAGATTTTATTTCATGGAGCTACAACGACTTGTAGACATTTGATCATTTCATCATGATGTATACATTCCCATCAATTCGACACGAAGCCTTTCCACTAGAGGTAAAGGCTTGTCAACCACTTGCTCGAGCATCTCATATCAAGGAATTACGAAGTTGAATGTGTGTATCATCTTTCATATCTACCACTTACCTAGGTTTCCAACCTTGTTCCTATTCGTAAAAGGAGTGGATAAATTTTCCTTTGTGTGGATTTCCGTAATTTAAACAAGGTGTCTAAGAAATATAAATAACCATTTCCACCCATAGATGAGGTGTTGTAGATTGTAAATGGTGCACAAATGATGTATTTTCTCAATGACTACTCAGGATACAATCGTAATTGTTTGCAACAAGGATATGATTAAAACTACCTTCACCACCAAGTGGGGAATATTCACATACCAAAGGATTCCATTCAATCTTATCAACGCTGATGCAACATTTCCACATGCCATGGATATAGCTTTCGAATAACTTATCAACAAATGCATCATTATCTACATGAATGATCTCATAGTCTTCTCAAAGAGCACATAAACCATGTTAAATATTTGTACATAGTTCTCTAATGATGTCGATCATGACATCTCCTCAATCCAATGAAATGTATTTTTAGAGTCATTAAAGTTAAATTGTTGGGAAATATAATTTCTAAGAAGGGAATACCCACCGATCGTGAGAGGATGAAATATATATAGAATATTCCCTTCCCTAATAGCCAAAAAGAATTGAAATCTTTCTTCGGATGATTAACTTTGTGAGAAATTATATCTTGATATTTTTCAAGACAGTTAGGCCATTAAACACAATTCTTATGATAGATGCTTAGTTCTAATGGAAATAGGAAGCACACAACACATTTATAGAAATAAAATAAGCAATTACACAAGCTCTCATTCTATGCAACCTAAACTATGCACACCCCTTCTTCATATATACTTTTGCTTCAAAGGACTCTTGCACAATTGTCCTAAATTAGAAGAAATAAGAAGTGAAGAGTGAGTGACCCATCAGATTCATGAGTTCACCTTTATGCAATGCTGAAATTTCTATTCTATCATAGACAAACAAGCCCTCACATTAATCAAGGTCGTGAAGTAATTCAAACACTACATATTGTGCAAGAAATTTATTATAATTGTGCTTGATCCAACAATTAAGACTATGCTGATGCGATAATGAGCTTGGTGAATGTCATGGAAAATGAATGACCATCCTCCAAGAGTTCAAATTAGAGATCCATCCAATGAAGATAGTTAGAGGTATGGGCTTGAGTCACACAATGATAAAGGCTGATCTCGAAATCTGGTTTTATAACAATACACAATCAAATCACTTGCACTGATGACCGGTACCATGACATAACATACTATTTACTCCATCAAAGGTGTTATGTGCACCTGAAATAAACACAAGGTAGATCACTACATATGAAAAATAATAACTTCATGATAAAATTTGGCACACTCTATTGAAGAAATCATGAAGACATTTATTTGTGATGCCTTTCCAAAGAAGAAGGTTATGTAACATTGCATGATTTCCATGAGAAGCATGACACTAGCCATGGGTTAAGCAATTTTAATGGGCACCAGAATTTATGAGTGAGATACTATTGGCCCAGCTTTATTCAAATATTTTCACACCCACATTAGAAGTTGGCACATTTATTAGACTGCAATAACAAGAGAACACAATCATGGTATGCCCTAGCGCCCATTATTTAGGTGTGTCGCTTTTCTAAATAGGTGCTTGATTTTGTTGGTGTTATCAACAAAAAATATTTAGCTAGCCACAAATTCATCCTCACCGCTATTGACTATCGCGTAGATGATGGTTATAAGTAAAAACATCGAGAATTACACCATGAACATCATCATAAAGTTCATAGAGGACCACATAATTTCCAAGTTTGGTATATTGTTTACAATGGTATGTGATAACAACCTTGCTTTTTCTTTGACAAAATTCCTCGAATGGGCATATGATCATAAATTTATTCTAATTTTTTCTTCTAACTACTATCTGCAAGAAAACGGTCTTACAAAGTCAACTAATAAAAACTTTCTAGATGTGATCAAGAAGGTCCTATATAAAAATATGAGAGAATGGCATAATCATCTCAAGTATGCACTCTAGTTAGATAAAACCCATGTTAAGTCTATGCTAAGCACCACACCTCACCATCTTGTCTATGTCTTAGACCTTGTCTTCTAGTGAACCTAAGATTTCCCACGCTCAAAATCATGTAAGACAAATTAGAGGAAAATGAAAAATTAGAGGCTAGACTCATCAAACTCATGCAGTTAGATGAAACTTGTGATGAAACCCTTTCCCACTTTAAAGAAGCACCAATAAGTCGTCAAAAGCTATTTTGATAAGAAAACTAAGCTTAAATTGTTCAAAATATCATACCTAGTGCTACTTTTTGATAAGGCACATGAGAAGAAGGGGAAACATAATAAATTTGATAAGCTTTGGTTTGGCCCTTCCAAATTGTAGAAATTTTATGTGAGAACACTTTCTCGCTTAGGAACCTTAACAACAAGGACGTTCCATTTCTAGTCAATGGGTAGATTTTTATGTATAACCCACTTCCTGCATGAGACCTAAGTGTGTGACACTGCAAGCCCACACACATGGTACATAGGTTTTCCCTAATTTCTAGGTTAGCTTTCCTTTCTATTTTGTGCATTACTTTGTAGTTTGCTTTAGTAGTTGATAATAAACTTGTACACACTTGCAAAATCCTTAGCTTAGGTTGTCCCCTCTCAAAGAAAATCTTTCTCATGCACCACCAAGATATGTTCTTATTTTACTAGGTCGATTGTAAGCATTTGTTGTGTTGATTTAAATAATGGTTGAAAATGTTCTTCTAATGCTTGTGTATCCTTAGAAAATCGTAATCTACACAACATAATTAGTAAGTTACTTGATTGTTTTATGTTATTGAGTTAAGAGCTTAATCTTTATCTTAAAGTTGTTATGTGGATTTAGAAAGATTGAGATGCTTTAAAAGAGACATGCACTAAAATTTATGTTAATGTTACCTTTAGTAGTAGATAAAGCCAAGGAATCATATACGCTCCACTTATTTTTGCCCATCCTTCCACTGGATACATTGGTTCACAACCCATGTGCGATCATCACACACACAAGAATAAAAAGAAGAAAAAAATCCAGTCAAATTTTAAAGTGTTTCAAAATATTTCTTTCGCATAATGATTTTTCTAGTAATCTCCATCAAGGCTATAGACATCCAACTAAAAATGGAGCAAGGCTAAAATAAGAACTTAATTTATCTTTGTCAGGGGTTATGACACTGACTACTAGTGAGAAGAAATGCCTTAACCTCCCTCTTCCATTCATTCATGCCATAAAATCATAAAATGAGAAAATAAATAATCTCGCACAAGCAATAAGAACCATGGGAATTCCTTGTGCCAAGCAGAAAATCTCTAATGCAAGGTAATTAACTTAATTTTCAAACACCAAACTCTTTTTGCTGCACTTTTCAATTCAATATGTTGTGTTTCAAAGTTAAAGTAATAGATTCCACTCTTGTTTTGATAATGTAAAATCTTTGAGTGTGTTTGTCTATTTTTACAGGTGAGCCTGAGATCCTGAGTTCAAAAGAATGCTCCAGAACATTCTCCAATAGAGTCACCATTTATTTTTGTGTCCACTACACACCCTTGATTTCACTAGTGAAATCATGGAACCTCCTAACTTTCACAAGGAAATTTGGAATTGTGCATTTTTTCCTTGTTGCATCTTGCGCGTAATTCCCTTTTCAAACATTCCATACCTTATTCATTTTTTTGCATAGGGCCTTCCCATGAATACTTCTTCTCGCACCCTTCATAAATGTGCTTACTCCTTATTACAAAAACATTCCTAGTACTTTTGCACAATCCGTACGCATATATTCACCATCACATAATACATTTCTTAGACGCATCATTTCGCAACCCCCTTGTGCAGGCATGATTTTTATCTATTTTCATGCATCCTTCAACCCTTCAAATTTACTCAAGGGGCCATTATGTGGTTTCCTTTGTATTCATAACCAAATTTACGTAATATTTGCGTAGCCATAACCCTAGTCTTTTAAACCCCTTAATTCCTTGTGAAACTTACTCATTTTAAGCCCCGTGAAAACTTGGTAGAACTCCCACACATTCCCAAATCTTAGCCAATTTCCCGAACTCGTAAAGAAAGCTATTACTTGACCGATCCCCACCATTTGTCAATAATTAAAAGATTATGTTACGGATCTAAAAAGGAATCGTGTGCACATGTTTGCACATGCCGTAATTATTTTTCCCTTACACTTAATTTATTAATCTCTATGCTAGTTTTTTTCCTTTTCCACTTTGTGTGTGTAGGAGGACTTTGGAGAAATGTACTAAGGATAACCGCACGTCAAGGATAAATGTGCACACCATCCAATCACAATGAAGGGATTACACATGAAATATCTCATGCCATAATAAAAGAAATCATCATCACACATAATATTACATGCACCAAAGGAGAACTCTAGCATAAAATATACTACGCAAAATTTTCACCCACACCGCATTGTGCCATAAATCATAAATGTAGAAAATGACAAAATGTCAAGTCGACGAGAAGGAAATTATATCTTGTAAATCATGGAGTCAGCATCAATGAATTTGTCATAATATCTCAATGCATGTACATGCCATGTCAAAGGTAGTTGGATACCTTAAATGAGAAATTTGAATCTTGTAATCAAGCATGTCATACTACCTTAGAACCTTCAAAATATGGGCGTACCATATCCAAGATTGTTCTTGAGCCTCACACCATTTAATGAAGGCCTTCCTTCTCATGGAGGATGTTTTTTGACATGACATACCTTCTAGATGGCCAACTTGGCATTCAATTTAATCTAAATTTGCATCTACCATGTAATATTATATTCTTAAATCCAGATATCTATGAAGAGCCTACCACCATTAATGCTTATAGAGAATTGTTCATCTAGGTTCTTCCTAAAATACCCGTGATCGAACTCATCAGAAAGGTCCTTGAATATGGAATAAATAATCTTCTGAGAGTTTTATTTGCACTTGATTTTTCTCACTTGGTTATCCATGTTCTTGGCCTAAGTTAGCTTATGATTTTATCTTGTTTTATTTTTAAGGCGTGTTAAGGATTATACTATTGATCAATGCAATATATTTCCTTTGGGCCATAAGATCATAGAATGTATCCCGCATGTCTAATGACATTACATAATCCTTTTGGTGTTCTAAACCCTTCCCCTTTAGACTCTCACACTTATCCATGTTTTAATTAAGTGCATATGTTTGAGTGTGGGCATAGTTTCTTGATCCATAACTTTCAAACAAGTTGAAGTGAGTGATGCATATTTTCTACTTATTATCTTTCATCCTTTTCCTACTCTATTTTACACTTTTAAAATAAATTTAGTTAGTGTTAAGACCAAAGTTCAGAACTAGTAATCACTGTGCAATGTATATTTATGCTACAAGTGATACTCATATATAAATATTATTTTCATCGACTTTCACATAAAATAAATGCTAACTTGGTCATCTCATTTGTAGAATCCCCAAAAAAAATTCCTTTGTGATGCATTCCTTGAGCTACTATTTTTTTCGCATTGGTTAGAGACATCAATGAACTACTAAACACCTTCATAAAAATCATAAACATCCACTCTCCCTTTTTCTTGAGATATTCTCCAACACATCATCATTTAACTCGTAAAGATTTGGGGATATAGGAAAGAAACCTTGAAGAAGGATCTACCACTACCACATTGAACTGCCTATTACAACTTCTTGTGTGTTCCTTCTTTTTAAGAGAGGTAGAGTCTTTCCCATTTATGTGAGACTCTATCTAGGTTTTCCATGCTTGCACATGCCCTTGACTACTTTCTTGAAGCATCAACATATTATGGCGATGTGGGAGGGGAATCGGGTTGTAAAACTCATGGAGATAATAAAAAACATTTAACGTAGATAAAAAATAGGTGTTGCACATACTACTTGTCTTTCCCATCAACAAAAAAAATATTGATAAAAAAAACTTGGTTACTAGTTTTAGAACTAAGTTAATATCATCTATCAAATCTAATATAATACTTTGCAATTTTTCTCAACATGAAAATTTCAAATCCAATTGATGTGAATTACAATCAATTCTAATAGCTTATACTATAAATTCTTCACATTGGCATTGAAAGCACATGAACGTTTGGTTTGAAATTGCCTACCATTAAAAAAATACCTTAGATTAAATTTAAATCTCCTTTCGTGATAAATCATAACATCAAGATCCCTTCATTGTGGTAGGACACCAAACCATCTTCATGTTAGATCATAACATAACATGCCATCAAACTCCCTTTGTGCTCATTTCTCTAAATACGGTTGATTGTATGCTTTTATGTCAAAAAGTTGATTCGCTACTAATGAAGACTCTTTATAAGATACTCAAAAGTTGATTCATGATTTTATAGGAAATCCATCGATGATATGAATGAAAATGACTTTAGTGGGTAAGAATTATAATTAAATCTATAAAGTTGAAGACGTGCTTGTTCAATTTGATTAAGTGCTAGAAAAAATTGATCAATGTAGGTATATGAACGAGATCCGTAATGAATTTAATCCTCCTATCTTATGTCAGTGTTTTTAAATTCAAGTATTTCTCATATGAAATTGATTTATTCAGAATGCATCGACACTTATGAAGTGGTAAACGAGGTTTACAGAAACTCTTTTTGCGAGTTGATGAAGATGCGAGGTAAAGATTAGGAAAAACATATGGTATTATAGTGGGTGTTAACAATGTAAATACATATGCATATTTTATTGTTGATTCATACGAGAAAACTAATGGATCAAAATTTAATTAAGTTTCTTTCAAACTTGGTATCGATTAATCTTATGCCGATTATGATAGAGGTGGACAGGAATGTGAGGTATTACTTTAGCTATAATAGGGTTTTAATGTGAAATTATATAAGTGTTATGATTGCATGGCTAAAACAATTCTAGTATGAGATAATAAAGTTTTAGTTACGAGAGATTCATTTTATCTATGGTGCATAGTCCTACAGAAATTATATAATTGTTATGATTAAATGGCTAAAACAATTCTAATATGAGATAATAAAGTTTTAGTTATAAGAAATTAAATTTATCTATGGTGCATAGTCCTAAAGAAGACATGCACAAGGTTACAAAGATGCATGATATAATTGTTTGTGATACTCTCCATAATATTTATAAGTTGTAATCAATGACAACCAACTTGTTCAAGGTGAGTTTATTATTACTATTTTTTGGGTGAGGGCACAAACAAACATATAAAGAAGTGACACACATTTTCTTTTAAATTAGAATTTACGTAAGTTTGAGTGATGATAAGTGATACATCAGTTTAGAATTTTAGAATAGTGTAAATATAAAAATAAAGAATTTTGAGTGTAGAAACTATTATATCTCATAAGAAAATTCTTTTTTTTTTTGTCTTTTTGTGTAACACACTAGTTTATTTGTGCAAACTAGCACATTGAGTGAAAATTTCACACACACATGTATGATAATGAGAAATAATTATTAAAACATTTTTTTGAAAACATGTTATATTTTCAATGTTGTAGCACAAAATATTTTTTTATAATTTTTCGATAAAAATATAATTTTTTATTTAATTATTTAAACAAAACTTATACGAAGTTAACTATTTTTTGTCACACACTCAATATCTCAAAATTGAAAGTAGTATAGTTAGAATAAACTATGGTTGTGTCAAGCTCATTTTTTTATAACATGGGATTTTTTTGAAATTTAATAATTTATATTTATATTTTTAGTTGTGTATCTAAAAATTATAGTAAAAATGATAAATAACACCTATGTCATTAATTTTTAAAAATAGAAAATAAATGTCTAAATTGTTAAAAAAAGGAGTTGGATACTATGAAACAATAGATACCAAACCCACACACACACACACACACACACACATTAAAAATTTGGACTGAAACCCCTTTCTCGAAGTGCCAAAGTGGAACTTACATGGTAGAAATTAGCATATATGATTTGACACCAACTTTTTATGAAATGGGTGTGCCACTAGGCTGTCATTAGACACTTATGACTGTAGCCCTTATGGTTGCAACCCTTACAATCAGTAACCTTGCCAAATAGACACTAAGAAAAATTTGTGCTATGCACATACTAGCATAATCCCCCTCTAATCCACCGTATAAAGGTTTGGTTTGTAGTGTAAAGGTATGATTGATTATGTTCTTCAATTATTTATTTTAAATGATTCAATTTTATATCAAAATTAAGATTTTATTGTAATTTATTACGCCGTAAGGCATTTTTGTAGTGGAGTGCAACCAATTTATTCTGACAAATGTCAGAAATCGTACGGACGAGATTTGCAAGGAGATTTTCGTTGAAATCCAACGGTTATAATGATTTCATCTCATAAACAAACAACAGCCAAATCCACCGCTGCGCTGACATTTTTCTCATTGCCGGAGGAAGAGATTGAGCCAATTTTATGCCGGCATCGTCTGCAATGTTGACGATAATGACTTCGGCTCCATGATTTTCAAACAACCTACTGATCCTCCTATCATTAGTGTGACTTTTCCTTGTAGTCTGTAACTCGCAAACCAGAAAATAATACGTAAAATTTATACATTACTACAGTACAGTTATTAGAAATGATGGTTTAGGGTATTAGACTTGGGAGCAGAGTTCATATCCTTAATAAACCAGCTTCCTGTCCGTTTGCGTGAAGTAGAGCCGAGGTGAAAGAACAGACAGACTGTCAAAAATAGCGGTTTGTTTGGTTCGGCCATGAATATGACAACATCCATCATGCCTGACACAACAGGCCCTGCATACACAGACTTAATCCCCCCTTCAAATTCAACGTCTCCAAATCCCATATGAGACCAGGATGTTACCAGAAACCCATTCTCTAAATACATCACTGCTCATGTGATTCCAGCCAGTCTATTCTCGACCTCACGTAGTCATCATTCAATCTATCGCCTCCTTCTTCAAGTTTTTCCACAATCTTGGAAAAAGGTTGTTCCTGTAATTCTTTGGCAGTCGCTTTTGCATAGGTTGAAACTGTTGCATTGCCTGCAAATTCCCATGGAAGAGGCGGCCTCATCTTTGACATGCATTTCAATAAGTATACCATGGTTAGGAATTTGTGAATGAAATTTTTTAATGCTATTCGATCTTATGTCAACTGCAAACTGAACCGTTGAAATATCTTCAGGTATGATGTTTGTAGTGAAGCCCTTGCACGCCACAGATGCGCTAGTGCTGCCATAAAACTTGTGCAACCAGCAACTCCCCCATCCTTGGCCTTCAACTTGAGAAGACGAAGCATTTTTCCAGATAACAAGAACACTCCAAAAACAAGTTTCTCTCGATGGATTATGCAACGCCACCTTATTGCGCCAGAGATCAACGTTTCTTTGCATAAAAGGTGAAGATTCCATGTCAAATTCAAAATGGTTGAGGTACTCTTTATGGCTGTACTTAATTTACACAGGAGAACGGGCTTTCAAGCGTGTGATCAATGACAGTTAGGAATGCTTCATTTCTATTTCTGGCCAAGTGGGTGAGGTTTTTTGCAAACTCTTGCATAGTAAACCCATCCATGAGACTGTGATTTTCTGCAGCTCCCACAACGAAGCCGCCACATATGAACCGAGTTACCTGCATCACACCAAATTTTGAATAACTTATCTTTCTAAACTATGAAAACAAAAAATAACTTACAATTCAGAGTTTGAAGACTTTAACTTGAAAATAAATGAGTGGGTTCATCTTCTAGATTTGTAGATCCGGGTAGGAAACAAAGTTGGGTAGAAGGCACAATTCAGATGGCTGATATCTCCCAACTCTACCAAGCTGAGTTCACTTGTACAAACTGCAAAAGGCACTCCTGCAACATTACAGTCGATCTCAAAACGTCTATGCTTTGAATTAAACTTGAGCATCCCACACATGAAATCATAAGAAACGAGAATCCTACGGAGTGCCTCTCGTGTGAATATAGATTATGGCATCAAATCCTATTTCTTGATTGCAAGAAAAGAAATGCACATATCTAAGGACGAAACCCACAAGTTTTTGGTCGGTATTGCTCAAGAATAATGAATATCTCTTTGTGCTCTTTTCTGGACGTATTATTATCACCCTGTCCCTTTTCACTTGAAGATCAGTGATTAAGGAACAATGGGTGTCTCCATCTGTGAGAAATACTAAAATGATTCCTAGAATCCTATTCTTTATAGAGATTGAATGATTACTCATATAATTGAACATTAAATTACCAAAAAGTAGCGTTTAAGTAAATTCTTAAACGTTGATAGCTACATTCACTGTGTGCAAACTTAAGATGTCAAGTGGGTTATTTAATACCGTATACATATTTGGTGTTATAGTAGAACTGAAATTAAAAGTGGTAGTTGAATTTACATCATCTTCTGAAAGATACATCACTGATTAGCCTTTTAATACTTTGAGACAAGGATAAGATGGATACGTCACTGTTATGAATAAAATAAAAATTTGCAAGACAATACACTATAACAAAGCTAAATAGAGAAGGGGCCTTGCGCGACTCGCACCCATGTTACCTTCCTTTGAGTTTTCGCTTAGTCAAACACGTGTAAAACATTATTGATAATAATAATAATCACATCATCGAGGACACCAACATAAAACCAACTACACTATGTATTTGCCTATTTTTAAATAAGCCAAGAACATACGCCTATATTCCATGTGAAAAGTAGAATAGACTTTATCAACATATTATGGTGGATGACAGGTAGCATCTCCCTTTAGATGGGGTATACTCAAGCTAATGTTAATTTGGCATATGAGAAAGAATTTTGGTGTTTGGAGCGGAATATTAGTTATTCAAATAGAGTACCCTATCTCAAGAAAGTTCTATTGTAATGTTGAATTCTATTCTTCTTTCTTACTTTATTTTTCCCCAAAAACCACTTATTTCTAATGGGAAAAACATTTAGTGGATGTTGTTCCATTTATTTTCCACATCTTTAATGCACATTATTTAAAGGAAAAGTTCCCACGATTGGTAACTTATTGTTCATTAGACATTGGGTTAAATTATTTACTATTTTTTAATATATATATAGATAGACATTTATTCAGTGAGGTGAGCTTAATTTTCAAATCTCATTCATGATAGGGAATTGGCCCTGCTATGGTAGTACAGTCATTTATATCTTGGTTATAACAAAAGAACCTTTGATCTGAATTCTTAAAGATGGGAATATATGTGCTTTTTTTCATCTCTTTCAACGTTTGAAGATGTGGATAGCTAGGAAGCGAACATTCACTTGTATCAAAAGTTGGAAATTATTTTCTATCCACTTTACTCGACTGGAATATTATATCCTCTCCCAATTCCTTCTCATCCATCTAACCCCCTCTTCTACAACCCTCTTCCTCCTTTTATGTTTTGCTCCCTCGAAAGCAACAAAAAAAACACCAACGACGACAAATGCCAACACCTTTCTTATTTTCCTTTCTATAAATTAGCTTTCTTATGCATGTACAACTTTCTCCCGATCTATAAACAATCCACTATGTAAAAAACATGTTGTTATAAATGAGAAACCAATTACTTAACATTGTAAATAGAAAAAACACAAAAAAACGTCTAAAACAACATATATTTCAGAACTTAAGGATTTTCAATACATTCGTAAAAACAACATGCACATTAATCAACCCAAAAAACAACTGCATAAACTTAATACTGCAATTCCTAGCTACATCATGCTACACACCCAACCTAATAATAACCCGCATTTTGGAAAAAAAACCCACCCATCCCTTAGATTTTATCAGTAATTTATAATACTTTTTTTTACAAATCAGTATTCATTTCCTTGCAAATTATTGTTTTTTACTACAAATCACTACAAAAATATGGGTTTTTAACTACAATTCACTGTCAATTTTTTTACACACTATGGGGTGGAAAAATTCTCTTACTTTTTCTTTCACTAAATTGCAATTCAAAAATTATGAATTGGGGTCCATAGTTATATATTTTTATGTTAATGATCTCATTAAATGAACAATTTTATGGCTTTGGTTGGCATACTATTTTCTATTATCTTGTTATAATTTGTGTGGGCTTTCAATATTGAAGAATTCACTCATTAGTTGTCCTCATGTGCTAGTGTGTTGAAAAGGTCCTCAAGAACCTAGAAAGACTATGTTGATGAACAAGATTTATTCTCTTTTTATACCAATATTGTTAGATTGATCAAAGTTGTGTTTGATGTTATAATTTCTTACCATCATTTAATGAAAATTTAATTTTCACATGGAGGAAAGCAATCCAAAGTCTTCATAAACTAACTTTATCTCAATGTTTCTCTGGTAACTATAGACACTCATTTTGGTAATTCATGTCTTGGAATAACACAAATCGTACAACACTCATGCACTAGTCCACACTTATTCAATTTGACCAATTATGCTATCCCTAGCTATATCCCACTCATTCTTGCTTGCACATACAAGCTACTAGTTCACATAATGGTCATATAAATCCATAAAATCAAAGCTATACCTAGGGAAAATTTTAAGACTCCTCACCAAAATCTAATTTGGATTTTTTTTGGCGAATTTGTAAAAATGGATTTTGTATTGACGACAAATATGAGAAAAATGTGTAAAGTGATGCAAACAAATAATTTGTCTAGGAAAAGGCATGTTGGGAAGGTTATAGGGGAGCAACCACAAAAAGGCATAGACGCACGCATCGGCATGGAATCCTAGTAGTAAAAGTTTGTAAATGTAAATGAGTCATCTATACAAAATCACTACTGGGCAACTAGATATACTACCAAGTGACTGAAAATATTATCGGGTGATTGTATATACTATTGGGTGATTGCATATACTACCGAGCGACCACATATACTACGAGGTGATTGCATATACTACCGGGCGACAATGAACACAAATAAATTTGTAATTGAAAATTCCCAAATATGAATGGGGGTAACATCTAGTCACCATATCAAATGATATAAGACTTCATAGAGAAAATAAACATGAATCTAAACTATGCATGACAGATCTAACATTACATTAATTTTAGACTATAATGAAGACAACACAACTGAGATAAAGTGTTTTCACGGATGAAGAAAGAATGCTAACCATTTTGCTTCAGACCCTACATTTCTTTGCTTGAATGTGTTACGTTGTAATAGAGAAACTTCCCTTGCCTTCCCACTTAACAAATGAATGAGAAGTTTCAATCTTCCAACAATAAACGTCTAGATTATAAGGCCACATGTCTCAAATTATACAATCGTGCATCCGGACTATGTCGTCATGCATCTTGATTATATAGTTGGGTGTTTGACTATGTGGCTGAGCTTGTCCATCGGGTGTCTTTATGTAAGAGCCTTTGAATTTCACATATGCTTAGATTTTTTATTAGTATATATTGGCGAATGTACTCGATTGGTGTTTCGAGGTAGTGGTGATATACATGCATAAGTATGAAATTTATTTTAAACACTAGGCGAGCCGAACTGAAAAATTTACTTGTACCTAGAAATTTTAGGTGAAATGATGCTCCGTACGAATCCTCAAAATCATTGAATGTAAATTTCAAAACTGTAAATATTCATGAATTAACAAAGATTCACCATTAAAATTTACCCTGGTTAGTATATCACAATCCCCATTTTCAAAATGCTTGCACGTGCATATAAGACCATAGCACACATAAAGGGCCATAACATCCATATGCTATGGGATGACCTTGCCACTTTGGTCCCTATTTCTCCAGTATAATTTTTCTCAATTTTGACCTCTTTTCTATAATCCTAGTTGGCTTTATCTGAGTTTTCCAAATCTAGAACACATATATGAGAAAGTTATTCATCTCTCATTAAGGAGGGAATTATATCTAATTGAATCCTAGCATTCAAATGAACACACACTAAGATCAATCACAAGAAAATATACTCTACGACTCCTCGAGCCTCATATAATCAGTATATTCATTTAGGGCATTCACCCACTTAGATTTGTAAGTAAAAAAGGCACATTATCAAATTCAAGTCAAGCTAGGGAAAAGGTTCAAGTATAATCACATTATTGCAAGGTCATGATTATCAATATGGTTGCATACATTCTATATATCACATGTTATACAAGAATGAGGTATGGTTTGATCCCTCTTCGAGTAGTGACAACTTCAATGCAGTGCAGAGGGGTTCCCACAACCCAACTAATGTTTTTTTCAAGACTCTCTCATCATCTAAGATTTTGAAGATTCAATTAGCTAGCATAATGAGCATCACATAATGTCAAAGGTCCAAATTGCAGACAAGATCGAATTAGGAAGTAGTTCACAGACCCATGAAGTTTCAGGAGTTGAGAGTATAGAGGGACATGGGTATTGTTGGTTCCTAGTTTTACACCCCAAAGATTTGACAACAATTTTAAAAGGAAAAATGGCTTAAATAATGATAGATTGGAGGTATGTCATTTGTATCTAGGGATGCATCTAACATTATCTTATCACCAAATCTTGGAAATGACTGAGAGGTGTGTACAAAGGGGATGGCTAGATCCTGCTACTTTTGGTTCTAGCCTAAACCAGGGTGAGAGAACCCAAAGGGTAACCTAAATGAGGGAAAGATATTTCAATTCAATTTCCTTCAAATTATTGGTGATTCAATCTGAGCTAAGTATAGCCATGAATGCAATATCTACTCGCAAGAGTTGTCACAAAGATATTACACATACTTAGTACATTTTTTTTTTTACTAAAGATAGTAAATGATGATTCTCAAACATCATTTTTGAATAATGATCAATGAAAAGGAATAAAGTGATGTTGGAATGCTAATCTTCATAAATTAGAGAAAATGCATTCATGATATGCAAGTATAATGCAATTTGTAGGGGTAAAATGGTAGGATATGTTTAGTTAAAAATATGGGGGAGTGGATGATGGTTGATTTGCAATAACAAAGTGCCAATAACTGATGTGATGGCCTGCTACTTTAGAATGCAAAGAACATAAAATTAAGTAAAAATAACTTTCAAAGGGAATTTTAATTCATTGATGCCCAATTCATGCAAATGTTACCAAACAACCTTCATAAATCTCAACACAAATGCTTGTGCAATAATTCCAATGAAGTGTTTACACTTCCATTTTCATATGCCAAAGATACACTCGAAGGCCAATAAAAACATTCAAATGGAAGATTGCAACAAGGGTTTTATAATTGTATCAAATATTACAAGGTAAGTACTACAAAATAATATTAATTCTTTAAAAAATAGATGCAATAATAAGATACTTATATATTGTATTTGATATATATGAAATAAACAAAAATATTGTAGTAAATTTTTGCCTTTGTCATGTGTTTTTGCAAGGGAAAAATCAAACTTGAAACATGACAACTCAACCCTAATGTTAAATTTTTTGCTTGAAAACCCTCCTAAAAACCTCTTTGCACTAGTCTACCTGTTGTGTCACACCTATCCTAATATTTCAGGTCCTCATATGTGTCATAAAACCTTCCCTAAGTGTTTGAAATATTGTGACGAGGTCTCTCAGTTCTTTCAGTGGTGAAATATCTTATAAGCCTAGAAAGACTATTTTTAGTCTTTTTTGGATAGGTGTGCATACTCTGAGACAAATTAAAAATCCCTAAACCATCCAAGAATGTTTTTGAAGAGTTTTTAGTAATGGAATTGGTTTCGGAATATTTAGAAAAGTTTCGGAGGTTTAAGAACAAGAACAGTGAAAGTGGGTTTTTCAGGGTTAAGGAGCTTGCAGTTGAAAATGGTACCTGAGCTTCATCAGAACATTTCAGGAGCTATATGAGGAGTTAGGATTCAAAAAATATTCATTTTAAATTTAATTCAATTCTCTACATGATGGAACTTTCTCATTTTCACAAGACTTGAGTTATTCTCGGTCAACTCGCTTTTAACATATACACCCCATCCCATTGGTTTTGGAAGGATCATGGGAGTCACAAATAAATGGAACTTGATACCCATCCCATTGTCTTTGGAAGAATATTTGGAGTCAAATTCATATAAAGGTTAATCAAAAATGCTGCTGGAGCTCTAAAAACTTTGTCTTTAAGGTCTCTCTCAAGGTAAGCATTCGATCTAGTGATCTAGTTTACGCTCTCTAGTGCTAAGTGCTAGTTTTTCCCCTTCCTCAAAGTGAAATCAAATGTCACCACTTGTCCAACCCACATCAGGATGCATTTTTATGTCCCTCTTATCCCTATCCCTAGGGGACAGGGGAAGTAAAATGTGCCCCATACGAAGGTGATTAAAAACCTTAAAATTATCTAACTGCTGCTACCTACTTTACCTCTCCCGTGCACAAAAATATTGTCGTGTGTTATAAAATATCAAAATAACTCCTACCCACCTCATTTTTTCACCAAAAATCCATTGTTGCGGCTCTATTACACTTAATAACCTAAAAATTATCCATTAACTTTGCCAAAATTTCTACAGGGCATATATATATGCACCCAAACGAAAAACTCATATCTTTCAAACTGACAATTTGTTTCCTTGAAATTTTCTCCGTGATTCCTCATCCGAGCACCTTTAAGAATGTTGTAATAGAAGTACATATGATGCCTTGGTTTTTAATGGTAGAAAACCCTAGTTTCATGCCATAGATGATGCTTTTTCATTTTCCAAGCATTTTAGAAGGCGAATCGAGATGAAATTTTGAGCACGGGGTCTTGGAGGCAAGCCAAATCCAGTGAGATAATTTTTGTTACAAAAAGGTGGATAAGTGATATTTCCAAAAATAGTAAGTATCTAGTACCCTCAATTACTAAAAATAGCAACTTACCTAAAATATCAAGCTTTCTTAGACTAGTACACTAAGAGAATAATGAAGATGACAAACTAGACAATCTTTCCCAAAAAAAAAACATAAAAAAGTAAAAATGAAAAAGAAAATTTCCAAAAATATAAACTATTAAAAACCACAAAGAAATATTAGTGAATGTGTTCCTAGCATATTAAGGGTTTTAGAAAAGTGAATTCGGGCCAACAAAACACTTTTTCCCAAACTAGCAACTCATGAACCCTTACTGCTAAAAATAGAAAGTGTTCATTTCAGTTGTAGAAAGTTGTTGTCATCTTTATTTTTTCTCATCTTGTTGATTTTCATAAGTATGAAGTTCAATTTTTTTAGTCTTGATCCCATTTCAGTTATGGTATTGGAATATCTAGGTGTGGGTGATAATGATGTCACTCATATCGGCTTGGAAGATCTCAAGAATCAATGCTTGGTGGCCTTAGAGAACCAGTGGAGGAAAAAGTATTCACCAATGAATTATATGTAATGGGTGTTCATCATGTATCAATTCAAAGCACTGATTTGGTACTAATATGTGCTCGTCACTACGAGCTAGAGATAAGAATCATAAGAGAGGATGAAATTTCAATTTTGGCGGTGCTCACTCCTATTGGAATTTATCAATGTATGTAGATTCCAATCTGGAACAACATGGTGATCATCAAAAATAATTTACATCAGGTGAATGGTCTAAAACAAAATCATATCTTCAAGGCCTTGCACTGTGCTCCTGTTTGAAATAGAAAAGAAAACCATCTCGCATGCTAAAATCCATATCTCGAAGTGAATTCCATGAAAGATTTTTGGATGCAATCATCCTACTGAACAAGATGATGGGGGAAGAGGAAACAAGGGATTTTTAGGATTGGATGGCTCACTTCATCCTTGTGGTCATTGATGGTAAGAAGATGATTGATTGGGGAAAATAATCAACGATAACATCCATCAACAATTGCTCCAGTTACCATTAGGAAAAAGTTTCTAATGACATCATACTTGGTCTACACTTTCATGAGAACAAGACCATTCAGAGGGTTGAACCTCACTCAAAATATTTCTTATAAGGCTCTCGCCTATGAGAAGTATCCAAAATTGACCATGAAAGAGATCAATCACCATTTTTCAAGAGTGAACGATGCTTTCATTATGTTTTTCATCTAATTTCTAGAGGGAAATCTTGAATCAAGGTTATCTTCACAAGCTTCTATTTTGATCAAGAGGTATGGGTATTTCTTCACACAATTCTAAAATATTTCATACAACAGGTGTCCAGGTTGATATTTATCCATGTAAGCTACCAAGGTATCTCAACAACAAGATCGTGATTTTTGAGTTGTGTAGGTAGCTTGTTCACATCCATGGTAAGATTAAAAATCTAAAGAAGAAAAGTATTTCATTCCGCATCTTCCTCGGGATCTTCTCCTGTAAGAATGCTAATGGTGCCGCAAACTTAGAAGCCACCTTCACCCCTCTGAATCTCTACTCATACACTCCAAGAGTGGAATTTGACATTCGAGTAACTCAAACATTCCACCCCCGATTTGCACCATGTTCCTCAAGTAGAGGATTATTTGGTGAATTGTGGAGATGCTTTTGAAATTAAGGAACTTGATCATAAGAGAATGACAATTGGGAACATGAGAAAATTCAAGTTTTTGGTGTGAGGATGGGATTAAATATGATGGCATTAAAATGTATGATTTTGAGTACCAAGTTGTTAAAGCCTCACCCCTCCCACAAGTGTCTTGGAGCATTCGTGAATCAGGGGACATAAATGAGAAAACTGAAGTAGTAATTTGGAGATCGAGGGAATGGTTATGAAAGAAGAAAGATTACCTCATAACATCAGAATTTTATCAACTCTCAAAAGGAAAACATCCCATCTTTCTACTTTAAAAGAAACTGAGAAAACTTCAAGCTTTGCTCACTCAAGAGAGCACTCAAAAAGGAAATTAGTGGAATCTGAGGCTCCACACTACAGGAGATTGCATAAAAAGAGAAGAGAAACACAAGATCCTATTGAAGTTTTGGAACAGGAGAAATTAACCTAGCTCATCCATCAATTCCTTAGTAGTCTCAAAGTATCTCCTCATCGATAGCTACACCACTCCACCACCAAAGGCAAGATGTGTCATCTAATTCAAAACCGTAAAACATATATCATGTCCAATGTTGATCCTAAAACAAATGAGATGTTTCCATGGGTGAAAGATATGATTGGAGGAGAGGCTCATATGGAGTAACAAGTGGCGATCCTAGATTTTCAATCCATATCCACAATGGTGAAAATGAATAAAGGAAAGTTGGCCCAAACCGCTCACACTTCTTTAGTGGAGTTTTAGGAAATTAGTACATGGAGGTAGTTCGACCGAAGGTGATCAAGCTTGAGGGTGAGATGACTCTATCTGAATATGGAACAAGAACCATTCCTCTGATATCGGTAATATAAGAAGGGGATTCCCACTTGTTCAATGAATCATCCACCCGCCTTCTTACGAGAAATGAGGAATATAAAGAGAAAATCGAACAACTAGAAAGCCATATAAGAAACCTCACATCGTATGTGCAAACCTTCATGGATCCAAATTTCATTCTATCTCTTCCATGCTAAAGAATTTACTCCCATTAGTAGCTTCGATCTAGAATCCATCAGAAAGACTCAAGGCTTCACGATGTAGGGTAGGGAAAATGATAAGTGGGTGAGAAATATTCTAGAAAAAGGTAAGACATTGCTTCCTGAGATTCTCTCATTGTTTGAGTACATGAGTGCAACTACCACAAAGGTAAGAATGAAAAGAGAAAAAATGAAAAAGAGCATGAACATTGGGACCAAATTTTTCCATTGGTGACAGAGATGGGAAAAGTCAACTCTTCCATACTAGTGAGAAGAAAGGTATTCAATTCAACATTTGAAGACTTGTCTCAAGTTTGGGATAAAACTCTTGTTGCTTGGTACGAGATGCTAAACCATGCTCTTGATGAATTGGAATTGTATGAGGAACATACTTCAAAGATGCAAGATGATGTCAATGTTGAAGTACAAAAACTTGGAGTACCTGCGGTTGATGAAAACACTTCAGTGGATGATCTACTGAAACCATTTGAAGATCTTGTCAAGAAGGAGGTTAGAGATCCATTTTCTTTTAATGAAGACACACTAGAGTATCTTGCTGAGATAAGAGTTTTCATATCCAACACCACGAAGGAAAACTAGACATGGTTCATGAAATGCAAGAATATCAATGCTATCTCTGAGAATTGGCTCAAGTCTTTGAGCTTTGTACACATTCCTCGGGATAAAAGGATGCACCTGCAGTAGCTCAATATAGTAAGAAGTTCAAAGGGATAAATATCTTCCTATAGGCACTCTCCAAAAGTCCATTAGAAAGTGAGTCTCAATCGGCAAGCGCATCATCCTCATCCAAGTAACTATCTCCTCTCCTTTCTCTCTTCCCCACCCCTTTCCTCTCTTCTTTCATGTTTTAATTCTTCATTGGGGGTTACTTTTCATTTTTTGTCTTATTCATTAAAATGTGACTATAGTTGAAAATTTTAATAAGTTTCCCCTAATTAATAAAAATAGGACTTAATTTCTTTCCTAGGAATAGGAAAAGTCACAAATTGTAAAAGTCAAGTGAAATGTCATGTGGTGAATAGGTGAAGAGTCATTTTTAAAAACTATATAGTGTAATGAATTCCTCATTTTAAAGGGTTGTCAAATTTGTGAGTTTAAGAGTAGATAGCTATAAAGAACAAGAAAAGACAAAACTTATTCTATTTTATGTTTCCTCTCTCTCTCATTTGCAGCTTTGTGAACATGACAATCTCAAAATCAGCAGAGGAGAGCTTGATAAAATTTAGATTTAAGTTATGCATCCAAATAGTAAGTTGGATGATAAGAGGTAAATAATATCCAATTGGGAAAGTGGCATCACATATCCAACCTTTGAACATCAACAAAAATCCAATTTTAGACTCTCCCTTGATCAAATAAGGAGGAAAAATGATTGGGAATATCTTACAGATTTTTATCCTGGTTTCCCCATTGTTGAAATAGTAGAAGAACCATTAAAATTTTCTCTTCCAAGTGAAGGAGAACAAGAAGAACCAAAAGAAATATTTGGGGAAGAAGTTGATGAAGTTTTTAAAAAATAAAAGAAGGAGAAGAATAAGCCAAAGAAGAACTAAAAATGGCTCAATAAGCACTATTTCCCTGGGGAAAAATATAGGTCCATTAGCTCTCAACCCGCCTTTACATGATTTTTCTAGAGGGCCACAATTTTTTTTTCCCAAGTTCTAAAGTAACGGGAAACAACATCTGAATGACCACGTTACAACTTTCATCATTGTTTGTGGAGTGCTAGGAGTTGGCTATGAGGATGTATCAATCTGTCTATTTTTATAATATTTACAAGATGTGGACATGGACTGGTTCTATCATCTTCCGATGAGGTCTATAACCAACTATAATGATATGGAGACCAATTTTAAACCCAGGTTTAAACCTGCTGAGGATTCCCATTCCCTTCTTGCACAATGGTCTTAGCTTAGGAAGGATCTATATGAACCCATGAGGGAGTTTGTTGCTGAATTCAATTGAATGCTTTACAAAATCCCGAAGCTACCCAACCTATGGAGGACAACAAGCTAAGATTCTTCACAAATTTTCAACTTCCTGAGGTAAGTTTCATGATGAGAAGAAATCAACCAATTGACTTGGATGAGGCAAAAAGGCTTGTTGTTGAAGTTGAAGATGACTTGATCATGTTAGGAAAGATTAAAAAGGCCCGAACATAGAGAAAGGCCAAATATCAAATGTAGGTACCACAAAATCATTAGTTCGAAGCTAGCTAATGATGTTCTCTCACTCAAGAAGCAGTTGGCTCAAGCTTCCATAAATAGAGATGCTCCTAAGAGAAACTTTCCAAATAAGAAAAGAATTGGTCTGCTGCCCCATAGACTTTCTCTTGAGGAACCTCCAATAAATGCAACATTCAATGTCAAGGATGAAGAAGAATAAATTGAAGGACCGAGAGAAGAAATAAGGATGAAAATGTTCTTGAGATTGAAGAAGTTGAAGATGAGGTACAAGTCAATTTCATTGAGTATTCTTCAAGAGAAGATGATGATGATGAAGATGCACCAAGTTTCTCGTGTGATATTTACCCGCTCTCAGTCTCAAAAGGGAGCTTCTCTCCTCGATATCTTGTGAAAAAAGAAGAAGAAAAATGATCCTCATGTGGTGAATCTACAAAAAAGATAATTAACATAAGATCTCCTCTTCCACCTTTTATGGAGTCTACGAAAGAGAAAATTGACCTTGTTGTGAGCAAGAAGCAATATACTATACCAAGTAAGTCCTTTAGTGCTTCTCATAATTCCAATTCTACTTCTACAAAGGTCAATTCTTCAAAAAATTCAAATACTCATACAAAATCAGCCGCTTATTCCCAACTAGCTACCCCATTTATTAAAATTGCCCAAGATTCTAAGGTAGTACCTCCTTCATCCACCAAAGCATCCACTACCTTTGGAGTATCCACCTCATCTCTTTCTACTCTATTTGATATCATTGAGCATGTGAACAAGTCCAAGGTTCAGATTTCTGAATCTGAGTTCTTACAAACCCATCCAAATAAATTCAAAAGACTTGTCATTACATCAAGGGTGGTAGTTCAAATCCCTTTACTATAACCTCCAATTCCAAAGGTCTACTGCCAAAACCACCTACCCCTCCTTCACAGAACATGCTTTCCCTAAGCGCATCCAAGACTCACAAAGTAGAGTCATTTTATCTTTCCTCTTGATCAAAGGCCACCAATTGAATAATTGCATAATAGAATCAGGTGCTTTAGATAACGTGATGCCAATGAAGGTGGCTAATTCTCTTGGGCTGACCTTGATGCGAGCAAATGGATCTTACAACTCCATGAAGTCTAAGGAAGTTCTATTGGTGGGATGGATTAAAGATGCACAAGTAGCTCTCATCGACTTCTTGGACAAGAAAGTCTTACTGACCATCTTGGTAGCAGACATACCAACATCTTTTGGAATGTTGCTAAGTAGAAGCTTCTGTAGAGATTTGGGAGGTGATATTCAAATGGATTGGTCCTCAAAAACCATTCTAGTGAAAGGTGAGATGAAGAAGTTGTCTCCCATGCGAAAGATGAAGCACACTTTGTAAAAATCAGAGGATCCAAAGGTTGATATATTGTTTCAAGATAGTGGACTTGGTAACTACTTCTTGACTTCTGAAAGAGATGAAAATTTTCCTTTTCTCATGGAGGATGATGAAAATCAGCTATGGACAATGGAGTTCAAAGGAAGTCATTCTAGTGTCGGTTCCATAACAGTGTGTTGTGCTAGCTTCTCCTTCGGGTGAGTTGCTTCATTTTTTCTTATAAATTACAATTTAAAAACACCAATAATACTATGAAGTATGAATCCCTTCTTATAGGTATGATGTAGCTGAATCTATGTGTATCAAAAAGTTAAAATGTCTTAGATACTTTGAATTGATTGTTAAATAGGTTAGAAACCAATATCAAGTCAAGAACCCAAGGCTCAAGCATTACCGGAATAGAGTATGAGATTTCATTGAGTATTTTGATGCTTTCTCAATTTAAGCTATTCCTCACGAGAAAAATGAGAAAGTGGACTCTCTTGCAGTCTCAGCCTCTCTTATGACACCATACCCATGTCCTTTAACAAGGAAAAAATGACTATTGAGATGGTGTTAAGGATGAGTGTGCCAGATAAATGTCAATCACTGACATGTGTTAAATGATAACAATCATCTTCTCTCTTTCTTGGAGCAAAGATATAACTTCAACAATCTCTTCTATGAAGGAAGTGATGCTCTAAATTGAGAGTTTATTACAGATGAAGATAAAGGAGAGATAGATGGAGTTAACTTAGAAGGGGTCATTAGACTAAAGGGAAACAAGATTCCAAAGGGCCTCATGCCTCTTGAAGACGTGTTCAATAAATACAACACATTTATCAAGGAAAAAGAAAAAGAGTCCTCTTGGTGCACTATTGAGTTTGAGAAGGAGAACATTGGTACTCTAGAGTAGCCAAGAATGGTAAATATTGGAAAGTGTTGTTCACCAGAGGAGAAAAGGAGTTTTGTCTCATTGTTTGAGAAGATGCTCTAATTTTTTGGCTTATTTATATGATGATCTCAAGTCTTTCAAGCCAAAAGAGATGCATCACTCAATCCCACTCAAACCCAAAGCCAAGCCTTTCAGGCAAAAGAAACAACTATATAACCCAAATATTTATGATATAATCAAGGAAGAGGTTTTGAAAATGTTGAATGAAAGAATCATTTTCCCTATTCACCACTCCACATGGGTGGCCAATATTGTTCCAGTGCGGAAGAAGAATGGAAAAATAAGGATTTGTGTTGACATCTGAATTTGAACCAGGATTCATTAAAAGACAACTACCCGCTGCTTATCATGGATCACATCCTACAGGAAGTCACAAGATCTTAGATGATTTCATTACTTGATGGCTTCTCTGGATATAACCAATTGAGGTAGTGGAAGAAGATAGACACAAAATGACTTTCACAACTCCATGGGGTTTTTTTCCTATAACAGATGTCATTTGGCCTTATCAATGTTGGATTAAATTTTCAATGGGAAATGGATCTTGGCTTCAAAGACCTCAAAAATTGCATTGTCATCTACCGCGATGAACTCACAGTCTACTCCAAAAGGTAGGGAGATCACTTAATACATCTAGAACAAGTGTTGATTAGGTGTCGATATCACGTGATTTATCTAAACCCTAAAAAGTGCATCTTTGGTGTTATTTAAGGAAACTCCTTAGACACATCATGAACAAGGAGGGAGCCAAAATTGATCCCGAGAGGATAAAATAAATTCAAACACTATCCTTTCCCACATGCAAAAAGGAGTCCATTATTTTTTTCATAAAGTAAACTTCCTCCGTTGTTCACTTTGTTCTGGATTGAAAAAGCACATAAATAACATGATGAATCCTCAAACGAGTTTTAGGATGAAATAAAGAGGGAAAACATGCATTTGATGCAATCAACCAAGTAATCGATAAGGCTTCTACCCTAGTATGTCCAACTTTGACAAATATTTCATTTTTTACTGCTATACTTTGGAACATACTCTTTCGACCATCTTAGTTTAGAGGAAAAAGAAGGTATTGAAGCACTGATTGCATTTATGAGTTTCCCATTAAAATATAACAAGATGAAATACAATAAAATGGAAAAACATGCATATGATGTTGTTAAAGCAAATGAAGAATTTTAGGTTCTACATCCTCAACTCCCACATTGTGGTAATGATTTGCAGGGGTCGGAAATAAAATCATTTCCGACTTAGCAAGCTCCGGGAGCTAAAAGAGGCAATTGGGTGGCTAAGATCCAAGAATATGAATTGGATATTATACCTTCAAATCTGGTTTGATGAAATGGGCTATGTGTGAGTTAATGGATAAAGATGAGTCACTCATGACTCAGAATGAAGAAAAGGAGTGTCAATGCTATGGATGTGTAAGTAAGGACTTGCCCCAAGTTCTTTTTGTAAACACCACCAATGAGTGGTATTCTAATATTGCATACTTCCTCACTTATGGTGAGTTCCTGACACATCTTGACTATAAGAAAAAGTGGACTCTCAAGCTGAAATCAATTAGGTATGTCATTTGGAATCATGTGTTATATAAGAGAGGACTTGACGAATGTTTCCTAAGATGTGTTGATAAAGAACAAGAAAAAAGTCATTGAGAGCTTACGATGATCAGGCTTATGGTGGACATTTCTCTACCATGGTGACTACTCACAAGATCCTCTGTGGTAGGTATTATTGTCCTACATTGTTTGTAGATTCTCAACAATGGGTTTCCAAGTGTGAGCCTTGCCAAAAATTTATAGGAAGACACAACTTGTTGCACTCCCTCTTCGATCGGTGGTCATTGAGGAACCATTCCAACAGGGGGCCTAGATTTCATTAGTGTTCTCAATCCTCACTTGAGTGCAGGTCATGCCTATGTGCTTAAAACTAGAAAATACTTCACCAAATGGGTGGAGGCCATCTTGGTCAAATAAGATAACACTGAAACGATATGTAACTTCATCAAAGAGAACATCATCATCCATTTTGGAATTCCTTTGAGGTGGTAGTTGATAATGCAACACACTTTTCATCAATTGAGTTAACTATGTTTGGTTATAACTATGGAATACCACTTTCGCGCATGCATCAAACTATTATCCACAAGGGAATGGTCAAGCTAAATCAAGCAACAAGAATATTGTAACGTAATAATAATCCGTAAGTTAATGGATCAAAATCGGAAGAATTGACATGAAAAAATTTATGATGCATTGTGAGTGGACATGATAACTCCAAAAAAGGTAATTGGTGTGTCACCATTCTAGTTACTCAATGGAACTAATGTTGATATTCGCATCACGGTTGAATTTTCTACTCTCCAATTGGTTAAGGAAGTTGAAGATGGCCAATTCCATGATTCTCTGGATAAGATAATTTTGTATCTTGAGAAACTCGGTGAAGATAGGTTGAAGGTTGTCAATCGCATCAATTGAAATTAAAGAATATTTTTGATAAAAAGTCTAAGGAAAGAGATTTCCAAATTAGTGATCTTGTCTTATTATGGGACAAAAGGAGAGAGCCAAAATGTAGTCATGGAAAATTTGACTCTTTGTGGCTAGGACCATTGTAAATCCGTGAAGCTTGCGGAGAAAACACTTTCTACCTCTCATATAGATGGTGGAATTGCCTTGCAGTGGGAAATACTTGAAATTTTATAAACAATGAAAGTGGGTTGTCCCCGCATGTACCATAGGTGAATTTTGGTCGTGTGTTTCCTCTTTCATGTTGTGTGTGTTTTCTCTTTTCTAGTGTGGTGTGTTTCCTTTTTTTTGTGTGTGTTCACTCATACTTATCTGTTGTGCTTGTAATAACACTAGTCCATATTGTATCTTAAGATTTTGGGGGTCATGATTATCCTATCATCACTCCATTTGAACCAGAACAAGTCCCAAAGTGAGAGCTAAATGTTGTCATGTGTTTTTGCAACAACAAAATATAACTTGAAAAATGAAAACTTAACCCTAGTGTCAATTTTTTCTTTTCTTGAAAACCCTCCTAAACACCTCTTTGGATCAACCTATCCTAATCTTTTATGTCCTCATATATGTCATACAAACCTTCCCTAAGTGTTTGAAACATTATGACGAGGTATCTCAATTCTTTTAGTGAAGTGCTTTTAGTGGTAAAATCTCTTGTAAGTCTAGAAATGCTATTTTTAACCTTTTCTGGACATGAGTGCAACTCTAGGACAAATTCAAAACACCTAAACCATCCAATAATTATTTTAAAGAGTTTTTAGAGTAATGTAACTAGTTTAGGAATATTTAGGAAAGTTTCGGAGGTTTAGGAACAAGAACAATGAAAGTGGGTTTTTTAAGGGGTTAAGGAGCTTGCAGTTGAAAATGGTATTTGAGCTTCATTAGATCATTTCAGAAGTTCCATAAGGAGTTAGGATTCAAAAAATTAGTCATTGTAAATATAATTCAATCCTCTACATGATGGAACTTTCACATTTTTCACAAGACTCAAGTACTTCTCAGTAAGGCAATCCGGTTTCAAAGACACACCCCGATGTCCTGGAGAAAAATGAACTATTTAAGGAGGTTTTAGGAAGAATTGGATCTTGGGATCCATCCCATTGTTTTTGTAAGGATATTGGGAGTAAAATTCATAGAAATGTTCATAAAAATGCCTCATGGAGCTCTAGAAACTTCATCTTCAAGGTCTCTCTCAAGGTAAGCTTTCGATACTTAGCCAATTTTCAAAGAGGACACACATCACCTCCAGGTTGAGGTGAATTTTCCTATCCCTATTGTCCCTATCCCTTGGAGATAGAGGGTAAAAACATGTGCCCCACCCCATATTTACCTTCTAGTCCTCCATATGGCCTTTCTAAACACTCAAGCTCTTTTCACTTCACTATAGCCCCTCCCGTTTATCCAATTGTGCCACTTGTCATCACTAGGGTAGGGCACATTTTTTATATCCCTCTAATTCCTATCTAAAGGATTAAATGGGACAATAAAATTTTCCACACTCTATCTGTGGTTTTGGTTTCTCATGTGATCAAACTTGAAGCTCTGCAGTTCTAAACAAGCCTTTTCTAGCTCCCTCCGCATCGAATCACCCTCGTCATTTGTCTTCCTCACATGAGGGAAATTTTTTTCTATCCCTCCTATCCCTATCCCTAGGGGAAAGAGGTTACTATAAAATTCACCCCACTCCATCTCCTACCATGATTCCTCATGTGACCTAGTTTTAAATCTCCTGTCTAAGTGCTAGTTTTTCCACCTTCCTCGTCGTGCAATCAAATGTCATCACTTGTCAAGCCCACATCAGGGGGAATTTTTCTATTCCTCTCATCCCTGTCCATAGGGAAAAAAGGGTAAAATAAAATTTTCCCCATACCAAGATGATTAACAAATCTAAAAATTATCTAACTTTTTACCTAGTTTTACTTGTTTCTACCTCTCCGTGCACCAATATACTATGTGTGTGTTATAAATGTGAAATAACTCCTACCCACATCATTTTTTCACCACAAATCCATTTTTTCTATTCCATAGCACCAAATAACCTACAAATTATCCCAAAACTTTGCCAAAATTTCTCCAAGGCATCCATCTGCACTTAAATGAGAAAAATTCATATCTTTCAAACTTGCAATCCGTTTCCCTTGAAATTTTCTCAGTGATTCCTAATCCTAGGAACCTTCAAGAATACTGAAACAATAGTAAATATTATGCCCCAAATTTTTAATGTAAAAATTCCTATATTAATTCCCTAGATGATGCATTTTCAGTTTCCAAGCATTCTAGCGGGCGGATCGAGATGAAATTTTGAGCACGGATCCTGGAAGCAAGCTAAATCAAATGAGATAATTTTTGTTGCAAAAAAAGGTGGATAAGTGTTATTTTAAAAAAATAGTATGTGGTACCCTCAATTACTAAAAATATCAACTTATCTAAAATATCAAGCTTTTTCAAATCAATACACTCAGAGAACAATGAAGATGACAAACTAGACGATTTTTCCTAAAAAAGTAAAAAAGCAAAAAAACAAAAAGCAACTTTCCAAAAATAGAAACTATAAAAACCACAAATAAATATTAGTAAATTTTTTCCTATCATGTTAATGGTTTTAGAAAAGTGAATTCGGGCCAAAAAACACTTTTTCCCAAAATAACAGCTCATGAACTCTAACTGCTAAAAATAGAAAGTGTTCATTTTAGTTGCAGAAAGTTCCTTTCATCTAAATTTTTACTCATCTTGTTGATTTTTACAAGTATGAAGTTCCAATTTTCTAGTCTTGATCCCATTTTAGCCCCGTATCGAATACCTAGGTTGTGGTGACAATGATGTCACTCATATGGACTTGGAAGATCTCAAGAATCGAATGCTTAATAGAGGAAAAAGTATTAACTAGTGGATTGTATGTAGTGGGTGGTCATATTGTATCGGTTCAAAGAAATGAGTTGGTACTGGCATGTTCTCATCACTATGACCCAAAAAAAAAGAATCATAAGGGCATACAATATTTCAATTTTGGCGGTGCTCACTCCTAAAGGAATTTCTCAATGTATGCATATTTTGACCTAGAACAACATGGTGATCATCACAAAAGAATTTGCATCGGGTGAATGGTACAAAACATAATCATTTATTCAATTCCTTACATTGGGATCCTAGTTTAAATAGGGAAGAAAGCCATCACGCATGCCAAAATCCCTATCTCAAAGTGAATTCCACGAAGGATTTTCAGATGAAATCATCCTAGTGAACAAGGTGATGGGGAAGAGGAAATAAGGGATTTTCAATATTGGATGGCTCAGTTCATCCTTGTGGTCATTAAGGGTAAGTGGATGATTAACTGAGGGAAGATAATTAGTAAGCACATCCATCAACAATTCCTCCAATTACCGAATATGAATAAGTTTTCAATGACATCTTACTTGGTCTACGCTCTCGTGAGCACAAGATTGTTAAGAGGATTGAACCTCACTCGAATATTTCTTAGAAGGATCCCACCTATGATAATTATCCACAATTGATCGTGAAAGGGATCAATCACCATTTTGCAAGAGTGAACGATGCTTTCATTATGTTTGTCATTAGACTGCTGGAGGGAAATCTTGAATCAAGGTTGTCTTCATAAGCTACTACTTTGATCAAGAGGTATGAGTCTTTCTTCACACAATTCTTAAATTTTTCATATATTAGAGTGTCTAGGTTGATATTATTCCATATAAGCTACCAATGTATCTCAACGACAAGATCATGATGTTCGAGTTGTGTAGGAAGATTGTTCACATCAATGGTAAGCTTAAGAATCAAAAGAAGAAAAGTATTTCATTCCCTATATTCCTTGGGATCTTCTCCTGCAAGAATTCTAATGATGCCAAAAACTTGGAAGACACCTTTTCCCCTCTGAATCTCTACTCATACACTCCAAAAGTGGACTTCAAAATTCAGAGCAACATGAAAACATTCCACCTCCCTGATTTTCACCATGTTCCATAAGTAGAGGATTATTGGGTGAATTGTGCAGATGATTTTGAAGTCAAGGAACATGATCATATGAGAATGACAGTTGGGTAGATGAGAAAATTAAAGTTTTATTGGTATGAGGATGGAATTGAAGATGATGGAATTGAAATGTATGATTATGAGTACTAAACTATTAAATACTCACCCCTCCCAAAAGTGTCTTGGAGCATCTCGTGAATCAAGGGACATAAATGAGCGAACCGAAGTAGTAATTCGGAGATCAAGGGAATGGTTTAAAAAAAAGAAATCTTCCCTCATCATATCGGGAGGTTTCCAAAATCTCAAAATGAACACATCCCATATTTATAGTTCAAAAGAAACTAAGAAAACTTCAAGCTCTGCTCACTCAAGAGAGCACTCAAAAGGAAATTAGTGGAATTTGAGGCTCCACACTACAAGAGATTTCATAAAAAGATAAGAGAAACACAAGATCCTTTTGAAATTTTTGAACATGGAGAAATTGAGCTAACTCATCCATAAATTCCTCAAAATTCTTAAAGTATCTCAAATCATTGCTAGTTGCACTAGCTCTACCAGTCAAGATGTGCCATCTAATTCATAATCGAAAACAAATATCATGCCCAATGTTGAGCTTGAAACAAATGAGATTTTCCCATGGGTGCAAGATATGATCGGAGGAGAAACTGTATGATTCAAAAAGTGGTGATCCTGGATTTTCAAGCCATATCCACAATGGTGAAAATGAAGAAAGGAAAGTTGGCCCAAGTTGCTTCACACTTCTTCGGTGGAGTTTCAGAAACTAGTACATGGAGGTAGTTCAGCCTAAGGTGATCAAGCCCAAGGGTGAGATGAATCTATCTAACTATGAAACAAGCACCATTCTTTTAAGATCACAAAAAAGAGGGAGATTCCCACTTGTTCAAGGAATCATTCACACGCCTTCTTGCGAGAAATGAGGAATATAAAGAGAAAATTGAACAACTGGAAGGCCATGTAAGAACCCTCACCTCATATGTGAAAACCTTCATGGATTCAAATTTCATTCCATCTCTTCTATGCTAAAGAAATTACTCCCATTAGTAGCTTTCGATCCGGAATCCATCATAAAGACTCAAGGCTTCACCATGCAGGGTAGGGAAAATGATAAGTGGGTGAGCAAGATTCTAGAAAAAGGTAAGACATTAGTTCCTTAGATTATCTCATTGTTTGAGTACACGAGTGTAACAAACACAAAGGTAAGAATGAAAAGAGAAAAAAAATGAAAAAGATAAGGAACATTGGGACCAGGTGTTTCCACTGGTGACGGAAATGGGCAAAGTCAACTCTTCCATACTAGTGAGTAGAAAGGTATTCAATTCAGCATCTAAAGACTTGCTCAAGTTTGGGCTAGAAATCTTGTCACTCGGTACGAGATGCTAAACCATGCTCTTGATGAATTGGAATCATACAAAGAACATCATTAAAATATGCAAGATGATGTCAATGTGGAAGTACAAAAACTTGGAGTACCCGTGGTTGATGAAAACACTTCAGTGGATGATCTACTGAAACCATTTGAAGAGCTTGTCAAGAAGGAGGTTGAGATCCATTTTATTTAAATGATGACACACCGAAGCATCTTTCTAAGATAAGATCTATCATATCCAACACCGTGAAGGAGCACAAGACATGGCTCATGAAATGTAATAATTTCAATGCTATCTCTGAGAATTGGCTCAAGTCTTTGAGCTTTGTACACATTCCTTAAGCTAAGAAGGTTTCACTTGCAATATCTCGGTATAATAAGGAGTTAAAAGGGATCAAGATATTCTCGAGTTACTCTCTAAAAGACCATCGAAAGTGATTCTCCATTGGTAATTGCATCATCCTCATCTGAGTAGCTATCTCCTCTCTTTTCTCTCTTTCCCACCCCTTTCCTCTCTTCTTTCATGTTCTAATTCTTCGTTGGGGGGTTTACTTTTCATTTTTTTGTCTTATTCATTAAAATGTGACTATAGTTGAAAATTGTAATAAGTTTCCCTCAATTAATAAAAAGGGACTTAATTTCTTTCCTAGGAATATGAAAAGTCACAAGTTGTAAAATTTAAGTGAAAATTCATGTGGGGGGTAGGTGAAGAGTCATTTTGAAAACTATATATTGTAATGAATTCCTCATTTCAAAGGGTTGTCAATTTTGCAAGTTCAAGAGCAGATAGCATAGCTACAAAAACTAGAAAAGATAACACTTCTTCTATTTTCCCTTTCATATGTTTCCTCTCTCTCTCATTTGTAGCTTTGTGAACATGTCAATCTTGCATGACCAAGAAGAGTGTATAATTTTTTTGATGAGTGAATGAATGAAATTTTATGTTCATGGTTCATTTTTTCTTATCGTAATTAGCAAAGTTTATTTTCCTTCCAATTGTGTGTTGATAAACTTTGGTTAATAATTGTAAGAATCTGATTTAGCCTACTTACAATATTAACCCCCTCTCTTAATTTCTCACTCCCAAAATCTCACCTTCTTTACAAATTCTTCCTTGCACGAGGTGCAAACATTTGCCACATGTGTAGTGGAGTGTGCTTGTTAGATCCTCGACCTATTGGCCAACCACAAAGTTGTTTTTATTTGCATACAATAAAGGGAGCCTCCCCTTTTCCAAGTAGGAGGGACTTAGTCCCGAGCGTTGGTGAAAATCAACTAATTTTTCCTAGCGACAAATTATTTCGCCAACAAATTTATAATTCATTAATCAAACATTCAACATACAAATCTAAAGCTAAGACTAAATCAAATCAGATATGTTATATTGATCTTAATTTTGAGAAGGGGACATAGAATAAATGCCCTTAATGCATGCTAATGGTCAGACAATGAAACCACCTTAGTATGAAAAATTCAGACTCAAATATTTTACGCTTCCTGAATATGAAAACCTAGAGCTACAACAATTAATTTTCAATTCAACCCAAAACAATCCCACAAAATGAGGCCAAACCCTCATAAAAAAATTCCAATAAAGGAATATACCCAAATTCCCCCAAAACTAATTAGAGAAGGAAAAATATGTGTAGAAAAGGATCTTGGGCATGCCAAAATGGAAAAGAAGCCCTTATAACTAAAAATATTCCACCTTTAACCACCCATCTTATAATAGTTCTATCTTATATTTGAAGATGTGGACATGCACAAGATATAATTTTTGTCAATTTATACCCAAATCATATGAAATGCTTTTCCTCCTTATTGCTTTTGGAAAAGATAACAAGTCAGGAGAGAGTAAAGAATGAGGATCAATTAATAAAGAATAAAGAGTGAGCTTAGGATGGTTTGAGATCAACGGCCTTGATCACTTCTTGCACCTTTGTCCTATCTATGAATGTATTATAACACTTAAACATTTCCAAAACAAAATCCTCATCTGGCCCCACATGAAATAGAAATATTGTTTCCTATCTGGAAAAAGTGTGGACACACTCTACATATATATCCTGTTCATTTTTTATTTTCTTAGAAAATTTATTAAGATAACCCTATAAGTGAACAAAAATTACAGGGAAGAATAATCAAACACATTTTGAGTTTCAAATTCCCTTACAACATGCTTCTTGAGTATATCAATTAGCTTATTGATAGCTGCAATTTCTGAGTTATATATTCCTTTAAGGGGAAACATCTTCTCCATCTTAGACTCAATATCATCAACATACTCACCTGATTTATCCCTCATAATCTGGAGCTTTCCAATACAACTCCCCAATGTTTCAATTCTTAACTTAATAACATCCTCACATTGAAAATGTTTTCCTTTGCAATCCAGGGGACTATTCCTTCCTTTTCCAATTCCTCTTATTTCATGGAAACTATGGCCCCAAGCTTAGGAAACATGCCATCCCAACATTATACCTCACTTTGATACTTCTCAATTAGTGCAATACCATCCTCCAAATGTTCATTAACTTTTTTATAACATGCAATTACATTTATGATGATTTAACTACCCCTCTCAATCAACTTCCTCTTACACTCCTTTGTGGCTTCATTTCTTGTTGTGATATATTCAAAAAAATTCATGATTGTACTTTTGATTTTAGGGGTGAGAGATTGTGTGATCTGGGGAACTTAGACAAACTTTCTAACAATGCTTGAAAAAGCTTCAACTTTTTCTTTCAGTTGCTCCTTAGTATCTTTATCTTTATCAATTCTTTGAACAACATCTTGAAAAACCACATTAAGCTCATGCTTTAACCTCTCAGTGGACTACTTCCCTAATGGGATCCGAGTAATTTGGAAATCATTAAGATTTTCTTCTCCCTTAGGAATATCCTTTTGTGGAGTATCAATCTCCAAGAACCTATTGCCTTGACTTCCCACCAATGTCCTTGACATAGTCCTTGCTTTCTTTGGTGGCCTAGAAGAACTTTGGGATGCCATGCTTATTAGATCATCTGTATTTACTTGCACTTTTACCTTTTTCTTCTTTGGAATATTTGTTTCAAACATCCCCAAGGGGTAGATATTTTCCTAGAACTGGTGGTTTCACCGGTGCTACAATAATTTCTTAAGAAGAATGGGGAGTCACTTGAGTTCATGTAATTGATATCTCAACATGGGATAATTTTTCTCCATTTGTTTCTTTCTCATTTGTAGGCTCTGTGGTTGTAGTGCATGATTCCATCTCAACATTTGTTCTTGTATAACAACTACTTTAGTGGGATTTATGACCCTGACCTCCGCACTTTTGGGGGTGGGGATGATTGTTTAATTTATATAGTGGACTCAGGGAATGAATCCACATGTTTACCAGAAATCCTTGTATTTCTAATTCCTTCATGGATTTTTATGCATGAATCCTTTTCACTTATTTTACCTATCATGTCACTATCTTCCACACTCCCCAATATAATAAGAGGGCTCTTGAGTACCAGGGGTTTCTAAGTACCTTCAGTGGGTCCACCACACCGTGTTCTATTGTATTCTGGACCATAATTTCCTTTGGACTCCCTACTCTTGATTCTTGGGATATTCACTTGAAGAGGGACTCTTTGTAGACACAAAATCATGCACTTTAGGCATTATTTATCCTAGTCTTATACTATTATTTAGAGGGTTCTCAAGTGAATAAAGTACTAATTAATCCCACCTTTTGGCCATCTTATTTTTATATTTTATTTCGTCATTCACACATATTTTCCTATATATATCCACTTGTTTTGTAATTGTCCCGACAATTTATCCTAAACCCAGTGCCTGTGCCTATATTGGGGCACCACCGTCCCACGTGGGGCCCCGATCCACGTTCCACTTTCTCACTTTTTTTGGGGTCTTTCTAGCCATTTTTCATCCTTATCTTTTCCTAGTCGGACATGTCGGGTTAATTACAAAATTAGAGCAAGAGAACCCTATAAATATAAATTTATGAGACCATAATAAGGGACCTAACATCACATACTACTATCACTCCATATAGAGTTGCATCCATTACAACATTTGTATCCACATAGTTTCATGCATCAAGGATAGGAGATCTACATCAACACACACAACATAGGGGGAGGGATTATATTCTATTCCATGTACACATTCTATTACAATTTTCTATAGTTATTATTGCTCACTACTTCACAAAGTGTGACTGACACAAGAGCACCTAGGGCACAACATGCACACACGCACTAGAACTACATCCAGGTCTTAAATATAGTGCAAATATTAGTGATAAGACCACTAGTCTAGAAGTTGAGGTCACCCCAACCCATTCATTTTACATCTTTTATTTTTCTTAGGTTTTGATACTTCCTTCTTTCTTACGAGTCGTCATTTCATTATTCAGCACATTCACGACGCCCTGAAAAAATCGATGCAATAGATAGAGAAAACCTTGGGATACTTTGCGACCCTATAAAAATTAGGTTCAGATATTTTACAGAGACTAGATTACCTAATATGTAGAACAGGGTGCCCCTGCACCCCTAGTACCTTCCTAGTGCCTCAGTCTACTCAAATCCTCCAGATCTGACCTTTTTGGGACTTCGAGTGTTCGTTCCTACTCCTGAATTTTATTATCAAACCTGCGAAAATCCACGACAGTATTCCATAATCAACTAAGCCATTTCTCTCTTCTTCCTCGCATATCTAGGGTTTTATTTCACTTAGTATAATTATTTGTAATTATTCCATACTGTTTTAGTGCATTTATACAACGTTTTAGTCCTCATATATTAGATTAACTAGTGGCTATACTTCCCATAGTTTAGTTTAATTTTAGTTAATCATTTTGGTGAACCCCACATTTCTTCATAACACCTTCTAGGGTTTTACATTTGTATTTAGCCATCATGAGTATCTCCATCAATGAATATCTGCTTACCCATCCTGATTTACTTCATCATGTTCAAACCCTTTTTGCTACTACCAATGGACATGCATCCAATTCCATGTATAACACATTTGCTGATGCATTTTCACAACATATAACATTCGAGCCAATCCTCCTACTGACATTCACCCCTTTGACAATGACCCACCACTTTATATCATGTCTCACATCTACAATGTTTCCATCAAGCGCACTCTTATTGATAATGGCTTTGAGCTTAATTTGTTCCCCATGTCCTTTCTCTAAGCTTTAGGTTTGTCTTCTCACATCATTAGTCCTTCTATTTCACTCATGCTTACGATGGTATTGTTGTACGTTTATGTCTGGTCATGTTACCTTACCTCTCATTGTTGGTCCTAAAACTCTCCCTACCATTTTATTTGTCATTGATTTTCCAGTCTCATATAATTTCTTGCTAGGAAGCCATGGCTTCATGCCATGCAAGTTGTTGCTTCTATAGTCCACCATTGCATCAAGTTCTTACATGAATGTGTTGAGTATACTATATTTCGAGATCACGATCCATTCCAATATTGTGTTCATGACCCTCACACTAGTCTTCCTATCCCTCACATTGATACTACTGATGAGCCTCAACCTATGGATGATCCACCTCATTTACCACCACTTGAGGGCACTATTTTTTTACTAGATGTTGTCCCTTCTACATCACCTCCTACTACAACCATTATTCCATATCAGCCACTTGTTCCCTCCATGAACACTATTATCCCATCTTCATCTTCATCATTTTCTCATACACCCTTTACATGTACACTCTTCATACATGGTTCATATTGGGAACACATTCCATTAGATCCTACTTCACTTGAAACCATATGTACGCATGACGGCTTAGCTCGCTTAGGTTTTTCTGTTACTGATATTAGTCCACCGCCATACCATCCTCATTTATACCATGGGTTATTCCATGTCACAGCTGCTTATGGACTTCATGTCTTTCATCTTGATGTCTTTCTTACATGTACTCCTACTATTGCACCACTTACATTAGGACAATCCTGGCTAGACTATATTGGAGGTACCCTAGATTCGATCATACAGACATATCCTTTCCTATGCCTTTTAGATGTGTTATCATTTGTAATAGCTCTTTCCTAGGTTATACTCAAAACCTTACTCATTGGTATGCACACGGCTGCCCACTTCCCCCATTCACCGATGAGGAGTATGCTATGGGCATGTATAGCTTATGCCTTAATGGCTCATTGCATGATCAACTAGACACTATTGCCTACCAAGTCACTAATTCTAGCCCGTATGACTTATACCATGAGGATGACAATATTCTCGACGATTTTACATAATTCTTGCCCACATACACTTGGGGTGGGCATGGCACCTCATCCCCCTCTTCTAGAATACACACATTATTATTTTTCCATCTTCTTACATAGGCATACTCATCATCCATCATATCACGCTCATTACCTGATGACACACTCTTGTGCTTCGGTTCACACTAGAATGTTGAGGGATTACCATTTCATTGAACCCTACGCACTACACCATAGGCACTACATATTTCATTTCATCCTACATTGTGTGTCATACATCCTACACTTATTTCTACATTATACTAATCCTCATCTACACCTTATATTCATTACCCTATCTACATATTTAGTCACATTATACACAACACATTTTCATATCTACTACACTAGTCATCATTACATATGAGTCTAGTTTTTCATTTCATCCATGCATTCTACATTTATGCTAGGTTACATCTTATATATGAGGTCTAGCTTTACATTTTATTACTACATATTCTATTTCTATTTACACCTATCACCGCATATTACATATTGCCTATTCTACACACCCTACACATACTACATTTCATTGTTCATCATATATATTCTACACACTACACTAGATTCCATTACACATGGGTCTAGTTCTACCTATCCTCATTACATATTCCATTTCTATATACACCTATTATTACATTTCACACCTTACATATTCTACACACACTACACATCCTATATTGCATTGCCCACTCCGTGCATTTACATACCATATTCCTCACTTGGTCATTTATACTATGTTATTTTCTACGCATTGTCATCACCACCCTATGACGCACTTTAGTTCCTCGGTCCATACTCAACTGCCAAGGGTTTACCAATCAAATGGACTTTACATTCACATACAAAATTTCCAGCGTTAGTGACATAAACCTTAGGTTAAATTGTCACCCATATTATCATTTTGTAGATGTATACACCTTATGTTACATCACCACTCCCTTCCTTTATCTTCTAGTGACCTACGCTTTAGGCTAAATCACCACCCATATACATTTACCCATTCTATAGTGATATAAGCTTAACGCTAAATCATCACTCATCCTTTCATCATATAGTGGTATACGCTTAGGGCTAAATCATCACTCCTCTATTCAACAAGTCATGATATATGCTTTGGCTATATAGTTCACGTGCACTTCTCCCCACATGTCGTATTTCATCACCATTACATATACACACTCATCACAACACGCTAGAAACAACCAACACTACTCGACCATTTCCTGATGACGCACTCTCATTTATGGTTCATTCTTGACTACTGAGGGGGAAAAAAATGAACCTCACTTGTATACAATTCCATCTACTCGGGGGCACATTACTCCTATAATTCCATCTTGCATTCCCTCCCATCCATCCACATCATACTACATTGTCTTGGGGAATTTACTTTTGCTTACTAGTGTTTTTCATGATCACTTTACTACACATGTTAGATTTATTTCTTATATGTCATTATCATACACACATGCGCGTTCATGTCTTTGTTTAGTGTGATCACAAATACATGACTCTACATGTGGCATGGATGCTTGCCTTCTACCCTTCCTATACCAGTCATTGGGGGCATCCACATTCATCTTATCCAAGTGCTATTGTTTCATTTTGTACTTAGCATCTTATATTACTTGCTTATACATGCTTTTACATATTGGTTATCGCTCTAACATGCTAATGGGTGTTCCATGTGCAACACTTGTTTTGCAAGATTACATGTTTCCATGACTACTTGTTTATTTTTACTTGTCTGCTTTGTTTTCCATTGTATGTGGGCTTTGCCCTTTGATTGTGTGCACACTTGTCTATTGTTTGCAGCCATGGCAGCCTTGTATGTCTTACAACATCATGAGTGATGTCCCATGTTTGTAACCCACTTTGTGTGGTCTACTTGTTTTCTTGTGTGTTTATACTACTTTTTTGGTAGTTACTACATTGTTTGCATATTTTACACTTCTCTTATTACATGCATGTGTTTTCGACTAACACTTGTTTGGCTAGCCATCCCCTTTTGTGTACGCCTTGGTAGCTACCAAGTGCTTTCCCTTTCCCCCTGCAGGAAGAGTTATACATGTCAGAGTGTAGTTGGTCCTCTTTTGGGGCCACATTCTCCTTTCAGCGACGTTGCATGTGCCCCCAAAGAGGGGGACATCATTGAGGGTTTCTACTAACACAATGTATTTACACCGGTTCAATATAATGCACTTTCCACCCTTGGCATTGTGGGTTTACATACAATGAGTGAGTTCAAACTAGTCTACGAACTCCATACATAATGGCCTCTACAGGACATGGTGTCCTTTGGCAATTTTGTAAAGTAGTTACAGGCTTTGGAGGTTACAATGGGTGTGCCTCTCTACACTACTTCGTCAAGTGATGTCAAATCTCCCAAAAACTAGGACAGTATAGAGATCTCTTCACACATTTTAGTAGAAGCGATTAAATGTTGGAGGACATAGAACATTTCCTCCATATACTTCTTTAGCTAGAGTGGCGTGAGATCACCAAAAAAACTTGCGATAGTACATGATATCCTTCTACACCCTTTTTCTCGACATGGATCAGTGCACATGTTCCATTTACACTTTTATTTTCACGTATTTTACATTTACGTACTTTTACACATTTCTATATACATGCATATTTTACATAACATTTTTACATACATACATATTTGACTACTTGATCATTTTCTCTTTGCAGGTCCGACCGTATGAGAAATAAGCAATCAAATTGGGGAAAAAACAACAATAACAACAGTGATAAATGACCATGAAAACACACCGCGGCATGCACTTGCCTTTACTAACCATGCAGGTAAACTACACACAACAGTAGCTACACATGCGTTCCCCCTAGGTCCACTCTCATCACTTTTTATGCGCATTTTTCATCTTTAGAATCCACACTCCTTCAATTTTTTTATTTTTATCATTCCATGCTTAAGTCTAGTCCATCGGCACGTCTTCTTCTACACTCTACATGGATATTAGGTACACATCTCTATCTACTTTATGTTACCGAGTGTCCGCTCACCAACATAAAGTGGGGGAAAAATGTAGACACAAAATCATACATTTTAGGCATTATTTAGCCTGGTCTTATACTACTATTTATAGGGTTCTCATGAATAGTAGGCAAATATCTCAAAGTATTAGTTCAAAATATACAAATCATGAATACTTTACAAAATGCACAACATGACAAAGTATTAGTTCAAAATAATGTGACAAACATTACGATGATGCAAATTTCTCAAAGATAGAACTTGGAGCCATGGGGAATAATTAAAGGACCAATAAATCATACAAATATTCTCATTAAAAATTTAATAGGCAAAGAACAAAGATGGAAAGCACAATTTGAGACATTGGGAAAAATTGGGCACCAACAGTATGTAGAAAGGGCCATCAGAGGGGTACACTTTGGTCCATGCAAATTTTCAAGACACAATTTTAGTAATGAAGCTCTTCTAGATAATTTTTAGCCTTCTCTAGTCATCATATCATCCCGCATTAGGACATAAGTATGAATATTATCCAAGTCTTCTTATCCTTATCATTTTTAGTGCTTTGTTGCATTGTCTATCATTATTTAGCTTTGTTCAATGATTATTCCTAATATTGTTGCAATTAGATTTGGAAACTAATTGATAAGGATAATCTACCATCAATTACTACCCTATATATTTTAACCATTTATGTTTAAATCAATAGCACTTGATAAGACATACACCCACATATACAAGTTTTAAACTATATTCCTAGATCTTCCTATGATAAGGTTTAGTTTTGTTGACCCAGTAAGATTCCATCAAACAAAAAAATGCATTCTTGAGGATATTTGGAAAGAACATTGTTTACTTTCACTATCAATCTCATATAACCTCTAGTAAAGAGTTATCTTATGACACATATGAGCTTAAAATTAAGTTCCTTTTAACAATACTATGCAAGTACATCTATCCTCTAAAATTTTACAAATAATTATGTTGGTGTAATTGCATGAGGTTAGAGGTTATCAATTACGCTACCTTATGCACTAGATTAACATACGTGATAGAGTCTCCAAGATTTTTTTGAAAACCTTAAAGCTAAGTATGCTATTAAAAATTTTTTTATCTAAGATGTGATTCAATAAAATCTAAATTTTATTATGAATCTAAATGTACAAAAATGCTATAAATGAAACATACTGAGATATGAATGCTAAAAATTATTTTATTTTATGAATGAAAGGAAATAAGAGGGATAAGGCACTAACCTTAATTTAACTTACCTCGTAGTGACCTGGGGCTGAACAATGTGATGAAATGACATAATAGACATTCAGAATCCACCATAGGAAAATGAAACAAAGGTGGAAATGGTTGGACATGGGTGCCTAGAGAAGGATGGGGGTTCCTGGGGTACTCTGGTTTGAAATATGGGCACCTTGGTTTGCATAAATGGTCAGAACCTAGTTCTGATATGGTCGTAAGGGATTCACACTTATTTGCATTTTGTTGCGTGAATGTCACACTTAGATCACCGAGGTACCTGTAAAATTGCAATGAATAAATCACCTGTAAAAACCCAAACAAAGCATCAAACCCTAAAAATAAAGATGTAAATGAAGGGTGTCCTCGCCTACCACAAAGGCATTATTACTACTTAGTGCTTTACTACATCTCAGACCCAATGTAGTTTTATGTGCTTGTGTGTGTAATAGTGCTCCTAGGTCACCCTCGTGCCAATGACGCCAAGATAAGGGGCAATAACTAGATAAAAATGCAAATGGTGGATGGAATAGAATGAAATCCCCTTCACTATGCAGTGTGTATGTAGAATAATAGCCCAAATGCAAGTCCCTTGCTCTATGTAGATAACTAGCCCTTGATAAGAATAGTCTGCCCATATAATGGTATGTATGTTGTGTTTATATAGGGATCTCTTGTTCAAATTTCAACACTAATGACTTGACATGCCGACTAGTACCTCGAGAGATGAGAGGGAAAACCAAAAATACTGACCTCAAATGTCAAAAATAAGATCAAACATAAAGAGGAAAGCACAGGGATGGACAGAGCACCTGGCGCTAGTGTCCAACCTTGGGCACTAGTGTCTAGAGACAAGTGACGAAAAATGAGTGATTACCTGACGACAGACATAAGGATCCCTGAGACCTGACCAAAACTGTGTGTATGAGTGACAAATGTGCAAGACAACAAACAATGAAGACCAATAAGACAAAATGAATGGACTACGGGATGGGTCATCAATGAATACTTTTCTTACGCAAGATCCATATATAAAAAAACATACTTAGCAATATAATAATAGTGTTAAGTGCGTGATTTTGTGTCTACATTTTCCCCCACTTTATGTTGGTGAGTGAAATATTGGTAACATAAAGTAGATAGAGATGCATACCTGAGAAGTCTGGAGAAGCCCATGTCACTGGAGTATGTGAGAGTGTAGTAGAAGTGTGTGCTTGAGTGAGAACATATAGCATGGAAAACCATGGATCAATGTGTTGATCCATGTGGTGTAACAAGAGACTTGAGACCGTTACGAGGAGCACTAAGAGAGTGATGATTATGGTGTTGAATGATTGAATGTTTCAATTTTTGTTGATGGATATGTGACGGGGAAGGGAGTGATCAGTTCCCAACTTGATTGTGCATGTGTATGTGTGAGAAACTAAGGATTTGGGCATCCTGCCACTAGAGGAAGAGTGTAGGGAGAGAAGTCTAGTGTCTCTCCAACTTTAACTACATCCTCAAAAGATCTAGCATTATGAGACAAACATAGATCAAATTTTGGTGATTTTGGATCTATATTTTTTCGATCAAACATGTTGACCCATATAGGAGTAGTATAGGAAAGGAAATGATGTCTCATTTCCCCCACTCCAAGGGTGTCGCCATAGTGTGTGTGTGTGTGGATTCCATGTTAGGTCATCTGGAAGCAATCATGAAATGTAGAATAACTTCCCATGTTAGGTCATCTAGGAAAGTGGTGATATAACTCCCAAGTTAGGTCATATGGGAGGATAAATGTGTTGTGTTCATGTTGATTGGTTGATGTGATTTTGATTATTGTAGTGATTGAAGTGTATATGATTGATTGATTGGTTACTCATGGAGAGATTTTATGATTGTTTCCCCCATGTTAGGTCATTAGGGGTTTCACTAGAGAGTGATGTGAAATGTCACATAATATATGGGAATTTTTTTTTATAATGAAAAATTATGAATGTAGATTGATCGCGTAGTGATACCGGGGAATTATAGGATGACCCCAATTGTATGCCCCCTTTCAATGAAAGGGGAAGTGATGATGAGATTGAACGCTGAACCAAAGTAAAAGCATGATGAAGTATGTGTGATAGATTTCATAAAAGTGTGTGTATATCGAAGGGGAATAATGTCAATGAGAAAAATTGTGTCTAAGATATATACGATATGGTAGTAGGCTGAATTATGAAGATAACGACATGAACGAGAGAGAAATCGGGTTAAATATGCTCAAGATATGAGTGAAATTGTGTGTGTGTGTATCGAGAGAAAATGAGTGTGAAAGATGACTATAGTAAGTGAATAATGAAAAGTTACTATAAATAGTAATGTGATAAAGTGATTAGGCAACTCATTTGTCTTTTGTGTGAGTGTGATAGTGAGCTCTGAGTGTGTGAGGATACCACAAGTTAAAGCACTACGACCGTGTCGATTTGAGATGGTGGTAACCGTTGTGGGCGTCACATACGATGCCGAAGTTGGTAAGCATGATTTTTTTTTGAAAAATGTGTGGATACTAGTCATTTTTTATATTTTTTGCAAAAAAATATTTTTAAATTTCTCAACGTTTTGGAGTTAGATAAAAGAGGTGAAGGCGCTAATGACCTTTAGGACAAGAGTTCCCAAACATGGGCACTAGTGTCTTGATCTTGGGAGCCCCACCTTGTGACTAGGCACCCATGTCTAGAAAGCACTATGTTGAGTTTGGAGTGATGTAAATGTAAAAGTAGATGTGTGTTGATGTTGTAAGTGGGTAGTGTTGTATATGTATGATGTTTTAATGCATTGTTTATTGTTGTTTTGTGGTGTATAGAGGGATATACATTTAAGGGAATTTTGAGGTGGCCGACACTTGAATACGTTGGTTGGATTGGGGTTGTTAGACGATGAGTGGGATGTGTTGGATTGTGCTGGTCTACGGAAGATAACAAGGATGGGGGATGTTCCCCACAATATGCCTATGCTTACAATGTTGTGTAAGAGGTAGTGTGTAGATACTTACATGTTTTGGTTGCCTACATGTGAGATGACACTTACACTAGAGGATGTGTATCACATACTATGATTACCTATTATTGGTGAGAGGGTACATGTTATGGTAGTGGATGATATGTAAAGATAGATGAGGGCCGCTAGGTGGTATTTTATGGGGACTCGAGTTCCTACCGAGGCCCATATTAGCCTGGATGCTATTTTGAGATTAGGGGTTCCATGATTGTGGAAGTTTATTGCTGTGGTGATAGCGTCATCAATTGTAGTGGAGGGTGGTGGCATAGGAATATTATATAAGATGCATGATATATGCCACCAAATAGAGGAGGAGAGTACTAGGTATGCTTGGGCATGATGTGTGTTGGCCCACCTTTACAGGGATCTATATAGATTTACACAGGAGGAACATGGTGGTGGTATTGGAGCTATAACATTGTTACATGTATGGGCCTATGAGCATATTGCAGTATTGAGGCTAGTGAGTGGAGCACATGGAGATTGGGCAAGGCCAGACATATTTTTGTGGGGAGATGGGTAGGTGTACATGGTAGGAGGATGGATACGATGCCTATAGAGTGATGATATATCACATGGGGCCAAAGGCCATAGTATGGAGGCCATACCGAGACTATGGAGAATGGCCAAAGGATATTGTAGAGTTATGATGCATACGACAGATGATGTGGTTAGAGGATCGGTTTCTAGGGGTGAATGAGTTATTACAAGTTGAGCGGGTTTCAAATTTTTTTGGAATGGCCCAGGATGTGCCCTTAGAGCCTTATATATGGTTGAGAGCTATTAGGACACCAAGGAGGACTAGAGCTAGAATAGGGCCCATAGGAGAGAAGCTAGTACCTCCAGGGCCATACGAGGTAGATGCGGTGACAAAGCCGATAGATGTAGATGATGCGGGTTGTATGGAGGCATACCGATCATGGTGGGCCTCACATCGGTGGGTGGTTTTGTATCCAATATTGGTAGATGCAACATGATTACCACCAAGAGGAGTATAGGGGAAAAAATGTGGACTTGATAGTGTAGCGGTGGTGATAGCAGAGCGTAAGTATTTGTATGGTGTTGTTGTGTGATTTATTACATGGTGTGTGAATTGGTATTGTTGTCTAACACGTGGACATATAGATGTAGGTGAAATGCACCAGTCATTAATTGTGGACAAATCCATTTGCACATTGACATAGATTGTGCCCACCGACATACTCATAGGTGGAGGCATGCTAGAGAGTGTAGATGATATTGCAGTGAGCATGCCCATTTGTTTGATCCATTTGCAATAGCAAAGAACGATGTGTACAAAGTGCTATTGAGTGAGAAAGATGAGGCACAAGAGGATACACAATGAGCTAGAGAGGTCCTTGGTGGAGGTCCTTTAACTCGGATATGTTTATACAGCTTTTTGGAGTTACAGAGTCACTTTGTAGAGCAATCTATAGAGAACACACTATTGTGTAGGTAGGTAGAGAGATATAGAGGTTGAATCAATGACACAAAGTTAGTGGTGAGGCTTCTAGTTCTAGAGCTCTGAAGTTCTAGAGAGTGATAATGATGATGAGATATGATATGTATTGATGTATTGATGTAGGGTACTTGCCCCCCAGTGATGAGATGTTTTGTAATTATGATTGTGAATGATATATATAGATGGATTTATTAGCGGATGATTTTTCTTTGTGATGATTATTGATGTAATGATGATGTATTGATTCATTGATTATTTTTACGATGTGTGATATGTAATGTGTTGAATATTGTTTGTGTTTATTGAATTTATTTGTAATGCACTATTGTTTATGTCATTAAGGAAATAATTGATGATTAGTGTGATTATAGATAGATAGATAATGGGATAGTGTATATGATGAGAGATAATGTATGTAATGTGATTGTGTAAAGTTGAATTATATGTATGAATAAAGTTGTGATTAAAAATGAATAATGTGTAAGAGTAGAAGATGATCGCATGTTAGTATGATGAGGATAGAGGGGGGAGATTAGTGATGCCCCTAGTGTATAGATGATGAGGTTCATTTAGATAAGACCCCTCAGTAGTCAAGAATGAACTGTAAAACAAGAGTGTGTCATCAGGAAATGATTCGATAATGTGTGCTAGATGAATCGAGAAAGTGCGTGAAGAAAGGTTCTTATTATAACAGATCCTTCAACAATATTGTAAGAATTGTAAGAACATGAGTGCATCATTAGGGGGTAAGGTGATAAAATAACCTACCAAAGACCATGCCGACATGAAGCGGTGGAAGCATGTGGAATGAAAACAACATGAGTGTATGATCCAAACTGAATTTCATGTGGAGTGGTGCTAATGATGGGTGAAGTTGTAGTGGGAAGTGTAAATGTCGAGGGCTATGGAAACCAATGTGCGTAGGAGCATGAAATGGAAGATAAGATGGTGTAATGATGGATGGATGTGATGGAGAGCACACATGAGTGAAAACCGATGACGGTGGATGAACAATGACCTTAGAACTAGGTGAAGGAGATAAATCCATCGGAGTAAAAATACGCTTATGAGGAATCAGAGAGATAGACCGCTCACGTGGGCTAGAACAAAAATAAATGACATCCTTGTCTTCTAATTGTTTTAAACATTCATGAAGGGTTTAACAGTCGTTGTCCTTATGGCCATTGATGCGGTGATAGTTACAATAAGGTCTATCATGCTAGCGTTGCAAGTGATGTGGTGGATGGTGCTAGTTAGAAGGTAGGTGAATCAAGTGCCTATCAAGCAATGCACACAAGACATCGTGATGTATAACGTGATGAGAGAAATGTAATGGTCTTCATGAAATAGGTGTAGAAATATGAGGTGTTACCTGATGTGGAGTAGGAGATGGCGAAAGCTTATGTGATGGAGTAGATTGAACTTTTTTGCAAGGTGGAGGATATGGAGACCATGTAAGATGCTCAATACATGGGAGTGGAGAAGAACTAGATGATGTAGCAGTAGTAGTAGTAATAGGAGGAGGATTTATAACATGTGTAACAATGAGATATTTTTTTTAGTCAACAAACCTATAACATAGAAGCGCAAATGATTCACATGTGTCATATTGCAATCATTGCTTTAAGGAAGGAATCAAATTGTGACAGAAGATAAATTGCTTCTCTAAGTCAATAGGCTGAAAAAATAGTTGGTGCATACAAGCATTGAATCATAAAATGTAGTCAATGATAGGTTTTGTTTTTCCCTAATGTAAGATAGGTAGATGATCATAGGTGACTCTAGGGCCATTGTTGACTATGAATTGCCAAAGAAAAGCTTCTTCCATCTCACAATAGGTACTAATAGATCCAAAGGGTAGATGGGTGTACCATTGGAGAGTGTCATCTATGAGACTATGGCAAAAGGATTTAAGTAATAGTCGATCATTAGAATATGAAGCCATAACCATACGATAATGCTTGAGATGCAAGTATGGATTTCTAGTACCATCAAAACATGAAAATGTAGGCATAAAAAAATCCTTAGGAAATGTTGAGTTATGAATCTTTTTGGAATAGGATTTCCATGTAATGAATTATTATCAATGGAAGCATAATAGGCCTTGATTTATAATGTAAGAGATTGGACCTGAGATTGTAAGTGACCGAAAACATGCATGAGGGATAAGATATCCCATGACAAATTAATCAAGGATGGAAATAATGTGTAAAGAAATTGTAATTTACCATTATGAGTAATCATAGGAATATTAAGAAGAGACATAGGATATTCTGATGCTAAGGGCACACTAGAAGGTGGTGCCAAAGGAGTAATAGGTGACGAAGGACATGGAACATCCATAGAAGCAGTAGGACTAGCATCAGAAACATCCGTAGGAGATGAAGTGATAGATGGAGATGATGTAATAGGAGGAGATGAACTAATAGATGAAGATGAAGCATGTATGTTATTAGATACAATATCAGAAGAAGATGATAATAGAGTGGGAGATTCACACTCAGAACAAGATGCAAAGAAGTAGAATTTTGACTATCAAATTTTTCATCACAATCAAACAAAGATTCAGATAGAAGGATGTCATTAAGTGTATCATCAAGTGTATCATCAACATAATATGAAGGAGTATGTGAACTAGTATGTGATGTATCATGAGAAGCATTTTCAGAAATAGAAGTAACATGAGAGGTAACTAGAGTAGTGTCTTGACTAGTATGAGAATCAACATGCACATGTGTATTATCATCAAGACCAAGCATGAAATTAATAAGAGTATCATCTAAAGTTTCTTTGGAAATTTCAGAAGGAGGATCGTGGCTAACTATATAACAAGGTGTACAATGAGTAAAACTCATCATATCAGAAACAATGCCAATAGTAGAATTATCAAAGCTAGTAGGCACATTGCATTCATTAGCTAGAGTTATTATTGAGTATGATTCGAAAGAGTAACATCATGATATAGGGAAGTGAGCTCAACGATAGTGGCCTCATCATAAATAGGATTGATACTCACATGAGGCATGATGAGCCGAGAAGGAGAAGAGTTATCCTTAGCCATTAGGGTTTGTAGTGGATCCTAGGGAAAGTAGTTCTATGATACAGGTTTAATAAAATATAAATTTTATTATGAATCTAAATGTACTAAAATGCTATAAATGAAATATACTTGAGATATGAATGCTAAAAAAATTATTTGAATTTATGAATGAAAGGAAATAAGAAGGATAAGGATCTTACCTCAATTTCGCTTACCTCGTAGTGACCTAGGATTGAATAGTGTGATGAAACGAAAGAACAGACCATCGTAATTGACCACAAAAAAATGCATCGAGGTGGAAATGGTTGGACCAAGGTTACTTGAGAAGGATGGGGGCACCTAGGGTGCTCTGGTCTAAAATATGGGCACCCTGGTCTGTAGAAATGGTTGGAACCTGGTTTCGATATGGTCACTAGGGCTTCACACTTATTTTCCTTTTGTCATGTGAATGTTGCACTTGGATTGCCGAGGTACATGTAAACCTACAATGAATAAATCATCTGCAAAAATCCAAACAAAACATCAAACCCTAAAAAATAAATATGTAAATGAAGGGGTCAAACAGTCTTTAGCTACCAAAATGGTGTTCTTACTTATTGAGCGCCGCACTACATCTCAAACCCAATGTAGTTTTGTGTTCTTGTGTGTTCAATAGTGCTCATAGGTCACCCTCACGCCAATGACACCAAGATAAGGCACAATAAATAGAAATGGTGGATGGAATAGAATGAAATCCCCTTCATATGCAGTGTGTATACAAAATAATAGCTTAAATGTAGTCCCTTTATCTATGTAGATAGTTAGCCCTTGATAAGAATATTCCACCCATATAATGGTATGTATGTTGTGTTTATAAAGGGATCTCTTGTTTGAATTTCAACACTAATGACCCGACATGTTGACTAGTACCTTGGAAGATGAGAGGGAAAAATGAAAATACTGACCTCAAATGTCAAAAGTATGATCAAATATAAAGAGGAAAGGGGCACCCAGGATGGACAAGAGCACCTGCACTAGTGTCCAACCCTGGGTGCTAGTGTCTAGAGACAAGTGATGACAAAGGAGTGAGTACTTACAAATAGGGATCCCTGAGACCTGACCATAACTATGTGTATGATTGATGAATGCGAAAGACAACAAATAATGAAGCCAAACAAGATAAAATGAATGGACTATGAGATGGGTCATCAGTGAATACTTTTCTTACGTAAGATCCATATATAAAACAACATACTTAGCGGTATAATAATAGTGTTAAGTGCGTGATTTTTCATCTACAAGATGCATTAGTTTTTTAATGGATTTACTTGGTATCCGTAAAATTCATCTAAGTTACAATATAAACTTTTACTTGGATTTTTCCCATTTATACAAGGGAACCCTAAATCTAGCCCAGACTCCATCCATCCCCTTGCGCCTTCTTCGACGTATCCATTGTAACCTTCTAGTGTAATTGTTAATAAATATAAATTTCATAAATTCAAAAATGTATAATTATTTTCTACATTATTGTTATTTATAATAATAGTGTTAAGTGCATGATTTTGTGTCTACAAGATGCATCAATTTTTAATGGATTTACTTGGTATCCATAAAATTCATCTAAGTTGCAATATAAACTTTTAATTGGATTTTCTCCCATTTATACAAGGGAACCCTAAATCTAGCCCGTAATCCTTCCATTCCTCGCGCCTTCTTCGATGTATCCATTGAACCTTCTAGTGTAATTGTTAATAAATATAAATTTCATAAATTCAAAAATGTATAATTATTTTCTACAATATTATTACAGAGGAACCTTATAGAGATAAGGAGTAATTCATGATTAGTTTTAATTTGTTTTTCAATAACTTTAATTTCTAAAAATAGTCAATATGAATATGATGGTAAAGCTAAATTCTTGGGGGGAAATAAAATAAAAAATATTCTATCGTCTTTCATGAAATCATGTAAAAATATTGTCTTGTACTTAGATTTGATGTTGAATGACCTCCAATTACTTCTCTCCATGTTGATGTGATTAAAATTAACTCGTGTTTTTCTATTGATAAATAAAGAATTGAATGTAGTTTGTCATTTCAATGTAAATAGAAACAATTACACTTATATTTGTCAAATAAGTGACATATTTGGATGTTCTCAATACTATATGACCATTAAATTGGTTTCCTTGCACAATTTTTATTGCCTTGTGTTAACAGTAGGGCTAAGGTTTCAAAAAAGTATCAATAGTGTAGACGAGGAAGGGTTTATAGAGTTGCTCTAAAATACTAATATCAATAGATCCATGAGGGGAAGATTTGGTAATGTCTATCTCTGAAATTTCACCGAACATCAAGAAATATGTCTCTAAATGTTCCCTCTCAATGATATCCTGTGTAGCGGGTAAAACACAACTAGATTTTCTCCCATTGATTTTATTATAGAATAGATGTAGTTGATTGGTTTTTTATGTGTCTTTTTATTTACTTTGTAAAATATTTCTAGATTTTATCACACACTATAGTTCTTCACAACCCATGAGCATACTCAAGTTTGAGATATTGTTTTCTAAATTTGTCTTGACATCATGCCATGTCAAGTCTCACTGACTAATATAATTAGTTGTGACTAGTTATTTCCCACTTAATATTTTCTTAATGAGGTTATCTAAATTTCCCATGGAAATTCACTCGTGTTAAATGAATTTCCTTATCAATTATTTAAAACTTCGTTGTATGCGGTTGGCCTTAATATCCAAAAAATTGTTCAAAATCCTTACTATGGTTTGTTGGGTTATATTATTAATAGGGTAAACATAAATTCCATTCCCAAGATAGAATTTAATCATATCTCATTTACATTTTAATACAATTTACACTTTTGGATGTCTACTATAATATTAATGTTAAAGACATTTCTCTCAGGATTATATAAGTTTTTTTGTCTTGCATTGTTAGACCTAATATTAAAAAGGATTCATGAAGAGTAATTACATATATTCATTTCCATCAACTAGAACCATGTCATTTCCCATTATATGAATCAACAAGTTCTCGTCACTATCACCCATATTAGTTTTATTGTATCATTAATATTTTAATAATTTTTGTATTAAAGTTAATATTTTCTTGTAATTTGATGTTTAGAATGCTTGTGAAGTTGAATTTTGTTAATTCTTAAATATATTATTTAGTTCATTGTTTCGTTTTAAAAAATCATTTTTAATATTTTTAAGTTGAAATCTAACACAATTTTATATTTTGTGTTGTTTAAATATTAATGAAATAATAGTTTAGATGTAGAAGTTAAATTGACAAATATGAAGTGCTGAGTTAAAGAATCATTGGGGGCTTTTTTTTAACATGTGTATAACTTGGTTAAAAGGGTTACAAGTGCCTTGTTTGACACCGTGATCTAGGATGATGATATTTATCCCTAAGAATTTATCCTAGAACATACCAAGTTAGATGTTAGAATGTGTATACAAAAGGTTTTAAAAGTTATCTAATGATGGACCTCCTATGTATATTGCATGTCTCCTTTATACACATGTTGGATAGATTATTCAATATATGTATGAAGGAGCCTTATGATCGTGATATGTTTATGGACCTAATATTTAAAATAATTTATTTGTATATTGATATTTGTGTTTATTTTATTTTTCTAAATATATTGAAAATATGAGAACTAGGTTTTAGTCAAACATTCAAGAATCCCTTGACTCTCCCATGTGGAAATTGTATGTTAAACAAATTTAATGTGAAGAAGAGTTTTGTAGAAACAATTTGTAATTCACATTGTTCATCATGACATCCGAATCCTAGTCTTCCTGAGATAAAATATGAAATTGTGAATTTTTTATAGGTAATAACCCTCTCACAATTTTCCTTTCTAAGTTTAAAACATCACATTCATATTCAAGAGGCTTTGGCCTAATTTATGAATGTGTTGAACATGTAATTCAATATGAACACTGGGAAAAATTTAATACAAATGTGATTAATGTTCCACATCCTAGATCTAATAAGGAATGCCCAAACAGAGAAAAAAAGATATATGGTGTTAATAAATTCAATGTTGGATAGAAAGAATGTAAAATGTATATTTTCGATTAGGTGGTAATGACTTTATAATAGACATTATGAATTTTGTAATCAATTGGGTTATTTCATTTAGTTAAATTTGTTTTCATTTGTTTTATTTAGTTTAATTATGAAATCAAATTATTATTTTTACTTCAATTTTATAATCAATCAAGTTGTTTCATTTCATTAAATTTAGTTTCATTTGTTTCCTTTAGTTTAAATATGAAATCAAATTATTTATTTTACTTCAATGTCGTAATCAATCAAGTTGTTTCATTTAGTTAAATTTGTTTTCATTTATTTCCTTTAGTTTTAATGTATGAAATTAAACTATTTTTTTACTTCAACTTTGAAGTCAATCAAGTTGTTTCATTTAGTTAATTTTGTTTATGTTTTTTTCCTTTAGTTTAAGTATGAAATCAAATTATTATTTTTACTTTGATTTTTTAAAATTAAATTATTAATCCAAATTGTTACAATTTGGTAGGTAATTTGGTCTGTAATGGCTCTTAAACATATAAGAACGAGGGAGGTTGATTGAAATAAAGACCCTAAAAAGGAGAAACAATACAATGAAAAGATAAACAAACCAAAAAAGTTTTAAAAAGAACAAACTAATTTTCAAACTCACAAAGCTTTTCAAACCCAAAAGCTCTTGAAGTTATTCAAACTCAACAAGCACTTCAAGAACAAGAAGATTTTCAAGATCAAGATATAATAGATGAATAATTTGAAGGAAATAATGAATAAATAACAATGGATGAATATGTTGATTGTGCTCAAGGAGAGGAAGAAGAATTTTTTCTAAATGGAGGATTACCAAACTTGAATAATATTGAGGATATGGATGAAGATGATTTCTTTTCTATTGTTGAAGAGAGTAAGTTACATTCTGTAAACACAATAAAGGCCCATTCAATGAAGATATATAAAGATTATTTTCAAAACAAATCTTTCATTGGTAGAGCTCAATTGGTAGCAATACTTTTTTGATGTAAATATATGGTCCATATTTTTGAGTTGTTAGGAGTTGATTCAAAATACACCAATAAAATGAAAGATATTATGGTGAAAAAACTACATAATTCACTTGAAATTGTTGGTAGCTTCTCTCGTAACAAATACCTTTCTGCAACATGTAGATCTACCATAACAACTTTAGTGGGTCCAGAAATAGTAAAAAAACCAATAGGTCACATCAATTACAAATGCTCTTAATAAAGGTGGAAGAACAATCTCAAGGTATGTGAATTACATGGTTGAATTGATGAAATCATAGAAGGTAATTAAGAATTGAGATGTAGGGATCCTCGAAGAAACTCAAATTCCTAATAGTGTAAAAGATATTATTATTGAGATTTGGAAAAAAATACTTGTGTATCTTCCAATGCTAAGGATGTATTACAGATTACGATTGATCCTAGTTTGAGGAAAGTACACCCAAAGCATTTCCTATAAAAAAACAAAGTGAGTTGTATAAAAGTTTTAAAGATGACAATCCCAAAAACAAAATTACACAATGAGAATTTGAGAATTTGAAGCTAATGTATGTAAGGAAAAATACAATATGTGAGACATGTTGTTGTCATACCCATATAGATTTTGATCTACATCTAGCCACATTTAGAAATTTTAGGGAGCATATGGTAGCAAATGATGTCCCCCTCCATGTGCAAGTAAGTTTGTCAGTGATATTCTTTGTAAGAAAGTAGAAGGTGCACTTGAATTTAAGGTTGATTGTATTAAAGGGGTATGCATAGAATGTGGAAATTTAGTGAATCTACCAAAATACATTCATGACTCATCAAAAAACCACAAAGTTATTTGGAAAAGGTTCGAGTATGAAATTTATACTACAAATTTAGGGAAGGAATCAAAGAAGATTTCCCTTATAGAAAAAAGTTCCTATTTGTGATTTCATGGCAAAATTATAAAACAAAGTTATGGTTCAACGTGGAAAGCTTTGGAATTTTGTAAATCTAAGATTTTTTTTTCATGTTGGTTGTATTGTGTATGTGGTTAACTTTGCTAAGAACTATACTTTTGTCAATAAAAAGAGATTTAAAGTCGGTATTATCATTTAGACCAGGTGGCCATCATGGTGCATATGTGTTATAGACATACACAACATGATTTTGACCATGGGCTTCATAGTACAAATGAAAATCCAGTGATAATGAAAGAGGTTCATTTTTATATTAGTGATGACACAAGACATGATAGATTTTATTATGCTCATTGTTTTGAAATGTTTTTAAAATATATTAAAGACTATCATATCAACTTTAACAAACATTGGGTGTGGTCATATGGTTGTGTGGGCTAGTTCAAGTCATCAAAGAATTCAATTTTGTATGTCATATGCATCATAAGCATGACATATGACATGTGTGGATTTTTTTCAAAAGTGGGCATGGAAAATGGGAACATGATGGTGCATGTTTTTGTATCAAGCGCACAATTCGATGTAAATAACTCCAATTTCATGGGGTTCCACTTTGTGATGCCTCTAAATTTGTCAATTGGTGCAAGTCACATTTTAGTGGTGTTCGTGCATGTGTAACCAAAATTTCTCCCATAATAGTTTCTTGGGAAGCGAAAAGTAAATTACGGTCCACCACAAGTTTTTACATAAAGTTTTTTTAATTATTGTAAGAATTTATAGTTGATGTTTTTTTGAAAAAATATTGACCATTCATGGGAATACAACTATAGAAGTATTGTTGGCATTAGGGATTTTCATCAAGTTATGAAAACCCAAAATAATTCGGTATATTGTTTAAGAGAGGGACTATTTTGGTGTTTGTGATTGTTTCATAAATGAGGATGGATATGAGAGTGTTTATGAAAGAATTACTAAAACATATGTACATGATTGGGATAAAAAAATAATATAGTTAACATTACCTTTTGAAAATGATGATGTGGATGTGTAAGATCCACTTTTTTCCTTGATTATGGTTGTTTATATGAATTCGTTGGAGAAGATAAATTGCATTATTGTACCATACTTGGAATATTTTTCATTTTTTTGTGTACTTATGTTATTTTATAATATTGTGCTTGTGTAGGTCATATCTTTGTAGTTATTATAGAGGAAAACGTTTTAGAAACTGTTGATTATTATTTATTAAAATGTACAAAAACAAATTCAAAGTTGCTTACTACAATTATAGATGATGATGGGAAATCATTTCCCACTAGATCATTTGTGATTGAGGGTACTTAATTAAATAAAGTGGATAAAAAGAGAGACAATTCAATCAATTTTATTGATTATATGCAACATACAAAGGTTATCCTTTATAGCCACCTTGTCATTATTACGTGTCTTCACTTGACTCTAATGCCATCTTGTGGTAAGAGAAAAAGTGGAAGCTCATTTTGGAACACCAAAAAATGATGTTGGAGATTGTTAAGTACATACAAGAGCATGATTCCCTTCATTATAGTTATTATATTGTTATTGGATTCAACTAGGTGTGCCTATGCATTGTAAATGATGCATAATTTATTTTAGCAACATCTAAATTAGCATAGACGATACTTACATGCATTAGAAAAATATCAAGATACATACATTTGATATAAATTATCGAACTATATTGTAAGCATTCAAATTTACTATATTATTTGTAATATATATTGAAATTTGGGGTTTATATGTGATCTATGGGGTTTGTGCAATGTATGTCTTGAATAGTGTGCTCAAATTTAGTAAGAAGTGGTATTTAACACATATATACTTATTAATTTTGAAATTAATTGCAATACCCTTGATCATATGTATATGGATAAGATCACAAATGACCAAGGATTCATCATAAATATATTGATGCACTAGAAAAGACGTGGAGATTGGAGTTACTTAGAGAGGCCTTAATAAAAATATTGTCCCTAAAAATGTAAAGGCACCGATAATTGCCTTGAAGGATATATAGGCCGCTTAGATGCAATTTGGAAGAATATATCCTGGACCGTGAAACTAAGTCAATAAACCAATGAAAGGAAAAATGGAACAAAATTTCCCGACAACCTCGTAACATAAGGCATGGGGTTTTTGGTTGGATATAACCTTCTCGAAAAATCACTCTTAATCCTATACAAGCACAATACTTTCCAATATAATGGTACACTTAACGAGACATTGAGAGTGGAGTGCCCTACGAGGAATTATTTGAAATATTACCTCTCAAACATTCAAAGGTTCCTACAACCACTTGAAAGAAATTATAGGCCCACTAGAGGCCATTGGAAGAGGTTTGATATATGGAAATCATGATTTGGATGTGAATAAAAGAGACGTTGGAGTGTACAATGACCTTGATGATTAGATTTTTGTTGAGGGTGTTCTTGTTCCACTTGAAAGAGTCATACCAAGTGAAGGAGATTCTGTGGACATGATCCTTCTCCACTTTGATGGAAAGCACCTTGAAGAAGGATATGGTGTGGATGTGCTCCCTCTTAGTGCTGATAAAAAATTATCCCTAAAAAAGGTAAAGGTTCCTACAACTATCTAGAAGGAATTATAGGCCCGTCAGAGCTAGGTTAGACGAATAAATATCCCTATGACTGTAACACTAAACTAATAATCCAATGAAATGAAAACATACCCAAACCACCTAATAACCTTGGGACACAAGGAATGGGGTTTTCTGATTGGATATAACCTCCTCAAAAAATCACTCCTAATCTTGTACAAACATAAGCCTTTCCAATATATTAGCATCCTCAACATAGACATTGACATTGGACTACCTTAACGACCCCTTCTTGGAAATACTATCCCTAAAAAGGTAAAAGTTCCCAGAACCTCCTAGAAGGTATTACAATCCCACTAGAGGCCATTAATAGAGGTTTGATCTGTAGAAAGCATGATTTGGATGCGAATGGAAACCAAGTTGAAAAGGACAACAAACTTTTCAAAGTGGATCTTTGTGTTGGAAGGCCTTCTTCCTCTACTTAAAAGTGTCATACTAGCCAAAGGATATTGTGTGGGCATGCTCCTTATCCACTCTGATGGGAAGCACCTTCAACAAGAACATGGCATGTATGTGCTCCTTCTAATTTCTATACCTAATTCTCCCACAGATCAAATGTGAAAATAACCCAATTTATACCCAAATCTATTATGTTCCTCCCATGAAATACTCAACACAACAAATATTTTGTGAGAAGAGTATATCTTTCCTTATATCTTAAGTTTTCTTGTTTCATGGCCTCAACTACGATATAAGAAAAGTTACTATATCATGTTATATCATGTTATAATATAAGAGGAGGATGCAAAATTTGTTGAAATGGAACTGATTTGTTTTGAACAATAACATATGAATACCTTTATTACCACAAAAAATTCTAATTTATGTTCGGACATTAAAAACAATGTGAGAGATTAGGGAAAACCTATAAAACTAAACATTGAATATTTTCCTACATAATTAGATTTGAGTAGATAAATTGTTGCTCTAAGGAGTAGACACACAAATGATGCGTGTGGGAATAAGGCGCATTTGAAGGTGCAGGAAGATAGGAAAGGAAATGTTCGCCATAACACTTTGGCTCGGGACTTAGCTATTTTTTATGGATAAGGGATATTTTTGGAGATAACCCGTAGATCACACACAGAGATGAAGACTTACGTGATACACAATGGTATTTTGGGAACAAGCGGCTGATAAGCGCTATGCATAGTTTAAGCTAATAATAGAATTTCTTCTTAGAGTTAACTATATGACATCTATTATTAGAACACTTGCATGTTGTGCATGCCATTGTAAAGGAACATGGCTATTATCAGCATGTGACCTATTTTGAGAAGTGCATGGGTGGTGAAGGGCAAGTCCCCACCTCTATAAATATGTATTGAACTATGTAGTTTAGGAGAGAGTGAATTATTATAGAGTTATGTTACCGATCTTAATACGCGCATGAATCATGGAGATACTTAATAATGTAAGAAGCTTCGTGTTTTATAGTGTTTAATGCAATGGAGTATATTAGTTGGATAATGGTGTTAGACATAACTAAATCTGGTTCTTGTATGGTAACCTTATTATTGTCATTGTTTAGTTCATGATTCTCTAAGATCTAGATCTAGTTTATGCACTATGAAATATTTATGTTTGGTTATGGATCTGAATATGTATTATCATCATCACACTAACATCCTGCATAAGAAAATATAAAGAGGGTCCTATTACCTTTGCATGCTTTGGGCGAGTTCTCAGCTGAGGATGAGTGGTGTGCTAACCCGTCTGGGTTTTCTACAGTAGATTCTAGGCTACATCATTGGTTCCATTCTCGGGACCTCTTTTCCAGATGTTTTCGTGGATGTTTCGTGATGCAAGCGTACCGGTTGACCCTAGAAAGTATTAAGTGGATAATAGATCTAGAAGAAGAGTACACTTAGAGGTTCAACATTGGATCTGATTTTGATGCATGCACATGGGTGGAGCAGAACTTGTATGACTGTTGTTTGTATCGTAGTTTCTTTGCTATATTTACAATAGAGTTGTATGAGTGACTTGTTACTTATGCGACTAAAAGGAATTGGAGGTATCACACAATTTTCTCGGACGTGGGAAGAATTTCGTGCCCTCTATGATGCTTTGATCTGATTTAAACGCATGTTATGGACACTTGGTTCCGTGGCATTCTGAATAGCTATATATTGGAGTACTTAATTTCTACTTACTGCTTCCCGAGGTAGCTAAGTTCCAGTTTTTACGTTATCCTAGGGGAACCTATCTGCAAGGCATTCCACTGCGATCAAAATCTTGATGGTAACCCTAAACTTGGAAGAAAATATGATGGCTAGCTAAACCCCACCAAGCGGGGTAGGAACAAGTTTGGTGAAGGATGGTGGACCTAGTGGCAGAGAGGTAAAGAGAAGAAAGGTGGCTTAAGTATAATGAGGCATGTGAGAGGGAGATAGAGAAGCAACACGATATTGCAGAACGGATGACATTGAGGCGAGAGATGGGTCGTGAAGGATTTGGAGCTCACACAGAAGGTGTGGAGCCAGAGCATCCGAACTCCCCCATTTGGAAAAGAATGAAAGGGAACCCTCCTTGACCTCATATGGGAGTGTGCCAATAGAGATGACATGGGATGCAAACATCTCGAATCTACCTGCAACCTAGCCCTTGCGCTTAGGTTTTCCAGTATATATGACAACCAGTAGTAGGAAAACTAGTTTGGGAGTAGCAGAACCAAATAAAATCAAATAGCAATTTCATTTATGGTGTGAAAACATATTATTTGTTATTTGAGGTACCTTTTTAGGTGCATCGTTGGCACAAAACTCAAGCGCGCAAAATTTTGGACTCACTTCTGGGAGTAGTACCACCTCGTAGACTGTAGGAGTTCAGTTTAGTACCACTGTTGGGACACAGGGTAGTACATCCACTGGCCCACTTCTGGCTATAGGTGAAGGATCAGGGAGCATAGGTGGCTCTAGTTCTAGTGGATTTGGTGGGTCTGGAGGTAGAGGTAACATAAGAGGTTTTGGATCAGGTGGGAATGGTCCTCACTAACCCCAAAATATTTACATGGAGAGGTCGCTCCGTCTTCCAAAGTATAGGGGAATAAAATATGTTGTTGAACATGTGCACATGGTGAGATAATCTAGTGCAAAAAGGGATTACGGATTCTGAGTGCAAGGCAAGTCAGTTTGCAACTACATTATAGAGACACACTCACAGTTGTACAGAAGTTTGACCTAATCGACTTATGTAGATTATGCAACACTACGAGATGTTTTCCTTAAGGAGTTTTATATCCCTAAGTTCAAGTAGAAGAGTATAAGCACACTCAAGGATATTAAGTAGGGCACTACTGAGAGTGTTTGAGAATATGATGCCCATTTCAAAACACTTTTGTCTAAGATTTTGTATGATATCCATGCAAGCCAACATGCACAATGGTTCGTTGGGGCTTGATCACACTGTTTAGGAGGGTGTTGTCACATAAGACATATACGGACCCACATAAAGCACTTGAAGTAGCATTACACACTGAGGCAGTCAAAATTATAGACACTAGAGTGAGCCCATTCCTAGAAGCATAGATTGCAACTATGGCGAAGCAGTTAGAGAAACTATCGGCCAATTCAGCACACGAGATGCACACTGGGATTTGGTGTATAGATTGTGAAGTGGAAGGGCACACTAAGGATAATTTTCCCCACAGTCAATATGTTCATTGTTGCTTTGGATCATGCGAGATATGTCATTTAAACCATGATGTAAGCCGCTGCCCATTATTACAACGCGTGATAAGAAAGAACGTATCTTGCTATTATAAGATTTTTTGGTCCACGACTCACAATACAAAATACTGTAGGTTGATTGGTCAAATCCATGATGCCATTGATATTGGTGTGTGATAGACAGGAGTATCAGATAACTCTAAAAGTAAAAGTGAGCACCATGATCGTGATCACACCCAAGGGTGCCACGATCAGAACGAGGGACACTTTGAAGGAAGTTATGGTAGAGGTTGAGGATACCATGGTGGATTCATGGGCCGAGGCCGTGGTGGTGGGAGAGGTGAGGTTCATTGTGGAATGTGTTAGACATGCGATAATTTAACCACTACATGCGCAAATGCTCTCGAATATTACTTGTTTTTTTTGTTGGAATAATCATAACTATGAGGAATTCCCAGACTTATATGAGCATCTTAGAAAATAGCATAAACATGAGAACACGGGAACATGGATGGTTAGAATACAACGTGCCATGGAAAATCAGTGGTTGCCAAAGTTGGCACAAGAACCTGAGGTAGTACCTATGAAGAAGATTACCACACGCACCGAAGCCGCGCACGCCAAAGAGACGTTACAACATAAGCCTATTATTACTAAAGAGGAGGTTTTATATGCAAGATACCCAAATCCTACACATCAGAAGTAGGTTTATCAGGAGACCATGGAGGTACTCAGAAATATTTAGGGTGAAATATAATGTTTAAAGGAATACTCACGAAAATTGGAACAAAAGAAGGAAACAAAGACGGTCCAATCAGATGTTGATGATTTGAAAGAAGTATACAAGATGCTGCGCCAGAGAATATTATTCCATTACTAGGGAATTGGTTAAAGGGAAACACTCTGTATGTAGGTATTGAGAATGGATGATAGATCCTACATGCTAATCTTCCCCCTCATAGCTTGGATTATGACAAGGAAATCACTCTAAATGTTGTTGTGGATGGGTGGATTTTGAGCAATATATTGATTGACACATGCACGGAAGTGAATGTGCTTACTTTAGATGCATGGGTATAGATGGGAAAACCTCCATTACAACCATCCTCTAATGTACTATTTATGGCTAATCGGACTAAGGCCACTCCAATCGGAGTTTTAAAGGATGCATCCATTACTATACAAGGGGCCAAGTTCACTAGGGACTTTGAGGTTTTGCACTTGTAGAAGTGGACAAATTCCTAGCTCTACTTGGGCACCCTTTGTGTTATGTAAATAATGTTGATCTACGATTCAACAAGGGGTATATAAGTTTTGATAACAAGGAAGAATGCGTTATTATCCCTTTGACAAATGTGAAATATACACCTTATGTTGAACTTTTAAGTGAGGAAGACCTGAATTTTTTTATGTGTGCGCCATTCGAGATTCGGAAGTACTTGAGCCATCTAAGGAGGGAATCCTCCAGTGGGAGGATGCACAGTCTATTAGTGATACTGCAATTATTTCTTGTGATAATTGGGTGTAAGGCACCTATGAGATGGTTGGGCGTGAAGTAAGAAGCGCCTTTACATGGAGGAAAAACCTCATTGTATTAGGCGGATAGGTAACAACTTTATACCCCGATACACTGGAGAAGGAGATCCTACGGTATTCATGCGTGCCATGGAGGAGCAATGGATAGATCAAGTGGAGAGAAGAAATATGTTAGTGTATACCTTGCGCGGGATGGCAACACGCTGGTGGATGGTTCACAAGGATAATATCATAGAATGGAATGAAGTAAGAATTGCTCTAACAACCCAGTTTCTCAGGAGTAATGCACCTACTCAAATCTGCATATATCATGGTAATCAACCCATTCAACACCACGTTCAACAAAGGTGAGAGACTCTAGACAGAGGGGCAAGAAGCTTTACCACCTTCACTTTGGGTGCACAAACTTTATTCCACTTTGCAAGGCTGCACATGTGCTTGGTATGTTTATGTGGATCTCAGTATAGGAGATTAGAAATTTAAGACTTTATTGTAGGAATGGTCCATACTTTTGACTACTTCTCTACTAAACCTCCGATGAGAGAGGCATTACAGGTTATGGAACACTTGACTATGGGAGATAGTGTAAAGGCTGAAGAAATCATTCAAGAGTTATTTGGTGAGGAAGAACTAGGAGTGCATTTTGATGAAATAGATGAGACAAATGCCGAACTATTTAAGCACACTTGCTTTGAGAAGGAGAAAGGAAAGATGGTCTACATAGTGGATGATGAAGAAGTAATTTTTTCGACATTGATCATTCTGAAGGTACACGCGAGGTTTTAGACAATGTGAATAAAAACATGCACACCTATCATGAACCTATGAAGACCAAGAAAGTGAACATTGGCATGATGCTTGAACCTAAGGAGGCCATAATTGGAGATTATTGGTTTGATTCTGAAGTGGCAAAGATAATTGAGTTACTACGAGATTTTCAGAATTATTTCCTAGGGGCTACCATGAGTTAAAAGGGGTGCATGAGTCATTAGGTGAGATGAAGATTAAGCTAAAGGAAGGTGCGCTCGGTTAGGAAGAGACCTTACAGGATGAACCCTAACCTACGCATAAAAGTTAAAGAAGAAATTGACAAAATGCTGAAATCTAGCATCATTAAGCCCCTAGAAGAATCAGAGTGGGTTATCCCCATGGTAATTAGTATAAAGAAAGATGGTTGGATTAGGATTTGTGTGGATTATAGGGAGCTGAATGTTGCATGTGTGATTGATCCTTTTCCTATGCCTTTCACTAAGGAAATATTAGAAGGCGTTGCAAGGTGCAAAATTTACTCTTTTACAGATGGATTCTCTGGGTATCATCAGGTAAGAATTACACAGAGGATCAAGAGAAGACAACTTTCACCACTGAATGGGGAAGCTTTGCATATATGGTGATGCCCTTTGGTTTGAAGAACACGCCTGTTGTATTTTTGCGCATAGTTTTTCAAGCATTCCAGGATTTTATTCACAAATTCTTGCAGGTTTACTTGGATGATTGGACAGTATATGGGCTTGTCAAGGATCATTGTGACAACTTGCACTAATGTTTGAAAGATGTAGACAGTTAAGCATCTCTTTAAACATCAAGAAGTGCATATTTGCTACACCTTTTAGAAATTTGCTAGGGCATATCATTTGCAAGGAAGGTTTGTTAGTAGATCCAACTAAGGTTGTAGTTATTGTAGGCCTAGAGGAGCCTACCAATCAAAGTGAGGTGCATGGATTCTTGGGCCATACAGGGTATTACAGAAAATTTATTAAAGGATATGTGAATATTGTCGTGCCCCTGAGGAGTTACTAAAAGGAAAAGGGACATTCTATTGGGGAGAACCGTAACAACGCACATTTGAGGCATTAAAGGAGAGACTTACTACAATGCCTATTCTATGTTTTCCTCATGGAACCAACCATTTCACATACATGTGGATGCCTCTGGCATGACCATTGGCATAATGTTAGCTCATCCTAGAGAAGGTATTATAGATCATCCTATTTGTTTTACTAGTAGAAAGTTGAATCTGCGAGAATAAAATTATACAACTACAAAGCGTGAGGCCTTGTCAATGATCTATGCGCTACATAAATTTAGACAATACTTGCTAGCAACACCTTTTATATTTTATACAGATCACATGACATTGAAATACTTGGTAAATAAGCTCATTTTATAGGGGTGCATATGTCGATGGGTTCTCTTATTCCAAGAATTTGACTTTACAATCATGGTAAAACTAGGTAAAAGTAATTCTATCCTAGACCACTTATCAAGAATTCAATCAAGAGAGGATGCACAAACAATTGAAGATATAATGCCAAATGCATAGTTGTACAAGTTACATCGCGCACCTTCAAAATTAGAGGATATTGCTGTCTTTTTATGCACATGTATGATGCCAGAAGGAATGAAATCCTTAGAGAAGAAACAACTTGCAATTCACACTACACCCTTCATGTTGATCAATGGTGACTTATACAAACTAGGCTAAGATGAAGTATTGCGTTGGTGTGTACTAGAACATGAGTGCACAAATATCATGGAAGAGGCTCATGGCGGTATTGCAGGTGGGCATTATGTAGGTGACGCCACCGCACATAAGATTCTACTCACTGGATTATGGTGGGAGACCCTGTATAAGGATTGTAAAGAGTATTGTAAGGCATGTGATCACAGTGCCTTGACAAACCTGGACAAAGAGATGAAATGCATTTGAGGCCTATTACTAGTGTAGATCCATTTGAAAAATGGGCAATAGAATTTGTGGGTCCTATTTCCCAACTACATGTAGAACCGTGATTATGCTAGCTCATCACTTGTACATATTATCTTATATGATGGGTAGAAGCAACACCTACAAAGGATTATACAACAACTACAACAACAAGGTTCTTATGGGAAAATATTCTTACTAGGTATGGATGTCCGTTGAGTTTGACAAGTGATAGGGGCACACACTTCTTGAATGAGACAATCAGGATATTGTTGGATGAATTTATGGTCATGCACCACAAGACTACACCTTATCACCCTCAAGAAAATGGGACTGTTGAGGCCTTCAACAAGATATTGAGCTAGACCTTAACAAAAATTTGTGATGTTGGAAGGAAATATTGGGATGATAAAGTTTTTGCTATACTTTGGGTATATAGAACAACCTATAAAAGGTTAAATAAGGCCACACCATTTTAGTTGGTGTTTGGCACGAAAGCAATTATTTACATAGAATTCATGTTACCTTCTTTGCGTATTGCGCATGTGGGAGGTCTAGCTGATGAGAAATCATTAGAAGAAATAATTGACAAGTTAATACAATTGGATGAGAGGTGTGCCATAACACGTTGGAGTCAAAAGTAGGAAAAGGCCAGAAGAAGGCATGACATGATATACACATCAGGGATAAGAATATTGAGGTTGAACAAATGGTACTTCTTTATGATTCCAAGTTTTTGTGCTATCCAGAAAACTTAAGGTGCATTGGTGGGACCATACATTATCACTCACATATTTGAATCATGCACTTGTCAGTTAGAGGCACTTGATGGAACACAGTTACCCAATTACTTTAATGGGAGTAGGCTGAATCCCTACTATAAATAAGTCTTCTTGGTGTTTGTAATAAGGCAGTATTGCCATTTAGTATAGATTTCCCTTTTTGTATTTATTTTAATGTATTTCCTTCTTCGTTGCTATGCTTTGTCAATTTAGTTTGGTGTTTTGTGTAATAAGCACATTTGCACACTGGAAGATAATTACAATCTGAAGTATTTTTATGTGCAAAGGACTACACATACCATTGGTGTGGGGTGGTTGTTATTCAAAAATAGGTACACATGAGAATATACTTATTACATGTGCTTTTTGAAAATGGAAGGGAGCTACTAGAAAGAATATTTCTCCTAAGGAAGACCATAGCTGGAAATAAATGAATGGATAGTATAACACGAGGTAAGTAACGTGCGTAGAAACTACTAGGGTAAGGCACAATGATGAGTTACTTCGCCCATGGATGTGTGTAGAAGGATGTCCAGCAGCTAGAAGGTAGGAAGGCACGTTGGAAGGTTATAGCTGGGGCACATAGGTGTATCACGTGGAAATTGGGAAAATGGTCAATTAATGAGAGGATCGGTGGTAGGTAAAGGAGAAATAAATGCAATAAATTTTAGCAACTCTATATAAAGATGTGATGCATGTTTATTTATACCTTTGCGATCACAAGTATTTAAGCGAGCTAGTTGTGACAAAACCAAGAGAAACATGTTAAGGTGTGGAGAGTTGTGAAACTAGGCGTGGAGAGTAGATTTGTGCAAGTGGCTTGCATCCCCATTAGAGAAGGGTTTGAGTGAAACAGAAGCATTGAGAAGGAGTTAGGGCACATGGTTTTGAGCTAGGGCACATGGTTTTGAGTCACACATGGGCATGAGAGCTTACTCGACAAAGGAAAAAGGCAAGATTTTTACCATGGCACCAAGGAAAACACTTGGAGCAGGAACAAAGGGGAAGAAAAAGGTGGAAATTGAGGTTGAAGATGCTCCCGAGAGCAATTTTTCAGAAATGTAGTATCCAGAAGGAGTGATCATCAAACAGGATTAGGATTCCCATATCTACAGATGCAAAGTAAGTGACTACAACCACCGCACCACCGATAATAAGGGGGAGTTGGATGCTTTGTTAATAAGAAGACCAACAAGTGCATGGTGGATGAGATGCCAGTGTATAACAATGTTGGGGAGAAGTTGCTCAATAAGTTAGAGGTGTATCAACTGTATGAATTCCCATATTTTGGAAAACCATAAATTTTATACCAATGGATTTTGAGTAGAGTCCATGAGGACTTTTTCTATTTTGCTAGATGGCAGGTAAGGATCACCTTACCTTTGATTGCTACATTGACAAGACTGAAGGGCACAAGGACATAGGTTAGTAGTGATCTAACCAATAAGGCAATTGTTATAGCTACAAGTAAGGAGTTGGGACATGCCAAGGTTCCATGCAGAATGGACATCTACAGATTAAGGAAGTACCCTGTGGTGCAGGCATCGCATCTACTTACTAAGCTAAATGATCAGGAGAGATGGTCACAAGTAAATACCATGTGGCTACATATTGTGAAGAAGATGTCACAAGGAGAAATGTAAAACCTAGCTGGATACACAACAGAAATAATTATTGAGGAAGTGCACACAAGTGAGAAGATAAGTTTTGGTGCTATCTTATTATCTCTTGTGTTTTTAGAAATTAGAGTGCCTAATGGGCCAAATAACAAAATTTGGGAATACCCCGCAGAAAAGAAGTCCCTCACAGAGAGGTTTGAGAAGTATTTGTGGGAAGGAACAATGAGTGACCCATTCAAAAAAGGGTAGAACTATGATATGATCGAATTTGCACGGCCTTTGAGGAGGAATGGCACATTCTAAAGGAGTTACCCTCAGTAGTGGGCAAGGCAATGTAATTCACAGTGTATCAACATTTTTGCATCGCACGGTTCATAATGAAGGATGGGACATGGAGTCCCTGGTGTAAACTGCCATATGCCTTCACAACGCATTATTTATAGGTAGCAGTACATAGGTTCATTGATGCAAGCTGGTTGAGCTACAATGCAGAAAGGTAGACTGTGACTACCATACTCTAAGGAAAACATATGTTTATCTAGGTCAGTCTGCACTTATATTGAGAGGCTTATTTATGATTTTATAAGCATGAAGATGGTAAGTTTGGCTATTGGGAAAGTGAAGTTGCGCTTATCTATCTTCAACTCAAGCCTAGGATGGAAAAGGGGAAGTATGTGGATAATTAGTTTATGCTCCTAGGGACACCTAAGGGAAAACACATAGTTGAAAATACAAAAACTCTAAAGCCTACCTCGACCATAGAAGGAGATGAGGAAGAGGAAATCGATGAGGATAGTGGAGGATTAGACCATAAAGACCAAAGGAAACCCACAGACAAAGTGGAAAGTGAGTACGTAGATACTCCCCTACAGATGCAAAGAGGAGAGGAAGACTTAGATGTGGGTACAGTCCATGAGGAATGCCAGTTGAAAAGGTGTTTAGATGAACCAAAACCCAAGGCATAGGAACATCTCAACCTTTATGAAGGTCACCTCGACTCTCCCCTAAAAAAGAAGCACCTAAGGAAAGAGAAGAAGAAATTTGAAGCTTAATGAGGAGGAGGAGTTTGAAGAGAGTGTGCCAGGAACCTTGATTCAGCTTGAAGATGTGGAGGAACCCCGGGATGAAGAAATGAGAGATGAAGAGGAAGGGGTGAAAGAAGCAGAAGAAACTATGTAAGAACAACCCAGTGCACCCATTACAAATTAGGTAGGAGAAGAACCAACTCCACCTTGGTACCTAGGTTCTTAAGGGGCCAAGACAAATAGAGAAAGAAAAAGTGAAGAGTATGTTGTCCCTAGTATGGGCTATACTAAGGACACAAGAAAAATTGTCCACGCCCGCTTTCAAGATCATTGTGGGCCTTAAAGAGTTATATGGGTGGGAGATGATGGATCTAGATATGGACAATACATGTATAAGGAAGTAATTATCCTAGTCCATGTAGACTCATATGGATGAACCAAATTTTGATGTGTGCGAGGAGTCATGTGTCTTGTGAAGAGTGAAGAAGGCACCCTAGAGCAGACACATGATAATAAAACCTACTATAATGTCTGATGAGTAGGTCAATAATGCAATGGTCAAGGTATCTACTGAGGTGGCATGAAGAAACATTGATAAGGCCACCACCATTCGAGCGCTACTTGAAGATAACAAGGCTAAAACTGTAGAGATAACACATTTAAAGGAAGAGAAGGAATGAGAATGGGAAAAGAATGAGGCCTTCATTAGCATGGTGGAGGAAATTGGTGATCACATCCTTAAAAAAAGGCCTCATCTAGAATCTCAAGTTCCAAAAAAAGTTCCCTTCTCCTATGCATTATGTGCGGACTTTGGGTCAATTTGGTGTTAGATGATGGAAACATTCGGATGCCCGCACCAAAAGATTTTGAACAAGAGGAAGAGAGAGAAAGGGCCTCTATGGTTAGGAAAATTTCAACTTACGAGGCATTGCTCCAAAATTTGAAGGATGAGTTGAAGGAAGATGACCAAGCTCTTAATTTATGTGTGGCACTAGAAGCAGTAATAAGGACTAGAAATCTAGTTAAAGATAATGAAGTTCTAGCAATGATGAAAGATGAGACACTAGGGCATGCAAAAATATTGGTGTTAGTGAAACAAAAGCGTGAGGCCCTCGCATGATAGCCCAGATCCACAAAAAGAGAGGATTGGTGAGATTGGGAAGCTCATAGCGTAAAAGATGGACCCCCTGGAAGGAATGATGTCAGGTATGACCAATGTTGTCTAGGTACTACAAAATGAGAAAGAAAAGATCATTTAGGATGAACATGATTCCATAGCCACGATATTCAAGAGAATAAAAAGACCACGCTAAGTGACTGGTAGACATTGGAGGCTGAAATAAAAAATGAATATCCATAGTTAATCCTCCCAGTTTAAGAAGAGGGTGCTACAGAGTGAAAATTCATTCTTTTGTAAAGTGTTTCATTAATTATTTCATTTTTATTCTTTATTATTGGGAACATCGAAATAATTCCCATTGTCGGGATGATAATGTACTTTAGTGTGGAGTAATGTTGAGTAGACAAAATGTTTCTCTAAGGAGTAGACACACAAAGGATGCACACGGGAACACGATGCATTTGAAGGTGCGGTAAGATAGGGAAGGAAACACACGCCATAACAATTTGGCTCAGACTTAGCCGTTTTTATGGATAAGGGATATTTTTGGAGATAGCATGTAAAGCACACATAGAGATGAAGACTTGCGCTACACATAATGGTATTTTGGGAACAAATGGCTAATAAGTGCCATGTATAGTCTAAGCTAATAATAGGATTTCTTCTTAGAGTTAACTATATGAAATCTATTATTAGAACAATTACATTTTGTGCATGCCATCAGAAAGGCACATGTCTATTATCAACATGCGGCCTATTTTTATAAGTGCATAGGTGGTGAAGGATAAGTCCCCACCTCTATAAATATTTATTGAACTGTGTAGTTTAGGAAAGAGTGAATTATTGTAGAGTTATGTTGCTGATCTTAATACGTGCATGACTCATGGAGATGCTTAATAGTGTAAAAAGCTTCTGTGTTTTACAGTGTTTAATGCAATGGAGCATATTGGTTGGATAATGGTGTTAGACATAACTAAATCTAGTTCTTGTATGGTAGCCTTATTGTTCTCATTGTTTAGTTCATGATTCTCCGATCTAGATTTGGTTTATGCCGTGAAATGTTTATGTTTGGTTATGGATATAAATATGTATTATCATCATCACACTAACATCCCGCATAAACAACTCTAAAGAGGGCTTGGTACCTTTGCGTGCTTTGAGTGATTTCTCACCTTAGGTTGAGTGGTGTGCCGTCTTGGCGTATGTTTTCTATAATAGATTCTAGGGTTGCATCAATTAGTTTCCTTAATAATCACATTGATTGATTGTTTGAGTAGACTTAAATTTACATGTTAATTGATCTAAGTTAAATTATCATTTTTCATCAACGTTGAAGGGAATTGCACTGAAAATCCTATTCCACCTCTTTATCAAATTATATGAAATACGTTTGTTTATTTTGGTCTTTCTTATATTTAAATTTGTGAGACTCATTAGTCATGGCATATTTTACTTGAGATCATTTGAAATAGAAATCAAATACTTTGATGATTGAAACTTATGAATTTCTTCAATTGTTATTGCATTATTTTCAATTTGACTCTAACTTACAAAACCAAAACAAGTATTACAACTTCACCATTGTATGATTTATCCCTTTAATGATTCCACTATAAATCATTAGGTATTTGTACATTCTCTTATATTAAATTATATTACATTCAAATCAAAGTGTTTATCTCAATAATACAAGAACAACTTACACCATTTGTTTAAGAAAAGAAAATGAAAACAAAATATTCACAACATTTATAGAATTATGTCTCAAAAATGAATTTGGATGGTTCTAGATCATTCTCAATATATTTTTATTGAAGTGAATTGATCTATTGAAGTAATGTACACAAAACAATTAAACTAGATTCTCAAATAAATGAAAATATATAATCATGTTTTTTACATTTATAAGTAATTCAAAACATACCTTGAATCTTAAAGATTCAAAAATAGGAGTATTGCCAATACATCCCTAAATAAAATCTATTAATGAACCATGTGTAGAATGTGTATCAATTTCAATCCCCCAACACCCATGGATACCAACAACCCTTTGATCTACAAATAGTGACACAATATGGATATGTGCACTAAATTCCCCACTAACAAATAAATGTTTCCTCAAAAGGGTCTCAAGTTACTGGTGGGAAACATCTCAAAGAAGTAAATATCGCAATAAAATCTAGATCAAGGAGCCACAACATGAAAATTGTTACATCAAAATATCATTGATTGCTGACAATACATGTGAAGTGGACTATAGTCTAGTGTGGTGGCATTCCATAAAATACTCAATACGATAAGAAGACATATTCTCAACCTGAGTGGAAACATTGGATATGCTCTCTAAAAATCAATATTCTCTACAACAACAATAGGTATACCTACCTCCTTGAACCTCATGGTGAAAATATCTAAATTTCCCCAACCCTTTGTCTCTTATTAGTGTGAGAAGGAGGCATATTTAATTCTCTAAATCGATCACGTAACTAGCACTTTCCAGACTAACAAAATGAGGAATGTTTGTGTAATCTACATCGATATCAAAATAGATCTCGAACATATCATTGTTTTATAAAATATAAATCAACTACATGTACTTCATAGGCCACCTCTTATGTTCAACTATATAGATATGGTATATAAGAGGTGACATCAACTCATCCTCACATTAATAAGCTTGTTGTCATGCTAAATGTATAACATGAAAAAATTATTTATTTTCTCATGAAAACCTATGCCCCACTTAAAAATATTCTTTCCTAATCACTCAGTAAACATTTATTCCATCCAAACTATCAATTGTGTCATCCTCATTCTATCTCAGAGTAACATGTGTTGTCACCCTCAAAATTCCCCTCTTTTTTTAAGTCAAGTTTCGAAAATTTTGAGTCGGTACCTTAGAGTAATGGATCGCATTGAGCCTGGTATTGTTTGTAGTTTTTGATTCCATGGAGAACAATTAGAAATTCAGGTGTAAAGGTAAGGTTTTCCATTTCTTGTTATTTTTCCACAGTCATGAATGCAGGGTGTATTTTCCTCGTCAATTTTTCCCCAACATCCACGGGTAGTACGTGGAGTTCTCTCGATAGGATCCGCATGGCCATGTAATAAGCGGGTTGGCAGAAGCCTCCATGCGTCTCAACGATGCAACTCCAGGGGCAGGGCCCAAGGGACAGTCCTCAAATAAGTGTAGGATTTCCACATGTCATAGGTCCAAAATGAAGACAAAACAAGCCTCAATCGGCTAAGTATACAAGGTTCGATGAGATGGTGCGGTGCCACGTGCCTCATCAAGATAACTTCAAGGGTCAAGCCAAGGGGGCTTTCCCAAAATCGCGCCACCCTCCACATGTCCCGGATCCAAAAAGAGATAGAGCCAATCGCTTAAATGAATAAGTATGAGGGGGTCAACGGGAGAAGCCTCCACGTGCCTCAATGGCATAATTTCAGAAGTGAAACCAAAGGGCCAATCTCCAAATGAGTACCAGCTCGCTACATGGTCAGAGTCAAAGGAGAGACAAAATTGGCCATTCAAAATTCCAAGACCAAATGGAAGGAACCACACGTCAACTCAACGCCCTTTCAGGAGGTGAATCCAAAGTGAAAACTCAAATGAGTGCCTACTCTCCACATGTCTAGGGTCCAACATAAGTCAAGTGGGAAGCATGCCCAAATCGACTAATTATAAAAGGGTTTGCGAGAGCCTCCACCTATTAGCTTGCACAAATTCAAAGGCAAAATCTTAAGGAAGGTCCCAAATGTGCGCTGAGCCTCCACGTGTCTAGGGTCAGACCTATGACCCCACCAAACAAAAGGGAATTAGTCAAAAAAATGAAAAAATATTGAATTGGCCCGCAAAGGACACGTGGCCATGTTTCAATCGTTAGCGGGGAGGCGTGCCCTTTTTGTTTTTGATGTTGTTGAAAATTCAAAGGGGGAAGGTGCGCCATTAGAGTGATTTGGGAATTTGGGATTTCTTTCTATAAGGAGCTTAAAGTTATAAAGTAACCCGCGGCCCCACCCATGCCAAGGTAAAAGTAAAATGTTGAGACCGCATCAAAAGTCAAAGTGGGGAAGCGGGTCGGTGGAGCAATTTGAGTTTTTGAGCCCGCGTTGAAAAGAAGTAAAATTGTAAAAGTGACCCACGACTCTTTCTCCACTCAAGTAAAGCCACGTGTCAAGCCTTTATCAAAAGTGGGTGGGCAGGACCAAAATTTTCTAAAGTGCCATTTCTCCAAAAGGCACAAAATGCAAAAGGCAATCTTAGGCCTGTATCAGTTTTAATCTCTCCCATGTGGATGAATCAAATTCAAGATTGCAAAGGCAGATTGAATGGCTGTGATTCAATGCGTCTATTTTTTCTGCCAGACATGGAAATGAATGAGGCATTGGAGAAGCTCAGATGTTGGTTTCTTGAATCAATTTCATCATTTTTGTAACCGAATGTAACCGTTCTTGGGAGCTATTTAATGGCTTCTCCACGCCGTTGTTAGGGTTGGATCCTGGTACTCTGTAAAGGTAATAGATTCGAAGTAATCAATACAAAATTTTTCCCCTTTCTTCCTCTACTTATTCCTTCTTTCCTTGTCTGAATATTTGGGAATCATCCATCTTTTATGATAGGAAAATTTGTGTTCTTGTTTATATGATTTCTAGAACTTTGTGTCTGTGGAATTATATTGGTTATGAAAGTGAATGATTATATTCTACATCTCCCTGGTTCAATACATATAAGGTTATAATCTACTATCTATATTTTCTCGAAGGTATTGTGTTTTTCTTCCATCCTCATCTCCTTAATTCTTCCATTCTTTCGTATTGATGATCTTTGGGCATAAAACGTTTCAAAGTATCAGGAATCCACACTTTAAAAGTTGTACATTTGTATATAAGTTTTTCTGCTTTGCTTTCAATAAGGGAACCTCTCCCATTAAAGAGGAGGGACTTGATGTCCCCTGACTGTGGTTTGTTAAAAGTATCATTTTAAAACCCAACAGTTTTTATGACTCCATTGGGGATTTCATTTCAAATGGATCCCTTTCTAAAAGAACAAATTCAAGATCATTTTTGGTCCGGTGACTCTACAATATACACCGGGGATAAAACTTCTGTCATGTTCGTTCTCTTGATGTAGGAACCTTCCCAAGAATGAAGGTAAAATGAAGAACACTTTTTCGCCCACATCACCAATGAGTGATAGTGAAAGTGATGAGGATGATGATGGAGATCTCCCTATTAAAATTTTTCAATCTCAAGTCAGTCTAGAACAGGCTCAGTTTATGTGGAGCTTCTACGGGGTATGTGTCCAAGATTGTTTTCACCAACATTGCAGAAAATTTTCAAACAAGCTAAAGAACACTCAGTCAATGAATTTGAGACACCTTGTAACAAAGAGGAGAACATTCAAGTTCTAGAAGCTGCTCATGATCATGTATTTATTCCTCAACATTATCTCAATTCCACCAATGAATGTCTTCTTATTACTCCACCTGATGCATGTCAATTTTATATTCCTTCAAATAATGAAGAAGACAAATGACTTGAGGCTTTCTTTCAACCTGAAATAGAGTCTATAGAAGATATGTCATGTACCAAGGTTGAATGTTCTGGTTTTAAAAAAGATGATCCTACGCTGGTGGAAGTGGATGTTCATCATAACAAAATGGACAAGATTCCTCTCTCTCCTATGACTGAAGAATTTCAATGCACTGAGATGAAGATCATTATAGACCATCCCCTTGTTGTTTTAAGTTCTCTCAAAGATGAACAAGTTCTTGTACCCGAAGGAGAATAAATTAATGAGATCACTAGTTCCCCTGTTATATCTATGGATGAGATGAGCACACATGAGCCTTTTTGCAGTCCTTCAAACAAATAGAAAATGGAGAGCCATGCTTGGAATATTTTCTTCACAACTATGATAGTCCTATCTCAGCTCACCCTTCGAATGAAAACAAAAGGAAGAGGATGATGTTTTTGATCAATCTTTACTTAGTCTGACAACATTTCAATTCCTACTAATCATGAAGACAAATCAGCAATGCAACTTGTACCTAAGAGTCATGATCTTCTAGAATCAAGTGTTGATTTTGTAAAAATAACAGTATGTTTTTCAGAAACATGGTCAAGATTACACCTAATGGTAAACCATCCAGTCCCTTTTTCCAAATTCCTCTTGAATATGGTTACAAGGAAGATTCAATGGAAGTGTGTGTTCCTCATGAGATGTGCCATGATGATAATTGTAATCACCATTCATATGCTAGTGTCATTCCACCAAAACAGGGAGTTGACACTATTGGGATTGGATTTTCTCATGGACCCAGTTGTCAGAGTTTGGTGATGTGCAGAATCATTATGAAGGAAATCAAGGGTCATACAAGTCTTTGTATGACACTATTCATCCATAGAAGAGGAGCCTCAAGAAGAGATTCAGTTCTTCACAAGGACTGAATGTTTTTAGTATGGAACATCACTATCTGGATGGTCTTCTTTCCTCAAATGTTTATTCTCAAGCCACATAGGGTTCCCATGGCATTTTGTACACCCAAATGCTCGTCTTCAATTCACGGGTGCCTCATACTTTCACCATGTTATTCCATAAAGGTACTTATTTTTCTCACTGTCTCTAGAGTTGTGTAATTTTCATGCAGTCCTCCTTCTTTCCCTATAAATATCCTCTTCTTTCTTTGTATATACTTTCCTTGTTTTGGTTTGTTTCCTTTCCTGTTCCTCGTTGTGTGTTGTGTTTGTTTTTGTCTTTCCTTTTTGGTTTGTTTCCCTTCCATGTGTTTTGTCTTCTGTGTTGGTTTTGCATTTGACTCTATTTTCCTAATGGATAAGGCACTTGGTATGCTTTCCTGGAGTTTTTCTATGGTTCTTGATCTTTCCTCATTCCTCTGTCAAGTCATCCCCAGAAAGAGCCAGTTGTTTTCACCCTCAAAATTCCCCTCTTTTTTAAGTCAAGTTTTAAAAATTTTGAGTCGGTACCTTGGAGTAATGGATCATGTCGAGCTTGGTATTGTTTGTAGTTTTTCATTCCATGGAGAACAATTAAAAATTCAGGCGTAAAGGTGGGGTTTTACCTTTCTTGTTATTTTTCCATAGTCGTGAATGATGGGCGTATCTTCCTGTCAATTTTTACCATAACATCCACGGGTAATACGTGGACATCTCTGATAGGATCCTATGTGGCCATGTAATAAGTGGGTTGGTGGAAACCTCCACATGTCTCAATGGCACAACTCCTGGGGTAGGGCCCAAGGGACAGTCCTTAAATAAGTGTAGGCTTTCCACGTGTCCCAGGTCCAAAATGAAGACAGAACAAGCCCGAATCAGCTAAGTATGGAAGGTTCAACAAATGGTGCCATGTGTCTCATCGGTGTAAATTCAAGGGTCGAAGCCAAGGGTAGTTCCCAAACTTGTGCTAGCCCCTCACGTGTCCCAGTCCAAACAAGAGACAGAGTTGATCATTTAAATGACTAAGTATGAGGGGGTTAGCGGAAGCCTCCAAGTGCCTCAATGACATAATTTCGAAGAAAACCAAAGGGCCAATCTTCAAATGACTGCTAGTTCACCACATGGTCGAATCAAAGAAGAGATAAAGTTGGCCATTAAAAATTCCAAGACTCGGCGGAAGGAGCCACGTGTCATCTTGACGCCCTTTCAAGAGGTGAATCCAAAGCGAAAACTCAAATGAGTGCCAGCTCTTCATGTATCTAGGATTCAACATAAGTCAAGTGGGAAGTAGGACCAAATTGGCTAAGTATAGAAGGGTTTGTGGAAGCCTCCACGTGTCATCTTGGTGCAACTTCAAAGGAAAAATATGGAGGTAAGTCCCAAATGTGCGTTGAGCCTCCATGTGTCCAGTGGTCGACATATGACCCCAACAAAAAAAAGGACTTAGTCAAAAAAATGAAAAATACTAAATTGGCCCGCAAAGGACACGTGGCCATGTTTCAAGGATTAGTGGGGAGGTAGGCCCTTTTTGTGTTTTAATGTCATTGAAAATTCAAAGTGGGAAGGCGAGCCGTCGGAGTGATTTGGGAATTTGGGCTTTCTTTCCATAAAGAGCTTAAAGTTATAAAGTGACCCGCGACCCCGCCCATCCCAAGATAAAAAGTCAAATGTTGAGCCTACATCAAAAGTAAAATCGGGAAGAGGTCAACGAAACAATTTGAGTTTTTGAGCCCGCATTGAAAAGAAGTAAAATTATAAAAGTGACTGCGACTCTGTCACCACTCAAGTAAAGCCATGTGTCAAGCCCATATCAAAAGTGGGTGGGTGGGCCAAATGTTCTGAAGTGTCATTTCTCCAAAAGGCACAAAATGTAAAAGGCGTCCTCATGCCCGATTTAGTTTTAATCTCTCCCACGTGGATGGCTCAAATTCAAAGTTTACAAAGGCAGATAAACGAATGCGATTCAATGCGTCTGGTTTTTCTGCTAGGCATGGAAATGACCGAGGCATTGGAGAAGCTCAGACGTTAATTTCTTGAATCAGTTTCATCATTTTTGTAACTCGAATGTAACTATTCTTGGGAGCTATTTAATGGCTTCTCCACGCCGTTGTTAGGGTTGGATCCTGGTACTCTGTAAAGGTAATAGATTCAAAGTAATCAATACATAAGTTTTCCCCTTTCTTCCTCTACTATTCCTTCTTTCCTTGTCTAAATATTTGGGAATCATCCATCTTTTATGATAGGAAACTTTGTGTTCTTGTTTATATGATTTTTGGAACTTTGCATCTGTGGAATTATATTGGTTATGAAAGTGAATGATTCTATTCTACATCTCCCTGGTTCAATACGTATAAGGTTATACTCTGCTATCTATATTTCCTGAAGGTATTGTTATGTTCTTCCTTCCTCATCTCCTTAATTCTTCCATTCTTTCATATTGATGATCTTTGGGCATAAAAAATTTCAAAGTATCAAGAATCCACACTTTGAAAGTTGTACATTTGTATATAAGTTTTTTTGCTTGCTTTCAATAAGGGAACCTCTCCCATTAAAGAGGAGGGACTTGATGTCCCTTGACTGTGGTTTGTTAAAAGTATAATTTTAAAACCCAACAACATGCTAACATTTTTTTCAAGTGTGTTCATGTAAATGGATTCATGAAGCTATTCAACTCTAAGGTGGAATAGTTGTTCCCGGAGGCATAAAAAGGCCAATTTTATCCATTTTGCAACAAAGGAATACCCTCCTAGGGATAATGACAAGAGTTCAACCCATCTGGAGGTTGTGCAGATGAGTATTGAAGAGATCCAGGGTAGTTTCAAAGAATTTTGTGAAGGCATGTGGTGTCGGGAGCCAGTCAAGAAAAATCAAGTCATTGCGGATACATGGAATGTGAGCTTCAATAGCGAAAGTGAACTTGTTTTGGAGATTCTAGGACTTTTGGGAAGATTTGGAAGTCAAAAAATAATTAATGGAAATATCTTAGAGTTCAGTACATGGTGGATACATCAATTTTTTGTGAAGTCCTCACCACTCTATTTGATAATCTAAGTCACCGTTGCCACTCCTTTTTCTCAAGGAGAGATTGGTATTGAAAATAAATTTTCAAGTAGAATAAACTCTTGAAAATAAATTTTCAAGTACAATAAACTATTGAAAATAAATTTGGAATGAACTTAGAAGGTGTTTTGGAGTCAAAATAATATAAGGTTTGTCCTTTGAATTCCAAGATATGCTTCGAGGCCAAAAATGAACTCTTTGTGTTTTGTTCTTTATTGGTAGGATTACATAAACATATTTTATAAGCTTGAGTACACTTTTCACCCTCATCTATCCCTTTTCCCTTATCCCTTGGTGCAAGGGGACAATAGGGACACAAAATTTCACCCCTATTGATGAGTTAAGTTGTGTAACATAAAAATTGCAACTTGGCTCCTTAGCTAGTTTCACAAGTCAAAATCATGACCCCTTGGAACATTTTTTCATCCATGTTATCCACTATCCCATTGTCCTAACAACTAATGGGATATTAGGGACACAAACTTTCACCCCTTGTGGTGGATTGAGTTTTTCACTTACGACAACTCAACTTGGTTGTTAGGAAGGTTAATAACTCAATTTCTCACTCACATGTCCCCTTTACATGACAAGCAGACACTTTTCAATGATTTTTTCCTTGTAATATTGTAATAACAAAAAGGGGACATACAAAATTCACCCAACCTCCTTTGCTAACCCTTGGTCACATGCGTAACCTCCCATCAGCTCCTGAAGCTTAATTTCAGCCCCTATATCTCCCTCACATGCTCTCACACTGAAACTTGTCACAATATAGTGTAAAGAAAAACTTGGTCATATTTCCCCTATTTTAATGGGTGCAACTCACCCTCTAACCCTTGAGTGACCAAGGTTAAGCATGTGTGGTTAAACGTGAGTTAAAGTGCTAAAGGAGAGAGGGATTCAAATAATTTATTAAAATTGTTTTTATCCCCAAAAAGAGCACCTCAACATGGAAATGGATGAGGTGGAACATGTAAATCCATTAAAATTTCACATTGTGCTGCATGCATGGAAGCCATTAAAACTATCTCCATGCTCTATGTTTCCAAAATGGTTTTTGCTCATTTTCGGTGATCTTGTGATAAAATCCCTTGAAAATTTTCCAAAAATATCCATTGGAAAATGCATTTTAGATGATCTATTACTCATGGGATGTCATGGAATGATTTATTTTCTATTTGAGAAATAATTTTCCATCCAAGAACTCCATTTTTTCCTAGAACAACTAAAAATGTCTTTGCATTTTCCTAGTGATCCAACAAGCCAAATTGCTTAAAATTTGGAGCAGATGATCCTCATAAAATTAGCTTTCATTTGAGCCATTTATTGCATGATGAAGTGGATTATTTTTGAGATATGGAGGACTTATTTTTCTCTCAATATTATTCCATCTTTGAATATATTATTATTTTCCCTAGTGATCTAACCAACTAAGTTACCCAAAATTTGGAGCAGATGATCCTCATAAAATTATCTTTCATTTGAGCCATTTATTAAATGATGAAGTGGAGTATTTTTGGAGATATAGAGGACTGATTTTTCTCTCAATATTCTACCCTCTTTGATGAAGTTTGCACTTCCCCATTGATCTAGATGAGAGAATTATCTAAAATTTAGAATAGAGCATCTTAAAAAATACCTAAACTTTTGAGACCATTTTCATCCCATTTTGACATCTAGAGGACCACCTTCTATAAATAGTAATTTGTATTAGGTCCTCACATTCTAAAAATAGTAAGTTTAAGAAACATGCTACTTTCCATGTCACCATCACTCCTTTCCAGACAAAAGAACTCAAAACTGACCATTTGAGAAACTTTCAAAAATAAACATTTGGGTGGAACCTACTAAAAATAGTAAGTGTTGGGATTTCAATCAAATTGTTCATATCCATCCATTTAGCTAGCTATCGTTATCATGAAGATCAAATACTCATTTTTTGATCCAATGATGGATGGATGGGTGGAGAAGAAGGTTGCACTCGCAGGTGGATTTGTTCAACAAAGAGCTCAAAGGCAAGAAGTTCATCATTGGAGCATTTCCACATAGTTCACCAAGATCAAGCTATTCATCATCGAAGATTCTTCATTATCGATTGATCACCATATTTTTCTCTCTTTTCTTCCCTCTCTCTCTACATTCTAATTCTTTGTTGGGAATTTACTTTTTGGCTTTTCGGTCTTATTCACTTAAGTGACTTTTGTATTTTGCATTGTAAAAGTTCCTTTTCATAAATACAAAAAGAACTTATTTTTATTCCTACAAGGATATGAAAGCTCACAAGTGATAGGAATATCAAAAGTCACTTAGGGAAGAATAAGATATAATTTGTAAGCTATACTTCCTACTTTCTACTTTTCAAGCATGTTGCAATATTGAACAACTACGAAATAAATATGTACCTTTGAGGAATAAATCAATTGAAATTTGTATCTTTGATTTGTTAATCTTGTTATTTCTTACACAATTATTTTCTTCCTATTGGATGTGGACTGGTCCGTTAATGTCGGTGAATTTTACAAGTGCCTACTCACTACCTTAACCATCTCTCACTATATTATTATCTTCCTTTCACCTCTCCACAAGCAAATTACTCCCTTGTATTCATTACAAGCAATTTTCCACAAGTTTAGTGGAGTATTCCTATGTGATCCCTAGCCTAAAGGCCACCATAAATTTTTCTTTCCGAATTCAATAAATGTGAACCTCCCCATTCCTAAGAGGAGGGACCTAGTATTATGACCATTAGTGAAAACCACTAATTTTCCATGGCAATAAATTATTTCACCAACAAATATTTGACTATTTTTTGTCGCTAAGGCTTGGAAACAATAGTTTGAATTTACTTGTATAAACTAATTCTGAAACCCTTTCCCAAGGTGTTGTGCCTTTCACACTAGTAGATAATGAAGCATACAAAAATTCAAATTAAATTTGTCATATGGATTATGATATTTAATTTGAGTGATCATTCATTCTAACTCGGTTATAATATTAAACAAATTTTAACGTTAAGGAACTATAGCATAAGATACAAATGAATTTTCTAACTTCACAATGACATCTTAAAAAAATCAACAAAACCTCCCTAGAACTTCTATCAACCATCTCCAATCTATTAAACAAAAAACAATATGTGAAAATTAAATATTTATTATAGCTAAAATTTATATTATAAATTTTTTAAAAACAATAACTAATATGTAATTAAATTAATCCTTAAAAATCAATTAATTTAACCTAATATTTTTAAATATTCCTCAACAAAATAATAAATTTACAAAAACAATTTTTCACGGATTATTTTGTAGTACATTGATATCATAAAATATATTTACATTACAAAACAATAATTTTTAACATCATTGCGCACAAAATAACATTTTCATTAAATTACATAATTTAAATCTTCCAAACGCTACATAATTTAAATCTTCCAAACACTACCACAACCAATTCTTGACTGCAGCCTAGTAAACTCTAATTTAGCCATTATGGTTTCTATATTGCGAAGGGAAGTGGCTACATAAATCCAGAACAATTTAAATAATCATACCGTCGAAAAATTGAATGTAAAGATTTAAAAATTATATTGATAAATTTGAAGTAAAATTAAATTGATAAATTTTGATTGTAAATTTAATGTAAACATAATTGTTGATAAGTCAAATTCTACAAGAATATAAATTACGAACTAAAAGTACATTAATAAATAATAATAAATTGAACACTAACATTTGGTCAATAAACAATTGTATTTACATCAAGTATATAATTAAATTTTACCTTTCCTATAATATACTTGAGTTATATTATAATTTCTTCATCTTGATTTTTTATGTATACCCACATATATGTATATAGACATATACATGTACACGCACACATGCACATGCGCGCACACACACATTAAGTTGATAAGAAAGATGCATATATTATAATGTTATAGTTTATGCATTCTAATGTGTGTGTACATAAATATACACATGTATACACACACATGCATATATATACGATCAATCACTAAACAAATGTGAAATAAAGCTCATGATAACCAAGTATAAAATAATATATGGTCCACTATTCAAAAAAATGCACTTAATATTTTAAAAATCCAATTTTCAAAGGCCCATTTCACCCTTCATATGATAACATATTTTAATTGACTCATTATTTGTTATAATTTTTGCAGAGATGATTTATTTATTTGTTACACACACATATATATTCAATTTATTTGAAGTATTTTTTTAGGAAGGGTTTAGTAGAGGCCCCAACGTAAGGTTTGACTTTGACAATATCATATGTATGTTAAATAAATTTTCAATAATCATGTTCACTTTTACAAAGTTAAAGTGAAATCTATTCTTTTCTTACATATTGGATAAGAGCAAAAATTATATAAAATTGCTAATATCTAACAAAAGTATCATCAAAGATGATATTTACTCAAAAACCACAAATTTATGTTTAATGTATTTTTGCATGAAGAAATTTAACGATCACCTACAAATGTCTCGACAATTTTTCAAAGACTTAGTTCGAGTTCTTATATAGCTCAAGGAATTATATTGTTTTCTTCTTCCATTCTATTCTTTTCTTACCTATTGGACATAATTTTACTATTATCTAAAAGTAGTTTTTATGGTAAGGGTTAAGTAGGAGCTAAAACTTAAGATTCAAATTTAACAATCACCTATGCATGTCAAACAATTTTTTAATAACCTAGTTCAATTCTTACAAAGCTCAAGAGAAATATATGATTTTTCTTCTTCCATTTTATTCTTTTCTTACATGTTGGATAGGAACACAAACTATCTAAAATTTCTAATATCTCACAAAAGCCTCATCAAAGATGACACATGTTTAAAAAATCCAAATATATATTCAATGTATATTTTTAGGAAGGGTTAAGTAGGAGGCTACAAGTTAAGTTTTAAATTTGACAATCACCTATCCCTATCAAACAAATTTTCAACAGATTCAAGAGAAATAATTTTTTTATTCTTTTCATCAATTCTTAAAATTTCATCAATTATGGGAAAATCAAAGGATGTGTTTAAATCATCGCTAATTAATCAATTGTTATTACTTTTATGGAATGATTTATCTCTTCCCATTAATTAAGTTATGTTTGTTAAGTTACTTCTGATATCACATAAATACCTTGTATAGTTCTTACACGCTTTTAGAGATATATATTGTTTTTCTTCTTCCATTATTTTATTTTCTTACAGGAAAAACATATTGGACACAAACTAAAACTATCTAAAATATATTGGAATGGAACAAAATCTATCAAATTGCATCTTCAAAACTCTAAATCAAATTTCAAAATCACCCTTCAAATTCACAAAGTAATTTAACTTTAAATTAAAAATGTAATTTCTAATCTTTATATGACAACACTCACCTCTACCAACCTATCCACTATAAAAAATTAACAAATTAATTTAACTTGAAATTAAAAATGTAATTTCTAATCTTTACATGCCAACACTCGATGTTTCCAACACTCGCCAAGATACATCCATAATACCAAATGGGCCCTAAATTTGGGTTTATATATGTTGGCCTTTTTATGGCCATAACCCTTATGGTCGTAGCCCTAGCTACCACATAGAACCACAACAAATTTCCAAGGTTACTATCGTAACACCTATAATCGTAACCTAAGAGGTTCTCACCATACATTGTGGATACCCTATGGATATCACTAAGTGGGCTATAACTTCTCTTGCCCACCCTTTTATTAAATAGATTTTACCTTACTAAGTGTTGTAAATTTTATATATTATATTATTGAAAATACATTACATAGCTAAGCAAGACCAAAACCTTGAGTTGGGACCAATAAATTTATTATAAGACAATTAATGATTGTATTACGGATATCGACCATCATTAGCTAAATGATGAAAAGGTATCTTTTATATCTTTAATTTTCAATCTTAAATTAAAAATATATATCTAACACATTTAGAATTGTTTATTGGAAACTATTCAACTTATACCCGAAATAATGACCAACCTTGTTTATTGTTATCAAAATCAACCACAGTGACATTTTGATGTTTTGAAAAGCCATGGATACCAAGTTTTCAGTGTCATGGATCAATGAAATTTAATTTTTTATAGATTATGGGAAAAATTTCGGTGTTTTTGGGCATTATCCTCCCACTTATCAAGCTTCATTACCTAAGGAGTTAGTCATTTTTTGGAAAATTAGGAAATTTTGGGAAAAACTTGGAAAAGTCCGCCTTTTAAATAATAGGAATAATTGTTCTTAAGTTCCTCATGTTCTCCACTTTACCACTTTGGTCATAAAACACTTAGGAATCAATGGAGTCAAATAGTTTGGGCACACAAGGAATAATGTCAAGGTTCCTCCGCTTCCCCACGACCACCCAAGTCGATAAATTCAACACTAGTAGGCACTCATGGAACAATTCCAAGGTTCCCGTGTTCCCCAAACACTTGATGCGGTCGACTAAAGTACCCTTGAAACATTTTTTCGTTCCACTATTCTGGTGAAACCCTAATTCACCATAATACAAAGAAAAAAATACAAACCTATTCAGCTATGTCAATCTCAATGACGAAAAAGAGAATTATACGCATGTTCCATTTGTTCCCCAATTCACCGCCAAACTTGCAATACAAAGAACTAGTTGAATTGTAATTTGAAGGCCCATAGGAACGTTCTATTATTCCTCCTGTTCTCGATTCATCGAAATGCCCAACCAAACAACGGAGAAAACATTCCAAGAAGCTATTTTTAGTTGTTTTCTTCACCCAAGTTACTATTTTAAGCATGTAGAGGTTAAAATTGAAAAGATCATGCAAGAAAGACTCCATTTTATCATAAAAGGATAAGATTAGTAGGTTTTCATGCTAGAAAAATCTTTTATATCATACACAAACCATTAAAAATAGCAGGAACATGCGAGAGGGCACCAATTTCTATTTTTGGGCATGCACAATCACTTTATGAGCGTGGGCTTTTCTATTTTGGGCACAAATTACTCTTTTCCATGTATAATCTGCCCATTTTGAGTAAGATAAACTATTTTAGAGTAGAAGGGTGGAATGGGCATGCAACACTTCCATATTTTTCTATTTTTAGTTGATTATACTTACATTTATGAAAATTTCCCCCTTCTTTCTTCCTCATTTTCTATAAATCTCCATGGAATTTGTTGTAAAAGATATCTCCAAACTTTATATTCATCATTATAGATTAATTTAGCACTATGAGTGGAAGAACAGGGTCATGAGTGATCTTTTGTATTGGTTTCACCTCTTGGATCAATAAAGGAGCTATTTTTACCTTCTTAAAGCTTATTTATTATGTAATATTGTGTCTTTAAGCTGATTTTATCTTGTGATATTGTTTTATCCCTAATTTGTAGTTTAATTTCCATGCCTTTATGTAGTTATATGTTAATTTGTAGGTCATAGATTGTGTTTAATAATGTGTGCATGATTTTGTTGTGGAGCTTACTAAATTTCCCTCTCGAGTCATTTTTTCCAGGTCTTTATTGTGTCACAACTTCAAACCCTTCTCTGAAAGAATTTTGTATTTACATATGAATTTATAAGTTGTGTATGGTTCTTATGATCTATGTTTGTGGTTCAAACAAGTTTAAAAATCCTCAAACTTTACGGTGTATAATCCCCTTTTTATTTTTAGTCTTTGCTTCTCCCTCTTCCCATTTCATGCAATATAGTATAAGTTAGATTTAGGTGTTACACTAGGGGAGACAATGTAGACTCAAAATCACGCACTTTGGGTAATTATCTAGTCCTGATTGCATACTACTATTCATATGATTCCTAAGTAAGAAAATTACTAATTAACCCACCTCTTTGGCCATATTTTATTTCTTTCTATTGTCACTTTTGGTCTTACACACCTTCTTGCTCGATCGACATCTAACCCTTCGAGTTTCTTTGAGTTTGAACACCAAGCACCCAACGAGGACACCAGTGACTAGGTTCTCACATCCCCTCTGGCGCCCACGACCTCTTTTACTTTACTCACATATTTTTGGTTCTTTCCATCCATTTGAGCATCTTATCTTTTTGGTAGTCAACCTTTTCGGGGTTGATTATGAAATTAAAGCAAAGGAATCATATAAATATAAAGTTATGTGATCATAATAAAGGACCAAGCACTAAGCATTAACTATCACCACCTAAGGTTGCATCCAAAGGCTATTTAAGAACATTCAAGCATCCATTCAAGGGAAAGGGGCTGCATTATTCCACATACACTTCATAGGAGGGGAGTCTATTATATTCTATACACACATATATTACATTTATCTACATTTAGCTACTTTTCTCACTATCAAGTGTGACACGCACAAGAGCCACATAGGGCATGATTCCACACACACATATAGAACTACGTTGCTACTAAAATGTAGTATAGTGCTCAGTAGTAAGTTCACATGTTTGATAACCGAGGACAGTCCAACCCCTCATATTACATCTTTCTTTTTAGGATGTGATGTCTCTTCAGGGTTTTGTAGAGACACTTTGTTTCATTGCAGGTTTTTTAGTGAGCTCGAGTTATCATTGTGTGACCTCATAACGATCAAAGGAGAAGGACAAAAACAACTTGCGATCAATCAAAGATCATTTTTGAGCTTTTTCATAGTCACAGGACCTACTACAAGTCATGGCACCCATGTGCCCATGCACACCTTACCCTCCAACATATTCCTCTAGATTTGAATTTTTAAGCTTTGGTTTGATAGTTTGTGCTTTAGATTTTCCAATTTTCTAGCTTTGTGTACCTTCAAGATATTTGAGAAACAACTAAGTCATTTTATCCCTTCATTGCAACTAAGGGGTTTCAATATTTTCTATCTTAGATTACTTGGGCGGTTTATTCTTATTGCATATTCATTTTTATTTACTACTACAATAACAATTAGATTAATAATTTTTATAACAATTATTCATATTTTGATTAATTATTTTGGTGAACCCATTGCTTAAATCCACCTTTTCTTTAGTGCTATCATCCTCTTATCACTATCGCTCAATATTATAGTGAATTCACTGAAGCTCACCTTAAATACCTTAATGATCATATCACTGAGCATCCATAGGATCTAGAATTGCTTTTATTTACTACTAGTGAGGAGGCCACCAATCTCACGAGCTTAATTATTTCACCATCATCCCCACTTCAATTACTACTTAACCACCTACTTCCACTCTTCTACCTATTTCTATCATTCTGTTTTTGTTCCTACTCCCACCAACCATTTCACTCCACCCCTTGATTCTCACATGTGACATGTTTCTTCCATTGACACAAAATATTTATCCTCCCTTTATCAAGATCTCCAAGTTCAAATCCAACAATTACAACAAGCTACTTCTCATGCATCTCCATCTTTAGATTCCACATTACTCCTTCATACTTATTTCACACCCGTTATCATGATTATTCGTTTCCTCTCAATTTTTCACCCCTAAGCTACCAAATTTCAAGGCCATGATGACCCTAAAGAACATCCTTGTGATTTTCATGTAGTATCCTAGATTTTGCGAGATGATTATACTTTTCTTGTAAATATTTTCCTCGTAGCCTCAATATTATGTGATGTGTTGATTCTATGAACTACCTATCCACTTGGTAACATATTTCACGCATCTAACTAACACTTTCCTCACTCATTTCTCTATCAATATCGGCTCCAAGATCTCATATGCTCAACTCACACAACTTAAACAAGGATCTAACAAACATCTAGCGGATTATGTCTTACAATACAAAAACAACTTAGATAAGATGTCTAATGTGCTTGTGGACTCTGAACTTCAATATTTATTCATTCAAAGTATATTGCTGCCTCTTCTAAGAGAGTGTTCTCTTTGAGACATCTCCATTATTTGATTAATTTTGTCATACTCTTAAGCTACGTGAAACTAAACTCTTATCTATAGGTAAGCTTAAGTATCAAGAACAAACTTCATCTTCTACGCATTTCAAAATAAATCAACTTTTAAGCCATCAACCAAACCTACAAGCAAAAATCATTTTTGAAGTTGTATCTAATACTAAAGAGCTTCAATAAAACCCCTAAGCGAACATACACAAAATTAACTATTGCTCCACATATTCTACTACCATAACTTGTCAAAAGCAATCTTATCACACCTACTTCACATCTTAATTTAGATCCATCTCATCCTAAATGTCGTATTTATGATGAAAAATGTAGATGTGACTATCATCAACACATTGGACACTCTACATATTGTTGTTTTAAAATTTGCAATCTCATTCAAGATCTGATCGATAATAATGCAATTGAGCTTCTAGAGCCTACAAATTTTGCACCTATCAATGAAAATCATAAGCTCAAAATATTCAACAATCCTCTTCCAAAACATGATAAAAAAGTGGCTGATTCCTCGGCTAATCATACATATCATGCAGTGCCTCCTCCTCATCAGGGGCTCTTGATTTCCTAGTTGCTCATGTTGACATTTCTCCACCAATTATTTCTTTCTCTCGATCATGATTATCATGCTACATTCTCTTCTAATCACTTGCACATTAGTGCTTCTATCGGATCCATTTCTATCAATAACACTAAATTTGATCCATCATGGCACATCAGTGCATGTTCTATTGTACTTCTTGTTGCTATCGGCTATCCACTCTCGCAAATTTCATATCTAATCCCTAACTCATATGGGGTTGTCAAGCTTCAAGTCACTGTTGGTCCTCTCACCATGCTTGTACCTTTTCTTGTGGCACCAACAATTCAAGGGTGTGACATGCTCTTAGGCCTCAATTGGATTCACAAGATCTCAGTCTATCATATCCATGAATCACTTGCATATGAAATTCATTTATAATAATCAAGTCATTTCTATCAATGGTGTTCTTCCATCTACACCATGGTCAAAACCTCCTCTTGAGGTTTCCATTGCATTAGATAGACCATCCAGGTCCCCACAACCTCTCAAAACTAAAGCAAAAACTCCTCACGGATTGCTTGTTTGCACATGACCTAAGTGGTCTCATTGATCTTCTATTACATCACATCATTCTAGGTCCATCACTAGGATAACTCCTTCATCTAAGAATACTTCACCACCTCGTTTCACTTCACATATGTTTTATCACCTTTACGCTCTTCTTCACATATGTATCCATCACCTCCGCACTTTGGTTTCACATAGGTGTTCATCACCTCTGTGTTTGCTTCACATAGGTATCCATCACCTCCACATTTTGTTACATAAAGGTGCCCACTATATTCACAATATACTCATCATTTACATGCATATATGCTTCATTCACATACACACCTTTATCTCATATATCACCACTCTTAGAGCATGATCACATGCCTTTATCTCCACAAGCATCGAGTGGAGGAATCTCATCTTTTACTTTTATCAGATAACACATTCACCATCACACACTTGGGGGAATCAAACCTTATTTCTCCCCCTTCCCCCCTAACATTGAAAATCATCTTATTTTCTCATCACTTCACATATAATCTCTCATAGACAACATACACATCTTGATACATTAGTATCATCATTACCCAATAACGCACTCTCATGCTAAAGTTCACACTTGACTGTCCTATATGACATCCTATACACATGAACCTCACACACTACACACACACACATACATTCACATAGCAGGTTCCCATCTCCTTCTCACAACATCTATTGTGCATTATACATACTACACATTCTACACATTCACGATATATATTTTTGACATCTACTTTCACACGTTGCAATCATTACCCTATAAAACACTCTAGTTTCACGGTCCATACTTGAATTTTGAGGGTCTACATCTCAAATGGACCTCACATCACTCACACATTTATTCACTCACTCACATGCTTAAACTCTATGCTTTACACTTTGACAATCACATCTTTCTAATACACAAAACTCAAACAATTTCTCGATGATGCACTCTTTTCTACGGTTCATTCTGACTATTGAGGGAGCATGTATAATTAACCTCATCTCATTCATACTCAATCACACTCACTAGGGGGAACATGCTTATCTTATCATTCACTCTACATTCCATTCCATTTCATCCATAGCATTTTACATATCTTGGTTGTACTTAGTCTTGCTTACACTTACTTGTTACATGTACACTTTATTACACATGCTAGATAGATATATTATATGTCATTATCTTTCCATACACACATGCACATTCACTTGCTTTCTAGTTGTGATCACATATTCTACAAATCTATACATGCAACATGGATGTTTGGCACAATACATATTACCAGTCCCACAAAGTGGCTCCTGGGGGAATCCACTTTCATACATTATACATGTGTTATTGTTTCATTTTTTCATAACACATTACTTTATTAGATTATACATGCCTTGACATACTTTTTATATTTCTAATATGCTAACGGGTGCTTCATGTGCAAGATTTGTCTCACAGGTCTATTTTCTTCCATGGTTTTCTGTCACATTGTTTGCGTATGCTTATCATTATTTTCCACTATTTGCAGGCTTTGTCCTTTGTCTTGTGTGCACAATTGTCTAATTTTGGCCTAGTCAGCCTTGATTGTCTTGTGACATCATGAGTGATGTCCCATGTTTGAAACCCTCTTTTCATGGTCTACATTTTCTTCTTGTGTCTTCACTTACCCATTATCTGCGTGTCTATATAGCTTAGCTTACATTTTACATGCATGTGTGTTTGTCTTGCTTGTACTAACACTTTTCTCATAGCCACTTTGTTTGCATGTGCTTTGGTTTTACCAAGAACACTCCTCCCTCCCCTGCAGGGCACACTTTTAACACAATGATCGGTCCTCCTTTGGGATACATTCTCCTCAATGATGTCACATGCACCCCAAATGAGGGGGCATAATTTGGGTGAATCATTCACCCCATACAGTAGTTCACAATCATCACACAACACAACACATTACCGGTACAACACAATCATCAACATCATACAGGGCTCAAAATCTTACTTAAGTCCTTACTACAAAGAAAAAACACTAGCACCCGACTAGGACAATAGTTCTTGGGTTCCCTTGACCCTTCCTAGATACTTGTGACTAGGGGGTATTTACAAAAATTCTTAAGTGCAACAAAGTCTACAACACTTCACACAATGGATTTCACAGGCAGATAGTTCTTAACACCCACCATACATACAACATTCAACATTTTCTTCTTCATTGGATCAGAATTGGTTGAACCAGATTGTATTTTTACACACCATCTACATTGGTGTTCTACATTTTGGGAAGCATTTAAAGGATAGAGGATGACACCAAAATTTCCTCCCTACACTTCTTTTAGATCATCGGCATGAGATTTCCCAAAAACTCACACCGACACAACAATTGGCGTAAGATCACCCAAAAAACTCAGGATTCACAACATCAACATGATCTTTTCTACACTCTTTTCCTCATCACTAATCAGGTGCACATGTTCCTTTTTCACATTTTTCATTTTACTACATACTTTTTTTAACATATACATGTGTATTTGAATAATTGTTTGTACTTCTTTTTTGCGGTTTGTTCGTATGGGAAGCAGTAGTCAACTCCAATCACCAACAACATCAAAAACCTCACACACATCAACATAGACACCAACAATAGGATTATTGGTGACATCTACATGTGTTTCCTCCCTAGGGTCATTATCTCATCACTTTTTACACTTCTTCATATTTAGTCTACACAGTTTTCCTTGTCTCTCGACACGCTTCTTATCATCAATCTACATGGCTATTAGGTACACATCTCTATCTACTTTATATTACTGAGATTTCATTCAATAACATAAAGTGGGGGAAAATGTAGACACAAAATCACACACTTTGGGTAATTATCTAGTCCTGATTGCATACTACTATTTATATGATTCCTAAGTAAGAAAATTACTAATTAACCTATGTCTTTGACCATCTTTGCTTTCTTTGTATTTCCACTTTTGGTCTTGCACACCACCTTTCTCAGTCTAACCTCTAACCCTTCAATTTCTCTAAGTCTTGACACCAACTCCCATCCAGGACACCAATGCTAGGTGTACCCATCCCCTTTGGGCATCCCCGACCTCTTTATACTTTACTCACATATTTTGGGTCCTTTCTAGCCATTTGAGCATCTTATCTTTTCAATAGTCAGCATTTTCATGGTTAATTAAAAATTCAAGCAAAGGAATCATATAAATATAAATTTATGTGATCATAATAAAGGACCAAGCACTAAGCATTAGCTATCACCACCTAAGGTTGCATCCAAAGGCTATTCAATAACACTCAAGCATCCATTCAAGAGAAAAGGACTTCATTATTCTACATAAAATTTATAGGAGGGGATTTTATTCTATTCCATGCACTCATCTATTAAATTTCTCTACATCTACCTAATTTTCTTGTTATCAAGTGTGACACACACAAGATCCACCTAGGGCACGATTCCACACACACACACCTAGAAATTCATTGGGTCTGAAATGTAGTACAACTCTCAGTTGTAAATTCACATGTTTGATAGTTGAGGACAGTCTGACCCCTCATTTTGCATCTTTATTTTTAGGATTTGATGTTTCTTTGAGGGTTTTATAGGTCACTATTTCATTACAGGTTTTTAGCGACCTCGGCGATCATTGTGCGACCTCATAGTGATCAAAGACAAAGGAAAATGAACACCTTGCAACTAGTCGAGAGACACCAACTACCATTAAGTGGTGCTCATAGGTACCCCTGCCCCTTTATAGGTGCCTCTTTCCAACATATTCCTCCAATTTACATTTTTACGAGCTTCGCTGAATAGTCTATGCTTCATATTTTCCACTTTTCCAACTCTGTGCATCTTCAAGATCTTTGCAAAACAACTATGTCATTCTATCCCTTCATTGTAAGTAGGATTTCAATATTTTCTAGCTTAGATTGCTTGGGTTAAATTTATTCTTATTACATATTCATTTTATGCTACAATAACAATCATATTAAGCATTTTCATAACAATTATTCATGTTTTGCTTAATCAACCAGCCCTCTTTGGAGATTCACTCTAACCTATAGGTCAACTAAAACCTAAGAGTGTTTCCTTTTGTTTATTCTAGGAGCATCATCTTGACTAAAAGTAAATTTTGGTTTTCCATCAATTTTGGCTTGATTTAGGTGTTTGAGGGTCCTTTTAGGTGTTTTAGAGTGTCTTATGTCCATTTGGACCTCCATGGAAATGTAATGATGAAGTTTCCCTCCAAAACTTCCTTTTCAAATATTTGAATTTGTTTAGTGGTGTTTAGGAGTCTTAGCATTGGTTTAGGTGGAATAAAGTTATGCGATGGTCAATAATGATCTCTTATCCTGTAAATAACATGGTAATAACCCTCACTTAGGGTTTCATATGTTCGACTCACCATCGACTCTTGTTTGAATTAGTGAACCATGTGTAACTACTTAAGTCAAGATCTTATATGGAGAAAATTTGAATGGACGGACCTAGTTAGGTTGCTTTATAGGAATTTTAGAGGTGAAAGTACATGTGAAGGAAGAAGAGAGAGCTCAAGGAGGTCTGTAGTATCCATGAAATCCATGAAAAGAAGATCTCTTATGAAAATAAACTATGAGATTTTTATAAATGCAACGAATGTATGAAGTCTTAACTGTGTTATTATATCCTTTTGCACACATATGTTTTTGAAATTATTGATTTTTGAATCATTAGTAATGGTGGAATGAATATAATGACAAGATGAGTACTTATGAGTAAGATTGAAGGGTTTATAGAGTATGTTATTATATTTACTTGAAAAATTTGTGTGTTGAAGATGCACATGGTGATGGTATATGTTTGGAAAGAATAGGATTTGATGTTATTTACAAGGAAGTATGTCATCAAGATCAAGATACATGGGAGAAGCTAAGATGATTTCTTCTTGCAAGGTAAGAGTTATAATTCATACCGACATTTTCAAGTTCAATGAAAGAGAAAATTACGGGACTATTAGACTTGTTTCTTGAGACCTTTCATGTGAGATTGTCTAAGTATTTGATGATTTTCGAATTTGAAGGATGTTATGAAATGATACATGAAGTCTTGATAGTGCTAAAAACCTACTTGATGATGATAAATAGTGGGAACAGAGCATAGGTTATAGATAATCTTAAACATTGTGTTACAGGTCAAGAGAGATTGAAAAGTCATGATTTATAGTTAAAAAAATAATTATAATGTTTTTCAAGTAAATAAATGGAATGGAAATGGGCAAGTAGAGACAAGTTGAAGTTTCAAAGTCTAGAAGAATCTTACAAACTTATGCCAACAAAATAGTCATAAAAATTCCTACTGCATTTATACCCTTGTAAACACTAACTAGGATTTCAAAGAGGAAATTAGATGAAAAATCATTTATATCCCTTGGAAAATTATAGGATTTTATGGAGAGGATGATATATATTGGGATGAGCTATGAGTAAAGTTTCAAGGATATTTGATTAGGATATATGGGTAAAAAAATACAAAGTACAATCAGCTGTTGGAGATACCTGTTTGAGGGATTAGAGGCGAATTTGATTAAGATCATAAGAATACTATGTCACTAACTCTTTATATTAGTATTATAGATGATTTGTGGAGTGTTAAAGGTGTGAAAAAGGTTAGGTATTGAGATTTTTTTTTCAAAACTCAAGGAAGTACTCTGTCTCAATTAAGGAAATTGGTATGCATAGTCAAGGATTAAAAATGAGAGAAAACTCTAAATAAATTATTTTACATTGGTTGAATTCTTGAGTAAAGGTTTTTAGACTGAGGGAAGGTGATAGGAAGTAGAGAAAATGGAAAGTAATAATTTTTGGTACAAAATCCATGCTAGGAAAATCATTCTTAGTTTAGGTCCTAGACCAAGTAATAGAAATGTTGGACTTGTAAGCAAAGTTGTGTTAGGAAAAAGTGGAAGAGTTAAGGTTTGAAAAGAACTTGCATGAAATGTTTAGATATGGTTTTGTGTGCAAGTGTTTCTACAATTTTAACCAAATTTAAAGCAAGAAAACTACCACCTAGAAATAGCTTCCTAACCTAGCTAAAAATGAGAAATATGCACCATCATGATGAAGAAATGAGCAAGTCCTACCCTTAACATTAATAAATTTGAATTAATCAAAACGTAATGTAAATTAATGAACTCTATTCCCCTTAATTACCTATTTAAAATGAACCTAAGTAGTCCAAATGGAAATCAAATCATATTTGCTTGCTTTGATCCTTTAATGGATGCTTGGGTGTGAGGCTTAGCTCTTCAAGAATGGAGGATGGAGGGCTCAAGAATGACAAAAGGCTATTAGTATGAAACTATGTGCTTACTTTTGTCTCTTGAGAGATTTAGGTGTAAGTGTAGAAGTAGAGGGAGGGTTGTTTATATAGCCCAAAGGATAAAGGATTCAACACATCCTCATGAATGTGGGACTAATGGAGATGTAGAGTTAGTTATGGATAAGGGGGGTTTAGATGGGGTTGAGTTAACTTTAGGAGGGTTTAGTTTGTCCTTAAGTGGCTCATGTGGATAAAGGGGGTGTATTAATTAATCAAGATGATTAATTAATACATGTGCAAGCTTTTATAAGCTTTTAGATGGATTTTAGTGTGATTTGGACCATTAGGAGGGAATTAAACCAATTAAATAGTGATTTATTGATTTAATGAGAAGGGAGGCTAATTAATTAATAATAATTAATTAGACTAGATAGAAGGTGTTGATTAATGAAGGGTCGTTAATTAGGGTATGTGTTGGATAGGCAACTTAATTAATTAGCGTAATGTAATCAATTAACGAAAATGGAAGAGAAGATGAGCGTTATTGACAATATGTCGTCAATTTTTAGGAAAGGAGATAATTAGCGCAATTTAAGTATTTAAATTGCTTGGGCATAATTATAGGTGTCTACATTTGCCCCTCTTTGGGGTGGCGTAAGTGACACCACTTCAAAGATAGTAGACGGAAGAAAATTTTGAAGGGATTGAAGAAAAATTAGGAGGGAGAGATGCCCCTCGAGTGTCGATGGGGTGATGAAAGAAGCCGATCGACGATCGAAAAAGGTGAGAGATAGGCGAAGAATGGGAAGACGATGATGCCCCGGTGAGAGAGAAAATTAGGGGTGAAAGGGAAGTGATGTAGAAGAAATAAGGAGGAGGGAAAGAAGAGCTTAGCCTCTAGCCTCTTTTATTGGAACAATTTGGGAATCATCATATTGCCATAGGAACTACATCATCGGTCCCTGAAAAATATAAGCATATGCCAACAGGTAGAATGACATGAAAAGCCATACGAAAAACTATTTTCCATTGCTGAAAGTACCAACTCCACGCAACATACAATAATGCAATGCAATATGAGAAGGAAACAAACTCATTTAATAGGGAAAACAAGTACAAACACACATAACCCAACAACAATCAAGACGGTTGTATACAAATGTTTTTTATCGGTCTTGAAGAGATCCACGAGTTCGTGATTGGCAAGAGGTTAAAAATGATGCCCGAGCAAGGATACATGCACGGGAAATGAAAATGGACATGGGGTCCATGACAAGTGTTTGTGCGCAACGAAACAACATCAGAAACAAAAGTGCCCCATAGTACAGCATTTAAGCAAGAAACTAGCTTTGTGAATGGTTGTGAATCCGGTGATCCACAAGTCGTATTAATTAGGGAAGATGTGAGACAAACCAACGGGATATGGAGAAAATACCACGTCTGAAGACACAAGTTTCAGTTGTAAGAAGCAAGTTACCATTTTTGTAGGGTTTTTACTTTTTGGATTTTTTGAAAAATTTTGCCCTATTTTTGGATTATATATATATATATATATATATATATATATATATACTGTTTTATTGTTTTTGTTTTCCAAATGGTGGTGATTAGTAGAGGGAAGTAGAAGAAGAAAGTGAAGGGCCTAGGGGCAACAAAAAGTGCCCTAGGTGGAAGAAAGGAGAAACAAATGACAAATAATGTCCTTGTTTAGTGGAAAAATTAAGAAAAAAATAATTATTTGAAAAATAATTATTTACGAGAGTGTGAAGAAGAATAAAAATTGCTAGGGAGCAATAAAATTGTCCGAGGGAGAAGAAAGGGGTATCAAACAACAAAAAATGCCCCAATACGCTGAAAAATAAGGGTAAAATAATTATTTAATAAAAATAATTATTCCACAAAGGAATGAGAGGAGAAAACGACATTGAAACGGGCCTTTCGGCCCTCCTGACGGTGAAAAACAAGTTAATATACCCCACTAGAGGGGGTAAAAACATCGCGACCAATTCATTTTAACTGAGCAGTTTAGAAAATTTACTGTGAGGCTCTGACACTGAGGAGAACCATGGTGATCACATGAGACCGATTGAGGTGCATAGATGCAGTCCGAGGGTACCAGCTGGCATGTGGACAATGGCCCCTTTGTGAGTATCAAAACCTTACTCATTAATTTTTTTCATTAATGCCCCAAAATAGGCCTTTAGGCATAGGAAAATGAATTGGCGTGCCTATGCGCAGCGTAAGCATCGAATAGGGGGCACAGGCATTTTTTTGGGGGTGCATGCACCTTTTTGGGGCACATGCACCAAAACGTAGGCGTGCACATGCGCCGACACACACAACACACACCCATGCACACATGGGAAATGGGGTGCATACGCAAAAGTGTAGCGCATGCATGGAGAGGGAGGGTGCACACATGGGAGCATACACGTGTAAGCGCAAGCACCCAATGTGTGGCACACATGCCAAAAAGGGCACGCAGGCACCCGAAAGAGGGTGCACGCACTTTGGAAGACACATGCGGGCAAGCACAAAGTGCAGAAATGTGGCGCACACGCCAAAAAAGGCACGCAGCACCCTAGATAGGTAGAAAAAGATAGGAAAGTGTCCAAAAACATGACACTTAGAAGAATTTTTAGGATTTTTGGGTTAACCCTAAAAATATGAGATAGATTTTAGAAGAAATGCTAGGAACTAATGAGTGGCGTGTTATTTTGCAGAGACGACTACCAGTTTTGCAGATGCGGGAGTGACATACCCAAATTGCAGAGCTAGAGGGTAGTATGCGTCGGTGCAACCGGCGACGAGCCATGGCGATACTACTTGAGGTGGTGGGGCTAGGCCCCGTGTCCCGATGCCGTCTATTGTACTAGACCACGATATTTTGACTACTAGCCGAGTGATGGCATAACGAGATTTAGTGTTTCAGACTACCCACAGGAGAGAGCCGATTGTGACTATTGATGATGTTTGGCAGATTCTTCACATGCCCATGATGGGCACTTTGATCAAGTATAGTTCAGATGTAGGGTTGATTAGAGCAGCTTGCAGTGCCCTATTTGGTGTTGACGATATCCCACACGACGGGATGACTATAGCATTACATGAGTGCATCTCCGACCCCACATTGTATCGGGGACCTCTCTACGTCATAGCTCTTATAAGTGGGTTCCTACTCACTGATAAGACAAATACTTCATTTATGAGAGGACTACTACCATTGGTTCATGACATTTACAATGGTGAGAGATATTGCTGGGGGTAGTGCATACTGACCCACCTATACTGGGATTTACACTTGATTACATACCACGGTCAAAAGACTATGGGGCTAGCCTCATTATTACAGATATGGTCATGGGATCATATTGTGATCGAGATGCCCTATGGGCCCTTTCCATGTCCGAGATCCTGAGGAGCCATCGTATATGGCATGGGTAGTAGTTGGTGGAGATGTACATGGCCATCTTGGCAGCCTATTCAGATATAGGTAGGATTTTGACGAGCTGGTAGAGATAGACATCATTTGGCGGCCATACAGGCATTTTTAGTGGCCATAGGATGCCACAGAGCTTAGCGTGTGCCTAGTGGAGCACTTTCTTATTGGCAGCCGTAGTTACATCATGGAGCTATATCGAGTAGACAGTGCCAAAGCCAACGACAGCCTAGGGCGGTGCAGGGGAATCCCTAGCTAGATATCTTGCATGCACGCAAGGATTCCGAGAGGTAGATCATGGGGCCTCATATACAAGTGGCCCGAGCTAGGGAAAGTTTCACACAGGTGGTCCCACAGGTATGGGACCCATTACGATAGGTGAGAGATCTTGGGACCATAGTTGACTTTGTAGCTTGGTACGTTACATTATTATCCTGCGGCTCACCATTCCGGAGGAGGCTTGAGCAGAGGCATTCACTCACCTATAGAGGTATGGCACGATGCAAAGTGCAGGGCTAGAGCAATTGCACAAATGCCGGACCCAAAGGATCCTTTTGATGGCATCCCACATGATGGGCAGGGTGCCTCACAGGCACAGGGACCGAGGCCACGGGGCCCAAGACGACAGCAAAAGCAGTGTAGCCACCCAGAGGTAGGGTCTTTAAGCAGGGACAATCTTCTAGAGCACCTCAGGGACCAGTCCCTGAGGCACACATAGCCTCCCACCCGTGAGTGTGTAGACAACCATAAATGCAGTGTAGTTACTGACAGCTTCATAGCCAAGAGAGACGTGACCAGAGTAGAGAGAGATGAGGCTCAAGGATGGTGTGTGACGGTCGTAGCAGAGCATGATGAGGCCCGAGCTCACATTGTGACTTTAATTTCAGAGTGGGATCAGGCTTAGGCCCAGGGAGATGACAGAGTAGCATGGCGAAGATAGATCTGAGAGACAGCGGCACAGGGGGCGCAAATATTGAGCCTCCTTCATCATTCCCAGTCATAGGTGCAGATGGTCATTGCACAGAGAGACCATGTATATACATGATCACAGTACTATTAGCATAGAGGGACCAGGCCCATGCCGAGCTGCAAGCCATGACTACAGAGAGAGACCGAGAGGCTGCTGCTTCTAGATAGGCCGAGGTAGACTTAGGCCGAGTCACAGGAGAGTGAGATACTACCCTTTAGGTAGCGCTCACCTCCGGAGATTCTGACTTGATACGTGATGCCACTAGGCTTGGTGGTGAGGCCCTATTTTACAGAATGCTTATTACAGTGGTGGTTCCTCCATAGTAGTGAGTAGAAATACCACATTTTTTAAGGTCGAGTGCATCAGGCTCTCAATCACGGAGATTAGGCCATTCTACCAGATCAATTAAACAGCCTCTACCAGAGCAAATGCCGGCCAAACCAACGCTATCTCAGGCCTCCCGAGTTTTTGTCATCTAGAGGACATATCTAGGAGGCCCAACGAGGGTGAGAGCTATGGTTGAGATCTTCAGTTTTGTTGTACAGATTCTTTACATGTATGCCTCTTATGAAGGCTGATTTTTTATTTACTGCCTTGTATATATGTATTTTGATGATGCCTCGTGATGAAGGCTTGATTCTTTCAGATACATGCCCCTTTTTTATGGCATTGTGTATCGATGATGTATTGTTTTGAGTACCAATCCAGACATTGCATACTTGTATAGAAATTTTTGATGTAGCATCTTTTTATGCCTCAGCAAGGCATTCTTGATATAGAGCAACGATGTGTATCCATTTTTGATATAGATGTATATTGACACACATGTATATATATGAGGATTTCTTTCTTGGGATCAGATACACATGTTTATGAGATGATGTACTTTATTGTTTTTGTGTCTTGATGCATGTGACATGAGTGGGATAATTTTATGATGTGAAAAACCCCTTTTCATAAATTACTCTATGTTGTCTTTCATTGCATGCTGTGTTTTTCGATTCAACACTTATGGATGCATTGTGACACGAGTGGGCATATTCTAATTCTCGGTGCACGTTGCGTGTTTTGATTCAGCATTTATGGATTCAATATGATATTATATGTATCTAATTTCGATGTTTGATGTATACATGTGCTATGGATGTTAGATGATAGATCCTTAGATGATATCAAATGCATTTCTCATGTGTTATTTTGATGTATATGGACGGGATGATACGATGATATTGGCACAGGGGGGATAGATTTTTTATTATACACAACCCCTCTTGCCCCCATTAATGATACGATATGTGATGATTAGCTTAGCATACATGCATGATGTAAAACTTAGCATTTTGTTTATATATGATGTATAGATGATGTTAGATGTGATGATAATGATGGTAATGTGATGTGAATGATAACAAAACAGAGCACATGCAATAAACACAACAAAATGCTAACAAAGAACACCAGGAATTAATGTAATACACCATGATTCACCATGTTGTATTAATATGTAACAAACACAACCAAATAATTAAGAAAGAACATAATGAATTAACACATTACATCATGATTTCCCAAGATTCACCAAAGATGCAAAAACATACCACAATACGCATAAATAATAATAAATCTAATCTATGCAAGAAAAGATGAATCCTAACAAAATACGCCCAAGTAACAAACAACCCAAAAAGCAAGAATGCAAAACACTATACAAGCAACAAGCAAAGCAAGAAACAAGACAATGCGAGTAAATGTTTGAGTGTAAGATTTGTTTTCAAGCACCACTTTTCTATTGTTTAGGTTTTCGTGAAATAATTTTCTATTGTTTTGAGTTTTGTGAAACACTTTTCTATGGTTTTTGTGTTTGTGAAACAATTTTATATTGCTTTTGGTTTTGTGAAACAATTTTCTATTATTTTTTTATTTTGAAATAATTTTCTATTGTTTTTGGTTTTGTGAAACAATTTTCTATTGTTTTTGGTTATTTTGAAACAATTTTCTATTGTTTTTGTGTTTTCTAATAGTTATCCAGAGCTATGTGCAAGTAACTAAGAAAGCGTGGATGCCCCAACGCTAGATGGGGAATATATAAGAAGCGAGAAGCAACGCGTTTATGAATAAGAAGTTGAAGTCATTAAGTTGCCCCAAGTGTAAGATGAGAAATAGTGAAAGACCACGCCCTTACAGACGAATGAAAGAAGGTAAAGCTAGATCAAGGCTTGACGGGGATGGGGTGTATAGGGAATATCAAAGGTAGAACCAGGGCTATATCAAAGAAAACCACCCTCCTAATATAGAATGCTTGTGAACAACGAATCCTCCTGAGGCGTCGAAACCGGTTTTCACCCAAGGACTTGTCCAAAGTGCCACAATTGTGTGGTTTTCACTAGTGGATGACTTGTTTTCTCTTTGATTTTTCTGATTTTTTTTATTTTTATGATTTTTTTTTATTTTGATTTTTATGATTTATGATTTTTAACTTCCTTGTGCCATTTTTAAGCATAGAACCGCTTCATATGCATGGCGTTCATGGACTCCCGAGCTCATCAACATTGGGGTAGCTTGTTTGTATGTCCCTGAGCCGTACTTAAGGACTATAACATAGGGTCCCAACCAATGTGGTTCGAACTTCCCTTTCTTTTCTCGCTCCGCTCTGGTGTTGAACTGGTTCTCCTTCATGACTAAATCACTAACCTCAAACTGACAAGGGATGATTCTCTTATTGTAGTTTCTGGAGACTCTATGTTGAAAAAATTTTAGGTGATTAAGAGCGCAAATGCACCTCTCATCTAGTAGCTCTAACTTAGCTAGTCTTGCCACTCGATAATCCTCATCCTTGTCCAGATAGTCCCGAAGAGAAATTCTCAGAGATGGAAGTTCGATCTCTAAAGGAATGATAGATTTTGTCCTAAACACTAAGGAATATGGTGTCGCACTCGTAAGAGTGTGAATGGATGTTCGGTAATCCCAAAGGGCTGGATGGATTTGTAGGTGCTAGTTTCGACCTGTTTTGCTGACCATCTTCTCCATTATCCTCGACGACCATAGTTTTATTTGTTGCCTCAGCTTGTCCATTACCTTGAGGGTAATATGGCGTGGACCATTTTAACCTGATTTAGAACCATTGGCAAAGACCTTACACAATTTTGTTCTTAAATGACTTCCCATTATCAGTAATAATGGCTGCAGGAATACCATATCGGCAAATAATGTGATTCATGATAAATTTAGAAATATGTGCTCTGTGACATAGGTTAAAGGGATAATCTCCACCCATTTTTAAAAATATTCGTAGTGGTGATGATATGTTTATGACCATCGATGATGAGGGAGTAAGTTTTCCTAGTAAGTCAAGTCCCCACTTGGAGAATGGCCTTGGGGTAGTGATAGGTTGCAATGGTTGTGATGGAGCATGAATGAAATTTCCATACTTTTGGCAAAGCACACATTTTCTAACATAATTGCAACAATCAATTTCCATGGTAGGCCAATAGTAACCTACTCTCAACAGTTTCTTAGCTAAGACCATTCCGTTTATATGTGCTCCGCATACCCCTTCGTGCACTTCTTTGATTGCCTGGATTGAGTTCATCAAATCCAAACAATGTAATAGATTCCCATCGTAGCCATGATGATAAAGTGTACCTCATAAAAGGGTGTAACAGGCTATCTGGTGAATCAGGCTTTGCTTTTCAGAACGGGAGATATCGGGAGGGAATGTGTTGTCCTTAAGATAGGTGAAGATGTGTTCGTACCACGGGAATGGGGACCGACAACCTCACAAGCTCGGAAAGATTCTAGCATGTCATAAGTGGGATGACATAGATTTTATATGAAGAATGGCATATCATTATTCCCTGGTGGAATACAAAGCATAGACCCCACCGTTGCCATGGCATCTGCCGATCTATTACTCTTGGGATTTTCTCAAAGGTGATGCACACAAAATACTCCTTTAGAGTTTCCACTAATGTTTTGTAAGGTATGAGCTTGTCATCCTTAACCTTATATTCATCATTAACCTATTTGATGATTAATTGTGAATCACCCATGACCTTAACATGATGAACATTCCACTTGATGGATGACTTCATCCTGTAATGAGTGCTTCATATTCTGCAATGTTGTTTGTGCAAGGGAAGCCCAGGTGAAAAGCCTGTGGTATAGGATCACCAGAAGGAGTAATAAGGACCACTCCTGCACCTGAACCATGAAACATAAAGGATCCATCAAAATGTATCTGCCATACGAAATATTATTCAATGTAGAGCAAGGAGGCATCTGGCATATCCAGATTCAAAGGTTTCGTGCTTTACAAAGGTGCTTCCGCTAGCTGGTCCGCAAGTACTTGTCCTTTAACCAATTTTTGATGGACAAATTCTATGTCAAACTCACTGAGTAGAATGATCCAATTAGCCATTCTACCAATGTGGGCAGGTTTGGACAATAAATAATTGAGTGGGTCAACCTTGGATATTAGCTTGGTTTTAGTGTTCAAAGTAATTGCGAAGTTTTGAAAAATAAAAACAATGGCCAAGTAAGCCTTTTCAATTTGAGGATAATTGAGCTCATAGGCAATGAGGGTGTGACTTAGATAGTACACCACTTTCTCCTTATGGCCAAGGTCATATTGGGTGAGCAGCGCATCAATAGAAAATTGTGTAGCAGAAATATAGAGCAATAGTGGTTCCCCAGGAGTGGGAGGCATGAGGACAGGTGGATTAGCCAAGTACTGTTTAAGCAAAGCAAAGGCTTGTTGTTGCTCGGGTCCCTAGATGAAAGTGACATCCTTTTTAAGAAAGTGGGTGAATGAGTGACATTTATCTGCAAGCTGGGAGATGAAGCGGCGAATGGCTTGAATTTTCCCCTGTAAGCTACGCAGTTGCTTGATATTCTCAGGTGGAGGCATTTTAGTGATAGCAGACACTTTAGCAGGGTCTACCTCAATACCTCATCTTGACATAATGAAGCCCAATAGTTTCCCTGATAGCACACAAAGACACACTTCTTTGGATTCATCCTGACTTTGTATTCACGCAGGCATTCAAAGATATGCCGCAAAATGACAGGATGATCCTCTCTTGTTTTGGACTTTCCCAGGATATCATCTATGTAGTCCTCCATGATATCATGAAAATTACTATCATGGCCCACTGATAGGTAGCTCCTACATTCTTAAGGCCAAATGGCATCACCTAATAGCAAAAGGTGCCCCAAGGAGTTGTAAAAGCTATTTTGTGTTGGTCCTCTTCAGCGATCTTGATTTGATTATATCCCGAAAATCCATCCATGAGTGATAGCATTTTGTACCTTGCTATTGAGTCAACAATCATGTCAATGTTGGGTAGCGGAAAATCATCTTTAGGGCAAGATTTATTGATGTCCCTAAAATCCATGTAGATTCGGATACCGATAGGTTTTTTCTAGACAGGAACAATGTTTGATATCCATTCAGAATAATCAATTGGCCTGATGAATCCTGCTGCAAGCAATCTTTCCAACTCTTCTTTAACCAACAGGGCCACTCTTGGGTGCATCTTTCGAGCTTCATGCGATAGGCTTAGCATCTCGTGCACGAGTAAGTTGTGCATGACCAAAGTCAGATCTAAGCTGGACATGTCTTTGTAAGACCATGCGAACACATCAATAAACTCTCACAACAACACAATGTGAATGTCTTTTGTTCTAGCCGAGAGTGATGCTCCCAATTTTACTATCTTGGGATCTTCTTCGGTACTAATATTGACATCAATGGTTTCTTTGACCAGCAATTTTGATAAATCCTACATACTCGTAGGATCGGGAGGTAGGTTGAGGTCTTCATCCAAGGATGTCTCTACGAGATTTTCATCCTTGGCGTGGTCACTTTGTTTGTCCTTTGATTTTCTTATTTGTTTGTCACCATTACCTCAAAGAGGTTTTCACCGTGTGACTTGGACTTTGATTTTTTCCAAGGCTTTTCTCAAGAACCTTTACCCTCACCTTTCTTTAAATTTTGTTGACCACGAAATTCAGCCTCCTCGCTGAAGTAGGCACATGAATCTAAGTCGATAAAGAAACCTTTCTTGTGATCTCCAATGGGAATTGTATCCCTTATGCCATTGAACTTTGTGATAGCCCCGTCATTCTCGAATAAATCTAGTGGCACGTGATGTTGTTGGTCCCATTCAACAAGGGAAGGGTATATAAGGTCAAGCGTTGGTTTCATGGGGTTATGGTTAGGACAACATTGTTCAAGAAAAGGTTCGTGGAGGCCGATCCTCATATTGGCTATAATGGGAATCCGTATCGTTGTCTAGATAATCGAGCTATCCTCACACTCATAACAAGTAGCATCTTGATCATTCGTATGCTCCGTAAGGGTGAATCCCAATGCCATATCTTTTTGTTTTGAAATGTGGAAGAGGGACCGTTATCTTTGTCCTTGTTTATTCCTCCCACATCCTAGGCCTTTGTAGCCCATGGAGTACATCATTCTACTAGATTTTTCATATTCTCGGGGTTTGATAACGAGGATGGTTGAGTATCCCGAGGGCCCAAGTTGTAGGTGGATCAAGTAATTTATCCTCATCTAACAAGCCTCCAGGTAGGAATGACCCAATAGTGTGTTCTTCTCTAGGTCTCCTGAAGTGGTAGTTGGTGTTTCACACAGAATTTTTGTTCCAGAATAGAGTTATTTCTATCTTTTCATTCTCTTGAGAAACAGAGATAAGGGTTAGGGCTAGGAGGAATACATTGAGTGTTGGGAAGGTGCGTGCGTATGTACCATAGAGAGATCGGACCGATTGTGAAGAGCTCCTTTTTATGCAGGAAGGATTACCTGTAAATAAGAATGCAAGACCACCAGATTTTCGTTAAATAATAAGTGAGGGAACTGCCTTGGGCCCAGGAAATATTAGACTTCCTTTCGAAGGTGGTCAGTTCCCTTTTAATACAAATTAATGCAAATGATAATAAAGAAGCTATTGCGAAATCATGATTTAGGTACCTCGTTACTAAAAGCAATAGAGACTAAACTACCAATAATAAAATGTCATGTTGTTTGTTTGGTCACTGGTTATTGATACGTTCAGATCAAGTTACAGGGATAGACAAGGCTGGATATGAGATTGTTTGGAGGTAAATAGGTGAAAGGTTGGTTTTGGTATAAGTCACAATGGCCAGAACACGGTCACTTTAGATGACCGATAGTGGTTATAAAACCGATACCGGTAGGGGATAACCGATATCGGTAGGGGAAATGATTTAGGGGATTTTAAATGGAGGTTGATTGTAAGGTGGTTATGGGGTTTAGAAGGTTGGTAGATGGTTGAGGGGACTAGTCGGGTGATAGAGAAGACTCAGAGAGTGAGAAAGCTATCTTTGGGGCAATATAGAGATGGATGAATGAAGGTTAGGTGCAGGGTGCTGCCGGGTGGTAGATCCAGGAGTGAGCTTATAATCACTATGAATCAAAAGTTCACAAAGTAGTGTCTAGAAGCATACAAGGTAATAAAAGAGACTACTTACTAGTTTCTGATGTGGATGCAGGTCCAAGGAATGCAGTGGCGAAGGCAAGGCTCAGTTGGGATGATCCGGCAATTGGAAGTGAGTTGATGAAGCTATCCTCCAACTCTCCCAATGTTTGGATGAGTGTGACAATGATCTAGTTGCTCAGTTATAGTCTTGGGCTCAATACTCCTCTCTGCAACCTCTTCTCTCTCTCTCACTTGTCTCTCTCTTGCAAATGAATTCGGATCCTTCCAAATGAATTCGATCCTTTGGTTTTGGTTGGGGGAGGTCATTTATAGGGAACCGATGGCGGTTACCTAACCGACGCCGGTCGAGTAGGGACCAATGTTGGTTAGGTCAAAGTTGGCTATTTTTAGTAAAATAGCCAACTTTCCCTCCTTTTCTCCCGGGGTCAGTTGTGGGCTTGGTCAAGTCATTATTAGGTTCATTTTGGTGCGGGTGAGGGGTGATGAGTCATGGGTGTGGGTCTGGACCAAGTTATAGGTCTTAATTAGGTTAGTTTAGGGTTAGGGCTAGGTCATGGTGAGGTGGTGAGGTGAGGTGGCAGGGTTGGAGATGTGGATTTATTAATTATAAGGTAATTAATAAATAATTAAGTGTGTAAGGTTTAGGTGGTGAGGTAGGGTTAGGTTGCGAGACGAGATGCGGGGAACAGGGTGTCGTAAGACCCAAATTTGGTGTCTACATTTGCCCCTTGTTTTCGTGTAGCTTGTCTTGTAAAGCTGCACTGACAATAATAAGAAGTGGTTGCCCCAGTTAAGGGTATAGGTAATCCCCCTAAAATCTATCACAGATTGAGGCAACGTGAAATCAGGGATAGGGTTGATAAAGGGTGAATGATGATGAGATGATGTTAATATGGTGGGGTAAGTCCAAGGAAGCGAGACGCACATTGAAATACGATAGTGCGACCGGGTACACGATATGAAGAGCAAACAAGCAATTCATAGGCAAAGGTCGATAGTTTATCCAAACAAGGTTGATATAATCCTGGTATCCAAGGCATAGGAAGTAGCTCCAAGGATATAACGGGTAAGGTAAGGTGGGAGCGTTTAGGCATGTTCGCGATGCGAAATGGTTAGTTTGGTTGAGATAAACGTCACGGTCTCGATCTAGGAAAAGATGGTCGGTGATCAATTCAAGTATCCTAGTCATGCTAAAACACGAACAGGTGAGCTCGATTGAATAAACAGCTACATGATGGGTGGATAGAATCATAATTTGCGGGCCTCGGTCGAGGTACTTAATTGGTGTGGCCTTGGGTCGGGCCGATTGATTAGGTGTGGCCTTGGGTCGGGCTGATTAATTGGGTGCGGCCTTAGGTCGGGCCGATTGGTTGGTTGCGGCCTTGGGTCGGGCCGATTGATTGGTTGTGGCCTTGGGTCGGGCCGATTGGTTGGTTACGGCCTTGGGTCGGGCCGATTGGTTGGTTGTGGCCTTGGGTTGGGCCAATTGATTGGTTGCGGCCTTAGGTCGGCCGATGAATTCAAAATAAGGCTATTTAGCAAAGCCGGGGGTAGGTGATGTGGTGAAAAATGGAGATTGATGGATAAGGGCAGGAGTTAGGTTAAAATAAGAAGGTAACCGATATCGAAAATATTTATATTTTTAAGGAAAACACAACACATGATAGGTTATGGTAGGGGATGGTCAAGCTAACCTTGGGAGACCCCATGTCTCCTAAGTGCTACCTACATAGCCCATTACACAAAGCAAGGAAGGGCCTCAGACCGATGTAGTTCTCCCTTAGGACCAGAGAGAGGTGAATAAGGCAATTTGGTTGTGGTTAGGCAATTTGTTGGTTGGTAAAATTTTGATGTTGGTAGGGTAATGTTGTTGGTGTTGGTGTGGGTATAGGTGAAGTGAGGGTTAGCTTACCCAAGCATAGGAAACTGTGTCCTGATTAAGGTCAACACATAATCCTAGATTCGGGTAAAAGAGGCAAAAGTGTCCCATAGTTGGAAAGAGCTAAACAAACCACGTATTATCATAGGATGAGCTTGAATCCCTAGGTACCGTGCATAGGCGAGAAGTTGATACGTGAAAATAGTTGTATAATCACAATATATCAGATATACGTCACGTCCCTTGAGTTTTGTTGTTTTGAAGAATGTTGATGTGAGGTGGATGGTATAGCTGGGGCGCAGAGAACTTGTTATAAGGTGATTATTGTGAAGAAAGAGAACCAAACCTAAATAGACAAGTCCATGACTCAAAAGTGATTTTGAATACTGCTTTTATTTTTCTGGATATAGACTGATCAATGCGGGAAGTCTATATGGGATATGTATTTTGTTGTTCTTGAGGTCTTCACGAAGTTGATTAATGCGAGAAGCTTCTGATAGAGGCTGACTTTGTATAGCTGTCCTTCAAGGGAGCAGTCTACTTATAGTAGCAGATGCGGCTTTGCACATAGCTTTCCTTCGAGGGAGTAGTCTAGTTTATAGCTTAGAGGTCTAGATGTCCATTTGGCATGAAGCATCTAGTTTTGTAGGAAGTTTGACTCAAGAATATCCCAGAATTGTATAATTGAGAACTTGTTATTTTGATACTTTTAAGTCATGGACCAGACTAAAAAGGGGAAGGCATCTTTAAGAGGAGGTGATGATCAAACCACGTGAGTTTGATTCTACTTTGAGATGCACAAAACAAGGTGTATGAGGTGGTAAATGAGCTCAAGAGAAGAGCGTAAGGTAGATAAGAAGTGATGTAGCACTAAATTCATTAGTAGAATGGTCGGAGATGCAAGGAATTAAGGGTTTAGGCTCAAGTTTACCATTAAGCGAAGCTAAATGATAAGTACCGATCCGTAAGTGTGAGTAATAATGTAAGGCCCAATCCAATTAGGAGCAAATTTTCCACGTTTTCTCTTTTTACTTTGGTTACATGTTGATTCTCTTTGAGGACAAGATCACCAATCTTAAAGGTACACTCATGAATTCGCTTATCATAAGCATGCTTGATGCGCTATTGATAAATTTGAAGGTGGTCAAGAGCTGTAATATGACGTTCGTCAAGAAGCTCCAATTGTGCTAACCACTCTTGGTGGAAGTCATCATTGGTGAGAATATCCTGGAGAGATATTCTGAGACATTAGAAATCCATTGAGGATAGTCAATAGGTAAGATGAAAGAAACAGAAAGGAGTTGTTGAAGCTCTTCTTTAACCAAGAGGGAAATGCGTGGATGCATTTTTCTCAGTTTCTGTTTAACTGGTTTGGAGTCTGGTTTCAAAGTGATGTTATGGACAACAATGTCAGGATCGATTCTTGGCATGTCGGCGTAGGACCAAGTGAAAGCTTGATTGCGGGCACGAGAGGAAGGTAGTGAAGGTGGCTTGTTCTGATGCATCGAGAGATTGTCCGATATTTACAATGTGAGGATCATCCTCTGTGTGGATGTTGATTTCTATAGTCGACTCATTCAACATGGTTTGGGTTTCAGATGGTAAGGCGTGTTGAATATAAGAGTCATCCGCACCAAGGTAGGTGAGGATGGAGTCATCATCCTGGCACTCCACAACATTAATCGAAGGCAAGTCTTCTTCGATCATGTCTAGATACAAAAGGGGAGAGAAGATGGGTCTTCACCATCGCGTTGATAAGTGAAAGGACCTAGGAAAATAGAATTCACAAAAAAATAAAAATTAGGAGGGATAGATTCTGGGTCTATCGATTAGTGGGTGAAGATGGAAAAATGGGTGATGATGGTTCGGAAGGGGTGACTTCATCATCTTCCCGGATATAATTGACACGAGGTTTCTTCAAGATAGGTCGTTCAAAAATCCAAGACCACTACGATCTTTGTGTTTGCGTGTAGTCATGGGAATGATCATATGTCGGCCTTGTTCATAAAGACCGAAACCAAAACCTTTCCAAGCACAACGAGTCAGGAAGGTGAGGGTGAAACAACAGTTGGTTAGATATTGAAAATCAGATTGGAAGGGAACCACACCAAGGGGAGGTTCAGGGGTGATAGAGGATGTGTCGACACCCCCATACATTAGGTTGGTGTGGCAATTAGGTGGTCCATAGGAGATCACCTCCCCCACACGACGTTCATAGGTAGGATACGCATGTAACTGTCCATACTCTTATGAGGTATGGAAGGTGATAACGTTGTATAAGCAGTACTCCCCTAGTGTAAGGCATTCAAAAAACACCTATCAAGGGATCCGAGGTTGGGATGTTGTCCACGGGGAAGGAAGAGGTATTCGCGTCGGTGGTTTCATTGGTCAAAGGTGTGGGTGTGGCTAAGGTGGATGGTTGAGTCATGGTTGAAGTAGATGGTTGGGTTAGATCAATGGGTGCCTTGACTGGTACAAGCACATCATTAGGGCGATATAACATATTGCAGGTTTTGAAGGGGGAAGCGTCAGCTGTGACGGTGTATGACTTCCCCTCATACTCAAATTTTATGCATCTATGTAAGGTGGAGGAAACACATCCCATAGCCTGGATCTAAGGGCGGCCTAACAACATGTTGTATTGGAACTCTCCCTCAAGGACATAGAAGAGTTCGGGTAAGGTACGTGGCCCTACACGAATGTTAAGGATCATGGTGCCTAGGGTAGAAGTAATAGCATCGTTGAATGAACGCAACATGGTGGGGTTGGCACACATGCAATAGTAGAGATATTCACCTATTAGAAGGCTTTGGAAGAGATGATGTTTAGGCTAGCACCCTCGTCGATCATAACACGACGTACCCGGATGTCCCGGACGTAAGCCGAGATGAAAAGAGTGGGGTCAGGATCTTCTGCACCAAAGACGACAATTTCTTCTTCGGAAAAACTAACAGTAGTGGCTTGCTGTACAGGGACAGAGGTGGTTGTGGAGGTAGGTTGTTTGGTGAGAGAAGTGACGTGGTTGGGTGTTAAGATGGAGCCAACGAGTAGGGTTTTGTTAGGTAGGACCTCTATCCCTTGGAGGATCTCAATCAGAGCTTGTCGATGAGATTCAGATGTTTGAATGAGATCATAGAGTGTCATTTTTATAGGAGATTGGTGAAGTTGTTTGATCATGGTGCGATGGGCAACTCCATCAGAGACTAGATAGGCAAGTCCATGAATAACCACTTTAGGTGGTGGTGCGATCGGGATGGGGAAGGAGAAAGAGAGGCCGCAGGTGTGCTCTCTTTAGCTTTTCCATTGTTTTTCTGACCTCGAGTAGCAATGCTAATCATGTTGATCTCGTGAATACAAGATGAGGAAGATGACAGGGATAAGTCATTGTTATCGAGAGGCGGGGACATGTGGTATAGGAGAAGGTATCAAAGCTAAGGAATTTCCCCTCCGTAAGTTGTCTTTCTTAGATTTTCCATTCGAGATAGGCAACTGGCGAAGGATGGCTTTCAAAGCTTTGCATCCTTCTACATTGTGTCCTGGTGTGCGGTGGTAGGCACAAATTTTAGATTCATCATAACCTATAGGTCGAGGTTTAGATGGATCATAGGGTCTGAGTGGGGGTAGGGAAATGGTCGCATCCCCTACCAACATATCAAGGATCTTGGCGTAAGATCCTTTGAGCGGTCAAATTCAAATGAAGATGAGGCTATTGATTGAGTGGGTGAGATTATTGATTGTTTTGGTAATGGTTGGGTATGAGTGGTTCGTACGGGTGGTGGTTTAGGCAAGGGATTTTGATGATTGGGTTTAACTAGGCGTGGCTTCTTCTACGTAGAATTCATGTTTAGCTGGTTAGATGATGAGGCCACAGATGACGCGTGGTGGCGGGAAACAACCATGGGGAAAGAGGAGTGAAAATAAACAAGTCCTTTGATGATCAAGTTTGCTTAGGGTTGGTAGGTAGGCAGGATACTTGGGGCAACGGTGTTGAGACACCCATGGATTTTTGTATTGGTGCAGAAGGTGCAGGTTGTGTTAAAGATGACATGGGAGGCATGGTGTATTGAGGCAAGGTGGAGGGGTGAGGCCCCAATATGGAAGGTAGGTGTGACGGCGAGGGTTGAAACTGTGCTGTCTGGGTGTGTGATCGGGGTGAGGGTTTTAGTTGTGGTGGAGGCATAGATTGGAATCGAGGAGATTGGGTCCATCTCTAGGTGGATTGATGGCTTTATTTTTAGATAAATCTAACCATTTAGGTGGGTGCGTCGGTGGGTATTGGTGAATTCAAGCGTAGGGAAGGTTTGGTTAGGTTGATAGAGGTGGATGAGGGGGTGAAGGTGAGGACATAGGAATTTTGAGCTTTTGTAAAAACTTCGGGCATATGGTAGAGGTGTCTGGATTAGTCATCTGCATTTGAGTAGAGCATTGTGTACTCAAACGTTCCCATAAGACTCGTCTATCTTCTGGGGATGACAATCTTCACGTGTGGACGGGAATTTTGGTATGGAAGAGAAGTGGGTTGTGATTCCGGTCCACTGTGGGTGTGATACAGGGGGCAAATGAGGCGCTGTATCAATGGGTGTTAAGAGGTCAACCGGTCACTGGAAAGATTTAGGTGATGAAGAACTGATAGGGAGGAGGGCATGTTCTAGAGGATCCGTCATGGTTAAGGAGTTTGGTGATGTAGGCTCGAGGGGTTTCTCCTCTAAGGACGACAGAAAAAGTGGTGATCCTTCTTCTTTTGCAGCAAGAGTGGTGGAAGGAGATGTTTGGGAAATAGATAGGTTGGATAACATCCGCTCATAGTCTTGCAGGGATGTGGTGTAAGAAGGATCTTCTGTGAGAAGAGAACTCAGGCGGTTGATTCCTTTATGGGTAAAGGAATAGCGGGGCTTTCATCTTGTCCTGATGAAGGAGAAGGGGGTGAGGACACTGTGATGGTGAAGAGGCTCGATTTAGAATTTCCTCAATGGAAGCCCTTAGTTGGGAGTTGAAAACCTCATGGATCTCATGCACACTCTTCTCCTCGGTGAGGTTTCTTGGTTTCTATTCTTATTAGATGAATGGTTTGGAAATGGTTTGTTGAAGATTTTTAAATTTCAATTAGCAGGGGCATTAGGATTATCGAGGGTTATATCCCCTACATCAACCATTTCCTGCACTATGTTTTTCAACATCTTGTAGTTTTCTTGGTTGTGTCCCTTCACGCAATGGAAGTTATAGAAGTCATTTTCTTTATACCAAGAAGGTATAGCGTGGGCGGAATCAAACCCGGAGTGAGGTTTAACAGGAGGCAAGGTGATAGCTCCTACTTTAAGTAATTTTCCAAGATCACATCATAAGTTTCTCCCAAGGGAGTGTACTTGATGGGCTCGACTTTATACTTATAGGTGGATTTCGGCTGGGTATTAGACGGTGCTTGAGATTTGACCATCACCGCGTGTACGGATCCTTTTGATTTTGAAGCAACTGATGCGCGAGAGTTGGTGGTGTTGGGTTTGTTGGTGGAGTCTTGGATTCGGAAATTTGAGTTTTGTTGCGTAACTTCAATTTCTCCTCCTCTAAGGCTCGAATCTCTAGTTTCGAGCCATAGTAAAGGCCTCATCAAAGGTGCGAAAGTTTGAATTTGGAGGGTGGGAGAAATGTGTTTAGCGCAGGCCCACGTAAAGAGTTCGATGAGCTCGGCCTGAGGTAAGGCATAAGTAAGTTGGTTGATGAGGCCTCGTCATCGTCCAACGAAATCTGCGATAGACTCATCTTCAAATTGTCGGATGACATAGAGGTTCGATCGGGATACTTTCTTGGTAATATTGATGGAGAAGTGATCCAAGAAAGATTGGGCTAATCTGGTTAAAGGAGAAGATTGATCTTGGGCTAAAGCATTGTACCACTCCAAGGCAGTCCCGATAAGGACATGGGGAAGGTACGGACTAGTAAGGCATCGTCATGAGCAATCAAATAGCGAGGCATGTCTAAACGATCACAAGTGTTGTTGAGGGTCCTCCTTACTACTACTAAAGCGAGTAAATATCATTAATTCCCATTGAGGAGGATATGTATGAAGGGGGACGAGAAGGATGAATAGGCTCCCACAAACTTGCTCATATGTCGGGTGTTACGGCTTCTGAAATAGAAGCCTCAAGATTTTGCATCTTGTCCATCATCTGTTTGATTAAATCATTGGTTGGGTTAGATGATGGTGTTGTCGTCGTAAACGGAGGAGGATTGGGCCAAGATCCGCTACTAGACAATGGTGGGGTTGAATGTTGATAAGGTAATGATGATGAATGTGTTGGGGCGGCCGAATAAGGGTGTCCTATATAAGATGTTGAGGCCACCGGATGAGTCTGCGGAAATGAAAAGGTGGGCGGAGCCTGAGAGGGAAAGCTCGTGTGAATAGATGGTAGAGAGCAAGTTATGAAAGAGGCAATCTGCGGGAGAGATGAGGTAGGGGCAGTGGACGGTAGTGATATGTGGGGCCCCATATTAACCAAAGGAAGGCCAATTGGTGCAGTATGAACCACCGAAGCCACTGAGCTGGGAGACGGGGCTAAGGATGAAGACGGTGAGGTGGAGTTATTAGGTGGGGAAGGGGCTAAGTGAGCGGTTATACTAATAGGTATACCAAAGAGTAGTTGACCGTTGGGTGTACAGTCAGGGGTATGAGACAAATAATACTGTACATCGCTAGGATTAGCATCCAAAAATTTGGTTAAGTCTGGATCTCCTACAGGGATCTTGGGAAAAGCACTTGGTAATCATGTAGGATTCCCATAGGATGTGAAGGGGGTGACTCAAGCAAAGACACGGAACAAGCATGTGAAACCATGGTTGTGGCTTGTTTCCGGGTGATAAAAACCATGGAAAAGAGGATACAACAGGGAATTAGTCAATCAGGAACAGAAACAGCAACAAAATGTTGGAATTGGTAGGTTGCTGGTTTGTCAGGAACTGTGAAACACAGTAACCAATATCGGTCTGGTAACCGATGTTGGTCAGACGGTAGCCGGTGTCGGTCAGTGTAACCGATGTTGGTAGAAGAGGACCGGTGTCGGTCACTATGAAGGAAAAGAGAGAATGTAAGAGGTTGCTGGTTTGGGGATAACAAGGCTTAGTATACCCACCAAACTATCTGAAGTGATCACTGAGATAGGGTATAACAGAGAAACAAAACTGAAAGAAAAAAACAAGCAAGATACACAAGCAAATCAAGAGACTAACCCTAGGATTAGTTTTAATCACTTTGGGCTTATGCCTTAGACGCAAGATGATGTCAATCCTAAACAAAAGACCTAAGGGAGATGTCAAGTTTGTTTTGGCTTGTAAGGCTACCTCAATCGGGCGGAGGAATACCGCGGGAAGGGGGGATGTTTGAGATGTTGTGTAGATTATGATGTGATTTGGTATGTGTTGTGTAGTGAGAGTAAGATTAATTTCTCATCAATACCGTGGATATCACCCCCACGTGTACGACCTGTTACTTAATCTATGTTCACTAGAATTAAAAACAACAAGCAAGAATGTGATGCATGTGTTTTAAACCCAAATCGAAAATGATATTCGATGAAGCAAAGAAAGAGAAGAGGTTAAGAAGATGACTTTCACTAATGCAAAGATGCGAAAGAAAGACAAGTTCTTTTACCAAAATGAAAAAATATTTTGTGAATATTTAGAAGAAAGAAACAACAAGTGTGCTCCCTATATAAAAACAAGCAAGAAAGAAAGAAACCCGAGAAGGGTCCCACTGGGCGTGCCAAAATGTTTCACATAGAATTTTTGTTCCAGAATAGAGTTATTTCTATCTTTTCATTCTCTTGAGAAACAGATAAGGGTTAGGGCTAGGAGGAATACCTTGTTGAGTGTTGGGAAGGTGTGCGCATACCGTAGAGAGATCAGACCAATTGTGAAGAGCTCCTTTTTTTCTGGGAAGGACTACCTATAAATAAGAATGCAAGACCACCAGATTTTTGTTAAACAATAAGTGAGGGAACTACCTTGGGCCCAGGAAATATTAGACTTCCTTTCGAAGGTGGTCAGTTCCCTTTTAATACAAATTAATGCAAATGATAATAAAGAAGCTATTGCGAAAATCATGATTTAGGTACCTTGTTACTAAAAGCAATAGAGACTAAACTACCAATAATAAAATGTCATGCTATTTATTTGGTCACTGGTTATTGATACGTTCAGATCAAGTTACAGGGATAGACAAGGCTGGATATGAGATTGTTTGGAGGTAAATAGGTGAAAGGTTGGTTTTTGGTATAAGTCACGATGGCCGACACCTTTGGTCACCTGGATAACCGACAAGTGGTTATAAAAGCCGATACCGAGAGGGGATAACCGATATCGGTAGGGGCAGTGATTTAGGGGATTTTAAATGGAGGTTGATTGTAAGGTGGTTATGGGGTTTAGAAGGTTGGTAGATGGTTGAGGGGAGTAGTAGGGTGATAGAGAAGACTCAGAGAGTGAGAAAGGCTGTCTTTAGGGCAATATAGAGATGGATGAATGGAGGTTAGGTGCAGGGTGCTGCCGGGTTGTAGATCCAGGAGTGAGCTTATAATCACTATGAATCCAAAGTTCAAAAAGTAGTGTCTAGAAGCATACAAGGTAATAAAAGATACTACTTACTAGTTTCTGATGTGGATGCAAGTCCAAGGAATGCAATGGCGAAGGTAAGGCTCAGTTGGGATGATCCGACAATCAGAAGTGAGCTAATGAAGCTATCCTCTGACTCTCCCAATGTTTGGATGAGTGTGATAGTGATCTAGTTGCTCAGTTACAGTCTTGGGCTCAATACTCCTCTCTGTAACCTCTTCTCTCTCTCTCACTTGTCTCTCTCTTGCAAATGAATTCGGATCCTCCCAAATGAATTCTGATCCTTTCATTTTGGTTGGGGGAGGTCATTTACAGGGAACCGATGGTGGTTACCTAACCGACGCCGATTGAGTAGGGACCGATGTCGGTTAGGTCAAAGTTGGCTATTTTTAGTAAAATAGCCAACTTTCCCTCCTTTTCTCCCGAGGGGTTAGTTATGGGCTTGGTCAAGTCATTATTAGGTTCGTTTTGGTGTGGGTGAGGGGTGATGAGTCATAGGTGTGGAGTCCGACCAAGTTACAGGTCTTAATTAGGTTAGTTTAGGGTTAGGGCTAGGTCATGGTGAGGTGGCGAGGTGAGGTGGCGGGGTTGGAGATGTGGACTTATTAATTATAAGGTAATTAATAAATAATTAAGTGTGTAAGGTTTAGGTGGTGAGGTAGGGTTAGGTTTTCGATGAGATGCGGGGCACATGGCGTCGTAAGACCCAAATTTGGTGTCTACAGGTTGGGTCGACCTCTAGTCTTAAGCGCGCAATGAGAGGTTTGAAACCAAGAGCACTTGTTGTACATTATACTCCCCACAACCATATTCAGGATTTTCATCTCCCATGAATCAAATGGAGATGTTGAAGTAGACGCCAGTGAGCACAAGGACTTAAAGAATCCGAATCCACCCAGGATTCCATGACCTCTGACCGGAGAGGGATAGCTATATATTCGGAGGGACATGCATATGTACCCTTCTCGTGAAAAGCTATTGAGAGCTCTAAAATTAGCAAAGGGCTCAGAATCTCCTTGTATTGTAACTGTATGTCCCTCATGCTTCAACTTAATGCATTGATGGAATGTTGATGGCATGGCTTGCATGGCATGAATCCATGGTCGGCCTAGAAGCATGTTATATGGAAGTTCCAAGTCTAGGACGTGAAAATTTGTCTGATGACAAGTGGGACCCACCTCCATAGGTAGCATGATGGTACCTGTTGATTCCCTTTCCGCGTTGTCATATGCGGTGATAGTGATAATATGGGACTCAAGATCTTCCTCCATATGTCCCAACTATTTGACCAACTTAAGTGTGTAAATGTTCAACCCAGATCCATTATCCATAAGCACCCATTTGATTTTCCTGTGGGTGACAACTACCTCAATGTATAAGGGAATATTATGTGTTGGATTCTCAATAGGGATCTCCCTATGGTTGAAAGCAAGATGTTCACTTGGTGTGATGTTTGCCACCGTAGCTTGAAGGTGTGTAGGATTGACTTCTAAAGGCACTCCCGACCCCTAAAGAGTTTGGTATAGAATGTCCTTATGAACATTGGATATCTTGAGAAGATCTAAGATCGAAATCTTAGTAGACGTCTTCTCAAGTTGTTCTAAAAGGTTATATTTACCGGTTTGAGAGATCGACGGAGAAGGTTCTAGAATCACGAGGTAGGCACGCCTTGTTACCGCAGTGTAATCCTTTCCCTTGATTCGAATGGTATTGACATGGTCAACAGGAGAGCGAATACATCCGATAAGAGAATCATAAGATTTTTATCTCTTTTGGTGTACATGTAATTCATGGTTTTATAAGTTTGGGATTACTCTCCCCGATCCGGCTTTGACTTTTCTAACTTATCATGCTTGGGGAATGGTTCTTTATACATCCCCATTTTCTCATTAGGTGTTTGTGTTTTTCCTGGTTATCCACCTCTATCCCCCATTGTCAATGAGGTCCTGAATATAATGGCGAAGCTACGAGACATTTGTTTGTCTTATGTCCTTTGACGCGATGCATTTCGCAATATTCATGCTCCTTGTACCATGAAGGTTTGAGTGTTGTCATCAAATGGTTGCATTATAGGATAGGTCATCATGTGGGCCACATCTAATTGTTTTAGTATGACTGACAAAGGTTCATTGAGAGAGGTGAATGTTCTTCACTTGGGTGGTGGTTGAATTGGGCCCTTGGTTAGTTTAAAAGGTTGACCAGTTTGGACCGTTTGAACATGTTTGGAATCAGTGATTCCGTCTCCCACCACATTTTTGTTTTTGTTAAAGATCTTTGGCTTTTCCATGGGTTTGACATTTTGGTTGTCTTTAGATTGGGTTTTGAGGGTGCCTTTGGCAATGAGAGATTTTTCTATCTAAATCCCTTTCTCGATAACCTCCTCAAAAGTGCGAGACACAATGCATTTAGAGGTGGAAAGCTATATCTCAGGTTGAGATTGGGAACGAAAATACTAACCAGCTACTTTTCAGGGAAAGCACAAGGGAAGAAACTAGCTATCCCTCTCCACCATTTGAAGAAGCTGGAAAAAGTATCATTTGGGCGTTGCTTGGCGCCGCATATGTTGCTATGATGACATCACTCTCTATGTTATATGAGAAGTGATGCACAAATATTTCGCCAATTGCGCTAGGTGAAAATTGATCCTCGTGGTAAGCATGTAAACCACTCCAAGGCTTGACCTCCGAGACTCTTGGGAAAAAGTATGATGAGGTAATTATCACTATAAGACACCTCTTGACATGCCATGTAGAAATATTTAACATGATCCCGTGGATCTCCTTTCCCTTTATATTTTTCAAACTTTGGCATATCAAATTTCTTTGGAAAGGGTTGAAGGGTAATTGTCTTGTCAAAATGATAGGGGCATAATTCTTCATATTGATATTTCCCGATGCTCCCTATATTTCTCTCTTGTAAGCTCACAAGCATTGCTTTCATAGACTACACTTCTTGTTAGAACAATTTTTCTCTAGTGGGAGAAGCAGGGACGTATACACGATGATACCATGTGTCTTCTTCTCCTTGATTTTCTTGATGGGGTTCATTGATCTTAACCTTAGGCCTCAACTTTTGAACGTTCTTGTTTGCATCTTTCTATACATTGGAAGTAAGCAAAGCTAGTTGTTGGCTTATGTTACTGATTTGTTGTTAGATTGTAGCTTGGTTTGTGGCTTCTTCTTCTAAAGGTTCCTCCTCTTCATATTGTGGAGGTTCTTTGCACTGTCTCATGTTCTATCTTATTTCTTCGTGCCACTTTGATAAAGGGTATTCTATGCCCCACCACTTTATCATTTCCTGCATAAGAGGTGGAAGCATGTCCGCCTGTTAAAATATCTTCCATATTGATAAGGGGACGTTCTTCCTCAATAGCGTCATTTGCAGGTAGTATTGTTTCATTCTTGGTGGGTAATTTTGCCCCTAATTCTATGACCCGTGCCAACACTCTATCTCTGTTTGTAAGAAGAAACTCATCTAGTAAAGTGGGGTCAAAATCAAGTTCTACGTGTGGTGATTCTAATTCATTTCCGCTATGGTTGACCATCTCTTCTGTTTCCTTTTCTGCAGAAAATAACAGTCCTAGGTCGTGTCCAATGAAGGGGTTGGACCCTTGTCTATTAGAGGTTTCCCAAGCTTGTGCTTTTTGTTCCTCATATTTCTATTTCTTTAACCCTAGACATGTTTTAGGAGCCATGTTTTCATGATAGTTTCACTAGGGTAAGTTGTAAATTTGTTCAAAGCTTAGTGACCACCCCTAAGTGAAATGCAAGATGTATTTGCTAAGAGTATGAATAAATCAACAATGTGAGAATACCAATGTAATAGAGTGATAAATCACTAGTGATACAAGCGTTTGGTATCGAAATTTGTTTAAATGAAGTTCCTCCTAGACTACGTTTCAAAAAGTAGTTTCGCATTGCAAGATGATTAACAAGATGTCTTCACTTATGCCAAGTTCAAGGGAATGAACAAAACGTAAGTAAATACAAGAAGTCAATGTGACCTCCCAATCAAGATATATGATGAGTGAACTCAAACTTAATTAAGACCTATATCTCAAAAATTTCCAATTATAATTTGTGAATGACACAACAATATCACCAAGATATGTTAACCCACTTTGCGAGAAAGTGAAGTATTGATATCAAGATGTTATTGATATAACATGTGCAAATGGTAACACCTAGCACTCTTTGAAATCAAGGTAATAATAGAACCAAACTAAAAATCTCAAAGTATAGCTAGGAATAGTTAAAAATGTGTGCAACGTAACCTTACAATATAGGTATTTATGTCGAGTTTACAAGAAACAAGACGTAAATATCGAAATTGTAGTGATACAATACAAACAAGCTAACTCTTCTAAGGAAGTCTGCGGTGATGAACCACACCTAACTACAATGACGATCTTGACATGGGTATCAAGATCACAATGGCTACCAATGATGTGAATACGCCTCTGCACACTTTAGACGTTTAACTTACCCAGCCACAAACATGGATGGGCATAAACAGACATAAAAGTGATAGAAACAGTCAATTGGTAACACAAAGGTAGTCACACTTCTTCTGATCAACAAAGTGTCAAAATAATGTGAAGGAAGCAAATCAAAAAAGGATGAAAAATGCTGGCTTCACTTCAGTAGAGTTTCACCTCACCCTAAGGCAAGTAAAAACTAGGCGAAAGTAATGCATCACATGTTTCACAATAAAAATATGGTTCACAACTCAACACTATTTTAGAATGGTCGAAGTGGGCTCTGGTCAAAGTATATCTTCCTAGATGGTTCTCTCGTCCTAGGTGCTACAAAAATTATCCATGAGTGGGACGATTTACCAAAAAGTCGTAATGACTAGTTTGGGAGTATCTTGACTTTGCCCCCTTCAAGCACAGTGGGAAATAAATGCATCCAATTGTGTACTTAAAAGGGTCGCGTAGGGATAACTTGTAACTCTATCTCACAAAGGATTTACTAGTTAGATAGGTAGTGTGGAGCACTTCCCGTTTCGTCCACAAGGTTCCCTCTTGTGTGGACTACTTTGGGGTTCCTGGAACCAACCCCATTATTGTAGCTTAAGGCGTTATGCCAAAGGGGTTATGTTCCAGTTTGAGCGGAGAGGGAGGTACCCTTTTCGAAAACTGCAATATAGTGTTTTGAATATGTTGTTTGTTTTCTCTTGTTTAATTAGATGTGGTTTGCTCAAGCACCGTTTGGTAACCTGTATAACAACTGTATTAGTAGTTTTCTGATTTTTGTTTCGATTCCTCTGTTCTTTGACAAGTGATGGCATTTTGGTCCTGTATGATGAATTTTAGTAGTTTTCCATAAAATGAGAAGGCATCATTTTTTATTCTCTAGATCGTCCAAGGATGCAAGAGAAGAGCATACGTGATTGTCTTTAAAAATCCAAAAGATATCAAATGGAAAAACACTTTAATTCAACTATGCCAAATTAACCAATTCCAACTCAAATACTCTTAGCAATCTCAAAGCATCAAAAGGACTTAAGAATCATTTCTGATTCCCAAGATCACCCCAAGGGACACGAGGGAAGAGCATACGCGATCTTAATCCTATAAGTAAACAATGCAAAATATTACCTAATCAAATACAAACATGTAAAAACAACTTGCAAAGACAAATATATGATTAGATAAACTCTGCAAGAATGTTAGCACATCAACACTTTAATTTCAAAAATGCAAAAGGACACTGCACCCTTTTTTAGTGCCTACGTACGGGTTAGGGCGTATGTGCCACTAAATGTTGTTTTTAGCTCACAGTGTACTTGCGCCACCCGAGAGATGTGTGTGCCACGAAACAGGCTCTGCGCCACTCTGTGGAATTTTGAGGTGATCAAGTGCTGCGCCACCAGAGAGGTGTGTGCGCCACAAAAACAACGTATGCGCTACTCTAAGAAAAATAGACAAACAACCGCATTACTAGAAAATGTTCCTGCACCACTAAAATAGTATGTGCACCCTGGTTAGGATGTGTGCACCAATCTGACAGTTTTAGTATCTAGTGAAGGTACATTATGAAACGATGTCTGTGCCCGGGTTAGTGCACCTGTGTGCTAGTTAGGGTGTGTGCACCAGGGTTAGCGCGCATGCACCAGGGGTTGGTAGACAGAGTGAAAGGTTTTAACAAAGGCACCCGTGCCATAAAGAGAGACGTGTGTGCCCCGAAAACTATGCCTGTGCCATGAAAATCATGCCTGCTCCCCTAAAATCGTACTTGCACTGCACTCCGCAACCAAAATACGGCAACAAACACAAGAAAACTCATAATATCTCAAATTTTGACAAGTTAGCTTAAGAATGACAATAACCCATTAAAATTATGGCTATGAACATGAAGTTACACATATTAAATGAGCAAAAATTCCAAGAAAATGGACATTAATTACTACATGTGCATATCAAAAGTTAGCCAAAACAATGAAACTTAAACTAAAATGCCATGGGACTAAGGGTCCCACCGGGCGTGCCAAATGTGTGCAAGTGTTTCTACAATTTTAACCAAATTTAAAGCAAGAAAACTACCACCTAGAAATAGCTTCCTAACCTAGCTAAAAATGAGAAATATGCACCATCATGATGAAGAAATGAGCAAGTCCTACCCTTAACATTAATAACTTTGAATTAATCAAAACATAATGTAAATTAATGAACTCTATTCCCCTTAATTGCCTAATTAAACATTTAAAATGAACCTAAGTAGTCCAAATGGAAATCAAATCATATTTGCTTGCTTTGATCCTTCAATGGATGCTTGGGTGTGAGGCTTAGCTCTTCAAGAATGGAGGATGGAGGGCTCAAGAATGACAAAAGGCTATTAGTATGAAACTATGTGCTTACTTTTGTCTCTTGAGATATTTAGGTGTAAGTGTATAAGTAGAGGGAGGGTTGTTTACATAACCCAAAGGATAAAGGATTCAACACATCCTCATGAATGTGGGCTAATGGAGATGTAGAGTTAGTTATGGATAAGGGGGGTTTAGATGGGGTTGAGTTAACTTTAGGAGGGTTTAGTTTGTCCTTAAGTGGCTCATGTGGATAAAGGGGGTGTATTAATTAATCAAGATGATTAATTAATACATGTGCAAGCTTTTATAAGCTTTTAGATGGATTTTAGTGTGATTTGAACCATTATGAGGGAATTAAACCAATTAAATAGTGATTTATTGATTTAATGAGAAGGGAGGCTAATTAATTAATAATAATTAATTAGACTAGATAGAAGGTGTGTGATTAACGAAGGGTCGTTAATTGCGGTATGTGTTGGATAGGTGACTTAATTAATTAGCATAATGTAATCAATTAACGACAAAGGAATAGAAGATGAGCACTATTGACAATATGTTGTCAATTTGCGGGAAAGGAGATAATTAGCGCAATTTAAGTATTTAAGTTGCTCGGACATAATTATAGGTGTCTACAGGTTTCAATTGCTTGTGGGACCCATTATTTGAGATAAAAACACACAAAACTGAAAAACTTGTTCCTAAACAACCAAGAGACCTAATTTAACAAGGTGATTAGTAAGTTAAAGGGTTTAGGCTTGGAGTTAGCATGTTAAATTTTGGTGGAGAGTAAGAATAAGAAAAAGGGTACTTGAATATATTCTTACTTTATCATAGTACATTCTGGTTTGATTTTTACAAGAACATTTTCTTTCGCACAAGGCTACCAGTTAAGAGACCTAATCGGTGATCAAGATTTGAAGATTGGGGAGCTACACTAAACATCTGAAGTTGAATTGTGGTTATAAGTTGTATGGGCCAAAAGGGTATCTAAAAATATGTTTGGTTTGGTTTGAGACCTAGTGAATCATTCGAACTATAAGGTTTGCATGATTTTAGGGCTACAAGAGCTCTTAAATAATCTTAAGAAGGTTAATGAGTCTAAATGGCATGTTGATGCTTGGTGATTTTTGTAAACAAGTTTTTTTATTGTTTCCAAATAGGTTGAACATGATTAAAGCCTCGAGAGACAGTTTGGAAGGAAATTTGATGTTTGGTTACATTTGAAGCTTCTTGAATATTGAGCATATTGGCTAGTTTGTTGAAATTACACTCATATCTAACATTGTCATTATATTATGAAGGTGTAATCAGTTCTCTTCCTAACAATCGGTTGGAAGGGGAGACATCACACCACTCCCAAAGGGTGCATTCCTCCGTGACAACAATTATTGTGCTTTCCATGATAGAGTTTGAATAATTGTTAAGATGATTCATGAAGTTCAAGTAGATAACACAAGATTGTGACAAGAAACATCCTTCAAAGAAGTAAAAGAAAGATAAATTTATTATAATTTGGGATTAAATAAAAATAGTGGTTTCATTAAATTTATTATGATTTACATTGAGTGAAAAATGGGGATTTCGTGTAATTTGGGAAAACCATACCATTATAAAGTTCAAGCCTACAAGGATCTTGACTAAGGTCTTAATAAAATAGTTAATTTTTTTATAGGATTATCATTTGGTGTGAAATATCTGTTGGTGTCGAATCACAACACCCCTGGGACTCTGCAACTCGATGGGTTGAGAATCTCAGTGCGATTGCACAACATGGAGCTTTTCCCAAGTGTGGGACCTTGCGAAATCGGAAAAGCTCTCTGGATGAAGGCCGGCTCCTATTCCTCTGTTCAGATGCACCAATAAAATGCGAGAGTTTACCCAAAAACCTAAATCTAACTACCAAGGAGACAGGGAGAGAAAAATGCATAAAAACAAACCTAAGCTAAGGAGGTGATGCACCGAGGAATGAAGAACATACGTTTTGCCAATTAAACACAGACCACAGAAATGCAATGCAAAATCATGCACAGATAAACATATTCACAGTGAAAGATCAGGAGGATGCAAAATGAAACACATAGAGGGTTGAGAAACATCCACAGTCATGCATTTATTTGCTCTGAAGGTTGATACAATACACTGCAAAAAATGCCCAGAGGCAAAGGTGCATTACAGTTTCAGATGGGAGGTTTGAGCTCCACAACTCTACCTGCCAAAGAGAAGAAGGGAGGGGCCAAAACAAGAATGTCCAACCTTTAGAAAGAAGCCCCTCCTTACAATTTATAGGAAGAATGAGAGAGAAAAGAGAGAGGAATTCGAAATCTGCCCCAACCACCTCCAGAATGCACTTAACTCATCTCATTATGATGGTAGGTGAGAACCCCAACTGAACCCAAAAGTGGCGAACTGTATTTTGCATTTTTAAGAATTTGTTCTCACCCAATTAAAGATATCCAGATCGTAGTTAGGTAGAGGGCGCCGTAGGCTTTCCGAAAAGTCCAACCTTGTGTGAATCGGAGCTCCCAGTCAAAAGTTATGGCCATCTGAATATCTCGGGTCGAGTGCGCTTCTGTCGGCACTCGAGAATGTTGCGCCTCCTGAAGGTGCGCCATAGGCGCATCCGTGTGTGTGTCGACATCTTCTTACGTGCGCCAAGGAGCAACTTTTGCCCCGTTGACACTCATTGTCGTGGCGCCCCTTCTCATGTGCCATGGGCGCATCCATTTCTTTGTCCAACACTCATTGTCATGCGCCACTTCTGTGCGCCATGGGCGCATCCATTTTGTTGTTGACACTCATTGTCATGCACCACTTCTGTGCGCCATGGGCGCATCCATTTTGCTGTCGACACTCATTGTCGTGCGCCCCTTTGTGCGCCATGGGCACATCCATTTCTTGTTGACACTCATTTTCATGCGCCACTTCATGTGCGCCATGGGCAATGAGAGTTTGAATTTCTTTGGTTTCCATATTCTTCCGCTTGTCTATATCTACCCGGGGGGAAGATATATACAACAATATCTTTAAAGGTTTGTTATTATTCTATACATTAAATTTAATAGGAATTATATTTTTCATGTATTGGTGATTATATTTGGGAAATCATTTTGTGTTGTTTTTAATTTAAGTAATTAAAGACCATAAGATGAAATAGAACCTATACAAAAATATTAAGAATGTGGTAGTGTTATAAATATTTTCATTTATCATAGCTGCAAATGTCTAGAGGAGATGATGTGAGAATTGAATATGAGGAAAGGTATGCAAAATATACTCAACTTTCTAATAGGAGTGACATACTATTGGATTTTCTTGAATTATATGTTTTAGACCATACATGATTAAAGTGACTATTTGTTCACGTGGATTGGTAACCTTACAACGAGTGTCTTTGGTTGTATTCTTTATGTTTAAGAGAGTATTTAGTTCCTTATATATAGGACCCCATGTATTACAAATGACTATATCAACTTATCCTTTTACATTGGGTCAATTAAGGAATGATATTGTGGAGCATAAACATAAGGAAATGAACAAAATTAATACCAACTTTGGTGGGGAAGAGGTGCTCTTATCCGTAGTATAAACACTTTCAAGTGTAAGAAAATGTTTCAAGTTAATGAGCCAAGGGAAAATTTATTCTAACTAGTCATTAGATCATAAGGTATATTTCAAATTATAGTGAAAATAAAATTATTTCCTTTGAACATTAAAACTTGACTTAGGATTGAATATTAAATTACCCTAGGAAATATTACTATCAATAGGGAAATGGAACTAGCTTCCCATTTTCTTGATATGACAACTAAATTAGTGAAACAGGTCTTTATCTAATGAGAAAAATAGGTTAATAAAGTGTTGAATTCACTAACAAAAATGACTTTACCATATTTCAAGAATAAGATCCATAAGAAAAATTGGTGAGAGGTACATCTTGAAGCACATCATTTTGGAAAGAAACATATAAACAATGAGGAATTAAAGAAACATTGAATGATAGTATTTGTCCATAAAGGTCTCTCCAAGATTGTAATATATACCAAAATATATTATTTGAAGTAACATGTTTTGAGGTTATAGTATTATGCATCTAACTCGTATATTTAGTTAATAGTGTTATTATCATCTTTGGAAAATGACATGAGGGAGATAGATTAAACACAAAATAATGGGGGTCGAGTTGTTGGAGTAAATACACTTGTTACAAAACATGGAATGTGATAAAGGTACATAAAAACCAACAATAATAATTGAATAGATACATGTTCTAAATATCATGGCAAGGAAGATGGATAAAATAAAAACTTTGTTTACCGATAAAAATGAAAGATAAATTTTTCATCAAGGATAGGGACAAATTATTGTATGTCAAATGGTGACATGCTACAATTCATCAATTTATTCCTAAGAAGAAACAAGATTGAATTTTCTACTAATGGTGCATCAATGTACAAACTATATATATTTCAATGATTTTCAAAATAAATATTTTAATAGCTTAACATATTACTATACTAGTCAAAGTGTATTGAAATTTTTATTTATAACTACCTTCACAATCATAACGTTATTAAAATAACATAAGTGGAAAGATATACATTATAAACACAAACACAAAAATTATTGTGGTAAAATGTTTGCGAGATAACCTTAACATACTACTATAATATTTATTATTATAATACACTTCATCAACACCCAATCACCACTTCAAACACTATCGGGACATCACAAGTAAGTGACACAACATATAGTATAAACACAATATTTTATGGTTGTAAGATGTTTTAAACATTATGTAATTGTTTTAAATATGAAATAAAATAGTGTATGAAAATGTTCAAAATATGAAATAAACTACTCTACCAATCTATTTGAAATATTAAATAAACTAGTATGTCAAGATATTTAAAATATGAAATAAATAAGTGTAAATGGTTCATATACTCAATTTTAATGAAGATTTATTCATTTATGTTGCCTCTTGACTTCATTAATTTTATGTTGCACATTAAACTGCTCTTGATGTTGGTCATTCATTATTTGTGTTGTCTTATTTTATTCTTATTTATTTTCCTTCAACTCTTTATTAATATATTTCAATCCAATAGTACATGTCTTCTATTCAATTTTTCCCTACATAATTGTTATATGTCATTGTCTCCATATATATATATATATATATATATATATATATTCATGAATGAGTCATTCAAGTTATTTTTACAAACATCATGTCATTCCACCGTAAAGTAGAAAATTGGGCCATGTTTTATCTCCCTTTTGTAGCTTCTCAATAAAACCTTGTCTTTGTTAAAACATATTTACTTGCGAATTTAATAACATCAATTAATAATGTGCACTTGGTCGTCCTTGTCAAAATGATGATGAGAAATATGTGTGTAATGACACTATTCAAATATTCCAAATATAGTTCATTAATAATTCCCAAAATCATGGTTGTACATTCTTCTTAATACCCTAATGTTAATTTGTTGTGAAATTTCATATTTTCTATTTTCTTTTAAACACCATATTTTTTTACATACAACCATTTCATAAGTGAAATTAGGATTCCATTTTGAAACCTTATATGCAATTAATAAGATTATTCCTTAAACTAAATAATTAAAGGCTCATTTATAATTTGGCTATATGAAAACCTAATTGGTAAAAATAATTTATAGCCATTGTATTTAGGGACCATGTAAATGCACCAATCCCATACTATTTTTTTATAATTGGTATTTAAATCGATTAGTTGCAAATGAAAACCAGTTTTGACTTTTACCATTTCAAAATTTCAAAACATAAATTATCATCCACATTTTTATTTTTGTGAGAATAATCTTCCAATACAAACTCACAAATTGCTTCCTTAAAACTACTTGAATTCTCAATGTTCAAAACCTTTTTTTCCCAATTTCATATAATTAACCAACAAAAACCTTTTCTATAGACTTCCCTAAATATATGAAGTAACCTTGAAATATACAATAGATGGACCTTCTATAGTTAAATAAAATACCTTATTAAATTATTTTGCGGCTAATTTTAAATACATACCTTCAAATTTCACAATCCCATCAATTTCAATTGGTTGTTGTCCAAGATGTAGACTAACAATTTTAATATTTTAAGAACCCCAGTTAAAGTTAACGTAAAATTTACATTAGCATTAGGTGATTCTACCTTCAAAACATATTCTCCGAGTTGCTTTTCGAATATTATCCTTTTAAGAAATTGCATATGAATATTACTTTACTCCCTTTTCAACCATCTTTTGTGGATGCTCGAATCCATCATCTATGATTTTGGGATTTTTTTAATACCATTTGATTATAATTTCGACCTTTTGGAAATGAAATTATAGGGTTTTTTAAATAAGACATGCTTCTAATTTTATTCCACGACTTTTCTAAAAAAACATTTATAGGGTAACTTCTTTAATGCCTTTCAAATAACATCTGTGTTCATTTGAAATAAACCAATGTAAGTATTTTCCCTTAGTAAAAGACCGCTATTAGTTTATTCCTAGTTAAATGTAAGAATGAATATTAAATGTTTTTTTTTTTATCACACATTACTTACAAGGAATTTAATAGGTGATAATGAATAATATTAATTAATAGGTGAGTATATTATAGAAATGATTATTATCCTCCTAATTTAGTGATTTCAATTAGCAAAAAAATGTTTACGAATAATGTAAGATATTATTTTTAATGTATTCACCTACCGACTAGTATGTAATAACCGTAGGCGAATATTTGTAAGTTGTTATTATACTATGTATTAAACTAGTGGCTAATAAAAATATTTAGAATTCTAATATGAATAAACACAACTTACGTAAATAATGTAATAGCCTTTCTTTCATTGTAGTCGAACAAAAGATAGAAGAAAATTATCTCAATGCATTAATAATGTTGAGGAAAATTGTTCAAAAACATTGTTCTTATTAACTAGTTAACTTATAATAATATTCTTATAAAGCATTGTTTTTAGTAGTGAATCGACTAATATAAAAAATAAAAGAGTATCTCCTACAATATATATATTAAATCACATATATAAAACTACAAGTTCATGCTTGAATAAACTTTTGAGGATTTCATAAAATTACATGATAAAAAATAGGTTATGAAGTTATACTAGATGAATATCGAGGTATCGAGTAAACATCATACTTCCCTAAATATTATGAACTTATCCACTTTATTTTAATTCCATTTATGTTGTAAAATAATCAATCAATCTAAAGTAGTTTTTATTTATAATAATGGGAAAATGAAAGGGGATCAATAAGCAAGAGGAGGAAACCTTAATGAAGAATGAAATAAAATCTAAGAAAAAGAGGGTTACTCCAATTAGAAAGGAATTAAGTGGTAGGGAATTGACTTGTAGCTACAAATAACTAAAAGGTGTGTTAAGGAAGTGTGAATTTTATTACTTTTGCTTGATAGTTATGGATGTATATGAAAATGAGATGCATCAGATTGCACAAAAATACACACATACTAAAACGGAAGAATTTATAGATGGAAAGACATATGTGGAAGGGTTAGCATTACATTATTTGCAAATAATATTATTGAAGCCACCAATTATCCAATGACATGGATAATCTATAAATAAATTTCAATATGGATAGGAAAAAACCAATTTAGTTGGGCAATTTTGGATGCACTTGATACAAAAAGAGGAAATAAAGATAATAATACCCCTCAATGTATAAGGCTACCATCTCTGTGGCTAGAAACCGATTAAGTTAAATGTGAATTTATATGCCTAATTTGATTGTTATTGTAGCAATAAATGAATAAATAATTAAGTACGGAAATTAAATCAAATAAACTAAGCAATAAAATGTGAAACCCTAGTTGCAAGAAGGAGAACGAGGTACTTAGTTGATTCACAATAAATATGGATTATCTTGAATCATTGACCAGAAAACAGAAAAGATAGGAGCGTCGCACAAAGACCTAGAAAAATGTAGATCCAAAAGAATATGCTAGACATGGGTGCCTAGAAAGAGGTAGTGGTATCCTCGGGTCTGCTATAGAATGGAAACATGTGCCTATGTCTACAAAAAATATCGAAATTCATCTTTTCGGGTCACAAGTTGTTTTATGTTGTTCACCTTTGGTGGTTATAAGGTTGCACCAATATCGTTGAGCTCACTAGAAACCCGTAATGAAGTATATACCGGAAAAACACTAAAATGGACATCAAATCCTAAAAATAAACATGCGGAATGAGGGGTCAGACTATCCTCAGCTGTCATAATGGTGATCTTACCATTGAGAATTGCACTACATCTCAGACCCAATGTAGTTCTCTGATTATGTGTACAGAATTGTGCCCTAGATGGCTCTTGTGTGTGTCGCACTTGATAATGAGCAAGTAAGCTAGATGTAAAGAAATTTAATAGATGTGTGCATGGAATAGAATAGACTCCCCTCCTGTGAAGTGTATGTAGTCCCTTTCCCGTGAATGGATGCTATAATTGATGCTTTGATGTTCTTTGATAGCGTTTGGATGCAACCTTAGGTGGTGATAGATAATGCTTAGTGTTTGGTCCTTTATTATGATCACATAACTTTATATTTATATGAATCTCTTGCTTGAATTTCGTAATTAACCCCAAAAAGGCCAAATACAAAAAGATAAGATGGTCAAATGGCTAAAATGACCCAAAAGATGTGAATATAGTATAAAGAGGTTAGGGGCACCCCGAGGCGATGGGAGTGCCTAACGATGGCATCCTGGTGGGCCATGTCCAGAGTAAGAAATGTTGAAGTATGAAAATACAAACTAATCAATAAAGGATGTAAGACAAAAATTAGCAACATAAAGAAATAAAATATGCCCAAAGACATGGGTTAGTTAGTACTTTTTTGCTTAGGAATCATATGAATAGTAGTAAGCAATCAGGACTAGATAATTACCCAAAGTGCATGATTTTGTGTCTACATTTCCCCCCACTTTATGTTGTTAAGCGAAAGATTTATAACATAAAGTAGATAGAGATGCGTACCTGATAACTGTGTAGATCAATGGAAAGAAACATGTAGATATATAAGGAAAAGCGTGCGATGATAAAAAGATGGAGCGTGGAGACTAAAGATGAGAAAGTTCAAAAAGTTATGAGATGATGAACCTATGGTGGAAGCGCATGTTGTAGCTATCATGAATGTGCTTGTTTTCAATGTCAATGCTAATATATGTGATGTTGTTGATGTTATGATGATGCTTGAATACCACTTCCTATACATACGGACCTGCTAAAGAGAAGAACAAACAAGTAGTCAAATACACATGTATATGATCAAAATGTGTAAAAAGTATGTAAGGAAAGTATGTAAAATATGAAAATTAAAAAGGAACATGTGCACCTGATTCATGATGAGAAAAAGGGTGTAGAAAGGATCTTAAATATGTTGTAGATGAACATATTTTTGGGTGATCTCACACCCATTCTGCGTCATGCGAGTTTTTGGGGCGATCTCACACCAAGTCATGGAAGAAGTGTAGGGAGAAAATTTTGGTGTTATCCTCCAACCTTTAACTGCTTCCCGCAATGTAGAACACCACTATATATGGTGTGTAAAAATTGAATAACTTGATCCAATGCAAAAAAATGTGTAGTGCATGCATGCCGAAATGCTAAGGATTGTGTGCCTTGTAAAATTCGTTGTGTGGAGTTTTGTAGATTTTGTTAAACTACCAAAAAAATGTATAACCTGTCCCCCGGTCATAGGCATTTAGGAAGGGTCAGGGGCACCCAGGTGCTATTGTCCCGATCTAGGCACTAGTTTCTATGTTGTGTTAAGAACCCAAGTCGATTCTTATCCTGTTTGATGCGACTACTGTGTGTTGTACGATATTGTGTTGTGTTTGATGATGAATGTATAACATTGTATGGGGTGACTGATTCACCCAAATGATGCCCCCTCATTTGGGGTGCATTTGATATTGCTGAAGGAGTATGCATACCAAAGGAGGACCAACCATTGTGCTAAAATTGTGCCATGTAGGGGGAAGGGAATGTGCTTGGTAGAAACCAAGGAACACGTAAACAAGTGTATAAGAGAAAAGTGTTAGTATAAGCAAATAAAAACACACATGCGAGAGACAAGTGCAGCCAATGTAAATATGCAAGAAGACAATTCAGACCACAAAAAGTGGGTTATAAATATGGGATGCCACTCTTTATGTCGCAATACAATCAATGCCGATGAATTAAAAAGCGATAAACATGCACACAAGACAAAGTGCAAAGCCCACAAACAAGAGAAAATAATGACAAGCAAAAGCAACCAAAGTAACAAACATCCATGGTGGAAAATAGCTCTACAAAACAAATGTTGCACATGAAGCATGTTGGAGCTGATAAGAACCGAGAGGGGCAATGAATCAATCCCCAATAAAACCTTTTCACACTTGTGCTTCAAACCCTAACAACACATGCTCATATACAACACATCAAAACATATAGTCTTCTCAATGAAAGATGCACAAAGCAAGAATCACAATGATGAACATATAAATCCACTTAGATTGATGATAAAATTAGATCCACACACATATGTAAATATTCATATCAGATCACAAGAGTAATGCCTTCAACAAAGATCAACAAGATGCACTAAAGATGTATCAAGATGAGAAATATAGTCATATGAATATCCAGGAAGATATAATTCTTCCAAAATTGATCACAACTCAATATAAGATATGAATACACCTTATAAATCTTAAAACACATCAACAGTTATGGAGATAGCATCCAAATACAAGTACCAAAACTCGCCTCCTTCTCTAACTCACTTTCAAGGAAACAACACCAACATTCACTTGCTCAAACTCTCCTCGTGAAAACGCAACCAGAGTAGCTGTCCTTGAATGAGATTCCATGTGTTTTGGGCTAGGCCCAAAGGGTTTTTATTTTCAGCAAAAGGGTTCTTCAAAAGAAGATAAAAGGGGTTTTCAAAAGCTAGTACAATTGTACCAAAAAATTATAGCCTTTCCTTGATTAGAACTCAAAGGAGGTCAGTCCCTCATGATATTTTTGACCTATACATGCTTAGAACATTCAAGAACATCCATTCCAATAGTCACATTTTACCCAAGTAGGCCGGCCTAGCTAAAACCCTTCATCCATGCACCAAAAATCTCAAAAACCCTTGCATTGGGATGACAAAATCTCCTAATCCCAAAACTATTTTTGGTCAAGCTCTAAAAATCATCACACATGTTTAAAAGAACATTTAAACTTTGTATATCATCGAAATTTATCTCAAACAATCAAATTATTTCGTTTACTAGGCCTATATCTCTTTGTACTTCTCAAAATAGTTGTTTCTGCACCCTTCAACATCCCGGAAACTTCATCTACTCGTAAAATAACTTAAACATGACTAAAACATGCCATATAACAACTCAAAATAAATGGCATAACCGTAGTAACACTTCTAAGAAAATTATAAGTCATGAAAAATCCATCACTTCAAACTATAGCCACTTTTTCCTTCACCGATCAAGCTACCAAAAATGTTGTTTGCAAAAATTAGCTCATAAAATCATTTCTAAAATATTCCATACATAAACATGATTCTAGATTCCATGATCTCTAATAATGATACCCAAATACAACATTCATACATGTAGGTGCAAGTTTATCCTTCCTAGTCCACCGATTTTGCATATTTTGCCAAATTTCATCATTATTAACAGAGTAACATGAGTACAGAGCTTTGAAGTGTTATTTCCCCATAAAATATATTATAGTAACCTTCAACACATCTTTTAGGTCAGCTTCACACACCCATGTTTGATGTAAACTCGTAGAGTGCACATGTGGTGACCTATAGGTTAGTCCCGAACAAAACATAGCATATACAATATCAAGGATTATACCCTTGTTTCTTTTAGACCTTATAGCATGATATTTCACTTATACCTGGATTTCTCATTGTTCTAATGCTCAGAAGCTCAGAAAGTTCATAACATCTTTCAATAACTCAAAAACATACCATGAACTACACCTACACAGTCTACTATCCCATGTAATACTAAGATTCACTTACAACATTTGATGTACTAACCTCCAAGAAATTTTTAAGCTAAATTTGAGCACCCTTTTTCAGCACTTTATCTTTCTCAATCACCTTGTGAGCCCATTCCAAGAGAGTCACTTCTAGTTTGCAAGAAATACCTAACACAGATTAGGTCTTTAGATACTACAATGTCAACCATTATCACTATCATGATTTCCAAGAAATTCACACATTTTCATGCCCTAACAATACCTTCATCCTTTATTCCTCATAATGTAGACAATATGTACAAACATTTAGCTCAATATTCCATCATTAGGGTCTCCAAAATCAAGTTTCCATTAGTACCGCACAATCATTGTGAAAAAACACGCCTATGGCAGAGACTCTTCTAAATAATCACAATTATGATTTTATGGCCATACTGATAATGAACCTTCAATCATCTGAGAATCCTTTACCAAGATTGAGAAGAAAATAATACCAAAGCCATACCTCAAACATTTCACTTTTTGGTCTAGTGCACAAATGGTTTTGTCATACCTTGAGCTCGCTTAACCTCTTGAACCAATATATTGATCAAGTTGTCACTTGATCACACCATCCATCTACTCGAACTTCTCTATCACATTGAGAGAGATATTAAGACTTATAGGACCCATGACACAAGACTTAGTCATCTTTAGACCAATGGATATGTAGACCAAGATTCATACTAAAACACTCCAAGATAACAAAACTTATACATTAAGACTCTTGATGACCTTTTACTACTTCCATGACACCTTCATAACTTCATGCTCATTATGGACTCATTGAAACATTAGATACATGCTTTTACAACTCGTGATAAGATTTATGACACCACCAACTATTCGACTAGACACAATGCTTTTCACATATCTCGAGCATATACATCTTAGCAATGAAATTGACTTTCTTTAGATTTCCATTAATGGCAACATAAACTTGTACTCAGATTTTGAAATGATAGTAGACTACTGAGACTATTCATACCACCTTAGTGACAACTTCAAAGCTTCACATACATTATGGACTACAAGACATATCAGACAGATGTTATTCCATTTCATGAGGTCTCTATATCACAACAAAAACTCATATATGACATCAAGAACCTAGAAAACTTGCACATTATTGACATGTATGCTTTGAAGAGCAAAAACAAGAGACTTGACAATCACATCATGAAAAAATACTTGAACCTCAAAAACATACTCAAGGACTTGAAATGACATACCTTACATCATGAATAAGACACATACTTGAAAAAGACATCTCTCCCTCACTCCAATGCTTCTCTTGCACTTATACACCTCTATGAAGCCTAATAGAGGCATATGTCACCATGGAGGAGCTTGATGAGAGACCTAAGTAGGTATCAAGCCCTCTTCTTGGGCCTTGATAGTATCCTCTTTATTTGATTCCACATTTTTGCCGCAAATCCATCCTTTTACTCGGTCACGTCTTGGGTATCTTCTTTAGCACTTTGACTAGTCTCATCCTTCCTTTTGTATGTTTGAGCTTGTGGCTTAGGTTTTGAGACTCTTTCTTCAACTAACTTGCATTACAAAACCTTGTAATGTGCCCTATCTTGTGGCACCTAAAGCATTCCACTTTCCTTCCTTTGCACTCATAAGCCATATGACCATATCCATTGCAAGCATAGCAATACCCCTTGAATGTGCTTACATACCTCTTTGTGTTTGATGGCTCATTTTTGTAATATTTTGCAATATGTTTCTTTTCTTGGCAATGATAAAATTCAGATCCATACATGTGACCTACCTTTTTCTCCTTCTTGTCTTGACATTCTTCTTCGTTCTTTTCTTCACAATGTTTCTTTCCTTTTCCATCATCCTTCTTTTCAACCTTAGGACTGCAATAACTAGCCTTATGTCCATAATCACAACATTTATAACAGCTACCATGAAAAACACTACACCTATATGTACTTGGTTGCATGATAGGTGATATTCTAGGAGGTGGAAGCCTTGAAATTTCTCCCTTGCTTGGCTTCCTTCTTTCATTTGATCCTTGACTTGACTCTTCTTCATTATTTTCTGATTTGGATGAGCCCTCATTGAAGCCTAGGCATGTCCTATCACCATAGGCCTTTTGATTTTCCAACATCTTACTTAGATTTGTAGAACTTCCTTGAAAAGATAGTACCTTGCTTGTCATGGTGCCTAGATCTTTCTTCAAATCATCTATTTCTTTCCTCTTGATCTTTAGCTCATCTTGTGTCTCCTCAAGTTGCTTTGTTAGGACCTTGACTATTTCTTCTCTTTCAGCTTCATGTTTGAGACATTCTTCTCTCTTGGTCTTCAACTCATCTTGAGCCTCCTCAAGTTGAATTCTCAAAACCTTGATTACTTCTTCATGAGTTGCAACCACCTGTCAACCTTATCACAATTCTCAGCTACCCATTGCCTTATCCTGAAGGTATTACCCTCAATTTTTCCAATGATGGAGGTTCCATCTTGTCACCAAAGATCTCCCTCTAACATGTTAGGCTACTTCCAAGGGTCTGCTCTGATACCAATTGTTGGAGGTGACAAGGACTAAGAGGTGTGGGTGAATCGGTACCCATTAAAACCTTTTCACATGTGTGCTTCAAACCCTAATAACACGTGCTCATATACAACACATCAAAGAATATAATATTCTCAATGAAAGATGAAGAAATCAAGAATCACAATTATGAACATATAAATACACTTATATTGATGATAAAATCAGATCCACACACATATGTAAATATTCATATCAGATCACAAGAGTAATTCCTTCAACAAAGATCAACAAGATGCACTAAAGATGTATCAAGATGAGCAATATAGTCATATGAATATCCAAGAAGATATAATTCTTCCAAAATTTATTACAACTCAATATCATATCTGAATACACCTTAGAAACCTGAAAAATACATCAACATGCTATGGAGATAGCATCCAAATACAAGCACCAAAATCTGCCCTCCTTCTCCAACTCGCTCTCAAGGAAACAACACCAACATTCACTTGCTCAAATTCTCCTCATGAAAACTCAACCAGAATTTTTCCTAGAATTATATTCCATGTTTTTGGGCTAGGCCTAAATGGTTTTTCTTTTCAGCAAAAGGGTTCTTCAAAATAAGATAAAAGGGGTTTTCAAAAGCTAGTACAATTATACCTAAAAACTCCTTTTAATAACCTTTCCTTGATTAGAACTCAAATGAGGTAGGTCCCTTGTGATATTTTTGACCTATACATGCTTAAATTTTTTAATAACATCCATCCCAATAGTCACATTTGACCCAAGCAGGTCGGCCTAGCTAAAACCCTTCATCCATGCACCAAAAATCTAAAAAATGTGGCATTAGGATGAAAAAAATCTCCTGATCCCAAAACTATTTTTTTCAAGCTCTAAAATTCATCACACATTTTTAAAATAAAATTTAAACATCATATATTGTCTCAATTTATCTCATCACATCAAATTATTTCATTTACTGGGCCCAAAGCTCTTTGTACTTCTTAAAACAATTGTTTCGACACCCTTCAAAGATCCTAGAAACTTAATCTAGTCACAAAATCACTTCAACATGAAAAAAATTTCATGTAACCACTCAAATTAAATTTTACAACATTTATAACACTTTTAAGAAAGGTATAAGTCATGAAAAATCCATGACTTCAAGCTACAACCAATTTTTCCTTCAAGAGATCAACTCGCCAAAAATGTTGTTTCAAAGATTATCTCATAAAATAATTTATAAAAACATTAAATATCTCCAAATTGATTATTTGGATGCCACATTAATCCCTCTTAATTTTATGGGCGATAGGAGCTATCAAACAATCCATATCATGCTTCAAATATCATCAAACTGTAACCAAAACAAATTTTGTCCTAAACTACTAAAAACCTTATTGATAAAATAAATCCTTGGAAAGCATATAAAATTATGTTATCATGAGTAAATACATATCTCAATGGAAATATATCTTAAAATAATTTCTAAAACAACTTGAATCACCTCAAAACTCCACCTGTAGCTCAAGTTATATCCATTTTACTAGACCCTGTTATTTGAGACCCCAAACCGACCTTTGACCAGTCCAACCTTTTTAGCCTCAAAACACCATCAACATGCAAGATATTGTCATGAAAATTCATGGAAATCAGTAAAACCTAACATTTATCATGAAACATTAATTTTGTATGCTACTCATTTGGACTATCTTGCTCTATAACCTTCTTTATCAGAAACTACTATTTTTAGGTGGGGCCCACTCATCACCATGACCTCAACCATACATTTATGGAAATAATAAGTATTAATCTACAAAATTAAATCATAAAATTTTCACTTTCAATAAAAAATGGGCCAGTATACTTCACCTTTTCTAAACTGCTCCTAGCTAGGGTTTAATTAGGGTTTTAGACCTCTTTACCTTCTTAACATTCATTCATAAAAATGTGATGATAAACTGACCTGATTATTTTTTTGAAACCTTATAAACTCACATTATAATCATCCTTGAAATCCACAAGGTCCTATGTAAGTCACACTATTCACAACAAGCATCTGAAGTTGCACTTCAAGCTCAAATTTGCCTTGTTTTTCACCCTGTCTCACAAAATCAGTCATATATGGAAAAATACACAACATGGGAACATGAAATTTTTCTGAGAGCATCATAACTCATCTCTATAACATATAAAATCATCATAATGATAACACCATATCCCAATCTCTCTAAGTATTAAGACTTACCTATGCTTACATGTTAGATCCTCATAATAACAACTAGGGTCAACTAAATTAATGCAATAAATCACCATGAAACCTTTTAAAATGACCCAAACATGCCTCATATTACATTCATTACTTTTTTTCATGATTCCATTAGATTTAATGGATTCAATACACTCTATCACATCTCCAAACAACTATACCTGCTCCCAATGAGCACATGTAACCAAGTGAACCACTTGTAGCTGCACTATGACACTACTATGAGTGCTCAAGCACCCTCAAAACCTTCTATATACCATGTCAACATGCTTCCAAAGCAACCAAGAAGCTCACACTACCAAACAACACCTACTAGGCACCTGTATGGGCTTGCTAGAGCAATCATGCATCATTGAGTCCCACTGTAACAACTGATAAACATCTGAACCAATATGTTAGCATCCATAACATCATCATGAAATCATCCTAAAACATTCACTTTTTCATTAATTTGGTTTTGCATCAATTATAACCACCCATTAGGACACCATGCCAACAAAGCACCCGTTAACATGTTAGAGAGATAAAAATTATACCAAGGCTTGTATAATCTGATAAATAAATGTGCTATGAAACAAAATGAAACAATATCACTTGTAATGTATGAAAGTGGATTCTCTGATGAACCTATGTGGGACTAGTAATAGGTACTGCACCAAGCATCCCCGTTGCATGTATGGATCTATAAAATCTATTATCACAACTATAAAACAAGTGAACGTGCATGTGTATATGATAAATATAATGACATACAAGATATATATCTAGCATGTGTAATAAGATGTGCATGTAACAAGTAAATGTAAGAAATACTAAATGCAACCAAGATATGTAGTATGTTGTGGATGAGATGGAATGGAATGTATAGTGAATGATAGGATCAATGTGCCCCCCAAGTGGATGTGTATGCATGTAATGAAGTTCATTTATTTACGCCCCCTCGAAGTCAAGAATAAACCATAAATGAGAGTGTGTCATCGAAATGGTCTCAAATGTGTGTATTTAAAAGATGTGATCATCAAAGTGTAAATTACGAGATTGATAGAGTGAGTGAGTCAACGCACGAGTGTGATGAGGCCCATTTGAGATGTAGACCCTCGGCGGTCAGTATGGACCATGTAACTAGAGTGCGTCATAGGGTAATGTATCGTGTTGGTTCTGTTCGAGAGATATGTTTATTGTGTCGTATGTCATGTTGATTGTATTGTGAAACAAATTGATTATAGACACATTACATGCATGATGTAAATTGTCAATATGTGTAAGTGTTGGATATGTAATGTTTTATAGATGTTTATATTGCATGAGATGTCCGTGTTTGATTACATGTGAGAGAGATGTGTCATGTAATATGAGAGAGATAGATGATGTAGAGGATATATGTAATGAAAATATTTGTGTGTTCCGGATGGTGAGTGTACCAAGCATTTTTTGGGTGATGTTGGTTATGTTCAAGAGAAATGTGTATTTTGATGTAGGAGGTGTATGTTGTGTGATGTAAGAAATATATGTTGTGAAAGCACTAAATGTATCGAGTGTGTTGAATATGCGAGGACAAGTATGTGTTATTTGTTATTGAATACGCATAAATGAATATGTTGTAGGTGGTTTGATTGTAAGGTGATGAATATGTGTGAGAAATAGAATGATGTGTAATATAATGTGTAGTGTGTGAGGTTCATGTGTATAGGATGCCCTCAATAGTCAAGTGTGAACCAAAGCACAAGAGTACATCATCGAGAAATGACGATACGAGTGTGTATCAAGATGTATATGGTGTATGTGATAGACTAGATGTGAAGTGATGGGAAAATAAGATGCTTGTTGATGCTAGAGGGGGGGAATAAGTGTGATGCCCCCAAGTGTGTAATAATGAGAGTGATCAAGTAATGTCATCTAAGAGGTCATCATTTTCATGATCAAAACTAAACGGTGAAGCATCTGAGACTTGATAAGTGATAGTTTCAGGTTGGTCAAGTAAGGATCCATTGAGGTGTAAATTATACATGCCCATAGCATATTCTTCATCAGTGAAAGGAGGTAATGGACATCCATGTGCATACCAAAGTGAGTGAGATTTGGTGAATAGCCAAGGAATGAGTCATTGTAAATGAAGACACAACCAAATGGCATGGGAAATGATATATCGAATGATCAGGATCTAACGTGCCCCCAATGTAATCAAGCCAAGATTTTTGAGTTTAAGTGGAGAAGGGTGAGGAGAGCGTGCAAAAAATATGGTCATGTAAAAGATGTGAAGAAAATAAGATGCACTAATGCAAATGAACCCATGATAGAGATGAGAAGAGTGAGGTGGTGGCATAAGATCATCAAGCGTATACCCAAGCCGAACTAGACCATCATGTGTGTAGACAATGTCAAAAAGTAGGATCAAATGGAATGTGTTCCCAATACTATTCATTTATGAAAAGTGTACATGTAAATGGAGGTTGTGCTAATGAAGGTTGCTCATGAGAAGGTGAAGGAGATGGAAGAACATTTAATGTTTGGACACATCCCCGATAGCCAATCATAGTAGTATTAGTGGCGGGAGGAGGCAAAGTGTTGTAGATGAGACTGTATCTAGCATGTAAATAACACCTTCAAGTGGTGGTAAATGATTTGAAGTATCCATGGGTTGTGGTTCATTAGTAGTACCAGAGCGTGGAATAGGTAATATAGTATTGGGATCACAATCGTAGTATTTAAATGGGTCATGATCGCTATGAATTGTATACTCTACACCCTCATGTATGAATTTGACACAATGATGTACTGTAGAAGGAACAAATTGCATGGCATGAAGCCATGGCCGACCAAGTAAATAGTTATACGAAACCAGAAATTCAATGACAAAGAAAACTATGTTAAGGGTTTTTGGCCCTACAATGATAGGCAGAGTAATGTGACCTACGCATGGATGAACAAAACCATCATATGCATGAAGAGAAAGACATGATGGACTAACATTAGCAACAGAAAGACCAATCTTTTCAAGGAATGACATAGGACAAAGATTAAGTTCAAATCCATTATCGATTAGAGTGTGTTTGACACCCATATTATAAATGTGAATCATGATGTGCAAAGGTGGGTCATTGTCAAAAATAGTAAGATCAACATTAGGATTAGATGGAAAAGCAATATGCTAAGAAAATACATCGACAAATGTTTGATATACTATATCTGGATGAATATTAGTAGGAATACGAGTGGTAGCTAGGAGATTTTTGATTTTATCTCTTAATTCAGGATTGATAAGCAAGAAATCATTAATAGAGATACTCATGATGAAGAGACCCTAGAAATATAAGAACAATGGAGGTATGAGGATCCTAAGAGCGTTTAGATCAAGTTCAGGTTCACCAAAATGATTAAGCTAAATGTGAATTTATATGCTTAATTTGATTGCTATTGCACTAATAAATGAATAAATAATTAAGTACATAAATTAACTCAAACAAACTAAGCAATAAAATGTGGAACCCTAGTTATAAGGAGGAGAAAGAGGGAATTAGCTGATTCACAATAAAATCTAGATTGTACCAAAGTGTTGACCATGTGAACGGAAAGGCGGAGCATCACACAAAGACCCGGAAAATTAGATCTAGAAGAATAGGGGACAGGGGCACCCAAAAAGGGGCAAGGGCACCCACGGGTGCTACAGACTAGAAACAAGTTCCTATTTCGAGAAAAATCTCATAAAATCATCTTTTTAGGGTCATAAGTTATTTGTTTTTTTTTCCTTTGGTCACTATGAGGTCGCACTAAGATCTTCGAGCTCGTTGAAAACCCGTGAAGTATAGACACTGAAAAACCCCTCAAATAAACATCAACTCCTAAAACAAAAGATGAAGAATGAGGGTTAGAATGCCCTCAATTGTCACAATGGTGATCTTACAACTGAGTGTTGCACTACATCTCTAACTAAATGTATTTATGTGTGTGTGTGTGCAAAATCATGGCTCTTGTGTGTGTCGCACTTGATAGTGAACAAGTAAGCTAGATGTAAAGAAATGTAATAGATGTGTGCATGGAATAGAATAGACTCCATACTATGAAGTTTATTCAGAATAATACAACCCCTTTCCCTTGAATGGATGTTATAATGGATGCTTTGATGCATAACCTTTGGATGCAAACTTAGGTGGCGATAGATATTTCTTAGTGTTTGGTCCTTTATTATGATCACATAACTTTATATTTAAATGATTCCCTTGTTTTTATGTCATAATTAACCTTGAAAAAGTGGTACATCATCTTAGCTCAGCTTCATGATCTTGATCAGATCATCCTCCTAGTTAACCCACAGGCCTTCCTTTAGGCTACATGTTCTTCATGAGACCCATAAAGAGAGGGAATTCAATGTGCAAGCTTCTACTCCACCTTTAAGAAGCATATATATATCAACCTCACAAAATCATAGACAAACTTGGTTTGAGATATTCAAATGATACATCACATGCATTAGACCATTAAGGCCACCAAACAAGGTTAGATCTCTTCATGCTAATGATGTGTCTTTCTTGAGGTTCCAAGTAGATCTTTAGCCTTATATGCCCTGTCCTTCATGGATCAATATACTCTCATGTTTCTTGCTCCATCCTAACATTTAGAGTTTCATGAATACCCAGAAGGTCTGAAAAGATTCATTGATCTCATTTTCCCATAAAAACTTTCTCCTAAAGTTTCATGGCTTAAATTTTGTCTAACTCCCTCTATCTCATTTTTTCCTCCTTTCTTGCTCTTGAAAAGCTAACTCATTTAGGACAGTCCTAAATCCTTCATAACTTTTCTGGGTCTTTGTTTTAGGACTCCAAATTTTTACACAAGGTATTTATATGTTATAACCCTCTCCACACAAAATTTCAGATCTTTATCGTTCTTCTAGCTCCTTAAATTAGGCATTTACTAGTCTGATTTCGGATATTAACATTTAGATAAGCCTTCTAGAGGTCTTACCAATATAAGCTGCTGAGATAATGACCTTTAGTGATAGGATCACCATGGTAATTGTCACTTAATCCTTAATTCACCTTAAATAATCTCCCTAGTCATATAAAACATAATGAAGGGGATTCTTTCTTCATATTTGTCTTCTTTTCCTTGTATTTTCCTCATTGTATTCCTTCCTCTGCACAGCCAAAACACAGTCATGAATATATTTTCATTCACAGATCCATTTACACTGATATTTGGGGGTCTTCTTCATCTATCCAGGACAGAAATTTTCACCAAGTTTCATGTATTTTCATTGGAGGAATAAGAAGTTATTCAATGCCCTAGATCGGGCCCGAGATGAAGTATTTTGCTATAAAAGCCATGTTAGTCACTGTCAAGGATTGTAAAAATTATGTTCATGCTCCTTACACCCTATAGCATCTTTCTTACCTAACAGTCAAGAAATTCATATCAATTTCATGGCACTAAGGGTTTATAGCTCGCTGCCCTGGCTAAACCCTTGCATATAGTCCTTAATAACATGCAAATACATGCAATTAAAGATCTTTGGTTCATGGATCAAGCTTAATAACATTGTAAGCTATCAAAACACATGAAATAAAATAAGATTCAGCTCAATCAAAGCTCAAGGAACTTAAAACAATCTTTATTCTTTATATAAACCAGTCTTACAACATTTTCTCATGCATTCCTTGATTCTTGACTCCAAAAATCCACTGCTCCATGCAAGTTCCTCTCTTCATTGTCTCTCCTTCATGAATTCGACCTCTTCTCTCTTTATTCTCTTTATTGACATTGAATTTTTTATCTCTTGTTTCCTATTTTTATCCAACTTTCCTTATTTTAGTGATATCCCTACACACATGCTTAAGAATAGGAACAAATTTCCCATCTTTGACCTTATGACAACTACACCAACTAATTAAGGAAGATTTTATTCCTCTTCCTACGTAGATATAACAACTAACAACTCACCTCTCACTTTTCACTTTCTTACATCATGGTAACAAAAACCATTTACAACACAAATATTCAAATTTTGACTAAACTTAACAAGTAGTATGATTTTGCAAACAAAGAGAAGAAGGTTGTTTCCCATTTGTTTCTCGTCCAAAAATCCTTATGAAGATGCTCCTGCATCATACTTCCCCACTAGAAAGAATTTGAACTCCAGTTCAAATGAGGTATCTTCTAGTCTTCATTGTACACCTGGATCCCAAGTCTTTGTTTCCAATGCGAGTGTTTGAGTCTCCTTGTTGTTTTTGTCCTTCATTTGCTTGCTTCTCTCTCTCTTCTTGTATATGCTCTTCCTCAACTTCTTCTCATTTGCAAAACTCCATGCTTCTTCTTTATCATCTAGTATGTCTTCAAAATCTTCTTGTTCTTCTTGCATTATGAGCTTTCTCATTGAATCATACATTTGATTCATCTCCATGTCTTCCAAACCTGTATTCACAATATCAAAAGCAACATTAGAAGTAAAATTTTGAGGCCATGAAGCCTCTTGAATGCCTTCAAAATGCTTTCTTCTTCATTTGTTTTTGTTTTTTCATTGACCATGTTCGAATTGGCCTTTTTCATTTTGTTCTCCTCTTGTCTTGCCTCTTCCTCATGCTGATAACTGAAAATCTCAGTCTGATCTGAACTTAAAAACAACCCCTTAAAAGGATTCAACAATTCTTCTATCATCCTCAACTCTTCATTCAAGACTCCATCATCTATCTCATCATTGATTTCATCAAATTTGGGTGCTAGACCATTGTTTTCATCCTCCATACCCTGTTTCTCATTAGCATACTCTTCCATTGCCTCTTGTTTTAAGAAGCTTTCATCACTTTCATTCAACCTATTTTCACTCTGCATCATTCTTTGATCATGACTATGATCTTCATTAGCCATTCTAGAGGTTCCACCCTGCTGCATATTAGTCTTCATAGACAAATCATTCCACATTTCATCATTCAAGCTGATTTGAGAAGATAAATCAAAAGTATTTCCATAATCATCATCATTCAAATCATCAAAAACAACCTCTTTACCTTTCATCTCTCTAGTATACCTCTTATGTTCTTTTTCTTCATGGAATGTCTCTTCCTTGTTCATCATTTCAGCCTCATGCTCTTGCTTGCATGAACCTGCTTCAAGCTTTCTCCACAAGCTTCTAGGTACAAACACCATCTTCTCACCATAATTTGCATCTGCATTTTCTTGGGATACTTCATCACCATTTCTCATGTTCTTACGCATCCAAACTTGTGCCTTTGTCTGAAAATCTGATTTCTTGAGCCATTTAGGTACTATATAACCATGCTTCTGTGTTAACACTGAAAGATTGACTTTATTTATCCTTTCATCATTTTGTACGTTTGCATGCTTATCAAAAGTATGAGAAAAATAAGACTTAGCAACCAAACTTGTCTTCTCAATCACCATTGCTTAGGTGTGTGCTTCACTCTCCACTTTGGTATTATGCATCCATGTTCAACTGGTCTATTTGATGTCTTCATCATACTCATTTCTTCTCCAACCGGTACATCAGCAATTATATGTTTCTGAGAAAGATTCATATTTGCATTCACTTTTACCTTCTTGATAGGATGCTCCATGGATTCATTGGTTTTCTTGGCTTCTTGTTTATTTACACCATCTTCTTCTTGCATGCATGGCTGACCACTAGCTTCTTGTGAGTGTTCCATAGCATCATAGAACTCAACTTCTTCCTCCTTTTCATCTTTGGCTGGTACAAAGTCTTCAAGACCTTTTTCATGCATTGAACTATGCACCTCTTTCCCTTGGTAAACAACAACAATCTTCTCTTTCATCCTTCTTGCACATTCACTTGTGTGCTTGGTGGCTTCTCTTACACCAATATTTTCTCTTTCCAAGGTCTTTCTCTTGACCTTCTCCACAAGGCTTCCTATACCTGCAATTACCCATTCAAAGACAACATTAGATATAAAAACAAGAGACCACAAGATCCCCATGAATGCCTCTTTCATGGACATTCTCATTTTTTCAAGTGCTCCTCTTGGCACTTCACCTTCTCTCTTCATTTCTTCTTTTCCTTGTTCTCCACAATGAGAACTTTCTTTATCACCTCTTCATCTTCACATCGTGATTCACTCTCTCTCTTCTTCATGGCAATCATCTCTTGCCTTCTTCTCTTCATGAGTAGCTTCACTGGCCACTTCATTCTTTTCTTCATCCTCCACCCAACTCCTTGGATTGGTATCTTCATCATGGTGTCCATCATAGACTCTAATTCCTCAATTCTCTGTTTTATCTACCTGATCTCTTCCACTTCTCTTTGATACTTTTCCTCTCTTTGCTTTCTCCTTATCTCTTTCTCTCTAGAGATTTCTTTCATTACTCTCCACACGGTCTCTAGTTCCATTTTTTTCTCTTGAGTATCTTTAACCTCAAGTTACTTGAATTAAACAACTTCTTATTTTTTCACTTGAGCTAAAGTAGCTCTTCTTAAGCCTCTCTTGGCTTGGTTATCCTTCCTCACAAACCTGTAATCTCTGTATAAAGCAGCAGTCATTAGTCTAATTAACAACAAAATATATCAAATATCCTTTCAATCATAACCCACATGTGTATATCTATCAAAAATAAGAGAAATATAAAGGTATCAACCACTCGATACCAAAAATGGTGCAAATCTCAAGGAACTTAAAACAATCTTTATTCTTTATATAAACCAGTCTTACAACATTTTCTCATGCATTCCTTGATTCTTGACTCCAAAATCCACTGCTCCATGCAAGTTCCTCTCTTCATTGTCTCTCCTTCATGAATTCGACCTCTTCTCTCTTTATTCTCTTTATTGACATCAAAAATTTTATCTCTTGTTTCCTATTTTTATCCAACTTTCCTTATTTTAGTGATATCCCTACACACATGCTTAAGAATAGGAACAAATTTCCCATCTTTGACCTTATGACAACTACACCAACTAATTAAGGAATATTTTATTCCTCTTCCTACATAGATATAACAACTAACATCTCACCTCTAACTTTTCACTTTCTTACATCATGGTAACAAAAACCATTTACAACACAAATATTCAAATTTTGACTAAACTTAACAAGTAGTATAAATTTGCAAACAAAGAGAAGAAGGATTTTTCCCATTTTTTTCGTCTAACAAGCCTTATGAAGATTCTCGTGCATCAAAAAGGCCAACTACCAAAAATATAATATGCTCAAATAGATAGAAATGATCTAAAAGATGTGAACAAAGTATAAAGAGGTTAGGGGCGCCCAAAGGGGATAGGAGCATTTGGCGCTAGTGTCCTAGCTGGGTACTAGTTTCTAGAGTAAGAAATGCTAAAGTATGAAAATATAGACAGAGAAATAAATGGTGTAAGACCAAAAGTAACAACATAAAGAAAGCAAAGATGGCCAAAGATATGGGTTAATTAGTACTTTTCTTACTTAGGAATCATATGAATACTAGTATGCAATCGGGACTAGATAATGGAGAACTAGTAGTTGTGAGAATATAATACACCATCGCGTACTGAAATTTTTAATAGATTATGAAAAATAAAGATGAGGGAAGGACAAAGAGAAAATATTGTAGAAGAAGCAAATGCATTGAGTGGTCTTAGGGTGAATAACAAGGTATAAAAGGAGATATAAGTTGTAAAAAATAAATATTAGTTGTTATTTTATTCATATCAGTTGTATAAGTTGTGGTTTAGTATAAAATAGCAGCTAACAAAGGAACACCCATGCACAGAACACACATGCACGAGATAGAGGCACACATACACACAAAAACACATGCACACAATTGTGCATGCACATGTGTGTACGCACACACACACTCTCTCTTAAGTAACAATGTTTGATCATGTATGGAATACATATTCAATGTAATAAATACTCTATTAAAGCCTTACTTTTTTACATTTCAACTAAAAATAGGAGGAACATTATTTTCATTTAGAGTGGAAGTTCATTTTTAGTCCAAATAGACTTGAGGGTAGTCTTATAACCTAGTATGTAATATCATAAATATGAAATCAATGATATTATGAGATCATATTATTGATACAACCACATGATGTTATTATATTTAAAATTTGAAAGGGAAACCAAACACCATTTCTATCATTTATCCATGAAGGACCATAAATGAATGAACATTTTATTTACATATTGATGAATGCAATTAAATTACATTCATAAGTTTATACCTAATGAATAAACCAATATTTCAAACTTTTAGAGAATCCAAAATGATGTAGAATGCATAAAAACAAAGTATACATGAAATTTCTCATTATAATTTCCACTACAAAGGGAAAACATCTTTTCTATTACACATGATCAATACACAAATCTTACAATTATTTAATGTTTCAATGCAAAAAGAATAAATAACCTTTCAACAAAATATCTTGATAAAAAAATATACAACCAAAATTTCATAAAAGGGTTATAACATGTTAGTATGAAAAAACTAGAAAAGTCACAATTATCAATACAAATGAATCTCTCACATGTATTTATAGTCATGGTTAGGTACACATGATCTTGACCATCTAGCGTATATTAAAGCTAATAGAAAATTATAATATCAATATAAAAATAAATATATTATATGTAAAACTTCTAATAAGGAGACAATTATGAATATGCTAACAACATGTGGGTTAGAATTGCTAAGACAACACATCTTATTAATATCACTTTCACATGATGTCCATAGATAAACATTGCTTAAATTAATATGATAAACCCCAAAATATGAAATAATACTCTATTTATAGCGGATAGTTGTTCACACTTAGAATAAGATTTTCTATTTTAGTTTTGATAAACTTGGTGTTAGTTTCGTAGAATAACATATATCATCCCAAATATGCACTCACTAATGTAATGCCACCATCATATTGGATATATGAGAATAATATGGATCTAAAATATTATGGAAACACTCTGAACTAGTATCATCCTCTACAAGTTATCCCTAGATCATTATTATTTCCATCGAAATGATGTACCCCAATCTTTGTAAGCATGGTATAATACTCAATTTTTGATCTACAAAGAGGAGGAAAATCCTTTGCATTCAAAGCAATATTTCCTTTGTTGATTTTTATAGACTTGAAGGCCATCTTGTATCCTAACATATACTATCCTAAATATGCACTAACCAATATGATGACATCATCTTAATGATTTGAGAATGACATGGATATACAATGCTAAGACAACACACCCTATTAGTATTAATTTCCACATGACATCCCTAGATCAACATTATTTCTATTGAATGATGCACCACATGCTTTACAAACATGGCATAATATACATTTTAGACCTATAAAGAGGAGGATTCTTTTTATAATTATCTTGTTCATTATATATGGTTCTTCTAATACATTTTAGGGGTTTAGAAAATATGAAAAAATGTTATTTTATATTTTTACCTAACTTGATTATAATTCATATATGTGTGACCTAGATAAACAATATAGATGTATTTATATTTAAGAAACTTTGTTGTGGTGTGCTCTAAGGAAGAGGTGCTTCAATGAATGTGCTCAATGACCTTCTCAATGTGAGACTTTAATATGGGTTCCCTAGATTCCCTTGATAAGTAAGGGTGCATTTGTTTATATAGGTGACCGATTCGTATGATTTCCCACTCAATAAAACCTAAGCCGCTACCGTAACTTGTGCATTTTAAAATATAACCATTACAAGTACAAGGGTCATGTTAACTAACCTAAGGAAAAATTATTTGTCTGACTCTATATTGGGCCTACAACCCCATCCAAGCTTAAACTTAAACCAAATTTGAGATAAAATATGGTCTATAGAGTCAAAAGATGCCTTTTATATAATTTAAATTGATTCCTAAAGTGCTAAGATAAATAATAAGATGTGACCTAGAGGGATGAATAGGATAGGATAATCCTAGGATAAATGCAAAATTTAAATTTCTAAGTACTACTAGACCAAATTTTTGGCACGACATTTCCCCCTCTTTAATCTAGTAATGAAAGTGATGGATTAAAAGAAAAAGGAATAAGTGAACTAAAACCACATATCACAATCATAGTATGATGATGTATGAAAATGAAGAGTGTGCCTACATGTAAATCCAATTTGAAATATGCAAGGACATGGAAAATATGTGTATTAATTCTTAATAAAGATATCAAGTCAATATATACAAAACTAAATTGTGTAAAATGACATAAATCATTTAATGACTATAAAAAATTTCCTTGTGTGTAGTATGGGGATTTACTAAATATCTTATATAAGAAATAGCATTGGGTTTCTTACACCATTTGAACTATCATTATAAAACTTTCACCATTGTAAAATGGTATTAGGATTCTAGCACTATTGTAAACTAGCATTAGGATTCTTGAACCATTATAAACTATCATTAGGTTACTTAAACCATTATAAACTATCATTAGGATTCTTACAAAATCATAACTAGAATTGGGATAATTTCACCATTATAAAATGGAATTAAAATGCTTGCACAATTGGAATTATTATTAGGTGGCTTTCCCCATTATGAAACATTTCATAAGCGTGATTGAATCTTTAAGAAAATTTTGTGTAACTCATGTAAATGTTATCTTAACCAAATAAGTTTCATAAATATGTATGAACTCGTGAGATGAACTTGTACCAAGTGCATAATTTTTGGTGAAAAATATATATTGTAGTGGTGAACCATCCCAAGCCCATGAAAATCTTATATAAACTTCTAATTTGTCTTGACTATATGTATATGACATGTGTGAAATACCAACACCCTACTTACCATGTGGAAATTTGACCATGATATGTGTGAACTTATAGAATAACCCATAATGTTCCCTCTTTTGATATGATGGATGCTTCCATCTATCACTTAACTCAAAAGATAAATTAGTTAGTTATAAAATATATAATCAAAACATTAAGGATGAGAACCATACAAAGCATATGTAGTAAACCTTGTGATATAATAAATGTGCATCATATATGATCATTGCAAAAAAATTCAATGGAAACATAAGGAATCAAAAATGACATGAAAAAACATGACATAATGGGAACACCATAAGACATAGAAAACTAACAAGATATCACACAATATTAGTATTAGTTAGTTGTGTATGTTAATTAAGTATGTTTTGAATAATACATGTAACCACAATAAATAATATGTATTTAGTGATGTGTCATAATAAATATAGAAGAAATAGTAGGTGTATCAAGTAATGTGTAATGAGAACTCAACGTCTCGGCTATTAGTGAGTTACAATAAGTTTGTAATCATCAACCAAAGTTTCATTCACATTGATTCCATTAGATGCTTTCAATAAGTAGACATGGGGACACCTTGAGGTAGGGGTCAAAATTATCCATGTGGAACATAGTGGTGCACTCCGAATGCAAGTGATCTATAAAAATTAATAACCCATTCCACCCCCATGTCGCACTTACCAAATGCAAACGATTCCCGAGGTCATGCCGAGATAGCCGGTGTAGAATGATTGTGAATGTGAGTGTGGTGATGGGGATCAAGCTAATTGGGAAATATTATATCTTCAACACACAATGTCGGGATCTGTGAGTCTAAAGCAAAGAATGCTCTCCTAACTTGAAGTGGTGTGATGGTTTGGTCTGAGATAATAGCCGCTCGTAGACTCCAATCAATGTCAAGCTCGGATGAGATTCTGTTTGTTGGTTGTTGAACACGTGAAAATGACCTATGGGCACCTTATATAGATTTCCAATAAAGTTCATGGAAGTAAGAATGAGAGGGACGATGAAGCCACAGCTATTTACGGGTGATTTTCCATCTAGCCCCGAGAAAGTATTAGCTGATCGGTCTGCTTATGTTCAATAAGGAAAGTTGTGCGATAATATCTGAGTGGAAGTGGTGAAGATCTAAATACTAATGTATGCAAACTAGTGTCAATGTCTAACTAATTGGTAGGCCCGTTGGGTTGTGGGACATGAGGATCACAACCAAAGACTCGTGGAGGCTATGGCCCTTGGATGGTCATGCGCATAATCAAACCCTATTGCTAGGGGCAGTCCAATAATCATAGGCTTGATTAGCAACTATGTTTAGTGTATTGAGTTGTTCTATCTTCTCAGCAAAAGTTACAGGTGTGTGTAAGACTGATCAAATGTAAGTTGGTATCAATGTCAATTATCAATTCTGGCCCGTTGGGTTGTGGGACCAATGGATCACAATTGTATGTATTTTCTTGTTGTGGACCGTTGATGGTCATACAAAATGAAATAAAATGAATTTTAATAAGAAAAATAATTATTGAAAGAGATCTAATCTATGTTTTTGGAGTTTTCACAATATTTTGGATCAAAGCAATAAAAGCAAACTAATCTATCAAAGGAAATATTTTTGTTCTTTTCTAATCTTTAAGCAATGTGTTCTAATCTAACAAATAAACTAAAGACAAGTAGTCAACCAGATGTAGTTGGTTACTTGTGCAAATGTATGAATCTAATCTAAATCAAACAACCTAATCTGATCAAAATCCTCCAAACCCTACCTCAGAGGTGAAGAACAAATCATGACCCTGAAAGGGCTATTGTCCCTCACAACTTCCTTGTAATGTTAAAAGGAAAACTTATTGAAATGAATGATTCTCTACTCTATTTGATATGAATGATTTTCTACTCTATTTGATATGAATGATTTTCTACTCTATTTGATATGAATGATTTTCTACTCTATTTGATATGAAATTGACAATTCAACACACAAGGAAAACAAACACACAATTCCAACCTAGACAAGCAAGAGCTTTGGAAATCTAGTTGTGTTATATCTGTCCCCTTAGTATGTTCCTTTCTTTCTCCGAGTGTTCATGTGAGTCCAAGAGATTGGGAATGCAAGAACAACAATAAGAGGATGATGCTTGAGCAATGGCAACTTGATGGTAATCTCGGATGCAATGCAGGTAGAAGAGAGATAGCACAAGAGATCAAAGCTTGGCTATGCAATTCCTAGCAAGATCATAGTAGAAATACAATGCAAGATACACAAAATTCTTACACCCTTTTTCTTGAATACAAGCATGGAATATATAGGAATGGAGGATGGGAGGTGCCTTCATGCACAAGGAAAGAAGGAGCAGTTCTAACCCATTAAATCTATTTAAAAATAGAAAGAGGAAGGAGAACCAAGCAATCAAAGCTAATTTTAGACAATTTGGCTCACGGATGCATGCAAAAAAGCAAAATTAAGTGAACCGTCGCATGTTAAAACACGCGTGAAGAATCTAGAAAAAGTGGCAGGACCACCACCCTGCGAGCAGGCGGTTTCGGACCTCACCCTATCTTAGACGGTGGTTTTGAACCGCTGCCTAGGTAGGGCGGCGGTCCTGCACTAAAGGCCAAAACTTGCGCAAAAAGAGGTAAAAAGCTAGAAGAAGTGTGGAAGGCTAAGTAAAGATGTCTAGGAAACAAATATATACTGCTGAATGGAAATTGAGCTCGAACACCTTCTTGAAAGGACTGAATCATCATTGGGGACTTTTGTAACCATGTTTTCCGATAATGTAGCACATGTAATTTTGGGTGCGTACATATTTCCCCCTAGAGAAGCATCTTAGCCATGAAAAGGCATAAAATGTAGAGTCTAAGTATGGCATTCCCAAAATGGGGAGTTAGAAGCTATACCGACACCGTGTGTTAAAATCTCACCACCCAAACTCCTGCTACCTACAAGAGGAAAAGAAGACTCACATGTAGATAGATAAAATATCAAAAAATAAACACTAGATCAAAATGACAAGAGGACTTACCATCTATGTGGGGATATAGAAATATACCTGCGCCACGCTGCTCCATCCTTGTGAATGCAAACACTCAAAATGAGGTTAAAACAACATATATATATATATATATATATCAAAACAACTCATTTTCCAATTCATTTGTGCTATTTGATTTGGTGAATTTGGAGCTCTAGACCCATGGTGATCATTTTCGATGAGAATACAACATATGACCGTGACAAGATCGTGACCATGCCTCCACATGCGGGAGATCGACCAACGTGGTCAAAGGTTGGTTATTTTCAATTTTGTCTTTTTATACCCTAAATGTAAAAATGTTGAAAATTTCACCTAGGGGGATTATTTTCAAAAAAATTGTCTTAAATGAGTCTCTAGGGGGGCACCCATAGGGCATGCTTTTATTTTGTCAAAAATGGTCTTTTTTTGTCTTTTTGAGCATTTTTAGGGTAAAGGGCACATTTGAAAAATCGGTTCAGGACCATTTCCACCCAAAGCAGGGTGGCGGTCATGGGACTTCCCTACTTGGGTGGTAGTCCACCAACCACTACCTTGCATTGGGGTGGTTCTGAATAGAATGACCAAAACGTGTCACTAACTTGATTTTTTTTTGGAATTTTTCATGTTTTGTGATGTTTTTGGTGAGCTTATTATTTGGTATATGTTACTAACTTGCTCTTTTTCCATGTTTTGGTGAATACAAGAAGGAGGAGTACATCAGATGGAGTCGGGAGAGGGAGTGTGATTGGCTCCCTGGTATCCTGGATCAGCTGACACAGATGAGATGGATCTTCTCCAGAGGGCCGATATTTGGAGGATTGCACGGTTCCCACGTTGCTCCTACTAGTCACATTCTATGTGACTTATTTTCCTATTGGGATGTAGACTGGAACAATTTCTGGTTCCCAAGTGTCTAGGGTGAGTGGACTATCACCTTAGAGGATGTATACCATATTCTTAGGCTCCCGATACTTGGGAGGAGACTGACTTTGGAGACAGGTGGGGTCCAGGGGCCGTGATGACATAGTGGTCCACATATATATGGAGACATCATTGTCTCATCTGGCTCAAGAAGGGGATGAAGGTTTGGTCCATTGCCACCACTCCCATTCCTATCATATGCAGAGCCATCATGGGCATCTTTTCCTCCCAATTGATCAGGGACAAGGGTGGTGATACCCTCTTATATTGTTGGGCTCCTATCATTGCGTAGATCGAGGGGCATGGCCACAAATATGCTTGGGGCACAAATATCTTGGGGACCACCTACCATGATCTATACAGGGTGGTCAATGATGGCAAGGGCAGTCATTGAGCCACCCCACTCTTGTGATGAGTTAGGTTTATGAGCGTTTCATCCCCTATGGCAGGGGAGTACCAATATCAGATCCAGGGGTTATTCGGGTAGCTAGATGGATAGGTATGTCAGTACTTAGGATGCCACATCAACCCGTGGCTTCCCTGACTATGGAAGACATGAATGCTACACCCTACCAGGACATGGTAGGGATATGGGGACTGAGGTGACTACGATGGTAGCTTTCTCTTTGAACATGTCAGCTAGTTGACAGAGCAGGGAGACTTGAGGTCCACCCATTTGATCGGGTCCCCCAGCAATTTGGCTTTCCATACATTGATATGCTCCCTCCCAACTCTAGTTTATAAGACCATTCAGGAGGCTCGAAGGGGCCCTAGAGGGGATCCTAGTTGGATATTGGTCATTCCATGTGCGCCCATTGCAGTTAGATGGGTGGTATGTGCTCACCAGTAGCTGGTGCCCCTCGAGCACCCCTACTTTAGATTGTGGTTGCTCCTACTCACAACAGGGAGCAAGATGAGCCCATTGATCTAGACTCCAACTCTAAGGAGGATATGGGGATGAGACGAAGGAGGATTTATTTTGAGAGGACACAGAGGATGAGGGAGTTGGTGTTGGGACTGATGAGGCAAGCCCATGCGGAGGAGGAGGAGAGTGACCCTGAGTGGCATGATACTCAGGAGATGTTGAGAGCAGCATACGAGGAGGCTAGTGTTGAGAGAGAGACCTTAGTCTCAGAGTCGAAACTTCCTCACGGTGGAGAGGGGGAATGATGAGTCCATCATAGGACAGTGATTCACTTTCGGCATTGGGGAAGCCCTACAGCCACCAACAGCAACGGTAATAGAAATTACCGATCCTACTTGGATGCCCAGAGACAAGTAAGTTTAATACTCTTTTCTTTACTTTGTTAGTTAGGAATGTTGACTTGTATCTCTTTCTTTCTTTTGTTTTCCTAACTTATCGCTTCTTTTTATTCTTTCAATGACAATGGCACAAGAGTGGCGAGAGCTCATTCATCAAGTATGCCCAATACTCTACCCAAGCCCTAAGGAAGACCCAACTACTAACTCACGACTCGGGCCAGCCATTAGCCACGCAGGTAGACACACTGATGTGTTTTCCCCTATGTGGAAGGTAGTAGAGATAGTGACTTCCCTCCATACCTAGGTGGTCGGGTATGAGACTAGCCGAGCACTTGATGAGATGGAGCCATTCTCACAACGAGGCCATGGGTAGTGGACATCATCATGAGCACTCACATCATTTTATTCACTCTCAGCGTTGTCGTAGCCGCAATAGGATCCCCAGATGTGGTCGAGCACCATCCAAGGGATCTCACAGGGATTGACATGCCATGGGGCCATTTTTATTTCTTTGATGACATTTTTTCAGTCATTTATACGATTTTTTTTGTATGTTTCGGGCTCATTGCAAGCATTTTGACCATGCCTAGTGCATGGTGACATTATATACAAACTTGATTCACCATGATATATACAGACTCTTATTTTTGGTTCAGTATCCCATCGTATCTGAGTTGATTTTATTTTGGTTTATCTCTCATGTGTACTCTAGATATTTAGAACTTCTACTTTTCTATGCTTTTCAGAATGTATGTAGTGGATGTGAAATGATAACAAAATGATTTCTTTTGTATTTCATAATGTTGATACATGATAATGTGAACACAATGTGATATTTGAATTTTAGCTTCTTTAAGAAACCTTTGATACTTCATATTGTCTTGACAAAACGTGATAATAAAATGATATGATAAGAATATTTACTTGCCCCACTCCTGACCCCATGCAACCAGTAGGATGCGAGGGCTCAACACCAAGAGTCGGAAGGGGCACAAGTTATGAAATTTTTTGAATGGTAATGATAAGGGAAAGACAATGGTTTGATAGGACCAAATTGGGACACTACAACTTCACCCTACTCAAGTTACTTCATAGTTTAGAATGTGATTTACTTTCTAGTTTATCTAGACTTAGATCCATAAATGGCTACTTGGTTGACAAAATATGGATTTGGGGTTTTAAGCTCTTTTGGAATTTTGGACATCTAACTCACTTTGTTTTTGACTATGATTTCACAATATTTGAATGAATTATTTGTAACTTTCAAGTTTATCAATGAGACCCCCTATTCCTTGCCCCATGCTACCAAGAGAAAGCATGGGCTCATCACCATAGATAAGGAATAGGTGAGTAAGGGAATTTCTCTCCTTTCCCAACCCTACATCACCAGTAAGAGATGTAGGCTCAACACCGAAGGTTGGTAGGGCAAAAGAAATGTGTAAAATAAAAATTTCTATGGATTTGCATTTGACTTACTTATCTAGGAAAAATGTTTAGTATGTTCTTATTTCTAAAGATATTTTTATGGGATAGATGTGACACCATGAAGCTTCTAGAATAGACTATAGGCAAAAGACACCTAATCTAGAAAGAGACTATAAGCAAAACCAAGTATGCAGGCCTTGGTATGATCACGGTCAAAACTTTGTCTTATCTTTCTTGAACTGATGAAATGATTCGAAATAATTGATGATACTATGAAGATTTGAAGAGATATGATTTGAATGTTTTGCCAATGTTTTTCAGAAGTTTTTAGGAGTTGCTATAAGAATAAATCCCTTGATCACAAATTTTACAAAATGAACTGAGGATGAAAATGCAATGCAGATGCAGTAATGTACATATGAAAATGTTGGTGGATCATGTGTAGTACCTCTTTAGGTGAAGAGAGTTCACGGATTCACTAAATTATCCTCACCCTCTAGTGTACACAGTGAAATGCCCCATTTTTGTAGTCTTCTACTACTCAATATGGACCTAACCACCTAGGTATGAATTTCCTTCCCTCACCGGTTTTTTTTGTCTATCTAGATGTCGAGTCTTAATACCAAATCTCCTTTGTAGATCTCATGTTCGTAAACCTTCTTATTGTATTTCTGAGCCATCTGGTCAGTGTTTTTGCCATTGTTCGTGTCAAGTCTAAGCCTTAGCCTCATCAATACTTTCTAATTGGGAGAGTCATGCTTCTCGATAACCCTCCTCTCCCAGGATCCCGTGTAGTGAAATACGAGACTAGGTATTTCAAATTCAAGTGGCAGAACCACCTCAGCACAAAACACTAAAGAAAAGGGGTTTCCCCATTGGAATTCTAATTGAGGTTTGATAGGCCCACAAGGCCAAAAAAATTTAGGTGCCAATCTTGTTTATTCTCCTTAACGGTTTTGAGAAGGATGGCCTTTAACGTTTTTTGTAGCCTCAACTTTTCCATTAGCCTAAGGATAGTAGAGAGAATTCATGTGATGACTTATTTTGAACTTTGTACACAACTCACGCACCTCATCATTTTTGAAAGACATGCCATTATCTAAAATAATGACCTGTGGGATGCCATACCTACAAATGATCTGGTTTAAGATGAACTTAGCGATCACAGACCTGGGTACAGTGGTAAGAGGCATGGCTTCTACCCACTTGGTAAAGTATTTTGTGGCCATGATTATGAAGTTATGGCCATCTATTGATGAGGGAGATAATTTCCCTATCAATCCAGGCCCCATGTGGAAAAGGGCCATGGGGTTGCGATTGGTTGCAAAGCTTGTGCCGGTATGTGGATCTTGTGGGAGAACTCTTGGAATTTTTGGCATCTACACAAAACTCTACCACGTCATATTCTAGAGTGGGCTAGAAATAGCCCATCTGATGTATCTTCCTAAGTAGTGGCTTGTCCGCCAAGTGATGACCTCCACATACTCCACTATCTGACTCATAAAGAATATTTTTAGATTCTTCAACATCAACACATCTTAACATTCCATCAAAGGCTTTGTGGTAGAGCACTTATTCCAAAATAACATACTTAGTGGAAATGACATGTAACCACCTTCTTTGTTGTGATGTTGCCCCTTCTAGGTATGTGTGGTCCATGATGAAATTGAAAATGTCGGTATACCAAGGACATATAGAGATAGGGGCCTGGTCTTCGACAAAGTACACACACTCATCGGGAAAGTCTAAATCTACTAGATCACCTCCATCCAATGGATTATCAGCCAACCAGTCCATAATGATTTGTCCCTTAATGGATTTCTGATTTACAAATGTTAGTTCAAACTCACCCATTAAGGTTATGAAATGCCCAACCTTTTTGGACAAGGATCCTTACGTGAGGAATGTCCAAGTGATCTGTCTTAACAATAACCCTTGTTTCTTGATTCAACATATAATGCCTTAAATGCTTTGTTTAAAGACTATGGAAAGGAATTCCTTTTCTACATGTGTGTAATGTGTCTCATAATCAAGTAACGTCTAACTAATGAAATAAACTACACGTTCTTGTTTATCGTCATCCTCTTGAGCCAACATGTAGGCTAGCAAAACATTTATAGCTCATGAATACAAGATCAAAGGGTGATCTGATCTAGGTGGCATTAGCGTGGGAGGGGATAACAAGAATCATTTAACTGCCTCAAAGGCCTCATGTTGCATTCTTTCATCCAATCAATGCTATAATCCTTTTTCAAAAAATTGTTGATTGGATGAATAAAAAGGTCAAGTCAGGGATAAACCATCAGATTGCACCGAGTTTCCCAAGAAAAGATATAATACCAACTCATCCAATGGTGGAACCATTTCTAAGATAGCCCGGATTTTGGCTTGGGTCGACATCAATCCCTCGTGAAGATATAATGTAACCCAGAAGCTTTCCTCCTATTACGCCGAATACACATTTCTCCGGATTTAATGTGATGTTGTATTCGATTAAGCGTGAAAGGATGATACGAAGCACCTTTGGGTGATCACAACACTTTTTGGCCTTGGCCAAGGTCATCCACATAGGATTCCACAATCTTATGAATAAGTTCATGGAATATATATGTCATTGCTCGTTGTATGTGATGCTAACATTCTTAAGACCGAATGGCATGACAACATAATAGTAGGTTCCCCAAGGAGTTATAAATGTAGTTTTGGCTTGATCCTCCTCAAAGATTTTGATTTGATTATACCTAGAAAACCCATCCATGAGAGACAAAAATTCAAATCCAACTGTTGCGTCAACAATAACGTCGATGGATGGTAATGGGAAATCATCTTTGGGGCAAGCTTTGTTAATGTCCCAAATTATATGCAAATACGAGATCTTTCCATTATTTTTTAGAACAAGGATGATATTAGATACCCATTGTGAATAATCGACTGGCTTGATGAATCCCACTTGGAGAAGTTTCATTACTTCTTCTTTCACCATGAGGGCCACTTTTGGCTTCATGGGTCTCAACTTTTGCTTAGTCGATTTGCATCCGGTTTGGTGATGAGATTGTGCACCGCGATATGTGGTGTAATTCCCATCATTTCTTTGTAACTAAATGTGAAATCCTTTTGATGTTCTTTGAGGATCTGGGTATGTATTTCCACCTCCTCTGGAGTTAAGGAGGATCCTAGTTTCAAAATATTTGTTCTCCTCTATTCTAATATTTATATCAATCGTTCCCTCGATTAAGGAGTTTTTCCTCCTCAAACTTAGGAGGGGCTGGAGGTAACTCTAAATCCCCTTCTTCTTCTACCTCGTAAATCTCAAGACCCTTTCCTGGGGAGGATTTGATCATGGGATTCCCAAAATAAGAAGAGGAACATGAAATTAAGGAAAGGTATATCTCATGATAGGTAAGATGCATTTCTGCAAAGTGTTTAAATAACTTAAAGTCAATTCATCACTATTAACATGCTCTAAACAATCGGGCTGACTCTTAGTTTCTACATATGTCAACATTGGGTCATTGGTGCTTTATGAATCAAGGGTTCGGTGTGAACTGAAACCATGAAGTTGGTATCTTCCAAGTCACTACTTGGGGTGAAGCCTGAAGCATAAGTTATTATAGAGTACGTGAGAAGGTTTTGTTCATGTGGAACTACTTGATTGAGATGAAATCAAACCCTTTTGTTAGACCTAGTACTTTGTTTTATAAATTTTTAGATGCTCAGCTCTAGTCTCATATACTTTGGATATTTGATTTGTGACTAGTTGTGAATCACCCAACACCCTAATATTGAGGATGCCCATTCTCTTAGCTACAATGAGACCTAATAGGAGAGCCTCATATTCAGCCCCATTGTTTGTGCATTCAAAATTCAACTTGAAAGAAAAAGGTAGAATCCTTCCTTTAGGTGAAGTAAGGATCGTGCCTGCCCCGGCACCAAAATGACACTTGGCTCCATCAAAATGGAGAGTCCAAAAACTACTCGGAAAGATGGACGTTGAGTCATCCTTTGTACCTTCCCCTTTACCTCGGTTACCTCAACCATGTAAACCTCATCTTTTAGAAGGGAATCGAGTCCCAAGGTATGTCCCATACCCATAGAATCAAAGGGGAGGAGAAAAGGAAAATCCTTCTCTAATAGCTCGAAAATCTTTGTTGTGGTTCCTAACGACACTATGTCTCTACAATAACAGTTTCATCCTTGACCACTAAAATTCCTTTGATCAAACCCGTGACTTCTAACTCCGTTGTAGGAACTAGTTTTTCTTCTAGTACCATGCTTACAGTTTGTTTAACTAGATTCATGGGAAGCTCAAATTCAGAGTGGACCCCTGGCCTCTTCTTTAAGTTAGCCAAATGTATATCAAAGGGTTTTGGATCACCTTGTGTACACAAAGATTTCCCTAAATGTAGGAATCTGACCTCCTGGAATAGAGTGGAGGGGATTACCTTCATGCGGTGGATCCAAGGATGGACAAGGATCATATTATAGTTGGTTTCCGGTCTATAATATAAAACTCAGTTAGTACCATCTTGGGCTCGAGAGTAACCAGTAATACTATGGTTCGATTGACATTTCCTTGAGGCTATCATAGCCTCTCAGTGTGTTTCGTGTCGAGGAGAAATTGGTCTCCCCATACCCTAACTTCTGAAGAAAAGATAAGGGAACTATGTTAACTGCTGCCCCATCATCAATCATTGCACGCTTTACATAGTTATTGTAAATCCAAACTTGTAAAAACAATTCGGGTCACCCCTACGAGATATCTCAATATCCGTGGGCATCTTGCTGATGTCAAACACGAACCCAATATCTCTCTTAGGCTGCCCTAGAGGACTAACATCAAATTCTATGTGATTTATTTGTGCCTCTGGCAGAGGGGTAACGTTAATCAAATGGATGAGACCTAGTGCTTCTAACAGAGAAGCTCGATGAGCAGGGGAATTCTTCAGTAGATCCAAGAAGGAAATGTGTGAAAAGGTCTTGGTCAGATCACTAATTAGATCATAAGCCCCTACTGGCTTTCTTAGTGTATCATGAGCATTTTCTGACATAACCGGATAAATCGGATTGGCTGTGAAGAATAATCCTTGGTTCTTGTGCAGCGTTAATTTGGGGTTTGGCATCTAACTCTACCAACACCACAGCTTTTCATTTGTGTGACCATCCAAAGGAGGAGCCACCTGTGGGTTTGACGAAGTTAAGGCTTTAAGATCATGAGTCCCTATTACAATACCTTTATTTGAACCATTGGGATCTAATCTATCGTCCTTTGGACACGTGGGGAGAGGATCATTGAAGATCCCTAACGGTGTGTTCTATGGAGATACTAGTCCCATGTAGGTGTTTTAAGTGGGTGTAGTGGGTTTTCCAAAAACATGTCAATAAATAATTATCTTTGGTCTTCTGGAAAACATTGCAAAAACTTGTTACAATCACGGAAAGTTCTTACGTCATGCCTATGAACCCTATGGAAACCACAGTATAAGTCAGGATCGTAATCTTGAGGCCTTTGGTTTTTTCCTTGTTGTGGTCCGAAACTACGGTTATTATTTGGTTGTTGATTGTTATAATTAAAATTTTGGAACCCTTGCCCTTGGTTTTGGAATTGGTTGGGGTATTGACTAGGGATTGGGTCGGTGTTTATCTTTGTTGTTGAGGTTGTTGCTATTGTTGTTGAGGATGATTAAAATCCACAATGTTTACTGAGGGTGAGAAATTTTTATTTCTCTGATTATTGCCATTATTGTTGTTGTTATTTGTAGCACCTGTACTGGTAGGATTAACAACATTAGGCTTTTTAGGTGGTCAGTCACACCATCGTAGTGGCTCCACGATTCTTATTAAGGATATTTGGTCCTTGATTATTGTTTGTGTTGTTGGAGTAATCGGGATTATTTTGATTGGGAGTGACTAACTTCCCATTTTCTCCATAATTCTTACGACCATTGTCAATGGACGATTGGTCAATTTGAAGAGCACCCTCTAGCACCTCTTCATAGCTCCTTAGCGGGAAATTTTGAACCTCTTCCTTTGTCTCTTTGTTGAGAGAGTGAAGGAACAATCACAAAGCTCCATTTGATCTATATTTGGAGTGCTCCCAGAGGAATAGAAAACTTGTCGCCACCTTTAAATAAAGTTAGCTGCAGACTCATTATGTTCTTGTTTGATATGAAGTAATTCCCTGATTCCTATTCTCAAAAGTTTTGTTCATATCAAAAGCTTTGATAAACTCTGATACGAGTTGCTTGAACGAGTGTATTGAAGCCTCTGTATCCTATAGTACCAGTCAAGAGCAATACCTTCTAGTGTCTTAGGGAAAATTTTCACAATGATGCATCCTAGGGAACAACTCTCGAATGGTTGTTGCATAAGCCTTGATGTGGGCATTAGGATCGCCTCCCCTTTGAAATTTGAAAGGTCAGGCAAGGGTCTTGGGAGCATGATTGTCTGAATGGAGAATTCTAGGGGTTACTTGAGATATTCAAAATAGGTCCCCATTGTGTATGTTTCCACCATTAAATATCCTTTTTGGGGAGGTATGGGTTGCATCGGTTGCTAAAATGGGAAAACATAGACATTTTTTGGGGCATATGGCATCCTCATGTGCAGCTATCCATACATACCCGGGTAGGTATAATTGTCCCCCCGTGAAGATTTAGAATACATGTGTACATGGGGAGGTTGATTACCTTGATATAGAATTGAAGGCATGAAACCAGGGAATGTTTCATTTCCAGTTGGTATGGCATTTGAGAATGCACTTCTGGGCCAGGTGCCTTTTGTAGATATCCATACATGGCTTGGGGGGCATACCTAAGGTTCCCATCCCCGTAAGCAGATATCTAGGGTTTTGATTATTCATGTATGCTGGAGGATTCTGTGTAATAGGTATTTACCCATAATTCTGCAGTTAGGAAGGAGTTCGTGCTTTCCCTGTGTATGAATTCTACGTATTTTTGGAAAGCTCTAACTCTTTGAATTTGTCTACTAAATCTGAAATGACATCATCCGTCAACGGGGCAGTGCTTTGTTTAGGTACCTTTTGTTGAACCCTCAGAGGTTGTTGAGGAATATGGTATCCTGCTATGAATTGTTCACAATGTTGCCACCCCTCATTGGTAGAATTTTTGGTTGGTGGAGGAGTAGCGTTATTGTTTTGAAGAAGGAAATCACCTTGTCCTTTAGTGTCCCTAAATTTCACCCTAAAATCTTGGACTACCCATTTGAAAAAAACTCATTCTTTTTAAAAGAACAGGTTTTTTGTGTTTTTATTAGTAGAAGATGTTTGTATTATGTTAGGATATTCCCATTGAATCATATGAGCCAATTTTGACAAATACCCATATGCCCAAACTCATTTTATCCCTCCACCAAATTCTATCTGTGGGAAATTTTTATTTAATTATTTATTGAATAAATAATGTCCTGTTTGAAGTAAATTGTGCTCCGGTTGAATCGTGTTGCATTTTTGCATGCCAGTATTCACTCATCTCATTAGGGTTTTCACCAAGAATGAATTCAAGGCATTATTTGCAACTTTTGGCAACGTTTTTCACTTTTATTTATTTCTTTTACATTTTTCTCTGGTTTATTCCTTAGTTTCTCTGTGAAATTCCCCTAGGTCAATTTCTTCGCCAGTATAGTCTGTTTAATTTCCTGAAGCATTTAGAGATCATCTACCGACGTAGCACCAGAAGGAATCAACCTCAAAATGTAAAATTTTGACCAAAAATGATGAAGTCGTGCACAAAAAGCCTCTCCCAGAAAGTCACATTTGTTGGAATTAATGATTGTAAGCTACAATGGGATTTTTGGTAGTGGCAGGCAAGCGGGAATTTCTTACCTACCTTACAGGGTATTTTTTCCCATGAAGTCAAAGTCACTTAAGTTACAATGGGAAAATTAGAGGCGGCAGGTAGGCGAGAATTTCTTACTTGCCTTGCAGGGTGAAAATTCCCATTATAAAATAAAGAAAAATCACTTAAAGCACCAATGGGAATTTTCTTCTGGCAGGCTAACTTTTCCCACCAAAGAGATTTATTCACCCATGCAAGTCACACTTTATCAAAGGAGACACATTTTAATGCAAGTCACACTTTTTGGAAGGAAAACTTTAAGCTGCTAGTGGGAATTTCGGCAGTGGTAGGCAGGTAGGAATTTCTTACTATCTTACAAGGTAATTTTTCCTATGAATTCAAAGTTACTTAAGTTGTAATGGGAATATTAGAGGTGGCAGGAATGCAGGAATTTCTTACCTGCCTTACAGGGTAAAAATTTCCATTATAAAATAAAAATCACTTAAAGCACCAACGGGAATTTCTCACCAGCCTTGCAGGGTAAAAAATATCACTATGAAAGTCAAATCACTTAAGTGGAAGAGGGGATTTTTGGAGCTGCAGTGTAGGGTGGAAATTCCCATCAAGTTGACTTCTTATTTTTAGCAATTCCTCCTACCAAAAGTGTGACCCACCTTGGGTGAATAGCAATGCATTTAATAATATTTATTAAAGGTTTATTCACCCAATTTTGGCGCCATAAATAGAAGGAAAGTCAATGCAAGTGGAAGAGCTAAGGAGAAGTCAAGGATGCATGCTAAAAATAAGTAAAAATAAATTTATTTAAAAGTAACCAGCAGAATGTAGAATCATGCATAGCTTCCATATTTTCTAAAGTCAATGATACAGACATAGGCCCTAAACCTATCCCCAATTTTATTGATAGATTCAACTCTCATAATTGCAAAGGATTCTGGAAAAAGTGCATCCTCTTGTTTTTAACGCAGCCCATGTGGAAGTCATTGCATGAATAATTCCTTTTAGAAGCTTGTGCATGTGCTCCTAATCTTCCAAATTGAAACCTTCATTGAATTTACTTGTGTTTGCATTCACCCAAAGTGCTTTCCAGAATTTAAAATTGCTCATATGCAATTTTAAATAAAAGATGATGAGTTTTGTTTGAATTATTTAGGGCAAACATTGCACTTTGGTGCATGTATCTTGAAGAATAATTCAAAATCCTTAAGGATAGAAGGGAAGACATGTCAAAGGCAATACCCACAAGCAAATCACGAGTCATACATAGCTTTAACATAAAGCAAAATATGGAAGAATAACAAGACCGAGAGGGTTGCAGCTTTCTTCTTATTTCTTTTCCTCTTTCTTTTATTTTATTCAACAAAGTAATTGAAAAATTCAATTACTTGGAAATATGTGGTAGACATGCAAAATATAAGGTTCTATTTTTCAATTATAAATCATGCCATGCCATGCAAAGAGGAATTTCGGGAGGAATATTTCCATTGTTTCCTTTTTTCATAGCTTCGGCATGCGGGAATTGATTTAAAGCTTCTTATTTGTAATTGTCCTTTATACACCATAAATAGAGGAAGAACCTACATGTTACTGGATCAAAATTTGTAATTAGCATTCTTTTGTCCCAGAATTTGAGCTGAAATCCTTGATATCTATCTGCAAGTAGTAGAATAGAGAAGATATTTCCAAAGAACTTTGTGTCAACGGTGCATTCATCTCATATTTATTTCTAGATCTATTCATAAACTTTGTGTTATTCTAGATCTAGATCTAAAAGTTTCCTTTGCTTTGAATTATGTGTTTAATGATCTATTTGTTTTAATATATGTGCATGTGATCAACTCTATAAACTATTGATTGGGTTGCACATCCTCTCTCCTTTCCCCCATTTCCTATTATTTTCCTCTTCTATAGATATTTCTTTTCTCTTACAGTTGCTTACTTGTTGCAAAATTGTCTAGCTATGGTTCATGAGCTACATAGTTAAAGTAATACCAACAAATAGATATTAGGACATATAACTGACAAAATATTACATGGGAGCCTCACCGGTAAATGAGGGAGATTTATCTCATGACTACCTAGGTTTTTAGTTGTGTAGAAAATCTAGCCAACATTTTTGGTGACTCCATTACAAAACAATAATCATTTGCAGACCAGATCTTACCTTACTAGTTCCCATTGAACTCTCAACCTGGCTAAACGTCCATTCACATGGTCTAGCGAATCTCAAGGAGGACCGGTCAATTTTATAGATTGTAGGAGCAATTCAATTTCAGTCATCCTCCTCAAGTTAGAAGCCGCAAATCCAGTCTTTTACCGTAAAGAAGAATGCAAACTCATCCGAGATCCGAATCATCTTCAAGCATAATCTGCAAGAAATGTAATTATTCACCAAGTCTATTCTCAAAGAAGACATGCTCTATTCATCATGATGCAGAATCAACCACTTGCCCCTGCAGCACCTATTCCATGGGGTGTAGCCTTTGGACCTCTAAATCTAACTCCTCCTATGCATGATCTACCTAAAGGGACGAGAAAGAATTTTCCAAAATTCTTTAGAGATGAAAACAGAATCTAGATGACCACTTGGCTGCATTTTTTATATCCTATGGAGTGCTTGCAGTCGAACATGAAGATGTGTCTGTCAGACTCTTCATAGAGACTCTGCATGACTTGGTTGGAGAATGGTTCTATCGGCTAGCTCCTTACACCATAACCAACTGGGCCACTATGAGAGATGCATTACTGAAGAGATTCAAGCCAACTAAAGATTCAAGTACATTGATAACCCAACTGACTCAGCTGAAGAAGGAACCACAAGAGCACATGTAGGATTTTATTGCAAAATTCCAAAGAATACTTTACAAAATTCCAGCTTTTACTTCTCTGACTGACGAGAATCAAAATATTTTCTTCATCAATGCTTTACTTCCTAAAGTAAGCTATCAACTTCAAACAGCACATCTGTTAACTTGTTAGCATCCCAAAACATGGTGGTTGAAATTGAAGATGACCTCATCATGGTTGGAAAAATATAGAGCAGCTTCTTCTAGAGCTAAAATTTCATCCTCTGCTACTACTTTCGATTCATTATTGCAAAAGTTAGCAAATGAGATGTCACAGATGAAGAAACAAATGGCTCAAATGGCTCAAGCAACAACACTGCCCCTACTCAAAATTTCAACAACAACAACAACTGAACCGCATTGTTGGTTCCCAAACATTATTAATTGAAGTTGCTCCTAGAAACAACATGGAGATGAATGAAGAAGACCAGGAAGTTGACATTGATCAGCTCAAGAATGATGATTTTTTAGGTCCTACTGCAACTCCAACATTAATTACCTAAACTACAAATCGAACATGAATATTATCATGGTCATATATATATAATATTTACAAAACCACAAACTCACCAAGCTGAGGCATTAGCTGATGAAAAAAAATGGGAAGCCCTTTACCTTCTTCTTCATCTCCAAGAAATAAGAATGTGAGTTCTTCATCTCAACCACAAAAAGTAGCTCGGGTATCTGAATCTATACCTTCCTTCGACATTGTTGATCATGTAAAGAAAACTAGGATTCAAATTTAGAAGCTGAATACCTGAGAGCCTTTCCCACCGATTAAATAGGCTAGTTAAATATGTGCAATCACTAGGACAATCCAATACATCAAAATTCCTTTTGCCTATGCCCAAAGATAATCCTCCCCAACAACACTGCGATTGTTAAATCCTCACCATCTTCCTCAAAGAGTTGAACCGCTTATGTTTCCCTATTGCTTAATGGTTTCAAGTTAAGCAACTGCATTTTAGATTCAGGTGCTTCTGACAATTTCATGCCAGCTAAAGTTGTAGATGCTCTTGGGCTTACCTTGAAAAATACCATAAAAATATGTTATTCCATGGAGAGACAAGTCCCTTTAATCGGACAAATCAAAGATGCACAAGCTATTTTGGCACTTTTCCTAACAAAAGATTAAAGATGATAATCTTAGTTACAGATATTCTTGTCTCTTATGGGATGTTGCTAAGTAGAAACTTCTGCAAAGAGCTGGGAGGAGAAGTAAAGATGGATTGGTCATGTGCTCATATTCCTATTAAATGAATAAATCAGAAGATGGAGTCGGAATAGAAGTCCAAGTACACGGTGACAAAATCTGAGGATCCTAGATCTCAAATTCTTTTTCAGGAATATGACCATGGGGTCTATTTCTTTGAAATGGATAAAAATGTACCAGAACCAAAACTTTAATCAGAGCCAGGACCAGAAGGAGCTGAAAATTTTTGGACTCTAGAGTTTAAATGCACATGTTGTTCTTTTTAATCAGGAGCCAACGTTCTACTAATATCTCCAGATCATGAGATATTCCCATACTCCCACAAGTTGATGTTCGATAACACTAATCATATGAAAAATAAGAAGCATTGCTGCTAGGAATGGAGCAAGCTAAAAAGAAAGGAGTAAAACTCCTCAAAGCCCAAGGAGATGCTGAAATTCTAGTAAGCCAAGTTCAAGGGAAAAATCAAGTCAAAAGAGATGAGTTGAAGCATTACAGAGATAAATTGCTTTCTTCCACACTGGATTTTGCAGCCTTCTCTATCAACTTCATTCCAACCAATCAGAACTCCAAGGTAGATTCTTTGGCAGTCACAATTGCACTATTGAATCCGGATAGACCATCGTCCATATTCAAATAAGGAAACTATAAAGTGGAGATGGTCTACCACCCCAAATTCCCTGATAATGTTGAATAGTGGTAGACTTTCAATGATGACAAACAAACATCTGCATTTCTAGAACAAGGCAACTTTGACAAGTTATATGTTGAAGGGAGTAAGTCACTACCACAACAAATAGTCACAAGCATAACTAATCTAGGTTATGATGACAATAGTGGAATAGTCCAACCAAAAGGTAACAAAATCCCCAAGGGTTTAGTTTCCTTAGTGAATACTTTCGACAAGCATGATCGGTACCTAAATAAGAACAAAGAACATGGTGATAGTTCTTCCTCAGAAATGCAACAAATAAATTTAGGAATAGAGCAAGTTGATGCAGAATTATCCACCATAGAGAGAAGAAAATATGAGCCACCACCAGATGAAGTTGATAAGGACTTGTCCAAAGTATTTGACAAGAAGACTAGAGAAAGGAAGTTCAAGATCAGAGACTAAGTACTCTAGTGGGACAAGAGACATGAACCGAAGGGCATGCACAGCAAATCTGATTTACTCTAGAAAGGGCCCTTCATGATCAAAAGAGTTGTCGGAATGGACACTTTCTTCCTTTCCTACCGGGATGGAATTGAGTTACCACTGCCTTTCAATGGGAAACATCTGAGGTTATTCAGGAACTAAGATATAGGGTCAAACCTGTATGTATATAAATAAAACTTTGTTGTTTTCTTTCCTTTTCTTTGTTTTTTTTTTTTTTATTTGCTTGACCCCGAGTCCAATGGACAAGATATGAAAATAGAGATATTGGGATCTCATCTTTACTCATGTCATTTTGATAGAGGAAAAGATGTCCACATATGGAGCCGACTGTTGTCCCCAGATTTCACCCTGAAATGCAGGACTACCCATTTGAAAAAAATTGTTCTTTTTAAAATAATGATTCTTTCGTATTTTTATTTCCAGAAGATGTCTGTATTACGTTAGGATATTCCCAATGAATCATATGAGCCAATTTTGACAAATACCCATATGCCCAAATTCATTTTATCCCTCCGCCAAGTTTTATCTGCATGAGAAACTTTTTTTTAATTATTTATTGAATAAATAATGTCTCGTTTGAAGTAAATTGTGCTCGGTTGAATCATGTTGTAGTTTTTCATGCCATTATGTACTCATCTCATTAGGATTTTCACCAGGAATTAATTCACGGCATTATTTGCAACTTCTGGCAATGTTTTTCACTTTTACTTATTTCTTTTGCATTTTTCTTCAGTTTTATCCTCAGTTTCTCTATGAAATTCCCCTAGGTCAATTTCTTCACCAATATAGTCTGTTTAATTACCTGAAGCATCTAGAGATCATCTACTGACGTAGAACTAGAAACAATCAGCCTCAAAATGTAAACTTCTGACCAAAAAAGATGAAGTCGTGCACAAAAAGCCTCTCCCAAGCAAGTCGCATTTGATGGAATTAATGATTGTAAGCTGCAATGGGATTTTTGGTAGTGAAAGGTAGGTAGGAATTTATTACCTGCCTTGTAGGGTCTTTTTTCCCATGAAGTCAAAGTCACTTAAGTTACGATGGGAAAATTAGAGGCGGCAAGCAAGCAGGAATTTCTTACCTTCCTTGCAAGGGGAAAATTCCCATTATAAAATAAAGAAAAATCACTTAAAGCACCGATGGGAATTTTCTACCTGGCAAGCTAACTTTTTCCACCAAATAGATTTATTCACCCATGCAATTTTCACTTTATCAAAGGAGACCAATTTTAATGCAAGTCGTCCTTTTTGGAAGGAAGACTTTAAGCTACTAGTGGGAATTTTGGCAATGGCAGGCAGGTGGGAATTTCTTACCTGTCTTGCAGGGTAATTTTTCCCATGAAGTCAAAGTTACTTAAGCTGCAATGGGAATATTAGAGGTTGCAGGTAGGCGGAATTTTTATCTTCCTTGCAGGGTAAAAATTCCCATTATAAAAGAAAAATCACTTAAAGCACCAGCAGAATTTCTTACCTGCCTTGCAGGGTAAAAATTCTCATTATGAAAGTCAAATCACTTAAGTGGAAGAGGGGATTTTTGGAGCTGTAGTGCAGGGTGGAAATTCCCATCAAGTTGACTTCTTATTTTTAGCAATTCCTCTTGCCAAAAAGTGTGACCCACCTTGGGTGAATAATAATGCATTTAATAATATTTATTAAAGGTTTATTCACCCAATTTTGGTGCCATAAATAGAAGGAAATTCAATGCAAGTGGAAGAGCTAAGGAGAAGTCAAGGATGCATGCTAAAAATAAATAAAATAAATTTATTTAAAAGCAACCAACAACATGCATAATTGGGCGCCCAATTTGGGTGAATAAACATGATTTTTTATTAATTAAATTTCTAGAAATAGGAAGGGCAATTATTAAAAATAGAATGTTGAGGATTATATAAGCATGGGCTGCCATAATGAAGAAACAATTAATTCTTTTTGCAAAGGATTGCAGCCTGAGACAGGTTTTGGTGCCAAAGGAAGGAGGTTTTGCATTAAAGAGTGTTTTTCATTGCCAGGGAGCTTCAAGGTTTGGTGCCTAGGGTTGGAATGACTTGATTCTTGCTATGATGATTATCTACATGTTGGTATAAGTTCTTGAGTGAATTAAATAATATTTTTTCTTTCTTTGCATACATGCAAAACCTCAAATTTTAGGGCAGCAGACTTTATATGCAGATTTTGGTGATAAAAATCAAGTATTCATGTCATGGACTCCATCTTTGTCTGAATAAATTACAGGTATTCATCATAGGTGCTCAAATAAATGTCAGGTACATTGAATATATCTTCCAAATCTAAAGAAGTTTCCAGATCTGCACAAATGGATCCAATTGCAAGGGATTCCGACAGAATTAAAAGAAAAGAGCTCAGACAAAGATTGTTCCAGCCATGTTAAAGCATGATGAAAGAGAAAGATTAGCAGAATCATGCATAGCTTCCAGATTTTCTGAAGTCAATGATACAGACATAGGCCCTGAACCTATCACCAATTTGATTGACAGATTCAACTCTCATAATTGTAAAGGCTTATGGCAAAAGTTCATCCTCTTGTTTCTAACGCAACCCATGTGGAAGTCATTGCATGAAGAATTCCTTTCAAAATCTTGTGCATGTGCTCCCAATCTTCCATTTGAAGCCTTCATTGAATTTACTTGTGTTTGCATTCACCCAGAGTGCTTTCCAGAATTTAAAATTGCTCATATGTAATTTTAAATAAAATATGATGAGTTTTGTCTGAATTATTTATGGCAAACATTGCACTGGTGCATGTACTGAAGAAGAATTACAAAAGCTTCAAGGATAGAAGGGAAGACAGGTCAAAGGCAATACCCACAAGCAAATCACGCTTATACATAGCTTCAACTACAAGCAAAATATGGAAGAATAACAAGACGAGAGGGTTGCAACATTCTTCTTATTTCTTTTCCTCTTTCTTTTATTTTCTTCAACAAAGTAATTAAGAAACAATTAAATTATAAAACTTAAGTGATTGGTTTAAAATTTGTTACTTGAAGAAGTCAATTACTTGAAATATGTGGCGTATATGCAAAATAGAAGGTTCTATTTTTCAATTATAAATCATGCATGTCATGTAAAGAGGAATTTCAAGAGGAAGATTGCTAGTTGTTTCCTTTTCATAGCTTCGGCATGTGGGAATTCATTTAAAGTTTCATATTTGTAATTGTCATTTATACACTATAAGTAGAGGAAGAACCTATGGGTTAAAGGATCAAAATTGTAATCAACATTCTTGTGTTCCAGACTTTGAGCTGAAACCCTTGATAGCTTTCTACTTGTAAGCAGAGGAATAGAGAAGAGATTTCTAGAGAACTTTGTGTCAATGGTGCATTCGTCTCGTATTTATTTCTAGATCTATTCATAAACTTTGTGTTATTCTAGATCTAGATCTAAAAGTTTCCTTTTCTTTGAATTCTATATTTAATGATTTATTTGTTTTAATCTATGTGCATGCGATCAACTCTATAAACTATTGATTGGGTTGCACATCCTCTCTCCTTTCCCTCATTTCCTATTATTTTCCTCTTCTACAGATATTTCTTTTCTCTTACAACTACTTACTTGTTGCAAAACTGTCTAGCTATGGTTCATGAGCTACATAGTTAAAGTAATACCAACAAATAGATATTATGACATATAACTGACAAAATCTTACATAGGATCCTCACTAGTAAATGAGGGAGATTTATCTCATGACTACCTAGGTTTTCAGTTGTGCGTAAAATCTAGCCAACATCCTTAACCCTGTCGAAATATTGTTTCATGTTCCGTATGTTGTTCACTCCTAGCATATCATGCTAAATACTCCTCATCTAGATGGGGGAGTTGATCAGATGCATGATAATGTGCTATCGAAACAATACCCAAGGAGATGAACTTGTTTTACCCGTGAAAATCATGTTGTTTAAACTTGATTGTTTGTGAGGATAGGTTTGAGTGACTTGGTCAAGTTCCTCAATATGTACATAGGAACCAACATCAGTTCCCTAAAGCAGAGGGTTTTGAGCGGATGAGCGGTTGTCTCACCCATGTTGAAAGTGAAGGTGATTGTTGTGGTATATTTGATTGGTAGTGGTACATATCAAAACCCGGGATGGGCCGATTTGTACTCATCATATCCTGACATATTCGCGGGGTATAAGAATACCCATAGAATAAGGGATGGATGAAGAAAGCGGGAATGTTTAGAGACTATCTCTTCAGGTTGGGTTCACCAATTTGTACGATATAAAATCAACACGTGACCTTCTTCACACCTGACCTCCCAAGTTCATTCCGAGACAGCCGGTGTAGAATGATTGTGAATCGAGTGTGGTAACGGGGATCAAGATAATCGGGAAATCTTATATCTTCAACACAAAATGTTGGGATCTGTGAGTCTAAAGCAAAGAATGCTCTCCTAGCTTGTAGTGGTGTGATGGTTTGGTCTGAGATAATAGCCACTCGTAGACTCCAATCAATGTTGAGCTCGACCGAGATTCTATTCGCTAGTTTCTAAACATGCAGAAAATTACATGTGGGCACCTTGTATAGATTTCCGAGATAAGGTCATGTGAGTAAGAATGAGAGGCATGATGAAGCTGTAGGGATTTATGGGAAGTTTTTCAGTCTAGTCCAGAAATTCTTATCTTGATCGGCTATTATGTTCAGTAAGGAAAGATATGTGATAATATCTGGTGGAAGTGGTGAAGATATAAATACTAATGTACGCAAAGTAGTGTCAATGTATAACTGATTGGTAGGCCTATTGGGTTGTGGGACTTGAGGATCACAACCAAAGACTCGTTGAGGTTGTGGCCCTTGGATGGTCATGTGCACAATCAAACCTGTTACTGTGGGCAATCCAATGATCATAGGCTTGGCTATGTTTAGTGTATTGAGTTTCTCTATCTTCTCAAAGAAAAGTTACATGTGTGCGTAAGATCACAAACGTAAGTTAGTATCAATGTCAATTATCAATTATGGCCCATTGGGTTATGTGACCAAATGATCACAATTGTATGTATTTTCCAGGTGGACCGTTGATGGTCATACAAAAATGAAATAAAATGAATTTTAATAAGAAAAATAATTACTGAAAGAGATCTAATCTATGTTTTTGGATTTTTCACAATATTTTGGATCAAAGCAATAAAAGAAAACTAATTTATCAAAGGAAAATTTTTTTCTTTTCTAATCCTTAAGCAACGTGTTCTAATCTAACAAATAAACTAAAGACAATTAGTCAACCATATGTAGTTCATTACTTGTGCAAATGTATGAATCTAATTAAAATCAAACAATGTAATATGATCAAAATCCTCCAAACCCTACCTCAGAGGTGAAGAACAAATCATGACCCTGAAAGGGATATTGTCCCTCACAACTTCCCTGGTAATGTTAAAAGGAAAACTTACTGAAATGAATGATTCTCTACTCTATTTGATATGAATGATTTTCTACTCTATTTGATATGAAATTGACAATTCAACACACAAGGCAAACAAACACACAATTCCAACCTAGACAAGCAAGAGCTTTGGCAAATCTAGTTGTGTCTGTATCTGTCCCCTTAGTATGTTCCTTTCTTTCTTCGAGTGTTCATGTGAGTCCAAGAGATTTGGAATGCAAAAACAGCAATAAGAGGATGACGCTTGAGCAATGGAAACTTGATGGCAGTCTGGATGCAATGCAGGTAGAAGAGAGATAGCACAAGAGATCAGAGCTTGGCTATGCAATTCCTAGCAAGATCGTAGCAGCAATACAATGCAAGATACATAAAATTCTTAGGCCCCTTTTGCTTGAATACAAGCATGGAATATATAGGAATGGAGGATGGGAGGTGCCTTCATGCATAAGGCAAGAAGGAGCAGTTCCTAACCAATTAAATCTATTTAAAAATAGAAAGAGGAAGGAGAACCAAGAAATAAAAGCTAATTTTAGATAATTCAGCTCACGGATGCATGTAAAAAGTGAAATTAAGTGAATCGTCGCATGTTAAAACACATGTGAAGAATCTGGAAAAAGTGAGCAGGACCACCACCCTACACAGGGCGGTGTTTTCGGGACTTCCGCCCTATCTTGGGCGGTGGTTTAAGAACCATTTCCTAAGTAGGGTGGCGGTCCTGGCACTAAAGGCCAAAACTTGCGCAAAAAGAGGCAAAAAGCTAGAAGAAATGTGGGAATCCTAAGTAAAGACATCTAGGCAACAAATATATACTACGAAGGGAAATTGGAGCTTGAACACCTTCATGAAAGTACCTAATCATCATTGGGTACATTTGTAACTATTTTCTGACAATGTAGCACATGCAATTTTGGGTGCATACAGTAACCATAAGGGACACCTTAAGGTAGGGGTCAAACTTCTCCATGTGAACCAAGTAGAACACAACAGAGCACTCCAAATGTGGATATTTCGGAGGACATGAAGGGCCTAAACCCACCTCCATGTCCCACTTAGAGAAAGTGATCCTCCACCTCTCTAGTTTATAGCTCTGGTATAATAAAATTGTTTACCATCCAAAGTTTTAGACTCAAGGTCTTGGGCTATTGGTGAGTTACAAGTATTTTGTAATCATCAACCCAAGCTCCATTCCCATTGATTCTATTAGACACTTTCAATAAATATCCATGGGGACACATTGCGGTAGGGTTCAAGCTTCTCCATGTGGACAAATCGTAATATGGTGGGGTGCTTTGAATGCGGATCACTCGCTAGACATTAAGGACTTAGTCCCACCACCATGTACCACTTAGATTAAGTCCTCCTCCACCGTCTAGTTCATAGCTCTGATATAATAAAAGCATTCACCATCTAAATTTTAGACTTGGTCTTGGATTATTGGTGAGTTATAAGTAGTTTGTAATCATCATCCAAATTTCCATTCCCATTTATTCCATTGGAAACTTTCAATAAGTAGCCATGGGGACACCTTGAGGTAGGGGTCAAAATTCTCCATGTGAACCAAGCAAAATACAACGTGGAACTCGAATATAGATCACTCATAAGACATTAATGACCCAATCCCACCTCCATGTCCTAATTAGAGAAAGTTCTCCTCCACCACTCCATTTCATATACAAGAAAATAGAATAAATATCTTCTTTCTTGTAGTAAGAGAACAAAAGCTATCAACCCCTTAAAATGGAGAATCCATCCCAAGCTCTGGTATAATAAAATTATTTACCATCCAAAATTTTGGACTCAACATCTTGTGTTATTGATGAGTTACAAGTATCTTTTAACTATTAACCCAAGTTCCATTCCCGTTGAGTCCATTGGACATGTTCAATAAGTAGTCATGGGGACACCTAGAGATAGGGGTTAAACTTCTCCTTGTGGACCAAGCGAAACATAATAGGACGCTTTGATTATGGATAACTCGGTGGACATTAAGGAACCAAACCTACCTACATGCCCCACTTAAACAATGTGCTCCTCCACCACTCTATCTCATAGCTCTGGTATAATAAAAGTGTTTACCATCCAAAATTTTGGACTCAAGGTCTTGGGCTATTAGTGAGCAATAAATAGGTTGTAATAATCAAACTAAGTTTCATTCACATTGAGTCCATTAGAAAATTTCAATAAGTAGACATGGGACACCTTGAGGTAGAGGTCAAAATTCTCCATGTTGACTAAGAATAACACAACGGGGCACTCAATGTAGATCCACTCGAGTGGACATTAAGGGCCTAAACCCACCTCCATGTTCCACTTAGAGAAAGTGCTCCTCCACCACTCTAGTTCATAGCTCTAGTATGATAAAATAATTTAGCATCCAAAGTTTTAAACTCAAGGTTTTGGGCTATTGGTGAGTTACAAATAGTTTGTAAACATCAACCCAAGTTCCATTTTCATTGAGTCCATTGGACACTTTCAATAAGTAGGCATGGGGACACCTTAAGGTAGGGGTAAAACTTCTCCATGTGGACCAAGTGGAACGAACGAGGCACTCTGGATGCCGATAGTTTTGTGAACATTAAGGACCCAAGCCACAAGCGGGTTCACTTAGTAAAATTATGGTATAACACGTGCATTTGAAGGGTATTAAAGAATACCCTTAATTCTAGTTTCTACCTCTAATTATTCAATTGATAATACCCCTCCTATTATATTATTAGAATGAAAATACCCCTATTTTTCCATGTACCTTACTTACCCATTTTTCAATTACAATTTTATTTACCCCTTTTTATTTCTACCCTAATATATTAAACAGAAAATATATTATATTGCTCACTCAATTTTTTTTAATATGTATTTCCTCTTGAAAGATAGTTTGAATCCATTGAAGACCTATTACAAATCACCTTATAAATGTCAAGCTTTAATCATTTATCAATAGTTCTTCAAATAATTAAGATGGTGAAATAATATCACTTGTGTTGAAAAGCATACTCAATCCTAGTTTTCTACCATCTTATTATTTCTTGGTTAAGAATCTCTTAATTGATATTTCTTTATTAAAAAAGAGATTATAATTTAATTTATGACCACACTCTTTTTGCAATTTTAATGTATTTACTTTTAAAAACTAGGGTTCAAATGTTTTAGTTTTATATTAAAATTTGAGACTAAAAACAATAGAATTCAAGCTAAAAATGCTAAGGGACAAGGCTCCCACCGGCATGTCAAATGTGTGCATGGTTTTGTTCAACTAAGTTAAGGAAATTAAAACTAACACCTAGTAGTCTTAATTAACAAAGCTAAATCAAAATCTAAACACCATCAAGATAAGAGCTAAACAAGGTTAGACAATAACACTATTGCATTAGAACTTTAAAGCATAAATCAAACTAATCATGCTAATTGTCAAAAACCTCTACTCTTTTGATTGACAAAAAAATCAAATGGACCTATGTAGGCTCCATGGCAATCAAATTTGGTGAAGGAAGGAGGCTTAGCTCTTCAATGGTGAATTCTTCAAGAGTGACAAAGAAGCTTATAGTCTATTTGCTATGTGCTTTGCTTTTATCTTCTCAAAGAATTTAGGTGTAAGTGTAAAGGTAGGAGGAGGGCTCTTTATATAGCCCAATGGATAAAGGAATCACTACATCCCTTTGCATGTGGGATAATAGGGATGTTGAGTTAGTTGTGGATAAGGGGGGTTTTGATAGGGTTGAGTTAACTTTATGAGGGTTTGTTTGTCCTTTAGTGACTCATGTGGATAAAGGGGGTCTTTTAATTAATCAAGATGATTTAATTAATAGATGTGCAAGCTTATAAAATCTTTTTACAGGAAAATTAGCATGATTTAGACTATAGAAGGGGATTAAATCAATAAAATATTGATTTATTGGTTAAATGAAAGGGGAAGCTAATTAATTAATAATAATTAATTAGTCTAGATAACGAGGGAGATTAATTAACAGAAGGTCATTAATTAGGATATTTGTTGGATAGATGACTTAATTAATTAGCGTAGTGTAATTAATTAACGACAATAGGAGAGAAGATGAGCACTTTTGATGGTATGTCGCCAATTTGCGGAAAGGAGATAATTAGCACAATTTAAGTATTTAAATTGCTCGGGCGTAATTATGGGTGTCTACAAGAGTTCTTTATATAGCTTTCCAATTTGGGAGAAGCTAAAAACCCGAGAGAATGTGGATAAAGGATAAAGTATAATTAGAAGGGATAAGCATGTTCGAAAAGAATTAATTAGAATTAGTAACGCATGGGAGTTGGAGATGATTTAATTAATCAACTAGGATTAATTAATAGGCCAAGATAATCTTAGAAAACCATTTGGAGGTAATTTAGAGGGAAATTGATAGGATTTAGAGGATTTGAAAGAGGGATTTAACCAATAAGAAGATTTATTGATTAAATACAAGGTTTAAAATGCTTAATTAACTAATAATAGTTAATTAATTGATTAGAGGAGGATTATAACTAACAAAGTGTCGTTAATTGGCATCCAAAATGAAGGGAAATCTAGTTAATTAATGAAGTGTCATTAATTTACTAAGATTAAGGAATGTTAGCTAATTAGTGGGAAATCACTAATTATAACAAAAATGATGGGAAAGATGATAAATGGTGTAATTTTAGTAGTAAAATTACGTAGGTGTATTTTAGGTTTCTACAATGCCGATTTGACGTGTATGCAAAATGTGGGATCTGACAAGGCATGTGTTTTGTTTTAAAAAAAGTTTGAGATAAATGAGGACGTTGGGACTGCAAAGGTTTATAGAATATGTGCAAGATAGGTATGAATAATGTGGAATCTTAAACAAGGCATGTGAACTATTTTTGAAAATCCTCTTCAATTGGATGGTCTCACGGATCGCGAATGTGGACAGGCTTGGAGCCTAGTGTACCCGAGTTTGAGTACCTTCGGGCATGGTCATATTACTCTATCCTTGCATGATTTTAATGTTATAGTTTTCCTAATTTTAATGTATTTAATCAACTAAATAAAAATAATTTGTTTAAGTGAATTAAACGCGATGTATTATCTATTAGCAAACTTTTCCTCTGTTTTGTACGCAACTGGATAAATAACCATGAATGTAAACACTACATGCATTTACCTCATAAGATGATTGTAAAAACTACTATATTAGTTTTGGTTACGAAGCCACGTGGTTTGAAAGTTAAAAAAAAATGTAGTAAAATATAGTTCTTGATGACCTTGTAAAACCTTAATAAAAACATGTTTTACATAGGCACAAAATATAACTTTCAACCCCAAATTGAGAAAATCAAAATTTGACTGTGTTCCTTGTCACATGGAGTGGTCAACGTAACCATGGGTTGTCCCTCAGATGTTCGTTTAACTTTTTTTCACCACACGTTTAGGATCCCAATGGGCTAGTTCATAGCTTTCGACAACTACACTGAAATTTAAAAATCCAGATTGGTTTTGACCCACGCTTTTGGCATTGGGTGTAGAAATGGGTGTTAGCTTCTGTATACCTCTAGGTTTTCTCTGTGTCAATCACTACCAGTCCTTAGTTCAAACAAAATTACCTTGTAAGTTTTTTTCCGTGTGGGTTTTGTAGGCCTCTAGTCATTGTGTGATGAGGTCATTCAGTGCATTTACGATCGGTTGCGCCGAAAAGATGGACGTTGTTTGATTGCAGTTCACCGCTTTTAAGTTCTATCAAATCTGAGTGTTTCAATACATATAGGTGAGTGGGTAGGAATTTGTTTCCATGTGTGTTTTAGTCTCAAAGATTCTTTTTGAACATTGATTTTTAGCAACTTGTATAAATTTGACACTTTCTGAAACTTGTAACTAACTAGAGAAAATGGCATATGACCTTATCCAAGAAAAATGACAACCATGAAACCTTGTAAACATAAATACATGACTATAAGAAACCTTCTTCACGCTTGTTTGAAAATATATTGAATGTGAAAAGAAATGGTGTTTTCTCTCTCCTCTCTTTATCTCTATCTTTGGCTTTGAAAATGAAATAAAATGGCATGTGTATTTCTTAGCCTCCCTTGAAATGTTGTGTTGACCATGCAGTGGCTATAGGTATGTGGGATGAGAAGAGAATTGTAGTGTTATTTGTGCTTTTGTAATAATGGGATATCGTTGAAATACATGTAATATTAAATAGAATAAATCAACACTATTGTTATGAACAAGAATTTTATTTATTGATTACTTTGTGATGAGTAAGAAATTGTAGTATATTGGTATTTTGGGAAAATGGGCATTTTAATTTAGGAGTGATTTTGATTATAGGTATATATCTTGCTAATGGAGTAGATGTACATTTTAACTGGAAATGAAATGGCCATTTGTTTAATGTGATCCTATGTGAAAGTAATGGTTATGTATTCTTGTGTGTCTTACAAAAATCCGTGGGAAACTTTGGGAAAAAAACAATCCACCTATTTTAGGAATGGTTAGGGGTTGACCTCTTTTAGGAGGTTATTTTAAAATTTATCCATATGACCCTAATCTAACAACCCTTGAGAAGGTTACCCTTGAGCATTTTGTTATTCATGTGTCATTCACCAAAAAGGGTTTTTGTGCATGTGGAAGTGTGCATGTTGTTGTAGTTAAGGGTATAGTGTCACCTTGTGTTGGGCCCCTAAAAGTAACTAAGTACTTAAGGCGCGAAGCCTTGTGGCACGTGAAAGATAGGGTGCAAAGGCACATGCATAAGTAGTCCTCGGAGAGGCATGAAGGGTCACATTAGGGCGGGATGGAGTTCAGACTTAGTGATTTTTGGATAAACAGAAAAAGACATGCATAGGGAGCAAACGGAAAAGCAACCAAATACAGATGTGGATAAGCCATGGAGACTTGCGATCCAAGAAAAGGATATTCCAAGGAATCATTATGGTTATCATGAGAGGATAAGGATTCGAGGTTGTTAAGGATTAGCTGGCACATGCATGCTAAAGGAACTCGATTGAGGGAAATGCATGGTGACATCTGGAAGATTCCTAAGTAGTGGTAGAACAATCATGAGGAGATTCCAGCAGGCTTTCACAGATGATGATGGATGGTTAGAAGAATATTCCTTCGACTGCTTGTTATAGAGGGTCATTTCTAGAGGAGAAAAAGAAAGTATGGTGTAATGGATGTAACAGGGAGCTCTGTGATGTAAATAAATATCTGCTACTATGAACATTTCCATGGATAGAACTTCTTGATGTAATCTTAGCTATTATATTTGACTTATAAATATAATGAAGTAGTTTTGTAACACTCTTGCAATGGATCAAGATCTGTGTTTTCCCTTTATGTTCATGTGTGTGTTATTGGTTTCCTCAATGTTATTCCATGGTTGATTCTACTTTTAGTTGATCATGTTAAGTCTATGTTTGGGATACATCAACTAGGAGTAAAATCTTACATCTAAAAACCTATGGATAATTACATTTATTCTCTGGTTATACTACATCATCATGTTGATAAAGAACATTCTCATGAAGCTCACATAAAGGAGGGACTCGGTACCTGCACACGCCTTGGGTGAGCTTCCAGGCTAAGACTGGATGATATGCCGATGTGCTTGGGATTAGTTGCTGAAATAGGCAGTGATAATAGAGACTACATTTTGGTTTCGTTGTCAAGATCTCTTTTTGAAGTTGTTATGAGAATGGTGTGTGATGACAAAGCGATTGACATTCGACAATGTCAAATCATGGCTTAAAAGTACATAGGATGAGTTTTCTCAGAGATTTAGTACCGGACCTGAGTTTAATGCACATAAATGGGTAGAAGAACATATGTATCATGAGTTATATGAGACCTTCTTTTGTTACTTTCCAGTGGAGTTGTATGAATGGCTTTCGGTGTATGCATCTAGATCAAGCTGGTACTATAGATCTCATGTGTGGACCCAAGATGAGTATCATAGGTTACATGATAGTGATCTAACTTGGAAACATGATGTTGATCATTGGTGGAGTAGAGTGTTGATGAGTTACACCTTGGAGTACATGATTTCTATATATTCATGTCCTGAGATTGTTGAGTTTGAATGTTTAAGGGAGCCAAAAGGATCATTTTTACATGTTATCTTCTTAGCTATAAAGATCTTGATCATTACACTAAGTTTGGAAAAAATTCCTATGGCCATCTAAGCTTCTTCTAAGCGTTGGGTGAGGAAACTAGGGTGGAGGAAGATGGCGGACCTTGTGGCTGAGAAGGATATGGAAGAGAGATGACTCAAATATAATGAAACACGTGAGAGGGAGTTAGATAGACAACGTGAAGTTATAGGAGTGATGGATTTATGGAGCGGAGGAGGTTGCCAGAAGGAATTGAGGTTCATGCATAGTATGTAGAGCCCGAGCGAGTGTGTGCTTTCGCTATCTTGCAAAGCGTAGTAAAGAAACCCCCTCGGCTTCTAGAGAAGGCTCATCATATGAAGAAAGGAGAGGATTCATTGGCATGCATCTAAATCCACCAGTGACAAACCCCTAGTGCTTAGCTTTCCAAATCTAGAGATAAGTATTGCTAACCCAATTGGTATTGATGGAAGTGATCGACCAAAGACACTAGAGGTATAAATTTTCATTTCACACATTTATGGCTACACAATCATTTCCTGTGTTTGGAGGTATATTTTCTGGAATGAACTTTGGCCAAAGTACGGGTACATAAATCTTAGGTATCACATTTTGAAGTAAAGCACAGACACACATCCGGTAGCAAGCAGTAATACCACAGATCACTGTTGGCGCATAGTTCATCATGACGATGGGGACACAAGGCACGACCACTTCAGACCTTTACTAGCTACAAGAGGTGGATCTAGTGGAATAGGAACAAATGGACCTAGTGGACCTAGCAGATCTGGAGGATCCGGTGGATCGGAGGGATAGTCACTGGTGGATCTAGTGGTGGAGGCAACACCGAAGGGAATCAAGGTTCTAGATTAGGTGGGCACGGGCCTCAACCACCTTAGCAAGTATTTTTTAAAATATCTTTGCATCTATAGACTAAAAAGGTGTTGAGGATGTCACAGAGCACGTATAAAAATGTGAGCTGCTATAGCATGCGAAGGGGATCACTAACCTTAAACAAAAGGTAAGTCAGTTTGCAACAACGTTGCAAGGACACGCGCATAGTTACCGTACCCAGTATGACCCCCACCAGATAGTAGTAGATTACACCATGCTGCGAAATTCCTTCTTAGCTGAATTTCATATCCTTGAGTTTGAATAGAAGAGCATTAGCGCACTGAAGGAGATTCAACAAGGTATGGCAGAGAGTGTGTGGGAATATGACGTGTGTTTTAAGATGCTCTTATCAAAACTATCTTATAATATTCATCCTTCTCAACATGCTCAGTGGTTTTTTAGAGGGTTGATAACACCTTAAGGAGAGCACTTTCACACAAGACTTTCACAGACCCGTGTGAGGCCTTGGAAGCTTCCTTGCGCATGCTGAGGTTGTTTAAAGCATGGATACCAGGGTTAGCCCTTTTCTTAAAGCTCATATTGTTGTAATGGAAAAACAACTGGAGAAGCTATTTGTGAACTCGATGTATGAGACTTACAGTGGCCTATGGTGCACGGATTGTGAGGTAGAGAGGCATACAAAGGAAAGTTATCCTCGAGAGATCATTATGCACCATGACAGTAGATTGTGAGATTTTCCATGGAGATCATGATGCAAGTAGGTGTCCACTACTGCAGCACGTGATCCATAAGAATGTATCTTGCTATTGCAAGATTTGCACCTCTACTACTCATGACACCAAGGATTGTAGATTGATTAACCAGATACATGATTCCATTGATATTGGTGTGCACCAGACCAACATCGCAAATAATTCCAAGGATGAGGGTCATCACTATGAAGGGCGCGTGGATGGAGGGGTACATGGAAGAGGTTTCTAAGGAGGATTTCAAGGTCGAGGCAACCATGGAGGAGGAGGAAGTGAGTTCCCACGTGGAACTTGTTACAATTTTGGGTCTACAGAGCACTATAAGCATGAATGTTCTGATCTATTGTAATGATCTTAGTGTGGGAAGAAGCATAAGTATGAGGAATGCCCAGAGCTATTTGAACATATGAGCCAGCAACAACGGAAGGATAAAGGTGTAGGAATGGTAAGTGTGAAGAAAGAAGACTCGTAATGGATGCCAAGGGTGGCACATGAGTTAGAGTTAGAACCATACTAGTGACCACGTAAGCTGAGGTTACACGCACCAAGGAAATACCAAAGAAAAAGCCACTAGTTACTAGAGAAGAGGTGGTGCACAAGAAGTATCTAGACCCTACTCATCAGAAATAGGTTTATCAAGAGACCATGGATGTAATTCAGAGCCTACAAGGAGAGATCCAGTGCCTAAAGGAGAAGTCACGAAAGTTAGAGCAAAGGAAGAGCATTGAGGCTCCATAGAAGGATATGGATGAGGTCAGGGAAGTATGCAAAATGCTTTGAGGTAGGAGAATATCATTCCTTTGCTTCAGAGAATGGTTATGGGAAAAATTACCACACACCGAAGGAAAGTGCGAGTGACAGGTCCTACACGCTAACCTTCCCCCTCACACCATTGATTATGATAAGGAGATTACCTTGAATTCGGTAGTCAACAGGTGGCTTCTGAGCAATATTCTAATAGACACAGGTGCAGAAGTTAATGTTCTCACTTTAGACGCATGGCATCAAATTGGAAGACCCCCATTACAACCATCTTAAAATGTGTTGTATATGGCTAGCTTAACAAAGGTGATGCCCATTGGTGTCTTAAAAGATGTTACTATCACTATCGAAGGGGCGAAATTCACTGGGGATTTCAAAGTCTTTGCACTAGCCGAGGTGGAAAACTTTCTAGCATTACTTGGGTACCCCTAGTGTTATAAGAATAATGTTGACCTACGGTTCAATAAGGGGTACATAAGCTTTAAGAACAAGGAAGAACGAGTTATCATCCCCTTGACCAATGGAAAGTTAGCACCCTATATTAAGCGCTTGGGGAATAATTTCTTGATAGGATCTATGTGTGCTCTATCAGGGACCCTAAAGTGATTCACCCTACGGAAGGATTTATTCATTTTGAATATGCTCAATCTATGAGTGATACCACTAGTGTAGCATGTGACAATTGGGTGCATGGGACTTATGATTTAATTGGACAAAAATTGAGAGGCTCTATTATAAGAGTGACAAGGGCACGCCCACTTAGGTTCCTAAAAGGGAAGTATTTACTCGAGTTACACTGGGGAGGGAAATCCTAGCATTTTCCTGCGAGCCATGGAATCCCAATGGAGATGTGAAATCAAACAAAGGAGCATGTTTATCTACACTTTACGTGGAACTGCAGCACATTGGTGGATGGCACATCATGACAATCTTCTAGGGTGGCGCGAGGTGAGAATTGTGCTCTCTATTAGATTTTTCAGAGCAACACGCCAACTAAAATTTTTGTCTATGATGGGAAAAGATACACCTCAAATCATGTCCAAGAGTGCGAGAGGATCTACATGGAAGGCATAGAGGCTTTACGCCCTTAACATGTTGCTTGTATTAGGATATGTGTAGTTGACTTGTGGCTTACCATATCATTTATAATTTCTCATGCTTAGCGGGTCAACCTTTTTTATGGCCATAACATATGAATAGTATATATAGGAGATTGTAGGTAGTAGTTCATCATCTTTGGAGCACTTGAGTCTTATTTTATGGTTTGAAGGTTTCCCCCTCAAAGTGGCCAAGCTATTCTAATTACATATTGAGGTCATTATTCTAAAATATTGTGTTATTTTTTGTTCTATTTCTGCTCATAATTTGAATTATATAAGTAATTTCATTACAAGTGGTATCAGAGCTGCAATCTGGGACACAATTAGGGAAAAAACCTAATTTTTGTTTCCGCTCTATCTTACAAACCATTCCAAGTAAAAATATTTGAAAATTTTAGACCTTTTTGATATCTTTTGCAAAAGTTATTGCAAATTTAGGTTTTTTGATAAAAATGCTCCCTAGACCGAAATTTGTGGAATTTTTTAGAGTTCTTTACATTTTCGAAAGCTCTCAAAACAATAGTATTAGTATCTTCTCTGTATTTTTTTCTTGTTCGGCCAAATTTGTATCGAAACCCTAAACCCTAAGGTTTGACATCATGGCGAGGCCTTCCACAAGAGCAAAAAGAATCCGGTCACTCCGGGTAAAACCCCAGATAAAGATGGGGTAGTGATTGAAGATTTGGAGTCAGAAGGGGTAAATATAGATTCCTCAACACTAGGGTTTACCTTAGTTGATCATAAGGTGAGCCAACTCAAGTATGAGCTGTGAAATGTACAATCTGAGATGGCCTCTAAAGGAGACATAGACCAAATTAATCAGTGGTTCGATGATATCATAAAACATGTAAAGGGTAATAGTATGGCCCAAATCCACCCCATATCAACCAAGGAGGATCTTTAGTTCAAAATAATGGACAAAATAACCATTTTGGATCACTTTTCCAGCCCAATCAAAATCCAACTTATTTACGCAACCATGGAACATGATGTTGAAAGTGGATATGCGCAAATTTTATGGGAAGGATATACTAAATTGGATAGATCAAATGGAGAACTTATTTGAGTTACATCAAACACCATCAATGAACAAAATGTGACATTGGCATCCCTGTATCTTGAACCAGACCAATTCATTTTGTATCGATGGTTATGTGCTCAGAGGTAGAAGAATGGTCTCGAAATGTCACTTATATAGTTTTTACCAAGGAGTTTCAATTGCACTATAGTTCTATTGTTTGAGAGAGCTAAGTTAGTCAATTGGAAAAGTTACGACAAACAAGATCATGTAAAATATTATGTACATTAATTCCGAACATATCCTTAAGGGTGGAGAATACTCCAGAAGGGAATCTGAATGACCTATTTCTTAGGGGTCTTAAGGACCGCATTGAGCATGAGGTGTGTATGTTTAATCCACTCAAGCTTTTTTACTCTATTATCATGGCACGTTGAGCGAGGAAAATTTTCTTTGCGGTAGGAGGTCACCTTTCATTAACACCAGAGACTTTAGTATCTCTTCCTCTTCATTTTCTTGGCCAATTAGACTAACTCCTCAAAAAATGGAAGAAAAGAGAGCAAAGGGATAGGTTTTAACTGTGACACCAAATATGGACCAGAACACAAATGTGCTGAGAAGAAGTTGTTCTATATTGAAGGAGGTAATGAGGATAACGAGGAAGTTGAATTAATAGGAGAGGTGAGGAACCGAGAGAAGATGAAGCGAGAGGACCATTAACCTACAATTTCATGCCATGCATTGTCGGGTATTAGTACTCCTCAAACACTCAATGTTGTTAGCTATCTCAAAAAATAGAAGGTGGCGGTGTTGATTGACTCAAGGAGTACTCATAACTTCATAAATAGTAAGTTTATTTCCCGCCTCAATTGTTTGATTTACCCAACTCCAAAAATGTAAGTTATGATTGTAGATGGTGGGATAGTCAAGTGCATAGGAAAGTTCCATAGTATCAAGCTTTCCATAGGAGACTACATGTTAGACTCACCTATGTTTTTATTTCTATGGGAGGGGCAAATATTTTTTGGGTGTCCAATGGCTCACAACCTTAGGTACTATAGAGATGAATTTCCAATAATTGTTCGTGTGATTTCATTCAGATGGAAGGACAATACAATTGAAAGGGATGGTATCTAATTCTCCACAAATTATTATCTCTCATCGATGCAAAAGGTTCTCGGTAAAGGAGTAGATGGATTTATAGAAAATTTATTTTCCATAGAAGTAAAAATACAGATTATTCAATGTCACTCGATCTTCGAAGATTTTGATGCTCATGCCTCTATTTTTGATACAATTCCAAAGGGAATACCACCGGTTATGGATCATGATCATGCCATTCAGTTGATTCTAGGGAGCCAAACACCTAACCTTAGACCATACAACTACCCATATTCCCGTAAAAGTGAGATTGAGAAAATGGTACAGAAATGTTGAAGACAGTATCATCAAGCATAGCCAGAGTGCATATTCTTTACCAGTGGTCATGGCACATAAGAAGGATGAAACATGGAGGATGTGTCCATATTATCGAGAACTCAACAATTACACCATCAAAGATAAGTTTCCTATTCCAGAATTGATGATTTACTTAATGAATTGCATGGTGTTATTTCTTTCACAAAATTAGATCTTTGTTCAGGTACCATCAAATTAGAATAATAGAGGGAGATGTTCATAAAATCGGATTTCAAGACTCATGAGGGCCATTATGAGTTTTTGGTAATTCCTTTTGGTCTTACAAATGCTCCCTCAACCTTTCAAAGCTTGATGAACATTGTTTTTAGGCCATTTTTAAGGAAATTTGTATTAATTTTATTTGATGACATATTGATTTACAATAAGACATGGGAAGAACACTTGCAACATGTAAATAAAGTGTTGGAAGTTTTGGAGAAACATACTTTATATGTAAATCCATCCAAATTTTCTTTTGTTGTACAAGAGGTAGAGTTCTTGGGTCACATTGTATCCCATGAAGGTGTCAAAGTTGATCCTCAGAAGATCAAAGCTATGGTGGAATGGCCAAGGCCCAAAACTCTCAAAAATATTTGTGGGTTCCTAGGACTAACAAGGTACTACAAAATATTTGTGAGGGGATATGGTAGAATAGCAGCCCCACTCATTGCATTTCTAAAGAAGGAAGCCTTCCATTGGACAAATGTAGCCACTACATCCTTTAAGCAAATTGAAGGAAGCCATGTGCAAGACCTCGATTTGGCTACTCCCAACTTCTCAAAAACCTTAATTGTTGAATGTAACGCTTCAAGATCAGGATTGGGAGCAGTTATAATGCAGGAAGGAAGACTAATTGCATTTAAGATTCATAAATTCAAAGGAAAGGATCTAATCAAACCTGTCTATGAGAAATAAATGATGATTCAAGCAATGGAGGACCTATCTCATGGGTAGACACTTCAAGGTAAAAACAGATCATGATAGTGTCAAATATTTTTGGAGCAAAGGTTATATCCGATGAAAAAGAAAAGTGGGTAACAAAAATTTTGGGTTATGATTTTGAAATCATATACAAAAAGGGTAAAGAAAATATAGTAGTCGATGCATTGTCCAGAAGGGATACATCCGCAGATGCCTTACTATGTGGAATGTCAATGTTGAAGGCCGATTGGGTGGATGAAGCAAGATTGGAATGGGATCACGACAAGGATACACAATCTCTAATACAGAATATCAAGAAAGGATATATAACATCTAACAAATTTGAGTGGAAAGGTAATCCCTATGGTACAAGGACATGTTAAACTTAAGTAAATATTCTGAGTTGAAGCATAATATTATTGTAGATCTACATGCCTCACATGTCAGAGGACACTCTAGGTTTTTGAAGACATATCATAGAATAAAAAGAGAATTATTTTGGGAAGGACTCAAGGGTGATGTGCAAAATTTTGTATTAGAGTGTTTGGTGTGCCAACAGAATAAAGGGGAAACAATTAAGACACCAGGTCGGTTGTAACCCTTACCAATTCCTAGCCAGATATGGGAAGAGGTATCCATGGATTTCATCACCGGATTTCCTTGTTCAGAGGTTAAGGATGTTATTTTGGTGATTATGGATAGGCTCACAAAATATGCCCATTTTTTTTCCCTATCACATCCATTTGCAACCAGTACAGTCGCAGCTATTTTTTGGAGATAGTTCAAAGGCTACATGGAACCCCAAAGATAATTGTAAGTGATCGTGATCCTATTTTCACAAGTAATTTTTAGAGTGAATTATTTTCATGTTTGGGTACTCAGCTAGCTCACAGTTCATCTTATCATCCTCAAACTAATGGGCAAATGAAAGTGGTCAACAAATGCTTAGAGGGGTATCTACGTTGTTTTGTATCAGATAAGCAGGAAAGGTGGATTAAATGGCTACCACTTGTAGAATGGTTGTATAGTACATCTTTTCATACCTCTTCTCAAATGACCCCATTTTAGCATTATATGGTTACCTTCCACCTTCTATCACTTCTTCCTTGAGGGTGCAAACTAAGGACAGAGATGTTGAGGAACACATTTAACATCAATAACATGTTTTGGCTAGTTTGAAGGAGAATTTTGCGTTGAAACAAAATAGGGTGAAACAACAAGCAGATCAACAATGTAGTGAAAGACATTTTGAAATTGGTGACTAGGTTTTGTACGTCTCCAACCTTACAAGAAGTTTTCCCTAAAGTAATAGAAAAATCCAATAAACTTGCTCCTAAATATTATGGCCATTATCATGTTCTACGAGAAAATTGGAAGTGTTGCTTCTAAACTAGAGTTGCCTCAATATTCATGCATACACCCAAAGATTCCATGTTTCCTACCTAAAGAATGTTATTGGATAGAAATTTGAAGCCTAGAGAGAGTTACCAAAACTTGATAAGGAAGGAAGAATCATTTTGGAGCCGAGAGAAGATTCTCGTAAAACACGTACTTAAGAGGTGAGAACCAAAGACATTAAGGAATATGTGATCAAGTGGAAGAATCGAGCATAGAAGATGTGACCCGAGAGGATGAAGGTTTTCTCTGCAAAGAACATCCAGGATTATTCAATGTTGAGGAAAAGGTTGGTTTGAAGGGGAAGGACATGATATGCCTTAACCTATTGTTTGTATTTGGACATGACCAGCTGACTTGTGACTTACCATATCATTTTATTATATCATTTATACTTTCTCATGCTTATTAGTTAGCCTTGGTGATGACCATAACATAAAAATAGTATATATAGGGGATTGTAGGTATTAGTTCATCATCTTTGGATCATTTGAGTCTTATTTTATGGTTTGGAGGTTGCCCCTCGAAGTGGAGAATTTATTCTAATTGCATATTGAGATCATTATTCTGAAATATTGTGTTATTTGATGTTCTATTGCTGCTAATAATCTGAATTATAAAAGTAATTTCATTGCACATGGAAGCCCAATGGAGATGTGAAATCAAATGAAGGAGAATGCTTATCTACACTTTGTGTAGAACTACAGCACGACGGTGGATGGCACATCGGATAATCTTCTAGAGTGGCCCGAGTTGACAATTGTGCTCTCTATTAGATTTTTTAGGAGCAACGTGCCAACTAAAATTTATGTCTATGATGGGAAAGGATCTGCCTCAGATCATGTCCAAGAGTGTGAGAGGATCTGGATGGAAGGTGTAGAGGATTTACCTCCTTCCCTCTAGGTGCACAAGTTTTATTCCACACTACAAGGTTGTGTACATGATGGTACATTTATTCAAAGTTATGCCATCAGACAGGAACTGGTGGGAGTTAACAAATGACTTGATTCAAAGTTTGAATATAAAATTGCTAAGCCCTTGGTGAACAAGGCACTATAGGTTGTTAAGCGCCTAACTATGGGAGAAAGTGCCATGGCAGAGAGGATAGAATACTAGAATTATTGGGTGAGCCTAGCTTAGAAGAGCACTCTGATGAGGGAGAATTAGATGAGATACAACTTGAGTGCACTTGCACGGAGAAAGAGAAGGGAAATATGGTCTGATGTGATAGATGGTGAAGAAGTGGAGAACTTGGATGTTAACCATACTATGGGTACGCGTGAAGTAACATATAGTGTTGATGAGCAATTGCGCGCCTACCATGAACCTCTCAAAATAAATAAGGTTAACATTGGCCCTAAATGGAACCTAAGGAGGATACTATTGGGCACTATTGATCAGAAAAGGAGGTTTCAAATATCATTGATCTATTGTGCAAGTTTCAAGATTTCTTTCCACGCGGGAACCATGAGCTTAAGGGAGTTCACCACTCTTTAGGAGAGATGCAAATCAAGCTAAAGGAAGGAGTGCGACTGATTTGAAAGAGACCTTATCCAATGAATCCAAATTTGCACATTCAAGTCAAGGAGGAGATATACAAGATGATCACATCAGAATCATTGAAGATGTGGAGGAATTAAAATAGATAAGCCTCATGGTCATAAGCATTAAAAGGATGGAAGGATAAGGATTTGTGTTGACTACAGGGACCTAAATGTGGTATGTGTAATTGATCCAAAGAAAAAATAACTTTTGTCACTAAATGGGGAAGTTTTTCCTACACGGTCATGCCTTTCGACTAAACAATGCACCTGTTGTGTTTTTCGCACATAGTGGTCCAAGCATTTCAGGATTTTATCCATAAGTTCCTTTAGGTCTACCTTAATGACTAGACAGTGCATGGACTAGTAAATGACTATTGTGACAATTTATGGTTGATGTTCGAGAGATATTGGTAGTTGCGCATATCCCTCAACATCAAGAAATGTCTCTTCGCTACTCCATTTGGAACCTTGTTGGGGCATATCATATGTAAGGAAGGTTTATTGGTGGACCCTACCAAAGTTGTTGTTATTGTGGGATTGGGGGAGCCTATCATCCATAACAGACAAAGGTACGGATTCCTTGGGCATACGGGGTATTACTAGAAATTTATTAAGGGGTATGCCAAAATCACCGTGCCACTAGAGGAATTGTTGAAGCATGGATGTACATTCCATTGGGGAGAGGCGCAATAGATGACATTCAATACATTGAAGAATAAGCTTATCACTGCACCCATATTACGTTTTCCTTCTTGGGATAAGCCATTCCATGTACATGTTGATGCTTTGGGAATGGCGATTGGGGAAATCCTAACACAACCTGGAGAAGGAATTGTTGACCACCCCTTATGTTTTTCTAGCAGAAAGTTGACACCAACAGAGTAGAATTATACTACTACTGAGGCGTGAAGCACTATCAATGATCTACGCACTACAAAAATTTAGGCAATATCTATTGGCAACACCCTTCATATTCTACATGGACCACATGGCATTGAATTACTTGGTGAACAAGACTATTTTACAAGGGTGCATATGTTGGTGGGTCTTGTTGTTTCAAGAGTTTGAGGCTACAGTTGTTGTGAAACTAGGAAATAGTAACTTAGGGCCTAACCATTTATCAAGGATTGACTTAGGGAGGATGCGCAGAGCATTGAGGATATAATTTCAAATGCACAATTTTTTAGATTGTGGCGTGCGCCCTCTGACTTGGAAGATTTTTGTGTTTCTCAAAATGGGTGTGGAACCGGAGGGAACAAATAATATATCATATCTAAGCATACATGCAAATAAAAGTGGATATTCTACCAGAAGAAATATACAAAATAAGAGACATAAATCAACACTAGATTTAACGTGGTTCACCCAGTGTGGGCTACATCCACCAAGAAACAAGATCAATCTATTATCCAAAGCTTTGAAAAGATATACAATGAAGACTTACAATCTTCCAAACCTCTTAGATGTACAATACTTTCTTTCTCTCAATCTTTTGCTTCATCACCAAGAATTCTCTCTCTCACCAACTTTTGTAAGTTCTTCTTAATTCTTGTTAATTCTTACTTCTAAACCCTAGCTTTTATGCTTATATAGTTGTTTATAGACTTAGGGAACTTAGCCATGTAATAACAATCAAAGGATATACTTTAATGCTAAAAATAGATCTAATTCCCGATAGTTAATTAAAACATCCTCATATAGGTAACCGGCATTGGTTATCCCTAACCGATGTTGGTTCCTCCTTCTCCCGACTCGATGCCGGTCATGGGTGATCGATTCTGGTTCCCCCTAACCGATGACAGTTACTGTGTTTTCTAGCAAGTTTCACATTGTAAGCTAAACTAAAGTAATTGAGCTCCACAACTCAACAATCTCCCACTTGGAGATTAATTATTGCACCATACCTATACAAAGATCATTCTTGGATCCTTCCTTAGCTCTATTTCTTCCTCTTTAAGTCTCGGACTCAAGACTAATAGAAGTGGAGCGTAGCTCCAACTTCTTCTTTGTTAATGGCTTAATTAGCATATCCGCACGGTTCTCGCTTGTATGAATATTTTCTAGATTCAACTTCCCATCCTCTAATATATGCCTTATGAATTGATACCTCAATCTGAATGTGTTTCATTCTCTAATGAAACGTTTAGTTATTTACCAAATGAATTGCACTCACTTGCTCTTGAATAGTTTATAATCACCTTGCTCCTTTCCCAACTCTTCCATGAACCTACTCATCCATATCATCTCCTTGCTAGCCTTTGTAGTTGCAACATACTTTTCCTCTGTAGTAGAAAAATCCACAACCTACTGCAATCTTGAAATCCAAAATAACGGTGACCCACCTACTATGAAAATATATCCAGTAGTGCTCCTCCTACCATCCAAATCTCCATCCATATCTAAATCAACATAGCCACATAATGAAATATTTGATCCTCCATAGCATAATTACATGCTAGATGTCCCTTTCAAATACCTGAGTATCCATTGGATTGCTTTCCAATGCTCTTTACCTAGATTGTCCATATATCTACTCACCACTCCCACTGTCTGTGAAATGTCTGGTTTGGTACAAACCATAGCATACATGAGAATCCCAACCGCTGAAGCGTATGGCACTTGTGTCATGTATTTGACCTCCTCGTGTGATGAAGAACACTAATATTTGCTCAAATTGAAGTTTCTAGCAATAGGTGTACTAACAGTTTTACATTCTCATGTTGAACCTTTCTAACATCTTGTGATATAATCCTCCCGAGACAAATACAATTTCTTATTTTTCTTGTCTCTATGTATTTGCATGCCAAGGATTCTTTTTGCAGCTCCTAAATCCTTCATAGCAAATGTGTGAACTAGCTTTCTCTTAAGCTCACTACTGTCATGCATACTAGATCCTGCGTAATAAGCATATCATCCACATACAAGAACAAAATAATATAGCTCCCATTTTCAATATTCTTGAAATAAATACAATGGCCGATTCACATCTCAAGTAACCATGCTCTTGCATAAAACTATCAAACCTCTTGTACCATTTCCTTGGAGCTTGCTTGAGCCCATACAGACTCTTTTTCAACCTGCACACTAATTTCTCCTTACCCTTGACTTCATACCAAAGCAAATGCTGCATATAAATATCTTCATCCAAATCACCATGAAGGAAATCCATCTTCACATCTACTTTCCTTAATGCAAATTCTCTACTACAACTAAACTCAATATAGTATGAATAGAATTCATCTTAACAATAGGAGAAAAATTTCACCAAATTTAATACATGCTTTCGTGTAAATCCCTTTACTACAAGCCATGCCTTGTAACTTTTCTGACCACCCTCTTCTTCCTTGATCTTGTAAACCCACTTGTTCTGCAATGTTATCTTACCTGCTGGAAACTTAACCAAATCCTAAGTTTGGTTCTGTTCCAAGGAGTCCATCTCCTCATCCATGTCATGCTCCCACTGAACGTGGGTCTTATCCTGCATTGCTTCTTCAAAACTTTCTAGTTCACCATTATCAGTCAATAATAAATAAAATAGAGAAGGTGTAAATATTTCTGGAGGTTTACTTACCCTTTGTGACCTTCTCACAGGAGTTTGGGGTACCGGAGGCTCAATCTGGACCTCCTGTACATTTGTATCCAAATATGACAGTGACCGACGCTCACTTCGCTAACCGATACTATTTTGGATCTTCTATAACCGATACCTTTTGGTTCATCCGACCGATGTTGATCAGGGGTCAACCGACATCGATTACTATGTAACCCTGTGGTAATACTTTTAAATCTAAGAGTTCATTTTCATTCACAAACTTCTCAATTGGTTCATCCTTGGGTACCAAAATTTGATCCATGTACATTCTCTTTTCATTCCATTCAACATCACAACTCCTAATAATTTTAGAATTCTCTAAATCCCAAAAATAGAAACTAAAATCACCAGATCCATAACTAATGAAAGTGCACCTCTTGGATTTTACATCCAACTTTTTCTATTTTCCCTATCAACATACATGAAAGCTTCAACCAAAAACTTCAAGAAAACAAAGATCTACCTTTTTTCCGGTCCAAGCTTCCTCTGGTATTCCTCCATCCAGTGAACTTGAAGGCCCATGGTTAATCAAATAAACCGATGTATCAACTGCTTCTACCCAAAATTGCAAAGGCAATCTAGAATGTATCCTCATACTTCTAGCATGTTTCATGATTTTCATGTTCATTCTTTCTACAACACCATTATCCTTTGATGTTCTTAGAACCGTTCCTTTCTCTACGTATCCCATTCACTAAACAATAATAATTTAAATCCTTGCTACAATA